>JAKCOX010000043.1:3792270-5097431 GCA_022605575.1 Laterallus jamaicensis coturniculus | reverse complement strand
CCTTTCCCTTTCCCTTTCCCTTTCCCTTTCCCTTTCCCTTTCCCTTTCCCTTTCCCTTTCCCTTTCCCTTTCCCTTTCCCTTTCCCTTTCCCTTCCTTTTCCCTTTCTTTCCCTTTTCTTTCCCTTCCCTTCCCTTTCCTCTTTCCATCTTTCTTTCCATCTTTCTTCCATCCTTTCTTTCCTCTTTTTGGGGTGTTTTATTGGGTTTTTTGGGGGGGGGATTTGGTGAACACATACATCTTTTTCTCCTTCCTTTCCTTCTTCCCCACAAGGTGCCTTCCTGTTCCACAACAGCTCACTCCCAAAGTAAAGTGAATTGCAGAAATCATCGCGCTACAACACAGGTGGTACTATTTTACCCGCATCAACTCAATAGTCTCCCATTGTTTTTTGTGGTTTGGGGTTGGGTTTTTTTTCCCAGTTGATAGTTGGTTTTGGAGGATTATTTTTGTGGGTTTTGTTTGGGTTTGGTTTTTTTTTTTCCTCAAAGTGGTGGGGGAAGAAGGGAACCTTGCCTTCCCTCCATCCCCAAGCCTCTCCCAGCCCTTCCCCTGTCCCACGGCGGCACATCCTACTCCTCCCCAGGGACACCCCAGGCTGGCAAGGAGCCCACAGGGTGGCTGGGATGAGGGTTGATTGTAAAAGGTTTGGCCTCCTGATTGCTTTTTTATATGGCACAAGTCACCATGGAGAGCTGAGAGGAAAGAATCCTTGTGAAGCCAGTACCATTGCTCCAGAAATCCGCGTTTTAAGGCAGGTTGTTAATTGGCACAAAAGAAAATAAACTCAAAATCTGGTGTCTTTTTGGTACGTTGCCGGTCTTTGCATTGAGCTTGGTTGCTTGGAGGTGCTGTTGGTATCCCTTTTTTTTCTGTGTTGAGGGTTTTTTCCCCCCTTTCAACCTCACCAGGGAGTTTCCCCCCACCCCCCCCCTCCACCTTCTCACACCCAGGGTTGGATGGGTTTTGCCACCAGATCCCTTGGATTTCTCTTTTCCCACCATGTACCAACGTTGCTTCCTGGGAGGGATGGTTGTTTTTGGTTGTTGTTGGTGTTGGTTGTTGTTGTTGGTTGTTGGTGTTGGTTGTTGTTGTTGGGGTTTTTGGTTTTGCAATTTCTTTGGTAACAGAGATGAAGAGGGAGGGGATGGGAAGGGGGCAACAGTGTGTGTGTTGAGGGGCAGATGGGGTGAGACACAAAGCCAACAAGCTGCTTTGTCTTGAGTCTATTCCTCAACCAAAAAGTGACCCAGAAATCCAGCGCTGGATGGTGGAGCCAGTCACCAGGAAAGATCAGATCCTTCACTCCAAGTCTCTCCTCCCGTCTCCTTTCAAACAATTCTTATCTTTAAATACCCGATTTCTGTAGCTAAAATGTGCTTCTTTGACCTGCTTGGGTGCCAGTGCAGCCACGGTGCCCCCTCCAGCTGGGGAGGGGGCTGGGGGCTGGGGGATGCTCAGGCGCGTCGAGGCGGGCTGCCACGGCGAGGCATCTCCTTTGCCGTGGGGTTTCTCTGTGAGGGATCCAGGGATGGGTGCTCCCGTGGGTCGGGGTGCATGTGTGTGTGAGGGAGGGGTGGGGGGGGAGCAGGGGGGGTGTGGGTGCTCTTGGGGATGATGGTGGCGGGGTGGGGGGAATCGGAGGAAGATGCCTGTGGAGGAGATTGGGGCTGCAGGAATGGCCTCAACCAGGTTTTCTAAACCTTCCAGGGAGAGAAACACCCCATGAGGGTCTGGCTGCCTTGGGGAACCCCACTGCACCTCAAGGTGGGAACAAGCTTCAGCAGCCAGAGGGCTAGCAGGAGCATGAGGTCACCTTCCAGGCACACAGGGAGCATTTTCTCTGCTCATCCCACCTTGGACCACAGGGGTTTGGCCCTGGTTTGATAGGGTTGTGCCAGAGCCTAGTCCCATGATTCCACCTCTTGTACCTCCCCCACCTTTACTCCTCCACCCTGCGAGCCATAAGGGTGTCTGTGGCAGAGACTGAGGTTGGTGGAAGAATCAAGGGTGCCCCTCTCCCCAAAAACCCTGGTGGGCACATGAAGACAAGGTTCTGTGGTCTTCAAGGACCAGGGATGCTTCCAAACAGCACTTCACCCTTTCCCTCCATCCCACATCATCCCTCACTCCACAGGGGTTTCCTCCGAGCCCTCCTGAGGACAGAGCTGACCTGGTTGCAAACCCTCCTCCTGCTCCAGGAGCTGGGAGGATGTGGCAGCAGGCTGTGGTACGAGGCTCACATCTAGGGGTGATGCCCAACTGAGGGTTTGGGAGGCTGATGGACCCCGCAGCATCCAAAAGCACCCACCCCAGTCAGCTCGGGGCATGAGTGTGAGTCTGGGGTTGGCTTTGTCATGAGGAGGATGTCCAGGATGGGGCAGGGAGGGCTTGGGGACATCATGCTTTGGAGAAAGTGCTTGTAGAAGAGGAGGGGACTCCGGGGTTGGTGCCTGGCTCCTCCTGCCAGCGGTTCATACACCGCCGGCGGGCATTCATGAAGAAATTGCTGACGGTGTTGAGCTCCAAGCCCAGCTGCTGGGAGATGGTCATCTGCATCTCCTTGGATGGGCGCTTGTTCTCCTTGAAGATGGCGATCAGGGTGCGGCGCTGCAGGTCCGTGAAGACCAGGCGCTGCTTCTTGGGCTGCAGGCTCCTGTCCTTCTGCTGCTCTTGCTCTTTGCGTTTGCAGGCTAGACAGTTCAAAAGAGAGAACAGGGCCATTAACTGGTGCTTACCACCCTGGCCCACTTGCAGGTTGCCTGGCTGCCTCCCAAAAACCTGGCCCTTCCCTCCAGTAAACCTGCTGGCTTGTTGCCCACCACTCACACCCTAGGCTACCTCCCTCCTCTTCCTCCCTGCGCTTCCCAAGCGTCTGCTGAGATGGGGTGACTGCCTTTTATGACATCAGGTTGAGAAAAGCCTGGGTGAAGCCCAAGTCTCTACATCTGAAGCTGACCCAGGGCCCAAGGAAACCCCTGGGCTGACTCTGCTCCCACAGCCTGGCTGTTGGGACCTGCTTCACCCCTAAACTTTTGGGGGGGACATCCATTGGCCTCTCTCCCTTGCTGCACTCTGGTGTGGCCTCCCTTGCCTCATCACCTCCATGGATCTCACTGCAGGACTCAGGGAACCAGTGTCTCTTGGCCATCTCATCCAACTGCCACTTTGGAAACACAGGGAAGAGCCAGGGACAGGGACACTGTGAAAAGACCAGTCTGCAACCACCACATCCCATGGCAGACAGCCTGCAAGGACCATTTGTAGCTCAACCTACTCTGGGAAGGGGTCTTCCTGACTTCAGAGGCTGGAGAGCAGCCTGAGCTACCTGAAGCTTCAAGACTTTGTCTCTCCTATGTGCTTTGCTACTGGATCCTGTCAGGTTGAGCCAGCCCCAGATTAAAAGCTTCTCTTCAAGATTTGGCTTGAGTGGTAGGTCAGGACAGAGTTGCTGTCACACAAGGATGGGCTGCTGAGAACCAGAAAAGCCCCTGACACCTCCACACCTTGTGAAGGGAGGGATGGAAGGGAGTTTGCACCTTCTTCTAAACAGAGGAATTTTAGCTGCAAGAATAGTAGGTGTGCTGGTGGTGGAAAGGGTGAGAAAAGGAGCCCTTTTCTCTGACATTTCTCTATAAAATTATAGAGTAACAGGTTGGTGGAGGTGTCTGGTCCAGCCCCTACTCAAAGCAAGGACAAGCTCGAAGCTGCTGAGGATCAGGATGCTCAGGGACTCAGTTGGGTCTGGCCTTGGCCAGCCATGTGTGTGCACTATGGGGATGCAAACTGCCAATGGGCAAGGCAGGGCAAAGATCTGACCCTTCAAGGCTGGGGGGACACTGTTTCCTCCTGGAAAAACTCCAAAAGGAGTCAGGAAACTGTGGGCTAAAGACTTTCCAAGGAAAGACAGCAGCACTTCTCAGCTTTCTGGGCTTTTGGGGTTTCTTGGTTCAGCTTCTCCAAAGGAGCTCGCAGGGAGGGCACAGGTCCTTCCAGGCATTCGCTGCTGACACATCTCTGGAGGACAGATTTCAACTTGCTTCTCTCAGACACTTACAGGAGCCTCTTCAACCTGGTGCAGAGACCTTGGAGGGGCCAGAGGCCAAGGCTGAAAGCCACTGCTGCAGCAATGGGATGGCATCTTGGGTCCACAGGCCAGGTACACCTCTCAGGCTAAGCACCTGCCTGCTACACAGACACACCTCCACGGCCAGGCTGAGTAAAAGCATAGGCAGCTGTGCAGCCTAGGAGCAAGAGGAAGGTGTTTGAAGTCACTTCTTCCTCACTAGAGAACAAGCAAGGTCTTCCTCTGGTTCTTCTTCAGCTGCCCTGCACTACGAGTCCTCTTGACATCACCTTGAACTGAGGGAGAAGGATGATATCCACCCCTTCCACCCCCAGCTGGGGAAATCTAGAGCCCAGTGTTGTTTTTTATCCAAAAAATTTAACCCTGTGTCCCTGGTTGCTGGGCTGGGTCCTTGTCCCATCCCCACGTGGGTGGTGGGAGCCATTGGGGATGGGAAGCACCAGGCTTGGCACAACCAACCACACACAATCAAAATAATCTGTCCCTGGTAAAGACAGTTAGTGGAGAGCCTTTCCCTCCCCTTCTCCTCCCCCCAGGCAGGTTTGGGTGCAAACCACTGTCCTTAGGGACAAGGGACAGCCTGAACTCTGGTGGTACTGGGGTCCCTGTCCCAGGGGTACCTTACTCAAACAGCCAGCAGAGAATGGTATAGTGGAAACCTACCCTATGACCATCAGATGCTTGCAAAAAGAACAAACAAAAAAACAGCCTTTATAGAAAATTCGACTTTTTTTTTCCAGACATGAATTAAAAAATAAAGAGACCCACCCCAAACTCACCCCAAACTCCCCCCAAACCAAGCAACAAGCAGAAAAATCACACACACACACACACACACACACACACACACTGTGCGTGCACCCCTGAGCACACTGTGGGTGCACCCTTGAGGCAGCACATTCCAGAGACCCCTCACCCACCCACACCCCCTTCCCAGCACCCCCTCCCAGCATGCTTGCTTCCAGCCCCATGACACTGGCACGGGTGGGACCACGTGGTGATGGTGACACCTCACATAGTCCCTTGTGAACCCAGGTTTTGCTCTGCACAGGTTGTGTTTACACTGTAGCTCTCTACACCACACACCCCAGGTACACACAAAGGTGTGTAGGTGTGTGCACACACACCTGTGGCACCACAGGACACGCGGGGTGATGTGCTGACCCACAGCCACCCCCATCCAGGTTGTCCTCTTGTTCTCCTGCCTGCTGGCACCCATTCCCAGCAGCGGTGCTGGGTGGGCACCTCAGCCCCAGCTCTTCAGCTCTTCAATCCCCACCCCCCATTCCATTTTTAGGAGTAATTATTAGCAACCAGCCACCCATTAATAACTCAAAGCTCCGAGGCAAACACTGCCCATCAGGCTCTTGGTGTGGTGAAGCTGTGATCCAGCATTTCAACCAGAGGATTGCTTGGACAGAGGTGACCCCCCTCCCCCTGCCCTGCACCCCTTCATCCCCCTGTTATTTTTGGCCTGTGACACAGGTGGTGGATGCACACACACACCCCCCACACCTCCCCATTTCCTGTGCTCGTTTGTTTATTTATGAATTCCTTCTTTCTGCTGACACAGCCCAACACCCAGCTTCCCCAGTTCAATCTAATTACAGCTCCACACAACAGGGATCGATAGTGACGCTGGTCAGATCTATTTATGGTGGTCATCAACCCCCCACACACACACACACACACACACCCTCCAGCACAGGATCCTTCTCCTATTCCACATCCCCCAGTGCTGCTTCCCCAGGCAGGGTGCCAGTGCCCATCCCTGTGTCCCCACAGGTGGTGGGAGCCAGGGATGGGGGGCAGACAGGGACACAGCTCTGACCCCCCCACCCAGGTCAGCACAGGGGGAGGGGTTTTTTTTAGTCTGTGCCTCAAAATAAATCCCTTTTTCCTGAGTTCCAAGCTCCAAACAGGCATCCTGGGCTTGGTGCCTGTCTTCAGGGACATCCCTCTGGGGTCTCTGGGTCTGGCCACAGTCCATGGGGATGGGGATGTGCTTCAGGGAGCTTCCACTCTTACTTCAGCATTATCTCCCCAGCAAATGCCCAAAGCAGGGGGTTTATTCCCTGGCTTGTCCTGCTCCCTTCTCCTCCTGAGGCTCAGGACACCCAGGAGGTACCAGGAACGGGGTGACAGAATCATAGAATCCCAGCCTGGTCTGGGTTGGAAGGGACCCCAAGGGTCACAGAGCTCCAACCCCCTGCCACAGGCAGGGCCACCAACCTCCAGGTTTAGATCCCCCATGGGAGGGGGATCATTCCAATGACCTGTAAGGGTTGGGCTCACCCATAATGGAGGGTTTTCCTCCCCTCTCTCCATCTCTCCCCACCTCACATCTGCACCTCTGACATCTCCACAGCTCCACCAGGCTGGGCTGAGAACAGTGACCAGGGAGGGGATGCCAGGCACAGTGGGACTGGGTGGGACAGTGCAGAGCCCCTTCCTCCTGGACACCAGCCACCACCCTCACTGTCCTCCTGCCTTAAGGGAGCTGTGGAAAAACACATGGAGAAAAGGCAAGGAGGAACCTGGGGAGGA
Organism: Laterallus jamaicensis coturniculus; assembly: GCA_022605575.1. Classification (NCBI taxonomy): domain Eukaryota; kingdom Metazoa; phylum Chordata; class Aves; order Gruiformes; family Rallidae; genus Laterallus; species Laterallus jamaicensis. The sequence continues at coordinate 5,090,798 of JAKCOX010000043.1, read as the reverse complement.
AAAGGAGGAGGAAAGATGCTCTGAAAGCAGAGGCATCCCACCCATTCCCCCCCCTAGGAGGATTTCTGGAGAGGTTTTTTGCCTCCCCAGAGATGTATGTCAGAGGGAGCATGTTTTCCTTGACTTAACCTTGACAGCTCAAAGCAAAATATCTCCCAAATCATTTCTAAAGGGACATAATAGAGACAATCAAATGGCTGCTGTTCAGAAGCTGCGATTATGCCTCCCAGCGTGAACTCCGAGAAGCATTTAACTAATACCTGATGGCTTTGCAGGCTTCCACAGCCTGCCAGACACTGGTTTCTCTATTATACCCGCAAACCTCTGTTTTCTCAGCCCCAGCGTGCTTTCCCTCTCCATTCACTTGCAATACAACCTGTAATTTTCTGCCCACTTTGCTTAAGTGCTGGTGATTTGTTGAAATCACAAAAGACAGCCAGGGGCTTTCAGAGCCAGCATGCTGGCTGTAAGCGAGGTTAGGGGAAAGAAAAAAAAAACCAACCCCAAACCAGTAGTTTTTTTCTCTTTTTGTCCCAGTCAAATAGGCTCACAGCGGTTCAAGGGGAGTGAGGAGCATTTAGGGGCTCAAAGGGAGGTGGAGAAAGGGATGAAGAGGGGGTGGTCAGCCAGGTTGGGATAGATTTGGTCGGTGCAGAGGTGGGATGGGTTCTGTTACTGGTGGGAAGTAGTGTGAAATGGCCTGAGCAAAGCTGGCTTCTCTCCGTGCCTTTGAAATGGGTCTAACTGCTGGTTTGCCTCAGTTTCCCCCTCTCCTTGAAGGGGCAGAGAGATCTCAACCTCTTTCACAGAGAAAGGGGCGCTGGGTGTAGCGTTGTGCAATGGCTGCTACTGGTCATAGAATCATAGAATCATAGACTGGGCTGGGTTGGAAGGGACCCCAAGGGTCACAGAGCTCCAACCCCCTGCCACAGGCAGGGACACCAACCTCAGGCCTGGAGCTACACAAGGTTGCCCAGGGCCCCATCCAACCTGGCCTGGAACACCCCCAGACACGGGGCACCCACCCCCTCTCTGGGCAGCCCCTTCCAGCCCCTCACCACTCTCTCTGCACAGAACTTCCCCCTAAGATCCAATCTAACCCTCCCCTCCTCCAGCTTCACTCCATCCCCCTTGTCCTGCCAGGCTCTGCCCTTGAACAAGCTGATTCCCCTCCTGTTCCTCTGCTCCCTCCAGGCACTGGCAGGCTGCAATGAGGTCCCCCCACAGCCTTCTCTTCTCCAGGCTGAGCCAGCCCAGCTCCCTCAGCCTCTCTCCAGAGGGGAGCTGCTCCAGCCCTCTGAGCATCTCCGTGGCTCCTCTGACCCCTCTCCAACAGCCCCACATCTTCCTTGTGTTGGGCCCCAGCTCTGGACACAGGATCCAGCTGGGGGAGGGCAGAGCAGAGAGGGACAATCCCCTCCCTGTCCCTGCTGCCACCCCTCTGCTGATGGAGCCCAGGATCCCATCGCCCTTCCCAGCTGCCAGAGCCACTGCTGCTCAGGGGGAGTTTCTCACCCCCCAGAATCCCCAGGTCCTTCTCACAGGGCTGCTCCCCAGCAGCTCTTCTCCCAGCCTGGATCTGTGTCTGGGATTCCTCCAGCCCAAGTGCCACCCCTGACACTTGGCAGTGTTGAACCTCATTGGGTTCACCCAGGCCCAGATATACTGGAAGGTTTGGGAGCTGCAAAGTGCCTCCCAGAGCACAGTGGTGTCAGATCCTGAGCTGAATTAACCTTGTGGCATCTTCTCCCCAAAAGCTGGAGCAGAATCTGGAGCAAGGGTCTTCATCTGCAAAACAGAAATCCTTCAGTCCACAGCTGGGCCAGCCCTGATGCTCCGAGCTGGAGCAGCTGTGGAACTGCCAGAGGTTTGCCTGACTCCTTCACCAAAAGCACCCAAGCAAATTCCTGACAAATACACTTCTCCAGCAGAAATGTGGGGGTTCTCTAGTTGGGAAGGCTGTGCTGACAGCAGAGTCAGCAGTGTACAAGGAGGGGAGAAAGAGTGCTCAAAACCTAACCTCCAATTTTGCCTGGTTTTTTTTCCTGAAACCCCATTTGATCCCAAAAACTAATAACTACACAGGCCAAAACCCCATTTGACCCCAAAAAACTAATAACCACACAGGCCAAAACCCCATTTGACCCCAAAACTAATAACCACACAGGCCAAAACCCCATTTGATCCCCAAAACTAATAACCACACAGGCCAAAACCCCATTTGATCCCAAAAACTAATAACCACACAGGCCAAAACCCCATTTGATACCAAAAACTAATAACTACACAGGCCAAAACCCCATTTGACCCCCAAAACTAATAACCACACAGGCCAAAACCCCATTTGATCCCCAAAACTAATAACCACACAGGCCAAAACCCCATTTGATCCCAAAAACTAACAACCACACAGGCCAAAACCCCATTTGATCCCAAAAACTAATAACCACACAGGCTAAAACCCCATTTGACCCCAAAAAACTAATAACCACACAGGCCAAAACCCCATTTGATCCGCAAAACTAATAACCACACAGGCCAAAACCCCATTTGACCCTCAAAACTAATAACCACACAGGCCAAAACCCCATTTGACCCCCAAAACTAATAACCACACAGGCCAAAACCCCATTTGACCCCCAAAACTAATAACCACACAGGCCAAAACCCCATTTGATCCCCAAACTAATAACCACTCAGGCCAAAACCCCATTTGACCCCAAAAACTAATAACCACACAGGCCAAAACCCCATTTGATCTCCAAAACTAATAACCACACAGGCCAAAACCCCATTTGACCCCCAAAACTAATAACCACACAGGCCAAAACCCCATTTGATCTCCAAAACTAATAACCACACAGGCCAAAACCCCATTTGACCCCAAAAACTAATAACTACACAGGCCAAAACCCCATTTGACCCCCAAAACTAATAACCACACAGGCCAAAACCCCATTTGATCCCCAAAACCAGTAACCACACAGGCCAAAACCCCATTTGATCCCCAAACTAATAACCACACAGGCCAAGGGGGTGCAGTGCCAGCCACACAACCACCAGAGCAGAGCCCACCCCTTGCCACCCACCCCTGTAGATGCCACCCTGCAAGGCTGCCACCCTGTGACCCCCCCAAAATTCAGCAGCACATGATAACAACCCCCAAAATTCTGGGCTCCAGAACCTGTGGGGATTTTGGCCACTGTCGTCCTGCAGCATCCAACAGCTTTTGAATGACGCCACAGTAAGAACTAGAAACTTCTAGAAACCTGATGGTTCAGAAAACCATATGCCAGAGGCCATCCAGAGCCTGAGGGATGTGGTGAGGAGCTGTGGATGCATTTACAGAGCTGCAGCCTCACAGTCCTTCTGGGCTGGAGGCACAGAGCTCTGGGCCTCATGTGTGTCCCTGTGCCACGTGTCCCTGCCTTGGTGGGGACAGGATTCCCTGCAGGCATCCCTGGGAGCTGCTGGAGGATGAGTCCCATGGCCCAGGGAGAGCCCCTGGTCATTGGTATTCAGCCCACACGCTGCTGGGTGAGCTGCTTCCCTGAGCCCAGCAAATTAAATCTTCCTCTGAATGCTGCAAATGAGGAGATGAGATGAGACAAAGCGCTTGCTGCCACGCTGGGGGCTCCTTCTCCTTCCAGCAAGCAGCTCTGGCCAACCTGTGTGGGGCTGTGAGGCATCCCCAGCTGCCCACACTGACATCCACAGCCCCTTCCCCAACAGCCATGGGGTTTCCTGACATCTCCAGCCCCTTCCCCAACAGCCATGGGGCTTCCTGACATCTCCAGCCCCTTCCCCAACCGCCCAGGGGCTCCCTGACATCCCCAGCCCCTTCCCCAACAGCCCAGGGGCTTTCAGAGGAGCAGCCCAGGTTGGCAGGCAGTGAGAACAGACTGGAAATGAAAGCACAAGTCCTCAGCCCTCAGCTTGGGGGATGATGTTTTCTCCTCAGGGGGTTTGGTGGGGACTGGCAGAGGCTGGAGACCAGCAGAGCCACCGAAACATGCAGCAGAGCATCGACACCAGCCCCACAGGACACCCTGTTTGGCCTCTCCTGCACTTCTCAAGCTTCATCTGGTATTTCATGGCATGGCACCTCCAGCTTTCCCAGCTCTGAAGCACAGGGGTGTTGGTCTGAAGGCAGCTGAAGGGACACAAAGAAGCTGTGGTGGCTGCAGTTGTGTTTGGCTCCATCCCTCCACGTTTGCCCTACTTTTATTCTTGTCCTTTCCAGAGAAGCTGTTAACTGATCTCACTGAGACAGCCCTGGGCTGCATCAGACCCTCTCACAGACACAGAAATCAACAGTTTCAGCTTACTTAACAATGCAGGTTTGCTGTTGAAAGCATTCCCTTTCTCCAGAGGTTTGATCTTCTACTCCCTTTTCTGGAGATTTTCTTAAAGGGAGACCTGGTGCCCTGCTCTGCTTTCCCCAGCACCTGGGCAAACTGCCACCACATCTGCTGCCAAAGCCTCTTCCTCCATTTGTCCCTTTTCTCCCCTTTAGTTTTGACTAGGGTTGGCTGCTTCTTACTGTCCCTGTACAGCTCACTGCTGTCACGAGCTGCTCAGTGCTCATGCTGCCAGCACAGCCCAGCTGGGATCAAACCAGCTGCCTGGTGTGAGGCAGGGCTGGGCAGAGATGCCCTGGGAGCCCTCCTGGCTGCTCTGTTCTCCTTACTCTTTTCCCCAGTCATCCTCACTTAGTGTGAGGAGAGCAAATTGGTGTTAATGAAGTGCTGGAGTCAGGCAGCACAGCAGGCAGGAGCCGGCAGCGCCGCGAGGGATGGCAGAGGCAGAGGAAGGTCATCGCCTTCTGGGAGAGGGGGAGGACGTGGGGATGTGGTGGGGGGACAGTTGGAAACCCTCCAACCCATGAAAGAAGTTTTCCTTGTAGTCAGGGACACCTCCTCATGCTCAGCTTTGGTGTGAGGGGGGCAAAAAGGGAGTCTGGGGTTCCATTCGTGCCACCATGAGAGGAAGAACCAAGTAACCCCTGACAGGAGCCTCCCCCAGCTGTCTGGCACGAGGGACAGCCCTGTGACCCACACGGCTGCGGGTCCTGCACTGTCCACCTCTGTCCTCACTCCTTTGCTCAGGAAAGGAACAGCAAGGATCTCTCTTTGGCATAGAACCATAGAATCCCAGGGGTGGGAAGGCACCTCCAGAGCCCCTGGGGTCCAACCCCCTGCCAAAGCAGGGTCCCTGGGACAGGGCACACAGGTCGGTGTCCAGACGGGGCTGGAATCTCTCCAGAGAAGGAGACTCCACACCCCCTGGGCAGCCTGTCCCAGGGCTCCCTCACCCTCACTGGGGAAAAGGTCTTCCTGGGCTCTAACTTGCAGCCATTGCCCCTTGTCCTGTCCCCAAAGACACTGAGAAGGGGCTGGCCATTCCCCCTGCAGCCCATCCTTCAGCTATTGAGAGACATTCAGAAGGTCCCCCCTGAGTCTTCTTCTCTCCAGGCTGAACAGCCCCAGCTCACCCAGCCTTTCCTCCCAGGGGAGATGCTCCAGGCCCTTCAGCATCTCCTCAGCCTCCTCTGGACTCTCTCCAGGAGATCCCTGGCTGTTTGATCCCAGGGAGCCCAGCACAGGACACAACACTCCAGCTGGGGCCTGAGCAGGGCAGAGCAGAGGGGGAGGATCCCCTCCTGTCACCTGCTGCCCACACTCCTCCTGATGCCCCCAGGATCCCATTGTCTCTCTCAGCCCCAGGGCACACTGCTGGCTCATGGCCACCCTGTCACCCACCAGCACCCCCAGCTCCTTCTCCACACAGCTCCTCTCCAGCAGCTCCCCCCCAAGCATCAGCACAGGCTAAGTGATTCTCACCAGCAGATTCCTGTTGGGCTCCTCCTGCCCAACAGCCACTGCCTTCAGCTCCCAGATCTGGCTCCCTGAGCAGGGGCAATAAACAAATTCAACAATCAATGAAGTGTGTTTCATCAGAGCACACGTTGTTCCCAAGCTGCTCTCAGTGGAAAGATGGTGTTCAGAGCAGGGCCAGAGCCATTACCGGCCAAAGATCATTTGCTGGAGAGAGGGGAAAAACAGTAGGGGGAGAAAAATGACAGTTTCCTGCATTTCCTTATTACATCTGGTCTCAGGTAGATTTATCGGGTGTGAGATAGCAAGCTCCCTTAGGGTTTGGCCAAGTCAGTTCTTGGATGGTCACTGACTTTCTTGCTCTGTGGTGCTGTGAAAAACAGGAAAATCTGTAATCCTCTAGATTGGGTTATGCTGGGCTTGCTTCACCAGGGTTTGGGACCCCCAAAAGCTGGCAGGAAGGCCTGAGCAGGGACACTGGCTGCTCTAGGGCAATCCCTTAGCTGCAGCACTGCACCACAGGTGGAGCTTACAGGTCTGAGCCCTGAGGGAACTGCCACCAGGCCCCACTCCTGAAGCCCCCAGCGCTCAGAACGCAAGTTCCAACCCAATCTCAAGGGCTGGTGCAGCCCGGCTCCAGGCACAGCCTGGATCCGGGTTCAGCCTGGATCTGGGTGCAGCCTGGCTCCGGGTTCAGCCTGGCTCCAAGTTCAGCCTGGATCCAGGTTCAGCCCGACTCCATGTTCAGCCTGGCTCCAAGTTCAGCCTGGCTCCGAGTTCAGCCTGGCTCCGGGTTCAGCCTGGCTCCAGGCGCAGCCTGGATCTGGGTTCAGCCTGGCTCCGGGTGCAGCCCGGCTCCGGGTGCAGCCTGGCCCCAAGTTCAGCCCAGCTTCAGATGTGGCCTGGCTCCAGGCCCAGCCCGGCTCCGGGTTCAGCCTGTCTCCAGGCGCAGCTTGGCTCCGGGTTAAGCCTGGATCCAGGTTCAACCCGACTCCACATTCAGCCTGGCTCTGGGTGCAGCCTGGCTCCAAGTTCAGCCCGGCTCCGGGTTCAGCCTGGCTCCGGGTTCAGCCTGGCTTCAGGCGTGGCCTGGCTCCAGGTTCAGCCTGGCTCCGGGTGCAGCCCTGCTCTGGGTTCAGTCCAGCTTCAGGCATGGCCTGGCTCCAGGCCCGGCCCAGCTCCGGGTGCAGCCTGGCTCCAAGTTCAGCCTGGCTCCGGGTTCAACCCGACTCCACGTTCAGCCCAGCTCTGGGTGCAGCCCGGCTTCACGTTCAGCCCGGCTCTGGGTTCAGCCTGGCTCCGGGTTCAGCCCGGCTCTGGGTTCAGCCCGGCTCCCAGCTCCTCCTGCCCAGCACAAAGCCATCCCTCCTGAGGGAGCAGCAGCCTCCAGCACGGCTGGCACACGCCCGGCGGGTCATTACGAGGCCCTGGGCACCACGGCGGGGCCTGGCGCTCCGGCCTGCTGCTCAGGGGGAGCCGGGGGGTGGGCTGGGGCCCGGGGGTCACCCCTCCGGCGGAGCCTGCCTGCTCCCCTGGGGTGAGCTCCCCGGACCGGGCAGGCTCAGCCAGGCCCCCGTCACGCCGGGCCCTCGGCTGCCCCTGCCCCTGGGCTGAGCTGGGAGGGTGTCGCGGGCGGCAAAGGGGCCTCCCGGCCCCACGGCCAAGGGGGCCACCGAGGCGCCGCGAGATCCGCTCCCCCTCGCCGCCATTTTGGAGCGCTGGTCCCGCCCGGTCAGGCGGGGAATGGTTCAGTCCGCTCCCCTCACCCCCGCCCCCCGTAGCCACGATGGGCCGTCCCCGCCGCGCTGGCGCCCCCCCGCGGACAGATGGGCTCATTTCCCCCCCCGGGGGGTGGTGGCGCTGGTACAGCTCGCCCCGCCCCCCCCCCGCTGCCCAATGGCGCGTCGTGGCCTCCCCCCCCGCCACGGGCAGATGGGCCATTCCCATCCCGCCCGGAGCCACGAGCCCTTCCAGTCACCCCGCGCACACGGGCTGGAGCGATCCACCCGCGTCCGGGGGGAGTACGGAGAAGGGCAACCTAGGGAATATCTCCTCCATGCCCATGCACCTCTGCCTACCCCACCGCTGCTCCATCACCGCGCCTCGGAACATCATCCCCTCCCTATTGCCCCGCCCGCTGCGGCCACACAACCCCCTCACACCCCTCTCGGCGACCTGTTCCCCCCCCCCCCCACCGCTCTGTGGTACAGTACCGCTCAGCCCGTCCCGTCCCATCGCATCCCCCTTCCACGCGTGGGGCGGGCAGGGCGGCGGCCGGCGCTAAGCCAGTGACTCGTAATCCACCGCTCCGGCCTTATTAGTTCCTCTCCCAAGGTATTTCCGCAGTAATTGCGCTGATCTGCCAGGGATTACGCGCTCCCGCCGTAACGACGGGTGATGTTTTCATTCCAGCCGAGCATCCCCGGGGAGACGGGGGGGGAGAGGAGAGACCCGGCTGGACAGGGGAGCTGCTGCCCTGGGACGGGGGAGCTGCTGCCCTGGGACCGGGGGAGCTGCTGCCCTGGGACCGGGGGAGCTGCTGCCCTGGGACCGGGGGAGCTGCCTGGGGAGGGGGGTGTTAGGTGAGGAGCAGGCAGGAGCCCGGAACCTGCTGGCTGTCCGGGAGATGCTCGGTGACAGGCTGCAGGCACCGGGATACCAGCGATCCCGGCTGGGAAAGCAGCTGGGAATGCTCCCGAGCGGCTGGGGAGGGCCCTTCCCAACCCCCAAATCACTGCTGGGGGTGGGGGACACGTCCCCCAGCTTGTACCACCGCCCCTGGTCCCGGCATCCCTTCGACCCCATCCGGCCGGGAGGACTCTCCCCCAGGAGGAGGGGGGTGGGGGACACACACAACAAGCCCCCCAGCTTGTACCACCCAGCTTGTACCACCACCCCTGCTCCCGGGTCCTGCTCCTGGCACCCCTCGGCCCGATCCTGCCGGGAGGGAATCTCCCCCGGGAGGGGTCGAGGGGGGACGGGACGGCGGGGGACACACAACAAGGCCCCCAGCTTGTACCACCCAGTTTGTACCACCACCCCTGCTCCCGGCACCCCTCGGCCCCATCCTGCCGGGAGGGACTCTCCCCCGGGAGGGGTGGGAGAGGGACGGGGGGGGGACACGACACACGACACGCACCCAGCTTGTACCACCACCCCTGGTCCCGGCACCCCTCGGCCCCATCCTGCCGGGAGGACTCTCCCCCGGGAGGAGGGGGGGATGGGGGACACACACGACACGCCCCCCAGCTTGTACCACCACTGCTGCCCCCGGGTCCTGCTCCCGGCACCCCTCGACCCCATCCTTCCAGGAGCGAACCTCCCCCTGGAAAAGGGGGTTCACTTCCTCCCATTTGACGCAGCAGAAGAAACACCTCTTCCCCCCCACCGATTCCCCCCCATCCTCCCCACCCCACCTTTAAAAATGACCCCCACACCAAGCTGTTCCTTCTAGTAAAGCAGCAATTAATCACAGCAAGTATGGGATGGATTTGTAATCAGCTTCCCCCTGCCCCCCCCCCAGCCTTCCACCGCCCCCATTTCACAGCCCTGGGTAGTTTTCCTACCCCCCCACCCCCTCCCCTTCCTCCTCCTCCTCCTCCTCCTCCCCCACCGTATGTAGGGATGGGGCTGGTGCAGCACATTGATCCTGCCTGATCGATTTTATTGAAACTCCCACGAGTGGCTTTAACTGCGTGTTGGATATTGCTGGCACATCAGTTTGATGGCTACGTGACCGGCGGGGAGCTCACAGGGCTGGGGAGGGGGGTGGTGGAAAAAGGGGCTGTGGGGATGGGGGGATGAATCTCTAGAGAGCTGAGTTACTCCCAGGGAGGGAGCTACCTGTCCCCAGGACTTCTCTCCAAAGGTGGGAGAGTGAGAGGTTACAGCACATGGTTGGTTAAAGGGGGTGGTTTCTCTCCACTAGATTTTCTTGCTGGTTGGGGGGTTGTTGGGGGAGTGGGGGGGGTGGGGGGTGGGGGAAGGTGGGGGGGGGGGGGAGAAAGGAAGGAGGGAAGGAGAAAAAATGAGAAGGAAAAAATGAGAATGTAAAATGATAAAGGAAGATAAAGAGGGTAAAGCGAGGGGGAAATAGATAAAATAAGGAGAAATTGAAAGGAAAAGGTGAAAATGTAAAATGAAGAGGGAGGTAAAGGGAGGAAAAGAAGGGGAAAATGGATAAGATGAGAAGAAACTGACAGGAAACGAGGAAAATATAAAATGAGAAGGAAGATAAAGAGAGGAAAAGAAGGGAAAAAGATTAGATGAGAAGAAATTGAAAGGAAAAGATGAAAATATAAAATGAAGAGGGAGATAAAGAGAGGAAAAGAAGGGAAAAATGGATAAGATGAGAAGAAAGGAAAAGGTGAAAATGTAAAATGAAGAGGGAGATAAAGAGAGGAAAAGAAGGGAAAATGGATAAGATGAGAAGAAATTGAAAGGAAATGATGAAAATATTAAATGAGAAGGAAGATAAAGAGAGGAAAATAAGGGAAAGTAGATAAGATGAGAAGATATTGAAAGGAAACTATGAAAATATAAAATGAAGAGGGAGGTAAAGAGATTAAAAGAAGGGGAAAATGGATAAAATAAGGAGAAATTGAAAGGAAAAGATGAAAATATGAAATGAAGAGGGAGATAAAGAGAGGAAAATAAGGGAAAAATAGATTAGATGAGAAGAAATTGAAAGGAAAAGATGAAAATATAAAATGAAGAGGGAGATAAAGAGAGGAAAAGAAGGGAAAAATAGATTAGATGAGAAGAAATTGAAAGGAAACGAGGAAAATATAAAATTAAGAGGGAGGTAAAGAGAGTAAAAGAAGGGAAAAATGGATAAAATAAGAAGAAAGAGAAAAGGGAGAGGAGAGGAGAGGAGAGGAGAGGAGAGGAGAGGAGAGGAGAGGAGAGGAGAGGAGAAGGAGAAGGAGAAGGAGAAGGAGAAGGAGGAGAGAGGATCCCAGCCAAGTGCCACAGCTGTATCAGAGCCCAACGCCCAGCAGCCCCTTTGTTTTCCCTGCCTTCCTGTCCCCTTCCTGTCTCTTTTCTCCCGGTCTTCCAGAACAGGAGGCAGCCAAGGGGGAGGATGTCCTCTGCCAGGTATCAGTGATGCTGTCGGAGGTGCCTGCCGCTGCCAGCACACCCCCCCCGGGTCCCCAGGCTGGGCGTAGGAGTGATGGGTGAATGAAATCATCATCCAAAGGAAGTATAAACCCTCCAAACCCACCAAAAAGCACCCGGGCAGGAGGTTGGGGGAAACATCTGAGCTTCCCCCACATCACCAAATATCCCCCCTGAGGTCCTTTTTCCAGGGGAGATGACGGTGCTGTAATGACCCCCCACCCAGGGTTGAAGATCCCAGCTCTGCCTCTATGGATGAAGCAGCATCTTCATGCAGCGAGCAGGGCTGTGGGCATACAGGCAATCACCTTGCCATGGTGTCAGAACTCAAGGCAAATAAATAATTTTGGGGTTTTATTGGAGGTGCTTCCAATTTTTCCTCTTGGAAAAGCAAGCTGCTTTGGAAATGGGCATTATTTTGAATAAGTGCCCTGATTTGGATGAGTTATTTTTCAATTTCTTCTCTTTTTTTTTCCCCCTCTTGGCAGATAAAGCATCCAACAATACCCAAACTCGCCTCTTTTCTCCCCATTTCTGACTCCCACCAGCACTGAACCCAGCTGCAACGTAGGCACACATGCAAACACACCCTCCCCTTACCACAAACACACGACAGAAAGCAAATGAAACACCCTAAATCAAGCCCAGTCCTGATTCTGGACACCCGTGTGTGCAAGCAGGTGGGCTAGTGGCTTTGTGGGGGGGGGTCTAACAGGAGCCCCCCCCATACTGTAGCTCCCTTTGGAATATCAGGGTAGGGGTTCACTGCCTTCCACATAAGAAATACCATCAAGATCCTGAATGTTGGCCCCCAAAAAGAGAACTAAAGGTGGGTGTTGATCCCCAGATCAATTTCCAGAGCTTCTTATTAAAGCCTTGAGGCTTTCTGGGTGATTCTGAAGCCCAGCAGCACGGTGCCACTCTCCCACCGTCCCTCTTCATCCTCACCCCCAGTGACACACCCCACCCCATCCAAGCAATGCTTTGGAAGGCCAAACCACCCCAGCATCAACCCCATCATCTTCCCAAGCATCCCATTTGAGACAAACTGGGCCAGATGCTGGTCCACCCACCAAGCAACCACAGCAAAACCCAACAGAGACACATACCCCCATCTAATTTATCTTGGGGAGAGGGGTGCCAGGGACCCTCAGAAGATGGGTAAAAAGAAAGAGTAGGGCCAGATCTCTGGGTAAACTGCAAGGGATGGGATGCTGCTCGCTGGCATTGGTGTCATTGTGCCACGGTGCTGTGCTCCCTGTCCCTGCCATGGGTGATGAGTGCCGGGGTCTCCCCTGCTCTCTCCGTGGGAGCAGCCTTGCCGGCGGTAGCGCGGAGCTGTTGATATCTCTGTCAGCCCCTGATACCATCGCCCATCAGCAGCTCCCAATGCATTTGCAATTTTATCCCTAATGGAGAGAGTTTACTCATTACCTGCTCTTTATCAGCCCAGGGGAGCTTGAGTCCCTCAGAGGGACAACGCTCCCTGGAGCTCATCATCCTCCCAGCTTCAAGGTTTGGCTTTTGATGTGGCAGCACCCAGCTGCTCAGCTTTAACAACCCAGCCTTGGGCTGTCCATGCACTCTGGAAAAGCAGTCATCCCCACTCTGACTTGTGGGGAAACTGAGGCACGGAGGGATTTGGGGATGCTGAACCCATCAACCCATGGACAAGTCCCAGTTTGTGTCCCTTCAGGCATGGGGAAGGGGGACAAAGCTTTTTGTCAAGGTGTTGGGGTTTTCCTCACTGCTCTGCCAGTAAGGAGATGACAGCCAGCCCCAGCAATCTCCTTCCCACAACCTGCCCCTGCTATCCCCTCAGCAGGCTCCTGCATGGGGATGTTCTGGCAAGCTGGGCAGAGCTGAGCCTGCCAGGGGTGACAAAGGTTTCCTGGAGCCCAAAGGACTCACTCTTGCCTTGGACTGGGGAACAGGAAAAGAAGAGGGATAATCACAGGTAGAGAGTTGAGGTGAGATGGTGGGTCAAGGAGTCCCAATGGGGATGTTATCCACTGCAGGGTAGTGGTGGTGGCATCTGCATTTCCCCATGTTAGAGGCCAGGCAGCAAATCCTGCTGTCCCAGCTCCCAAAACTCAGCTGATGGTGACAGCGAATCCTCCCAGGGCACGCTTTGGTTGGAGCAACAAAGTGCAGAGCAACAGCGCAGAGCTTGGAGGCAAAACCCCAGGGGTGAGAAGGTGAAGGAAAGGACCATCACTGATCCCTAACAAGGGGGCAAAAAGTTGGTACCCACAGCGGGATGGAGCTGGGGACTGTGAGCATCCTCACTGCCTGCCTCAGCCCACCGCCCCTGCTCGCATTCCTGCTGTGGGTGCACATCCTCTTGCCATGCAGCACCCCACTCCAGCAAAGCACTGCCTGCTCCGTGCCTCACCTTCACCTAGGAAACACCTTGAGCCCCTCTGGATCCTTTTTAAATAAGATCCAGACCTCCCCACCTTGCACTGCAGAAACCACCAGTACTCAGAGCAACGGTGCATGTCCCTAGCAGGATATATTGGTTAAGATAGAGTTGTTAGGGTCATTCTTAAATCCTAACCACCTCCAGCAAATATGTCTTGATTTTAATATTGGGTCTTTATTATTAGATGTCCTGGCCCTTCCTTCCAGCACTGGAGAAGCCAGGTTGCCTTTTTGGTTTGCTATTTTTTAACAGCCCCATATCTTTTCAAAACCCAGCATCTGTTTTGCCTCTCCAACCCTGCCTTGGTTTAAATCTTGCTGGAGATGCTCTGTATCATTCAAAGTCTTAATGAGAGTTTTGAATTTCTGCTTAATCAGCAAAACCTTGCCATTCCATAGCCCAAAGCCCTGCATGGAGCCAGTCACACATGCACCCAGCTGCCAAAACCGCTGCTCACCAGCCCCTCGCCGCTGCGGCACATCCCTGCGTCACCCCCATCGCACCCACCCAGCATCCCTTTTAGCTGCAGAGTGGTGGGCTGGAAGGGAAAAATTTTGTCTCTATTTTCCCTTTTAGACCAGTTTTCAAAGCCAGGGGCTGACTGCAGCCCCTCTGTGCTGCTGGTGATGCTGCACAAGTGGAGGGCGATGGGCAAGAGCCCACCCTGAGTTGATGGGACACATCCTGGGCTGATCAAAGCACAGGGGCAGCCTTAGAGCTGAGCTGTAGGATTTGTGCTCCTCATGGCAGCTCAGCTCCCACAAGGGAGCTGGGGCAGAGCCCTGTGGGTGCATGGATGGATGCTTGGGGTGCCACACTCCCTCTGCCCAAACCTTTCTGAGAAACCTCAAGGAATCAGGCAGCAAGGGGGAAAACTCTTCCCCAACAGCCAACGAGGTGCTGGGCAGGGGGGGGTTGGAGGGGTTGATGGGTCTGGCTGACAACACTGCCTGGGAGGCAGTAATTCCCATGGGAAACACAGCCCATCCTAAGGCAAAACTGCTCCCCAAGGTCTAGAGCAGGTGACCCAAACTGCACCCCAAGGTCTGGAGCAGGTGACCCAAACTGCACCCCAAGGTCTGGAGCAGGTGACCCAAACTGCACCCCAAGGTCTAGAGCAGGTGACCCAAACTGCACCCCACAGTCTGGAGCAGGTGACCCAAACTGAACCCCAAGGTCTGGAGCAGGTGACCCAAACTGCACCCCAAGGTCTGGAGCAGGTGACCCAAACTGCACCCCAAGGTCTGGAGCAGGTGGTACATGGGGTTCTTCAAATCCCCACTGAGCTGCAAAGCCACAGCTAAGCTCTGGGGGGGTGGGGTGAGGTGTTTTTGGTTTTAGGGTTTTTTAAAAGTTATTTTTCCAGTTTTCTTTTGGTTTGTTGGTGTTGCACATCAGCCTCCACCAGCCCTGCAAAGGATTCACATGGGGAGCCCCACGAAGGCTTTGCATGGGGAACCCCATGTGCCCAGGTAGGGGATATTTCTAGTTCCTCTACACACAGGTGATGCTGGAGCTGCTGTGCCCAGTACAGACTGGAATGTGCCCAGCACAGACTGGGACATGCTCAGGGCAGACTGGGATGTGCCCAGGGCAGACTGGGACGTGCCCAGCACAGACTGGGATGTGCTCAGGGCAGACTGGGATGTGCCCAGGGCAGACTGGGATGTGCCCAGGGCAGACTGGGATGTGCCCAGTGTAGGAAAAAAAAGGTGCCTGGGTCCTGCCTCTGGTCTTCTCCCTTCACCATCCCTCCCCTTCCTCTGTGTTGGGTGACCCCACGTTTGTCCCCTTGGTTTTGGCACTCGGTTCACAGCACCAGGGCAGGTGGGCAGAGCCCCTTGGATGGGGGCACAGGCAGAGCCTTCCCTGCAGCAGCTTCTCAGGGGCACAGCTGCCTTCTCCTAGCAGCGTGGGCTCTCTGGCCCTGCAACTGCATCTGAGCAGAATGAGAAAATATTGGATTTGTTTTCTGGAGGAAAAAAAAATAAATTAAAAAAAAATCCAATATTCTGTCTGCAATCCCAGACTCTGTGCTTGGTTATGGCAGGGAAATGCTGTAAATTTCCCCCTTTCTCCCCCCCACCCCACCCCATCCCCCTCCCACCAGAAAAGACCCATTTTTTTTCTTTGAATATTCTTATTTTCTCTCATGGTTTAAGCTCCATCATTTTACAAGCAGCTCTACAACCTCTTTGTTAACCAGGGCTTAAACCTGCTCTCTCCCAGTTTCCCCAAGCCCAGGAAGTCGCCTTGCACACCCTTCCCAGCAGCTCCCAGGCAGCGGCAATGAGATTTTAATAGATGTATTTTCAAATTAGTTCTGGGCCTTTCAAGACTTATCAGTTAAATGAGGTTTTTCAAATTGATTCAAAGGTCACTCCGAGAGTTTTCTCTTCTCTGTTATCTCTCCCTTATGGGTTCAGTGGCGATTGACAGGACGGGGGGGGGGAGAAAAAATCCCCCCCCCCAAGTGTTGTATGCCCAGAAAAATAAAAATAATAATTAAAAAAAAAACCTTAAAACCCCCCCCAAACCCCAACAAAAACCCACCCAAAATTTGCAGCCCAAAAAAAAAATGAGGAGGTGAGAAAGGCCACGGGGTTTGTCCCCCGGGGGGGGGGGGAAATCTCCCCCCCCCCCCCCTAGTGTTGTATGCCCAGAAAAAGAAAAATAATAATTAAAAATAAACCCTAAACCCAACAGGGGGGAATCCCCCCCCCCCGGGCAAGCAAAGCCACCCCGGGGTGGGTCAGGGAGGAGCGGTGTTTGGGGGAGCAGGACCCCAAAGGACAGGGGTGGGTTGTACCCAGAGTTGCTGCCGCCCCGCAGCGAGGGGAGGTTATTTCCTCCTGGAGGGGGTGAGGAAAGGGGGAGGGGGGGTGGGGGGGAAACCCGATTTAATATTTAACCCAACGGGAGGTTTATTGGCCCCTTCTGACGCCCAGATTAGGAGCAAACAGAAAAAATAGCCGCGGGCGGAGCGAGGCGGCCCCGCCGCGCTGATAAGGGCGGCGGAGAGGTGCGGGGGTGCGGTGCGGTGCGGGGATCGACACCGCCGTAGCTGGAGGCGGCTTCTCCCGATGGGTGCCCCCGGTTGGGAAGCTCCGCGCCGGCGGAGAAAGTTGCTTGTTATTAATGATGCTGGGAAAAGAAAATAAACCCATCATTTCAGGGAAAAAATAGGGGGAAAAATAAGGGAAAAAATAAGAAAATGTTAAGACAAAACCTCGACTTTTTTTTTAATCTTTTTTTTCTTTTTTCTTCCCTTTTTTCTTTTTTTTAATTTTCTTTTTTCTTTTCTTTTTTCTTTTTTTAATTTTCTTTTTTCTTTCCTTTATTTTCTTTTTTCTTTCCTTTTTTCTTTTTTCTTTCCTTTTTTCTATTTTTATTTTTTTCTTTTTTATTTTCTTTTTTCTTTTTCTAAATTTTCTTTTTCTTTCCTTTTTTCTATTTTTATTTTTTCTTTTTTTAATTTTCTTTTTTCTTTTCTTTTTTCTTTTTTTAAATTTTCTTTTTTCTTTCCTTTTTTCTTTTTTCTTTCCTTTTTTCTATTTTTTTTTCTTTTTTTACTTTCTTTTTTCTTTTCTTTTTTCTTTTTTATTTTCTTTTTCCTTTCCTTTTTTCTTTTTTTCTTTTCTTTTTTCTATTTTTCTTTTTTATTTTTTTATTTTCTTTTTTCTATTTTTCTTTTTTATTTTCATATTTTCTTTTTTTATTTTCTTTTTTCCTTCTTTCCTTTTATTTTTCCTCTTTTATTTTTTATTTTCTTTTTTCTTTTTTTATTTTCTTTTTTCCTTTTATTTTTCCTCTTTTATTTTTTATTTTCTTTTTTCTCTTTTTTTTGTTTTTTTAGCTTCTTTCTCTTTTTCTTTTTTCTTTTTTTCCTCTTTTTTTTCTCTTTTTTTCCCTTTTTTCTTTTTTTCCTTTTTCCCCCCTATTTTTTTCTATTCCCCTCCCCCAGCAGAAAAATCTGTTCCTCTCTCGCTTTCTTTTTTTTTTAGATTTTCTTTCCTGTGCCGAGGCGCTGAGCGCCCCAAACTCTCATTCTCCTTCCCTCATTCCCCATTTTCCGACGGCGAAATAATTCTCTCTCCAACCTACAAACCGAGACGCGGTTTCCCCGTCCCCCCTCGGATACACCCGGCTCGAAAGGAACGAAACTGGCCGCGATTTCCTGCCGCTCTCCCGGCTCGGAGCCGGGACCGGGGTCACTCGGAGCTGTGGCCGGAGCCACCCCGGTGCCCGGTGGCCGCTGCCCGGGAGGAGCCGTCGTTGGGCCAAAATCGTTTGAGTGATGCTGAAATTGAAATAAAACTCGTGGAAAAAAAACCCCACCAAAACTAACAAGCTTATATAGAGAGATAATACATATATAACAACCTCTCTATATATATATTATATATAATATATTATATATATTATATATTATATATTATATATTATGTATATAATATATAATATATATTATATATAGTATATAAACCCACCAAAACTAACAAGCCTATATATAGAGATAATACATATATAACAACCTCTCTCTATATACTATATTATATATAATATATATAATATATTATATAATATAATATGTATATAATATATGTTATATATAAAATATATCATATATTATATATGTATTATATCTAAAATATATATTATATATATAACAACCTATATATATTTTTGAGATATATAAAAAACAACCTCTCTCTATATATATTTCCCGAGTTTTCTCGCATCCCAGTTTTGACCCTGCTTCTGGGATTCGGTGTCTTAGTTCGTGGTATTAATTGGCGGCGTTAATTACTGGCGTTGCTAATGCTCTCGGGGCATTTCCCTCGGCCGAGCCCCGCGATCGTGCTCACGGCTTCGCGGGGGTTTCGGGGGTTTTTTTTGGTATAACGAAGATTCGAGCTGCGGTGATTTGTTCGATGGAGAAAGCCCCGGGAGGAAAGGGATGAGAAGGGGAAAAGAGGGGGAAGAGAAGGGGAAAAGAGGGGGAAGAGAAAGGGAAGAGAAAGGAAGAGAAGGGGAAGAGAAAAGGGAAGGGAAGGGAAGGGAAGGGAAGGGAAGGGAAGGGAAGGGAAGGGAAGGGAAGGGAAGGGAAGGGAAGGGAAGGGAAGGGAAGGGAAGGGAAAGGGAAGGGAAGGGAAGGGAAAGAGGAAAGGGGAAAGGAAAGGGAAAGGAAAGAGGAAAGGGGAAAGGAAAGGGAAAGGGGAAAGAAGGAAAGGAAAGGAAAGGAAAGGAAAGGAAAGGAAAGGAAAGGAAAGGAAAGGAAAGGAAAGGAAAGGAAAGGAAAGGAAAGGAAAGGAAAGGAAAGGAAAGGAAAGGAAAGGACAAGGAAAGGAAAGGAAAGGAAAGGAAAGGAAAGGAAAGGAAAGGAAAGGAAAGGAAAGGAAAGGAAAGGAAAGGAAAGGAAAGGAAAGGAAAGGAAAGGAAAGGAAAGGAAAGGAAAAGGAAAGGAAAGGAAAGGAAAGGAAAGGAAAGGAAAGGAAAGGAAAGGAAGGAAGACGAAACGAAAATTAAATTAAAATTAAAAGAAAAATAAAAAAGAGAACGAAAAACGAAGGGAGAAAAGGTGAAGCGAAAAATAAAAGGAAGGATGGGAGAGAGAAAGGGAATAGAAAATGTAAAAGAAGAAGAAAGAAGAAAACGAACGGGAACCGCTGTCCCGGCTGCAGCCCGCGGGTCTCCCCGGCTGCCGCCTCCCGCGGGCACGGTCCCCCGGTTCCGCCTCACGGGAAACACTTTGGGGCTGAAAGAGCCGATCCCAGGTGCTGGAGAGTCCACTCGGGACCGCGCTGCCTCCGCGGGGTGCGGGCAGCGGCGGGGTCCCACCGGAGCCGGCTCTCCGGGGCCGCCCTACACCCCACTCGCGGCCCAAACGCTTCACGCCAGCGGGTGAAATTCCCGCACAGACACGGGGGGGGGAAACACTGGGGAGGGGGGGGATGGATCAGCCGAGCGCTCATTCGAGTTAAAGGCTGGTGAAGGCTGAGAGCCGCCGTGTCCTGAAAGGGACACAACGACGCTGTCGCCACCCTGAGTGATAATCACGAGCGGGTTCCCTAGTCCTGAGTATCGGGATAAATCTGGGGAGGGGGGGGGAGGGAGGGAGTTTTCCATCAGTGGGGTGTCCCCACAGGATGGGATCTCCACAGACACGCGTTGGGGGAAGGCAGCCAGGGACACAGATGGTGGGAGGACACCCACCGCCCTCCGCGGACACGCGGGGGTAGGATCGCAGGAACGCAACCGCATCCTACGTGCTCCCTGGAGAACGAAACCGGCGCCGGTTTCGCCCCCGGGACAAGGAGGGACTGAGATTGCGGGAGGGGGGGTTGTTAGCGGAGACTGAGATTGCGGGGGGGGGTGGGTTGTTGGCGGGTGGGAGGCTTGGAGCCCCGCTCGGCCACGCAGGGACCCTCCTAAAGGTGCCGTGGTGGGAGCTCCTCGCCCCCCACGGGCCTCGTGGGGGGATGGCGAAGTTTGTAGAGCTGCATCTGGAGCGGGAGGGGCGGGGGTGGCTGCGGCCGTGACAGCGGGTCGCGGAGATAGATGGCCCGAGGGGACGGGACGGGCACCACCAGCTGCTGCCCAGATGTTTCCCCGTGGGACTCTTCCTATTTTGCGGAGCCCCGCGGGGGAAGAGGAGCCGGAGGGAGCTCGGGGGCGGGAGGGAGGTGCAGCCCCTCACCCCACCCCCCCGGCTGAGGAGCTGGCCGGGTCCCGGCTGAATAATTAATGGTTCATCTGTGGATGGGGCGGCGGGAGGGGGAACTGGGAGTGGAAAGAGAAAAACGGCAATTGCTATTTATAGGGGCCCGGCGTGATTATTGATCCGAGATTTACTGACTCGGACTAATCCATCAGATGGGCTCCTGCAGCCGGGCGGGACCCGGACCGGCACCAGGACCGGCACCGGCACTAGCTCTCCACCCGGCTGTGCCCCCGCTTAGCATTCGGGTTTTTTCCTTGCGCTGGGACAGGAACCAGCCAGTCAGTGCCCAGGCAGGGAAGGGATCCACTCCCTGCTCCCGGGGTGGTCGCAGCCCTGCGGGCCCCTCCGCTCCCCCAGCCCGGAGCAGCCCGAAAGGACGAGCAGGCGCGACCGGCGGCCGCGGGGTGGGTCGGATCGAGGGGAATTCGCTTCCATTGATGGGGGACGCCGGGCACGATCCCCCCCAGCGCGACCCCTCTCATATAACCCCACTTTTAGGGGCAAACCGGGCCGGGGCTGAGCCAGAGGGGCTTAAACCTGCCCACGCACACCCCCGGCTGGCCCAACGGCGGGGAGCAAAACGAAAGCGGGACGGCAACGGGGCCGGGAACAAAGCGACCGGGCCGGGGGAGGCCGCGGGGAGGTCGGGGCGACTTTTCCACCCCCCTCGGGACTGGAGACCGGCAGATACCCCGTTAGGATCCAGTCGGGGCGGCGCGGGGCGGCCGCGGTCCGGTCCCGGGTGGGGATTCGGAGCTGAAGGCGAGCGAAATCATGGCGAGGTGGTTGGGTTGTTGGGGTTTTTTTCCTGTCTTCTCATACAGCCAAGAATTAAATCCTGTCCCCAGGAAACATGGGAGGGGGTGGGGGGGTTAATTCCCTTAAATAATGCCTCTAAGGCGCCCCTGGGGCCGAGGGAAACTCGGCGCTGGGGAATAAAACTACCATTTTAGGGAGAATAGGAATAATTTTAGGGAGAACAAGCAGCATTGTAGGGAAAATAATTACCATTGTAGGGAGAATAAACCTCCTCCGAGACAGCGATGGCAGCAGGCACAGACCCCGAGCCGGGCCGGTGGGTAGGGGACCCCCCCCTGAGCTTTCCCCAGTCGGGGCCGCATTTTTATCATCACCATCACGGTTATTATTTCAAATTTTGGCGAGTCAGAAAACAACCACCCGCTGCTCAATTAGCCCGAACAACGGGGGCATTAAACGGCCGATCGCGGCAGTGTTTAAATCTTTATTTACCAGAACCTTGTAAAGCCAGGAACAATTTGCATTCTATTAACTGCTTTTCAATAGGGCATCGACTGGAACTAAAAGATGCCACTACCCTGCCCTAATTAAAGAGCAACTGAATTACACTAAATACATATGAACGCTGCTCTCCTCCATAAATAACGGAGGGTTTCTCGCCGTGCTGAGTGCCCGTGGGGCTCGGATTCTGCCCGGCCCCAAGGGGAGCTCGGATTTCTTTAAAAGAAATAATAATCTGGACTCATATACGCGTGTTTTTACCCCCCGGCCAGGCGCGGCCGGAGCGGAGCAGTCGGTAGGGCCGGAGCGGCTTCGGGAAGCCGGTGGTGGCGGGTCCGTCCGGGCACTGACCCCTCTCCCAGACCTCGGCTCTTTCCCTTCCGCGCAGCGCGGAAGGACGCGGAGCCGCCAGTCCCGCCCGTTCCCCGCAGCCACAGCGCTGGGAGCGCAGAAATAAAAGGCGTTTCTCCAGCAAACCCTCGGCCCGGCGCCGGCCTGAGGCCGCGGAGGACGGCGCTGCCTCCGCGCTGCGCTCCGCACCCGCGATGCTTTGGGATAGCAACCGGCCCCCTATCCAGACCAAGAACTGGGGGCTCGGGGTGTGTGTGTGTGTGTCTCTGCGTGACCTTCTCCCCGAGGGCAGCCGGTGCCCCGGAGGGAGCGGAGCGCAGCCCCCGGCGCTGTCCGCTCCCCCGCCCCACAGCCGGGCAGCGATGGGGCAGCGGGAGGTCGGACCGAATCTTCCCCAGAACGTGTGTCCGGGAACCGAGCGGAGATGTCAAACGGACCGCGAAGAGGGATTCACGAGCGACCCCGGGGCTGCGGCTCAGGCAGCAGCCACAGGCGGCGGGGACCGTGGGCCGGAGCTGTCAGCGGCTCTCCAGGGGTCCGCCCGGGGGGACAAGGGACCGGGGTCGGCGGGCGGGACTGAACAGGAAACCACCGCCGGAGCCAGAGGCAGCCCAACGGGCGGCGGGGAGCGGTGGGGAGCCCGGGCAGCTCCCGGTTCCCGCCACCCGGGATCCCTCAATTCCCCCCTGGCAGGGACAGGCCCGGGGAGCGGGGATTCGCCTTACATACGATTTCCTTTCCTTTCCTCGAGAGGCTTCAAATCAGCTCGGTAACACCCGGCCCAGCCCCGGCCCGCGGTGACTCCCCACGGGCGAGGGGTCCCCACGCGTGTTCGCAGCACCCCGTCACCCAGCCGCCCGCAGGAGTGGGGCGGCCGGCGGCCGTGGGTATCAGACCGTGTCGTACCCTACCTGCCAGCCTGAGCGCCGACATCCTCTGAAATTCCGGCTCCTGCAACCATTTCCACATCCTCCGGAAAGTCTCCCGGCCCGACTTGAGCTTACTCCAGGGCTTGGGGTTCCGCAGCAGGTCCGAGAGGGTCCCCTGGGAGCGGCACAAGATCCTCTGCGCGAAGATCGCCTGCGGGATGCTGTAGCGCTTCAGCTCGGCCGTGATCCGCTGAGCCACCTCCTTGGTGTTGATCTCCTCCACCTGCCCGGAGCCGCCGGGCTGGGAGCCGGTAGCCGAGGCCTGGCGCTCCCGTTCGCCCAGGAGGGAACCGCCGGGCTGGGCGTGCGGGTGGCCGTGAGGGTGCATCCCGTTGAGCGGCGGCATCATGGCCGAGCTGGGAGCCGCCAGCCCCCGCGCCAGGTGTTCCTCGCCCCGGGACAGCATCGCGGCGTGCGAGTCGAAGCCGTTGGGCGAGAGCATCTTCTCGTTGGGCAAGTGGCTCCCGGGGCCATAGGGGGCCAGCGGCTGCTGGCGTTGTGCAGGCTGCCCAGCCCGTTGGGCAGCGGCGAGAGGGGCTGCCCCATGGCCGGCATGTCCTTGGGGTAGTGGCTGTAGAGGTTGCCCATGGAGGCCAGGCTCCGCTCGTCGCGCATAAGGGTGAAGCTGCCGCTCACGTTGCCGGCCAGGCGCTGGTGCGGGTGGTGGTGGTGGTGGTGGTGGTGCGGGTGGTGGAACTTCTCCGAGACGGTGGAGATGGGCGGCAGGTGCTGCAGGGGGGTCAGCGTGGTGTAGGTGCTGCTCAGGCTCATGCCGGAGGGCGACTCGCAGGACATGCTCATGGCGGGGTGCAGGCGGGCGGCCAGGCTGTGCTCGGCGCGGTAGTCTCCCCCCTCCAGGATGGAGGCCATGCCCGAGACCATGGCGGGCCGGCCGTGCGGCACCAGGTTGCGGTGCGAGCCCTGCCGCCCGTGCGCCGGGCTCAGCAGCTCGGCGGGCTGCGAGTGCGGGACGCCGTGCAGGCTGCCCAGGTTCTCCATCGCCAGCTCCATGGTGGCCGCCGGGCTCTGCCGCTGCCTCGCCCGCTCTCTCGCTGCCTTCCTCCCCCACCCCCCCCCCGCCGCCGCCTCCTCCTCCTCCTCCTCCTCCTCCACCGCCGCCCCCCCACCTCACCCCGCACCCCCCCCCCCCCGCTCCGGCTGCCTGGATTAATTCAGACTCGGCGCTCGGGGGATCGATCTCCCGCGCCCCGCGGTCAGGCCAGCATGATGCGTCGCGCCCGCCCGCCCCAGCCCGCCTCGGTGCGCTGCGGGCGCGGGGGCTGCGGCCGGGCGCGGAGCGGGGCGCGGTGCGTGCGCTCGGGGCGGCTGCGGCGCCTCGGCCGCCGGCTCCCGGCAGCCTCGCTCTGGGCCGCGGCGTGACGTCAGCGCCGCCCCGCCCCCCCCGCCGAACCGAGCCGCACCGCCCCCCCCCACCCCCCCACCTCCCACCCCCCCTCCTTTCCCGGGGCTGGAGGTTGGGGGGGGGTGGGTCAGGCGGGGGGGAGCGCGGAGCGCAGCCGGCGGTACCCGGCGGGGCCGCACCGCGCCCGCAAGCCCAAGCGCCGCCGGGGTGACCCCAGCACCACCTCCGCCGTCACACCCTCCCCCCCGCACCGGAGTGACACCCCCCCACCCACCCACCCAGCACCGAGGTGATTCCCGGCACCCGGCGCGCATCTGGCGTGGCTGCGCCGCTGTGCCCACCTGCGCCCCGCACAGCTGGCTGACCCCAGCGCCCCCAGTGCGCACATCTGGCAGCCCCCACCCCTGGATGCGCCTATCTCCAGCGCCCCCCAACACCCCTGGGCTGACACCTCCCACCCATCCCGGGCTTCCCCACCCGAGGGCCGTTCTGTCTGTCCCAAACACGCCTGTTCCCCCTCCCCATCCCCTGTGTTCCCCACGCGTGTCCCCAGCATCTTCCCCTTTCCCCCTCCCCGCGGTGGGCACTGCCTCCCGTTGCCGGTGGCGGAGGCTACCGGGAGGTGGGAGTGTTCCTTGGCACGGGCGGGGGGGGGGACAGGTACACGCGAGGGGCCGCACACGGCTGTGTGCTGCAGCGCCCTGGGAAGACAAGGTGGAGAAGGGCAAAGAGAAAGGAAGGGAGGGAAAGGGAAAACAGAAAGGGAGAGCGGGAAGGGGAAGGGAAAATGGGAAGGGAAAATGGGAAGGGAAAATGGGAAGGGAAAATGGAAAATGGAAATGGAACTGGAGGGTAGGAAGACGGCGTGAAGGGACGACATGAGCCGGGTTTAGGCCACCGGGCGGGCTGGGACTCGCTGTCCTTCCGAGACACGTTTCCAGCCGCCCCCGGCCCCGCCGCCCCGAACCAGGCTCCTCATCCCGAGGGGCGGCGGGCAGCGCCGGCGGCTCCTGGCGAGCGCAGGATGAAACGGCTCTGGCTTTTCCTGGCCGTGCCCGCTCCTCCAGGCCGGGACGTGCTGGTTTCCCAAGCTTTATTGAATATACTGAGACCATAAAAACCAACCCCGGGTGGGCCCAGCCCAGCCTGGGCTGCTCGGTCCCCGGTCACTGCTTGGTTCTACGGCTTGTCCGGGTCGGGCCTGGGAGATTCGGTGTGGGGCAGCAGCAGCAGCACAGCCAGTCCCTGCTCTCCTGAGGGCCGGTGCTCAGGGTGTCACCTTGGCACTGAATAATACAACAAAAAATTAACATCCCGTCCGAACACAGTGCATTTCAACCCATCCCATCTCTCCCATCCCTTCCTATCCATCCCATCCCATCCCATCCCATCCCACCCCATCCCTTTCTATCCATCCCATTCCATCCCATCTCATCCCATCCCACCCCATCCCTTCCTATCCATCCCACCCCATCCCATCCCATCCCACCCCATCCCATCCCACCCCACTCCATCCCATCCCATCCCTTCCTATCCACCCCATCCCACCCCATCCCATCCCATCCCATCCCATCCCACCCCATCCCGTCCAGTCCCGCCCCCGGGGAGCCTCTTAAGTGCCCAGTTCAATAACATAAAGCCCTGCAAGTTCCCGGGACGTGGACACGGTGCTGTCACCCGTGGAACAGACGATAGAGCAGCCGGGGATGGGGGTTGGGGGTCGGAGCGAGAGTCCCCCTTACATCTCGGTCCAGTTCCCTGGAGCCAGGATGGGTCCAGCCGAACAGGGATGTGTGAGGAGTCCGCCGCCCCCTCGGTCCGCACCTCGGTCCCAGCTCTCACCCCCGATGTTTCGCTGTCGGGAGGGTCCGGCTGCCGTGATCGGGAGGGAGACGCGTCCCGGGGGCTTTGAAGTCCCCGATACCCATGTGGACAGTGAGGGGGCTTCCAGGCGGGTAACGGGACACGGACCCAGGTTGCGGGGTACCGGAGCCGTGCAAGGATGGGAAGAGGGGACAGAAACAGGGCAGGACAGAGGGTGCCCGAAGATGGGTAAGGATGGGCAGGGAGTGCCCGAAGATGGGCAAGGATGGGCAGGGAGTGCCCGGAGGTGATGCAGAAGGGGGTTGTCGAGATTCGCAGTGAGGAGGAGGTGGGGGCCAAGCGAGGGATGAAGCAGCCGCGTCTGGAAGGGTTTCATTGAATGTAATAATGGCGATAGCGCATCGACCGGCCCATCGACCGCCCATCGATAGATCTATCCCTGCAGCTGCCCAGCGTGCCCGTCGTCCCGCACAGCGTCCCCGGGCCGGGCTCACCGGCCGCCACCACCATCCCCCCCCACCCCTCCAGCACCGCAGGGTCCGCAGCACCGGGGGCCCCCCGGGGCAGGCGCTGGACTCTGCCCTCCTCCGAGCTTTGCACCGAGCAAACAACAAAACAGAGAGAGACTTTTTAGTAATTAGTGCGACATAATTGAGTAATGCGGTAGCCCCGCGCCCCCCACCCCCCCTGTCGTCCCCCCCCCCTCCCCCCCCCCCCGCGGCTCTTCCCCGATCGATGCAATATCATTAGGCGAGAGGCACCGAGACACGCGGGGCCGGGGAGCGGGGAGGCGGCAGGAGCTTCCCGGGCTGGGCCCCGGGCCCGCACCCGAGCCCACGCCGCTGCGGACCTGTGTGAGCCCGGCGGGGTTTGCTGCCTCCGCGGCTCTCCCAGCCCCGGGGAAGCCCTTCGGAGCGCCCAGAGGCTCTGGCGATGGGCCGGGGAGAAGCGTGGGGGAGAGGCCCGGTCTCCATTCGCCAGCTGGATGCTATTGATCCCTTCCCTCGCCTCCTCTTTCTTCCTGAGCTCCCTCTCCCTATTTAATTCCCATCCCTCTGCTCCTCCGCAGCCGCCGGGCAGCGCTCCGAGAGGAGCCGGGCAGCGCCGGCACCCCGGAGGCGGAGAGCGGTAAGTGCGGAGGGGGTCTGCGGGCCCAGGGCAGCCTCCACCCGGCCCTCCCCCCCCCCCCCCCCCAAAACCCCCTCCGCCTCCCCGGAGGGACCAACCGCTTCGCTTAGACGGGGCGAGCGGATAAAGAGGCGCAGGGGGGCGGACCTAGTAACCTCCCCCCCCCAAAAACAATCCCTGTCAGCTCAGTGCCCCGCTCAGCACCCCTCCGCCTGCACCTCGCTGTCACCCGGGCGGAGCGGGGCTCCCTGCACTGAAGGGGCCACCCCGCTCCCAGCCAGCCCGGACGGGAGGCGGTAGCAGCGGCGGGGGCCGGCTGGGGCAGCCCCGGAGGCCGGGGGAAGGTGTGTCGGAGGCAGGACTCCCAGTGCTGCCTACTCCCTGCCCGTACCCCTGCCTTCCGGGGCCGTGCCGTTGCGTTGCACCGGGGTTGGTTTACGCTCAAATCTATTTTATTTTTATTTTTATTTATTTATATATTTTTTTTTTCCCCCCCTCCACTTAGGAACAGCTCGAAAAGCCCAAACACCACGGCCAGGAATATGTCCAGAGGAGCGGGGGCGCCCACCTACGGGCACTATTTATTGCAACCACCGACCAGGTACAAGGCAGGGGATAAACCATTTTCTTTTGCCGGGTAGGGAAGGAGAAGGAGCCGGCAACGTGGCTTCCGCGCATCCCGCCATAGCACTTGTTCCTAGAGGAGCCCAAGTTCCATAAAGTTCTTTAAGGCTTCAAAATCACAGCACCATCGCCTGGCAGGTGAATTATTTAGTGCCTATAGATTCCTCGCCAACCCTTTCATTTCGGTTCCAAATCTTCCCCAGCCCAGCCTTTGCCTATGGATGTCTCGATTTTAACAACAATCAAGTGGGAGGCAAAGAGCGTGGCAATTTCTGCTAATCGATTTTCCATACAATGGGCCCCAGATGATGTTTTAAAATGTGAGAAACTAAAATGTGTTTGGTTTAAATAAGACTTTTGCAATCAATAGCTTTTTTTTTTTTAAAAAAAAAAAAAAAAGAGAGACTTTGATACCGGTTTTTGAAAGGGATTCAAACGCTTTTCGCTTCCAAAACAAAACAAGGCAGGAAAAAAACAGCGACGCCGGAAAAGTTTCTTCCGGATTTAGGGTTATTAAAGCGGGATAAAGGGAAACCCACTTCGGTGGGCTCAGCGCCAAAGCCGGAGCCCCGATTCCAGCCCTTCCCGTTGCGCGCCCCCGTCCCGGGGTTCCGCGCTGCTTCCGCGCATCCCAAGGAAGGTGGCCGCCGGCGGGAGCAGCCCCGCATCTTCTGTGCCGTGTTTTTTCCTATCCCCGGCTTCTCCTGCGTTTTCGGATGTGATTTGCCTTTCCTCGATTTCCCCCCGCGGCGCCCAGCGCGTTGCGCCGGGGTTTGTAGCAGGAATCCAGACGGGAAGAAACTCCATCCCTTTCCCCACCGGCCTTTTTCTCTGCTAAAAATCCCCCCCCCCCGCCCCTCTCCCCTTTGCCCCCCTTCCTCCTCGTACCCTGGGCGGCTTGTTTTGTATTTTTAATTTATTTTAAGACAATTTTAACGGCAAGATCTTGCTCTTTCCCCACCGCTCCCAGCTTCTTTTCATTTTCCTTTTTTGCGGGATTCTAGACGTATATGTTCATTATTTTTTGTTGTTGTTGTTTTTATTGCCGTACCGGTGAAAAGAAAATCCCCTTTCTCAGCAGAATCACTTCGGAGGAGTTGAGGGAGAGAGATAGACCGGAGGGTCCGCCGGGAGCTGCCGCCCCCCGCCCCCCAAACCGCCGCCCGCCTTCCCCCGGGCTCGGTGGGTCGGGTCGGAACCGAGCTGGGAAGAGGGAAAAGCGGCAGCAACTGGAGGAAATCAAGTGATAGGGCGATGGGAATGGGGTGGGGGAAGAACCGGCCCCTCCACAGCCTTTCCAGAGACTTTTCTCGTTTTTCCCGAAACTTTAGGCAGACCCGAAACTCGGTGACCCGGAGCGGCGAGGCCGAGGCGACGATGGGGAGAGGGTCCGGGGGGGTTAATCCATCCAATTTTACCCCGGGGGGGCGGTTTGAGGCCGGGCAGTCTCTCTTTTCGATGTAACCTCCGCACGTTTTACGCGAATGAAGCCGCCCCGCCGAGCTTCGGCGCAGCCCGGGCCGGGGCACTACCCCCCCCGGGGGCTCCGCACCCACCCGCGACCGGGGGTCAGATCGGGGCTCCCCTCCAGCTGCTTCCAGCTGCGGGAAAATCAACGGGGGCCTCCGGGAGCCTTTTTCAACCGCGATTTGTTTTCAAAGTTCCCGGCGGAGCAGCCCTGAACTTTACACCCTGGCAGCGGCGCGGGGAGGGGGGGGGGGGGGGGGGGCTCGGCCCCGCCGGGACTTTCAGGAGAAAACCGGTAAAAATCGCGGAGATTTCTCCCAGCTCCAAGGTGGGATTTTCATTTTTTTCCCCTCTTTTTTTCCCCCCTCCCCACACCCGCTCCGTTCCGTCTCCTCTCCCCCTTTCCCCGGTCGGGCCCGGCCATCCCGGCACCGGGTTCCTGTGCGGATGGATTTATAAACCACAAGGTAAAAACACGCAACGAGTTTGTCTGTGCTCTGCGGGGCGATTGGGGTTTTACCCCCACACCTCCGAAACGCCCCTCGTCTCCCCCCAGACTCTGCCCTCTCCCACTTTTCTCTCCTTGTGCGTCAAGCCCCAATCTCAGCATCCCAAAGGCTCCTCCGAGGGCTCACGGAGGAGAGGGAGGGCTGGGTGTTCTAAGGGGGTCTTGAGCTCAGCCTGGCCGCAGGGTCGGGGGCGAGGAGATATTTCCTCGATATTGGGAAATATCGAGGGAAACGAGAGGAATCGGGCTGTTTCGGCCGCGCTGCAGCGCGTTTCTGTAGCGCACCGTGCGCTGAGAGCTCGCCAATTCAATAGCTATTTTATACATTATATATATAAGGATATATATCAAGAGACCACGGGTATTTTCTATATTTGTGATATATCCGTGTATAATCTCCCTTTCTCTGCATTCCCCGCGGGTATGTTCCTCTCGCCGCAGGGCTCCTTCTCACGGCTCGGGAAGGGTCTCTGCTTCTTCGAAAAGATCCCGATTTTGGATGCTTTGCTTCCCAATCCAAGGGCAGCGGGAAGGTACGGCCGCCTCCCCCCACTCCCCAGCCCCGCAGCCCCATCCCGCTCCATCCTGTCCCCCGGGGAGCGGCCCCGGGGAGCGGGTGTTGTGGTGGGTGCTGCCGGGCCTGGGGGGTCCGGGATGCTGCGGCTCAGCCCCCTCAACAGGTATGTCCGCTCTCCGGGGCTGCGGGGACCCGGAGAGCCCCGGGGTTGTGCGTTCTGTGGGAAGAACCAGGGGAGGCGGCGGTGGGGACAGTCAGGGGTTAGGGGCGGGGGACAGGATGGCATGGGATGGGTTGAGGCAGGGATGGGGACGAAGCAGCGTGAGGGACAGGCAGGGATGGAAAAGAGCAGGGATAGGGATAGTCAGGGATGGAAAAAGGCAGGGACAGGGATAGGGACGGGCGGGGACAGGGATAGGCAGGGATGGAAACAGGCAAGGACAGGCAGGGACCGGGACAGGCAGGGATGGAAACAGGCAGGGACAGGCAGGGATGGAAACGGGCAGGGACAAGCAGGGACTGGGACAGGCAGGGATGGAAAAAGGCAGGGACAGGCAGGAACAGGGACAGGCAGGGACTGGGACAGGCAGGGATGGAAAAAGGCAGGGACAGGCAGGAACAGGGACAGGCAGGGACAGGGACAGGCAGGGATGGAAACAGGCAGGGACAAGCTGGGACGGGGACAGGCAGGGATGGAAACAGGCAGAGACAGGCAGGAACAGGGACGGGGACAGGCAGGGATGGAAACGGGTAGGGACAGGGACAGGCAGGGATGGAAACAGGCAGGGACAGGTACAGGCAGGGACAGGCAGGAACAGGGACGGGGACAGGCAGGGATGAGGGTGAGGAGAAATGAGCAATGAAGCAGGGAAAAGGACAAGGCAGGGCCAGGGACGAGCTGAAACAAAACCCGAGTCAGGAACGGGAGACAAAGCAGAGACGAGGCGGGGACCTGCCGACCTCCAGACAGATCCAGCAGCCGCTCTGGGCTCAGCGAGTCCCCCGTGGGATGGGGCACCCGGGCCTGCCCATCACCCACTCCAGCTTGCCTGTCACTAAAATAACCCCCAGCGACTCCCACCCACCCACAGACACACAGAGCGCTGCCCGGCTGCCGCCGATGCCCATCGCTCAGACCTGCCCAAGGGGAACATGTGCCTCTGCTGCCCCCAACCCCCCCGACCCCCATCAAACTCCACTGCTGCCCTGGGCATGGAGCCACCCCATGGCAGGAGCCACCCCATGGCAGGTACCACCCCATGGCAGGTACCACCGCATGGCAGGAGCCACCCCTCCAGCCAGCCTGGCTGGGGAGCAAGGCAGTGGCACCCCTTTCCCTGTACCCCCCTCTCTCCTGCAGCAGTAATTGCTGCTGTATTTATCCAAACTAGGAGGGGGGGGGTGGGGTGGCAGAGAAAGACTTTGAAGAGTAATTTTCCGGGAATTCTCCTCGGTGTAATTGTCTTGATAATAAATCCAGACGCTTTAGCCTGTGTATGAATTGCTTTTTACCATTTTCATTTATTATTGAACACAGTGGGGAGAAGGGGAAAAACGCAACAGGGCTCTTTCTTGTGAGAGAGAAGGGGTGAAGGGGCTGAGGAGACAGTTTCTCTGCAGATCCGGGAAATCTGGATGTGTTCATCATCCTGCTCTCTGTTGTGGCTTTTTTTGTTGTTGTTCCCTTAATACTTAGCCTGTTTCCCCACTCCCCTCCCCCCCCCCCTTTTTTTTTTTTGGAAGGGGGGGTTATTGAAAACTAATTAAATACCCCGTTAGCTAACACGTTAAATTAAGATCCACTCTTGGATTTAATGATGTCTCTGGAAGAATTGACAGAAATGTGAAGACAGACTGTCAATAGATTCCTTCCCCTGGTTACACTGTATAAATGTGATTAAAACAGATCTCAAAGGGTGTCCTGGCATGGTGCCCACACAGGGATGGACCCATCCGAGCATCCATGGGTCTCTGGAGACAAACATCTCCTGGAGCGGGTGCTGAATGGGGAGAGGGATGGTAGGATGATGCTGTTGCTCCCTGGGGTGGCCCATGGAGGAATGAGGATGAGAGAGCACCACAAGATGATTTGAGTTGGAGCAAGACAAAAGCTTGTGCCTCTGGGGAAAGGGGAAGCATCCCTCAGCCATCATTCTCAGCAGCATCCCCGCAGCCTGTGTGCTGCAGCACTGAGTGATGCTGCTCCTTCATCCCCAGCCCTTGGAGTGGTCCAGGGCAGCCTTGTGCTATGTGGCTGGATGTGAAGCGAAGCCTTTGCTTTGTCCTGGCTCCAACAATGCAAACAGTGGCTGGTGTGGTGAACATACACCCATGGCTTTCTGCTTAAGCTCTCAGGTAAAGGTTACCTTAGCATCCAGGCTGAAAAAAAATCAATGGCTGATACAGCATGAGACTCAGAAAGACAACATACATCTATCACTTAGGGATTCGATGGGCTTAGAATAGTCTTGTCAACAAATGATTGTTTAAACAGAATATCTCAACTGTTTATGGCACCCTTAATCCATACATCTAAGCATCACTGTAACATGTCCTGAGCATGGATTGCTCTGTAGAAACCTCTGTTGTTAGGTCCAGAGCTGCAGAACACTTAAGCATGTGCTTAAGTCTCTTAGACTTCAAATTAATCATGTACTTAAGTGTTTTGCTCGACTAGGCCTGGCCTAAGAACAGGGAAATACCTGTCATTATGTTAATGGATGAAGTTTTTGTTTCCTGCCCTTCATTTATGCAGTGTATAAAGGGCTAAGTGCACACGTTGTGCTTCGGACACTGAGTCTTCTGGCTGGTTTATCCAGCTGGTGCACAAACAGACCTAGTGTCACCCAGCACTGGAGGTTGTTTTGTAGCTCTTCTTTCTCCCCTGAGCACTGGAGTCCTTGACATGGCATTTTGGGGAGGCTTTGGGCCATCAGAGCCATTGGTGGTGAGTGAACACCCCCCCCCCCCCAGGGGTCATTAGTCAAATGAGGGAAAGGGGAGAGGAGCAGATGGAGAGGGGTTAAAAAAGAAAGAAAACGCTGTGGAAGAGAGTGGAGAGCAAAAAGAGACAGGAAAAACATCACAGACCCACAGAAAGCAGCTACAATGTCCACAGTACCCTGAGCAGGGAAAGGAGGGAGGCTGATACCAGCCCCCACAGCCCCTGCAGCCCCCCAGCCTGCTCATGCAGACTGGTGGGAAACAGATGCAGCTGCTGAGGAGATGCTGCCTGAGGAGATGCTGGCTGGCACCCACTGTCCCCCTGGTCCCTACACAGGCAGCTTGGCTGTAACCTAGGGAACAACCCCCAACTTTATCATCCCCTTCTCGTGTTCTTTGCCTGCCCAGGCTGGCTCTGAGGTCTCTGGGGCAGGGGAGATAGCTTGCTGTGGGGTCTGCTCTTAATCCTTGTCTCGTGTTCATTATACAACAAATTGAAGTGTGTAGGGAAGTGGGAGTTTTTGTTTCCTCCCCCAGATACCTGCAGCTTCAAAGCAAATCTGAGAAAAGGCTTTTCAGGTGTTTGGGGGCATGCAAGGGGACAGGGGCTTATGGAAGTGTGGGACACACAGGACAAGAAACACAGTAAGAAGGGAGGGGGGAAGAAAGCAAGCAGCATTAAAGCATGTATCAACACTGCTCCTCCAAATGTAGAATGCATTTTCTTTTCTGAAAAATTAATAACCTTGCTTTGTCAGTGGACTCTTTCCCCCTCCCCACCTCTCCTCCCTCCTCCTCGCCGCCCCTCCTCTTCCTCCCTCTCCTTGTCTGCAAAAGATGCTCAATGGAAAACAAGCAGAGAATAAAAAAAGCCAGGTTAATCCTCAGCAATTCCAGACTTGAGCTTTTGAAAGGCCTCTCAGGGTTCATCTCCCAGCCACACCATCTCTGCAGAGAAGGGGAACCTTGCCCACCAGCTGCTGGCTGGCTCCTGGCTTGGGTTCAGCCAGGCATCTTCAGACAGTGCAACACTTGGTGTGCTGTGTCCAGGCAAATCAGAGCACACAGCCCCAATTCCCTGGGAGGGTGTCCCTGCACAAC
Organism: Laterallus jamaicensis coturniculus; assembly: GCA_022605575.1. Taxonomy (NCBI): domain Eukaryota; kingdom Metazoa; phylum Chordata; class Aves; order Gruiformes; family Rallidae; genus Laterallus; species Laterallus jamaicensis. The sequence continues at coordinate 5,056,679 of JAKCOX010000043.1, read as the reverse complement.
CTCAGGGCAGACTGAAGGAGGCTGTGAGGAGAGATGAGGTAATTGCCAAAAGGATTTGGGGCCTCAACCCATGCTCTCCATGGAGGCTCAGCCAGGCGCCAGCACAGGCCAAGCACTGGTGTGTGGGGTGCTGAAGCTGATGTTTGTGTCCAATCTCCATCTGAAACCCAACCAGGGAGTTAAAGGATGCACCCCCTGAGTGGTCTTGCTGGAGGGGGCCTGGGTAAGTCCTTCCCAAGATGCCACCTCCTTTTCTGCCTGCTAAATCCCCACCCCAAGTGCAAACTCAGCAGCGTGAGACCCTCTCTGTCCCCCGTGAAACCTGGAGGCAGCAGCTGGGCCCCTTCTTGTGGGACCTTCCTTGGTGCTCCCTGAGCCAGCAGAGATGGCAGCAGGAATCCATGTTCACTAGCATTTGGGGATGTGTTTAACTCCAGCCTCTTGTGAAGTGGCCTCACTAGCATGGGGCCCAGAAGGCTGGGGGAAGTCTGAGGCCACAGTCCTGCCTGCCATGGGGACACCACAAAGGTGGAGATCAAACCCACTCCCCATCGCTCTGGCATCCCATAACTCCTGACTGCAGAGCTGAGCAGGGGCTGCCGGAGGAGAGCTGGGGGGAGGCAGGGAGGAGAGCTGGGGAGATGTAGGGAGGAGAGCTGGGGAGAGGCAGTGAGGAGAGCTGGGGAGAGGCTGTGAGGAGAGCTGGGGAGATGTAGGGAGGAGAGCTGGGGAGAGGCAGGGAGGAGAGGTGGGGAGAGGCAGTGAGGAGAGCTGGGGGGAGGCAGGGAGGAGAACTGGGGGGAGGCAGTGAGGAGAGCTGGGGGGAGGCAGGGAGGAGAGCTGGGGAGATGCAGGGAGGAGAGCTGGGGAGAGGCAGTGAGGAGAGCTGGGGAGATGCATTGAGGAGAGCTGAGGGGAGGCAGGGAGGAGAGCTGGGGAGAGGCAGGGAGGAGAGCTGGGGAGATGCATTGAGAAGAGCTGGGGAGATGTAGGGAGGAGAGCTGGGGAGAGGCAGTGAGGAGAGCTGGGGGGAGGCAGGGAGGAGAGCTGGGGGGAGGCAGTGAGGAGAGGTGAGGAGAGGCAGTGAGGAGAGCTGGGGAGATGTAGGGAGGAGAGCTGGGGAGAGGCAGGGAGGAGAGCTGGGGAGAGGCAGTGAGGAGAGCTGGGGAGAGGCAGTGAGGAGAGCGGGGCAGCATCCTCCCTGCCAGGATGCTGCGGCTCAGCATCAAACCCAAAGGTTTCTGTGGTGGAGAAGACCGGGAATATTTGCCCAAGACACTGCTCAGCTCTGGGGAGGGGGGTTGCTGAAGAGCTTGTCAAATATTGAGCAGGCACATCAATGCTGCAAGCTCTAAGTGAAAGCAAAAAATCAGTTAATGGTCTTCCTGAGCCATCGTCTTGGCATGGGGACTCCTCACAGAACCTGGGGCAGACGATTTGTGAGGGGTTGATGCTCTGCTTAGTAAAGTGATCATTCAGCAACCATTAACGTGTGTGTATAACAAAATAGCTGAAAAATCCCACTGGGAAGAGGAAAGAACTGCCTGGGTTTGAGGAAGCAGTGCTATTCATCAGAGCCCGTGAGTACCCAGTGAAAACCTCCTGGGAATTTGGAGAAGAGTTTTGGGATCTGGCAGGGGATGTTTCCTCCTTTTGTGAGAATTTCTAGGAAATGAAATGTCTTCAATTAGGGGGAAAAAAAAAAAAGCAGCAAGAAATAAAAAAAAAAAGAAGAAAGTAAAAAAAAAAAATCAAGAAATTAAAAAAAATCAAGAAAGTAAAAAGAAGCAAGAAATTAAAAGAGAAAAAATGAAAAAAAGCAAGAAAAAAAAGCAAGAACTTAAATAAAGCAAGAGATTTAAAAAAGCAAAAATTTTTAAAAGCAAGAAAAAAAGCAAGTACTTAAATAAAGCAAGAAATTTTAAAAAGCAAAAATTTTAAATAAGCAAGAAATTAAAAAAGCAAAAATTTTAAAAAAGCAAGAAATTCAAAAAAGCAAGACATTCAAAAAGCAAGAAAAACAAAAAAGCAAGAAATTCAAAGCAGCAAGAAATGTAAAAAAGCAAGAAATTTAAAAAGCAAATTAAAAAAGCAAAAATTTTTAAAAAGCAGTAAATTTTTAAAAAGCAAGAAATTTGTAACATGCAAGAAATTTTAAAAAGCAAGAAATTAAAAAAAGCAAGAAATTAAAAAAGCAAGACATTTGTAAAAGCAGGAAATTTTTAAAAAGCAAGAAATTTAAAAAAGACAGAAATTAAGAAACCAAGAAATTAAAAAAAGCAAGACATTGGTAAAAAGCAAGAAATTTTTAAAAAGCAAGCAATTTAAAAAAAGCAAGCAATTTAAAAAACCAAGAAATTTTAAAAAAGCAAGACATTTTAAAAAAGCAGGAAATTAAAAAACCAAGAAATTTAAAAAAGCAAGAAATTAAAACCCCAAGAAATTAAAAGAAAGCGAGCAATTAAAAAAGCAAACCATTTGAGAAATGCAAGAAATTTTTTAAAAAGCAAGAAATTTTTAAAAAGCAAGAAATTTTTAAAAAGCTAGAAATTTTTTTTAAAAGCAAGAAATTAAAAAAAGCAAGAAATTAAAAAAGCAAGAAATTAAAAAAAGCAAGAAATTAAAAAAAAGCAATTAAAAAAGGGAAGAAATTTTAAAAAGCAAGAAATTAAAAACCCAAGAAATTAAAAAGAGCAAGCAATTAAAAAAGCAAGACATTTTTAAGAAGCAAGTAATTTAAAGAGTAAGCAATTAAAAAAAAAAAAAGCAAGCAATTAAAAAAAGAATTGAAAAGCATTCTAGACACTGTCAATCAAAGCAGGTGGAGCTGACAAGCTTTGAAGTTGGAGCTAAATTTATGTTTGGGCTGTTTTTCAAATTTCCTTTTAGTTTAAATTAATCATGATTTAAAAAAAAAACAAACAACCCAAAAGAACCAAACAACCAAAAACCAAAAATCAAAATCAACACAGGGCAGGAAAATGATTCTTTTGGAAAATGTTGAAATAGGACAATGGGATGCTTCCCAGTCTTTTCATGTGGCCAATGAGATGGTTGAGAAGGGAGATTTAAAGAAACAGCTGTCTCCCTTAGGGAAAGGATTCATTTGGATGCGGTGGCCTTTTTCTGATGGCTCAAAACTTTTCAGGCATCCCCAGTCTCTGCTCCATGGGGAAGGGCTTTGGATGCTCCTAGGAATAGAGCCCTGCACCACCAGCACTCTCAAGCTGTCATCCCTCTGCTCCAAGGTTGGTGTTGTGCCCTCCTCCAGCTGAAAAATTAGTGTAGGGCAAGAAAATTCAAGGAGGTGACTGCAGAGGAGGAGAAAATTGTAGTGGGAGGGTGAGGATGACTCTGTGGCAAAGGTCTTGGCTTCTTTTGTCATGCTGCAGCAGGATGGGGCTCACAGTTGTAATTCAGCCCTACCTGGATGCCTCTGAGGAAAGACTGCAGGAGAGATCATAACCCTGCCCTGGGATGAGCCACTTTCAGCACTTCTGTCTGAGAAGAAACAACTGGGACTTTTAATTTACAATAAGATGAGAATAAGTCATAGAATCATAGACTGGGCTGGGTTGGGAGGGACCCCAAGGGTCACAGAGCTCCAACCCCCTGCCACAGGCAGGGACACCAACCTCAGGCCTGGAGCTACACAAGGTTGCCCAGGGCCCCATCCAACCTGGCCTGGAACACCCCCAGACACGGGGCACCCACCCCCTCTCTGGGCAGCCTGTTCCAGCCCCTCACCACTCTCTCTGCAAAGAACTTCCCCCTCAGATCCAATCTAACCCTCCCCTCCTCCAGCTTCACTCCATCCCCCTTGTCCTGCCAGTCTCTGCCCTTGAACAAGCTGATTCCCCTCCTGTTCCTCTGCTCCCTCCAGGCACTGGGGGGCTGCAATGAGGTCCCCCCACAGCCTTCTCTTCTCCAGGCTGAGCCAGCCCAGCTCCCTCAGCCTCTCTCCAGAGGGGAGCTGCTCCAGCCCTCTGAGCATCTCCGTGGCTCCTCTGACCCCTCTCCAACAGCCCCACATCTTCCTTGTGTTGGGCCCCAGCTCTGGACACAGGATCCAGCTGGGGGAGGGCAGAGCAGAGAGGGACAATCCCCTCCCTGTCCCTGCTGATGAAGCCCAGGACACCATTGGCCTTTGAGCTGCAGGAGCTACTGCTGCTCATGTTAAGTTTAATAATTATTATTTAATAATAATAAACCTGTCTTCTGATGCTTTCTCCTTTGGCTGAAGGATACAAGGTCAGATGAGGGCCTATCAAACTGCACACAGTATCCATCTTGCCTGGGGTCTTGTCTTCATCAGTGAGCTGGGGCCTACTCAGATGCAATACAGGTACTCACTGACTTCCCTTTCCCTCAGGAATGGCTTAGTGAGCTTCTCCACTGCAGGATGACCCTGAACTATTAGGACATAGATCCCCAGGGTTGTGTGTTGAACCTTAAAATTAGGCAAAGAGATGACCCAAGGAGCACTTGACCCAGTGATAATATGGACATCCTAGTGGGAGGGACCCTGGGGAGTCAAACCAGCTGTGCCAGGGGCTCAGGGTTGGGATCAGAGCTCCATCCTTGCTGAGCAAGCGTTGGTCTCATGTTTTCTGTTTGGGAATCATAGAATCCCAGCCTGGTCTGGGTTGGAAGGGACCCCAAGGATCTCAGAGCTCCAACTCCCTGCCACAGGCAGGGACACCAACCTCAGGCCTGGAGCTACACAAGGTTGCCCAGGGCCCCAGCCAACCTGGCCTGGAACACCCCCAGACACGGGGCACCCACCCCCTCTCTGGGCAGCCCCTTCCAGCCCCTCACCACTCTCTCTGCAAAGCACTTCCCCCTAAAGCATCTTGGGAAGCATCTTGGCATGTAAATTACCTCTTGCAGTGCCTAATAAAAGTGGTTGCCTTTGATGACCCTGGAGAAGTGTGGCTTTTGCTGGCTTTTGAGGGAAAAGAGGCCACTTCAGTGTATCACAAAGCAAAGTGTCAACTGGTGAGCACTCATGGGCTGGTATTGACACCTCTGGTCACATGAAGATAATAAAGATACCAGTATTGTAAAGTTCTTGCACAAGTACTTTGGGATCTAGACACAACATCATCTGGAGAACATAGTAAAAGGCATCTTTAGAAGTCACACCAATGAGATGCATGTACCTACCATGCCATGGATAGGTAAATACTCTACAGCACCTGGAAACAACCACCCCACCCCTGATCTTCATCCAATGGAAGAGAAGCAAAGCCTGGGCACCACTCTGCTCTGCCCTGGGGAGGCCCCAGCTGGATCCTGTGTCCAGAGCTGGGGCCCAACACAAGGAAGATGTGGGGCTGTTGGAGAGGGGTCAGAGGAGCCATGGAGATGCTCAGAGGGCTGGAGCAGCTCCCCTCTGGAGAGAGGCTGAGGGAGCTGGGCTGGCTCAGCCTGGAGAAGGCTGTGGGGGGACCTCAGTGCAGCCTGCCAGTGCCTGGAGGGAGCAGAGGAACAGGAGGGGAATCAGCTTGTTCAAGGGCAGAGACTGGCAGGACAAGGGGGATGGAGTGAAGCTGGAGGAGGGGAGGGTTAGATTGGATCTTAGGGGGAAGTTCTGTGCAGAGAGAGTGGTGAGGGGCTGGACCAGGCTGCCCAGAGAGGGGGTGGGTGCCCCGTGTCTGGGGGTGTTCCAGGCCAGGTTGGATGGGGCCCTGGGCAACCTTGTGTAGCTCCAGGCCTGAGGTTGGTGTCCCTGCCTGTGGCTCCCTCTGTGATCCTTGGGATCCCTTCCAACCCATGCCATTCTATGATTCTATGATTCTATGATAATGGATTTATGATGAGCCACTGGAGACAGCAAAGATGATGCCATTGGGGAGGCCATGGGAGTGAGAGCTGGGAGGCTTTTGTGGCAGCAAGATTTGCCTAATGAATGGCTCTTTGGAGAGGAGGGATGGACCTTGTCTACACACAAAATTGCAAGCCAAAATTGGTCTTGTGTAGACACTCTTAAATCATTTTAAAGCAGGTTGGTATTGGTTTGTATAATTCGATTCCTTTACCAAAGCGAAGCGAAATCGATGCAAATGGGGTTGCCATTGATTGCAGTACATCCACACAAAGGTTTTGCCCCAGTTTAATGAAATCAGTTTAAAAACACACCTTTAGCTACACTGGCACAACTTTGTGTCCGGCCAAGGTGAGAGAGAGAGAGAGAAAGAGAGAGGGAAAAGGAAAGAAAGCAGCATGATCCACCCTAAAAAAGAGGTGAGGTGGTGATGAAGTAGAGCTGCAGGCAGCAGGGCCCCCGTTCCAGGAGGCTGCAGTGGCACAAAGTGATAAGGAATTGGGTCAATAGAGTTTTCTCAAAGATTTTTCTTTTTTTTTTTTTTTAAAGAAAGGTTAAATGTGAGGTGATATTGATTTCCCTTTTCTCCCCATCCCTCCTCTCCCCAACCCCCCCAAGTCCCTTCCCTCCCCCCTCCCTCCACCCCCTCATATCCCTGCCCTTTCTCCACCTCCCCACAGCCCACAGCCATCCTTGGAGGAGGAATTGCAGCCCAAAGTGGCCAAGTGACCAGGGAGGACCACAGCGCCCGGCCCGTGGTGCTGACCAATGGCTGCCCAAAGGAGCCCCCGTTGCTTAGCAACCCGCTGCAGAGAGAGGCAGAGAGAGCAAAAAGATGGATTTTCAGATTGCAGCAGCCAAGCAGATCAATTCTGCAACATGGGCTACAGTGGCCAAGCGGAATCTCTCTTGCTCCCAGCAGGTATTGATCCAGCCATGCTATAGGCATTGAATGAGCTCTAATAAGTCCTGAGTAAACAGGAACAAGGACTTAAGTGATAGCCCAGCAGTCAAACATCAACTCCCTTTGTCTTCTTCTTCCTCTTCTTCTTCTTCTTCATTTTTTTCTCTTTCTTTCTTTTTTTTTTTCCTTTTTTTTTTTAATTGCTGAAGGGTTTGCAAGAAAAGGACAATAAAGTTTATTGATAGAAAAATAAAGAGTCAGAATATCACTTCACAGCCTGGGAGGGATTGGAGAGGAAAAATCCCTGCCTTAAAAATCCAGGTTGGCTTTACAGCCTGGTGACCCATGCAGTGAATGTAGTTTCCAGCTTCCCTGAGCTTCCCTGGGCATGTCCATGATTCAATGACAAGGGCCTTCCCTGGAGATATTCAAGACTCATCTGGATGCCTATCTGTGCAATATGAGCTGAGGAGCTGCTTTGGCAGGGGGGTTGGACCCCAGGAGCTCTTGAGGTCCCTTCCAACCCCTACAGCTCTGTGACTCTGTGATTTGCCAGGGACAGGCTCATGAGGGAGCACAGGTGTCCAGAGCTGCCCATCTGAAGCAGACATGGAGCTGGGCACATTCAGGAATTTAAACTCAAGTGATGAGTCTCCTCCAGATCTCCAGGGCTTTAGAAGGGGGGATTAAAGTTTTCTCCAGGGAAAGGAAACCAGGCCAGCCTTCAGGAAGAAGGGGCTGGGAGCAGTGAAATTCCCCTTTTGCAGCTGCCAGCGTGGGCAAGGAGGACACGTCCAGAGCTGCAAGATGCTTGGGAAGAGGAAGGGAACAGGCTTGGCCTTGGTTCTGAGAGGGGACTTGTCTGCTGCATGGAGAGGTTGAGGCTGAGATCCAACCAGGCATAGAATCACAGAATCCCAGGGGTGGGAAGGCACCTCCAGAGCCCATGGGGTCCAACCCCCTGCCAAAGCAGGGTCCCTGGGACAGGGCACACAGGTCGGTGTCCAGACGGGGCTGGAATCTCTCCAGAGAAGGAGACTCCACACCCCCTGGGCAGCCTGTCCCAGGGCTCCCTCACCCTCACTGGGGAAAAGGTCTTCCTGGGCTCTAACTTGCAGCCATTGCCCCTTGTCCTGTCCCCACAGACACTGAGAAGGGGCTGGCCATTCCCCCTGCAGCCCATCCTTCAGCTATTGAGAGACATTCAGAAGGTCCCCCCTGAGTCTTCTTCTCTCCAGGCTGAACAGCCCCAGCTCTCTCAGCCTTTCCTCCCAGGGGAGATGCTCCAGGCCCTTCAGCATCTCCTCAGCCTCCTCTGGACTCTCTCCAGGAGATCCCTGGCTGTTTGATCCCAGGGAGGAGTCCGAGCTGATCTGGACTCTGATGTCAAAGAAGGGGTCACAGGATGGTGTTTGGTGGGACACAACCAAGTTCAAAGGACCTGCTTCTGTGGGAGGTGTATGGCTGAGACCAAGGAAGAGCTCGGACAAGCTCAGCCTCATGAAGACTTTACTTAGTGAGTCCCAGGCACACAGCCAGGGCCAGACTTGAGCAAAAAGATCCCTTGCTTGGGGTTTTCCAGCTCCCATGGCTGTGTGAAAACCCCCTGCACTGTCACCTTCCCTAACCCTGTCCCCCCTCCACCCCTCTGCATGCAGCTGCTCCACGCCCTGTCCCATCACCACACCTCCTCCTGCAGCATCTCCATCCCCTCTTCCTCATGTCTCTTCCCAGCCTTCACCTTCCTGCAGCAAGGAGCCCCAGGGGTCAGGATTCTCCAGCTATTGCTCCCTGCATCTCAACTTTACCCATTCTCTCCTAAATTTCTTACATTTCTACGTCCAGTTCCATGCACAGTGAAGCCTCCTGCCACCCCCATCACCCAAACCTGTAGCCAGTGCAGTTAAATCATGAGCAGGAAGGACCAGGCTCCCATCCAAAGGGCTGGATGCTGCTCTCCAGCATCACTGGCAATTCCCAAGTGACACCAATTAAATACCTGGAGTTGCTCCAGATTTATGCCTGTGTAACTGAGATCACAGGCCAGGTCTGCCTCTAGTGATTACAGGACTGGGGAAATGAGAGCTCATTGCTTGCACTCTGAGATCTCTCAACCCACATTTCAGCAGCCTTCGTCATAACAGGGCTGATAATTAATTGATCTGGTATTAAGGTGGCTGGCTCCTGCACTCACCCCAGCTCCCTGCTGCAGTTTAACACCAGTTAAATCAAGTGAATCCTTGAATCTTTAACATGATCCATGCTGAGAGGGAGCAAAAGGGATACAGGCATCTCCATGATGCACACGTGTACAGGTGCCAGTCTGCACACAAGGGTCCCCTGAGTGCTCTGGAGGCAGGACAAGGGGAAAACAGACAAGCACTGGCCCATCCCCAAAGAGATTTGCCGTTTTCCTAGATGTTACCTCTCTTTCTGAAGGTTTATGCATTTCAAAGTAATATCAGAAGGGCTTGAAGCTTAATCTTTGTTACCCAGGAGGCTGCAGGAATCAGGCAAAAGGAGAAAAAAAATCAAATCAATACAAGAGTATGAATTTATTCCCATGGGAGGGTGTCCAAGGCACCAATATTTCTCTCCCCTCTGTTAAAGAGATAGCACCAGCCCAATGCACACACCCCTCATGTTTGGCACAGGAGTTCTACTGTGGCTGTGGTATGATGACATGAGGGATAAAAATCATGGGAGGTTAAACAGGATCAGCCAGAGGGCTGGAAGGAAAACTCCCAACTGGTCCATAGTAGGAAATGATGTCTTTTATTGGCTTCCTACATCCCTTGGCTCTGTGGGGATACAGGGAGAGGAGCAAGTATCATAGAATCATAGAATCCCAGCCTGGTCTGGGTTGGGAGGGACCCCAAGGGTCACAGAGCTCCAACCCCCTGCCACAGGCAGGGACACCAACCTCAGGCCTGGAGCTACACAAGGTTGCCCAGGGCCCCATCCAACCTGGCCTGGAACACCCCCAGACACGGGGCACCCACCCCCTCTCTGGGCAGCCTGGTCCAGCCCCTCACCACTCTCTCTGTGGGGAAGAGGTGTTGGGATGCTGAGCAGATCCCGGGCTACTGAGCTGGAGCTGTGGGAGGACTGAAATAACTGTGGGACTGAGGTGGCTGTGAAAGAGCTGGTGCTGAGCCTCAGCTCCCTCTGTGAGGGATCAAGGACTGCAAAAGGGACTCATCCCAGCTGCAGAGCCAGGCTGGAGGCAGTGGGATGCACAGGGCTGGGAAGATCCTCAAGTTTCACATGAAACTCTTCACCATGAGAGGCCCACCTTGGGGAGGAGCCTTCCCCCCCCCCCCCCCAGTACCCAGGGCTCAGCACAGCTGACCAGGTAAGTCTCCAGCAGCTGAGTGACTGTGTCTGGCCCACCAGAGCCATGTCCTTGGTCCTGCGACCCAGCTCCAGACATACCAGGAGAGGAAAATGGTCACACAGCAGCTTGGCTGCACACTGAAACCAGTCAGAGCTTTTGCTACAGTGCCTATCAGTGGGAGCCCCCAGTGGAGCCCCCAGTGTCCTACAGACATAGGTCTCCTCTCTGGGCATAAGCAAAGATAGGCTTCATGCATGGATGTTGGGGAGGAGGCTGGTGTGGTTCCAGCTCTCCCCTTGCTCCTGTCTTGCCTCTCCTTGCTCTTAGCCTTCAGCAGCAGCGCAGGGAGATGATGACCCTCCATGGTCACCACTGGTAGCTGCTTTCCCATGGGCTTCTCCTCCCTGAGCTCCAGCACTGGACAAGGTCTCCTGGTGCTGAGCACCATGGATGGTGAAACACCTTCCCTCCCTGGAAAAAACTACTTCTGCAGCCACAGGGGAGGGACACATCCTTCTCTCCATGCTGCTGGAGCTGAGTTAGTGTCTCCCTATTTATACTGGGAGAAAAAAACTCCTCCTTTTCACTCAGGCCACCCAAAGCTCAGGCCTTTCCTGCATAAGCCAATCTGACTGGAGGCCTGTGACCAGTGGTGTCCCCAGGGTCAGTGTTGGGTCCAGTCCTGTTCAATATCTTCATTGACACCTTGATGAGGGAACAGCACCCACCCTCAGCAAGTGCTGATGCTCCAGAGCTGGGAGGGGTGGCTGCCAGGCAGGACACTGCGCTGCCATCCAGAGACCTGGCCAGGCTGGAGAGCTGGGCAGGGAGAAACCAGATGAGAATCAACAACAGCAAGTGGAGAGTCTGGCCCCTGGGGAGGAACAACTGCTGGAATCAGGACAGGCTGGGGGGGAGCTGCTGGAGAGGAGCTGTGTGGAGAAGGAGCTGGGGGTGCTGGGGGGTGACAGGGTGGCCATGAGGCAGCAGTGTGCCCTGGGGCTGAGAGAGACAATGGGATCCTGGGGGCATCAGGAGGAGTGTGGGCAGCAGGTGACAGGAGGGGATCCTCCCCCTCTGCTCTGCCCTGCTCAGGCCCCAGCTGGAGTGTTGTGTCCAGTGCTGGGCTCCCTGGGATCAAACAGCCAGGGATCTCCTGGAGAGAGTCCAGAGGAGGCTGAGGAGATGCTGAAGGGCCTGGAGCATCTCCCCTGGGAGGAAAGGCTGGGTGAGCTGGGGCTGTTCAGCCTGGAGAGAAGAAGACTCAGGGGGGACCTTCTGAATGTCTCTCAATAGCTGAAGGATGGGCTGCAGGGGGAATGGCCAGCCCCTTCTCAGTGTCTGTGGGGACAGGACAAGGGGCAATGGCTGCAAGTTAGAGCCCAGGGAGACCTTTTCCCCAGTGAGGGTGAGGGAGCCCTGGGACAGGCTGCCCAGGGGGTGTGGAGTCTCCTTCTCTGGAGAGATTCCAGCCCCGTCTGGACACCGACCTGTGTGCCCTGTCCCAGGGACCCTGCTTTGGCAGGGGGTTGGACCCCATGGGCTCTGGAGGTCCCTTCCAACCCCTACAGCTCTGTGATTCTGTGATTAGAGAAGCTTCAGAGACCTCACAGCCTTGAACAAGCCCTCCTGGGGCTGCCTCACCATCTCCTTAACCCCTCCTGGAGCATGGAACTGGGCTGAATTTGTTGCATTTTCCCAAATTTGAGGAAGGCAGTGGGCTGGTGGGCTGAGCAGGGCTGGGATGGCAGGAGAATAGCACAGGAGGTATTTATGGCCTCTTGCTGCACAGCTCCAACCAGAGCTATCAGCTTCCCACCACAATGCACCCAATCGATGCACCCAATCGTTTGAAATTTAAAACAAAATGTAAAACAAGGAATAATGGTAACAAAAAAGGCTTAATTAATTGAAGTAAATTGCATCACAATAGTGATTTCTCAGTAACACAGCTAAGTGCCCCATTATTCTGATTTCACTCAGTATTCATGGATACTAAATAAATCACAGGCCCTCCACTTACAGCCTGCTGCAGAGGGACAGGGGGATGGGGGTCCTGCCATCTCCTCAGTCTATATGTCAATAACCCCAGCACTTCCCCAGTGTCTGCCTTAAATGGCAGCCAGAAAAATTACCACCCAAAGAAATTAATTGTCCAGGCATTTCCCACCCCCCTTCCCCTTCTTTTTTTTTTTTTTTTAATTTTTTTTTTTAACCTTTGGAAAAATTTCCCCTGGAGATTCACCAGGAAGCTTTTTTCCCTGCTTGTTTCCCTTCAGTGCTGCCCTGGTCTGTTTATCAATATCCTATTAATACCAGTTTATTTGAAATCATTTATTTCCCACTGCTTGGGCAGCCTGGCTGCCCCCAGAAGTGATTAGCTCAGCTCAGCTCAGCGATGTAGCCCCATGGTCATAGGTACAGACTGGGAGAAGAGTCCCTGGGGGTGTTCCAGGCCAGGTTGGATGGGGCCCTGGGCAACCTTGTGTAGCTCCAGGCCTGAGGTTGGTGTCCCTGCCTGTGGCAGGGGGTTGGAGCTCTGTGACCCTTGAGGTCCTTTCCAACCCAGACCAGGCTGGGATCCTATGATTCTATGAAGAGCTCCTGGGGAGCAGCCCTGTGAGAATCCCTGGGGATTCTGGTGGGTGAGAAACTCCCCCTGAGCAGCAGTGGCTCTGGCAGCTGGGAAGGGCGATGGGATCCTGGGCTCCATCAGCAGAGGGGTGGCAGCAGGGACAGGGAGGGGATTGTCCCTCTCTGCTCTGCCCTCCCCCAGCTGGATCCTGTGTCCAGAGCTGGGGCCCAACACAAGGAAGATGTGGGGCTGTTGGAGAGGGGTCAGAGGAGCCAGGGAGATGCTCAGAGGGCTGAAGCAGCTCCCCTCTGGAGAGAGGCTGAGGGAGCTGGGCTGGCTCAGCCTGGAGAAGAGAAGGCTGTGGGGGGACCTCATTGCAGCCTGCCAGTGCCTGGAGGGAGCAGAGGAACAGGAGGGGAATCAGCTTGTTCAAGGGCAGAGACTGGCAGGACAAGGGGGATGGAGTGAAGCTGGAGGAGGGGAGGGTTAGATTGGATCTGAGGGGGAAGTTCTGTGCAGAGAGAGTGGTGAGGGGCTGGAACAGGCTGCCCAGAGAGGGGGTGGGTGCCCCGTGTCTGGGGGTGTTCCAGGCCAGGTTGGCTGGGGCCCTGGGCAACCTTGTGTAGCTCCAGGCCTGAGGTTGGTGTCCCTGCCTGTGGCAGGGGGTTGGAGCTCTGTGACCCTCGGGGTCCCTTCAACCCATGCCAGTCTGTGATTTTATGGTCAGCAGCTCCCTGGGTATCATTTGGCAGTGGTTTGTTGGAAGGGATGGGTGAGCTGGCACCTGGTCATTGAGACCATGGTGCCAGGCTCTAGACTAGGTGGAGGAGCACATGTGGGAGCTCAGCAAACATTTGCTTGTGGCTTTGCTCTTTCTGCCCATGTCCATGCTTTACCCAGAGCTGGGAGCAGCTCAGAGTCCTGCACAGAGCTGATGAGACACCATTTTGGGTGGTTTGATGGGATGCCAAGCTGGGAGGATGTCTGTAAGGCTGAGGTGAGGAGGAGGATGCTGGTCTGTAGCCCTGGAGTGGGGTCCCACAGCCTGGCATCCCCAGCATGGACCCATCGGTGTCAGAGCTGCTTTGTTCTCCTGCCCTTGCTAATCAGGCTGGGCTGGGAAGTGCTGCTGGATGTACCAAGCCTGTGCAGCCCAGAGGCATCTCCTCCAGGAGCCTAATGATGGAAAAATACCTATTAGGTGCTGCAGCCCCATCCCTCCTCCCCGCTGGAGCAGGGCTTGGTACGGCCAGCATTGATTTCAATACCAGATCAATGGGAATCAGCAGCAGGGAGGCACTGGGGGGGTGGTGGATGTGGGTGTGTGTGTGTGCACAGACCCTGCGACAAAGAGGCTTCATCAGCCCACAGCTCCACAGGATTCCACTCTGGGATCCACTCTGGGGATATTATCAGTGTTCCCAGATGCTGTGCAGTGGCCAGGGTCTCTGCTGGCTGTGTCCCCTCTCTGCTGTGGGTGGCTGCATGGGGGAGGTGACATGATGTAGCCAGTGTTTTGGTGTTTGGTGTTCTCTTCTCTTCTCTTCTCTTCTCTTCTCTTCTCTTCTCTTCTCTTCTCTTCTCTTCTCTTCTCTTCTCTTCTCTTCTCTTCTCTTCTCTTCTCTTCTCTTCTCTTCTCTTCTCTTCTCTTCTCTTCTCTTCTCTTCTCTTCTCTTCTCTTCTCTTCTCTTCTCTTCTCTTCTCTTCCCTTCCCTTCCCTTCCCTTCCCTTCCCTTCCCTTCCCTTCCCTTCCCTTCCCTTCCCTTCCCTTCCCTTCCCTTCCCTTCCCTTCCCTTCCCTTCCCTTCCCTTCCCTTCCCTTCCCTTCCCTTCCCTTCCCTTCCCTTCCCTTCCCTTCCCTTCCTCCCCCTCCTCTCTCTTCTCAAAACCACTGTACCCTCTCTCCTCTCAAGCATCCCCAGATCTCACTTAGAGCCAGACTAGCCATCTCTCCACTGCACAGCTCCTATCAGGGGCTGCTGCTGCAAGGGGCCCAGGAATCAATGAATCAATTGCAATCAAGATCCCAGGGTGTAATCATAATTAATGTTCAGCCCTGATTGATCATGTCATGGTTTTGCCGCGTTCACGTGAGCTGGGATGGTAACACCGACTGTTTAATGGCACTTTTGCAGATCCCTTTCTATTCCCCAGCCCTCCCCAGGGCTGTCCTCCCTCCTCTGCAGAAGGAACAGCAGTGACACCCCCCTCCTCCCCCCCGCCAGCAGACCCTAGGAGCCATTTGGGGAGGTGGGACCTTGGGGGAGAGCATTGGCTCTGCTGGAAGCAGGGTGTTTGTGCACAGGGTGGGTGACAGCAGTTCTCTGGGTGGGCACCCTTGCAGTGCTGGAGGCCAGCAGGATGACACCCAGGAGGTGGGTGTCACCACCCAGTGGTGCAGCCAGCACGGGGAGGGGGTCAGCAGCCCCTTCCCTAACTTCCCACACCCTCCCAGATGTGCAGGTCTCTGTCCAGCACCAGTGCTGGCAGAGGCTGGCTGGGAGCCCTCTGAATGTCACAAACACAGTGTAACTAGACTTGGATCAATCCATCAATGCGCAGCGGTGGTTAAATAGTGCTGTGCTCACCTCCCTCCAATTAAACTATCATTCCTGATAGATCCCTTTGTGTCTCCGTCTCCCTGCCGGGCGCTCGGGCCCAGGGTGATGGGAAGGAATAGCTGCTGGAATCAGGACAGGCTGGGGGGGAGCTGCTGGAGAGGAGCTCTGTGGAGAAGGAGCTGGGGGTGCTGGTGGGTGACAGGGTGGCCATGAGCCAGCAGTGTGCCCTGGGGCTGAGAGAGACAATGGGATCCTGGGGGCATCAGGAGGAGTGTGGGCAGCAGGTGACAGGAGGGGATCCTCCCCCTCTGCTCTGCCCTGCTCAGGCCCCAGCTGGAGTGTTGTGTCCAGTGCTGGGCTCCCTGGGATCAACCAGCCAGGGATCTCCTGGAGAGAGTCCAGAGGAGGCTGAGGAGATGCTGAAGGGCCTGGAGCATCTCCCCTGGGAGGAAAGGCTGGGTGAGCTGGGGCTGTTCAGCCTGGAGAGAAGAAGACTCAGGGGGGACCTTCTGAATGTCTCTCAATATCTGCAGGATGGGCTGCAGGGGGAATGGCCAGCCCCTTCTCAGTGTCTGTGGGGACAGGACAAGGGGCAATGGCTGCAAGTTAGAGCCCAGGAAGACCTTTTCCCCAGTGAGGGTGAGGGAGCCCTGGGACAGGCTGCCCAGGGGGTGTGGAGTCTCCTTCTCTGGAGAGATTCCAGCCCCGTCTGGACACCGACCTGTGTGCCCTGTCCCAGGGACCCTGCTTTGGCAGGGGGTTGGACCCCATGGGGCTCTGGAGGTGCCTTCCCACCCCTGGGATCCTGTGATTCTAATGGCTCAGGGTGGGCTCCCTTCCCCTGCTGCAGGCGGATCCACACTGGCCCTGAATGTGGAGTGTGGGAAGGGATGTGCAGGTTCCTCTGTGGCTTGTGCCATGTGTGTCAGCTGCTGTGGCCAGGAGCATAAGGGGGAATGAGCCCCAGGGTGGCTTCAGGGTGGCTTCAGCCTGAGGTGCAGACAGGAGCAGAGGGGGAGCAGACGGCTGCGCTGCTCACGTGTTCCTCCTGCTCCTCACAGCCCTCCTGCTCGGTGAGCCCTGCCTGCAGCTGCAGGAGCAGGAGCAGGAGCAGGAGCAGGAGCAGTCCTGCTCCCCAAGCTGGTGGGTGCTTTGTGCTTTCCACCCACCCATGGAGCAGTGACCCCACACTGGCTCTGAACCCCAATCCCCTTCATAGGTCATGGCTGCTTCCTCAGCACCCTCCCAAATCAGCTTAGGGGTCTCAGCCTGGTCTCCCCAATCCCACAGCTCAGCCCTCTCTGAGCCCCCCAGAAATCCACAGCCCCCCAGTGCTGTGCAGACCTTTAATCTTGTTCTTGCACCTCAGTGGAGCTTCTCACCAGGATGCCAACATTTTTCCTCCATTCTTCCCTTCTGAGGGGCTTTGTGGGGGGTGCCTGGCTAGGGGCTCTCACCAGGGGCCATCCCATGGGATACAGGAGCTGGGGAGCACCCAGGGAGGGTAGCAGCACCAGGGCCTGGCAGGAACCCATGAAGCAGAGCTGGGTATTGATTTCCCATCGATCCCATGCAACCACATTCTGCAGCGGCTGCTGTCCTACATTTCAATCCCACACCTTTGCCTCTGACTTTAATGGGCTTCATCACAGCCCAAAGCTTTATTTAACCAAAAGGGGAGGGAGCCAGCAAGAGGCTGCCAGAAATCAGAGCAACCTGGCCCCCAGGGTCTGCTTGGGGACAGCTGCATCCTCTGGATCCCTCCCTGCTGCAGGGAGCAGCGGATGGGCTCTTGGGGGTATTTTGAGGGGTGCAGATGCACCCACACACCCACAGCCCTGAAGGTCCCAACCCTGACAGGAGGGTGTTGTGGGTGTGCTGCTGTCCAGAAGCTCTTTCACCTTGAGGAGTCTCTCTACCTTATCCTTGCTGTACCTGCACAACTCCATCTTCTGAACAAAGGGCTTCAAATGCTGCCAGAAGGGCAAAATTAAATCCACCTTCACAGGGATCTGCATAGTTGTGTCTGTGTGTGTGTGAGAGTGCTGCACACCCACCCACCCAGCCCCAGATGTGAGGTTACAGACAACACATAGCACCTACAACAACTGGAAGAGGAATATGGAGGAACTGGATCCAGCTGAGGATGCTGAGGATGCCTGCATCTTACCTAGGCGTTCCTCAAGCATCCATCACAGCAGCAGGCAGCCCTGGTATCCACACAGCCCTGTCCAGCCTGGCTGAAAGTGATCCTGATTTATCTCCCACACCCCTCCCTCCCAATTGCATTTTGAAGCCTCCCTAGAACACTGTCCTGTTGCTCAGAGGGGGGGAAAAAAAGGATGTGCTCATCCTTTTCTGCTTCAAGTTCTGTCCCTGCACCCATGGCCAAGGCCCCCAGGCTGCTGAGGGTGCTGTGGGGTGTCCTTCACTCAGTGCAGAGCAAATTGACCTTGGGTGATCTGCAATGCTGGGTCCATGCAGGCAACCCAGGGGACAGGCAGCAGAGAGACAGTGCTGGCAAGGGAGGGAAATACAGCTGGGCTGTGAGTGGGATGGAGAGGACAGGTGCTTGGTAGGGTTGTGGCAAAGAGGGTTTCCTCTTGGACAGGAATTGTAAGAGGAGAAGGAAGCAGTGGCAAGAGGGATGCTTGGTGCTCAAGACCAGCTCAGGCAGGTGGCCCTGGTAGAGGCAAGGCAGGGTCCTTGCCCCTCCTCCTCCTCCCTTCCCAGGTTTCCCTGGGCTGTGCAGGTTGCAGGCACTGTCCAAACAGCTCTGGCTGGTGACTTCTCCCAGCACTCTTCCAGCAACCCAGAAATGTCTCCCCAGTAGCTGCTGGCAGCTCAGGTAAGCCACAGCTGGGGCAGGAAGAGATGGAGGACCTGGGAGTGGGAGGGATGATGACCTGGGAGTGGGAAGGATGGTGACCTGGGAGTGGGAAGGATGGTGACCTGGGAGTGGGAGGAATGGAGACCTGGGAGTGGGAGGGATGGGGAACCTGGGAGTGGGAGGGATGTAGGACCTGGACACTGGGAAGTGCCCAAGAACACCTCCAACTTTTCCTGCAGCAATGAGCTCCCAGGTCCCATCTCAAGCAGCCTTTAGTGCCAATATCAATGGCAGAAGCTTGAAGCCAAAGAGTTCCCACTGCCACCTCATCCTCCCTCTGTTCCAAGGCATCTCTGAGGGGCTGGGGGACCCTCCCTGCAGTCAGCTCAGCATCTTCCAGCCCACGTGGCTGCTCTCTCCCTGGGGCAGCATTTGGATGCTGGGTTTAGTTTTGATTTATGCCAAGCTGAAAAAGAAATACATTTTCTTCAATTATTAATCAGGGAGGTGTGAGAGGGGGACAGGAGGGGAAATTAACTCCCTGACCTTTGGGGGTGGGTTTTTGCCTCCCTGTTTCCCTTCACTCTCAAGCCCAGCATGTTTTGCCAGTCCTCTCCACAGATATGGGGCTGCTCCTGAGAACAAGCTCCTGGCAGATGTCCCTAAGTCTGCTGGGGGTGTTCAGATGATGGGGATGGTGTATGATGCCCCAGGCCAGGCAATTTGGACACTGAAAGTTGACCTGTCCCTGTGGGTGTGAGGACAAACACCCCTAACAGCTGAGGTGAAGGGGTCTCTCTGATGCTGACCCATCTTCCCTGCTCTGCTCTGTGCCACCACACCTTTCTGGATGCCTCTGGGTGTCTGAATGCCCCTTGGGCCTGCCATGCACAGGACTTCAACCCTGTATCTGCCTCTACACAGCAATTGTCATAGAATCACAGATTCCCAGCCCGGGCTGGGTTGGGAGGGACCCCAAGGGTCACAGAGCTCCAACCCCCTGCCACAGGCAGGGACACCAACCTCAGGCCTGGAGCTACACAAGGTTGCCCAGGGCCCCATCCAACCTGGCCTTGAACACCCCCAGGGACGGGGCACCCACCCCCTCTCTGGGCAGCCTGGTCCAGCCCCTCACCACTCTCTCTGCAAAGAACTTCCCCCTCAGATCCAATCTAACCCTCCCCTCCTCCAGCTTCACTCCATCCCCCTTGTCCTGCCAGTCTCTGCCCTTGAACAAGCTGATTCCCCTCCTGTTCCTCTGCTCCCTCCAGGCACTGGCAGGCTGCAATGAGGTCCCCCCACAGCCTTCTCTTCTCCAGGCTGAGCCAGCCCAGCTCCCTCAGCCTCTCTCCAGGGGGGAGCTGCTCCAGCCCTCTGAGCATCTCCGTGGCTCCTCTGACCCCTCTCCAACAGCCCCACATCTTCCTTGTGTTGGGCCCCAGCTCTGGACACAGGATCCAGCTGGGGGAGGGCAGAGCAGAGAGGGACAATCCCCTCCCTGTCCCTGCTGCCACCCCTCTGCTGATGGAGCCCAGGATCCCATCACCTTCCCAGCTGCCAGAGCCACTGCTGCTCAGGGGGAGTTTCTCACCCACCAGAATCCCCAGGTCCTTCTCACAGGGCTGCTCCCCAGGAGCTCTTCTCCCAGCCTGGATCTGTGTCTGGGATTCCTCTAGCCCACTGTCCTATGGGGGCTCCTTCCAAGGAGCAGGAACAGGTGCCCCACAGAACCCCACACTCACATGGGTGCCCTCAGGAGGCTCCAAGTCAGGACAGAGACCACACCTACATCTCCTTGTTTTGGCTCTTGGCTTCTCTGGAGAGATTCCAGCCCCGTCTGGACACCGACCTGTGCAGTATGAGCTGGGGAGCTGCTTTGGCAGGGGGGTTGGACCCCAGGAGCTCTGGAGGTCCCTTCCAACCCCTACAACTCTGTGATTGTGTGATTCTGCTCTTGGCCTGGATGAATGCCCACTTGTAAACATCTAAGGAGGCTTTGGCAAGAAGACCTATAGACAGAAGAGAGGAGGCTTCTTGGACTCATCCTTCACCCTCACAGCTTGAAAACAACCCCCTGAGCCAAGGTGTGAAGGCAGAGCTCCGCCTGCCTCCCACTCAAGGGCTGAGAGGGCTGAGGCCAGCAGAGAGCGCAGAGTTGGCCTTGGGAAGTTGGAGCATCTCTGGTGCAGGAGTAGCTCTCAGCTCCCTGCCCCCTCTCCTGCCTCTCCCTCCCTTCCTGAGAGCAGCACTGCGGCAGCACACACCAGCCAACTGATCAAGGCACAGGACTGATCAATAGGTGTATTGAGCACTTTTCAAGGTAGGGTGAGTTTTGCAGATTCAGTGCTAACCTCCTGACAGAGCCCCAGGCTACATCCTCTCCCCCAGCACCATCACCCCCAGCCCCAGGTGTGCTGCCTCCTCACAGCACACATCCTGGTGCCAGAGCATCACTGAGGTGATGGTCTCATGGACCCATTGAGATGGGCCAGGCTGGGTCTGGATGGGTCAGAGCCAGGGCAGGGGGTGGGACAGTGTGGGTGGGCAGGCAAGCTTTGCTGGTCAGAAGCAGGAGCAGGACTGGGCTGGAGCCAAGCAGCAGCAGCAGCAGCATGGGATTGGTGGGGATGGCCAGTGCCTGACACTGACAGGAGGGCTGACCTAGGGTTACGACCCATGTTCTGCTGTCCCTCCATGGATTTGTCTGGTCTCCCTAGCCCTTTTGAGGCTTCCCAGGGTCCAGACACCTTCCCCAGGGCTCAACCATAGATCCTGGTTGTCCTCCTCTATATGGGGCTGTGGTCCTTTGCCAGCATCCCTTATGCTGACCACTGGTGAGCCTTGTGTCTTGGTCCAGGAGGTGGCTTGTAATGCCTGACTGGTGCCTACAGACCTGGCAGTGTCTGGAGTCCCACTTGGTCGCTGGTTTGACTGGAGAAAGGGGATATTTTACAGACAGTGTGTCTCAGCTGGCCCACACAGTTGGAGACAGGGAGATATTTGTAGCTGTGATGAGCTTGGAGCTGCAGCAGGAGCGTCACTGCAGGGTTGTCACTTACATGAGCATCTCTGCAAACACATCAGGGCCAACTGCCTTGGGTGTTACAGGATAAGGATGTCCCCAGGGATAACCCAGGGTGGGCTGGTGGCTTCCTGGGACACCTCATGCACAACTGTCCTAGGATGCTCAGCACCACCAGGCCTGGCAGGGGCACCCAGCCTCCTCCCAAGAGGGATCAGAGACCTTGCAGGCTCAAGTCACTGCTGACATCTTCAGATGGGGAGAGAGAGAGAGGTGAGAGTTAGGGCTTGTGGGGCATGGTGAGTTCATGCCACAGCCCTGGGGACCAACTTGCTCTGGGACAACTTGTGAGGTTCAGGGACTCTTAGAGAGGCACCCCTGGCCTGTGAGATTCCATGGGATGGGTATGGGTGAGCTGGAGTCATCATGATGGTGGGAAGAGGAGGGCTGAAGACAATCCTTTGTAGCTCATGGGAATGGACCAGAGGCAATGACAGGAGCAGGGAAGCCTCCAGCAACCTGTCCTCCCCAGCTGTGCTTCAATGAAAAGGGCAGGATGAGCAAGGACCTACCCTACACTTGGTGACACCACAGGAGATCAGTCTGGAAGGGTCCTCAGGAGGTCCTCAGCCCTGGCTGGGGCTTCCTGGGCTGCATCTTCCAGCAGAGACCCACAGGATGTTCTCCTGGCTCAACCAAGCTGGCCCAGGGCTGGCTTGATATCACCAGTGCTGAGGTTTTGCTGGAAAAGGACCTTTACATCGAGCATCCTCCAGCTTGCTGACAGCCTGTGAGGGGAGGGATGGGGAAGGCAGATAGCCCAGAGCAGGTGATAAGGTGCTGGGAAAGATAACACAGAAATGAAACACAACTTCATGGTAAGAGCTGCTGCTTTAAGCATGTCCCAGCTCCTACTCTACTGAGGCATGGCTAGATATTCCACCTTGCAAGGTAAAAATAGCACATTTAATGAGGCTGGGAGAAATGTCAATTGTATTTTGTTGGAATTGCAGAGAGCTCATTTCCACCTTCCCCCTGAAAATGCTGCTGTGTTGGGAGAGAGGTGAAAGCCCCTCCTGTTGATTTGCAAAATGTGCTTGAAGGAAGAATAAACCAGCAGGAACTAAACCAAACTTGAATGTTGCTCCTCAACCCCAGGTTTGACCTTTAGCATTTTCACACAGGGCAAGTTTTCAGATTTGGGTCACCCAGGAAAAAAACAAAACCCCCCCAAAACCCAAACTGGATTTTAACCCTGATGGATTTTTAATAGAAATTTGCTATAGAATCATCATAGAATCATAGTGTGTTCTGGGTTGGAAGGGACCCCAAGGGTCACAGAGCTCCAACCCCCCTGCCACAGGCAGGGACACCAACCTCAGGCCTGGAGCTACACAAGGTTGCCCAGGGCCCCATCCAACCTGGCCTGGAACACCCCCAGACACGGGGCACCCACCCCCTCTCTGGGCAGCCTGGTCCAGCCCCTCACCACTCTCTCTGCAAAGAACTTCCCCCTCAGATCCAATCTCACCCTCCCCTCCTCCAGCTTCACTCCACCCCCCTTGTCCTGTCATTATCTACCCTTCTAACCAGAATTCTGCTCCCACTGAGGACCTGTGGGAAGGAATGATGGAGGGGTTGGGAGACCAGCCAGGGCTGCTTCCCTGTGCCTGGGAAAATGTGCTGCTCCAGGAGGTACAGACACATTTAGAAGTGAAGGGATAGACAGTTTGCCTCTCTGATATTACCTTTGATTTAGGAGAGGGGGAAATGTCTGTATGTGGAGAGGAAGGAAATGTCCTTGCTCACTTAAACCTGGAGAGAAGAATGTGTCCTGGCCCTTGTCCCAAAGCCACTCTGGGAGGACAGTGCTGGTATGGATTTTTGAGGGAGGAGAGCAGTGGGTAGGGGGAGGGGTGCTCCCTAATGCTGTTTCCCTTCACTTAGCAGCGCTGGGTGTCCAGCCCACCCGTCATGCTCCTCAATAGAATCATAGAGTCATAGAATGTTCTGGATTGGAAGGGACCCCAAGGGTCACAGAGCTCCACCCCCCTGCCACAGGCAGGGACACCAACCTCAGGCCTGGAGCTACACAAGGTTGCCCAGGGCCTCATCCAACCTGGCCTGGAACACCCCCAGACACGGGGCACCCACCCCCTCTCTGGGCAGCCCCTTCCAGCCCCTCACCACTCTCTCTGCACAGAACTTCCCCCTCAGATCCAATCTAACCCTCCCCTCCTCCAGCTTCACTCCATCCCCCTTGTCCTGCCAGTGTCTGCCCTTGAACAAGCTGATTCCCCTCCTGTTCCTCTGCTCCCTCCAGGCACTGGCAGGCTGCAATGAGGTCCCCCCACAGCCTTCTCTTCTCCAGGCTGAGCCAGCCCAGCTCCCTCAGCCTCTCTTTGTATGTGCAGGGAGGGATGGAAGGACATGCCTGGGCCCTGCCAACCCACCCAAGCAACAAGCACAGAAAGAGATGCAAGGATGGAAAATTCCCCTTCATAATTAATAAATGAAGAATATTGTTGTTAATCGATGTAGCTGTGAAGAGAATATCGATCCCAGCCTCATGCTATTTTTTGTGTGGCTTAGATTTTTACACCTCATTTAGAGGCAGGTCTCTCTGGGGACCTCTTAACACCAAAAGATATTTGCAAGAGTCCAAAGTGAAGGGAAGAAAAGGGGGGAAAAAGATTAATTATTGCCAGAGCTGGAGAATTATGTGTGTGTCCCATTGTGGCCAACTGCAGTACTGATTTGAATATTTGATTAATAGCAAATTATAGCTGCAGTTGATAACTTATCTCCATGCTGGCTATTTAGTAAACAAGTGGGAGCCATTAGAAACATTTTTAATATTAATCCCAGGAAATTACGTTTATGAAGGCAGTGACTAACCCTTCACATGCTAGGGCACTGATCGGAGGATGCTCTGCTCCCTTACCTCCTGCTAACCTTAGGTAGCTTTGGTCTCCCCATGCCTCAGTTTTCCTCCTTTAAGATGAAGAAACCCAGAGCTGAAAGTGGCTCTGGTTAAAGCACTGGGTGAGGAGCTTTTGTTAGCACTGAACCTGGAGTGTTGTGTCCAGTGCTGGGCTCCCTGGGATCAAACAGCCAGGGATCTCCTGGAGAGAGTCCAGAGGAGGCTGAGGAGATGCTGAAGGGCCTGGAGCATCTCCCCTGGGAGGAAAGGCTGGGTGAGCTGGGGCTGTTCAGCCTGGAGAGAAGAAGACTCAGGGGGGACCTTCTGAATGTCTCTCAATATCTGAAGGATGGGCTGCAGGGGGAATGGCCAGCCCCTTCTCAGTGTCTGTGGGGACAGGACAAGGGGCAATGGCTGCAAGTTGTAGCCCAGGAAGACCTTTTCCCCAGTGAGGGTGAGGGAGCCCTGAGACAGGCTGCCCAGGGGGTGTGGAGTCTCCTTCTCTGGAGAGATTCCAGCCCCATCTGGACACCGACCTGTGTGCCCTGTCCCAGGGACCCTGCTTTGGCAGGGGGTTGGACCCCATGGGCTCTGGAGGTGCCTTCCCACCCCTGGGATCCTGTGATTCTGTGAAGTGTTAATGAACTGCCAAGGAGATGGTTGGAGATGAGCAGTGGGAGCAGTAGGTTCAGAGAGATGCT
Organism: Laterallus jamaicensis coturniculus; assembly: GCA_022605575.1. Classification (NCBI taxonomy): domain Eukaryota; kingdom Metazoa; phylum Chordata; class Aves; order Gruiformes; family Rallidae; genus Laterallus; species Laterallus jamaicensis. The sequence continues at coordinate 5,032,000 of JAKCOX010000043.1, read as the reverse complement.
TGGGGGTGGTCCTGCAAAACCTGGTCCCCAGAGGGGTTTTGCTCCAGGAGGGGGTTAACAAGGCCAAGTCTGAGGTTTAACAAGGCCAAGGGCAGAGTGCTGCACATGGGACAGAACAACCCCCTGCAGAGCTACAGGCTGGGGGAGCCTGGCTGGAGAGCTGTCAGGCAGAGAAGAACCTGGGGGTGTTGGGTGGCTGCAGGCTGAATATGAGCCAGCAGTGTGCCCAGGCAGACAGGAAAGCCAATGGCATCCTGGCTTGTGTCAGGAATAGTGTGGCCAGTAGGTCTGGGGAGGGGATTGTGCCCCTGGACTGGGCACTGGGGAGGCTGCAGCTCGAGTGCTGGGTCCAGTTCTGGGCTCCTCAGCATCAGAAGGACACTGAGGTCCTGGAGCGAGTCCAGAGAAGGGCAACCAGGCTGGGGAAGGGGCTGGAGGGCAAATCCTCTGAGGAGCAGCTGAGGGAGCTGGGGGTGTTGAGCCTGGAGAAGAGGAGGCTGAGGGGAGCCCTTCTCCCCACCTGCCCTGCCCTGCCAGGAGGGTGCAGAGAGGTGGGTGCTGGTCTCTTCAGCCAGGGGCCAGGAGATGGGCCAAGGGGCAATGGGCTCAAGCCGCCCCAGGGCAGGGGCAGAGCAGATGGGAGGGGAAAGTTCTTCCCTGGCAGAGCTGTCAGGGCCTGGCCCAGGCTGCCCAGGGAGGGGCTGAGTCCCCTTCCCTGGGGGTGTTTAACAGAGGGGAGATGAGGTGCTCAGGGATCTGGTTTAGCTCAGGATGGGAATGGTTGGACTGGATGATCTGAAAGGGCTTTTCCAACTGTGTGACTCTGTGTTTTGTGCTGGCTGTTGGTTTGTGCCTCTGGGATGACACAGGGCAGGGAGCTGTGTGTCTCTCTGCCAAACTGTGTGTGGTGGGGAGCTGGCCACAGCCTTTGGTACACCTGAAGGGTTAAGAGCAGATCAAAGAGCAGCAGAGAGCAGCAGCAAAATGTTCCTGCAAACATGCTGCTGCCTCCCTGGCTAAAAACCACATCAAAGGCAGGAAGAGGTCCTGGGACATGGTGAGCTGCTTGGGGACAAGACAGCTGTGGACCTGCTTGTCCTGGTTCCCAGGACCTGCTCCTCCAGCAAACCATTCTGGGTTGGTGCAGCCCATGTTGTTGGGGCAGAGGGTGAGCACTGGTACTCCAGGCCAGCAGGAGCAGGGATGCATGGAGTCCTGAAGGATGGGAGAACAAGCTGTGAAACCTCCAGCACTGCAGTCAGCAATCCTTCCTACTGCAAGGCTTTGAGGGAGCAATAGCGGGGGAGAACCTCTGCTGAGCAGGGCAGCCTGGGGCCTGATCCTGTCATGTGCAGGGCTTGCTGGTGCCATTGGCCCAGAGAAGTGCAGAGAAGTTTGGGCTTGTGGGATGTTCAGAGCAAGTTGGTGAGTTTAGGTCAAATTCAAGCCAGAAAGGGAGGGGAAAATGTGCAGAGAGAAAGAAAATTCCCTAGAAAACACCAATTGTTCAACTTGCCACCAACACAAAACATCCCCCAAAATAATCATGAGGAGAATGGTCCCCAGAATGGCCTGAAGTAGAATAAATCTCAGCATTTGAGCGGGATGCAAAGAGGGAACGGGCTCGACTCTGTTGGCAGAAGGGGTGGGATTCACCTGGGCAAGGTGGGGGAAAGCAGTAGCCCCCAGCACTGGGGCTGGTAGGGGTGGGTAACTTGTGCCCCATGGTGTTTGCTGGCTGGGAGATGGCAGAGGGTGCCTGTCTCCAAAAAACATCCCAAAGTATTAGGGAAAATAGCAAAGGGCACAGGGACAGTCATGGAGGGGTGGAAAAGGTTGAGACAAGACCCACCAGCATGTCCCACCCCTGGCAGGGTGCTCCCAAAATGAGTCTCTGCTCCTTCCCCCATCCACCCCAGCTCAGTTTTGAGGAGGGATCTGTCACCTCCAGCCATGGGAGCTCCAGGATGGGGGGCCAGGAGGAGCCATCAAAGCCTGTGGAAGTGGGACTGGTGTGTCTGGGATGCTCTCCCCCCTCCACACTTCAGCAGGGCTCACGCATCCATCTCTCCCTTCGCCTGTGATAGGCCCTGGTGCTGCAGATCCATGCAGATCAATGCAAAATTAATTAGAGTAATCAACTCAGCTGTACCACAGAGATCATACAGGCAGGGTTTTAGGTGACTAATTGGTGGAAGCTGACAGCCAGTGTCCCCGGTGTCTTAGAGGTATTAACACTTTTTTCTCTGTAGATTAATTACCTTTTTCCACCTTTCACTTGATGGGTCCATCCACACCGCTCTGTTTTGGGGGGAGAAGTGATGGAGGCCAGGCCTGAGGCAGTGCCCAGAGTGCAGTGCCTGGATTTGGAAGGGAGAAGGAACCTGAGTGTGCTGTGTGGGTCACAGTTTTGGCACCAACAACCTGATTAGGGGAGGGATGGGTGTCCCTGTACCCCCTGCTGAGCCTCCAGAACTTTGTGCATGTGTACAACATGCAACCACTCTCCTGTTGTGCCTCTACCAGCTGATCAGTGGCTCCACCAAGGCTGCAACCCCCCTCTTTCTCTCTGGCATCAGGGTTGGACACTTGGTGTTGCACTTGGGCTGGAAGAATCCCAGACACAGATCCAGGCTGGGAGAAGAGCTCCTGGGGAGCAGCCCTGTGAGAAGGACCTGGGGATTCTGGGGGGTGAGAAACTCCCCCTGAGCAGCAGTGGCTCTGGCAGCTGGGAAGGGCGATGGGATCCTGGGCTCCATGAGCAGAGGGGTGGCAGCAGGGACAGGGAGGGGATTGTCCCTCTCTGCTCTGCCCTCCCCCAGCTGGATCCTGTGTCCAGAGCTGGGGCCCAACACAAGGAAGATGTGGGGCTGTTGGAGAGGGGTCAGAGGAGCCACGGAGATGCTCAGAGGGCTGGAGCAGCTCCCCTCTGGAGAGAGGCTGAGGGAGCTGGGCTGGCTCAGCCTGGAGAAGAGAAGGCTGTGGGGGGACCTCATTGCAGCCTGCCAGTGCCTGGAGGGAGCAGAGGAACAGGAGGGGAATCAGCTTGTTCAAGGGCAGAGACTGGCAGGACAAGGGGGCTGGAGTGAAGCTGGAGGAGGGGAGGGTTAGATTGGATCTGAGGGGGAAGTTCTTTGCAGAGAGAGTGGTGAGGGGCTGGAAGGGGCTGCCCAGAGAGGGGGTGGGTGCCCCGTCCCTGGGGGTGTTCCAGGCCAGGTTGGATGGGGCCCTGGGCAACCTTGTGTAGCTCCAGGCCTGAGGTTGGTGTCCCTGCCTGTGGCAGGGGGTTGGAGCTCTGTGACCCTTGGGGTCCCTCCCAACTCAGACCAGTCTGTGATTCTATGATTTGACACTACTGCATCATCATTCAGCAGGGACTGGTGTCCACACCGTGAGTCTGAGGCTGTTTCATAGGTCTACAGGATCAGAAGATGGGTTTGTTCTGCAAATACTGACATGGGGGCTCTGTGATAGGAACTTAATGACATGCTTGTGCTGCTGGGATCCAAGCCAGGAACAGGGCAGACACTCTTAATAGCATGGGTAATTAATCATCACCAGTTATCTAGCGCCTGAGATGGGTTGTCCATCATTTGGACTCTAAGTTGCCACTGGGCATCTTCCTGCTGAGTGTGTCCTGGCTTGGGCAGCAATTATGGCTTGAGAGAGAGATGGACATGCAGCGGTCCCTTGTGATGGTCATGGTGGCCTTTACATTCCCAAGCCTGGGGGGGCAATGGGCAATGTCCCCTTGGCTTCAACAGATGATGGGTGAGCAACCAAAGACTTCTGTTGCCTTAGGGAAATGTGTAAAAGGTGTCAGTCAGACACGGAGGAGAGTGGCAGAGTTCTGTTCCTGGTCCAGCACTGTCAGGCATGACCTGAGCTGAGTCCTTGGGTGGCACTTGTCCTCTCGAGTCACAGGACCAGTGGTGGAGGGGACCTCCACTAGGTCAGGCCAGTGGCAGCTTTCCCCAGCTATGTCTTGGGCTGTGGCTGCCCAACAGAATGGTGTTAAATCCAGTCTGGTCAGAAATTCTAACAGAGCCAGAGGTTGTCCAGCCAAAGGTGGGCATCCCCTGCTTTGTTTCCATGAAAGCCAAGACACCTGGGGCCACTTACCCTGTGGAAGCCCCCAGACCATCCCTATGGGGCTTGCCCAGGCCATGGGCTCTGGGGTGGTTTAGCCCTGGCTAGAGGTCAAATGCCCACCAAAGCCGCTCGCTCACTCCTGGAGGAGAAACAGGCAAAGCCTCCATGGGTTGGGATAAGGACAGTTTACTGCCCCAAATCACTGTGAATATAGAACAATAATGGCCAGTTACACTCACACCCAGTACCTTATTCACCCAATGATTACAGAGGGCTGTCCAATGGCAAGGACCAACTGACCCAACATCCCAGCTGCACTCCGACTGTCCTAGAGGCAAACCAGTCCCTACCCTTCCCCAACCAGCTGCTTTTATGGGGAAGTGGTGTCAGGTGGAGTGGAAAAACAGCCCCAGCTAACTCAGCTCACCTGTGCTGACTCAGCTCACCTGTGCTGGCTGATTGGGGAGGTCAACCCTGGCCTGGCCAGAACCAGGACAGGCTCCTGGGGTTTTCTTACCCACCATTCACACTGGGCTTCACCTGTGTTAAATCCAGTCTGGTCACCCACACTGTGTTGATGGCTGGTGCAGAAGAATGTCCACCTCCAGAGAGCCATTTGTCCCTCCTGACGGGTAGTGTCCAATAGTCAGGATGAATTGTCCTCTGGAGGAGGCTGTGTCTCCCCATCCAGCCGCCCTGGCCACCTCTCTCTCATCTCACTCAGGTGACAGGAGATGGATCCTGCTGTCATTGATCAAGGGCTCAATCTCACAAGCAGGTTTTATTGGCAGAGAAAACAGAGAGGAGAGAGGGAGGGGTGAAATCCCAGCCCATGCTGGGCATGGCAAGACCAGCCCCAGTGAAATGGTGCTGCTTGTTTGGATGAGCAGGTAAGTGGAGTCACCAGAGGCTGTTATTTGTTATAGGAGCATCCTGGGAGGGGGGTTGTCCCCAGGGAGAGTCAGTACTTGCTCTGAGAACTCAGGAGCATGGACAGATGGCCAGTGCCAGCAAGCTGTGGAGCTGGTGGCCAGTCAGTCACAGTGGCCAAGCTGAAACCTGACTCCAAATCTGAGCAGCATCAGATTTGCATCAAAATCTACAATCCTGCCTTTTTAGCTATTTTCCCCAAAATAAAAAAGCAAACCCTTCTATGTTCTCTGCAAGGGAAGAGTGCCCACCTTTCCATATGGAATCATGACTTCCCCTCCATAAAACAAAATCCCAGGTGTCCTGGCACCCCTGGGGAGGGGTTTTAGGGGTGATTAAAGGAGTTGTGCAGAGAATGTGGCACTGTGAAGCACTATGTGTGCTGGACATGTGTCCTCAGCAACGGGATGTGATGGAAACCACTGCCTTGGGATGGGACAAGCAGAGTGCTCCTGAATCCAACCTTGTTCCCCAACCTTGGTGCCCAATTCCTAGTGGGACCAGGTAAATGACACCACCCCAGGGTGATCTCAATACCTCCAGAAGACACTGGTGTTGCCAGGAGTGAAAAGTCACTCCCCACTCGCACCGCGAGCGCGGTGACCCCGCCGCCGCCTCCCACGCAGGCAGGGGGATGAGGGAGGGGGATTATTCACTACTCAGCTCCAAACAACGAAGCCAGCACTTTAGAGTGCTTTCATCCCTGAAAGCTTTGGCAGGGAAGAAAGGCGAATGGCCTGATCCCCCCCAACAGCACCCTCCCTAAGTGCTTTCCTTTTTTAACAAAGCATCAGTCAGGCAGGAGGATGGGTGAGGGGGGCTGAGCAGCACCACAGCCCCCCCCACCCCCCAGCACATCCCACACCACTGTGACCCTTCCCACTGTGGGTTATTGGGATTTGCCCAGCCTTAAAAATAAATCTTCCCCTGTTTCCTTTTATAGGACCTTTCAAGCTGTATCCCCCAGGTCCTCGTGGAGGGTAATGAACGCACACTACATGGCTTAGAGCAGCTTGAATTATTCATCCAGAATAATATTTGTTGCCCTTTCCTTCTCTTGGTGAATCAATGGCGATTTATGGCAGAGGATCCCCCATTATTGGGGAGCAAGTCACTGCATGGACAGCAGGGTTTGCAAAAATAGGAGTGTTTGCCACCCTTGCCATGGGACTCAGGGCACAAAGATCTTCACCCAGGCACAACTGCAAGGATTTCACTCCCCAGAGTCAAGCCTGGCCTTGTCTGGGGGTGGCATAGAGGCAGAAGGATGGGATGACTTTGGACATCCCCCAACCCAATATCTGGAATGTGGAGGGGAGCAGCCCATACATGGGAAGACTTACAGACACACATGGAAGAGCCCAACGTGCTAGAGATGCCTCCTCACATCCTCGCTGGCTTGGATAGGAAGCTGGGGTTGCCTGGAGCAGAGGCTTAACTTTGTGAGAAAGCTCTTTTGGAGGAATTTCAAGCAGAGCAATGCTCCTAGGAAAGCTCAATACATGCTGCAGCTGCTCCAGTGCTTAGGAGTCCAAGGAAACTCATAGAAGCTCTGGACCATTTTTCCAGGTCTGTCTCCAGCTCTGAAATCTCAGCTTGCATTTCCTTCAGCCTGGAATGGGGCAAGGGAAAATCCCATTCCTGCCTCCAAGCAGGTATTTCCTGCTGTGCTGAGCCTTGCATCCCATGGCATGGCATGGCATGGCATGGCATGGCATCCCATCCCATCCCATCCCATCCCATCCCATCCCAACTCATCATATCCCATCCCCGGCATTCCCAGCCCTGGTCCACTCCCAGGTCACCAGAGAAGGAGATGAGAGGGGTGGATCTTCCTTATCCAGGGTTCCATCAGCAGAGGGGTGGCAGCAGGGCCAGGGAGGGGATTGTCCCTCTCTGCTCTGCCCTCCCCCAGCTGGATCCTGTGTCCAGAGCTGGGGCCCAACACAAGGAAGATGTGGGGCTGTTGGAGAGGGGTCAGAGGAGCCACGGAGATGCTCAGAGGGCTGGAGCAGCTCCCCTCTGGAGAGAGGCTGAGGGAGCTGGGCTGGGTCAGCCTGGAGAAGAGAAGGCTGTGGGGGGACCTCATTGCAGCCTGCCAGTGCCTGGAGGGAGCAGAGGAACAGGAGGGGAATCAGCTTGTTCAAGGGCAGAGACTGGCAGGACAAGGGGGATGGAGTGAAGCTGGAGGAGGGGAGGGTTAGATTGGATCTGAGGGGGAAGTTCTGTGCAGAGAGAGTGGTGAGGGGCTGGAAGGGGCTGCCCAGAGAGGGGGTGGGTGCCCCGTGTCTGGGGGTGTTCCAGGCCAGGTTGGCTGGGGCCCTGGGCAACCTTGTGTAGCTCCAGGCCTGAGGTTGGTGTCCCTGCCTGTGGCAGGGGGTTGGAGCTCTGTGACCCTTGGGGTCCCTCCCAACCCAGACCAGGCTGGGATTCTGTGATTCTATGATCTTCCATTCCCAGCCCAAGCTGGAGTGAACGAAGCTGTTTCTTTGCATGATTCCCAGGAGTCAGGTCTCCATTAGAAAATGACGCTGTGGCACAGTCACAGACACAGTCCCAGCTCACTGAGGGGCAGGTGGGAGCATGGGAGTGCAGGGTGTGTTTTCCCACTCCGGCACCTGCTGTGTCTGCTAAATCCCAACCCTGCAGCAATCTGAGCTTGCTGCTCTCAAAGGTGGATTTTCCAAAGGGCTGCAGATGGTTTTGCCTGGTGAGGTTCACATTGTGGGGGTCAACACCTTCCCTTTGCAAGCCAAATCCTGACCGAAATCAGCAGCTCTCCATTGACTCCCAGGGCCAATTTACACCAGCTGAGGAGCTGGAGATGGGTTTCTGAGAGTTTCTTTTGGGGGAACTGCAGTTTTAACACAGCTTCACACTGACCTGAGCAAGTTTGAAGGGGTTCATCCTTCCTTTCTATTTTCTCCCCACCAAGGATGAGGCCCTGTCACCAACTTTCTGGACTAGGGAAAGCTTCGTAGACACATTTCCTTGTGGAGGAGCATTGAGAAAAGGCCCTTTCTCTGCCCCTTTTGGAATGGAAAGAGCCTTACTCAGAGCAGAAGAACCTTGCAAGGCTGCAGACAGCTCAGAGCTGGCAGAAGCAACAGCCCAGTTTTAAATATAAAGATAAGTTCTGAAAGTGGACTCAGCCATATGCAAACTGCACCAAGGATGGAGCATCTAAGGTCAGCGTTTCCTTCAGCAACATTTCCTGGGATGTAAGAAGTGGCTCTTGGATCTGAGATTTGGTCCTGCACCCCCCTCTCCCCCACCCCAAAAAAATCCAGGAGAGCTTCACAAACCTTCATCCACAAATCTCTGTGCAGCCCCACAGCTCCCCACACCCAGCATTGGTGGGACTGAGTCTGGGGAACCTCATCCTTCATCATCCACCACCTTGAAGTGGCAGCCAGGAGGTGACTCTTGCTTGTCAAGGGGGGCATGGTGTCAGGCAAGGGATGGCCTGGGGCTGGCCCATGGAAAGGAGTCGAGCCCTAATGCGGTTTTGACAGCAAAGCTGTTGGTTAAGTGCTCTGTGTGGATATTTTTCCCCCCTCTATTGTTTATTATTGGAAGTTACAAGTAGCTAAAGACCTCCCCAATTATCTGGGAGCCACTTAAGAGCAATTGAGCACCTGTCACCCACTGAATGGGCTTCATCGCCCTAATGACATGAGCAGAGAAAAGATGCAGGCCAGGGGATGGGGATGCTGCAATTTACAGCTTTGCAGTGCCAACTCCCAGCTCTGATGGGCAGAAAAAACCCCACACCACGAGGCAGAAGGAGGAAAGGAACCATGAGGAGCCTCCACAGGGGTTTCTTGAGGGATGGGTGAGAGATTTGATGACCACAGCTTCAGGGTTACCCCTTGGTCCTTGGAGCTCCGCAGCTCCCAGCATCCCAGGGGATGCAGAGCTGGTCACGCCATTAGCTGCTCAGTCCCATAAATAGGAAAGAAAATAAATCCAAGGAATCATTCACTGATTGTCAACCAGCATCAAAAATCATGTTTATCTATGCTGGGGTTTTTTTTTCTGCTTTCACTGAATGGCTGCCTCTCAGGGTTTACATCCCATGCTGGGGAGTTTCTTACTGGGAGGGCTGGAGGTGTCAAATCCCCCAGATGCAGCGCCTGAACCTGCAGGATGAACCTCTGGGGAGTGGGATTGTGGCTGTTTCTCTTGTACAAGGCCATTTTAGACAGCTTTGCTTGTGGAATCCTGAAAACCATGGCTTTTCAGACACTTTGATTAGAATAATTACAATTTCTGCGTAATAGGAACATATTAAACGGGTCAATTGTATAGAAGAGCATGAAAAATGAACACAAACCCAATACCAGCAGAATCTGATGTGATGTTCCCCTATGGTGAGTGAGAAAATATGTGCGTAAAATAGCACAAAAATCATCATGGAGGAGATTGCACCAAGCCTGGAACCCACTTCCCAGCAAGCCAAGGCTGAAGCCTTTTCCCTCTGGCTGTGCCTGGTGAGCAGCTTTGGGAATCATAGAATCATAGAGTGTTCTGGGTTGGGAGGGACCCCAAGGGTCACAGAGCTCCAACCCCCTGCCACAGGCAGGGACACCAACCTCAGGCCTGGAGCTACACAAGGTTGCCCAGGGCCCCAGCCAACCTGGCCTGGAACACCCCCAGACACGGGGCACCCACCCCCTCTCTGGGCAGCCCGGTCCAGCCCCTCACCACTCTCTCTGCAAAGAACTTCCCCCTAAGATCCAATCTAACCCTTCCATCCTTTAGCTTCACTCCATCCCCCTTGTCCTGCCAGTCTCTGCCCTTGAACAAGCTGATTCCCCTCCTGTTCCTCTGCTCCCTCCAGGCACTGGCAGGCTTCTCAGAAAGAGGAGGCATTTCCCTCCTGAGTGGGGGAACATGCCTGTCCACAAACACCCTCTCCTGCAGGCAGCTCTGCCTCTGCTTTGGGTACAGCTTTTTGGAGCAAGGGGGTGAGAAGAGGCTGGGAGAGCCCCACTTTGATGACCCCCCCCTCTGCCAGCAGCGACTGCCTGAGCTGGGGCACAGGCAGCGGGGGTGTCCCCGGGGAGTGGGGGGACAGGAGGCATGGGAAGGGGGTAGAAGGTGCCAACTTGGAAAAGTTCATCGATAGAAACATAAAATTAAAATAATTTGCGTCAATTCTGCTGAGTGGCTGTTAGGCCTAATTGTTATTGACTCCTCACTGTAATTATTAAGGCTCACACAGAGCTTGGCTGGCAAAGGAGATGGGTTTGGGACCCCACCCCGCACACACACACACACACACAGAGCATGTTTCCCCTCCTCTCTCCCCATGCTGGACAAGTCTGGGAAGGGTGTGGCACCAAAACCTGTCCCCCTGCCATGCAGGGACACGCTGGCTCCTCAGTTCTTGGAAATGGCCCCTGAGAAGTCCCCACTGGAGCAAAGCAGGGAGATTTTGGCCATTTTCAGTGGGCAGCAGCGAGAGAGGGACAGCAGAAGGGAAGATGGAGAAGGGATGAACTGAGGGCAGATGGCAGGAGTGGGGAGGGATGAGGATGCAGCTCTGGAGAGACCCTGTAGCCTCTGCCAATGCTATATTTGCTCGGTGTGGTGCTGGGTAATTTTCTCCCCTCCTTCCTCTGGTCTTTGTTTCTGCTGCCAGCGCGGACCCCGAGCAGCAAAGGAGCCTGATCAATAGGAACACGGTGTTTGCATGGATCATACATGCGAAGAGCACGTTCCCGGATCAATGCCGAGGGCTGGCGGAAGGAAAGGGAGGGAGGGGAGAAAAAAACCCCAACAAAAACCCTGCCAGGATGCGCATCGCCACAGGATGTACCGTTTCCATGGTGATGGGCTGCTCTCCTGCCACCCTATCCTCTGCAGTGATGCTGGGGACCTTGCTCAGCACCCCAAGGCAAGGCAGCTATCCCACTGGGCTCAGTGTAGAGCTCGGTGGGATAGCTGCCTTGCCTTGGGGTGTACTGAGGGCTCCAGCTGCTCTCACAACCACAGCAATGGGGGTCAACTGCACCCCATCCCTCCCCCCCCCCCCCCCCGGTGTCAGCTCTTCCCATGGGCTAGATGAGGCCCCTCACATGACATGACGTGACACGGGGTGTCACCAGGGTATGGCCAGCAGCAGAAAAAATTCCCTGTCTCATTTTTCCTTCTTCTGACAGGTCACAGCCCAAATTGGGGCTCCCTATCACTAGTGGATCCCCAGCTCCACCTTCCTACCTGCCTCCTTCCCTGGGGGCTCAGAGGAATTAATTAGATCATGTCTTTAAAGTGCTCTGGAAATGAAGAGCACTGGAGAAAAGTGGTCAGAAATTCTAACAGAGCCAGAGGTTGTCCAGCCAAAGGTGGGCATCCCCTGCTTTGTTTCCATGAAAGCCAGGACACCTGGGGCCACTTACCCTGTGGAAGCCCCCAGACCATCCCTATGGGGCTTGCCCAGGCCATGGGCTCTGGGGTGGTTTAGCCCTGGCTAGAGGTCAAATGCCCACCAAAGCCGCTCGCTCACTCCTGGAGGAGAAACAGGCAGAGCCTCCATGGGTTGGGATAAGGACAGTTTACTGCCCCAAATCACTGTGAATATAGAACAATAATGGCCAGTTACACTCACACCCAGTACCTTATTCACCCAATGATTACAGAGGGCTGTCCAATAGCAAGGACCAATTGACCCAACATCCCAGCTGCACTCCGACTGTCCTAGAGGCAAACCAGTCCCTACCCTTCCCCAACCAGCTGCTTTTATGGAGAAGTGATGTCAGGTGGAGTGGAAAAACAGCCCCAGCTAACTCAGTTCACCTGGGCTGACTCAGCTCACCTGTGCTGGCTGATTGAGGAGATCAACCCTGGCCTGGCCAGAACCAGGACAGGCTCCTGGGGTTTTCTCACCCACCATTCACACTGGGCTTCACCTGTGGCTGGTTGTGCAGAGAGGCAGGAGGCTGTCTTTGCAGCAAAGCTAGCCAATACTTCTCAGCCAATAAAGTTATCTGAGGGTAATCATTAAGCCCTTATGAGCAATGCAGCTTGTGTGGAGCAGAGGGAGACAGTAAGTGAGATATTCTGCAAATGTCCTTGCAGAAAGCAGCTGACCTTGGTGAGGCAGAACCACATGGTGTGCTGGGCACTGGCTGCTGGCTCCCAACCTCCTCTGAATTTGGGGATGAACAGTCGCTGGGAGACACGTTTCCTCCTGAGGAGTCAAAGGGGCTGTAGTGGCAGCCGTGACCAAGCTGTGCTTGAAGCAGCCACGTCCTTCCTGCAGCCAGGAACAGGCACAGGGCAGTGGGAGGAGGGCAAGGAGGAGCTGGTTTGAAGGACAGGCTGCAAGCATACAAGATCACAACTGGATGAAAGCTTTGAGAGCAGCTCCTGAGCATTCACCATCCCATCCCTCAAATCAAGCAGCTGAGAAAATCCCACCCTTGGAGCCACCAGAGATGCTACCCAAGGCAGCTGCCTGATGTGCTGGCAGCTCACAGGCAGAGCTGGCTCTGAAGCCTCCCTGGCAGCCTTTGCTTTAGCTCCAGCATGGTCCCTGCTGTTGCTTTAAAACATTTTTTTTTAATCAGCCAGGAAGTAAATTAAAAAAGTTGGCTGTGCAGGAATTAGGCCTTTTGGCTGATAGTTTGGGAAGCATCTGTCTCCATCGTCTGCAAATTACTCTTCCACAGGAGAGTAATCAGATGGTTAATGCAGCCACAAATGAAATCACCCATCATTAACTATTCAAACCAAGAGGTCTGTAAAGGATGGGCCAGATACATCCCTCCTGGAGTACAGGCAGGGTGAGAGGGGCTGGGGACACCTCTGTAGGGCCATGAGTTGGGGATGGGGATGGGCAGACCATATGTGAGCACCAAGAGCCACACTGTGAGCACGTGAAGCTCAAAAAGCACATGGGGGGGGGGATGGCTTTTAATGCACCAAAGCTCAGCTGGTGTGTTTGGAGAAAAAACAGGGATACCAGACAAAAGAAAACTCATTTTGGAAGGATGAGGGGTCAGCAAGGCCAGGTCCCAGACCCCACAACAGGTGTCTGGCCCTGATGGGTCCCCAGGGAATAGGACTGGCCCTTCAGTGTTTGCTAAAGCAGCATCTCCTTGGCCCCAAAGATGTTGCTGATCCCTTACTTCAGGGCTGGCCACAAGCAGAGCTAGCAAGGCACCATCACCTCTTCCTCATTAGAGCCCCCTGCCCACTCCTTCTCATCTGCTCCTCACTAGGCATCCCTGCCCACCCCTCAGCCCATTCCAGAGCTACAGGGTGCAGGTGGAGGAAGGGACATTTTGGAAGGTGGGCTGTGGTAGACCATCAAAGTGACATAAGGCACTCCTCAGCCCTGTACATGCCACCAGTGCCTCACTTCAGGGCTGGCCACAAGCACTGTGCTACCAAGACAGCATCACCTCCTCCTCACTACAGCCCACCCCTCATCACTTCCTCCTCATTAGAGCTCCCTGCCCACCCCTCATCACTTCCTCCTCATTAGAGCCCCCTGCCCACCCCTCAGTCCATCCCAGAGCTGCAGGGTGCAGGTGGAGGAAGGGGCATCCCAGAAGAAGCAGAACCCACTGTGGCTGATGCAGCAGGAGAATTGCTCAGGCTGGGTGACAGGCCGGTGTTCTGGAGCTGGGTAAAGAAGCACAGGTGGGAAAAAGGCCTTTTCTCCTGGTTTTGGTCTCTCCAAACTCCTGGCCAGCAAGCTGCTGGGAAAGAGAGGGTAAAGAAAGCCAAATGAAGAAGCCACCCTTTCCCACAGCTGTGGGATAAAGCAAGGTACAGATGTTGCCAGCTGTTCCCTGCCTCACTGGTGGGCACTCTCATGGGATCCTCTGACCCCTGGTAGCTGTTTAGGCTGGAATTTCATCCTCTCAATATGGAAATAAAAGGGAACTTCGGTCTCAGGTTGACACTGCCTCATGCACACAACAAACCCAGAGACCAAGGGAGACATTTACCCCTTCAGAAGAGGTCAGCACAGAGGTTATGGAGCATCTGAGCCCCAGGGATGCTGCAGGCAGCCTCTATGCACAGGGCTGTGTTTTGCCCTTAAAGAGTAATCCCTTAAAGATGACTTTACCACCAAGCAAGGGGAGGAGATGGAGGGAGTGTGAGAGCCTGCGTGCCGGAGGAGTAAGTTCTTTGTTGCCTAGAGCTTGTTAAATCCATACATTGAAGAGAAGAATAAATAAAAAATCAAATCTCTACTTCTGAAAAGCGTTTCTGTAGGGAGCTGCTTCCCTGAATCTTCCAGCCCCAGCCCCTGTCAATAAATCAATAGCTGATGCAGGTCGGCTGCAATCGGCTGCAGGAGAGCAAGCCTGTGATGGATGGACAGGAGAGAGGCGAATCTAAGAGATAGGGCAGAGGTGATGCTCACCTTGAGCTTTATTGTTTGCCACTGAAAGACAAGGTAGTGTGGAGGCATTAACCCAAGTGCTAACAGCAGGAGCAGTAGCGTAAACACCCCCTCCCCGAAGCTCACTGCTCCTGAGGAGCCTGCAGCGTCTCTCCTCTGGCTTTTACCCCAGGTTCTGTGGTCTTCCTCACCATGCAAGTGGGTAAACTGAGGTGGGGAGAGAAGTTAAATGATGCTCCAAATGGCTGGGAAAGGAGACATGCTCCCTGGGACTCTGGTCAAATGGGCCTTGAGCATTAAAGCTTTCCAGTTTTGGCTGCAAGGGGGACCTTCTTGCTCCTGTGTGGTGAGGAAGGAGGCATAGAATCATAGAATCCCAGCCTGGGCTGGGCTGGAAGGGACCCCAAGGGTCACAGAGCTCCAACCCCCTGCCACAGGCAGGGACACCAACCTCAGGCCTGGAGCTACACAAGGTTGCCCAGGGCCCCATCCAACCTGGCCTGGAACACCCCCAGGGATGGGGCATCTCTGGGCAGCCTGGTCCAGCCCCTCACCACTCTCTCTGCAAAGAACTTCCCTCTAAGATCCAATCTAAACCTGGCATGAGAGACAAATGTCGGATTTTCACAGCTGATTTCCTAGTTTTCAAGCCCAATATCTGCTCAGCATCAGGAAGGCAGCAACTATACTGGGAAGGGAAGACCAGACCTCCTGGGTTCAGAGTTCTCTCAGGACAGCACAGACCAAGCCCCATCCATCACTACTAAGCCCAGCACCCAGATCAGCCAGGACCAGCAATGACCTTCCATTAGGTCATTCATGGGGACAGGTTTTACCTTCTGCCACCCTCCTCCTGGCCCACAGGCTCACCCTTCACTCCTCTGAACTCTAGAAGACCTTTGGGACCCTCAGAACATCCCTATCCCCAGGGAAAAAGCTGGTAAGAAATAAGGTGACACTTCTCATGCTGAACCACTTCTTATCTTCAGCTTGATGACTAATAGCTGAGGCTGCACTGGCCAGCCCATGGCTCTACCCTCAAGGGGTGGTTATTTCAGCCCCTCCAAAAACATTTATGCTTTGGGTCTCAGCAGCCCAGAGACAGGGAACTCTGAAAAATAAGGAAACACAGAAGGAAGAGTATTCCCTCTGGTTTGCTCTGAGCCTGCCCATCAGGGAGATTTGTGAGTCTCTCTCATTCTCCTGTTAAGAAAACAAGAAAATAACCATTTTCCCTCTTCTCACAATCTTTAAGGCTTCTCATATACCTCTTATTGTTCCTGTAGGTGGGTACCAGCCAACCCCACCCTGAGTGCCTCTCCTTGCTCAGCTCCCAGAGCAGGAGGGGATGTGAGTATCAAATATGGATTGAGTCAGGACTATAATGATGTGCTCTGATTTCTTCCCTGTTCCTCTCTTAATCATTGCTAACATCCGATTTGCCTTTTTGACTGCAGCCAAACATTGAGCTGACATTTCCAGAGAACTGCCCACATTAAGTCCAAGAGCTCTTCCCTGAGCAGTAATAGCTAATTTGGAGCCCATCGTGGGATGTAGGTAGTTAAGGTTGTTTTCTTCATGTGCATGACTTTGCATTTATCAACACTGTATTTTATCTCCCCTTTTATTGCCCAGTATCCTCATGTCCTTAGATCCTGCTGCAAACTTTCCCAGTCGTTTTTTCACAGAATCACAGAATCACAGGGGTTGGAAGGGACCTCAAGAGATCATCAGGTCCAACCCCCCTGCCAAAGCAGCTCCCCAGCTCATACTGTACAGTTCGGTGTCCAGATGGGGCTGGAATCTCTCCAGAGAAGGAGACTCCACACCCCCTGGGCAGCCTGTCCCAGGGCTCCCTCACCCTCACTGGGGAAAAGTTCTTCCTGGGCTCCAACTTGCAGCCATTGCCCCTTGTCCTGTCCCCACAGACACTGAAAAGGGGCTGCCCTCCCTACTCCTGGTGGGTGACAGGGTGGCCATGAGCCAGCAGTGTGTCCTGGGGCTGAGAGAGACAATGGGATCCTGGGGGCATCAGGAGGAGTGTGGGCAGCAGGTGACAGGAGGGGATCCTCCCCCTCTGCTCGGCCCTGCTCGGGCCCCAGCTGGAGTGTTGTGTCCAGTGCTGGGCTCCCTGGGATCAAACAGCCAGGGATCTCCTGGAGAGAGTCCAGAGGAGGCTGAGGAGATGCTGAAGGGCCTGGAGCATCTCCCCTGGGAGGAAAGGCTGGGTGAGCTGGGGCTGTTCAGCCTGGAGAGAAGAAGACTCAGGGGGGACCTTCTGAATGTCTCTCAATATCTGAAGGATGGGCTGCAGGGGGAATGGCCAGCCCCTTCTCAGTGTCTGTGGGGACAGGACAAGGGGCAATGGCTGCAAGTTAGAGCCCAGGAAGACCTTTTCCCCAGTGAGGGTGAGGGAGCCCTGGGACAGGCTGCCCAGGGGGTGTGGAGTCTCCTTCTCTGGAGAGATTCCAGCCCCGTCTGGACACCGACCTGTGTGCCCTGTCCCAGGGACCCTGCTTTGGCAGGGGGTTGGACCCCATGGGCTCTGGAGTCCCTTCCAGCCCCTGTCATTCTATGGTTCTATGATCTTCCCTGGGACAAGTTTTTGTCCTTTCCTTGTGTCTTGGAGGTTTGTAACAGTAGGATGGAGCAGCCAGGATGATGGTCCACCTGTGCTTCATAGACAAATACTTTCCTAATCCAGACAGCTTTTCCATCAAGGAGGTTACAATTCTTCTCACAGTTTCTACTTAAAGAAGAAGGGACTGGGATTTCAACCCCTAGACATGCCATGAATGAAGACATCCCATTTCATGTCCACTCCTAACCCAGTCACAGAGATGCTGCATCACTTCCATGCCCTGAAGGACACCCCAGCCCCCCCGATTTGCCTTTGCCATACACATCCCTGGGTGCCCCTTGGCCTGGGGAGAGGCAGAGGAATCCAGCTTTGCTTTGCTTCTCCATCCAATTCATTCTTAGGTTCACTCAAAGCAGTTTGGAAAAAAAAATAATAGCCAAAAATAAACCAGGCTGCCAGGGAGGACTGGAGGGAGAGGACTGTACCCACTGCTATGGCAACTGCAATCACTCCCTGCCCTGCTGTGGGAGGCAGAGCTGCCCAATTTGTCTTTATTTCCAAGAAGATTGGCTCAGCCCCAGCCCAAGGCATGCACCAAACCTGGTCTCTCCTTGGGTGGACAACCCAGCATCTCACCCACAGGCAGCACAGTGAGCCCTGGGCACTGCTGGCAAGGCAAGGGGCAGCCAGAAGCAAATCAAATCTGTAAGCTTTTGGAGCTGGGTGGAAAGGAGCAGTCTTGTTTGGGTGCTGGATGTCCTTCTCCACCCCTGCAACAGCCTCATGTGCATGGTTACAAGAAGGCAGAGATCCTAGTGTGCCTAAAAATAACCCAGCCAAAGGCAGACAGAGTGCTCTTATGGAGGAGGCATGGGCTGGATGCAAGCAGATGAGCTGTTTAAAGGGTTTGAAAGCACAACCTAAAACCAGATCAAAAAGACAGTGTTAAAACACCCCAGGCTTCTCCAGATCACTTCAGACTCCTCAAGGACATTGTTGGTTGAGACTAAAGTAGATGAGATGGGTGAGATTTGGTCTGCCCAGCCACCCTGCCACACACACACAGGCAGTCATCACCCCTTTGGGTCCTTGGCCAGCCCAGCCCCATCTTCTCCAGACCCCAGGGGAGCCCAGAATGTGCTCAGAAACTCCTTCCTAGAACTGGAAAACAAGATGGTTTTGGTGCTGTTTGTGGGTTTCATGCTGTGGGTGCCTCACCAGGGTCATCTTGGACCTTCACCCTAGCTCTTTGCTTCTGAGGTGATCTGAAATGCCCCAGAGCTGCTCCCACACTCAGGGAACCTGTTGGCTTTTCCCAACCCACCCCTTATTGCTGAACACAGAATTTCAATAGGTTTTAACTTCCAGCCACTAGGTACACAGAGAGGCCACATTTTGGTGTCACATTCTGTTGCCATAAGGATCCTTTGAGGCAGACAAGTCAGGTTCAACATTCTCCTGAGGACCAGGGTCACCAGCCCAGCTCAGCAGGGCTGGGTGGCAGCAGAGAACCACGACTGATCCCAAGCTGGGAGGGGTGGCTGACAGGCAGGACACTGCACTGACACCCAGAGCCCTGGCCAGGCTGGAGAGCTGGGCAGGGAGAGACCAGGTGAGATTCAACAACAGCAAGTGGAGAGTCTGGCCCCTGGGGAGGAACAACTGCTGGAATCAGGACAGACTGGGGGTGACCTGCTGGAGAGGAGCTCTGTGGAGAAGGAGCTGGGGGTGCTGGTGGGTGACAGGGTGGCCATGAGCCAGCAGTGTGCCCTGGGGCTGAGAGAGACAATGGGATCCTGGGGGCATCAGGAGGAGTGTGGGCAGCAGGTGACAGGAGGGGATCCTCCCCCTCTGCTCTGCCCTGCTCAGGCCCCAGCTGGAGTGTTGTGTCCAGTGCTGGGCTCCCTGGGATCAAACAGCCAGGGATCTCCTGGAGAGAGTCCAGAGGAGGCTGAGGAGATGCTGAAGGGCCTGGAGCATCTCCCCTGGGAGGAAAGGCTGGGTGAGCTGGGGCTGTTCAGCCTGGAGAGAAGAAGACTCAGGGGGGACCTTCTGAATGTCTCTCAATAGCTGAAGGATGGGCTGCAGGGGGAATGGCCAGCCCCTTCTCAGTGTCTGTGGGGACAGGACAAGGGGCAATGGCTGCAAGTTAGAGCCCAGGAAGACCTTTTCCCCAGTGAGGGTGAGGGAGCCCTGGGACAGGCTGCCCAGGGGGTGTGGAGTCTCCTTCTCTGGAGAGATTCCAGCCCCATCTGGACACCGACCTGTGTGCCCTGTCCCAGGGACCCTGCTTTGGCAGGGGGTTGGACCCCATGGGCTCTGGAGGTGCCTTCCCACCCCTGGGATTCTGTGATTCTGTGACTGGTCTGGTCCAGAGTCATGAGAAATCTAATTTTCAGCCTTTACATGTTTGTTTTTTTCCTCTAAACTAGAACTTGTCAGCATCTCCCATGAAGCAAAACTGGGGAAAATACAATTAGACTAAAATCTAGTGACTTATTAACTCACTCAGAAATGTTATAGGCATCTTAAACCTGGAAATGAAGTATCATTTGAAACATCCTGCATTGGCAGGTCAAAGTATTTAATTTCAGCTTTTAAATGGCATTTCCTTCCGGATCTTTGCCTCTTTGCCTTCATCCAGCTGAGGTCAACACCATTCCTGATATCTATGTGATGAAGGAACCATCACTGCACAGGTTCCCCAGCCATTTCTGCTCATCCTTGCTTTGATTTTCACATCAGCTTCCCTCAAACTGAGCAGCCAGGCTATTTAAAGCCTGAGGTCCAGAGTGCTTGGCCCACTTTCCCAGCTGGATTTCTCCCCAGCCTGTCACCCTGAGCCCTTATATTGCCTAAGACCAATGCTCTAATTAAGACCCAAGCACAGCACCACATGCTCCAAATTTGAAGACGGGAGACTAATTTAGAGGCAACAGACTAATTCATCCCAAATTCTACAGCCAAGGAAATGAGCCCTGTGGTGTGTGACCCCCTGAGTGTGTAGGCTCAGCAAAGCCTTGAAAACATCCATCCTCTTCCTCTGCCTCCCTGCAGAGCCAGAGCATCACTGAGGTGATGGTCTCATGGACCCATTGAGATGGGCCAGGCTGGGTCTGGATGGGTCAGAGCCAGGGCAGGGGGTGGGACAGTGTGGGTGGGCAGGCAAGCTTTGCTGGTCAGAAGCAGGAGCAGGACTGGGCTGGAGCCAAGCAGCAGCAGCAGCATGGGATTGGTGGGGATGGCCAGTGTCTGACACTGACAGGAGGGCTGACCTAGGGTTACGACCCATGTCCTGCTGTCCCTCCATGGATTTGTCTGGTCTCCCTAGCCCTTTTGAGGCTTCCCAGGGTCCAGACACCTTCCCCAGGGCTCAACCATAGATCCTGGTTGTCCTCCTCTATATGGGGCTGTGGTCCTTGGCCAGCATCCCTTATGCTGACCACTGGTGAGCTGTAGCCTTGTGTCTTGGACCAGGAGGTGGCTTGTAATGCCTGACTGGTGCCTACAGACCTGGCAGTGTCTGGAGTCCCACTTGGTCGCTGGTTTGACTGGAGAAAGGGGATATTTTACAGACAATGTGTCTCAGCTGGCCCACACAGTTGGAGATAGGGAGATATTTGTAGCTGTGATGAGCTTGGAGCTGCAGCAGGAGGGTCACTGCAGGGTTGTCACTCACGTGGGCATCTCTGCAAACACATCAGGGCCAACTGCCTTGGGTGTTACAGGATAAGGATGACCCCAGGGATAACCCAGAGTGGGCTGGTGGCTTCCTGGGACACCTCATTATGACATCTCATGCACAATTGGTCTAGATTGCTCAGCACCACCCGGCCTGGGTGGCACATCATGCCACAGCACAGGGCACCCTGGAGTGGTCCCCTGCAGCAGCAGAGCACTGTCAGAGAGCTGGGAGTGGGGTGGGGTGAGAAAGGCCTTTTTTTGTCCTCTTTTTATCCTTCACCAACATCCCCTGAATCAAGACTGGCTCCTTCACTGGACTAGTGCTGCCCCAATCCTCCAGAGCTGTGCCCTGGACCCAAAGTCCCCATCACCATCACCTCCTCCCCGCTGTTCCCAGCTGCAGCGGCGAATCCCCGGCGTCCCCCGCTTTGGCCGGGCTCCGCTGCCTTCCCTGACTCTTGGTACAGTATCTCCCGGCCCCCTCCCTGCATCTTGGGCTTTGTCAAAGCACATTTCCCAATTAGAGGATAAAAATATTCCATTCCTGACTCCGTGCTATCGATTTTGCCTGTAGCTGTGGAGGGGGCGAGGGCGGGCGTGCGCGGGGTAGGGAGAGGTGAAGGGCTGTAGGCACGAAGTGCAGCTGCCTCCCTCCCATCCCCCCCACCCCTTTATTATTATTGTTATTATTCATCACTGTGAAAAGCACCTAGCAGGACTGGTTAGCTCAGCTGACCACTGATAGAGAACAGGGGATCGATACTTAATTGACACAGGCTGGGCAGCCGGAGCGGGGATTGGAGATGGGGGAAGGCTTCTGGGAGGAGGGAGGGGAAGAGGAGAGAAGGAACAAAAGCCAAGGGAAGGGAGGAGAGGCAGGGAGAGGGTGGGAGGAGCAGAGAAATAATGAAGGAAGAGGCAGAGAGGAGAAGACGGAAGAGGAGGCGGGAGGACAAAGCCCTGGGGAACCCAGATCGCCCCGTGGGAGCGCTGCGAGTGGGTGCTGCGCCGGCATGCGGGCCCAGATGCTGTGTATGCCGCAAGGTGTGACGGGACGGGAGAGGCGAGGCATGGCAGGGACCTCCTGGCGCCTCCAGGAACATCTGCAGCCTCTTTTGAATGCACGGTGTGGGCTCTGGCCCTGCTGCAGGTGTCTGTGTGCTCTCAGCACCGCAGCAGCAGCAGCGAAGTGCCCTGGCCCAGCACTGCAGAATGTCCCTCCTCACCCGCTATGGCCGGGAGCATGAACACTAATGAGCTTCACTCTGCTGTCAGAACCAACCCCGCCAGCCCCAACCAGCACACAGGAACTAAGCCACTGGCCTCAGTCAGATCTCCTGTTCCACAGCATTCTGCTGGCAGGAGCCATTCTTCCCACAGCAGCACGGCCTGTCCCACGTGGCTGGTGGGGCATGACTACCTGAAGAGTCATAGAATGATAGAATGTTCTGGGTTGGAAGGGACCCCAAGGCTCACAGAGCTCCAACCCCCTACCACAGGCAGGGACACCAACCTCAGGCCTGGAGCTACACAAGGTTGCCCAGGGCCCCAGCCAACCTGGCCTGGAACACCCCCAGACACGGGGCACCCACCCCCTCTCTGGGCAGCCTGGTCCAGCCCCTCACCACTCTCTCTGCAAAGAACTTCCCCCTAAGATCCAATCTAACCCTCCCCTCCTCCAGCTTCACTCCATCCCCCTTGTCCTGCCAGTCTCTGCCCTTGAACAAGCTGATTCCCCTCCTGTTCCTCTGCTCCCTCCAGGCACTGGCAGGCTGCAATGAGGTCCCCCCACAGCCTTCTCTTCTCCAGGCTGAGCCAGCCCAGCTCCCTCAGCCTCTCTCCAGAGGGGAGCTGCTCCAGCCCTCTGAGCATCTCCGTGGCTCCTCTGACCCCTCTCCAACAGCCCCACATCTTCCTTGTGTTGGGCCCCAGCTCTGGACACAGGATCCAGCTGGGGGAGGGCAGAGCAGAGAGGGACAATCCCCTCCCTGTCCCTGCTGCCACCCCTCTGCTGATGGAGCCCAGGATCCCATCTCCCTTCCCAGCTGCCAGAGCCACTGTTGCTCAGGGGGAGTTTCTCACCCCCCAGAATCCCCAGGTCCTTCTCACAGGGCTGCTCCCCAGGAGCTCCTCTCCCAGCCTGGATCTGTGTCTGGGATTCCTCCAGCCCAAGTGTCATCCCTGACACTTGGCAGTGTTGAACCTCATCAGGTTCACCAGGTCCCACCTTTCCAGCCTGTCAGGATCCCTCTGGATTGCTCCTTTCCTTTGATAGGGTCTAAACTCCCCTGACCTCAGCTTTCCTACCTCCAGATGATGCTGTGAGGAGAAGGACTGAGCTTGAGCAAGGCACATCATATGAGGACTTGTTTTCTTTCACACTGACCACCTGGGTCCTCTCTCTGCCTGGTGAAGGCCTGTCATGGAGGTGACAGCTCATAGAGCGGGGTTCTCGCAGAAGACTGGTGTGTCACCTGGTCATTGCCATCCCTCGAGGTGAGGAGCTGGCTCTGCGTGTTCAACAGAGCTCACAGTGCTCTGCTTTTTGGGGAAAGGTCCTGAGCAGGCTGGGGACTCTGCAGGGACCAGGAGAGGTACCAGACCTGGCAGTCACCCTCCTGCTTGAATCACCTTTAGCAAGGTCCCCCTGGAGCAGCTCACCTGGACTAGGTGTCAGCTTCCCAAGGAAAAGGTGGACACCCTGGGGAGCCATGGAGGGAAGGAACAAGAATAGAATGTTTGGAAGATGTGACCTTTGAGGAAGAGTAGAGGCCAGTGAGTTCCTGTCTGCCAGAAGGGAGAAGATATCAGCAAGCTTAGTAGAGCAGGGCACTGGCTGTTTTCTTCTTCATCTCTATTAAGGAGAAGAGTAACCATGGGAGGTTGAAGGTGGGCTCCCAGGCAGGACCCAATTTCCCTCTGAGGATTTTGGTGGCATCAGACATGATTGTTACAGAGGTCTGGGGGAGAACACAGTGGATATTTCTGCAGAACTCCAGGAGACACTGCTTGTGGTGTGGAGGTCTGGCAAAGGGAACTTTGACCAGAAGAACAGGAAATTGCTGATCATCTTGGGGGACCTTATCGCTGCCTACAATTACCTGAAAGGAGGTTGTAGAGAGATGGGTGTTGGTCTCTTCACCCAAGCGACAGGTGACAGGACAAGGGGCAATGGGCTCAAGCTGCCCCAGGGCAGGGGCAGAGCAGATGGGAGGGGAAAGTTCTTCCCTGGCAGAGCTGTCAGGGCCTGGCCCAGGCTGCCCAGGGAGGGGCTGAGTCACCTTCCCTGGGGGTGTTTAAAAGATGGGTAGATGAGGTGTTCAGAGACATGGTTCAGTAGAGGACAGGTGTGGTTGGACTTGATGATCTAAAAAGCCTTTTCCAACCCTGTGATTCTGTGATCCTCCAGGACCTGACTGCTGCAGAGGACTGGGCAGGACATGCTGGGGCCTTTTACTGGACCAGGAAGTGAAAAGCCAAAACATGCTTTGACCTTCAAAGTCCTTCAGCTGCCAACACCCTGGGCTGCTCTTAACTCTGAGCTGAACAAGTCTCAGCCCAAGAGAGACAGCAGGGCTCCTTTCTTGAGCAGAGGGCTCTTTTCCCCTGTTTGTAGAATGAGGGATGACCTTTCCCAAGGGAATAATAAGAGGAATGATCATTCTCAAGGCAGAACTTGACTTTTCTTTCTTTTTCATTTTACTCTGTACCCTTACAGCTCTGGACCCTTACAGCTATCCCTCTCATCACCTTCAAGAAGATATCCACAGTCAGTAAGTCTTCAAGGGTCTGTTGACCTTTGCCAACAACTCATGCCAAGCAACCCAACCAGCCAAGGAAAGGCCAGCAGGCCTTGAGGGGAGACCAACAGAGCCTTTGGCTGCTTCCCAGTCAATGGGAAGAAGAAGGACATTCCAGCCACCTTGTCCTGCTCCAGAGGGTTCAACGAACAGAGAATATAGCAACCTGGAGACACACATTTTTAAAAGGATAGACAATGGCAGAACAAGGGGAATGGATTAAAGCTAAAGGAAGGAAGGGTTAGATGAGATCTTAGGGGGAAGTTCTTTGCAGAGAGAGTGGTGAGGGGCTGGAACAGGCTGCCCAGAGAGGGGGTGGGTGCCCCGTGTCTGGGGGTGTTCCAGGCCAGGTTGGATGGGGCCCTGGGCAACCTTGTGTAGCTCCAGGCCTGAGGTTGGTGTCCCTGCCTGTGGCAGGGGGTTGGAGCTCTGTGACCCTTGGGGTCCCTTCCAGCCCAGCCCAGTCTGGGATTCTATGATTCTATGATCTCAGTGTGTCAGTCCTGGAAGCTGTCTGGATGGGAAACTCTCAGACCTTGTTCCCATCTACTCAGCTGATGGCCGGCAGACGGGAAAGGCAGATATATTTAGCTTCTCTTGGCACCAGCAAAAAAAGAGCATTGAAGGGATGGATGGGGTGGTGGGAAAACAGCACTTTGATTGTATTTGTTCTTTTTATGGACTCTTAAAGGTACAGCCTGGCATTTGATCCTTGTTGAGGCATAGGGCCCAACAGGCCATGGCAACAGGGAACCTCAACCTAGGGCCTATCCCATCACTCTTGATCTATAACATGTCAGTCTTAAAAGGATCCTCTCCATCTCCTTAAACAATATATTACCGCTGTCCATCGCTCCCATTAATGCATCAAAAATCATTAGGTATTTCTATGGAGACCCATGGCCAGATATACAGGCTTCCAAATGCACTCCAGCATTAAGCGGCCAAAGTAAACTGAAGGTGCTTTCTGTGGTAATACCCTCTCATCAGGCATCCCCATCCCAGCCCTCCCTTGGCCCCCGCTGTCTCTCTTCCCTCGATCAATTTTATGGTGCTTGCCTGGGGTTCATTAATGTTTCCGGAATCTCTCTCTACCCTGTTTAAAAATTCTTAATTAAGCAAGGGGTTTTTTTTGTTTACACTTGAACTAATTACACTTTTAAACCCGACAATAAAACATCAGCTCTGGGCCATTAGGGCCCGCCGTGGCCTGGCAATTCAGGAACTGCCATGCTTTGCAAGGAGATAGGAGGGCCGGAGACGCAGCCACTCTGCCTAGCTTCAGTCAAGAGGACGCCAGGATCTTCACCTGGTACGTGGAGATGGAGGCCAAGGGTTCGAGCAGCCAGATGTCCCCTTTAGCTCTTCCTTGTTTCCTCCGGATGCACCTTCCCCAGATAAGGGCTGGCAGAGCGGCTGGGTGCGGATGTATCTTCTCCCATTGCTCATCGTTGTTTATCACGCATGGGTTCTCCACACAACCTCCCCTGTTGCTCCAGAGGTGCATTGGTATAGTGGGGCCTAAGGGTAATAAACTGTGGAGACAATGGAGACCTGGAGAACAGGCCTACATGGAGGACGTAGGCCTGAGATGTCCGTGGTTGGGTTGTCTCCAACAGGCCAGGCTTGAGAGGCTGTCTGCAGTGAAGGAGATGCTTTCTCATGTGGAGAGATGTGGATTTGATGGGAGGCCCATCCAGTGGATAAGGAACTGGTTAACAGCCCGTAGCCAAAGGTGCTGTCAATGGGTCCGTGTGCAGGTGGAGCCGGTGACAAGCGGGGTCCCCAGGGGTCTGTCTGGGGACTGGTTCTCTGGAACATCTGTATCAGTGTCAGGGGGGATGGGATTGAGTGCTCCCTCAGCAAGGCTGGGGTGGCACCAAGCTGAGTGGGGTGGGTGACACCCTAGAAGGAAAGGAGCCATCCAGAGGGATCTTGACAGGCTGGAAAGATGGGACCTGGTGAACCTGATGAGGTTAAACACTGCCAAGTGTCAGGGGTGGCACTTGGGCTGGAGGAATCCCAGACACAGATCCAGGCTGGGAGAAGAGCTCCTGGGGAGCAGCCCTGTGAGAAGGACCTGGGGATTCTGGTGGGTGAGAAACTCCCCCTGAGCAGCAGTGACTCTTGCAGCTCACAAGGCCAATGGGATCCTGGGCTCCATCAGCAGAGGGGTGGCAGCAGGGACAGGGAGGGGATTGTCCCTCTCTGCTCTGCCCTGGGGAGGCCCCAGCTGGAGTCCTGACCACCCACCCTTTGCTCAGGTGCTTTCCTGAAATGTTCACCAGAGGGGTAAAGCAGAGCTCCAGGGCTCCCTCTGCGTAAGGTAGTGTGACTTTTGTGCTCCATGAGACATTTCCTCTTATGCATCTAGGTCTTACCCAGCCAGGACCAGAGAGGGCATTTGCAATGCAATAAACACCCCAAACAAGACCAAATGCTCCCACCCACTCCTATAACCTGCTTCTCACATTGCTTCACCCCAAAAGGTTGTGTAGCTCACTCCTGTGTTTTGGAACCCCTGTCCATGGCAGTTACAAGCAGGGACCCTGGGGAAAAGCATCTCCTTGCCCTGTTGTTTCTTCTTTGTGGCCTTCCCAGGTCAATCAGAGCAGCATCTGAGCCAGCTCCAACGCCCTCTTCACCCATTCCTCTCGGAGGGAGGTGGGTGGTGGAGGGAGGTGGGTGGTGGAGCGAGCTCCTCTCTGGAGCAGGGTCTGCAGAGGGAAACATGTTCATGCAGCCCTGGGCTGTGCTTGGACTCACACATGTCTCCTGGGCAGTGCTGGCAAGGATGTTGTGAAGATCCCTGCTGAGATCTCTGCCAGCTGAGCTGCTTGATAAACTCCCTCACATGATGAGAAACGAGGTGTCCAAGCCAAGTTTTTCCAGAGAGAATCATTTTTTTAAAAAAATATAATTAATATCCAAAGCTTTTTGGGGGTGAACATTGTGGGGTTTATCTTTAACAAACCCTGAGCCTCATTCTTACAGAAGGCAGTGGATTTGCTAGGAAGGGAGGAAGGGAGGGAGGGAGGGTGACAGGACAGAATTTGTCTGCTCCACATCCTGATCTTTCCCTTCTCCTCCCCTATTTGAAGTGGAAAATTGCCCATTTTGGATGAAAACCTGAGCAAATAGTTGATTCCTTCCCCAAAACCACTGCTGCCCACATGAGCTCTCAGACCTCCTCCTGGGCCAGGAGCAGGTTAGTGAGGTGGCAGCAGTGAAGCCTTCACCATCTCACCCATAAAGTGCTTTGACTGTTCTCATTCTGGACACAACCTGCTCAGCGCTGTCTCCTGGCACGTGTAGGACTGCAGCCAGCCCAGCCAGCCTTGGGTGAGCCATGCTCTGGCTCCCTGATGCCAGGCTGGGAACCCCCTGGGAATACTCCTTGGGGGGCTTTTGTCCTTGCACAGCAGTATCCCACCGTGCTTCCAGTGCAGGCTGTAAGGGAGAATCCTGGCTTGTGTCAGGAATAGTGTGGCCAGTAGGTCTGGGGAGGGGATTGTGCCCCTGGACTGGGCACTGGGGAGGCTGCAGCTCGAGTGCTGGGTCCAGTTCTGGGCTCCTCAGCATCAGAAGGACACTGAGGTCCTGGAGCGGGTCCAGAGAAGGGTAACCAGGCTGGGGAAGGGGCTGGAGGGCAAATCCTCTGAGGAGCAGCTGAAGGAGCTGGGGGTGTTGAGCCTGGAGAAGAGGAGGCTGAGGGGAGCCCTTCTCCCCACCTCCCCTGTCCTGCCAGGAGGGTGCAGAGAGGTGGGTGCTGGTCTCTTCAGCCAGGGGACAGGAGATGGGCCAAGGGGCAATGGGCTCAAGCTGCCCCAGGGCAGGGGCAGAGCAGATGAGAGGGGAAAGTTCTTCCCTGGCAGAGCTGTCAGGGCCTGGCCCAGGCTGCCCAGGGAGGGGCTGAGTCCCCTTCCCTGGGGGTGTTGAACAGAGGGGAGATGAGGTGCTCAGGGATCTGGTTTAGCACAGGATGGGAATGGTTGGACTGGATGATCTGAAAGGGCTTTTCCATCCCGGTGATTCTTTGATTCTGTGAAAAGTGCATCATCCCCCTGGGCCATAAGGGAAACTGAGGCACAGAGCGAAAAAGCAGCTCCCCAGAATTCCCAAAGCCATGGCAAAAGTCTGCAGACTGCACCCAACCCTCACTCCCAGCCCTTGCACACAGCAGCTGGAGCTGAGACCCAGCAGGCTCAGTTCATGCCACAGCAACACAGGAAGTCATGGCTCTGTCACACAGACAGAGGATAAAGCCACCCCAGG
The DNA here is from genome assembly GCA_022605575.1 of Laterallus jamaicensis coturniculus. Lineage (NCBI taxonomy): Eukaryota > Metazoa > Chordata > Aves > Gruiformes > Rallidae > Laterallus > Laterallus jamaicensis. The sequence goes on along the minus strand of JAKCOX010000043.1, from coordinate 5,003,274 downwards.
CTGCACCCAAGCCCCACAGGAGGGATAAGGAGGGAAGTGTGAGGCTGATGGGAGGAGGATGAGGAGGGAGGAGGATGGAGAGGAGGGAGGAGCAGCAGGGCCAGGGCATGGGTTTCCAGGGGGGTTCCTCAGGGCAACTGACAGGGTGCACTGGTCCCAGTGTTACTGGAGCATGGATGTGCTGTGCAGGGGATGGGGAGAAAAGCTCAAGGAGGTGAAGAAAGTAGCAAGGGGGGGATTCCAGAGGTGGGTGTTTTCCTGTTCTTTCAATCGCTCTACAGGGAGGGGGAAAAAACCCACCCCCCCTTTCCTGGCAGACCCCAACCCAGGATCAGCTGGGAGCATCCTGGACATGCCAGCCACATGGCATGCAGAGGACTTGGTGTGAACAGTGCAGCTGAGAGGCATCAGGCCCAGTTATAAGGGATCTCAGGCACCAAAATCAAGCCCTGTTCATGTTCACACTCTCCCTCAGCACCTTCTCCTCCCTCTGTCAAACTCTCCTCCACAGACTTCCCCCTATGGAGGACTCCAGTTGAGACCAGCCAACTCATCACACCTGTAACACACAGGCATGGTGGGCTCCAGACCCAATAAAGCCAAAGGCCAACAGCCTGATTAATGCAGGGATAACTCATCCCTGTGTCTGGATGAGCAGGTTTTCCTTGATGCAGGGAGGATACAGGGATGCTCACACCCCTGCCCATCCCTGGGGAGGCTGAGCAGGGCTCAGCCCCCTCCTGGGAGGGTTATTTGGGAGCAGTAAATCTCCCTGGCTAATTGGGAGTGGTTCTGGGGGAGGATTCACAGCAGGGAAAGTGCCAAAAGAGGTGGAGAAGGCAAACACGGCCCAGCACTGTGGGGTCTGAAACACAGGGAGGAGGATGAGGAATGGGGAAGAAATGAACTAAATCAGTGCAGAGGGACCACACGGGGACCATAGCCCTTCACATCTCTCTTGGCCATGTCCCTGCAAGAGGAGCCATCCTGGGGTGGCCTCCAGGCTGGGGCAGGGACAGGGACAAATGGTTTTGGGGTGTGGAGGAGACAATGTCACTTTGCCCAGCCCCTTGCTTTGTCACAAGCCCATCTGCTCCCCCCGCCCCCTCTTTCCCTCCCCCCCCAGTTCTTCTCATTAATGTCTTTCCACATCATGGAGGAGAACAGCAGCTCCTGGGAATGCAGGGCAGGGTTTGCTCTTGGGGGCCAGGGAGGCAGGAGGGATGGGATGGGATGGGATGGGATGGGATGGGATGGGATGGGATGGGATGCGATGGGATGGGATGCGATGGGATGGGATGGGATGGGATGGGATGGGATGGGATGGGATGGGATGGGATGCAATGGGATGGGATGCAATGGGATGGGATGCAATGGGATGGGATGGGATGCAATGGGATGGGATGGGATGCAATGGGATGGGATGCAATGGGATGGGATGCGATGGGATGGGATGCGATGGGATGGGATGCGATGGGATGGGATGGAGGGCTGTCTCCCTGGCAGCCATCCCAGGAGGGAAGCAGGGATAAGCAGCTTGGAGTCTCACTGCCCTGGGGGCAATAAGGGGGGAAAGGTGCCTTCCCCACATATCTCCCCCCAAAACAGGTCAGGAACCTGCTGTGGGTCTTGAGTTGGACCCAGAGCTTTCTGCAGCAGCTGTGTCCCTGGGGTGCATGTGGCCAGTGGGGGTTTGCAAAGGGCTGAGGGGCAGAAGCCTGCTGGGGTTAGCACCCAACCCACTCCCCTCAGCCACATCCCTCCCCAGTGCTCACCCTGCCCCCCACCCTTTGGCTGCCTCTGCCCCACGGGCTGAGTCTCCACCCCAAAACCCCTCTGGCATCGAATCCCAACCCCTCAAACAGCCCCCCAGGATGGGCATGGTTTGCATCCCACCTTTCCCTGCCCGTGGTCAGCATCACAGCCGGGCTGCAGCCTCCTCCCTGTGCTCTGCCCTTGCTTCAATTTTATGAGCTTTTTCTTGCTATAAATATGGTTTTGAGAGCCCATTTATCAGGTCCTGCAGCTCTGGAGTCAGCCTGCCGAGCTGCCCATGACAGGTCAGAATTGACTCGTATGATATTAGAATTGCTATTGATCCCTTCGGCACCTCGCACCGCTCCCGGCTCCGTGACCCAGTGTCAGGCTGGGCAGCCCCCCCCCCCCCACTCCTCCATGCCTGTTCATCCCTCCATCCCTGCCAGGGATGGGGAGTCTCACTGCCTGCTTCACACCCGACAGACACCCAAGCACCTCATCCTCCCATAGCCATGGGGCCTGTAACCCACCCTCCCCCCATTGCTCCCCCTGTGCTGCTTCATTGGGTGATGCTGAGAGGAATACGGCCTTGGAGCTGCTCTGTGCACAGTGCTGGCTGAATCCCAGTGGGAAATCCTGCTCCAGCCTGGGAGGTTTCAGGGCTCACAGCTCCTTGCTAAAGGACTTGTAGCCAGGGATGGGTGCTGCACCCTAGAGAGGCCATCAAATCCTCCATGCCTCAGTTTCCCTGACTGCAAAGCAAGCCTCTACCCCCTCCTTTTCCTGTAGATTTCCTCACTGGAAGCAGCTGATCATTGAGGCTCAGGGAGCTCTGGGTGTTGCTTTTATCAACGTGGACAAATGCCATCACCAATTCAGGATGAATTAACCCAGTTTCCTCTATGTCCAGGTGGGTTCTTCCTGTGCTGGGAGCCCTCCAGCAGCTTCCCAGGAGACAGTGATTTTCAGCCCTGGGTTCCTTTGACCTCCTACCAAATCTTTATCCTTTTTTTTCCTGCTATTTTTCCCTGGAGGAGATGAAGGACAGTGCTTTCTGCTTCTTCTTCTACAGAATGATGGTATTTCTCCACCAATATGTCACCATGAAACAGTAAAATGCTGTAGGCACTGCAAGGGTGGTCAGGGACAAGAAGCACTTTCCTGGGAGACAAAAGATCCTTGACCATGTGTGGCCAAGACACAGTCCAGTAAGGAGATCCCTGTAGCTGTAGGGGTGTGAGGGAATAACTGGGACAAGGTGGCTGCATATACAGTGATAGTGTGTGGTCATACATGGTTGTATACAGCCATGCACAGTCATCCATGGTGTGAGTGATCATACGTGGTCATCTGCAGCTGTGGATGTTACTGTCTGGCTGTACATGGTCACACATGACCATGTGAGGTTGTGTGTGGTCATGGATGGTGGTGAATGGTTGTGTGTGGTCATACCTAGTCTGGCATGGTGGGGAATGGCCATGTGAGGTCACAGAATCCCAGCCTGGTCTGGGTTGGGAGGGACCCCAAGGGTCACAGAGCTCCAACCCCCTGCCACAGGCAGGGACACCAACCTCAGGCCTGGAGCTACACAAGGTTGCCCAGGGCCCCATCCAACCTGGCCTGGAACACCCCCAGGGACGGGGCACCCACCCCCTCTCTGGGCAGCCCCTTCCAGCCCCTCACCACTCTCCCTGGAAAGAACTTCCCCCTCAGATCCAATCTAACCCTCCCCTCCTCCAGCTTCACTCCATCCCCCTTGTCCTGCCAGTCTCTGCCCTTGAACAAGCTGATTCCCCTCCTGTTCCTCTGCTCCCTCCAGGCACTGGCAGGCTGCAATGAGGTCCCCCCACAGCCTTCTCTTCTCCAGGCTGAGCCAGCCCAGCTCCCTCAGCCTCTCTCCAGAGGGGAGCTGCTCCAGCCCTCTGAGCATCTCCGTGGCTCCTCTGACCCCTCTCCAACAGCCCCACATCTTCCTTGTGTTGGGCCCCAGCTCTGGACACAGGATCCAGCTGGGGGAGGGCAGAGCAGAGAGGGACAATCCCCTCCCTGGCCCTGCTGCCACCCCTCTGCTGATGGAGCCCAGGATCCCATCACCTTCCCAGCTGCCAGAGCCACTGCTGCTCAGGGGGAGTTTCTCACCCACCAGAATCCCCAGGTCCTTCTCACAGGGCTGCTCCCCAGGAGCTCTTCTCCCAGCCTGGATCTGTGTCTGGGATTCTTCCAGCCCCAGTGCCACCCCCGACACTTCACTGTGCTGACACCCCAAGCCACGGGGCTGTATCCACAGCTCAGCTGACAGCCAAGGACACCAGGACGCTGCCAACTCCCAGGGCAACATCACAATGACCAAAAGCAAGACCTGGTTCTTTGAGGAATTTATCTGGAGCCAGGGCTGGAGATCGATCAGGAGGAAACTCTGCATCCTCCAGAGCATCCCAGGATTAATTTATGTTTGGCTGAAGGACGCTAATTAAGCCTGTTTAAGAGAAAGTTAACTTTAATACTGTGATCTAGTTGATATTAAGAAGCTGCCAAGGAGAGCTGGAAGCAGAGAATTTAATGTCTGGCCAAAGGCCCCTTGTCAGGATCAGTTCAGGGTAGGACCTGACTGCCCAGGGATGCTCCTCAGGAGATGCCATTCCCCTCTTGTACATCTCACCTGCCTTAACACCTGAAGGATACAGAAGAAGGAACAAATCTGACCTGACCTGAGCTTATCAAACCAAAAGTACTTTTTTTTTTCAATTTATTGGCAATTTCCCATTCTCTGCCTGAAAAAAAAATAAAATAAATAAAGAGAAGTCATTTGATTTGAAATGAAAACTGGTTCAAAATCACTAGCAAATTGGAAGTCAAGCAAAAACCAATTGTTCTGAGCCAGGCAGCACGTTTGGGTTTGATTTCAGGCTTTGAGGTACAACTTGAACATTTTAAGGTCAAACCAAGACATTTCTTCCAAAGAAAGTTGATCTGGTGGCAGAGCTGGAGATGCTGAGCTCCAGAGCTGCTCCCATGCCAGCCAGCACAGTGGGCTCTGCCAAAGCATTGGGGGCTCCCATTAGCCATGGGGTGGGGAGCAGGGCCTGATCCTGCTTCCCTGGGTGGTGCAGGAAGCCCTAAGCTCCACCTGGTCCCCAGTTACACCCATGGAGAAGCCCCCAGCCTGGGGATGAGCAGTGGCAGCAGCCTCCTCATCCCACCACAGCCCCATCACCCAGGGCAGGGCGACATCCATCGAGTCAACAAAAAAATCTCCTGGCAGCTCCATCTCTTTTTTCCCCCCTTAAAGCAAACATCTTCATTACAGCTTGGAGTTGTTTAAATAAATGAATTAATATTGACAAACCATCAACGAGGCTAATAAATGATTAGTTAAAGGCATACATACATCACATTACGGTTAGCATTAGCCAAGGCTTAATTACTTGTGGAGAGGATCCCATTAGAGTAGGTGCTACGTCGCCATCACCCTCCGCAGCCCTCCACCCCCTGTGGTGCCCTGGGGACCACCAGGACCTCCCAGTGTTTCCACATCCTGTTACTGTGGGGCTGTGTAGCGCTGGGCAGCACACAACAGGACAGAGGAAGGCTTGTCCTGCTGTGGGTGATGCTGAGCGCAACCCATCAGTGTAGCGAGCAGCTCAGGTCTCAGCAGGCAGTGTCACCAGCAAGTCAGAGCTGAGGGGTTGTAAGCAGAGAGAGTTTGGATGCTTGGTTGGTACAGGGGTGATCAAACACCCAGATCCATGCAGCCTGTGAAAAGAGACACCGACAAATAAAATAGGCAATAAATAATAATAACAATATCATAAAATTTTCAAATTTATTGAAAACCAGTCCCCTCACAGAATATTGGATTTTTCTATTATTTACACAGCTGCTGATTTTCTGTAAATATTTAATGCCCCATGGATTTTTATTTTTTTTTCAAAGTACAAATCTGAACAATTTCTAAATTTAAAATCCATTGCATAGCACAACACAGCAAGGGCCTGATCCTGCCCCGCTCTTTTACACACACCCCCCCACCACCACCACCACGGTGGGACCCATCCCTAGAGCTGGCACAGGAGTGATGTTGCACTCAGAGGTGTTTGTGGAGGCTCTCTCTGGCCAGTGGATGACATTATGGGGCATCCTCTAGGTCCTCAGGTATCAGAGGGGACAGATGCACAAAGCAAACCCCATAAAACCTCCTAATACAAATATAAAACCTCCCCATAAGAATAATTCTTATGTTGGGCCCCATCAGCAGAGGGACAGGGAGGGGATTGTCCCTCTCTGCTCTGCCCTCCCCCAGCTGGATCCTGTGTCCAGAGCTGGGGCCCAACACAAGGAAGATGTGGGGCTGTTGGAGAGGGGTCAGAGGAGCCACGGAGATGCTCAGAGGGCTGGAGCAGCTCCCTATGGAGAGAGGCTGAGGGAGCTGGGCTGGCTCAGCCTGGAGAAGAGAAGGCTGTGGGGGGACCTCATTGCAGCCTGCCAGTGCCTGGAGGGAGCAGAGGAACAGGAGGGGAATCAGCTTGTTCAAGGGCAGAGACTGGCAGGACAAGGGGGATGGAGTGAAGCTGGAGGAGGGGAGGGTTAGATTGGATCTGAGGGGGAAGTTCTGTGCAGAGAGAGTGGTGAGGGGCTGGAAGGGGCTGCCCAGAGAGGGGGTGGGTGCCCCGTGTCTGGGGGTGTTCCAGGCCAGGTTGGATGGGGCCCTGGGCAACCTTGTGTAGCTCCAGGCCTGAGGTTGGTGTCCCTGCCTGTGGCAGGGGGTTGGAGCTCTGTGACCCTTGGGGTCCCTTCCAACCCAGCCCAGGCTGGGATTCTATGAATACCTTCCCAGCACCCTGTGCCACCCATCCCTGCAGCCCTGAGGCCACCGTGCCAGGCACACACGTGGTGTCACCAGGATGGTTGTGCCCTGATGGTTGGAGATGGGGGGGATGGGGGGGGGATGGGGGGGGGGGGAGCAAAGAGCCAAACAGCCCAAAAGGCGAAAATTGAGATGAAAGGCAGCGTGTGCTGAGGCTGTGTCCATATGCATTTCGGCTTGGAGAGGTTTGTTAGGACTAAAGAGGCTCTTTCATCCCTTTCCAAGGTGTTGTAATGTATCCCCAACTGGCTTTCATCTCCTCCTGATTGATACTCAGGGCTCTAATGAGCGTGACGGGAAAAGTGGCCAAGGCAGGGGAGAGGGGGGGGGATATGGGAGTGGGGGTTGGGGGGGGGGTAGGAGAGACCCCTCTGTAAAGGTTTCAAAACACTTTCCATGTTGCAGCTAATGAGGGGATCAGGAGAGGAGTGCTGGAGCAGGGTGCTGAGGAGCGTGGCAGGGTGGGTGCAGGTCTCTGTGTGTCCCCCAGGACACTGAACACAGGGGGCCATAGGTGTCCCCTGAGGACCCCTCCATCCTGCAGCCAAAATGGAACATTTAAAGCCACAGAAGGATTTAACCCCCCTTTTCTCTTGTTCCACTCCCCCCAGATGCATGTGCACCCAAATCACTGAGCAGCAGAATAGCCCCACCAGCCCTTCCCCCCAGGAGATGAAGGTTTGTACCCTTCACACAGGGTGGGCAAGTGAGAAAGGAGCCCCCAGGACAGAGCACCCTGCTGTTTGGGAAGTCTGGATGCTCTGCACAGTCCCCCAGACTCCTCCTTGCCAATGAACACTGAGGGGGTACCCTTGCACCCCTCTTCACCTCCCTGTGGTCCTGGCACCCAGGGTACAGCCCAGCTGGCCCCTGCGGTGGGTTCCCAGCTGCTGCCTGGTGTTGGCACCCCCAGTGCCACCAGCCCTGGGTGCTGGGACAGAGGGGCAGGGGCCACTTCCCCAGCTGGGGACATTTCCTGAGTGCTATTGCTGCAGAAACACTCAGCCCTGCCTGGCCCAGAAGGGCCCTGGCCAGCACCCACCTCTGTCCTGTGTCTCAGCAGCCCTTTGAGATGTGGGATGGACAGAAGCTGCTCCAGCCTGTTTGGTGAGGAAAGGGGTGGGTGTCCTTCCACCCCCCAGCACATGCTTCTACCTGCACAGGGGATGGATCCTGCCCTCCCAGGGGGCAGCTCAGGCTCACACTGATATTCCAGGGGATGCCCCAAGCACCTCTTACCTCTCCTTCCCCCTCCTCTTCCTCACACCCTCCCTCCCCACCAATGTTCACCTCTTTCTGTTCCCAGGACTAATGGGCTGCTGAGGGATGGGCCACCTGCCAATATGGATCTGGACAAGCACAGCCTGAGCAGGGCTTCTCCCTCTTCAGTCTGGGCCATTTGTTTTCCCCAATGTCCCCCTGGATCTGGAGTTGCCAGCTCCTCTCCACTGGAGGGTGAGGGGAGGAAGAAACCAGGTACTTTCTCCAGAACTCCCTGATTCAGAGCTTCCCCTTCTGCCTGCACCCTCAGCCCACCCAGAGCTGCCCTGCACCACTGCCATCGCTGAGACTGCCACGTTCATTGCACTGATGGCTAGCAGGTGCTGGGTCTCCAGAGCTGGCTGCCCCCAGGCTCCTCTCCCATTCAGAAAACCCTCAGGCAGGATTAACCCCAGCAGGTCTCAGGTCTTGGCCATGGAGAGGGTCACCAGAAGGACCCCTTGAGAGCAGCCCTGTGAGAAGGACCTGGGTGTCATAGTAGATGAGAAACTCCCCCTGAGCAGCAGTGGCTCTGGCAGCTGGGAAGGGCGATGGGATCCTGGGCTCCATCAGCAGAGGGGTGGCAGCAGGGCCAGGGAGGGGATTGTCCCTCTCTGCTCTGCCCTCCCCCAGCTGGATCCTGTGTCCAGAGCTGGGGCCCAACACAAGGAAGATGTGGGGCTGTTGGAGAGGGGTCAGAGGAGCCAGGGAGATGCTCAGAGGGCTGGAGCAGCTCCCCTCTGGAGAGAGGCTGAGGGAGCTGGGCTGGCTCAGCCTGGAGAAGAGAAGGCTGTGGGGGGACCTCATTGCAGCCTGCCAGTGCCTGGAGGGAGCAGAGGAACAGGAGGGGAATCAGCTTGTTCAAGGGCAGAGACTGGCAGGACAAGGGGGATGGAGTGAAGCTGGAGGAGGGGAGGGTGAGATTGGATCTTAGGGGGAAGTTCTTTGCAGAGAGAGTGGTGAGGGGCTGGAACAGGCTGCCCAGAGAGGGGGTGGGTGCCCCGTGTCTGGGGGTGTTCCAGGCCAGGTTGGATGGGGCCCTGGGCAACCTTGTGTAGCTCCAGGCCTGAGGTTGGTGTCCCTGCCTGTGGCAGGGGGCTGGAGCTCTCTGACCCTTGGGGTCCCTTCCAGCCCAGCCCAGTCTGTGATTCTATGATTCCTGTCCTGGCTGGAGGGTCTCATCAGCCAGAGTGGGTTGTTCCCTCCTTCCAGAGCTACAACCACAGCAGACATGTGGTACTCAGGTTGGGCAGACCCTCAGCAGCTCCTCCACATCCACAGGGCACCCCAGCAGGGACATCCCCCAGCCCCAGTTCAGGTACTGGTGCTGAAGGACTGGCCCAGGGCTGCACCCCTGGGGCCATCAGGGAAAGTCTGGCACCTCCCCATGGCAGAGGGAAGGGAACTGATCCTGGTGGGATCCATGCCTGGCTGGTACCTCTGGGGAGAGGGGGAAGCAGGGGGCAGGGGAGGGGGTATCAGCAGCTTCTCTCTATCAGGGCCAGGCAGCCAGACTCTTGAAATAGATCTGGAGAAGTCCAGGCTCGTTGGCTTAATTGATTGGCAAGTGCTCCAAGCTGTGTATTGGAGATGTGCTGGGGAGCCAAACGCTGTCGCCTTCCTCCATCCATCACCCTGGCACAACTCTCTCCTCTCCCCCAACCTAAGCAAGACCTGCTGCCCACAGAGGCCACCCAACATTGCCAGGACTCTTGTCCCTGGCACTCCCTGCCCTGCAGCAGCTGGTGGTTGGGGGGGGGGGGGGGAAGAAGGGAACAACAAACCCAAAAATACCCCAACCCACACAGCATTTCCCTGGACCCAGGAAGGTTTGGGGCAGGCCAGCTGTGTGCACCCAGAGATGTTTGCATATCCTTATCCCAGGGGAAGAGGGATGGAGTTTTCTCACTGTGTTTCACTTTATATTTTACTTTAATTCTCTTTGAGCCCTTGGAGCAGGCCAGGGTGCAGGGAAAAAGAAAAGAGAGAAAAAGATGAGATGGGAAAGAACCTAAAGAGAAAAGGAAGGGGGACAAGCAGGGGTCTCCACATTGCAGAAGCATTTGGAGCTCTGAGACCCACCCAGAGGCTGTGGAGCCACCACTGCAGTGAGGAGCAGGAGCCAGGAACTGGGGGTTTCACCCCTCCAACACGCTGCTGTGGTTGTGGTACCCATGACCCATCCCAGCTCTCTGAGCTCCCAAAAGCTGTGGTGGGCCTTGTCCAGGGTTTCCAGCCCTGGGTAATTCACTGTACATGGGAGAGCCAGAAACACACTTCAAACCATCCTGAAATTCAGGACCTGAGGATTTAAAAGCCAAGCCCCATCCAGGCCAGAGACAATCCCTTCCCAAGCACCTTCAGCTCCCAAAGCAGCCCAGGATGCCCAACCTCAGCGCCAGCTGGGACCCCAAAGACAAGCAGCTCCTGGGCCAGCCCTGTGGCTACAGGACCAACACTCTGGTCTGATTCTAGCCCAAGGTAGTAATCACATCCCTGCCCATCCCACAGAGAGCTGGGAGATGTGTTGGGCACCTGGGATAGAGGTGGTGCAGATCAGGCACTGGCATTTCGGGCAGCCCCGTAGCTGGATCCATCCCCCTCCCATTGCACACATGCTTGGAGCACCTGGCTGAGGGATCAATAGGTTTTTATGCTACACTGGGAGGAAGAAAAAAGGCAGGCAAGGGAGAAGAAGAGGGTGTACTTAGCACTGGAGCAGTTGCTGATAATTACCTGGAGTGAAACGTCTCAACACCTGGACCCAGAGATGGCTGTCACGCTGCAGAACCACCGGTGCCAGATACAACCAGCAGCCCTGCAAGACATAAGAACAGCCTGGGCTCCCTTCTGAGACTTGCTTGTCCCACATACAGCAATATCCCACAGTCCCAGCACCGTGCACGGACATCACCTGCTGCCCCAAGGGTCCTGCCCCCTCCCTCCGCTCACCATCCCCAGCCAGGGTTTGCTGCCCTGGCCTCAGCCATGGAACCGCTGCGGGGATGGCCGGGGACCCCTGTGCCAGCAGAGCCCCTCATGGGGTGGCTGCTACCCTGGATCTGGAAGTAGCAGGCGCTGGGGAGGCTCCAGGGCCAAGGAGCAGTGTAAAAGAGGAGCAGGCACAGTTCCCAAACAAGCTTCAAAGCTGCTGCAGGGGTACCCTGATGCACATCCCACCGCCCAGCAAGTCTCTGACTTTCTCCTGGGCTGCTCCCTCCTTCCCTTGGCTACCCTGGATCTAGCAGCAGCAGGAGCTGGGGAGGCTCCAGGACCAAGGGGTGTCTGGAGCAGTGTAAAAGAGAAGCAGGCACAGTTCCCAAACAGGCTTCAAAGCTGCTGCAGGGGTACCCTGATGCACATCCCACCCCCAAACAGCTCTCTGACTCTCTCCTGGGCTACTCCCTCCTTCCCTTGGCTCTTCCAGCAGCTGCTTCTCCCCATTGCCTTCCCCTCCCTCCCGGCTTTTAAACGATTGCAAAGCCTCTCATTTTCCAAGCCCAATTACTCTGGCACAATACCCCCAGCCGTGCTCTGAGCACGGTCCGTTGCCTCCCCGAGCTGCCCCGCGGCTGGCCTCGGCCAGCGCCGGGAGGTGACAGCGACAGGCTGGGATCAATACGGCGCCTTCATCTCTCAGCTCTGCTGTGTATGGTGGTCTGCACCCACTTCTGGGGGGGGGGGTGTCTCCTTTTGGAGAGGGCCAACCAGGATGAGCCACGTCCCAGAACAAGGGAATTGGGCACGGAGGGGTGTTTGCTGGGATTTGGGGAGGTTCGTCTAGGAGCTGGGCCCTGCCAGTGCTGTGGGGTAATGGGTTGAACCTCAGCTCCTCATCCTGTTCCCGTGGTTCAGGGACCATGGGATGTTCAGGTCTGAGTTCAGGGAACCATGGGAATAGGATGAGGAGCTGAGGTTCAGCCCAAACTCACTGGGAGGGTCTAGAAGGAGCTGCCCCCTCTGCAAGCCAAGAGCTGCTGGGCTCAGACTGGATGAGTAACCAGGGTTGCACACAGCAGTTGGCTGGCAAAGGAGGGGGTTTTGGTAAACCTGCCTTGCTCTAAGCCTGCCTGCACCCTCTGTGCCATAGAAATGGGGGAGGGGGGAAGGTGTCTTTTGCCAGTTCATGCAAATAAAGCTAAGGCCAAGCCCTGGCAGGCAGGCTGGAGAGCCTGGGATGAAGCCCTGCGTTTCACCTGGACTGTTTGAACAGAGCTGGGTCCTTCCTTGAGTGTTCCCTCTTTTCCAAGGAAGAAGGTGGGAGTTATCCATGGCTGGTTTAGAAGGAAAAGGGCTGGCTGTGGGGTTTTCCCACTTTGGATCAATTCCTCAGGTGTTCCCATCCACCTGCCAGCACCTTTCTGAACACCAAGCCTTCACCCTCCATCCCTTTGACCCAAAGATGCACCATGGCACCGGATCCCACAGCCTCACACATGCACTGAGCACTGCCCGTCCTCAGCTCCATTGAGCTGACACGCTGCAGACCCTTCACAACCCAAACCCTCTGCGGGAAGCTGGTTTACAAGAAGAAGAGTGCTGGCTTCCCAAACAAGCCTCCCAGTCCACAACACATTTCCAGCCATACATAATCTAATATACGTTACCATAGCGCCAATCAATAACTCAGTAGGCCAGCTCCGAAATTATTCTCTTAAAGGGCCAGCATACCTCTTCCTCCCCCTCTCTGGGTCCATCTGCCTCATGGTGGCCAGTGCTGGGCCCAGAGTAACCCTCAGGTCTCATATGCCAGGTACTGCCAGGCAGGCACGACACCAGGCTGGTAGAGACACCCTCCTGTACCCATCGCATCCCCTTCTTGCCACACACCCACAGCATCGGCTTTGAGGGCTGCATGGGCGGCCATCCCCAGGACACAGCTCTGTCCCTGCTGCTCAGCAGCGTGGTTCCTGCTCTGCAGCTCCCTCAGCCACCCAGCTTGTCCCTCCTTGACTGCAGCACCCCGTGGGTGGCAGCCCCACATGCACGGCAGCAGCAGGCAGAGCATGTGAGGAGAGGGTCGTGCTGCAGAAGTGGGTCGTGCTCCATCAACCCACCCACTCAACAGGATTTTCCATCCCTCCAGTGCCTGGAAGCTGATGGTGTCCAGGCTGCAGCTGGAGCACAGCACCAGTTGCTCCCTGCACCCATCAGCATGGGCTTGGGGATAGGCATGAGTGACCTCAGCACCCTGCAACCTCAGCACCTCACACCCTCCCACACCCCCAGGTGCCACAGAAAACCCCAGGACACACTGCCAGCCCAGCTCCCAAAGCATCACCTCCAACACACCTGCAGCTTCTCCTCCTGCTTCAACACCACAGGGGAAAAAAAGCTCCAAAAGCCCCAGAAATGGCAACCTCTCCCCAGCTTTAACCCTCCCTCCTCCCCTGGGCAAACCTCCTGAGAGCACCCTGGCACAGGGTGGCACACACCAGCTCACCACAATGAGTCCTACCTAAGCCCCCAATTACCTGGCCCAATGCTGTGCCCTCAGGACACCATCCCCTTGGTCCCAGCTGGGGCAGGTTTACAAGCAGCTGCTGGTGCTGCTCCCCTGAGCCCCATTCACTCACTCTGATCCACTATAAAAGGGGATAAAGAAGCAGCAAGACCCAGAGACACTTTCTCAGGTAGCTGTGGTGCCTCCCCAGGACACCACCCCCCCAGAACCTGAGCTAAATTAGCCATGTAACTTCATCAGTATTAATGGGAACTCTTCTATTTCTTAAGTGTGTTAACTCTGAAACCTAATGATGCCAGCTAAGGTTAGCTCTCCTCAGCATCTCAATCCTATGCCAGAAAGAGGACAAATAATTACTCTCTAAGACCCTAACAAGCCTCAGCAAGTGGCAAGAACTGCAAATTGTCTCATCTTGGGTGGAGCTTGGGAGGTTTCTGCACTCACCATGTGCTCAGCAGGTGACAGTTTAACTTCCATTACCAGCACCAGGAATCACCCACCAGCATCCATGCTCTATGAAAGCAAAATGCCAGTGGTAGTGGTGGCTCCTGGCCCTTCAGTGCCCAAGGAAGGGCTTGGGGGGAAGGGAGGGGGTTTGGGGTTTTTTTTTTGGGGGGTGTTGGCTTTTTTTTGGTGTCACCACCAAAAAACCCCCCAGAAACCTTTGCACTTGCTCCAAGCTGGTTGTAGGCAGGGTCCTGCTTACATCTGGCTCTACAGGGAGCCCTCAAGGAGGAAGACATAACAGATTTTAATCAGAAGCTGGGGAGTTTTCTCTCCTCCTTTTAGTTTTCAACACACCCCACCAAATGTCTTCATGAAAATCCTGCCCAAGCAGCCTCCCAGAGAGCTTTGTGTTTGCTTCAAGAAAACACCATTTCTTAAACCTGAGATGGCTGGCTGAGGGGAAAGTGGCTAGAGATGCTCTCCCAGAACTGGGCATCCTTCAGTGCCCTGGGCACTGTGCTGCCCTGGCAACCTCCTGCAGAACCTGGACTCTGGGCTGTCTGAGGAGCCAGAGAATCCAGAGCTCTTGAGGAGAAGCTCTGGTGGTTAGAGATGCTCTCCCAGAGCTGGGCACCCGTCAGTGCCCTGGGCATGGTGCTGCCCTAGCAACCTCCTGCAGAGCCTGGACTCTGGGCTGTCTGAGGAGCCAGAGAATCCCAAAGCTCTTGAGGAGAGGCTCTGGTAGCTAGAGATGCTCTCCCAGAACTGGGCACCCTTTGGTACCCTGGGCATGGTGCTGCCCTGGCAACCTCCTGCAGAGCCTGGGCTCGGGCACACAGGGCTGTCTGAGGAGCCAGAGAATCCCAAAGCTCTTGAGGAGAAGCTCTGGTGGTCAGAGATGCTCTCTCAGAACTGGGCACCCTTTGGTACCCTGGGCATGGTGCTGCCCTGGCAGCCTCCTGCAGAGCCTGGACTCTGGGCTGTCTGGGGCTGTCTGGGGCACATGGGGCTGTCTGAGGAGCCAGAGAATCCCAAAGCTCTTGAGGAGAAGCTCTGGTGGTTAGAGATGCTCTCCCAGAACTGGGCACCCTTTGGTGCCCTGGGCATGGTGCTGCCCGGAGAGCCTCCTGCAGAGCCTGGACTCTGGGCTGTCTGGGGCTGTCTGGGGCACATGGGGCTGTCTGAGGAGCCAGAGAATCCAGAGCTCTTGAGGAGAAGCTCTGGTGGTTAGAGATGCTCTCCCAGAACTGGGCACCCTTTGGTACCCTAGGCATGGTGCTGCCCTGTCAACCTCCTGCAGAGCCTGGACTCTGGGCTGTCTGGGGAGCCTGGGAATCCCAAAGCTCTTGAGGAGAAGCTCTAGTGGCTAAAGATGCTCTCCCAGAGCTGGGCACCCTTTGGTACCCTAGGCATGGTGCTGCCCTGTCAACCTCCTGCAGAGCCTGGACTCTGGGCTGTCTGGGGAGCCAGAGAATCCCAGAGCTCTTGAGGAGAAGCTCTGAAGCAACAAGGTCCCCATGACTGTCCCCAGCCCCTCTGGCGTCCCCTGGGCAGGCTCGCAGCCAGCATCCCTGAGGATGCCTTGCGGCATCGCCAGCTGCCTTCAAGCAGCCCCCGAAGGGCAGCCCGGCCCCGGCAGCGCTGTCAGCCAGCCTCTACGTCTTCCATTAATTCACTTCACACTGTCCATATTGATCGCTCTGCTCTCTCCCCGGCTCCCCCTCCCTCGCACGCCCTCCCCCCCGCCGGCTGCTGCACCGCTGGGCAGCCCGGGCTGCATGCTGCATGATCCATACAAACTCACTTACTCAGGGAAATCAATGGGCTCGAAAGAGCACACGCAGCAAGGCGAGGAGTCTGTCTGGGGATCGACCGCACAACAAGGAGACACAGAGAGCAGCAGCCCGCACCCCGCCTGCGCCCGGCGCCCCGCGGGGCGACCGAGCCACCCGGCAACCCCCGCTGCCACCCCGCTCTAACCACCCCCACACCACTGCTCCCCACAGGATGGGGGAATGGTGGCTGGGAGCTGGGTGGTGATGGGCTGTGGATGTCATAGAACCATGGAATGATAGAATGGGAAGGGTTGGGAGGGACCCCAAGGGTCACAGAGCTCCAACCCCCTGCCACAGGCAGGGACACCAACATCAGGCCTGGAGCTACACAAGGTTGCCCAGGGCCCCAGCCAACCTGGCCTGGAACACCCCCAGACACGGGGCACCCACCCCCTCTCTGGGCAGCCTGGTCCAGCCCCTCACCACTCTCTCTGCAAAGAACTTCCCCCTAAGATCCAATCTAACCCTCCCCTCCTCCAGCTTCACTCCATCCCCCTTGTCCTGCCAGTCTCTGCCCTTGAACAAGCTGATTCCCCTCCTGTTCCTCTGCTCCCTTCAGGCACTGGCAGGCTGCAATGAGGTCCCCCCACAGCCTTCTCTTCTCCAGGCTGAGCCAGCCCAGCTCCCTCAGCCTCTCTCCAGAGGGGAGCTGCTCCAGCCCTCTGAGCATCTCCGTGGCTCCTCTGACCCCTCTCCAACAGCCCCACATCTCTCTTGTGTTGGGCCCCAGCTCTGGACACAGGATCCAGCTGGGGCCTCCCCAGGGCAGAGCAGAGAGGGACAATCCCCTCCCTATCCTGGCAGGGGGGGGATATGCCCCCTTTGCTGACAGAGCAGGGGGACTGGGAGGCAGCATGTGTCCTTGGGTAGGAGAGGTCCCCACCAAGGTCTGGCACAGGAGGGTCCCCAACAAGACATCTCGTCCTAAATCCAAGTGAAAGCATCCCCCCTCCCCCCCCTTCAGCCAGCACAGGCTCCCATGCCCACCCTTTGGTTCTCTTCAGCTAAGTCATGCTGCACCCATGCCTCAGTTTCTCCATGTTTAACAAGAAGGCTGCCTCCCTTCCAGACAGTTTTGGGGAGGGTGCCCCAATTTGGGGCCAGGCCCATGTCTGTTCACAGCACCAAGAAGCAGTGCTGGGCTGAGAGCTAAACCTAAGGGTGTTTTTGCCCTTTCCCAGGGTGCCACCAGCCCTATTCACCAGGGGAAGCAGTTGCTACTGCACAAACAGCGTGCTGGGGTGATTAATAAATCCTGCCAGAAGAGTTGCTGCTGTGCTGAGTTCGCCCATCAAGGAAGGAAATCTTTATTTATATATATTCTATAAACTAATTTTTGCATCATTGCAATAAATCCATCTTCCAGCTGTCAGCTACAATCTGCCTTCATTGCCATTCATGTGCAGCTCAGGGAGGGATGCTGGGGGCCAGGGGGGAGCAGGCACAGGAGCATCCCATCACTTGTGGTCCCAAAGGGGGGTCCCCAAGGTCCCTTTTGGGGTTGGAGACAAAATGGGAACTCAAAGTGATGTTTGGTGGGGGAAGTAACTGCTGGCACAGAGCTCCCAGGTGGCTGGTCCATCGTGCCTTGGTGAGTGGATCATGGAATCATAGAATCATAGAATGGCAAGGGTTGGAAAGGACCCCAAGTGTCACAGAGCTCCAACCCCCTGCCACAGGCAGGGACACCAACCTCAGGCCTGGAGCTACACAAGGTTGCCCAGGGCCCCATCCAACCTGGCCTGGAACACCCCCAGGGACGGGGCACCCACCCCCTCTCTGGGCAGCCTGGTCCAGCCCCTCACCACTCTCTCTGCAAAGAACTTCCCCCTCAGATCCAATCTAACCCTCCCCTCCTCCAGCTTCACTCCATCCCCCTTGTCCTGCCAGTCTCTGCCCTTGAACAAGCTGATTCCCCTCCTGTTCCTCTGCTCCCTCCAGGCACTGGCAGGCTGCAATGAGGTCCCCCCACAGCCTTCTCTTCTCCAGGCTGAGCCAGCCCAGCTCCCTCAGCCTCTCTCCAGTGGGGAGCTGCTCCAGCCCTCTAGATGGAGGGGTCCCTGGGAGCATCCTGTGACTGGGATGTCACCCTGTGGAGGACACAGGACCCTGGACAGGCTGGGACCTGCTGGCTCCTGGAGGATGCTCCAGAGGAGCCGGTGCTGTGAACCAGTACCGGTAAGTCCCGGCAGTGCCCCTGCCTGCAGGTGACCCGGCAGAGGTGGGGGGAGGCTCTTCCCAGCAGCCCCCCCTCTCCGAAGGGAGTGTGGTTGTGTGATGGAGACTGTCTGTCTGTCTGTCCTCCCCAGGCTGCAGCCCCAGACCGGAGCAGCAGGAGAAGGGTGGGGGTATGGTGGGCAGTGGCAGAGCTCTGATACAGCTGCTGCCCCTTCCCCAAAGCCACCCCCCAGCCCATGGGGGTGTCCCATGGGGCTTCAGTTTTGGGGTCAGGAGGTGGCAGTGAAGGGCCTGGCCACCCCGAGCAGCCTCTGCTGGGACCTGGGGGCTTTTTCAGCACTGAGCTTGGCCTGGATCTGGCTGCACCCTGGGACAGCTGCACCCCTCTGCAGCATCCCGAGGTGGAGCTGGCACAAGAAGTCAGGGTTCCCACCTGATGGCTTCCCAGGCAGCCCCCAAGGCTGCCCCCCTCTACCCTGCCAGGCAGGGGGGCTCCAGGGGAGCAAGACCCCGTTTGAGGGAAGGTTTTGGTGGCCTATCCCCCTGCCTGGAGGGGACTCTGCTGCCCAGACTCATCCCAGCACAGCCTGGAGCTGGGACCAGCAGGCAGCAGCCGATCAAACCCGGCCGAGTGCCCAGGCTGGGCAGGCAGGAGGTACGGGCAGGGATCCCACCGGTGAGATGAGTCTGCTGGGCCTCAGCCAAGCCAGGAGACCCAGCAGCCGTGGCTCCCAGCCCAGGGCTGGATGGGGATGGCAGGAAGGTGAGGAAGGTGCAGTACAGCAGGGGTGGAGGAAGGCTGCCATCAGCTTCCCTCTTTGGCAAGCAGGGACCCCTGGGCTCTCCCCAGGGTGGATTCCCCATTGCTGGGGGGCACAGAACTCCCCGCCCCCTTCCACTCCGGGACCGAACAGGAGGAGGCTGGCGGGGTGCAGCAGAGCCCCCCGTCCCCTGCCCCTTCCGCAGCTGCCTGCTGACGCTCTCCGGCAGGATGCGGTAGCGCCGGTGGGACTGGGCTCACCCCCATGGGCAGCGCGTTCGGAGAACTGGGAGATCCCAGACGCCAGTGTAGCAGACAGCACGGCTTCCCTGCCAGCCCGGCACCACCCTGGGCACCCAGACCTGCACCCGGCCCAGGGACACCCACCAGGCACGTCCCTGCTGCCTGCCTGGCCCCCAGACCCCCCCAGCCTCTCTGCCCCAGGGTCCCTGCAGAGCTCCAGAGGGACCCATCTCAGGGGGCCCCTACTGGGTCAGCAGCCGGGGGGATGGGGGGGACCAGGGCAGGTTTTGGCAACAAAATTCTCTGAGTTGCTTTTATATAACCCCCCCCCAGCCCCGTTTTGACCCGTTTTCTCTCCCTTCCCGTGCTGCTGGCCCGGGCACTCCTTACCCCCACCGGCGGTAATGAAGGGCTCTGTGCATAGCAATGAGATTGATTGACCCCAGTGACCCCAGCCAGGGCCAGGGCTCCCTCCAGGGCACCCAGGTCACCGGCTGCTGACCATCACTGGTTGCCACGGCGACACCGGCAGTCCCTAGGGATGGATGGGGGGCTCTGGGATGCAGGGGGGGTGCTGGAGCAGGTCAGCATGTCAAGGCTGGTGTGTTTGTGGGATGTTGCTGGTTTGGGGAGGGTGAGGGTTAAATTCCCTGCCCCCTGCAAGGGGTAGGTCCCTTCCGAGGGGAGCAGGGTGGGTGCAAGAAGTCACCTATGAGGGTTGGTGTATGTTTTCCCTGGGGAAACTGAGGCACGGAGGGATCTCTGAGTGGTGCAGCAGGACCCCAGCAGTGCTGGTCCCAAGTGGGAACTGGTGGGGAGTGGGAAGCAGGGCCGAGGGGGAGTGGGGGATGTGGGGGAACAGGGGGACAGTAGAGGGCGGGTGAAGGGGCAGGGCGGGTGAAGGGGAAACTGAGGCCGGAGGGATGCCTGAGTGGTGCAGCAGGACCCCAGCAGTGCCGTTCCTGAGTGGGAACTGGTGGGGAGTGGGAAGCAGGGCCGAGGGGGAGTGGGGGATGTGGGGGAACAGGGGGACAGTGGAGGGCGGGTGAAGGGGCAGGGCTGGAGGGGGGAGGTCTGAGTGCAGAGGGGGGGGAGGTGCAGGGCGGGATGGAGGGGGCAGGGTGGAGGGCAGGGTGGATGGAGGGGGCAGGATGCGGGTTCCGCCCGGAGACCTCAATTCCTGGGCTCCCGCTGCCCTCTAGCGGGCAGGACCCGACCCTCCCACCGCCCCCCCGCCCGGCCCGGCCCCGCCGAGGGCTCCGCGCTGGCCCCGCACCCCGGCCCGCTGCCGCCCCCCCCTCCCCGGCCCAGGGGGGGCACAGCCCGGGGGGCGCGTGGGGTGATGGACACGAGGGCCCGTGAGTCGCGATGCAGCCACCCGGGGGGCGGGGCGGGGGACCCGGCACCCAGCGGGGCGCTGGGTCCCTCCTGGGGCCGCTGTCACCCCCCCGGAGTGGGGGGCCCCGGGGTTACAGCCGGTGCCGTGCCCCCCGCGCACCCACCGGGGTCCTGCCCCAAGCCCCAGCGCCACTGCTGCCCTCCCCCACCCACCCTCCCGAGTCCCCCCCGGCACCCAGGGCTCACAATGCCCTCCCACCCCCCGGCACCCCGGGTTCACACTGCCCCATCCCCCCGGCACCCAGGGCTCACACTGCCCCATCCCCCGCCCCCCGCAGCGCGTCCCTCGGCCGCCAGGTGGCGCCACGAGCCTTCCCGGGCCGCGGCTGTAGCCGGTGTGGAGCCGAACCCGTCCTGTCCCTGTCCCCATCCCCATCCCCGTCCCTGTCCCTGTCCTCCCTGTCCCCATTCCTTCCATGTACATGTCCCCATCCCTGTCCCCATCCCTGTCGCCATCCCTGTCTCCATCCGCATCCCTGTCCCCATCCCCATCCCCATCCCCGTCCCTGTCCCACTCCCTGCCCATATACATGTCCCTGTCCCCATCCCTGTCCCCATCCCTGTCTATGTACATGTCCCCATCCCCGTCTCCATCCCCATCCCTGTCCTCATCCCTGTCCTTCTCCCTGTCCCCATTCCTTCCATGTACATGTCCCCATCCCCATCCCTGTCTCCATCCCCATTCCCATCCCTGTCCCTGTCCCCATCTCTGTCCTTGTCCCTGTCCCCATCTCTGTCCTTGTCCCTGTCCCCATCCCTGTCCCCACCCCTGTCTCCATCCGCATCCCTGTCCCCATCCCCATCCCTGTCCCCATCCCTGTCCCCGTCCATGTCCATGTCCATATCCATGTCCCCATCCCCATCTTCATCCCCATTCCTGTCCCCATCCCAGTCCCTGAGCTCACCCCTGGTCTCCTGCTCTGCCTGCCTTGTCCACCACACTGCCTAATGCCTGACTCCATCCCACCCCTTTTCCCATCCCTGTCCCTGTCCCCATCCCCAGCCCTGTCCCCAGCCCGGTCCCTATCCCCATCCCCATCCCTTTTCCTGTCCCTGTCCCCAGCCCTGACCCTGTGCCCCCTCTCTCCCTGCCCTGCCCACCCCACTGCCTCACGGCCCAAGCTCTGCCTGTGCCCTGCCCTTGGTGGCACCTGGCAGGCTGAGTCACCCTGGGCAGCCCTGGGCTGGTGGCACCTGGGCTAGCCTGTCATCAGGGACACTAAGCCACCCCGTGGGCTTTGGCTGGGGTGGGAAGGCTTCAGTTCTGCTTCTGCCCCTCTGCTGTGGTGAGGAACCTAGAGAGGGAGCAGAGCCCCACTCCTGTCCCAAGGGCCAGGCCAGGGTACATCTGGGATGTGTCCTGCCTGGGGTCCTGTCCATGTCCATGTACATGTCCCCATCCCCATCCCTGTTTCCATCCCCATCCCTGTCCCCATCCCTGTCCATGTACATGTCCCCCATCCCTGTCCCCGTCCCCATCCCTGTTTCCATTCCCATCCCTGTCCCCATTCCTGTCCATGTACATGTCCCCATCCCCATCCCTGTCCCCATCCCCATCCCTGTCCATGTACATGTCCCCATCCCTGTCCCCATCTCCATCCCTGTCCATGTACATGTCCCCATCCCTGTCCCCATCCCCATCCCTGTCCCCATCCGTGTCCATGTACACGTCCCCATCCCCCTCCCCATCCCCATCTCCATCCCTGTCCCCATCCCCATCCCTGTCTCCATCCCCATCCCTGTCTCCATCCCCATCCCTGTCCATGTACATGTCCCCATCCCCATCCCCATCCCTGATCCTCACCTGGATCCTGGCAGCACAGCCACCACCCCGAGACGGTGACACAGAGGGTGTGTGGGGCTCACTGCCACCAGGGAAGCTGAACCAGGGGCAAAGCCCCTCCAACCTGGGCAGCACCTGGCCCTGCCCCTTACCCCAGGGCTGCTCTGAGCCCCACTGCCCACACCAACCATAGAGGGGCAAGAAAGAGGGGATGCAGCCATCCCTCCCATCCCCTGCATCTCTCCTCTTCCCCTCACTTATTTTGGGAGGTGGCACCTCCATGCCCAGCCCGGTGCCCTGCACGGTCCTAGGGTGCCAGCAGGAGCGGGGATGCACAGTGCTGGTGAGCAACTGAGGCTGGATGGGAGTGGGGGGGGGAAATGAACACCCCCCCTACTCCTCCCCAGCCTGTTGCAGTTGGGGGGGGAGATGAACACCCCCCTACTCCTCCCCAGCCTGTTGCAGTTGGGGGGGGAGATGAACACCCCCCTACTCCTCCCCAGCCTGTTGCAGTTGGAGCCATGGAGTGGAAGTAACACGTGGTGACACCGCTGCCCAAAAAGCTGCTGCCAGAACAATAGTGGGGAGTGGGGAGGACGCAGGCAGCCACGCTGCCCCAACGCTCACCAAGGAGCCAGGCACATCCCCAGGACAGTGCTGGAGCAGGCTGCCCAGAGAGGGGGTGGGTGCCCCGTGTCTGGGGGTGTTCCAGGCCAGGTTGGCTGGGGCCCTGGGCAACCTTGTGTAGCTCCAGGCCTGAGGTTGGTGTCCCTGCCTGTGGCAGGGGGTTGGAGCTCTGTGACCCTTGGGGTCCCTCCCAACCCAGAACATTCTATCATTCTATGACACCCAGTGAGGGCACCAGGCCTGGGCATCCCACCCCAATGAGTGGCCTGAGGGCACTGTGCTAATGAGTGCACTGCTAACGAGGAAGGCCTGGCAATTAGGGTGGCACTGGGACAGAGCAGGGCTCTGGTGCTGGGGCCATGAGCAAAGAGGTGCCCACTGAGCACAGCGAGCTCCACACCTAACAGAGAGGAGGGGGGGGGGGGAAGGGAAATGGCAGGCAAGACAACAGGAGCAGAGTTGCTTTGCCTTTAAAATAATGCAGCAAAATTAGCAGCTCTGCAGTCATTAATATGCAAAAATGCAAATCAGGAGGTAATTAAGCTGCAGTCCTCCGGAGGATATTTCCATCATAATGAATTCTATTGTCAGGGAAAGAGCAGCCAGGCAGATTTATGTTGCTTACATGAATATAAAATATGAGTATCAAAAGGTTGTCCTTGCTGCCTGCTGCAGCCACTGCCCCAGACAGGGGAGGGCACAGGGCACCAAGTCCCCATCCTGAGTGCTGGTGTTGCCCATCACCAAGACAAGGCAGCAGCCAGGGTACCTGTGATGGGGAGAATGGCCTCTGTGTTCCCCCTCCCTCCACACCACATCCCCCAGCAAAACCTCAACCAGCCCCACAGTGCCTCAGTGCTGAGCCCTGTGCTGGAGCTGTGCTGACTCTCCATCTCCCCAGGGGCCAAAGAGGGCCTGGGGACCCCCAAACTGAGGGGGAACTCCTTCCAGGTGTGGTGAAGCTCCTCCAGCAGCCCAGCCAGGGCCACATCTCTGCAGGGATCCCGTGTCTGAACCCAGCAGGATGCCCCATCCCACTCCCAGCCACACTCCTGGGAGAGCTGGATGCTGAACCACACTGTGTGCATCCACCTCCTCCCACCCCATGAGGGGGCCAGGGGCCAGGACCCAGACGAGTCTGGCACTTGGAGGCACACAGGGACCTTTGGACCAAGATGGTGAGGACCCCAAAACTGTGGGGATAACAGGCACCCCCAGACTTTGGGGCAGCCAGACCCACGCAAGCAATGCACCACCCCCCAGTCCCTGGGTGTGGGGGTTCAGCTCAAACCCCACCACAACCCTGCCTCTAGACACCACATCCCCCTCTCCCCCCACCTCCAGCAGCCCCCCTGAGGCAGCCCCCAACCCCAGAGGGTGAGAGCTGAGGCACAGCCCCCCCCCAGCAGCCCCCAACCCCAAAGGGTAAGAGCCAAGGCACAGCCCCCCCAGCAGCCCCCAACCCCAGAGGGTGAGAGCCAAGGCACAGCCCCCCCAGCAGCCCCCAACCCCAGAGGGTGAGAGCCAAGGCACAGCCCCCCCAGCAGCCCCCAACCCCAGAGGGTGAGAGCCAAGGCACAGCCCCCCCAGCAGCCCCCAACCCCAGAGGGTGAGAGCCGAGGCACAGCCCCCCCAGCAGCCCCCAACCCCAGAGGGTGAGAGCCGAGGCACAGCCCCCCCAGCAGCCCCCAACCCCAGAGGGTGAGAGCCGAGGCACAGCCCCCCTGAGGCAGCCCCCACCCCAGAGGGTGAGAACCGAGGCACAGCCCCCCCAGCAGCCCCCAACCCCAGAGGGTTTGAGCCGAGGCACAGCCCCCCTGAGGCAGCCCCCACCCCAGAGGGTGAGAACCGAGGCACAGCCCCCCCAGCAGCCCCCCTCCCAGCAGCCCCCAACCCCAGAGGGTGAGAGCTGAGGCACAGCCCCCCCAGCAGCCCCCAACCCCAGAGGGCGAGAGCCGAGGCACAGCCCCCCCAGCAGCCCCCAACCCCAGAGGGCGAGAGCCGAGGCATAGACCCTCCCCCCAACAGCCCCCCCAGCAGCCCCCAACCCCAGAGGGTGAGAGCCGAGGCACAGCCCCCCCAGCAGCCCCCCTGAGGCAGCCCCCACCCCAGAGGCTGAGGGCCGAGGCCCAGCCCCCCTGAGGCAGCCCCCACCCCAGAGGCTGAGCCGAGGCCCAGCCCCCCTGAGGCAGCCCCCACCCCAGAGGCTGAGGGCCGAGGCCCAGCCCCCCTGAGGCAGCCCCCACCCCAGAGGCTGAGGGCCGAGGCCCAGCCCCCCTGAGGCAGCCCCCACCCCAGAGGCTGAGGGCCGAGGCCTAGCCTTCCCCTTTCATTCCCGCCAGCGGCGTCTGCCGCGGAAAACAAACTGAAACCCACCCAAAGCCGGCATAGTTGGCCGGGTGCCACCCTGCAGCTGCCGCCTCCCGGCTCAGCCTGGCATTTTTCAAATGTCAAGGCGAAAGGCTGCGGGGCCGCCAGGCATCCCGGCTCGGGGGGCTGGCTGCTGGGCTGGGGAGGGGGCTGGGGATGAGGAGGGGAAGGGGGGGAATGTGTGTGAGAAGGGGGTGCGGAAGAGGCGGGGGGGGGGGGGGATGGGGAAGGGATGCCCTCAACCCCTGCAGCTGTCATTGTCATCCTTGAGGTGGAGGTGGGAGTTTGGGGGAGGTGGAGGGAGCTGGTTCTGGGTTAGGTGGGAGGGGACTGGCTCCATCTTAGTGTCGCTGTGGTCGAGGTGAGAGGAGATTCTTTACTTTTTTTTTAAAAAAAAAACGAAAGAAAGAAAGAAAATTTAAAAAAAAAAGAAGAAGAAAAGGAAAAAAAGAGCCGGGGAAACAGGAGCAGCTGCTCCCCGGAGACTCAGGGCTTCGTTCTTTCTTTCAAAGCCACAAAAGTTCTTGCTCACAGGCTCGGGAGCCCCCTCCCATGGCCCCTCCTGCCCCACAGCACGGCGGTGAGGGTGTCAGACAGCTGGTGGCCAGAGGTTGATGCAGCTCCTGCCGTCCGAGGCTGTGAGGATGCAGAGTTGAGCTTCTCCCCCATCCCAGAGCATCCAGCCCAAAGGAAGGGTCCTCCTTGCTCAGGGCTGATAGGGGGGGCTCAGGGCTGGCAGGGGACACGGGGTGAGTGGAGAAGGACCCACTGTCTTCCTCAGGATGCTCCTCATCCTCAGTGTGGCCGATGGCCGGGTGCCGGTGTGGTACCGTGCCTCGCAGCCAGGCTGAGCCAGCAGGCACAACTCCTGAGGTCCCCCCGCAGCCCCCACCCGCCGTGGCCCCCGGGCCCCCCCGCCGCCGTGCTGAGCCCCAGCACACACCTGCGAAGCCGGAAACCTTCATCTCCCCGGTGGAGCCCAGAGCCATGCTGGGGGGGGGGCAGGGAGGGCAGCAAGGCAGCGGGCGGCCTCGGCTTCCCCCTCCCCACGCTCCCCTCTCACTGTTGGGCAGCCAGGAAACTGCCACCTTGTCCCCAGAGACACCCTGCTGCCCCATCCCTGGGCAGGTGGGGTACCTCGTGGGTGCTCCTTGGGTGCTCACCCTGTGTGGCACCACCACCAAGCAGCACCGGAGCAGAGGAGCGGTGGTTGGGCACTGTCACGCCTGGGTGTCCCCCTCCTTGGCACCCTCCAGAGCCCCGTGGAGCTGGTGGGTGCTGGCAGGGCTCTGGGGAGCACAAAGCGCTTTAGGAACAGCATGCAGCTCCCTCCTTGCTGTGTCCCAGCCCCAGCCCAAGGTCACCATGCCTGACCTGGTCAGGGATCCTGGGTTTCCCAGTTTTCAGGGAGTTTGTGCCCTGGGCAGGCTGTGAGGGGGGATTTGGGGGGGTTATGTGGATGATGGAAGAGCAGAAGGGGGTTGTGGTGGTGATGGTAGGCAAATGGAAATCAAACCAGCTCTTGAGGAGCTCAGAAACAGAGCTGGCTGAGGGCAGAGTCCCAGATTCATGTCCAGCGCTGGGGACAGGATTCCCCTCCCCCTGCCAGGAACTTAGGGGGTCACAGGATCCCCAACCATTGCCCTAAAGCTCCCCAGTCCGTGGTGGATGGCAGGGGCTGAGGGGTCAGGGTACTATGAGAGAAGGGGACACCCCCATGCTGCCACCCCAAGTAGTCCCCTTGAGGGCAGCAGGTCTTCAGTCATCCTCACCGCAGGGTCCCAGTCTGGCAGAGGGGATCCCAGTCTGGCAGAGGGGTCCCAGTCTGGCCGAGGGTTGTGCCCCCAGTCCCGGGGAGCCCAAGGCACAGCCAGCCACTCCTCCAGCCTAGGAGGGGGAGCCTGGCAGAGCTGGGAGGCGGCGGAAGAGGACGGTTGAGAGAGGAGCACCCGTGTTTACATACAGTGACTTGCAAATCCCCCCCTCAGCAGCCCCCCCTTGGCATCCCGGCCGCCCTCGCCCTCGGCAGCAGCTCCTCTTGAGGTTTGAGGTGACATCCTGCTTTCTGCATCTTGCTGTCACCCCGGCCCGGGGCCCCCTGGAGCAGGTAGGGAAACCGCAGAGGCAGCAGAGGCAGGGTTTGGGGGGGGGGTGGGGGTAGGCACGTCCCCCTGTCCAGCTCCAGCTGCACCTGAGAAACAGCAACTACCTAACCCCAAAGAGGAGTGGAGTCCAATGACCCCCCACAACCTCCTTGCACAGCTTGTGGGGGCAAGGAGCTCACAGGCTCCTCTCCTGAGCCCCCCATCCCTGTCCCTTCCCATGTTCCTGGGAAAGATCCTACCAATATTTGGGAATACCAGGAAGGAAAACAGCAAGCTGGGAATCAGGGTGCCACCCTCCCTGCTGAGCAGCAGGTTGGAGCAGGTGAAGGCTTCTCCATCAGTGATTTATTTTGGGAGCTCATGAGTGGAGGCAGAATTAAGGATAAACCCTGGGCTGTGTCCCACAGCCCATCACCCAGGCATCCTGGCTGCCCACATCACAGCACCCACATGCACCTCTGGACCTGGAGCACAGCTGGTTTTAGCTTCAGCACCCATGAAAACAGAGACAAGGATGATATCCAGAATCCTACCCTCTCCTTCCTAGGATGCTAGGGGATGGAGGAGGGATGCAGGGATGGGAGCACTCCCTGTTTCCCTGAGTTACCCAGTGAAAAGCCAGCATGAGGGGTGGCAGCAGGGACAGGGAGGGGATTGTCCCTCTCTGCTCTGCCCTCCCCCAGCTGGATCCTGTGTCCAGAGCTGGGGCCCAACACAAGGAAGATGTGGGGCTGTTGGAGAGGGGTCAGAGGAGCCACGGAGATGCTCAGAGGGCTGGAGCAGCTCCCCTCTGGAGAGAGGCTGAGGGAGCTGGGCTGGCTCAGCCTGGAGAAGAGAAGGCTGTGGGGGGACCTCATTGCAGCCTGCCAGTGCCTGGAGGGAGCAGAGGAACAGGAGGGGAATCAGCTTGTTCAAGGGCAGAGCCTGGCAGGACAAGGGGGATGGAGTGAAGCTGGAGGAGGGGAGGGTGAGATTGGATCTTAGGGGGAAGTTCTTTGCAGAGAGAGTGGTGAGGGGCTGGACCAGGCTGCCCAGAGAGGGGGTGGGTGCCCCGTGTCTGGGGGTGTTCCAGGCCAGGTTGGATGGGGCCCTGGGCAACCTTGTGTAGCTCCAGGCCTGAGGTTGGTGTCCCTGCCTGTGGCAGGGGGTTGGAGCAATGTGACCCTTGGGGTCCCTTCCAACCCATGCCATTCTATGATTCTATGACAGCAGCTCCTCTAACCACAGCTCTGAGAGCACCTTCTGGAGTAGGTCAACAAGGAACAGCAGGACCAGGCAGCAGTAGAGCTCCCACCACCACATGCCATTCTGTATTAAGAGTTGCCCTCCCAACCCATGCCAGTCTATCATTCTATGAAAAGCCATAGTACCAGCTCCCTGTGCTGTGCACAGAGCAGCTGGTGGCTTCCCCCTCCCTACCCTGATGGTGAGCACAGGGGTGCTGTGCCTGCAGCATGTGGGTGCCCCAGCAGACAGGAGCAGGGGAAGCCAAGGTGCTTGGCACTTGTTTAGCTGTGAGTGCACAGTGTGATGCACAGATAAGATAAGGTGTCTGACGGCTGCCAAGTTAAACTGAGGTCACTGCAAACCCCAGCCCAGGTTCCACACACACATCCAGATGGGTATTATCCTTTCAGGCAGATTGGTGTTTGTACACCCAACTCTTCTGCCCAGTTTGAATCATGGAATCCCAGCCTGGGCTGGGTTGGAAGGGACCCCAAGGATCACAGAGCTCCAACTACCCCTGGCACAGGCAGGGCCACCAACCTCCAGGCATCAGCTAGCCAAGGTTTGGTTAAAAGGTGCCATTTCACACTGCACCAAGAGCTGATGGCAGGGCTGGGGACTTAGAAGCCACTTTTTGCTCAAAATCTGAGCAGGATGCTCTGTGGTGCCTTCTTGGGCAGCCAGGTTTTTTCCTGTTTCACAGTTCTAACAAGGTGTCAGGGGCTTCCCCTCCCAGTGTGAACACAGGGCTGGTGTGGGGCTCAGCGGTCAGGGCACGATGCTGTCAGCTCCCAACCCCCTCCATGCTGTCCCAGTTCCCCTGTGCCCCAGCTCCATAGTCCTGCCACATCCCCCTGTCCCTCTGGGGGGTGGCAGAGCTGGGACTCCATGCCCCCTCCCCAGTTGGAGCTGGTGGGGTTCCAACTCCACCAGTCCCTGAAAGCTTTGGAAGCATCTTTCAAAGCCATCTGTCTGGGACCAGCAGAGCCAGCGCTTGGCCACACACACAGGGGGGTGAGAGTCTTTGGGACAGCCAGAGCCACCTTTCTGCCTCTTTCTCTCCCCCCCTCCCCCACCAAATGTGCTTTTTTTGTCTCTTAAGCTCCAGGTTTTAAACAAAATTAGCATGAACCCCCCCTGACTCCCTGACCTGGAGCTTTCTGGAGACCTCAAGAGAAGAGAAAGCCTGAAAAATGGGTCAGGGGGGGAGTGGGGAGCCCAGGGTGGGCTCTGCCCATGGGAACTAAAGGCTCACCCAGGGTTTAATAAGGGTAAGAAGCCCCTTTGCCACCCTTCTCAGAGGATGGTCCCCACAGCCCCCCCCCCCTCCCCATCCTCCCCCACTCCCAGATGTGGGTTGGCAGGGAGCGGGGTGTGAAGGGGATGCAGGGGGAGGGGGGTGGTGGGAGGAGGTATTGCAGCCGGGTTCAACTGGGAGATGCCTGACAGATGGGTCTGCCCCAGATTTCACGACTGGCTGCCGTTAATCTGGCTTCCTGTGCCTCCCCCCACACAGCCCACCACCCACTGGCTCAGGGCTGGGCCCGGGCTCCCTGCGGCTGGGACAGGGGGTGGCAGGGCCCTGCAGGGATATGGGGTGGGGGTGGCAGTGCAACGGGGGTCATCAGGTGTTCTCAGCCCTTGGTGGGGCTCCTGAGAGCCCACCGACCCACGGGCAGAGCCATGGCACCCTGCTCTGTCATAACTGTCCCTCTCCTCTCGAGCAAGGCCTGAGGTCCAGCCCTGGGGTGCCCACAACCCTCCTCACCCCCAAGGCTGGCAAACCCCTCTCCAGCCTGCAGGCTATGGCCAGGGACAGACAGTTCTGCTGCCATGTCCTTACACGTGCCCAGGGCTGAGCATCTCTTGAGCCACCTCCTCCTCCAACTCCTCCTCCTCCAGTCACCCTTAACCCACCTTTGGATTTCACCCCATCACCCCTCTTCCCCTGCCAGTTCTCCAAGACCCTGCAGAGCTGCGGATGCTGGGGAGGGGGAGCACCCTCCAAAGGGCTGGGGAGGGTCCCAACAGCTTCAGCTGCAGGACTGGCACCCACAGCCACACTGCAGGACTTTGGGCTGCTCCCAAAGGTGGGGCCATCACTCAGTGCCCCCACCCCCCAGTCCCCTGGCAGCACCCCCTGCCCCTTGCCATACAGGCAGGGACCAGGGACAGTGTGGGGAAGGGTGTCCTGCTCCCCACAACTGCTCTTTGCTGCATTCCCAGGCCACTGCAGTGTGGACACCCCCTCTGGGACCCTCCCCTCCAGTGGTTCAGCCCTCCCAGGAGTTTCTGCTTCTTCCTCTCAGCCAAAGCGATGTGAGCTCCTGGGGGTGCCAGTGTCTAATTATACCCTGTGCTGGTGCGGTTGGGTCCCCCACCCACGCACCCAGTCATCCCAGGGAAGTGAAAGAGCAGTGGTTCCACAGGCCAGGCTGGGTGGGAGGACATGGTGAAGATGCACCTGCAGCCTCAGCAAAGGATGGGCAAGAACTGGCAGAGCTGCAGCATCAGGGGATAAAGGGAAGGCAACTGATGGCATCTCCCTGGGCTTGTGCAAGGCCTTGGACACAGCCCCCCACATCCTTATCTCTAAACTGGAGAGATGTGGATTTGATGGGAGGCCCATCCAGTGGGTAAGGAACTGGTTTATCACGCATGGGTTCTCCACACAACCTCCCCTGTTGCTCCAGAGGTGCATTGGTATAGTGGGGCCTAAGGGTAATAAACTGAGGAGACAATGGAGACCTGGAGAACAGGCCTACATGGAGGACGTAGGCCTGAGATGTCCGTGGTTGGGTTGTCTCCAACAGGCCAGGCTTGAGAGGCTGTCTGCAGTGAAGGAGATGCTTTCTCATGTGGAGAGATGTGGATTTGATGGGAGGCCCATCCAGTGGGTAAGGAACTGGTTAACAGCCCGTAGCCAAAGGTGCTGTCAATGGTCTGTGTGCAGGTGGAGCCGGTGACAAGCGGGGTCCCCAGGGGTCTGTCTGGGGACCGGTTCTCTGGAACATCTGTATCAGTGACAGGGGGGATGGGATTGAGTGCTCCCTCAGCAAGGCTGGGGTGGCACCAAGATGAGTGGGGTGGGTGACACAGCAGAAGGAAAGGAGCCATCCAGAGGGATCCTGACAGGCTGGAAAGATGGGAGAACCCAATGAGGTTCAACACTGCCAAGTGTCAGGGGTGGCACTTGGGCTGGAGGAATCCCAGACACAGATCCAGGCTGGGAGAAGAGCTCCTGGGGAGCAGCCCTGTGAGAAGGACCTGGGGATTCTGGTGGATGAGAAACTCCCCCTGAGCAGCAGTGGCTCTGGCAGCTGGGAAGGGCGATGGGATCCTGGGCTCCATCAGCAGAGGGGTGGCAGCAGGGACAGGGAGGGGATTGTCCCTCTCTGCTCTGCCCTCCCCCAGCTGGATCCTGTGTCCAGAGCTGGGGCCCAACACAAGGAAGATGTGGGGCTGTTGCAGAGGGGTCAGAGGAGCCACGGAGATGCTCAGAGGGCTGGAGCAGCTCCCCTCTGGAGAGAGGCTGAGGGAGCTGGGCTGGCTCAGCCTGGAGAAGAGAAGGCTGTGGGGGGACCTCATTGCAGCCTGCCAGTGCCTGGAGGGAGCAGAGGAACAGGAGGGGAATCAGCTTGTTCAAGGGCAGAGACTGGCAGGACAAGGGGGATGGAGTGAAGCTGGAGGAGGGGAGGGTTAGATTGGATCTGAGGGGGAAGTTCTGTGCAGAGAGAGTGGTGAGGGGCTGGAGCAGGCTGCCCAGAGAGGGGGTGGGTGCCCCGTGTCTGGGGGTGTTCCAGGCCAGGTTGGATGGGGCCCTGGGCAACCTTGTGTAGCTCCAGGCCTGAGGTTGGTGTCCCTGCCTGTGGCAGGGGGTTGGAGCTCTGGGACCCTTGGGGTCCAACCCAGCCCAGTCTATGATTCTACATCATCACTGTGCTCAGCTCTTCCCAGGAGGAAGCAGTGGGGTGGGGAGGTATCTTTTGTCTCTGGCCCCCAACACCCTCTGGGACAAGGTAATTTGGGCTGGTGTGCCCCTCCAGGAGAAGCACATCCTGAGCTCAGCCCCTTGCGGTGTAGCTGATCCTTTTTTATGGGGTCCATGGCCAGTTTCTCCAGGGCATGGAATCAGTTTTGAGGTGCCTGCTCACAGTCAGGTTGGGGTTTGCTCCTGAGCCCAAGCTCTGTGTGTATGTGGGGGTGGGGGGGTGAGGGGGGAGGGGGGTATCAGCATCTTCCACCGATGCCAGAGCTATGCATGGTAGGATGAGGTCATGGTGCAGCCACTGAGGACAAGGTCTGGGGTGGTGAAGAAGAGAATGGAGCCAAACTGGGTCTTCCCCACACTGGTGGGGGAGGATGTGGCAGCTGGGAGGCAGCTAGGGTGGGGGGGCAGTGCCTAAACCACCCCCTGGGCTGAGGCTTTGAGGAGGAAGGATGGATGATGGGGCTGAGACAGGACCTGCTGCAAACCCTCACGTGGCTGGAGAGGCTTGGGTCAGCTCCTGCTGTGGTACAAGGTGTCACCAGCATCCAGCCATCGTCTCCCATGGCTGTGCTGATGCTGGAGGAAGGAGCCTGGAGCTGGGACTCACCCCACTGGGGGGTGGTTTCTATTACTCCTCAAATGATGCTGAAACTGGACATTGTGTCACGAAACCCACTAAGGGAAGAAATCTGGGCAGGGAAGGGAAATCCCCTGCCTGGTCCCAGAGCGGAACTGCCCATGTCTTCTTCTTCCTCCCCCACAGCAAAGCCCACTGAGGTCCTCAGTGTCCTGGAGCCTGGTGCAGCTCCACTTCAGGGCACATTTCAAACTGAAACTCCCTGACCCTCAACCCACTGTGATGATGGTTTTATTTTGATCTTTAGCTTGAAAAAGCTGGAAAGACACCCCCATAATGACTCATTTACATCTCTCAGCATTGAAACCCCCAGGCCCAGCCTGCCATCTCCTCCTGCCCCTTCCTCAGGGGCACTTTTGGGGTGGGTGGAGGGGGCTCTTCTGGCTGGCAGGGGGTATATCAGCAGTCTTTTAGATGGGTGCTGCCACCTTCCTTGTCCATGGGGAATATTTACCCTCAGGTTTGATAGCTGCCCTTGGATCATAGAATCATAGAATCATAGAATCATAGACTGGTCTGGGCTGGAAGGGACCTGCTACTCCAGCATGACCCAATTTTTGCCCAAAGTGCTGCTCCCTCTGGATTTATCCCTGGGTGTGTTTAAAAAAAGGGTAGATGAGGTGCTCAGGGATATGGTTTAGCACAGAATCACAGAATCCCAGAAAGAGCAAAGCCACAAGCAAATGTTTGCTGAGCTCCCACATGTGCTCCTCCACCTGGTCTGGAGGCTGGCACCATGGTCTCAATGACCAGGTGCCAGCTCACCCATCCCTTCCAACAAACCACTGCCAAATGATACCCAGGGAGCTGCTGACCATAAAATCCCAGCCTGGTCTGGGTTGGAAGGGACCCCAAGGATCACAGAGCTCCAACCCCCTGCCACAGGCAGGGACACCAACCTCAGGCCTGGAGCTACACAAGGTTGCCCAGGGCCCCAGCCAACCTGGCCTGGAACACCCCCAGACACGGGGCACCCACCCCCTCTCTGGGCAGCCTGTTCCAGCCCCTCACCACTCTCTCTGCAAAGAACTTCCCCCTCAGATCCAATCTAACCCTCCCCTCCTCCAGCTTCACTCCAGCCCCCTTGTCCTGCCAGTCTCTGCCCTTGAACAAGCTGATTCCCCTCCTGTTCCTCTGCTCCCTCCAGGCACTGGCAGGCTGCAATGAGGTCCCCCCACAGCCTTCTCTTCTCCAGGCTGAGCCAGCCCAGCTCCCTCAGCCTCTCTCCAGAGGGGAGCTGCTCCAGCCCTCTGAGCATCTCCGTGGCTCCTCTGACCCCTCTGCAACAGCCCCACATCTTCCTTGTGTTGGGCCCCAGCTCTGGACACAGGATCCAGCTGGGGGAGGGCAGAGCAGAGAGGGACAATCCCCTCCCTGTCCCTGCTGCCACCCCTCTGCTGATGGAGCCCAGGATCCCATCGCCCTTCCCAGCTGCCAGAGCCACTGCTGCTCATGTGCAGTTCCCAGGCAGGGATGATGATGAGCAGGGCCACATCCCCACTGGAGCAGCGGTGGGATGGAGGAGGCTGTGATGCTGGGGGGAGCACAGGGGGAACAGGACACATCTCAACCCTCACTCAGGACCTGCTGGAGAGATGGGAGACTGGTGGGGCCGGCCAGATCCAGCTCTGCAGAGGAACAGGGCTGTGACACCTGCATCCACTCGTGGAGCTGGGATGGAAACTTCTCAACCACGTGCTGGAAAGACTCAGGGCAGCTCACTGGGCAATTCAGAGGGGAATTCATCCGTGGGCAAAGGTTGGAAAATGCAAAACTTCTCTGTGAAGATGCTGCCCCAGTGCATTGGAGATGCCAAAGGTTTGGCTTGCCTCCCTACTTTCACCTGGAATAGCAGGTTCCATCCTCTGCAAACCACCCAGAGCCCACAGGAGCCCTGGGAAAAGGGAGGTCCTGCCACAATGTAGCCCAGCCCAACCCCTGGGCTCTCCAAGGCTCAGGGGAAAGTGGTCCCCCAATTATGATGTTTAGATGACTCGTTGTAAAACAATGCCCCAGGTCAATGGGTGCTTTTTATCCCCTCTCACCCCCTTCCCTCCCCCCCCCACCATCTTGCCCTGCAGAGCCTGGGGGATGCTTTGGGGGATGCTTGTGTCTGCTGGGGGGTATGATCCTGCCCCGGGTTGGGGGCTTGGAAAAGCTGCTTTGGAATCAACCAGAAATTAACTGGGGTGATGAGAGGGCCCTCAGCACCTCAGCATCCCTGGCCCCAGGTGGAGTGTGTGGTGTCCTCCCCCCCCTCCACTTCCCCCTGCTCGTGGCCCAGGATAGCATCCGCCTACGACAGGAAACCCTCAGTAGGTGTTCACCCCGGGGGGGGCCCGGGGAATCTCCTCTGAAGGGAAAGAAAAGGCACCCCCGCACCCAGAGACAGACTTAGCACCTCCTCCAAAGCGGGGGAGGGGGATCTCCGGGGGTGCCCTTGTTGCGGTGCCCCGGGGGGGCCCTGTGGGAACCGCCTTTCCCTGCCAGGATGTGGGGGCGAAGGTGCTGCTGGGTGAGAGGGCTGCTGGCTGGGAGAAGGGTAGTGGGGGTGGGAGATCACAGAATTGCACAATTACAGAATTGTAGGGGTGGGAAGGCACCTCCAGAGCCCATGGGGTCCAACCCCCTGCCAAAGCAGGGTCCCTGGGACAGGGCACACAGGTCGGTGTCCAGACGGGGCTGGAATCTCTGCAGAGAAGGAGACTCCACACCCCCTGGGCAGCCTGTCCCAGGGCTCCCTCACCCTCACTGGGGAAAAGGTCTTCCTGGGCTCTAACTTGCAGCCATTGCCCCTTGTCCTGTCCCCACAGACACTGAGAAGGGGCTGGCCATTCCCCCTGCAGCCCATCCTGCAGATATTGAGAGACATTCAGAAGGTCCCCCTGAGTCTTCTTCTCTCCAGGCTGAACAGCCCCAGCTCACCCAGCCTTTCCTCCCAGGGGAGATGCTCCAGGCCCTTCAGCATCTCCTCAGCCTCCTCTGGACTCTCTCCAGGAGATCCCTGGCTGGTTGATCCCAGGGAGCCCAGCACTGGACACAACACTCCAGGTGGGGCCTGAGCAGGGCAGAGCAGAGGGGGAGGATCCCCTCCTGTGACCTGCTGCCCACACTCCTCCTGATGCCCCCAGGATCCCATTGTCTCTCTCAGCCCCAGGGCACACTGCTGGCTCATGGCCACCCTGTCACCCACCAGCACCCCCAGCTCCTTCTCCACACAGCTCCTCTCCAGCAGCTCCCCCCCAGCCTGTACTCCCCACAGCACCAGTGACAGGAACCATCACTGCCACCAATGGCCCCCACAGTGTGCCCAGGACCAGTCCCCATGGGGCATGCCTCAGATCCATCCTGTGACTCCATCCCATGGGAGATACTCTCTGTCATCACTCTGCTGACAGAAGAGAGGATGCTGGCAAAGCTGACAATGCTTTTGGGGAGCTGCTGGTACCTCGTGCTCACCCTTTGGTGGGGGAAGCATCGTGCACAGGGCTGAGCAACACCCCTGAGGGGTGGCAGGGAGGCAGAGGGTGCCCAGCTCTGCTGTGGGGGCAGGGAGGGGGCAGGGAGGACAGAGCTGAGGTGAACCTGGCTTCTCTGTGGAGTCACCATCCCTGGGGGGATTTAAAAGACAGGTAGATGCAGTGCTGAGGGACAAGGTTTAGTGGTGGTTTTGGCAGCTTAGGGTGCCAGTTGGACCCTTCCAACCAATCCTATGACCCTATGGGAGTGGGACAGAGTGGCCAAAGGCTCTATAACCACTGGCCAAGCTGCCTGGAGAGTGAGAGCTAAGCCTGAAGCTTTGCCCTTACCAAGAGCCCATCCATCTCTGTGGCAGCCTGGCTGCTGCACCATCCCAGGCTGGGGAGGGGGAAGCTGGGTGACAAAGTCTCTGTGATGTGAGGGATGGGTGGGCTTTAAGAAAAGAAAAGCAAAAACCAAAAAAAAACCAACCCCTCAACTTTAAGGCCTTTTTCCTCTCTCCCTGGTGGTGTTGGTGGTGTTGTTGTTGTTGTCCATAAATAATAATTACAGCCCCATTTCCAGCCCAGGCCACTTGTTTTAAATTTCCTGGCTAAAGTGATGTAACAGCTGTGTGTGATGCAACACCATGTGGAATGCATCATTCAGGAAACCAAAAACAAAACTGCCTTTCTGGCCAAATATTCAACATATCTCCTTCCCCCAGCCCCAGCTTGGGGGATCCAGCAGCCCCCAGCACTGGGCTGTGCATCCCCAGTGCTCCCATGGGATCTAGTTCTGGGTGCCTGGTGCCTGCATGAGGACAGGAAGGGGCAGCTGGGAGGGGGGGCACAGAGAGGAGGCAGCTCCCTGGTCCATGCTGGCTGAGCTCCAAGCCTTTTTTTTTCTTAATTAACAATGTTATGAATCAGGAATTGGTGCTTTGCTGGGGACAAATAAACCTGCACAAGCCCAGCACATACACTGCCACAGAGTGGAGGGTCTGGTGGGCTTCACCTGGGGAGGGTCCCCTTGTTTCTTGCCTGTCTTCCCCCCCCTGCTTGGAGCATCCCTGCAGCAGCCAGGGTAGGCAAAAGCTGCCAGCAGCCTCACTGGGGCTCCTGCCATCCCCATGCGTGTCATCCCCACCATCACTGGCATGTGGGGGGCTCTCTGGCTCAAACCCCTCCACCGTGGGGACTATCTGGCAAGGCTGAAGCCCCCTCCCCACTACAGAAATTCCCCAGGATGCCCATGACCATCCCACTGCCCCTCCAGCCTGCAGCAGCCTGGCTGCCCCAGGGAGCCTGCCCTGTCTTTGAAACAGGACTGGCCAGGAAGGGCAGGCAAGAAAGGGAAGAAAAAGAGGAGAAAGGGAAAAAGAAAAAAGAAGGGGGGGAGAAAAACCCTAAAAAACCCCCAAAACCCAAGCCCAAGCCCTGAGGTTGCAGTGGGAAATCAGAAGTCAGAGCTGAGGCATTTCGGCAGCCGGGGCTGGAATGTCTGACTCACACTGTGACTAAATGCAAATATGAACTCCAACTTGCTCCTTAAAGTTGCTGGGATCCAGTGTGAAGCCCTGAGAGAGCTGCCACCACTCCCCCACCCCAGGGCTCCCAAGGAGGAGGCCTGAGCCTGGCCAAGGGTGGCTCTGGGGATGGGTATCCACGGGAGCATCCTCCTCGGTGGGAGCACCAAGCGATGCTCCACACCTCCTGGGATGCTTTAGCTGGAATGAAAGGGGAGCTGGGGGGGCAGGATGGCACCCCCAGACCTCAGCCCCAGGCAGGGGATGGTCACCTGGTCCTGCCCCTCTCTGACCCCCCCACAGAGGGGATGTCTTCAGGCTGCGCTGATTTTTAGGTTGGGGAGGGGGGAGCTTTGCACAGGGACTTGGTGCAGCTGCCAGCCTCACTGGGTGGTCCCAGCCCATCCATCTCCCCCAC
The DNA here is from genome assembly GCA_022605575.1 of Laterallus jamaicensis coturniculus. Lineage (NCBI taxonomy): Eukaryota > Metazoa > Chordata > Aves > Gruiformes > Rallidae > Laterallus > Laterallus jamaicensis. Next base: position 4,964,922 of record JAKCOX010000043.1, on the reverse strand, counting down.
ACCAGCCATCAGGTCCCTCACCCCCTGGGTGGCTGTGACACGGGTGTCCCTGGTCACTAACAGATGGGGCACAGAGCCCAGGTCCCAAACTGGGGGGAGAAGGTCCCAGCAAGCACCCCCATCCCCCTCGAATCCCATCAGACCCTGGACAAACAACCCCACTCCAAGGAAATGCGAGGGAAATGGGGATTTTCCTCTTTTTTTCCCCCAGCCTGTTTCACTGCCCAGCACTGCCCCAACTTCCACTGGTTCCCAGTTCTGGAAGAGGGGGGTGGGAGGTTGTGAGGGGAGCAGCGGCCAGCATCCTGCACCCCCTACCACAGCTGGAGCCTCCCCCAGATATTGCAGCAATACTCAGGCTGGACCAGCCCAGTGCTCCCAAGCTCTCCCAGTCAAGGACCCAGGAGCTCTCCCTGGACACCTGAGCTGATGGGAGGTGACATGGGGACAGAGACAGGCCAGGGTGAGCTCACAGAGGCACAACCACCTGTCCCAAAGCCACCTTTGAGCTGGTCTCCATCCACCCTGCTTCAGATTTCACCCCACTGCTGTATCCCCACAGCACCTACGAAGGTCTCCAAGGGTTTCACACCAAGAGCCTGGCCCTGCCCTTGTCACCCAGAGGGGAAACTGAGGCACGGAAACCAGGGCCAGAAAGACCTGACCAAAGCAACTGCTCATCTCCCTGTAGTGATGGTGCATGGCGCTCGTGGCCTCTCTCTCCTCATTGCTGCCTTATTGCATGTAACAACCTGCCCAGGCCTCAGCCATGAGGAGGAGGCAGCAGAGGAGGAGGAGGAGGAGGAGGAGGAGGACGAGGCAGCTGCACTGGGAGCAGACCCAGGGTAGGGAGTTCATGACTGCTGGAGCTCAGAGCTGGCCAAAGCCCCTGGCCATGAGTCAAGGGCTATTAAGGGATGTTATTGCACTGAAAGACTTTTCAAGCAGGGAAATCCCCCGGGGTGGGAAGCAGAAAAGCCTGCGCTCTGGGGGCTGCCCAGGGCCCTGCTCCCCCACCCCTGGGCTGCAGAGCCCTGTGGAGTTTTGCTAGTTCATTGCTTTTTGCTTCTCTGGACACAGGGCTCCAAACACAGCACTGCCTGGGGGGGACTGGGGAACCTGGGTCCAGCATTGTGGTGGTGGGGGGTGACTGGTGAACCTGGGTCCAGCATTGCCTTGGGGGGGTGACTGGTGAACCTGGGTCCACAATCACCCTGGGAAGGGGGTGACTGGTGAACCTGGGTCCAGCATCACCTTGGAGGGCTGTGACTGGTGAACCTGGGTCCAGTATCACCCTGGGGGGGGTGTGAGTGGTGAACCTGGGTCCAGCATCACCTGGGGGGTGTGACTGGTGAACCTGGGTCCAGCATCGTGGTGGTGGTGGGGTGACTGGTGAACCTGGGTCCAGCATCACCCTGGGAGGGGGGTGACTGGTGAACCTGGGTCCAGCATGTCCTTAGGGGGGTGACTGGTGAACCTGAATCCAGCATCACCCTGGGAAGTGGGTGACTGGTGAATATGGGTCTAGCATTGTGGTGGTGGTGGGGTGACTGGTGAATCTGGGTCCAGAATCACCTGGGGGGGTGTGAGTGGTGAACCTGGGTCCAGCATCACCCTGGGGGGGGGGGGTGACTGGTGAACCTGGGTCCAGCTCCAGTGGGATTTGATTCCTGCAGAACTATTAACTCTCTGGCATGCCCCAGGGCTGCTGGTGCCTACTCAGCATTACAGCCCACAATTTTCCCCAGGGATGGAGCAGATGGAGCTCAGGGCCAGGGAATGGGAAGGGACCCTGGGAAGGGGACAGTGAGCAGCCCTGGAAGCAAAGCAGAGGGACACTGGATGCTTTATATGCAGCATCCAAGGATTCATTTCCACTGGAGCTGGCAGGACCATGGCACACCCAGCACCAGCAGGGCTGGAGGCTCTTCACTGGGGATCCACATGGGATGCTGCTCCAGCCTCACCAGCACTGTCAGGCTCACCAGTGGCTTCCCAGGCTGCAAAGCCCTTCCTGAAGGCAGGAAATGCTTTTGTAACAACCACCACTGTTCCTCCAAAGAGGGAGCATTGCACAGATGGGCTCATCCTCCTCCAGCAAGGGGACAACCTGCCTGTGGAGGAAGGTCTCCAGGCCCTCCTGGAACCTCTGCTATGCAGTGGTTTCTCCCCTGGCATCACCAGCTCTCAGTACTGCAAGAGTCATTGTGAAACTGTGTTTTATTTAAGCCACAGCTCTTGGTGATGTAGGGCTACAACCCAATCTCAGCTCCATCTACTTACTGGCTGGATGTTATTTGGCAGGAAGAGTTGTGAAGATGATGAAAACTGCTATTCCCACCCCAAAAATTCAGGGCATGGAAACAAGGAGAACAGGAGGTGCTGTCTGTGCAGTGCTGGATGTGCTATGCAGGGGCACAAGAGGCTGGGCTGGCTCTTCCCTCACACCATGAGGAGCTCAGGGGCCAAGAAGGGAGCTCCAGAGCCTGCACACTCCAGCCTGTCTCCAGGCAGGGAACGTCACCGTGGCCCCTCCAGTGTCCTGAGCGATGGTGTCTGCACAGCATCCCCATGGCACCTCTCAGTGCATCCTCTCCATCCCTTCTGCTTCCTCCAGCCCTGTGCCAAAATAGCCTGAAATAGGAAACTGAGGGGCCTGTGCCATGAACTAGAGAAGGGGGAACTTCTCAACGTCAAGAAAAAACCCCATGATGCTGGAGGAGCTTTAAGCCTCCCCAGATCCCCACAGGCAGCTTGGGGACAGGCTTCTTGCCATGATGCTGCCCCCAGCAAGGAGCTTTCAAATGCAAATCCCATTTCCAATATGCAAAGACACACGGTGAGCAAAGAGCTCAGAGCAAGAAAATCTATGCACCACTTCCACCCTCTGCTACCCCAGCCAAGGATGCCCAGGGAAAGCTGGTGAGGCTCTGGCCCACCCATGGCTCTCCATCCCAGCCACCAGCAGCAGGACAGCTAGGCTCTGGGGTTTAATTGCAATTGTTGACAGGGAAATGATGGCCAGAGACCGTTAGAATATAATCCTTTGGGAAATGTTCCATCTTCTCCCTGTCATCCCCAAGAGCGGATGGCAGAGGGGCAGTGGAGAAAGAGGGGCAGTGCTGGGTGGAAGTGCTGGCTCTGTGCCTTGCCATGGGGCAGAGCAGCCAGGCTCAGGGTGCTGTGGGGTGATGGGAGCATGAGGGGCCACGGAGCAGGGGGAAAATGCAGGAGGGAAAGGTGAATGGCCTCCTTTTAGGGCATGGGGCAGCACTGCCCTTCCCAGGGGAGCTGCATCCCTGCTGTCCTGTTAGACTGGAGCTCAGCCCTGCCCTGATCCCCAAAAGCAGCTGCATGTGATGGCCAGCCCCAATGCCTTCCCACCCCAGCCCAGGCAGCGTTCCCCCTGGACAGGCTCTTTGCCCAGGGCTGGGTGCCTGCCTGGGATGGGTTTGGGATGGGGTCAGAGGGGCTGAATTGCTCTTCCCATGGGAACACACTCCTCTTGGGGGGGGGCACGGATGGCTGCGTGCCAGCACAGTGCCCCTTTGCCACAAATTGCCACCACAACCAGCACCTCACAGCCAGCCCAGGTACAACCCCATCCCTGCAGAACCGGGGGGGGGTGGTGTTCTCAGCCCTGGGAAGACCCAGCTGCAATGACAGGGGATGACTTCAGTCACCGACCCCATTGAAAGGCAACTCTTTCCACTAAGAAAACCCTACAAAGATAAAGCCAAATGGCCAGCAGTCTGGGTGACAGCCAGCCCAGGACCCCGCTGCAGAAGGGGGTCAGGCAAAGAGGAGGGTGATCAGAGGGCTGGAGCAGCTCCCCTCTGGAGAGAGGCTGAGGGAGCTGGGCTGGCTCAGCCTGGAGAAGAGAAGGCTGTGGGGGGACCTCATTGCAGCCTGCCAGTGCCTGGAGGGAGCAGAGGAACAGGAGGGGAATCAGCTTGTTCAAGGGCAGAGACTGGCAGGACAAGGGGGATGGAGTGAAGCTGGAGGAGGGGAGGGTTAGATTGGATCTTAGGGGGAAGATCTTTGCAGAGAGAGTGGTGAGGGGCTGGAAGGGGCTGCCCAGAGAGGGGGTGGGTGCCCCGTGTCTGGGGGTGTTCCAGGCCAGGTTGGATGGGGCCCTGGGCAACCTTGTGTAGCTCCAGGCCTGAGGTTGGTGTCCCTGCCTGTGGCAGGGGGTTGGAGCTCTGTGACCCTTGGGGTCCCTCCCAACCCAGACCAGGCTGGGATTCTATGGTTCTATGAAAGAGAAAACGATCGCAGCCCTGCTGACCCAGGGCTTTGAAGCTGCCCAGGCAGCACACCCCGGCTGGGGAGCACCCCCACTCCAGGGCAGGCAGCAGCCCCGCTCCTCCTCACTCCCACCGGCGGCTCCTCGAGCCCCCTGCCCACCCCTACCCGCTTCTGCCTCTGCTCCTCCACCTACCGCCACCCGCTGAACCGGGGGCAACCGACCGGGAGGAGGGAAGCGACGCCCCCCTGCCCCAAACCCAGCGCCCCTCGCCCGGGGGGCGGCATTTTAAGAAGCCTGAGCGGGGGACTGAGCTGCTCCCACGGAAATCCCATCGAGCCTCTCTCCTCCCAGGGCCCCGGGCTGGTCACAGCGGGTACGAAGCGGCCGCCGACCGGCTCCGAGCCCCGGCCCCCGGCCGCACCGGGAAACCGTGCGGAAGGGCGGAAAGTTCTGGATATAAACCACGGACTTGTACATCCCGCCCCTTCGGGCCTCGGCCGGGGCTGCGGGCGAGCAGGGGCCTCCCGGCTCTGCCCCGGTGTCCCCGGGCTGCGGGGGAGCCTCGAGGGGGCGTTGGGACCGAGCCCCGCGGAGCTCCGGGCCGGGCCCCTCCAGCCCCACGCGTCCAGCTGCCCCGGGCGAAGCAGCGAGGGGGGTGAGAGGCTGCGTGGCGGCCGTTGTCGGGTGAGGGCTGCCAGAGCGCGGCCGGGACCCCCCACCCCACCCCCGGGCGGGCTCACGGCCCCGCCCGCCCCCGCCGGGGGCCCCGTCGGCGAAGAGGGGGGGGGGGAGCTGCGGGCGGCGACGTGCAGCAGCGGCCGCCCCGAGCCCCGCCTCCGGCGCGCGGTGGGAGAGAACCGTACAGGACAAGCTCTGGTTGGCCGCTCCGCCTGCCACTCAGAGCAACGGAGCCCTCCCGTTGGACAGCGCCCCTAAGCCTTATCAGTCCATCTCCCGGAGCTCCCGCGTTGTCACGGCCCGGCCGCTCCGCCTTTCGAAAGTGCGCAGTGCGGAGCCACTCCGCCAGGAAACATAGTTCCCCGTTCGAGCGGCGCCTCCCCCCCTCCCCCCCCTTCCCTTGTCCCGCGCTACCGTTAACCCAGGTCCCGCCGCGACTGGTGCCGCCCCGCTTCCCCCTACGGCAACCGAGAGTGCGTGCGGGGAGCAGCGCTTCACACCACCCGCCCCCCCCCATCACCTGCTGCCCGTGCGGTCGGCGGAGGGATACAGCGGGGGGGAGGTGCTCCGCCGCCAGGGGGGCGGGGCGTGAGGCGGGGGGGGGGGGAGGAGGGGAGGGGGGGGAGGAGGAAGAGGAGGAGGAGGAGGGGAGGGGGTGGCCAGCCGCGTCTCGCTCCGCCGCCGCGGGGGGACCATGCGGAGGCAGCGGGGCCGGCGGGTGCAGCAGCAGCGGGAGGCGGAGCGGCCGCGGCGGCAGCAGCATCATCAGCGTTAGGACCCGGGGCAGTGGGAGGAGGGGGGTGGGAGGGGAGGGGAGGGGAGGGGAGGGGGGGAGGGAGGCGGGGGCGCGGGGCGGTCCGGGGCGCACGCGCCGCCCGGTGCGGGGCGATCGCGCCGCTTCGTTACATTGTATCCGCCGGCGGCGCGAGAACAATAGGCGCCGCCGCCGCCGCCGCCCGCCGGCCCTGGGCGCCGCGGCCCCCCCCCCCACCCGCTGCCTCCGCCGCTCCCCCGGGACCTTCATGCGCTTCCCCTCCCCCGCGCACGCACGGGGGCTGCGCGCCTGCCCCGGAACAGGTAAAGGCAGAACCAGGCTGACCACCGAATAAAAACCATCCGGTACCGACGCGCGTCCCCCGGTGCTGTGGGAGAGGGAGGGCTCGGTGCAGCGCCCCCCCCCCCTCCCGTTCCCGTGGCCGCCACACTTGAAGCGCCCGTTCGTTCGCCCTGCCCGGGGCTGCCCCGGGCCGGCAGCGGCGGGACGGGACCGGGCTCGGCTCTATTGTCCTCGGCGCTGCCGGCTCTCGGCAAAGTTGGCCGGGGGAAGCGGGAGCGGGCGGTGGATGGGACCTCCTGGGGGGGTCTCCACGCGGGTGGGGGGCGTCGCGGAGCGGCGGGGGGAGGGGGTGTTTCCCCGCTCCCCGCCGGAGGAGGGCCGGTGCCCCGGTCCTGCTGCGAACTTCAGCCGGGCAACTCCCCTCTCCCACCCCCCGGCCCGGCGCACAGCCGTCCCCGGGGGGGTTCCCCGTCCGCTGAGCCTACTCGGGGCGCTGCAAAAGTTGGGGGACCCGCCGGGGTTTGGGGTGTGGGGGTGGTGTACTTCGCCCCCTCCCCGTGGTGGTGGTTGGGGGGGGGGGAGGGGGGCAGCCTGCTTCACCCGCTCCCCGTGGCCGGGGGCAGCCGCGGGGTCCCGCTTGGTCCTCCCCACCCCGCTCTGGGTAGGGGGGGGGGCGAGTCGGCCGTGCCCCCTCCCCAGAGCACGGGGGACTTGGGTGGGGTGCAGCCACCCGCTTCGTCCTCCTCCCTCTGCTGTGTGCGTGTGGCGGTGGTGGGGCAGCCCGCGTACCTTCCCCCGCCGACCCGGCGGGGCCCCCAGGCCTGGGTATGGGGGTGAGGGAGGCCCTGCCCGGCCCGGTGGGCCCGCTCCGGCCTAGTTGGGCCCGGTCCGGCCTGGTTGGGCCCGGTCCGGCCTGGCTGGGCCCTCGCGTGTCTCGGCTGCACAAGGCCGCGCTTGGAGCGGGGGTGAGACGCAACCTCGGGGCTCCGGAGCCTTTGTCCGAGGCGAGAAGGTACCGGTGGGCCCCGCCGGAGGAAACCCGAGCGGGACGGGGGGTGAGGCGGACATCTGCTGCGTGTCAGCCCGGCACCGGCCGCCCCCCCCTCCCCTCGCCTCCTTGTTCAAGTTTTACTCGGCCTTTGTGCTGCCGGGGCGGGTAAAGCCCTTCCCGGGCCAGGGCAGGGCGCTGGTTTCCCGGGGGCTGGTTTGGAGTTAAAAATAGGAGGAAAGTGTGTGTATGTGGAGAATAAAAAGAAAAGCCCGGGCTGAATTTGGGGGGGCGAGCACGTATTGTTGTCTGTGAGCTTGGCTGAGGCCGGCGGTCGCCCCAGGGGATGTGAGGTTTGAGGGGGTCTGCTGCTCTCCCCACCCCGCCCCGGGTCTGCTGCTCGCCCCCCCCCCCCCCCCCCCCGGCTGTGCTCCCCCCCCCCCCCCCCGGGTCTGCTCCCCCCCCCCCCCCGGGTCTGCTTCCCCCCCCCCCCCCCCCCGGGTCTGCTTCCCCCCCCCCCCCCCGGGTCTGCTTCCCCCCCCCCCCCCCGGGTCTGCTTCCCCCCCCCCCCCCCCCCCGGGTCTGCTTCCCCCCCCCCCCCCCCCCCGGGTCTGCTTCCCCCCCCCCCACGGGTCTGCTTCCCCCCCCCCCACGGGTCTGCTCCCACCACGGGTCTGCTCCCCCCCCCCCCCCCTCCTCATCCCCAGCCAGGGACTGGGGTGGGGAGGGGGTTTCTCCAGCATCTCACAAGGACGAGCTCATCTCCCCCTCCCCAGCCCACCCCACCAGCGTGGTTAGTTGAGAAAGTTGCTTTAAAAACACTGACCAGATGCATGGCTGACACTTAAAGAAAAAAAAAAATAGAAAAATAAAAAATCCCCTTTTTTTTAATAGCAGCAAAAGGTTTTTCCATGTTGGGCTGAGAGTTCAGCCTTCTGGGTTTTCATTCTTTTTTTTTTTTTTATAACAAACTTCATTGAAATGTGGTGGCTGGGCCCCGGCACAGCCCGTGAGCGCTTTGGATTACATGGAGTTTTTCTTTTTTAACCTTATGATTAATGAGTTAAATTTATTGGCCAGCTGCCCTTTGTAACCATGAATGAGTTCCTAAAGAAAAAAAAAAAGCCAAAAAAAAAAAAAAAGGAATCTTTTATCTCATCCCAGGCCTCTCTTTCCTCCCTTCCAGAGAAATATTTTTCTATCCTAGTGAGCTGGCCAAAAAGATCAATCTCCCTTTAAAAAAAAAACCAACAAATCTGCAAAATTAGGAAGAATAATATTTACCAATCTTGCAAGGTTGCCTGGAGGGCTTTTATTTTTGCAAAAACCCTCAGAAAACATTATTTTTAAATTTTTTAAATTTTTTTCCCCCCCCCCAGTCCCTTTGGGGAATGGAGAAGGTTCAGTTCTCACTGTGTATAGCCTGTCTGGGCATCCCCAAACTCAGCCCCTGAAAAAGCAGCTGCAGGTGCTCAGCAACCCGAAGGAAAGAGGCTTCGTAAGATCACTTTTTTTTTTTTTTTTTTGCTTGCTTTCTTTTCTTTCCTTTACTTTTTTAAACAAAACTAAGCAAGGACAAGAGAGCCTCCTGCAGGGAGTGAGTGTGGGGGAAGGAGAGGGGGGCAAGCTGAGCCAGACAAGCGCCTGAGTGATAACTTGCCTGAACCCTTTGATAAATGAGTTGACTTTTTTTTTCTCCCCTCCCCTTCTATTTTTTTTTTTTCCTTTTTTTTTTTTTTCCCTCTTTTCCCTCTTCATTTGCCACACGCCAGGAACAGGATTGGCCCAAACTAGTGGAATTGGCAGCAAAAAGCTAACATACAAGTGTGGCTGGTCAATAGAGCGCTTGTTCCTGCCTCTGGGTGCTATGTGAGGACTCCGACTGTGCTCGCAGCAGAGGGGTTGGATGCTGGAGACACGCAAAGGATTTTTCTTTCTTTCTCTCTTTCTTTTCTCTCCCCTTTCTCTCTTGCTCTGCCTTTTTAAAATATTCATCAATGGGGTGGGTAGTTTGCTCTAGTCATTAAAATATCTCTTTCCCCTCCCCCTCGTTTTCTCTAGGACTGCCACTGTTGAGTCTGTGGGAGTATGAATCAGCAGCAGCAGAGAATGGCTGCAGTTGGGACAGACAAAGAGCTCAGTGACCTGCTGGACTTCAGTATGGTAAGCGAACGCAGCCGGGGGGGGCTTTAAAGGCCCTGGGGTTTTCCTTGTGCGCAGTGTTTTGGAGCTGCAGAAGGGAGGAAATGTGAGCCTGGAAATTGGACATGATGGGTTTCAGATGTGCTGTGTTTGTGTGCATGCACATGTGCTGCAACTTGTTTACTTTCAAGTTAAAGCAAAGCCTCTGCTGCCACCCCCTACTCTCCCCCCTCAATGCATACTGTTTCCTTGCAGGGAGCTTGGAGAGGTGGGTTGAGTTTGAAGGCTTTTTTTTGTGTGTGTGTGTGTGGAAACGTAGCAGAGTTGTGTGTTCTCTGTTTAAATGCTCAGTGCAGAATGGGCTGGGTGGCTGTTACTAGAAGCCACGCAAAGATGTAACTTCAGTAGCTGATTAATCAGCCTTTTTTCCTCTCCCCAGATCCAGGCCATTAAACTTTTGCTCCCACAGGTTATTTGGTCACAGTTTGAACTGTATCCAAAGCTCTCCAGTGCATTATTTTTGCAGGAGTTGGACACTTGTGTTCCCCACGCTCTGCTCTTCTATATGCTGGGAACTTTTAGCTGCATTTAGGAGATGCTTATTTTCAAAGAAATGGGATGTAAGAGTTCCCCCCCACCCCCCCCCCTCCCAGGCAGGGTGTGCACAGCTCAGAGGGAGAAGTCCTTTCTGGTCATGGCAGGGTGAGGGTTCATTCCTGGCACCGTGTGCTCTGTGCTTGCCACACCAGTGTTGGCTGCTGTTGGCAGGTGACTTGTGGAGGGGAGAGCTTGTGTTCAAAGGAGAATAACTTTCTGTTGGGTTCCCCTGTTGTGCACTGTGCCCTCGTGGCACTTGAGCCTGTGTCTTGCTTTATAGATAAGCAAACGTGCTGCAAAGATAGAAAAATCCCCAGCTCAACAAGGAGGAATAACTCTCTGTGTCACTGCTGTGGCTCTGGGCTGTCCAAAAACAACCCAGGCTGGTTTTCTTGCCCCATGGAGAAGAGAGGGAGTGAAGGGACAAAAAGTTGTGGCAGAACTAGAGGGCATCACCACCCTGGTACCTGTTATCCCTGTGGGAAGTGCTGCTTTTCTGCATCCAAGCGTGGGGGCTTGTACCAGTCCTGGTAGGGCTTTGTGCTGGATGTGGGGGTTGGTGGTGGGAGTTCTCAGCCCCTCAAAAATCAGCTCTCCTGTTGGGATGAGAGGCCCAGTTCTCCCAGTTTCATGCTTCTGCTGGGAGGCTGGTTCCATTAAGTTACCTGTGGTGTATTTTAAGAGTGATATGTTTTACGGTGGGTAGGGGAGCTGCAAGTGAGAATGTGCATTTAGAAACAGGGGCTTACAGGGCTCACTGGGGAGAGGAAGAGTAGAGGAAGAGCACGGTTATTTGTCCCTCTCTCATCTCTGAGGTCCTGTGGGTTGGCAGGAGCTGTGGAGCTTTCCATTGCCTGCACCAGAGAGTGGCAGGCTGAACTGCACCGTAGGTCAGTGACCCATGATCTGCTCCCTGGCTGGAGCTGCAGTGGCTCCTGCTTTGCTTTTTCACCCCTTTAGGAAAAAAAAATAAAAAATCAAATCCCACTCACCATTTAGAACTTTAAAAAACCCCAAGACCTGCTTTTCAAACTTAACAAACCATCCTCATTTGCATGCTCAGAGTTGTCTTCCCTGGAGGGATCTTGACCTGTTCCCTCTGTACATGAATGTTTCTGTCCTTTGAGATTAATTTACACCTAATAGTTGAATTTGGGTTTCATTCCAATGCTTCTTACGCTAGTATAAACCTGGGAACGACCAGAAGTTGTTCTGAGTTCATGTAAGGCTCACAGCACTGGGGGCAGCTGCTTGCAGGATGCTCAGGGCCTGCGAAAGTCATTTGCCAGCAGCGATTCGAAGACGTTCCCTCCAGGATAAGTTGGGTCGATGGGCTCCAAGACAGGCTGGGTTTAAGCCAGAGCTATTTCACAAGCCCTCATCTCGACACACCCCTCTCCTGAGTGTGCATAAAGGGAATATTAACAGCTCTCCTGAAGGGTGAGTAGCTACAACGAAAAGCTCCATAGCTAGTAGATGGTATTCACCCTGGTCTTGAGAGCTTGTTGTGCATGGTGTGTGGGTCTGTCAATGAGGCTGCTCTGTGGTGTTGCACTCTCTGTGGTGTTGGGACCCAAAGCTTGCCCTTTCAAGTATGTTCATATTCTTTTTTTTTAACTAAGCAGGAGTTGGAGCATCATTTTGCTAATCTTCTCCAGGAGAGTAGATGTGAGGGAAGATGAGATTCAGAGCAGCTGGAGGCATTTGCTTCAGATCAGTATTTCAATTCCTTTTTTTCTTGGGACTATATGTTTAACCCAGTGGTCTGTGGTCCAGCTCTGTGCTGTGTTTTGCTGTGCACTGAATGAATTTTAAGGTCCATCTCCAACTGGGCTGCATAGTCAGATGGAGTTTGTGGGGACAGTAAACAACAGGGTTGTGAGAGGTGATAGAAATTGGGTTTACAGTCCTGAAAAGAGACTCATGCCTTCTTTAATAAATAAATGTGGTAGTTACTGAGCTGCAGAGTGCTTGCCCATAGTGTTGTGCCAGTGGAATTTGCCAATAAGGGTGAAAATCGAAGGCAATCTGTAATGTGCATCTGAGTGAGCCAGAGCCAAACACCCAGCTCTGCAGTCTGAGCGCTGCTTTGGGGTGTGCACGACAGCGTGCTTACCTCTGCCTCTGAACAAATTGCCTTTTATAATTGCCCCAAAGTACAGGTAATTTGTAAGCTTTCTTTCACCACTGCTCCCTGGCAGTACTCCAGGGCTTGCGAATCTGGAGGAGAGCTTTTGAGAAAGCATCCTGCCTGTAGATGGAAGTTGCTGGCTTAACCTATTTTGGGGTTTTGGTGTGTTCTCCTTTGGCCTGTGGTTGCCAGGCTTTGGGTTCAACCTGGCTGGCACAGGCTGCGTAGGGCAGGAGCTGCCCTTGGTCTGTGCTGCTGGGAGATGCTGGGCTGTGAGGATTCACTGTGGTTATCCCGGGCAGCATCTCGACTGCGGCATGCTGCCCGTGTTGGAAGGTGCAGGCAGGTGTCCCAGCCAGGCTGGGGTGCTTGGAGGGCAGGGCCACCACCCCATGGCACAGAAAGAGCTGGGATGGAGCAGCCCAGGCGGGCACACAGACGGGGGTGGGGGCCTGTCCGTGCCACAGAGCGCGCCTGCCAAGCTAGATAGTAGCAGGCGGCTGCGTGCCAGGCTAGGTCTCTGGCAGAAGTGAAATGCTGTTAACAGCCATGATTATTAGCAGAGTATTAACCATATGCTGCGGGGATGCTAGTTGTCAGTGTGGGTTTCTAGCTGGGTGAGACGTTGCAGGGTAGGCAGGGGCTTGAGCAGTCGCATAGGACCTGCCGGCTGATTTCTCCGCGAGCAACTGCTCTCATGTCGTGCCAACCCTCGTGGCTGCAGCCATCGAACTGGGGGTGAAAGCCAAACTGTTAGCAGGAGGCAGAGCTCAAGCAAACTCCTCCTGCCCTCTTGCCATTGCTGTTTCTGACACGCTGGAGGATGCTGAAGCTGTGCCGTGCTCCGGCCAAGGCGCGATGCCTGTGTTTCCATGATAAAAACTCTTTGGTTTAGAGTAAAGCAGTTGTAAAGTTTGACTTTACACTGCAGTGGACATTTGGGGCTGTAGTCAGGAAGGTCTGTCTTAAATGAACACGTATAAAATATCCTGCTGGCAGCGCTTAGTGAGTTGAATTCCCTTTTCTCCCTGAATTAACAGCTGGATATTTTCCACGCTGCAAAACACATCTCAGGTTTTGAGCTGGGGTCTGAGGTTGGTTCAGTCTGTGACTTTGCAAGGTGGAAGAGTGAAGGAAGTGAAAACACCTATTTAATTTGAAAACACTGTTGCACTGGTAGAAATAAATTAAATGTTGCTTGGTATTGTTGTTCCTCTGGCAAATTCCCTGCGTTGCTTCCAAGCTCGGTGTTGAAAGCACAGGGTCTTTTGGCTGTACCTTCCCCAGCCTTTGGATCTCGCTGTGGGCTGGATTTGCATCTTTTAACCTGGGAGAGGTGGAGGGAGAATAAATTCTTAGAGAGGGGTGGAAGTCCAGCTGTGGGGGTATACAGAAGTTGTTGGCAGCTGTCAGGGAGGCTGGAGATAGGACTTGAGAAACCAAAGGCAGCGACTTAAGATGGGTGATTTTACATAACCGTTTAAATCTACATTATTCAAATCCAACAAAGGCCAAGTAATGACCCAATTACAGTTCCTCAGACGCTGGGTCCCTTCGATGCCTGGGTCCCTCTGGTACATGCCAGCTCTGTCTCCTCCCCCCCCTACCCCCCCCGTTTATTTTTAAAGCAGCATTTAGAAGCAGAAAGGAAATTTGCAGTGGGTGGGTGAACTTGAGCCTGTGAGCGACATATGCCAGCGAAGGCAGCCGGTACTTCACGTATGACTTGCGCTGGGCTCCTCCAGGCAGCGCAACCCGTCGGCTTCAGCCCACACCACAGTGGAAAAACAAGCTGGCAGCAAGAAAAAAAACAAAACCCCAAACCAACCCAAGACATTTCCTGGAGTTGGCAAGTGATAAGTGTGTTTGGAGGCTGTATTGGGTACCCCGGGGTTCCCCCAGTTTCCTCCATCACCCTGCTTTAGCATCCTCGCTCGCCTTGGTGTAGAAAGGGGTCCGTGACTCCTTAATCCCTTGGGGAAGGAGAGCAGGAAGGTGTTGCATCAGGCTCAAAATATCTCTCTGAGCAGGCAGAGGCAAAGCTAAGGGGAGAGGTGGGGAGGGCATCCCCAGTGGGGCTGGGTGCGGGGGCGTGCTGGGGATTACCGAGCGTGGGGGAGGGAAGGGGGGGGGTGGTGGTGACACGGGGACACGCCACCTCTTTGAGAAGTAGAAAGCACTCGTTGCACAATGGAAGAAGGCTGTTCATTTTCTCCACTCCTGTTTGCTGCTCAGACCTTGGGTTTTTCAGCATCAGCAAGTATTAAGCAGAAATGCTCATGAAAAAGAGCTGATTTTGTTGTTGTTGCTGTGTTGTGCTGCTCAATACCGTTAGGTTCATGCATCCCATCCCCCTGCTTGCACATGCAGAACTGCTTCTCACCACTTGGAAAGGGGGTTTCTAACCACTTCACTTAATCTTCTTCCCTACCTTAAGAGGAGGGAGTGAGCACAGGCTATGTGAGATCAGCTGTGTAAATTCCATTTTTAGTAATTTTGGAGATCTTGCAGGAAACAGCGCTGCTCTGCAAGGGGGTGGGGGGACACACACGCTCAGGAGAAACCTGTAGCCTTGCAGAGGGAGGTAGGCTGTGAGGCTTAGGTGTCCTCAGGGTTTGTTTTTGTTTTCTGGCCTGACTTCCTGAGGAAACATGATGTATCCAATGACGGGGCCACCAGCCCACCCCAGAGTGACTCTGAAGCCCACCCTGGGGTGCCCCTGGGTGTGTAGGTCCAGCGTCTCTCCCTGCAAGGCTGCACGTAGGAGGGTGCAAGGAGGTGGGGTGGTTACTGGTGTGATCCCTCAGGAAGGCAGAAGGGCTTGTCCACACCTGGGCTGCACATGCTGCTGCACCTCAGTTTAAATCCAGGTACAGGAGCCATCCACACTGCGTGTGCGTTCGTGTGGATGATCCCAAATCTCTGTTCTTCTTTTGAATGGCAGTTGGTTTCTTAACTGCTCCCTTTGCATCTCCACCACATTTAACTGTTTTGTTGGGTTGGGTTTGGTTTTTTTTTTTTGGTTTTTTAATCCCCAGCATTTGTAAAAACAAAGCTGGGCAGACAGTTTTGTACAAAGGAATGTTTCTGACCACAGCCAGACATCAGCTATGTCAGGGCATGAAATGCTGCCTTTCTGTAGGCTCTTGTGCCATTGCATTGTTTAATCTTCAAAGCATTAAACTTTTTGAGTTACTCAGACATTGCAAAGCTAAAAATAATAAAAATTCAAATGATTTGGTGGTGAAAGTATCTTGAGTCGAGTAGTAAAAGGATATTAAAATGTTAATTCACTAAGTGTTTTCCCACCAGTTGTTTTATTGGCTGAGCTCCGTTTGTGTGGAGAAGAATTAGTTTGCTGCTGCACACAGGTGCATATAACATTTAAAATAACAGCTTCTGAACCCCTCCCAACTTATATTAAAAATATTTATGCAGGTTAGCTGATGAGGTATGCAGTATTTTTGAGGAAGCTCTCTGGCAGGAGATCAGTAGTGATCCTGAAGCTGTGGCAGCATAGCAAACAAGTAGCTGGAGTGACCGATGCTGTAAAGTAAGCTCGTTAATCTTTCTAATCATGAGTTAAATACCTTTGTCCTTGGAGCAGCTTCTCCCAACCAAACGCTGGGCTGTGTTAGGTCACAGCACTGCCAGAGCCCCCAAAGCACCAGGGATGGTGGGAGCAGCTCTGTGATGCTGGGGGAGGCGGGGTGGGGGGGTGGGGGCTCATCCCTCCCAGAGCTGGTGCGAATCTTCCTGTGCTGCTGATGTTGAGCATCACCAGAGTGTGTGGCTTAGTCATTCCTGCCCACATCCCATCCGTGGACTGGTCTGGGAGTAGTGTGGGAGATGCAGGATGAGACTGGGGGTGTTAAGGGATGAAACAAGCTCTGCTGGGTGCTGTGGTTTTGGTGCGGTGCTGTTGCTTTCCTGCTCCCTTTTCATGAATGGAGTTGCCCTTGCTCCATGGCCCCGTGGGCACCCGCTAGTCTGAGCCTCAGTGAATAAGTTAGGGAAGAGACTTGCTTTTGACCACAGCACTGATGCTTCTTGGATAGTTTTCAGTTGCATGGAAGGAACCAGACACGCTGTATACACAGGAGAAGTTTACACACACAGGAATGTGTGTGTATATTAGCGCACAGCTGCGCTGCTCTCCTGTCCCTCCTGCAGCTGAGCTGTGTAGCAGGGACACAAGGAGAGGAAAGGTTTTTTTTCAATAAAGTACTCCTCTTTCCTCCCCCTTGCCTGCCCAATTTGACCCCGTTTGCAGCAGCACAGCAAAACTTAACACACTGAAACCTTTTTCTCTCTCATCTTGTTTTTCTAGATGTTTCCCCTGCCAGTGGCTAATGGCAAAAACAGACCCACGACCCTAGCAAGCACTCAGTTTGGAGGATCAGGTACTGTCATCTCAATTTCTTTTTTTCTTTTTGTTTCTTAATGCCATAATGTTTCTTGCAATAAATTTATATTTGCTTCCAGAGACCCAGGCAGAGGGGTTTCTGTAGTTTCGTGTGGTGTTTATTTTTCTGGGGATGGTCTGCTGCTATTTCTCTGGATATTTTTCTTGTTGCTCCATTGTGTCCCTGAGCAGGCAAAGCTGCTCTTGCTGATTGTCTTCAGTTAGGAAGTCAGTACCTACAGTGATGGTTGTTGTCTCACTGCTCTGATGGAAGCAGCCTGAGAGCAGACAGTCGGTGCTGTTCTCTTAAGCTGCTTAGACCAACACGTGTCTGCAGACCTATGCCCTGGAAGCCCTACGTCACTAAGAAGACACAGTGGTGGTTAATTTCCAGGGCTCAGCTGCCCAGAGGGGGTCCCCTCCAGTGCAGTTTGGGTGTCTGCTCCATTCAGCGGCTCCCTGTGGTTGGATGGGATCTTGGCATTCCCAAAGGGACCTTTGCAGAGCCCTCCTGGACAGATGCCTCCAGGCAGCACTGCCGCCCCAGCGAGGCAGGCAGCAAGGTTGGTTTGAGCTCTTTCAGCTGGACCCCACTGAGGTTTTGGAGTGCTCTCCAGCAGAGCCTTGCCTGTCCTGTCTTGCTGCAGTGCCCCCAAAGCCAGCAGCTGGCCCTGAAGCACTGAATGGCCACATCTCTGCTGGCCGAGATGCTGAGGAGGAAGCGGGGTGCCACCGTTGAGGGGCTGTGGCAGCAGGGTGTCTGTGGGTGAGGTGGCTGTGAAAGGGGACTCTGAAAGGTGTGGAGCTTCGTGTGTCTGACTGGGAAACACAAGGCTGGTTACTTGAGGCTGAAGCAGAGAATTCCCTAGCCAGGCAGATGGTGCAGTGCCGTGCCAGGCTTTTGGTGCCTGGGGAAGCTCCTCTGTGCAGAGCTTGCCGCAGCCCCTGGCATGCAGGACGTTCAGTTAATTCATCCTTCTTGCTGACACTTTGTGGATGATTAAAACCTGACCTTCCCTACCCTCAGCCGACTCAAGCTGTCCAGGGAAGCTCCTGGCCATGTGGAATGGCTGTGCACCAACACTGGGAGACATCCCAGAAACTGGGATGGGATTTCCAGATAGCAGCTCTGATGCTGCAGCGCGCTGTGGGGTAGCTCATGGGGAGACATGCAGAAATAGGGCAGGAGAGGTGTGCTCTGCCCTGCTCCTACTCTTTTTGGCCAGGAAAATCTGATGTTTTCAGATTGGGTTGTTTAGCTGCATGTCAGGATGGGTTTGAACAAACATTTGTACAGGGAGGGAAGCTGCTGAGTGGGTGCTGGAGGAAATCTGAGGGGGAAAAACTTCTGGGGTTAACCTAGATGGAAGCTGATCTCTGCAGCAAGTGTTCCTGGTTGTGACTTCTGCTGTTAAAATCATCCACAAAAGATGTGCTACATGCTAGTGAGAGAATAGGAATGGAGCAGCTCCCATTAATTGGTTTCCTGCTCAGAGGCTGGCTTGGCTGCTGGGTTTGTAGTGCTGGCCAGCAGGGAGGGGGCTCTGTGGTACAGCTGGCACAGTGACCGGACCCCCCTCTGCTTGGCTGGGCAGCAGCTGAAATCTTGTATTCTAACCCCCCCTTTCTTTTCTTTCGGGTGACTGAAAGGTAATGTTGACACCACCCTTCCTCTGGGCTGCTGCTTTTTGAGTCTGGCTGTGAGCAGTTCATAAAAACAGAGGGCTGATGTTATACAACTGCACCGAAGGCAGTTGCACAATCGCTGCTGTCCTGGTGTTGGGGCTCTGCAGCAGCTCTGTCACCCTGCTGTGCATATCCTGGGCTGGAAATACAGCTCAGGGCTTGGTTTAGGGGGAATTATACAGCTCAGAGCTTGGTTTAGGGGGAATTCTTTTGCTCTAGAAGTGAAGTTACCCCTCAGCCAGTCTCTTTAGCCTCACCTTTATGTGTTCCATTTGCATGTTAACTTTGTGATTTCTCTCTGGCCCTGAATGTTTGACAATTGGTGTTTTGCTGGCGAGGTGAATAGCTGCTGTGAGATGTTGAGGAAGTGTGCCATGTGTAGGGGTGCACTGTGTCTCTTAGAAGGATCCAAGGTGTCTTAAACTAGGTCATAGATAGTGGCAAGTGGTTGCTTTCATAGTTTGTTGGTGTTGGTTTACTTAATTCACAGCAAGGTACAATCAGATATTAGTTCATTCCCACAGGCACAACAAGCCATCCAGCTCCAAATATAACTTGAAGTCAAATTGTCAGCACTCCTGATGTGGTCAGAGGGTTGGAAGAGCAGATTGTCCTTGGATTTGGGGATGTGGGCTTGCTGGGGGAGCAGGGCTCCTTGCAGCCACGCTGTACTCTGGACCTAGAGATTAGCTCCCTAAATATTCTTGCCTTGCAGGAAGGCCTGGGCTTCAGCTTCATCTTTAAGTGCCTCATGTTTTTCAAGGATAATAAACTGTTGCCATCTTATGTGCCACACAGATGGGTGTTTCCTACTTCTGCTCACCCTTGGACATGTGAATTCATGGCCTCCTGTTTTTTCCCAAGGAAGAGAGAGATGAAATGGTGGGGCAGCATTTAATTTCTGTTTTGCCCCCCTCTGAAAGGGGCAAAGCTGTTGGCCTGAGGCTCCTTCCTCCCCACAGCAAGTTGGGTGCAAAGGGCGCAAAGTGGTGATGCTGCTGACCCCCACTTGCCATGACAATGTTTTTACTTCCAGCTGGTAAATAAGCTTATGCAGCTGTTTGAATCAGTGCTACTAGAAAACTGCAGTGATAAAATTGCCCCAAATTAAAATCCTTTTCAAATCCCAATTAATAATTGCCCTGGCCAAGCTGCTGGTGCTTGTGTGGGTGGCCCCTTAGAATCATAGAATGGCATGGGTTGGAAGGGACCCCAAGGGTCACAGAGCTCCAACCCCCTGCCACAGGCAGGGACACCAACCTCAGGCCTGGAGCTACATAAGGTTGCCCAGGGCCCCATCCAACCTGGCCTGGAACACCCCCAGACACGGGGCACCCACCCCCTCTCTGGGCAGCCTGGTCCAGCCCCTCACCACTCTCTCTGCAAAGAACTTCCCCCTAAGATCCAATCTAACCCTCCCCTCCTCCAGCTTCACTCCATCCCCCTTGTCCTGCCAGTCTCTGCCCTTGAACAAGCTGATTCCCCTCCTGTTCCTCTGCTCCCTCCAGGCACTGGCAGGCTGCAATGAGGTCCCCCCACAGCCTTCTCTTCTCCAGGCTGAGCCAGCCCAGCTCCCTCAGCCTCTCTCCAGAGGGCAGCTGCTCCAGCCCTCTGAGCATCTCCGTGGCTCCTCTGACCCCTCTCCAACAGCCGCACATCTTCCTGTATTGGGGTCCCCAGCTCTGGACACAGGATCCAGCTGGAGCCTGATGTTTTTTCTCTCCTGGGCCAGAAAAATGCCAAGTGTTAATTCAAGCCCTCCAGCTTTTGAGATCCCTTTTGCTTTTCTATTTGTCTCCTGGTTTTATTTTAAGCTCTGCCACTGTTTCCCTCATTTCTGTCCTTAAATGCACTGGGGAGGAACTGGTTTAGCTCCCCCCACCGCATGGACAGTTCAGCACCTCCGCTCTGCCTGTTCTTGGCAAGGCAAAACCCAACAATTGCTACTAGGATGGAGCTTACGTCATGCAGCCTGTGTCTGCAGCATTTATAGCACATATAGGTCACCACGGGAAGTTGGTCTTCCTGGGGCTTTGAGCCACAACTTGTGTTTTCCAGCCTGAGTTGTGTCATTTTGTCACTGGTATCTTTTCTTTTAGCCAGGATAACTCAGCATGTGCCTATTGTCCTGGGCCTAGAAGGCTGTGGGGTCATCATCCCCTTGCCAAATTGTTTGTTTATTATTTGTAGTAGCAAAACATCTAAAACTGTGTCCTCCCTCCCCCCCACCCCCCCCACCCCTCCCATGTCATAGTTCATAAATGACTAATCTGATCAGAAAGGAGCTCCCTCTCAGCACACTCAATTAAACTGTGCCTCTAGCAGCAAGCTGGGCATGCTGAATTGCACATGGAAATAACCATTTTGAATTGACACTAAGACAGGAGGAGTGGCAGGAGGCAAAGGGGTTGCATTGTCTTTTCCCAGCCCTGGCAGTGGCATTGCCACCATGGCATGGGGCTGTGCCAGGCCTGTCACCTCATGGCTGCTTGAGCTTTCAGCAGGGTCTGTGTGTGCCAGCTGCACCTTTGCTTTCACAGAACCACAGGGGTTGGAAGGCACCTCAAGAGCTCACTGGGCCCTGCCAAAGCAGCTCCCCAGCTCATACTGCACAGATAGATATCCAAATGGGGCTGGAATCTCTCCAGAGAAGGAGACTCCACACCCCCTGGGCAGCCTGTCCCAGGGCTCCCTCACCCTCACTGGGGAAAAGGTCTTCCTGGGCTCTAACTTGCAGCCATTGCCCCTTGTCCTGTCCCCACAGACACTGAGAAGGGGCTGGCCATTCCCCCTGCAGCCCATCCTGCAGATATTGAGAGACATTCAGAAGGTCCCCCCTGAGTCTTCTTCTCTCCAGGCTGAACAGCCCCAGCTCACCCAGCCTTTCCTCCCAGGGGAGATGCTCCAGGCCCTTCAGCATCTCCTCAGCCTCCTCTGGACTCTCTCCAGGAGATCCCTGGCTGTTTGATCCCAGGGAGCCCAGCACTGGACACAACACTCCAGGTGGGGCCTGAGCAGGGCAGAGCAGAGGGGGAGGATCCCCTCCTGTGACCAGATGCCCCCAGGATCTTTGGTGAATGGGTTAGAGCTCTGAATCAATCCCAGGGACGTGGTTGTGTGAGGAATGGCTGCTGAGCAGCGCTTTGCATCCCCAGTGACCGTGGAGGGTGTGCATGTGCCTCCCCTTCGTACCCAAAATGGTGCATGATGCCAGGTTTGTGTCCCATTGAAACAGGAGCCCAGGCAGTCTGGGCTCACAACAGATTCTGCTCACAACAAACACAAGTTCTTCTAAAACCCAGTGCTTTTTATTTTCCTTTTCCCCTTTGGAGTAAGTGAATTCACTGTTAAATGTCTTTTCCTTCTTGCTTTGTGCTGAGGGGAGTTCCCTTTACTTGGGACCTGGTTGGTGGGTTTGGAGGGGCCAGTCCCAGTCCCCTCCTGGGTTCTGCTGTGATTCCACCCCAAAAATTTGCTTGATCCTTGATTTTTTTTTTCCTAGTGAGAGGGTGTGATGGGGCTCATTGTGGAGGGGAATTGCTTTGATCAGGGCAAGTTGATGAAACATTTGAAGCTGGCTAACCAGGGAGTTTTTCAAAGACCTACAAGCTGGTGCATGTAACAAATTTTAAGTTATAGCCTGCTGAACAAAGTCAGCATTCTCCCTGGAGGTGGGTGAGTCTGTATCCCCTTTGAAAAGCCTGCTTTAAACAGCATTCAGATGTGGATACCTGTGGCAACAGCGCTGGGAGCAGTAAATTGTCTCTGAGATGGGGTTGTCTCTTTAATCGGTGCTATGGGTGAGCTGTTTGAAGATTTAATTACTCTTAGGTGGGGAGGAGAGGGGCTGATGCTGGGCTCTGCTTTGCTTGTGGAGTGGCTGGCTGGGTGCTTAGCAGTAAAAAAAGCACCTTAAGTCAGAGAGCTGCTTGTTTCTGTTGCTGTGCTGTCAGCAGTGGGGTTTCAGGCTGCAGAATAGCATTCACAACTATTTACCACAGTGAGGAAAGCAGGAGCTTTTATTAGTAAGGATGTATCACGTTTTCCTACTAACTGCCTCTAGTTCCCACATGTTTTGCTCATGCTCAAGTGGGAGTGATGGGCTTTGCTTGCTATTTTGATAGATGATGAAAGGCAGACATGAGGTGTGCAATATGGGACTTGAGACTTCAAACTGGCACTTTCCATTCCAGTGTGTGCTTCAGGCTGCTTGTTTATGGTGCAGCCCCATGCGGTGGGCTTGCAAAGCTGTCACTCAACACAAAGCCACCACCACCAAAAAAAAAGTCAAAAGCAGAAAAATTTAACTTGCCTGTTAGTGGGATTGTTTTGTTCCTAAGGAAAAAGTATTTCTTAGCCATTATTAAAGGAGGGGAAAACAAAAAAATGCCTATCATAGAATGGCATGGGTTGGAAGGGACCCCAAGGATCATAAAGCTCCAACCCCCTGCCACAGGCAGGGACACCAACCTCAGGCCTGGAGCTACACAAGGTTGCCCAGGGCCCCATCCAACCTGGCCTGGAACACTTCCAGGGATGGGGCACCCACCCCCTCTCTGGGCAGCCTGTTCCAGCCCCTCACCACTCTCTCTGCACAGAACTTCCCCCTGATATCTAATCTAACCCTCCCCTCCTCCAGCTTCACTCCATCCCCCTTGTCCTGCCAGTCTCTGCCCTTGAACAAGCTGATTCCCCTCCTGTTCCTCTGCTCCCTCCAGGCACTGGCAGGCTGCAATGAGGTCCCCCCACAGCCTTCTCTTCTCCAGGCTGAGCCAGCCCAGCTCCCTCAGCCTCTCTCCAGAGGGGAGCTGCTCCAGCCCTCTGAGCATCTCCGTGGCTCCTCTGACCCCTCTGCAACAGCCCCACATCTTTCTTGTGTTGGGCCCCAGCTCTGGACACAGGATCCAGCTGGGGCCTCCCCAGAGCAGAGAGGGACAATCCCCTCCCTGTCCCTGCTGCCACCCCTCTGCTGATGGAGCCCAGGATCCCATTGGCCTTGTGAGCTGCAAGAGCCATGGACAAGTCCTGCTTGCAAAGCTGTGAGGTTTGGTTAACCTGGGACAGAGATCAAGACAATCCCTGCAGCCCTGCTCTCCACACCTCTGGAGTGTTTCCATCCCTGCTGCTGGCAGAGCCAGCTCCCAGGGTGTAGGAGGGTGCTGTGAGGGTATTGTGGGGAAACACCCGGGGTGCTGCAGTCCCAGCCTTTCCAGTAACAAAGCCTGGAGGACTTTCAACGAAGTTTGTCTCCCACGTGCTAGTCAGGTGTGTTAAACAGCTTTCTGCTTTGGTTTTGTCTCTGCCTTGGGGAAGCTCCTGTTCTCCTTCCTCTCCTCTTTCTGCCCCGTGTTCTTCCCATCCCATTAACCAGGATGGGGAACACAGGGTTGGGAAGAAAAGGGCTCACAAGGTGGGGGCTCCCATTAACCAGGATGGGGAACACAGGGTTGGGAAGAAAAGGGCCCACAAGGTGGGGGCTCCCATTAACCAGGATGGGGAACACAGGGTTGGGAAGAAAAGGGCCCACAAGGTGGGGGCTCCCATTAACCAGGATGGGGGACACAGGGTTGGGAAGAAAAGGGCTCACACAAGGTGGGGGCTCCCATTAACCAGGATGGGGAACACAGGGTTGGGAAGAAAAGGGCCCACACAAGGTGGGGGCTCCCATTAACCAGGATGGGGAACACAGGGTTGGGAAGAAAAGGGCTCACAAGGTGGGGGCTCCCATTAACCAGGATGGGGAACACAGGGTTGGGAAGAAAAGGGCCCACAAGGTGGGGGCTCCCATTAACCAGGATGGGGAACACAGGGTTGGGAAGAAAAGGGCCCACAAGGTGGGGGTCCCATTAACCAGGATGGGGAACACAGGGTTGGGAAGAAAAGGGCCCACACAAGGTGGGGGCTCCCATTAACCAGGATGGGGAACACAGGGTTGGGAAGAAAAGGGCTCACAAGGTGGGGGCTCCCATTAACCAGGATGGGGAACACAGGGTTGGGAAGAAAGGGGCCCACAAGGTGGGGGCAGGGAGCATGGATTGGCAGGAAATAGCAAGTGGAGGGGAACAAATGGCAGGGGAAGATCTTCACGCCTGTCTCCCTTCATCCAGGGTCACACCCCAGTTGCATCTCTGATCCTTGTGTCCTGGGGTGCATGTTCCTGCTCCCAGGGCTTCCCCACCTCAGCAGCTGCTTCTCCTCTGCTGTTGCAGTGAGGTTGAAACACAAAAGCCTTTCTTACCTCTCTTCAAATGTATTTTCTTTACCTAAACTCTTTCAGTGAGGCTGAGAGCGAGGGTGTCCTGCCAGAGGCACAGGCACACAAGGACTGAGCTGAGAAGAACAAGAAAAGGGTGACCATGCTGTTGGGGTGGTGGGGATGCTCTGCCAGCAGCTTGGTGCTTCTCCAGCCATTGGGGAGAGGCAAATGGAGCCTGGTCCTTGTCTTGGTGGGGGTTTGACTTCAGGGGGTGAAGGGATGCACACCTTCACAGGAGAGGTTTTGTTGGCTGGTTTTAGTTTGGTTTTTTGGAGGGCTTTATAGAATCATAGAATGGCAAGGGTTGGAAGGGACCCCAAGGATCATAAAGCTCCAACCCCCTGCCACAGACAGGGCCACCAACCTCAGGCCTGGATCTACAAAAGGTTGCCCAGGGTCCCATCCAACCTGGCCTTGAACACTTCCAGGGATGGGGCATCCACCACCTCTCTGTGCAGCCTATTCCAGGACCTCACCACTCTTTCTGTAAAAAACTTCCCCCTAATATTCAATCTAACCCTTCCCTCCTTCAGCTTTAAACCATTCCCCCTTGTCCTTCCATTATCTGCCCTTTATCTGTTCTTCTCCCACCAAGTAACACCAAATTAGAAGAAGTTATTTCCCAGGGAAGAGTCTCCTGGTTGGATTTGAGACTTAAACCTAGGAAGGAGCATGGGAGGTGTCAGGGGTGCAAGAGGGGCAACGCTGCACTGAGGTAAGTGACAGCTTTTGTTTAGAAACTGCAAATTTGATGCAGACCAAGTTTCAGCACAGCTTTAACTTTCCCAGAAGAGCTAGAGCAGCCCAGCCATCTCCTCCTGACAGAGCTTTGTGCTTCCTGAGGCAATTGGGTACCAGCGAATCTGTTCCTGCTTGAGGGATCCTGCTTGAGTGTATCTTATGTAAAAATCACGTGCCTTGCCTGGATTAAAGCTGCCATGAAGCTGGGCTGGGAGTCAACCTCCTGTGTTTCACAAGGACCTGTACAAGCTCAAACACCCACTCTGCTTCTAGGAAGAGAAGCCAGTTGTGTTATGGCTTGTGTGCCTCGTGTCGTCGCCTCGTTAGTCCACGCTGCTGCCTTCAGTTGTGAGGGCTGAGGTCTCCTTCCAAGCGATGCTCTGGAGGGCAGCACACTTGGGGTTTGGCACTGGGATGCAACAACTCTGCCTCAAGCCCAGCTCCAATCCTGCCTGTGATGGTGTGGGGCTGCGATTTGAATAGTTTGCCTTTGGCTCAGCATCCCAGCTCAAGGCCTTACATGCTTGTTGTGCCCTTTCCAGAGGGGAGAGATGGCTTTGGAAAGGGCCCAGCAGGTCTGGCAAGCGTTTCTGCTGGACCTCAGTGCTGCTAATTTGCCATTCTGCATGCTCTGTAGGGTGCCTTTCCCCAGCACGTGGCCTGCGTGTGACCAGTCACTCTGCCTATTGCATCTCCCTTGTTAATGCTTATAGGCAGGGAAATTCCAATTGGAATTTTGATTTTATTTTAATTTTACTTTGAGACAACAAATGGGTGTCTTAAGGGCATGGATTTAATGCATAGTGCTAGTTTATTGCTCTGGATGGCCCCATCTTTTACCTGGCACTGTGCTCTCCAGTGAAGGATGCTATAAATGCATCTTCTCTGCTCATTAGTGCCCCAAATCACTGGTAAAGGTGTTACCTTTGATGCTCATCTAACACAAGATGAGGCTCTGAACCCAACTGGATAATGATGTTACTCCCAAGTGGCATTTTTACAGGTGAGATGATGGTGATCTGCCACTTTAGCTGGAAGAGGGAAATGTTGCCACAGGCCTTGCTGTGCTCATCAGAGTGAAGTCATTAACATCTCTGTTTCCTAAACTCTTTGAGCCACACACCTGAGAGTGTGAGAAGAGACTGTCAGCTAAACTGATGGGCAGGGGAAGCGCTCTCCAGAAACACTTGAGTCCCCTCAGGGGTGTTTATCTTAAGGGTGGGATGCAGGGGGACATGGGCAGCCTCTTCTCAGTGTCTGTGGGGTCAGGACAAGGGGTGGTGGTCTCAAGTTGGAACACAGGGAGTTCCACCCCAATCTGGGGAAGAACTTCTTCCCAGTGAGGGTGAGGGAGCCCTGGGACAGGCTGCCCAGGGGGTGTGGAGTCTCCTTCTCTGGAGAGATTCCAGCCCCATCTGGACACCGACCTGTGCAGTATGAGCTGGGGAGCTGCTTTGGCAGGGGGGTTGGACCCCAGGAGCTCTCTGGGTCCCTTCCAACCCCTACAGCTCTGTGACTCTGTGCTGAGGCTGGCTCAGCTGGAACCTGAGCCCAAACAACACACTGCGCTCCTGGGTTTGGTACCTCTCCCCCTCAGCGCAGGGGTGGCAGTGCAGGTAAACCCCAGGTCACTGATTTCTGGCTGTTATTTCATTCTTTTCTTTTCCTTGGTGCTTGAAGCTTCTGCTCAGCCTGTTCTACCTGCTCTGGATGCAGGAGCAGAGGGGTTTGCCCGCCCACATGCTGGTGTCTCCCCAGCACCCTCTATCGCTGCCGAGCACTAGGCCAGAGGTGGACGTGTGGCTGATGCAGCTGTCCCAGTTATTTCAAAAAGTTTGCCCACATCTGTCTCTTGGATTCCTGGCTGTGTGGGCTGGGATTACCCTGCCCTCTCCCAGTGCCTCCAAATAGCTGAGAAATCCCAGGAGCACACAAAGGGGGTGGCAGCCCACAGGCTCCAGTGAGGAGCACCCGCTTGTCTGCTGTCCCTGAGCACCACTACAGGCTGGGGGAGACTGGCTGGAGAGCTGTCAGGAAGAGAAGGACCTGGGGGTGTTGGGTGGCTGCAGGCTGAATATGAGCCAGCAGTGTGCCCAAGCAGACAGGAAAGCCAATGGCATCCTGGCTTGTGTCAGGAATAGTGTGGCCAGTAGGTCTGGGGAGGGGATTGTGCCCCTGGGCTGGGCACTGGGGAGGCTGCAGCTGGAATGCTGAGTCCAGTTCTGGGCTCCTCAGCATCAGAAGGACACTGAGGTCCTGGAGCGAGTCCAGAGAAGGGCAACCAGGCTGGGGAAGGGGCTGGAGGGCAAATCCTCTGAGGAGCAGCTGAGGGAGCTGGGGGTGTTGAGGCTGGAGAAGAGGAGGCTGAGGGGAGCCCTTCTCCCCACCTGCCCTGCCCTGCCAGGAGGGTGCAGAGAGGTGGGTGCTGGTCTCTTCAGCCAGGGGCCAGGAGATGGGCCAAGGGGCAATGGGCTCAAGCTGCCCCAGGGCAGGGGCAGAGCAGATGGGAGGGGAAAGTTCTTCCCTGGCAGAGCTGTCAGGGCCTGGCCCAGGCTGCCCAGGGAGGGGGCTGAGTCCCCTTCCCGGGGGGTGTTGAACAGAGGGGAGATGAGGTGCTCAGGGAGCTGGTTTAGCACAGGATGGGAATGGTTGGACTGGATGATCTGAAAGGGCTTTTCCAGCCTTGTGATGCTGTGACAGGACAAGGGGCAGTGTTGGGGCTGGGTGCTGGGCTTTCCTCAGCACAGCCCCAGGTCACCAGCCCAGCTGGATAGTGCAGCTGCCTGAACCTGATCAGTCTGGGAGGTGAGGATGGGCAGCAGCCTGCTTGGTGTCATGCTGCCCAGCTAGGGGGGAGCTCAGGGGCAGCAAAAAAAGCCCCCAAGACAATGTGCTGGCCTGGGTGCAGGCACCTGTTGGTGAGCAGTGCTATTAGGAGAGGGGTGGCACATAAAGAGAGCAGGGTGCTGGCAGACAGACAGCTATCAGTCAGTTGATGCCTGTGCCCCCACCAGACCTCAGAGCAGGGAGCAGCTGCCATGGAGAACACCTTGCTGCACACTCTGGAGGTCTTTGTGCCAAAAGGTTCCCAAATAGTTTGCAAGTCTTGATTAGCACATTAGCTTAAACAAATTGAGTTATATATGCCACAGAGGGAAGCAAGGTACTGCACTCCTTCAGTGTTGACTTAAAGTTTAATTAATTTTGTTACCAAATGAGGCATGAAATACAGTGTGAAATATATTGTGGTGCTGAATGCATAATTGTACAGGGGGCTGGGAGCACAGTGAGTGCTGGGGATAGGAGATCACCTCAGGCAGGCTGGGGCACAGAGCTCTGGTGGCACCAGAACGTGTGCATCTGGCAGTGGTAGCACAACTGGGCTTCCAGCTGGCAGCAGACCCAGTGGCATGTGTGTCCCAGCAACCTCCCCAGGAGAGTAAGGGCTGGGCCAGCCTCCCCACCTAAAGGGGAAGCATCATGCCTGAGGGTTTCTCACTGCTATGAAATGGGGGGGTTGTTTCTTTCCTTGGTTTGGGTTGGGTTTTTTCTTCTATGGAGGATCGAATCCCTGGGCAACATTCAGCCCCTGGCTGGGACTCCTGGCTGTGGCTGCCCTGGGTCTGTCCTCTTCAGGATGCAGCAGGAGCAGCCACTGTGGCCTTTGCATCTTCAGCCTGGAGAAGAGAAGGCTGTGGGGGGACCTCATTGCAGCCTGCCAGTGCCTGGAGGGAGCAGAGGAACAGGAGGGGAATCAGCTTGTTCAAGGGCAGAGACTGGCAGGACAAGGGGGATGGAGTGAAGCTGGAGGAGGGGAGGGTTAGATTGGATCTGAGGGGGAAGTTCTTTGCAGAGAGAGTGGTGAGGGGCTGGAACAGGCTGCCCAGAGAGGGGGTGGGTGCCCCGTGTCTGGGGGTGTTCCAGGCCAGGTTGGCTGGGGCCCTGGGCAACCTTGTGTAGCTCCAGGCCTGAGGTTGGTGTCCGTGCCTGTGGCAGGGGGTTGGAGCTCTGTGACCCTTGGGGTCCCTCCCAGCCCATGCCATTCTATGAGTCTTTGATCTTACCTGCCTTAAAACCCATCCAACCCAGGGTGTGAGGTAGGATGTAGGATGGTAGTTCTGCCACCTGGTTACAGAAATTCCAGCTCTGTGGAAATACATGAGGAGGGGGAAAAGCTGAACTGTGAGTCAAGGCTTCTTCATTCAGCTCTGGAGAAATTTTGTGGCAGCTGTTTTGATGCTGTTCTCACTGCCATGGTGAATGTTTCTGGAAGGAGGATGTCTTCACAGCACCTTGCTCCCCCACTGAAGGAAGGAAAGAGACAATCCAGGACATCTGCCCCTCCCCCCCCCCCCCCCTTTTTTTTTATTGAAATTTGGAATTTTTCAGTTAACTCTCACAAGTAGCTCAACTCCAAAGCAATCAGGGAGAAAAGTCTAAAGAAAATACAGTCCATCTGCCTGTTAACCCTGAGAAGCACATCCCCACCTCCAAAGGGACCTAAGGCAATGTTGTCTTCTAAATTTAGCTGGAGATGGTGTCAGGAACAAGAGGGAGGTGAAGCTAATGTGGCATAAGCTTTTTCTAGCAGAAGACTCTTCATGGTTAGACAGGGACTGAAAAGAAATACCCAGGCTTCATTTCAGAATGTCTGGGGACAGGGTGGGGAGGAAGGGCAGCCTCCTGCACCCTGGTCTGCATGTGGAGGTGTGGGTTCTTTGCATACCAAGTGGGAACTTGGCCCATCCTAAATGGGAAGAACTTCCCAGGAAGGTGGGTGATGCTCCCAGTGTGCTGTCTGCAGGAGCTGGGGATGCTGGTGAGCTGTGGGGTCTCTTTTGGTGGCAGCACTTGGGAACCCATGGGAACCAGTGGGCAACAGCTTTGGTGTTGCAGTGGTCCCCAGAGCTCACTGACCACTGCTTGAGGCAGAGCTGTTCCTCCTCAGAAGAGTTTTCCAGGCCTGAGGTTGGTGTCCCTGCCTGTGACAGGGGGGTTGGAGCTCTGTGATCCTTGGGGTCCCTTCCAACCCTTGACATTCTATCAAGCTGCTTCTGCCTGTCTTTCATCACTGGCCCCTGGGGACAAGGAATCATTGAAGTGCTTTTCCCCTCCTGGGTCTCTGGCATGGTGCTCTTTGGTCACAAATGTGGTGGCATCCAGGGGACCACCTAACCTGGAAGGATGCCCAGCCAGACTCATGCAGGACAAGTCTTGGAGGACAGTGGCATCACCTCTCACCTTCCTGCACAACCTGGGGTAGCTTCATATGGACAAGTGGTGGAACCCATCCTGTGTTGGTGTGTGATGCCCCATGGAGCTGTGGGGAGATGCTGGGCCCCTTCTGCTTTCTGGAACTTGGGGTTTTTTTTTTGAGTGAGGTGTTCTCTCTTCCAAAGGCTTCTTAATGCCCCGTTAACATTGTTATACAAAACAGCAGTATGCCAGTTAATTAGGAGAAATAGGCACTAACCTCTGCCATATGTTGCTCTTCTCCTCGTATTTGCATTTGAAAGTCCAGCTGAATTTCAATGTGAAACTGGATTTTATCCAAATGATGAATGGCCTGAGAGGCTGTGGGAAGGTGGATGTGCCTCCCTATTGCATGGGTGGGGTTTTTTTTTCTGTTGAGCCTTCCTTTTTAAAGCAAGATGCCTTTATTTCTTGTACCACTGTTCACCTTTCCTTTAAAACCTGAAGTAAACTTGGCTGGCTGGGTGGTCATCCCTGCATCCTCTGAAGTACCAAGGCTCCAGCCTCCTGAAGGAGAGATTAGATTTACTCCTAAACACTGTGTTTTCAGTGGCTGAGGAGATGAGCATCCCCAGGCTGTTGGGATGCAGCCTCTGCTGCCCTGTCCTTGTAGGTTTGTCATCTCCTTCATAGAACCATAGAATGGCATGGCTGGGAAGGGACCCCAAGGGTCACAGAGCTCCAACCCCCTGCCACAGGCAGGGACACCAACCTCAGGCCTGGAGCTACACAAGGTTGCCCAGGGCCCCATCCAGCCTGGCCTGGAACACCCCCAGGCACGGGGCACCCACCCCCTCTCTGGGCAGCCTGGTCCAGCCCCTCACCACTCTCTCTGCAAAGAACTTCCCCCTAAGATCCAATCTAACCCTCCCCTCCTCCAGCTTCACTCCATCCCCCTTGTCCTGCCAGTCTCTGCCCTTGAACAAGCTGATTCCCCTCCTGTTCCTCTGCTCCCTCCAGGCACTGGCAGGCTGCAATGAGGTCCCCCCACAGCCTTCTCTTCTCCAGGCTGAGCCAGCCCAGCTCCCTCAGCCTCTCTCCAGAGGGGAGCTGCTCCAGCCCTCTGAGCATCTCCGTGGCTCCTCTGACCCCTCTCCAACAGCCCCACATCTTCCTTGTGTTGGGCCCCAGCTCTGGACACAGGATCCAGCTGGGGGAGGGCAGAGCAGAGAGGGACAATCCCCTCCCTGTCCCTGCTGCCACCCCTCTGCTGATGGAGCCCAGGATCCCATCTCCCTTCCCAGCTGCCAGAGCCACTGCTGCTCAGGGGGAGTTTCTCACCCCCATGACACTCACTCTCTGACACTTTGCTCACTTCAGAAGGACTTTGGTGTCCACAGGTGCCTTTCCTTCCAAACAGTGAGTCAGTGGCCCAGCCAGGTGGTCTCCAAGTCACCTGTGCCTCTGCAGCAGGAGTGCAGTGAGGGTTCTTCCCTTGGCTTTCCCAGCCTGCTGCTGGATGGGGCTCGTGCACGTGGCCCCTCTGGGCTCAGCTCACAGCACATCGGCTGCGGCTTCCGAGCTGGGGGGGCTGGAGCTTTCTTGGCTTTTTAGTTTGTTGGAAGCTCCAAGCTTCTTCCCAGACAGGGCTGTGGTTTCTTTGTGGCTTCTCTGGCAGCGTGGGGCAGTGGTGGCATCTCACTGGAGGAAGAGCTGTGTTAGGAGCCGTGTGGTGGCTTGGTCCCTGGCAGTGCATCCCCACAGTCCCTTAGAGCTGCATGCACTTTCCACTTGGCTGGAAGCTGGATTTTTCTCCTCCTCTGAAGTGTATTTAAACTGAATTAAGCTCTGTAACAAGCTCAGCATTATATTGCTGAGCTGGATGTGCTCACACAGCCCTTAGTGACCTTTTCCCTCACCTACCTGGCAAAAAAAACCCCTTAAAAATCACTTCATATCCTGATTATTTCACATCCTTTGCTGAGGATCACTTGGGTGTCAGGCTGGCCATGGTGCTTGCAGTGGGAGCTGGTTGCCACAGGTTTCTGACTTTTGTTCTCCTTTCTCTTGGCCCCCTTGGAGATCAGTTCAATCTTTAGGATAGTTTCTGTTGGGGAATTTTGTTGTGTTAATGCAGCTGAACTAATATGATTGCATTTCCAGATTTGGGTAATGGAATAACAAGTCAGGAAGTTCTTTTTTCCCCTTTTTTTATTAAAAAAA
Source organism: Laterallus jamaicensis coturniculus (assembly GCA_022605575.1). NCBI lineage: Eukaryota > Metazoa > Chordata > Aves > Gruiformes > Rallidae > Laterallus > Laterallus jamaicensis. The sequence goes on along the minus strand of JAKCOX010000043.1, from coordinate 4,932,576 downwards.
AAAAGAAGAAGAAAAGAAAAGAGAATTTATTATTTAAATACTTCCAAATTATCCAAGTCTCCAGTGGAGAAGATCTTCCCCAGTTACTCTTGGCTTGAGGGCTCCTTGCTGCCATACAGGGTTGTGTGTGCAGCTCCCTGGGCCTGGCTGCACTTTGCTCCATGGTCAGACACAGACCCAGAGCCACCCTGGGGTTGTCCTGGGCACGTTCCCCCCAAAAAAAAAGGGTCTTCCCTTCTTCATGAGAGCTCCCACACTGAAGGGGCTGTGTGTGTTACCCCAGTGCAGCGCTCAGACAGAGAGCCTTGTGTGTGTCCCCTTGTGTGTGTCCCCTTCCCTGGGCCAGTGTCACCATGATCTGGATGTGTGTTGGCTTTGCTCACCTCACTCTCAGGTTTTGGAAGGGGGATCTGGAAAACAGTTCAGCCAAATCTGCTCTCAATGGCAACTTCCTTTCTAAAAAGAGAAGGATGTTGCGGGGTTAGTGGCTTCCCATTATTCTCCCCAGTTTGAGTGCTTTCTTGCCATCGCTCCCCCAGTGTCAGGCTGTGTGGTCTGCTTTGGTTTGGAGGAACCCTCACTGCTGGAAAAGCACTCTGTGGCACAGGATACCTGTGTCTTGGAGCCACATGAGCTTTGGCTTCCTGAAGCATAGAATGGCATGGGTTGGAAGGGACCCCAAGGGTCACAGAGCTCCAACCCCCTGCCACAGGCAGGGCCACCAACCTCAGGCCTGGAGCTACACAAGGTTGCCCAGGGCCCCATCCAACCTGGCCTGGAACACCCCCAGACACGGGGCACCCACCCCCTCTCTGGGCAGCCTGGTCCAGCCCCTCACCACTCTCTCTGCAAAGAACTTCCCCCTCAGATCCAATCTAACCCTCCCCTCCTCCAGCTTCACTCCATCCCCCTTGTCCTGCCAGTCTCTGCCCTTGAACAAGCTGATTCCCCTCCTGTTCCTCTGCTCCCTCCAGGCACTGGCAGGCTGCACTGAGGTCCCCCCACAGCCTTCTCTTCTCCAGGCTGAGCCAGCCCAGCTCCCTCAGCCTCTCTCCAGAGGGGAGCTGCTCCAGCCCTCTGAGCATCTCCGTGGCTCCTCTGACCCCTCTCCAACAGCCCCACATCTTCCTTGTGTTGGGCCCCAGCTCTGGACACAGGATCCAGCTGGGGGAGGGCAGAGCAGAGAGGGACAATCCCCTCCCTGTCCCTGCTGCCACCCCTCTGCTGATGGAGCCCAGGATCCCATCTCCCTTCCCAGCTGCCAGAACCACTGCTGCTCAGGGGGAGTTTCTCATCCTCTATGACACCCAGGTCCTTCTCACAGGGCTAAAGCATCAAGCCAATCTTCTCTTTCTGGGGTGGAGGTACCAGCCAGTGGAGCCCCAGTACCAGCACAGTCGGGGCTGTGGTGTTTGCCCTTCTTTGGCTATGCTGTAAGAAGGTAATGAGTCACTTTCCATCAAGCTGATAGTTACCCTGCTCCTGTCTTGTATTTGTGTTGTGTAGCCAGCAAGATTATTTATAACTTAGCCAGCATCCCGAGTCTATTGTTTCAGCAAAGAGCAGGAATGACTAGATGACTTCCTGAGATTTTTTTTTTACCACCCCCTCATTTTTTATTTTTTTAAAAATCTGCTTTTCCTTCCAAGTATTATATTCACCAGTTGGATGCTTTCCCCCCACATCTTCCCCTCCTGTTTGTGCATTTGTGCTGCTGACAATCCCACTACCGGTGTTGCTTTAACTCTAAAAACTCTCCCAGGAAAAGCTGGGGTCTGTGTCCTGGGAGGGCTGGGGCACCTTCTGATGGGACAGACAGTTCTCACTGAGCCTAGAGTTGGATTTGCAGGTGCTGAGGACCAAGACATGAGGCTTCAGCGATGCTGATAAGGGGAGGATGAGCAGCAGGGCTTGGTTTGTGCTGTGTTCACCTTGGGATGCTGTGCAAGATAGGTATCATAGAGTGGTCTGGGTTGGAAGAGACCCCAAGGGACACAGAGCTCCAACCCCCTGCCACAGGCAGGGACACCAACCTCAGGCCTGGAGCTACACAAGGTTGCCCAGGGCCCCATCCAGCCTGGCCTGGAACACCCCCAGGGATGGGGCAGGTATACTTCCAGGTGTGGGTTGGTCCAGTCCAGACCACCAGCACAGCATCACGCCTCAGCGCTCCCATTCAGCCTCTCCATCACTGTGCTGCTGAAGCTGTTAACTGGGGACATCCAGGTGTCTTCCATGGGGTGAAAGCTGTTTCCATGCTGGCAGAAGTGGCACATCCAGCCCTGGAGATGTGGCAGTGGTGGGCATGGAAGAAGTGGGTCCTGAGCTCCTGTCCTTGCCTGGTGGCAGCGATCCTGTCTGGGCAGCATTTGTCTGTAACCCTGGAGCTCTCCTGGTCCTTGTGCTGCTCCTCTTTTGTCCTTCTGCCTGCAGTTAATTCCCTCTTGATATTGCAAGACCCAGCAGTCATTGTGGTTTTAATTAAGCCCTTCCCTGGAAATCTCTGGGTGCAAAATTGAGAGAAGGGGGAGGCTGGGTGGTTTGGTGAACTCAGCCCATCTGAACCTTTGGGAGGGACCTGCAGATTGAACTGCTTTGGGTAGCAACACCCTGAGCCCCAACAGCTGTCTGGGGCCACATTGGATCTTCTTGCTTGAAATGAGGGCGGGAGGGTTTGGTTGAGCTGAGCTCTCCTGGCTCAGTGGGATGCTCTGAGGTGGAGCCCTGTCCTGTTTCCTTCATCAACCTCTTCTCAACTGTGATGTAACGAGCAGCCTCTGAGGTTAGAGCGGCTGCAGCCACAACCTGCTCAGGGTTGTGGGGGCCAAAACAACCCAGGGCCAAAACAGCTGAAGAGGAAGGAGCTTTTGGTGCACTGTGGTCAGCAGAGATCCTGCAGAAGCCCTCTCAGTTTCTATTAGTTCAGAACTCAAAACTTGGTGCTCGTTTATTTTTAAGCTGCTGTTTCTAGCTGAGGTACCTGCAAGTCCTTGTTTGTCTTCTCCTGGGTGGGGAGTAAAAACTGCCTTGTAACCCCTGGACCCAGCTCCTTCCTGAATGGGGCTGCTGGGAGGTGGTGGAAGGGGCTGGTGGTTGCCTGGCTCATCCCTGATTCTCCCCTTGATGTTCAGGGCACAGAAATGTTGGCTTTCCAAGAAATGCCCAGGTCCATAGGGAAGCATGAAGTTGGTCCAAATGGAGCTCTGCCACACTGGAAAGCTCTGCTTGGAGTGAAAATTGAGTCCTGGATTGTGTGATGTGGGGCTTAAACATACTCTTTGTGGCAGGTTTGGGTTTTCCAGGTTTCTTGTGGCTTGGGTCAGAAACCAGAGGAGTGTTATGGGCTTGGGGAAGGGATAATGCTCTAAGAAGGGCTTGGGAATGGAACTGATGTCTGGAGCTGTGAGCTCTCAGAGAACTAGTGTGGTCCCCTCCAGGTTGCTTGTTGCAGGCAAAACCAGATATCCTTTGGGATGGGCACTGAACTCACTCTTAGAGCTGGTCCCAAAGCCTTGACAGCCCGAGCAGAGGGGTTTCAGGTCACACAGGAGCTTGTGCATCCAAGAGGATGCTTGTGCTGGCTGCTCAGCTGCCTCCTGTGCTGCTTGTTCTTGTCCCTGTGAGGTGCTGAAGCTGCTTGTCTCCCAGCCAGGGCACCCTTCTGGCTCCTTCCCATCCTAGATACTTGGTTCCTTCAGTTTTCTCTCCCAGCTGGACTCTACAGGCAGTGATCTCTGGTGTGATTCCCAAACCATCCAGCTCCCCACAGCATTTCCCTGGAGCGGTGGGAAAAGCCAAGCCTGGATGGTACTAAATTCCCTCTTCCAGCAACTTCTCAGGTTCCTTTCAACTGAAATGTATGGAAAATAAAGCTGAGTAAAAAAGGGGGGGGGGGAGGGGGAGCTGTGACCTCATGCTTCCCACTATGAAACCATTGCAGGACAGAGCCAGGCATGAGCATCCCCTCCATCCTTCTTCCAGCCCTTCTGGGTCAGCTCAAAAATAGAGAACAGTGCTTCTTCCCCCCCAGCTTGCTTTGTATTTTTAAAAAGGATTGTGGTTTTTTGTTCTGTTTTCTTTAAATAATTCTCTATAAAGTTGAAACTGTAGGACTGGTGGTGTTTTGGGTGGTTGGTTTTAGTGTTTTTTTAACTCAAAGAAGAAAACTGAAAGGTTGGTGAGACGTTGTGGTTTGGATCGCCAGTTGTAAAGATTCCTGGGCACTCCAGTGTACAGCAGAGCTTTCAAACTGGGTGAGAGCAAGTGCTTGTCCCAGAAGGTAGCTTGACAACATATGGATTAACAGCTGGATGTGTGTCTGTCCACACAGGTATTTAAGGGATAATCTGTGTGGCCATCTCAACTCTGCTCTCTGCTGCTTCATTTCCAGCTCTGCCTTAATTTTTGGGCAAGTCTCTCCATCTGTACAATAGCTAGAAAGAGTTTTGTTCCCTGGAGAGGCTTTGAGGTTTAACATTTATAAAAGGCTTTGAGATCTGCAGATAAAGGAAAGCAAGACAATAACCAGCAACCAGGGCTGTGCCAAAGCAATGCCCTGTATCACCACAGCAGTGCCACGCAGGATTGGGTGGAGATGCCTTTTGTTAGAGGGCAAACCACTGCTCCAGAGGCTGCTGCTGCAGGCTTGGTTGGGAGCACTGCTAGCACAAGGGGTGCAGCTAAGCCCCCCCACATAGAATGATAGACTGGCATGGGTTGGAAGGGACCCCAAGGGTCACAGAGCTCCAACCCCCTGCCACAGGCAGGGACACCAACCTCAGGCCTGGAGCTACACAAGGTTGCCCAGGGCCCCATCCAACCTGGCCTGGAACACCCCCAGACACGGGGCACCCACCCCCTCTCTGGGCAGCCTGTTCCAGCCCCTCACCACTCTCTCTGCACAGAACTTCCCCCTCAGATCCAATCTAACCCTCCCCTCCTCCAGCTTCACTCCATCCCCCTTGTCCTGCCAGTCTCTGCCCTTGAACAAGCTGATTCCCCTCCTGTTCCTCTGCTCCCTTCAGGGACTGGGGGGCTGCAATGAGGTCCCCCCACAGCCTTCTCTTCTCCAGGCTGCAGGGGGGACCTCATCCCAGCCTTTAGAAAGGCTTGTGTTAAGGAGATAACCCCGGGTGGAGGCACATAGGTGAGTGTTACCCCTCACACTTCCTCTTGCCTGGGATACTCTCAGGCTGTCCCACAGCTCCCTGGGAGCCAGCTTGGGCTGGAAGAGATGCTGCTGGGTTGCTCTCTGGGCAGTACATCTTAAAATCCCCTGATAAACTTACTCCATAAACCCTCTTAACTTTCTTTTGACTGCCTTGGCATGTCCTCAGAGTGAACTCCTTTCCAGTCCTCCAGACAAAGGCAGGCAGGAGTGGGCAGGGACAGAGGAACTGGGAGCTGTGCTCCTCCCCAGTGTTCCCGGGCGGGTGGGAGGAGTGTGCTGGGGCTCAGACCGTTCAGCACAGGGGTGCTGGGCTCCTCGACTGCCAGCTGCTCAATGGACATGGCATCCCAGAACAAGCTTTTTTGGGGTAGGTCTTCCTGCCAGACATCTGGCAGCACGGATTTTTTTGGCAGAGGGTGGGAGAATGGAGTGTGAAGGAATGATCTTTAGCAGGCAGAGTTGGGAATTCTGCTCTCGAGGGATGGGGAGGCAGGTGGCAGGGAGGTCTTCAGGGATCCTTCTCTCCTCCCTGTGCTTTGAGTACCTTCCTTTCAGTGCTGCTCCACTTTCAGGCAGGAGCAGAGAATGTTAATGCTGCTTGAGGACACAGGAATCCTGTTCTGGGAGTGAGATGCTTGGATCTGCAAGAATAGCGCTGCTTTTTCTGCTGCTTCCTTGCCTCCCCCTGTGACGTGGATGTAAGGCCCTGTGAAGCTCTTAAAGCAAGTTGTGGTGAGTGGTATGGCAAGAGGAGGACAAAAATACACACTTCCAGACTGGCTCCAGCCCCTGATGAAGTTAATTGCTAGCTGAGGGTTTCTTAAGTGAGGTGGGGAGCCGTGGTTGCTGTGCCAGGAGCTGATAGCTGTTGCAGCCAGGTGGGTAACAAAACCTCTTTGTGGATTTTCCATCCTCTACAAGGGGCTTCTGGGGTGGTTTTCATGTCACCTGGTTTTAGAAATGAACCTTTGCCCAGCTTTTTGGTGATGGTCTTGCTTTGAGTGGCTAGTGAGTAGTTCTAACTTGAGACGGAGAAACCAGTTTATCTGAATGGTTACAGATGGTGCCTGCTTTGAAATGAGGTGGGCTCTGGTTGGGAAACCTACACCTCATAGTTTTAAATAAACTTGGGCTTGTGTTGAAGGGAGGCAGCATGCTGTGTGCTTCCCCCTGGGATGCTGGGGAGCAGCCGAGGCTTTGGGATGCTGCTGAGTGAGCAGGATGACTAAAACTGCACAAGCCCAGAATTAGTTTCCTATGAGAGAGTTACACCTCTGTGCCCAAGGTCACCAGAGGCAAAGTGTGCTTCTTGGCCTGGTCTCAGAGCAGCAGGGGCACGAGCTGGACAGCCAGACCCTCCCGTGCCATGGATCCTGGACAGCCAAACATCTATCCTGTGAGGAAAGGCTGAGAGAGCTGGGGCTGTTCAGCCTGGAGAGGAGGAGACTCAGGGGGGACCTAATCAATGTTATCAATATCTTAAGCTGGGGGTGACCTGCTGGAGAGGAGCTCTGTGGAGAAGGAGCTGGGGGTGCTGGGGGGTGACAGGGTGGCCATGAGCCAGCAGTGTGCCCTGGGGCTGAGAGAGACAATGGGATCCTGGGGGCATCAGGAGGAGTGTGGGCAGCAGGTCACAGGAGGGGATCCTCCCCCTCTGCTCTGCCCTGCTCAGGCCCCAGCTGGAGTGTTGTGTCCAGTGCTGGGCTCCCTGGGATCAAACAGCCAGGGATCTCCTGGAGAGAGTCCAGAGGAGGCTGAGGAGATGCTGAAGGGCCTGGAGCATCTCCCCTGGGAGGAAAGGCTGGGTGAGCTGGGGCTGTTCAGCCTGGAGAGAAGAAGACTCAGGGGGGACCTTCTGAATGTCTCTCAATATCTGCAGGATGGGCTGCAGGGGGAATGGCCAGCCCCTTCTCAGTGTCTGTGGGGACAGGACAAGGGGCAATGGCTGCAAATTGGAGCACAGGGAGTTCCACACCAACATGGGGAAGAACTTTTCCCCAGTGAGGGTGAGGGAGCCCTGGGACAGGCTGCCCAGGGAGTGTGGAGTCTCCTTCTCTGGAGAGATTCCAGCCCCATCTGGACACCGACCTGTGCAGTATGAGCTGGGGAGCTGCTTTGGCAGGGGGGTTGGACCCCAGGAGCTCTCCAGGTCCCTTCCAACCCCTACAACTCTCTGATTCTGTGAAACCCTCCAGTGCAGTGGATCCTGGGCACCGTAGAGGTTTACAACTGGCTTCTTTTGCTCTAGCTTCTGCCTGGGGTTGAGGGGATCCAGAGGAGCAGCTGAGGTCCCCTCTGCCAGGAGCACACAGGGCTCTGGTGTCAGAGGCGAGAGGTGTGGAGCTGTGGTTTTGCAGGCAGCTGAGCTGACGGTCGCTTGCTGCTGGCTGAGGTCTTCCTCTTCCCGTCCATCCTGGGCTAACCCTGTCTTGGGGGCTTCTGGGGCATGTTGTTCTCCAAATGGGGAACTGATTTTTGTTGGGTTTCCTGCTGTCTTAACATGTTCAGCAGCCCCTGGAAAGTCCAGTGAGCCCCAGAACTCTGCTTGAGAGAAGCACAGAGTGAGAAGGGCCCTTTCCTCCCAGAGCAGCAACCAGCTCATGACCCCAGCACAGCCAGGAACCACAGGGGGTGTGTGCAAAGCCAGCATGGCCCAGGGTCTCCCCAGGAACAGAGGTGGGAGACTCCAGCAGAGCTCACACACTGGTGATGCCTTTGGTCCTTCACGCTTCCCTGGCAGTGCTGAGGCTTAGGAGCAGCTTGGGTTTCCTTCCCTTCATTTCCATAGCTCTATATTCTTTGCAGAGTTGCATTTGAAAAATGCAGCTGCTTTGCTGTGAGGCAGCAGCTTCACATCCCCAGCACACGCAGCGCTTCACCCACGTGGGTCATCTCTTGCTGTCCCAACCACTGAAGAGCTCCAGGTTTTTAACCTCCATTGGACAACCACAACTTCTGCACTGGTGGGCTGGGCCCTGACACAGCTCATCTTGTTCATGGAGGGGAAAAAAAATCCTTTAAGCTTCTTGTAGCTCAGAGAAAGCAAGCTTTAAGGAAAATACCAGAGGAACTGCTTAATGGTCAATTTTACTAGATGGCTCTGTTGGTATTCCTGGTAAGAAGAGGGGTGGCAGCAGGGACAGGGAGGGGATTGTCCCTCTCTGCTCTGCCCTCCCCCAGCTGGATCCTGTGTCCAGAGCTGGGGCCCAACACAAGGAAGATGTGGGGCTGTTGGAGAGGGGTCAGAGGAGCCACGGAGATGCTCAGAGGGCTGGAGCAGCTCCCCTCTGGAGAGAGGCTGAGGGAGCTGGGCTGGCTCAGCCTGGAGAAGAGAAGGCTGTGGGGGGACTTCATTGCAGCCTGCCAGTGCCTGGAGGGAGCAGAGGAACAGGAGGGGAATCAGCTTGTTCAAGGGCAGAGACTGGCAGGACAAGGGGGATGGAGTGAAGCTGGAGGAGGGGAGGGTGAGATTGGATCTTAGGGGGAAGTTCTTTGCAGAGAGAGTGGTGAGGGGCTGGACCAGGCTGCCCAGAGAGGGGGTGGGTGCCCCGTGTCTGGGGGTGTTCCAGGCCAGGTTGGATGGGGCCCTGGTCAACCTTGTGTAGCTCCAGGCCTGAGGTTGGTGTCCCTGCCTGTGGCAGGGAGGTTGGAGCTCTGTGACCCTTGGGGTCCCTTCCAACCCAGACCAGGCTGTTATTCTACAAGAAGTGTTACTGCTCATCTGGACAAAAGCCCTGGAAAAGGAAACATCATGTAGAGGAGGCACAGACAAGATAATCTAATAGGCTGCTTTTTGTCTCTAGCTTGTTCCTCTGAATAGCACACTGCACTGATGTGAAGAGCATGTAAAGGGCTCAGAGATGCTATGTGTGAAGCCAGGCTGGATCCCTGCACAGGTTCACCGTGCTGGCTGCAGGGCAGGTGGAGAAAACCTGACTCCCACCCTTCCTGGCAATGCTGCATCAGCCATCCACAACCCAATGATAGGTCTTTGCATGCCCAGAATGTGAAAGATGTAAATGAGCTGAAATGTTGCTCCTTAGTGTTGTGATAGTCAGAAGAATAGAACCTGCTTGCATGAGGTCTTTGTGGGGCTTCCTAGGAACTGTGTGGTGAGATTTTTCTCAGGGCTGTGGTGTTCAGCATCAGAGTTCAGGCTGAGGAGGACCAGCTCCTGCTGACTGTCATTAAGTGATGCTGAAGTTGCACCCAGGAAATGGTTTGAAATGTGCACAGAGGAAAACAGTGTTGGTTAGTCCTGGGAAGCAGAGCAGCTACACATTGAGTGCCATCTACTGGCACCTCACCCCTGGTATTGCCATGTTTGCCCTGGGAGAGGGATGAAGGTCAGCAGTGGGACCTGCCATGGGGGCTGATGGAGGGATGCCTTGGTGTGCCCAGCCTGTTGAGGGAGGGGCAGTAATGATGGGCTTCCTCCCACTTCTTCAGAGGTGTCCTCATTGTCCAAATCAGTTGTGGTCTCACCCAGTGCAGAAGCTGGTTTCTGCTGAGGCTGACACATCCCAGCCTAGCTGGATGCTTCATACCACACCTCTGTGACTGATGTAGCATGGGATGCATCCACAGTGCTGTTGGCAGAAGCTGTGCCACCCTCTGTCCCTGTCTTCTCCCTTGAGCTGCCCCAGGTCCTTCTCTTACTGGCTGAACCAGACAAAGTGGCAGATCTTGCTTTTAAAAGCATCCAACCCACCAGCTCCAGCTCCAGCCCTTAATGCCTTCCCCAGCTTTGGGCTGAGGCTCTGCCTGGGGGTGGGTGGTGTCTGGTTTTATGGACAAGACACTGGAGCAACTTTTGGTGTCCTCTGGTTGATGGGATTAAACCCAGGGTCTGGGAGGCTGATTAACAGCCTAAACCCGGGGTGCAAAGCATCACTGGTTTGTGCTGAGCTCAGGAGGCTGACTGAGACCTGGTGGCTCTACACCCTCCATCCATAAGCCTCTGTAGACCTTCAAGCTGATGATTTCACATCTATCTTTTAGGTAAGCTTTTCCTCATCCCTTTGGCTTTAGGGGCACAGGGGGAACTCAGGCCATGGTGTATCTTATGCAAAGATGTGGATTCTTTGCTGGGGAAGGTACAAGTGAACATCTTGAAGGGCTTATTTAAAGAGGGGGAAGAGAGTTGTGGCTCTTACAAATAGTGTTTCTTAGTAGCAAGTAGATAGTACACAGCTCTTTTTAATACAGTTTAAATAATTGATGATATATTCAATTACAGAAATATTTGGTGGGGTTCTAAATAGGTCACATCTGTCCTTAAACTGTTCTTAATGTAAATATCTCACCATGTTGTGTCAGGTTGACTAAACTCTGTCAGAGCTGGTGCTGGGGAGGGAAGGCTGGGCTGTACGGGCTGTTATCCCCAGCAGCCTGTACCTGGAATGCTGCTGGATGCCTTGGGAAGTCTGGCTTGTCTGTTTGGGACATGTTCAGCTACTGAAGGCTGTGATGACAGCACTCTAACTGGGTCTAAGCAACAGAAAGGTTGCTGTCCCTCTCTGCTCTGCCCTGGGGAGGCCCCAGCTGGATCCTGTGTCCAGAGCTGGGGCCCAACACAAGGAAGATGTGGGGCTGTTGGAGAGGGGTCAGAGGAGCCACGGAGATGCTCAGAGGGCTGGAGCAGCTCCCCTCTGGAGAGAGGCTGAGGGAGCTGGGCTGGCTCAGCCTGGAGAAGAGAAGGCTGTGGGGGGACCTCATTGCAGCCTGCCAGTGCCTGGAGGGAGCAGAGGAACAGGAGGGGAATCAGCTTGTTCAAGGGCAGAGACTGGCAGGACAAGGGGGATGGAGTGAAGCTGGAGGAGGGGAGGGTTAGATTGGATCTTAGGGGGAAGTTCTTTGCAGAGAGAGTGGTGAGGGGCTGGAACAGGCTGCCCAGAGAGGGGGTGGGTGCCCCGTCCCTCGGGGTGTTCCAGGCCAGGTTGGCTGGGGCCCTGGGCAACCTTGTGTAGCTCCAGGCCTGAGGTTGGTGTCCCTGCCTGTGGCAGGGGGTTGGAGCTCTGTGACCCTTGGGGTCCCTCCCAACCCAGACCAGTCTATGATTCTATGAAAGGTGTCTGTAGCTTGTGTGTTGCCCACCAGTTTGCTCTTGGTGGGGGGCTTGGGGGAGTGTATGGGGAGCTCAATAACTTGCCTTGAGCAATGCAGAATGCCAGCCCTCTGCTGTGGCGACCCTGGGCTTGAATTTGTTTGGGAACAGAAGCTGGAGCTGAGGGCTGGTCCCAGCCCGCGCAGGGAGGCAGGTGGTGTTGAGAACACTTTGTTTGGGAAAGTTTTTCTCATTGTGTTGAACAATCCTTCTTAGCTGATCCTTCCTGTGGGCTGAATCATCGTCTGGGCCAACATGTTCACTGTCTTAGCCAGCCCTACGGCCGCATCCTGTGCAGTCCAGGGCATCCTGTGCGGAGACGGAGGGTGCTGGGCTGTCCAGCACCCCTCAGGATTGCACCCCTGTGAGCTGGGGGAGAATAAACACTCCTGGATGTGCTTTTTTCTTCAGCCTTCTCCTTCAGGATCTGGTTTTTTACCCTTGCTCCAGGGATGTTAGCAGTGTATGTGCTCTGGGCTCCCTTGGATCAAACAGCCAGGGATCTCCTGGAGAGAGTCCAGAGGAGGCTGAGGAGATGCTGAAGGGCCTGGAGCATCTCCCCTGGGAGGAAAGGCTGGGTGAGCTGGGGCTGTTCAGCCTGGAGAGAAGAAGACTCAGGGGGGACCTTCTGAATGTCTCTCAATATCTGAAGGATGGGGTGCAGGGGGAATGGCCAGCCCCTTCTCAGTGTCTGTGGGGACAGGACAAGGGGCAATGGCTGCAAGTTAGAGCCCAGGAAGACCTTTTCCCCAGTGAGGGTGAGGGAGCCCTGGGACAGGCTGCCCAGGGGGTGTGGAGTCTCCTTCTCTGGAGAGATTCCAGCCCCGTCTGGACACCGACCTGTGTGCCCTGTCCCAGGGACCCTGCTTTGGCAGGGGGTTGGACCCCATGGGCTCTGGAGGTGCCTTCCCACCCCTACAACTCTGTGATTCTGTGATTCTGTGCTGCCCCCTCAGCAATGGAACAGGAAAGCCTTTAACCACCATCCCTCTCCCTGGTAGGAGAAGACTTCCAAACAAACTACCAAGGCCACTGTGATTGTGCCTGTGGCCATTTCCCCATGGAATTTCCTTGTTATTTGGAAATGGTCTTTAATTTGTCTAATTTTTAACTGCCTTTGGCCTCCCTACCTGCTGCCTTCACAGCATGGTGATGGGCTGGGAGGGCTCAGGACCACACTGCTGGTACCACTCTAGACACAGCCTGGAGACGCTGCCAGGGAAAACCACTTTGTTTGATCTGAAATGCCTCTTGCAAACTTTTGGGGTGGTGTTTCTTGTTTGTTTGGTCTTTTTTTATCAATTAAAGGAGCTTTTGCCCCCTATTTTCTTTCTCACTGACTAATGGAAACCAAGTGGGGAAAGCTTGCTATCCCCCAGCAGAAGGACAGTATTCTGCTTGCATCTCTGAGGCTGTAATTTAATTTTACATTGCAAATTAGACAATACTTGGAAAGATGCAAATCAGAACGGAAACAGAGGTACAAGCTTCTAAGTAAAGGAGTGGGGGTGTCTGCACCTACTCTGTGCATCTGGGTGGATGTGCAGAATACACCATGGCCTGTTCAACACAGAAGTCAATACAGAGTGTCTGAGGAGCCCCATGAGCCATCAGGTTCTATTCCTCACTGGCTTGGGGCTGCTGCAGAATGAATCCTTTCTTTGGATACCTGTGTTAGTGTGGAGTGTCTGTGTGCAACTTTGTGGTGAAATAAATGAGCTGGAAAAAAACCCCCTAGGATGTGGATTTACTCTTGTTCTTGTCTCCACAGCTTTAGTAATAAGGCTGTATCAGGGTGCTGGTGGGTGACAGGGTGGCCATGAGGCAGCAGTGTGCCCTGGGGCTGAGAGAGACAATGGGATCCTGGGGGCATCAGGAGGAGTGTGGGCAGCAGGTGACAGGAGGGGATCCTACCCCTCTGCTCTGCCCTGCTCAGGCCCCAGCTGGAGTGTTGTGTCCAGTGCTGGGCTCCCTGGGATCAAACAGCCAGGGATCTCCTGGAGAGAGTCCAGAGGAGGCTGAGGAGATGCTGAAGGGCCTGGAGCATCTCCCCTGGGAGGAAAGGCTGAGAGAGCTGGGGCTGTTCAGCCTGGAGAGAAGAAGACTCAGGGGGACCTTCTGAATGTCTCTCAATATCTGAAGGATGGGCTGCAGGGGGAATGGCCAGCCCCTTTTCAGTGTCTGTGGGGACAGGACAAGGGGTGATGGCCTCAAGTTGGAGCACAGGGAGTTCCACACCAACATGGGGAAGAACTTCTTCCCAGTGAGGGTGAGGGAGCCCTGGGACAGGCTGCCCAGGGGGTGTGGAGTCTCCTTCTCTGGAGAGATTCCAGCCCCATCTGGAGCCCGACCTGTGTGCCCTGTCCCAGGGACCCTGCTTTGGCAGGGGGTTGGACCCCAGGGGCTCTCAAGGTCCCTTCCAACCCCTACAACTCTGTGATTCTGTGATTCAGTCAGCTTTGTGGGAGCAAACATGTCGATGTTGTTTGTGTGGGATGCAGGACATGAGGGAATGCTCTCTGCAGGGTTGACTTTGCATTTCAGTTTGGTCCTAGGAGGTCCTATGGACAACAGACAGGCTTTGAGCCAGGCCTCCCAAGCCTGGTGCTCAGGCATTACCTGAGGATGTAACCTCAGGTTTTAATGTTTAGTTAATGGAATTAAACATTTTCCTGGCCCAGGCAGACAGGAAAGCCAATGGCATCCTGGCTTGTGTCAGGAATAGTGTGGCCAGTAGGTCTGCGGAGGGGATTGTGCCCCTGGGCTGGGCACTGGGGAGGCTGCAGCTGGAGTGCTGGGTCCAGTTCTGGGCTCCTCAGCATCAGAAGGACACTGAGGTCCTGGAGCGAGTCCAGAGAAGGGCAACCAGGCTGGGGAAGGGGCTGGAGGGCAAATCCTCTGAGGAGCAGCTGAGGGAGCTGGGGGTGTTGAGGCTGGAGAAGAGGAGGCTGAGGGGAGCCCTTCTCCCCACCTCCCCTGCCCTGCCAGGAGGGTGCAGAGAGGTGGGTGCTGGTCTCTTCAGCCAGGGGCCAGGAGATGGGCCAAGGGGCAATGGGCTCAAGCTGCCCCAGGGCAGGGGCAGAGCAGATGGGAGGGGAAAGTTCTTCCCTGGCAGAGCTGTCAGGGCCTGGCCCAGGCTGCCCAGGGAGGTGCTGAGTCCCCTTCCCTGGGGGTGTTGAACAGAGGGGAGATGAGGTGCTCAGGGATCTGGTTTAGCACAGGATGGGAATGGTTGGACTGGATGATCTGAAAGGGCTTTTCCAGCCTTGTGACTCTGTGAAGCTTCATAGCTGGGAATAGTGAGGAGCAGCAAGTTGGAGGTGTTTGGAACTTGGGATGAGGTGATGACAGCACTGCTGGTGTCCAGTGCTGTGTCTCTTTGTGCTGAGATTTAGTGGCCCCCAGAGCTGGAGCCAGGTTGGGCTGTGTGGGTGTGTTCCTGGTAAGGGGTCCCACAGGGTTGGGACTGAGCCACCTCCCTGCTCTTGTGCAGGTTGATTTCTCAGGAGCTGCTACCAGCAGCTATGGGTGGCTCATCCCCAGGGGTGGGCTCATCCCCAGGGTTTGGAGCAGCCCCTTGTGCCTCTCCCACCCTCAGTGGGACCGTGGGGCTGTATGGCTGGGGCTGGTGGGGTTCTCACTGCCACCTCCTGCTGGGTCTCTGTTTCCATGTGTGAGGAAGGAGCAGAGCTGCTCCTCCAGAATCTGCCTTTACCCCAGTGCTAGCAAAGAGAGAGCGAGTTCTCTGACACCTGTTACCAGTCTGACTCACACCAGTGTTGTTCTTGGCCAGATTCCCTGTGCTATTGTCCCTTCAGCCCTCCTGGATATCCCAGCCTGGATGGGCTGTTGGGCTTGGCTGGAGGCTGGGGACATGGGACATGGGTAGGTTCATCCCAGGAGAGCTGGGGACAGGGGTAGGCTCATCCCAGGGGGGCTGGGGACAAGGGAAGGTTCATGCCAGGAGGGCTTGGGTCAAGGGACATGGGTAGACTCATCCCAGGGGGGCTGGGGACAAGGGACATGGGTAGGCTCATCCCAGGGTGGCTGGGGACAGGGGACATGGGTAGGTTCATCCCAAGGAGGCTGGGAACAAGGGACATGGGTAGGTTCATCCCAGGAGAGCTGGGGACAAGGGAAGGTTCATGCCAGGAGGGCTGGGGACAAGGGACATGGGTAGGCTCATCCCAGGGGGGCTGGGGACAAGGTACACCGGTAGGTTCATGCCAGGAGAGCTGGGGGCAACGGACATGGGTAGGCTCATCCCAGGGGGGCTGGGGACAAGGGACACTGGTAGGTTCATGCCAGGGGGCCTGGGGACAGGGGACATGGGTAGGTTCGTGCCAGGAGCGCTGGGGACAGGGGACATGGGTAGGTTCATGCCAGGAGAGCTGGGGACAGGGGTAGGCTCATCCCAGGGGGGCTAGGGACAAGGGAAGGTTCATCCCAGGGGGGCTGGGGACAAGGGAAGGTTCATCCCAGGAGGGCTGGGGACAAGGGAAGGTTCATCCCAGGAGGGCTGAGGGCAATGGACATGGGTAGGCTCATCCCAGGGGGGCTGGGGACAAGGGACACTGGTAGGTTCATGCCAGGGGGGCTGGGGACAAGGGACATGGGTAGGCTCATCCCAGGGGGCTGGGGACAAGGGAAGGTTCATGCCAGGAGGGCTGGGCACAGGGGACATGGGAAGGTTCATCCCAGGAGGGATGGGGACAAGGGACATGGATAGGCTCATCCCAGGGGGGCTGGGGACAAGGGACATGGGTAGGTTCATGCCAGGAGAGCTGGGGACAAGGGAAGGTTCATGCCAGGGGGGCTGGGGACAAGGGACATGGGTAGGTTCATGCCAGGGGAGCTGGGGACAGGGGACATGGGTAGGTTCATGCCAGGAGAGCTGGGGACAAGGGAAGGTTCATGCCAGGGGAGCTGGGGACAAGGGAAGGTTCATGCCAGGGGGGCTGGGGACAAGGGACATGGGTAGGTTCATGCCAGGGGGGCTGGGCACAGGGGACATGGGTAGGTTCATGCCAGGGGGGCTGGGCACAGGGGACATGGGTAGGTTCATGCCAGGAGGGCTGGGCACAGGGGACGTGGTGGGTTCCTCCCACAGGCTGCTGACCTTTTCAAAGCGCCGACTGCTCTAGCGCTGTGTTATCCTCCATCCCCTTTTTCTGCTTCTCCTTTGTGCTGTTGTTTGGCCATCACTGGGCCTTTGTTTGTACAGCTGGGGGAAGTGTTTTGAGCTTTAAAGTTTATTTTCTTCCCTCTGGTTGTCGTCACAGGTTTGTTTTCCTTCTCCCTGTGGCATCTCGCTGGCTTTCCTAGGGGCTGGGAGGTAGGACCATCTCTGCCCTCCCTGCACTCTGGAGACCTCATGGCCTCTCTCTTTGCTAGGTGTTAGTTGGATAAATCCTGCCCAGTTTAGCCTGACCTCCAGGGACTGGGCAGCCCAGTGATTCAGAACCACAGGATGCTCAGGATCTGGTCCTGGGCCGTGCTGCAGACACCAGTGGCAGTGCCCATGCCAGTCTGGAGCAGTCCTGCTGCCAGCACTGCCTGCAGTTGTTCTGCAAGGTCTTGGTGAGGTTTGGGTTGCTCCAAGTGATTTAATTTCCTGAATTATGACTTCAAGTGGGCAAACTCCCATCTCAAGTACCAGAACTCAGGAGGGACCTTCCCACAGGGTCTGCAGAGAACACAAGGCTCTGAAGTGAAGGGACCTGAATTTCCTTGCTGGCTTTTCTTTTCCACCACCCTTCCTCATCCCCATGCTGGGCACTGTTTGGAACACTTCAGTTTTCCTTTCTGGGACACTTCTGGGATGTCACACCCCCAAAACCAGCACAAGGATTGCCTTAAAGCCTGTGCTGCCCTTTGAGAGCAGTCACAGCAGTCTGTGGGCTGTGATGTTCAAGCAGAGCAGTGTTCTGCCCCACAGCCCAGGCTGTGATGTTCAAGCAGAGCAGTGTTCTGCCCCACAGCCCAGGCTGTGAGTACAGCTTCACTTTGAAACCCCATGTGCAGCATCTCCCACAACATCTTCCAAAACACCTGGAGTAACCAAAGTATTTCTCTGGCTCTTTTTCTCCTCTTTCTGGCTTTTTTTTTTTGGTGTTGGCTGTAGATTTATTTTCTTTATTACCCCTTATCCAAAGCCAGTAGGGAGCAGATCTTTTATCCCTACTCTCTGCCTGGTACCAATCCCATCTTTCCCCAGTCCCAAACAGTCCCTAAAACCCAGCTTCCAGTGTGGACCATGCAGAAACTGCTGAACCAGAACACTGCACAGGAGATGCCAGAACAGATGCTAAGCTGAGGAATTAATGATCTCTGAAGTGGTGGCATCAGCTTTTTTTAAGTCAAAAATTATCCCTGAGTGGGCTTTTGGGGAGGGGGAGAGGTGTCAGTGGGTGCTTCCCTGGGGACAAGGGTGTTGGGGGCCCATGTGGGGTGTCTTGGCTTTGAATTCTTGGTTTATTCATCATCACAAAGATAAATTGGCACAGGCTGCCCCATAAATCTTGTAGGGATCTGTGGTAGCAGGCTCCAAAATGCCCAACAGGGTACCCTTTGGGTGCCTGATCTGGAAGGTGGCATTGCTGCACTGCACCATGCTGTCATCCAGAGCATCCTCTTGCACCCTCCAGCCTTCTGCTCTCATCTAGAGCATCCTCTTGCACCCTCCAGCCTTCTGCTCTCATCCAGAGCATCTCCAGCCTTCTGCTCTCATCCAGAGCATCCTCTTGCACCCTCCAGCCTTCTGCTCTCATCCAGAGCATCTCCAGGCTTCCTGCTCTCATCCAGAGCATCCCCTTGCACCCTCCAGCCTTCTGCTCTCATCCAGAGCATCTCCAGGCTTCCTGCTCTCATCCAGAGCATCCCCTTGCACCCTCCAGCCTTCTTCTCTCATCCAGAGCATCCCCTTGCACCCTCCAGCCTTACTGCCTGCCCTGGATGGGTTGGGAAGTGGCAGCACCAAGGGGCAGGGGACAGGACCAAGCCTCTCAGGCAGCGTGGCTCCATCCCCCTCTTGGGGCATGACCTGGTGGCTTTGGGTCCCTCCAGTCAGGGCTGACACCTTGCCATCTGGGGGGCAGTTACACAGTGGTACTAGTCCTCAAGGATCATCTCTGTCCCTCTTAAATTGGGGGCTTCAGGGAGCATGTCCCAGCAAGTGGCTGTCTTGGTTTGAGCCAGCCCATCCTGCATCCAGCCAGGCTGTGTCCTTCCCCAGCACTGCCCAGGCTGTGGCTACCAGAGCATAGCTGGGGCTGTGTGCCCAAGGCACGATCCACAGGGACACTTCCCTTCTCCCAGGGCAGCAAACCTGAGCCTTGTTCTCAGCCAGCTCTTGGTCCAGCTTCAGCAAGGGTGAACCTGGTGAGGTTCAACACTGCCAAGTGTCAGGGGTGGCACTTGGGCTGGAGGAATCCCAGACACAGATCCAGGCTGGGAGAAGAGCTCCTGGGGAGCAGCCCTGTGAGAAGGACCTGGGGATTCTGGGGGGGGAGAAACTCCCCCTGAGCAGCAGTGGCTCTGGCAGCTGGGAAGGTGATGGGATCCTGGGCTCCATCAGCAGAGGGGTGGCAGTAGGGACAGGGAGGGGATTGTCCCTCTCTGCTCTGCCCTCCCCCAGCTGGATCCTGTGTCCAGAGCTGGGGCCCAACACAAGGAAGATGTGGGGCTGTTGGAGAGGGGTCAGAGGAGCCACGGAGATGCTCAGAGGGCTGGAGCAGCTCCCCTCTGGAGGGAGGCTGAGGGAGCTGGGCTGGCTCAGCCTGGAGAAGAGAAGGCTGTGGGGGGACCTCATTGCAGCCTGCCAGTGCCTGGAGGGAGCAGAGGAACAGGAGGGGAATCAGCTTGTTCAAGGGCAGAGACTGGCAGGACAAGGGGGCTGGAGTGAAGCTGGAGGAGGGGAGGGTGAGATTGGATCTTAGGGGGAAGTTCTTTGCAGAGAGAGTGGTGAGGGGCTGGACCAGGCTGCCCAGAGAGGGGGTGGGTGCCCCGTGTCTGGGGGTGTTGAAGGCCAGGTTGGATGGGGCCCTGGGCAACCTTGTGTAGCTCCAGGCCTGAGGTTGGTGTCCCTGCCTGTGGCAGGGGGTTGGAACTCTGTGACCCTTGGGGTCCCTCACAGCCCAGCCCAGTCTATGGTTCTAAGGGGATGAAGGGAACTCCTTATCATCATGACCTTCTACTGGGGTGAGAACCCCAAATATACCCCGTGAGCAGGGGTGGCATTGCTGGGGACCCTGTGCCTGCCTTCCAGGTGTTCAGCACCCTTTCCTTTGAGGGGATTCCCCCCCCCCCCCTTTCTCTTTGGGAATTGTTTTGCCGTGCGCCGGGAAGGGGAAGTGAAGGAATTGTGTCAGCCCATCCACATCCCACGTCCTGTAAACAGCTACTGGCTGCCCCCATTCACAGCTGCTTTTTCCTATTGGGGGTGGACAGGGCTGGTAATTAAACAGGCAGAGCTGGCTGCTGCTCCCAGCACCCACTTTGGCCCTTGGAGGAGGGGGCTCTGCCTGCACCCAGGGTCCTTTCCCAGTGGGATGCCTGGGTGCTGAGATGCATCGGTGGGTTTCTGCATGCTGTGTGAGTGCAGGGAGCTGACTCTCACCAGGAAAAACAACTTTGCTAGTTTGACTGGGACTAAAGCTAATTACTAGTCGACTAATTTTATTGATTTCAAATCCCTTTTAGCAGAGATTTTGCTGGGAGGCTGATCACCAGAGCGATTAGGACACAAAGCTGCTTAATTTGGAAGTGTTTATCAAGCAGCCTTCTGTCACCTCTATTTCAAATCAAATTACAGTGGCAGCAGCATCTCTATCCACAGTGGCTCGTGCTGTCCCACCTCAGGCAGGGCCTGGGGTCCCCTGTGCTTCTCCTGGGGTGGCTTGGGTGCTAGCAGAGGTGAAGTGTGTTTGGAACAAAAGCATGATGGGTTGCTGGCCATGGGGTTTTTAATCCCAGCTGCCACAGTGTGTCCCTGTTCTGCTCCAGCCTCTGGGCACCACTACAGTCACAGACCTGAATTTGTCACCAGGATTTCAAACATTGCCCTGAAGATCATAGAATGATAGAATGTTCTGGGTTGGGAGGGACCCCAAGGGTCACAGAGCTCCAACCCCCTGCCACAGGCAGGGACACCAACCTCAGGCCTGGAGCTACACAAGGTTGCCCAGGGCCCCAGCCAACCTGGCCTGGAACACCCCCAGACACGGGGCACCCACCCTCTCTCTGGGCAGCCTGTTCCAGCCCCTCACCACTCTCTCTGCACAGAACTTCCCCCTAAGATCCAATCTAACCCTCCCCTCCTCCAGCTTCACTCCAGCCCCCTTGTCCTGCCAGTCTCTGCCCTTGAACAAGCTGATTCCCCTCCTGTTCCTCTGCTCCCTCCAGGCACTGGCAGGCTGCAATGAGGTCCCCCCACAGCCTTCTCTTCTCCAGGCTGAGCCAGCCCAGCTCCCTCAGCCTCTCTCCAGAGGGGAGCTGCTCCAGCCCTCTGAGCATCTCCGTGGCTCCTCTGACCCCTCTCCAACAGCCCCACATCTTCCTTGTGTTGGGCCCCAGCTCTGGACACAGGATCCAGCTGGGGGAGGGCAGAGCAGAGAGGGACAATCCCCTCCCTGTCCCTGCTGCCACCCCTCTGCTGATGGAGCCCAGGATCCCATCGCCCTTCCCAGCTGCCAGAGCCACTGCTGCTCAGGGGGATTTTCTCACCCACCAGAATCCCCAGGGATTCTCACAGGGCTGCTCCCCAGGAGATGGATGGTGGCATCTTCATGGCAGCTGTAGATGCTCCTGACCCACGTCCAGCCATGCTGAGGGGCTTGGCCTAAATATTTTTAATAGACTTGAACAAAACAAAAGCCTGGGCTAGTGGTGTTGATGGGAATCAGATTAGGGAGGCTGCTTTGGGGCTGGCAGATTGTGGAGGCAGGAGCAGCCTAGGGGAGGGAAGTGCTCAGCCTGGCTCAGCCGCTGCTCCAGCAGCACAGCATCCCCAGCAGTGTCACCCTGCTCTAACAGTCCCCTCCCTGCATCCTCCCCCCAACACCAAAAACTAGGTGCCTTTGAGTCCTTTGAGCCCACTGCACTGCAGCAGTGGGTGTTCTCCTCCAAGCATCCCATGGTGCAGGATTTAGGACTGAAAACTCTGGATCCTGCAGCACAAACAAGGGCTGGGATTGGGATGTCTCAGAAGAAGAATGTCCTGCCCTGTGTGTCCTCTGGGTGTGGAGGGATGGCTGGCTGCCCCTCTAGCTCTGCTCACACAGGGATCCCTAGGGATTTGAGTTTGTTTGGAAAGACCTTGGCCTCAGTGCAAAAGCTGTTCATCAGGGGGCCTGTGGCTGTCTCTGGGGTGGGCAGAGCAGGGCCTGGCCCCAGAGCCACGCTCCCCCCAAGCTGTGTCCCAGTGCTGTGCTTGGATTGGGGAGTTCTGGGGCTGTTCAGCCTGGAGAGAAGAGACTAAGGGGGGACCTTATGAATGTCTCACCAGCCACTCCTCCTCACACAACCACGTCCCTGGGATTGATTCAGAGCTCTAACCCATTCACCAAAGAACCTGGGGGCATCAGGAGGAGTGTGGGCAGCAGGTGACAGGAGGGGATCCTCCCCCTCTGCTCTGCCCTGCTCAGGCCCCAGCTGGAGTGTTGTGTCCAGTGCTGGGCTCCCTGGGATCAACCAGCCAGGGATCTCCTGGAGAGAGTCCAGAGGAGGCTGAGAAGATGCTGAAGGGCCTGGAGCATCTCCCCTGGGAGGAAAGGCTGAGAGAGCTGGGGCTGTTCAGCCTGGAGAGAAGAAGACTCAGGGGGGACCTTCTGAATGTCTCTCAATATCTGCAGGATGGGCTGCAGGGGGAATGGCCAGCCCCTTCTCAGTGTCTGTGGGGACAGGACAAGGGGCAATGGCTGCAAGTTAGAGCCCAGGAAGACCTTTTCCCCAGTGAGGGTGAGGGAGCCCTGGGACAGGCTGCCCAGGGGGTGTGGAGTCTCCTTCTCTGGAGAGATTCCAGCCCCGTCTGGACACCGACCTGTGTGCCCTGTCCCAGGGACCCTGCTTCGGCAGGGGGGTTGGACCCCATGGGCTCTGGAGGTGCCTTCCCACCTCTGGGATCCTGTGATTCTATGATTCAGAGCTACAACCCCCCTTGGGACTCACAGTGGGTTTGGGGGCTGGCACGTGTGCCCAGCTAGCTGCTTTGGGGGGCTGGGGTTGTGGGATCCAGGGCAGCATCCCTTGCTGTGGCACCTCCAGGGATGCTGTGGGTAGGGGCTGGAAGCCACAGCCTGGGAACAGTGTGGGATGGAACAGAGCAGGAGGGACCAAAGGCTGGGACATGGGGCATGGTGACAGAGCCCAAAACCTGACACCCCCCTGAGTGCCTTTTCTTTTTTAAGAGTTGTGTATTCAAAATGGTTTCATCCCTGCTGGGTGGGAGAGGGCTCTGGGTGCCCTGTGATGCTGGTTGCTCATGCATAGTAGCTTTTTCCTATGGCTCCTTGTTGGGTGAAGGGGTTTTTTGCTGAGACTAAATGTTGGCTGAGTTCTTTTCAGCTGTGGTGAGAGCTCAGGACAGTTCTTATCTCTCAGCTCCTCTTCACTGCAGCACAAAAAGCAGAAGGGGAAAAAATTGACTGTCTTGACAGCTACATCTTATTCTATTAGTATGTTTTAATTAGAACATGAGTAAGAAATGTGTTATGAATATTCATGATCAGGGTTATTAAGATGCACAATTAATCTGTATGCTTTTTAATAACTGTATTAATGGAGAGGGGAGGGAGTTCCTATTTTTGTCTTTTCTGAATTGGGAAGTGTGCCTGAGCTGGGTTAGCTGGGAGAGGGCTTGCTTTTAAAATCAAGTTGACTCCCAACATCCATGTGCTCACGTGAGAATGATAGAATGTTCTGGGTTGGAAGGGACCCCAAGGGTCACAGAGCTCCAACCCCCTGCCACAGGCAGGGACACCAACCTCAGGTCTGGAGCTACACAAGGTTGCCCAGGGCCCCATCCAACCTGGCCTGGAACACCCCAGACACGGGGCACCCACCCCCTCTCTGGGCAGCCTGGTCCAGCCCCTCACCACTCTCTCTGCAAAGAACTTCCCCCTCAGATCCAATCTAACCCTCCCCTCCTCCAGCTTCACTCCATCCCCCTTGTCCTGCCAGTCTCTGCCCCTGAACAAGCTGATTCCCCTCCTGTTCCTCTGCTCCCTCCAGGCACTGGCAGGCTGCAATGAGGTCCCCCCACAGCCTTCTCTTCTCCCAGGCCTGGGGTCCATCCCCAGAGCTTCAACACTGACCTGGCACACATGGGTGCTGCTTGCAGGGTACCATGCAGGCTCTGGGGTCTGCAAGGGATGACATGGCCAAGGAGGTTTCGGAATGGAAACATCATAGACTCATAGAATGTTCTGGGTTGGAAGGGACCCCAAGGGTCACAGAGCTCCAACCCCCTGCCACAGGCAGGGACACCAACCTCAGGCCTGGAGCTACACAAGGTTGCCCAGGGCCCCAGCCAACCTGGCCTGGAACACCCCCAGACACAGGGCACCCACCCCCTCTCTGGGCAGCCTGGTCCAGCCCCTCACCACTCTCTCTGCAAAGAACTTCCCCCTCAGATCCAATCTAACCCTCCCCTCCTCCAGCTTCACTCCAGCCCCCTTGTCTTGCCATAAATATGAGTATCTGGAACAGCCCCTGGCCTGGAACCACCATCAACATCCCCACACTGAGCACTCCAGTGCCAGGCTGGGGTTCAGCTCACCTGTGCACATGTAGTGCCTCTCTCTGCCACCCCAGTTTGGACCTGGTCTCTCTTGGTGACGTGATTTATTTTGGGAGGGGGGTTAAAGGTTCCCCTCTCCCCCCCCCCCCAGGACTATTCATGCAGGAAATGTGGTCCCAGGGGTGAGGCAGAGCTGGGCAGCAAGGGAGATGCCAGCAGGATGTCTGCGTCACCCCCCTGAGCAATGCCTGTAGGCAGGGGAACCCCTCACCCCCTGGTGCCCCAAGGTGCTTCTGACCATCCCTCAGGCATCTGGCCTCTCCTTGGAGCTGCTGGGACAAAGGGTCTGGGTGGGAGACTCAGGTGAGCACTGGGACAGAGCTCTGGGGATGCTGATGTGGGGCTGCTGAGCAGTGTTCTCACCCCAGCCTTCCCCATAGTCTTCATCTTCCTCTTCCTCCCCCCGGGTAGAGCCTGGCTGCTCAGTGCCAGGTGATGCCAGTGGGAAGACAAGCTCAGCTGAGCTGCTGGTGGGTGCCATGAGCTGGGGAAAGCATTGCCTGCTTTTGGGGGTGGTGCAGGACCCTCTTTAGGGATTTCATGGTGGGAGAGGAGCAGACCCAGCTGGCAGAGGGGCTTTCCCAGGAATGCCAGCCTTTGGGATGCAGCAGGCTTGGTGCAGGGCTGAGTTTAGCTGAGTTTAGCTCCCTGCTCTGATACAAAGGGAGGGAAGAGCAGGTTGGCATTGAGCATAGGACAGATGCCAGCAGTCTAAAGCCAGCAGTCTGCTTTTTCCTGGCTTCATCCCAGAAATCCCTGAATCCTTAAAACACCTGCAGGCTGAACATGGGAGGGTTTTGCCAGCACTGGTCATGCTGGTGACTGCAGCTCAGGGAAGGCATGAGATGCTTTATCCCAGCAGGTACCAGACAGTGAGCTGACCCTGCACTGGCACATTCAGAGGTGGCTGGGCTTTGGGAGCCACTTCCAGAGCCTCTTTCTCTGCTGCTTGGGTGGGAGAGCAATAACCTCACTTCACCTTGGCAGCCATGGGAACACCCCTGCCTGGAAAGGGGGGGGAAAGGCCTTTTGGGTTTCCCAGGGGGGTGGTTTCTGGTTCCCTCCTCTCATCTGCCATGGGGTGTGCGTGCCCTCAGAGCACTGCTGTGGTTTTGACCCCCCTTTGGTGTCACCACAGCCTGGAAGCAGCTTCTGCAGAGTGTTTCTCCCTGTCTAGAGGATGCACCAGCTTATTGGCTTCAGCTTGTGGTGCTTGTACCACCTGCCATCTCCCCTCCCTGCCTCCCTCCCTGCCTCCCTCCCTTCCTCCCTTCCTCCCTCCCTTCCTCCCTCCCTCCCTCCCTCCCTCCCTTCCTTCCTTCCTTCCTTCCTTCCTTCCTTCCTTCCTTCCTTCCTTCCTTCCTTCCTTCCTTCCTTCCTTCCTTCCTTCCTTCCTTCCTTCCTTCCTTCCCTCCCTCCCTCCCTCCCTCCCTCCCTGGGGAAGCCTGGCAGAGATTCCTTTCCTCCTTCTTTCCCTCTTTCCTCCTTTCCTCCTCTCCTCCTTTCCTCCTCTCCTCCTTTCCTCCTTCTTTCCTTCTTTCCCTCTTTCCTCCTTCTTTCCTCCTTTCCTCCTCTCCTCCTTTCCTCCTTCTTTCCTCCTCTCCTCCTTTCCTCCTTCTTTCCTTCTTTCTGTCTTTCCTCCATCTTTCCTCCTTCTTTCCTCCTTCTTTCTTTCTTTCCTTCTTTCTTCTTTCAGGAATTTTGGCCTAAAATTCACCCAAAGCTTCCAGGTACCCAAACTCCCTCCAGAGCAGAGCACCCCAGCAGCCTGCCTGCCCCTTCCTCCTCAGAGCACATCCTGGCCTGGGGCTGCTCCTCTGCTGTGGACTGAGTTACAAACAGGACCTGAGTGTCTCTGCATGAAAACAGGGTCCCAAGAACCCCCATTCACCATGGAAATTGGCATCCCCATGCCTCAGTTTCCCCTCTGTCTCTGGGACAACTTCATGGGGGTCACCAATCACATCCAAAACCTAATTGGTGCTGTGGTCCTCATCCTTCCAGCACAGAGAGGGGCAAGTTTGCCAAGGATGCCTGAGCCTCCTGCTCATCTCTTCACCCTGACTGTTGCGGAGCTTTAAAAATCCTCCTGAAAGCAAAATGAATAGAAGGAGCATCTCTGCCTCCTCCTCCTCCTCCTCTCCACTGGTGTTTGCAGGGTATGCAGATGAATTGCTTTAGAAAAACACATTAGCAAAGCAAAAGTTTATTCTAGGAAGTAGGAGGTGGGAGAATTGGCAGTAATTCTCCCTAGTATCCAAGGTATTATTAGAGGCTTATCCCTGCTCTGCACAGTAATCACATTGGAAATTTTTGATTAGAAAACAAAATCTAAATGAGAGTTATGAATATTCATTAGGTGTGGAGATTAATATGCATAATTATGCAAATTAGACAGCAATTAAACACCGATTCTCTGGGGAAATGATTAACACAAAGGCACAGAAATAGAAGGATGTAATTTGAAAGAAGTTTCTGGTTAAATGAACAGTGAGGGGAGCAGAGGAGACAAATACACAGCGTGTTTCCCATAATAATCAGCTTTGCTAAAATGAAATGGGAGTGTGCCCTGCAACCCTGCTCCCCTCCATGTCCTTCCTCCCTCATGCACCCCCTTCCCTGCCACTGTCCTGTCGCTGTCACCATGGCTGTGAGGGGTCTCTGCTCCTAAAAGAAACCCTCCCCTGAAGCTCTCCTGCTGCCTCAGCCCTTGGCATGATGCTGTTGTTGGAAGAGGTTTCTTGTGCTGCCCAGGGACAAGTGTAGCCATATCCCTCCTGCCATGGGGTTGGGGTCTCCGTGGGATGAAGCAGAGATGCTGCTCTCTGCCCAGCCTCCTGCAGACCTGGGGTTACCCCCTGCCTGGTGTCTGTGTAGCATCTCCAAAGCCCCGCTGCGAGGCAGAGCCGTGTCCCCATCCTGCCTGGCCCCCTCTCAAACCCCAGCTTTGCCCCCACGAGCCTGAGAGTGGGGGGATGCCAACTGCCCCTCCCTCACCCATGGTCACCCACAGAGCAGAGGGCACAGGCAGAAGTGCTGCAGCTCAGTGGAGGCTCATCTTCCAGGAGAGGGTTCCTCCGTGGGGTGGTGGTACCAGCTTGGGCTGTGTGAGCTTTGCCAAACGACTCCCCAGGCTTTTCCTGTCCCTGTGGACCTTTGCCATCCCTCCTGGGTGCCTTGTGTGCTGGTAGCCCAAGAGGCACAGCCTGGGTGGACCTGGCAGATGATGAAAGGAGCTGATTTCCTACCACAGCCTGTGTGCAGCACATTGCAAAACCCTCTGGTTTGATCCCCTGCCAGTTTGGGTCTGATTCCCTTTGCTGAGGAGACACTTGAGAGGGCTCAGATGGAGATGGCTGGGAGCTCACTGTGAGCTGCTGGGTGCTGACAGCACACCTTCCTCTGTGGCACCACCCAGTGTCCTTGAATAACTGTGGCTCAGTAACATACATCCAGCAATTCCCATCTGAAGCTCTGGGTGCCCTGAACAGGCACAGAGTTTGGTCCATGAGTTATAGAATCACAAGCTTGGAAAAGACCTTGAAGATCATCAGGTCCAACCATTCCCATCCTGTCCTTCCTTTGGGCCAGAAGAATCCCAGACACAGATCCAGGCTGGGAGAAGAGCTCCTGGGGAGCAGCCCTGTGAGAATCCCTGGGGATTCTGGTGGGGGAGAAACTCCCCCTGAGCAGCAGTGGCTCTGGCAGCTGGGAAGGGAGATGGGATCCTGGGCTCCATCAGCAGAGGGGTGGCAGCAGGGACAGGGAGGGGATTGTCCCTCTCTGCTCTGCCCTCCCCCAGCTGGATCCTGTGTCCAGAGCTGGGGCCCAACACAAGGAAGATGTGGGGCTGTTGGAGAGGGGTCAGAGGAGCCAGGGAGATGCTCAGAGGGCTGGAGCAGCTCCCCTCTGGAGAGAGGCTGAGGGAGCTGGGCTGGCTCAGCCTGGAGAAGAGAAGGCTGTGGGGGGACCTCATTGCAGCCTGCCAGTGCCTGGAGGGAGCAGAGGAACAGGAGTGGAATCAGCTTGTTCAAGGGCAGAGACTGGCAGGACAAGGGGGATGGAGTGAAGCTGGAGGAGGGGAGGGTGAGATTGGATCTGAGGGGGAAGTTCTGTGCAGAGAGAGTGATGAGGGGCTGGACCAGGCTGCCCAGAGAGGGGGTGGGTGCCCTGTGTCTGGGGGTGTTCCAGGCCAGGTTGGCTGGGGCCCTGGGCAACCTTGTGTAGCTCCAGGCCTGAGGTTGGTGTCCCTGCCTGTGGCAGGGGGTTGGAGCTCTGTGACCCTTGGGGTCCCTTCAACCCATGCCAGTCTGTGATTTTATGGTCAGCAGCTCCCTGGGTATCATTTGGCAGTGGTTTGTTGGAAGGGATGGGTGAGCTGGCACCTGGTCATTGAGACCATGGTGCCAGCCTCCAGACCAGGTGGAGGAGCACATGTGGGAGCTCAGCAAACATTTGCTTGTGGCTTTGCTCTTTCTGGGATTCTGTGATTCTGTGCTAAACCATATCCCTGAGCACCTCATCTACCCTTTTTTTAAACACACCCAGGGATAAATCCAGAGGGAGCAGCACTTTGGGCAAAAATTGGGTCCTGCTGGAGCAGCAGGATGGATGCAATGAGTTTTTAATTCAAAGCCCTCTTCATGGGTCTCTGGGGAGAAGAGGTTAATGGTTGCTCTCTGGCATAGAGCAAGTTCAAATACTTCTTTTTTCTCTACCCACTGTCCCATATTTTGAAGCATTTCCAAGCTGCAGTGGGATTTGCTTTGAAGTTTATGGAATAAACTCCCAGCTGGAGTGGGAAGGTGAGGAGGGAGAGGGGTGGATTGGTCATGCCAAGTGGAAGTGGTTTATTAATGAAAACACTGTTCTGTTTGTAGAAGGAAGAGTTAATTTTGTGAGAACACCTTTGAGGCTTTGCTGATAAAGCAAGAGTAACCTTTGTTCTTCCTGTTTTCCTCTAGGTTTGGATGAAAGACCAGGATCAGGTTCCTGGGGAACAGGAGATCAAAACAGCTCCACGTTTGACCAAGGAAGGGTAAGGATGAAGCACAACCATCCCACTGCAGCCAGAATAAATGGGGGCTTTACCACAGCCTCTGAGCTGTGGGGCTGTGCCCAGGCTGGCTCTAACCCTCTAACCCTTGCCCTGGTTTGGACATTGGTTCTGTTAATCCTGCAGAGGCAACAGCAGGGACAAGGACATCCTCCCCATCCCCATCTCCCCAGGCTTTGCTGCCTTGAGGTCCCCCTGGAGAAGGCTTCTCCTCCAAAAACCTCCCCCAGACCAGCATCACAGACTCCTGGCTGTGGGATGTTTGTTCCCCAAACTGGATTGGGACTGAGCAGGTTGAGGGATCTCAGCCTGGTGCCATCTCAATCCAGTGGGATCCCAACCCACCCCGAGGGGCTGACTGGGACTCCCCTTGGGGAGGATGGGCAGCCTTGGCTGGCCAGGGCACCCTTGGTGGGGATGGATGGAGAGCACATGAAGGGTGTCACAGGGAAGGGTGAAGGTGGCAACAGCACATCACTGGGGCCTGGGGAAGGAAGAGAGAGAAGACATTCACCTCACTGCCATGGGGTTGTTTTGACAGATGCTCAGGTTTTAATGGGCCTGTGTGATCTGGTTTTGCAGTGGCACCTTTCCCTTCCCTTTGGTTGGTGCTGCAGCAGGGGCTGTTGTGCCATTCCTCATGTTTATAAGTCTTCTCTCCCCTTCACCCCCCCCCCAACCCCAACTTGAGGAGGGGGCTGCCTGGCTCCCACCTGGTGGGTGCTGAAGCACTGGCAAAGGCAGAAACCACCTGAGAGGTGCCAGCATGGGGCAGACCCCTGTATGTCCCTGCTTTGGGGCCACCTCCCCTCCCAGGGCCCTGCTCTCCCTTGCCCTGAGGATAAGAGCATTTCTGTGCTCTTTTTATGAGGAGCCTTTGACTTCAGACCTCCTGCAGCAGGAGGGACTGAGCTCCCACAGCCTCAGAGTCATCCAATCATTAAAGCTGGGAAAAACCTGGAAGATTATCTAGTCCAGTCATCTCCCCCCCCCCACCTCTGTTACTAACCCACGTCCCTAATTACCTCCTCCAGCCTTTCCTTGAACACCCCAAGGGACAGTGACTCCACCACCTCCCTGGGCAGCCTGTTCCAGTGCTCAGTGACTCTAACCTGAACCTCCCCCAGTGCCACTTGCAGCCATTCCCTCTTGTCCTGTCACTGGACATCAGCTCACCACAACCTCCTTCCAGGGAGTTGGAGAGAGCAATGAGGTCTCCCCTGAACCTCCTCTTCTCCAGGCTCAACACCCCCAGCTCCCTCAGCTGCTCCTCAGAGGATTTGCCCTCCAGCCCCTTCCCCAGCCTGGTTGCCCTTCTCTGGACTCGCTCCAGGGCCTTGATATCCTTCTTGTAGTGAGGCCCCCAAACCTGAAGGCAATATTCAAGGTGTGGCCTCACCAGAGCTGAGCACAGGGGAATGATCACCTCCCTGGTCCTGCTGGCTCCACTAGTCCTGACACAGCCAGGATGCTGTTGGGCTTCTTGGCCCCCAGGGACACTGCTGCCTCTTGTGCAGGGCAGTGTCAACCAACACCCCCAGGTCCTTTTCCTCTGCACAGTTCTCCAGCCACCCAGCCCCAAGCCTGTAGCATCACCTGGGGTTGTTATGACCATAGTGCAGGACCTGGCATGTAGCCATGGTGAACTTCATCCCATTGCCCATCCAGCCAGCTTGTCCAGGTCCCTGCATTTTGGTATTTGGCTCCACATCCCCTCATACCCAGCCCTAACTCTTCTCTGTTGCTTCAGCAGAGCTACGGCGAAGGCCCCCACTACAGCGAGCACAGGGACCTGCCATCTCACAACAGCATATCTTCATCACCATTCCTGGGAGCTGGACTAGTGGGTGAGTGTCCTTCAGCTGCCAGGCCAGTGTGTGGCCAGTGCAGGGCAACTCTTAATACAGAATGGCATGTGGTGGTGGGAGCTCTACTGCTGCCTGGTCCTGCTGTTCCTTGTTGACCTACTCCAGAAGGTGCTCTCAGAGCTGTGGTTAGAGGAGCTGCTGTCATAGAATCATAGAATGTTCTGGATTGGAAGGCACCCCAAGGGTCACAGAGCTCCAACCCCCTGCCACAGGCAGGGACACCAACCTCAGGCCTGGAGCTACACAAGGTTGCCCAGGGCCCCAGCCAACCTGGCCTGGAACACCCCCAGACACGGGGCACCCACCCCCTCTCTGGGCAGCCTGTTCCAGCCCCTCACCACTCTCTCTGCAAAGAACTTCCCCCTCAGATCCAATCTAACCCTCCCCTCCTCCAGCTTCACTCCATCCCCCTTGTCCTGCCAGTCTCTGCCCTTGAACAAGCTGATTCCCCTCCTGTTCCTCTGCTCCCTCCAGGCACTGGCAGGCTGCAATGAGGTCCCCCCACAGCCTTCTCTTCTCCAGGCTGAGCCAGCCCAGCTCCCTCAGCCTCTCTCCAGAGGGGAGCTGCTCCAGCCCTCTGAGCATCTCCCTGGCTCCTCTGACCCCTCTGCAGGGTCTTCTCAGTGTCTGATGTCTGTGATAGCTGCTGTATTTTATGGGTGTGATTACTTTTTCCCTGCTTTACAGTAGCACCCAGAGGCAATAGCAGAGACTGATGCATGCCATGCTGGCATGGGATGGGCTGAGTTTGCTCTTGGGAACTGGTAATCAAGGGTGGAAAAGCACCAGGAGAGAGGGGAGTGTGGTGGTTTAGACCTGGCTGGAGGCCAGACACCCACCAAAGTTGGCCTATCACTACCCTTTGTAGTTGAACAGGGGAGAGAAGAGATTTTGAGAGGCTCAGGAGTTGAGATAAGGACAGGGAGTGATCGTTCCACAATTGGCATCGCGGGCAGAACAGACTCAACATGGAACAAAGGACAGAAACTCTCTAATTGGGGTCACTGCCCTGCACCCCCAGTGACACCAGAGTTGGATGAGAAGTGTGACCAGCTGTTAAAGCACCTCCCCCCACCCCTCCCTTCTTCCCAGCCTTCATTTCAGTCAGGATTTCGCTCCCTTCTTCCCCCCATTGTGGCACAGGGAGGGGCAGGGACTGGGGGAATGGGGGTTGGGGTCAGTTCCTCACAGGATGTTCTCCTTAGCTGGGGGGGCTCATTCCTCACCCCCTGCCCCTGCTGCACCCTGGGGTCCCACCCATGGCAGACAGTCCTCCACCAACTCCTCCTTTCCCACAGGGCTTCAGCTCTTCCCCAGCTGCCCCAGTGTGGGTCACTGCTGTGGGTGCAGTCCTCAGTCACAGTGTCTCTGGTCCCCAGGGGGTCACCAGCCTCCCCCCAGCACCCCTGCTCTGGCCTGAATCTCTCCCTTGCTCATCCCTGTGTCTCTGTCTCTCTCCCTGGGCTGCAAGTGCTGGCAGGGGCTGGCTCCAAGGTGGGTCACAGCATCTCCTGTGTGTCTCCCCCTGCTCCAGCCCGGGGCCTCTCCAGGGGCTGCAGGTGGGGTCTGGGCCTTTTCCATGGGCGGTGGGGGGACACCCACTCCACCATGGGTTTCTGCAGGGGCATCTTTCTCTGCGGCACCTGGGGCGCCTCCTCCCCCCTTCCCTGCCCTTGGTGCCTGCCCAGCTCCTCACACCTTCTCCCTCCCTTCTCTGGGGGCAAAATGCCGCTGCCTGCGGGTTTGTCCTGCTCCCTGTGACTCCCGGGGGCACTGTGACCATCGCTGATGGGCTCAGCCTTGGGCAGCAGCGACTCCGGCCTTGAATTGGCCGATGTTTCCTCTCTGGGGCCTGCAGAGAGCTGCTGGCTGCTGCTTGCAGACCCATCCCTGCAGCACCCCCCTTCTCTGCCAGCACCCAGCCACACTAAACTGTGACAGGGAGGAAAGTCAGAGCTCAGTGCTGAGGGCTTGCAACAGGCTCCTGGAGGATTTGCTTTCCAGCCTCACAGCCCCAGGGTAATGCAATCTCTGCTGAGAGCTGGAGGTGGGGTTTGGAGGGGGGTCTTCTTGTGTCCCACAAGGCTCCTCCATCCCTGGCTGCAGCATGAGGAGCTCACAGGGTCCAGTGAGTGTCCTTCAGCCCTGTCCCCACCTGCTGAGCTGTGCATGACCAGGTGTGTGTGTGACAATTCACCCAGTTCCCTCTCCCAGCTCGGGGGTGGGAGGAGAGATTAAGGGCAGAAAATACCCATCCTGAAGGGCTTAGAGAGGTCTAATGACATTAGGTCAGGAATTGGGGTTAGTCCTCCCCACCTTTGCCCACACAGTGGTGGTTAAACCTCCCCAGTGCCTGTGTGGTGGCAGGGCAGAGCCCTGCAGCTAGTGATGTTTGGTCCTGGTTCCAAGGGTGGGCTTAGAAGAGGGAATTGTGTTTGAAACAAAAAATCCCCACCAGGATTGGAGGTTCCTTTTGCAGAGCTGGGTGGAAAGGAGCAGAGAGGAGTGGGGTCATGCTGGGAAGCAAACAGGTGTGCCTTTGCTCCTGGCTGGCATCTGGGATGAAGGGCTTGCCCTTAGCTCTGCTCTCCTTGCTGTTTGGGGAGGGTGGTGATGATGTTTAATTGTCCCTTGGGAGTCCCATGCAGGCTTGGAGGAGCATTTCTGAGCAGCCTTCCCCCATCCCACTGCAAGGGTGGTTATTCTTTCTCATTTTCTGCCTCAGGAGG
This sequence comes from Laterallus jamaicensis coturniculus, assembly GCA_022605575.1. Classification (NCBI taxonomy): domain Eukaryota; kingdom Metazoa; phylum Chordata; class Aves; order Gruiformes; family Rallidae; genus Laterallus; species Laterallus jamaicensis. The sequence goes on along the minus strand of JAKCOX010000043.1, from coordinate 4,898,851 downwards.
ATGTCAGCAAAGCAGTAGAGATGTTTCTCAATAAGTCAGAGGAGCCTTGGTGCAGTTAGCAGGGTTTCTTGGGGAGGGGTGTGTGTAGGAGGGACCCATCCCAATCCATTCCAATCCATCCCAACCCATCCCACACCTGCAGCCAAGGTAGCTTTGAGACTTTGCAGCCAAGAAGGAGCTGCCTGGGGAGGAGCACAGAGGTTTCCCCTTGGATCATAGAATCATAGAACCACAGACTGGTCTGGGTTGGGAGGGACCCCAAGGGTCACAGAGCTCCAACCCCCTGCCACAGGCAGGGACACCAACCTCAGGCCTGGAGCTACACAAGGTTGCCCAGGGCCCCAGCCAACCTGGCCTGGAACACCCCCAGACACGGGGCACCCACCCCCTCTCTGGGCAGCCTGGTCCAGCCCCTCACCACTCTCTCTGCAAAGAACTTCCCCCTAAGATCCAATCTAACCCTCCCCTCCTCCAGCTTCACTCCATCCCCCTTGTCCTGCCAGTCTCTGCCCTTGAACAAGCTGATTCCCCTCCTGTTCCTCTGCTCCCTCCAGGCACTGGGGGGCTGCAATGAGGTCCCCCCACAGCCTTCTCTTCTCCAGGCTGAGCCAGCCCAGCTCCCTCAGCCTCTCTCCAGAGGGGAGCTGCTCCAGCCCTCTGAGCATCTCCGTGGCTCCTCTGACCCCTCTCCAACAGCCCCACATCTTCCTTGTGTTGGGCCCCAGCTCTGGACACAGGATCCAGCTGGGGGAGGGCAGAGCAGAGAGGGACAATCCCCTCCCTGTCCCTGCTGCCACCCCTCTGCTGATGGAGCCCAGGATCCCATCTCCCTTCCCAGCTGCCAGAGCCACTGCTGCTCAGGGGGAGTTTCTCACCCACCAGAATCCCCAGGTCCTGCTCTCAAGAAGCTGAAGAAAGTATAAATTCCTGGATAGAAATGCCATTAATGCTCCAAATTCAAGTCCCCCATGGGTTCCAGGCAGTTGCCTGTGACCCTGATGAGCAGGGTGCAGTAGCACCTCCATCACCCCTTCCTCCAAGCTGCCAGGCTCTGAGCCCTTAGTGCTGCTCCCCAAATCACTGGTGACACCCTGGTGAGCTCTGAGCATCCCAGTCCCAGGTAGGGAGAGGTGATGGGGACCATCCCTGGCTGTCAGGGTTGTGCCAGGACGCAGCATAGTGACAGACCAGCTCATGCCAGGGGGTGAGGAGGAGGAGGAGGAGGAGAAGGCCCATTCTGGGTTTATTTTGGATCACCAATCTCCAAACTCTGCCTTTCTTTTACCATTCATCTTCAGGAGCTGCAGGGGAGGGGGGGACAACACAGACAAACCAACAACACACCCGACTGCTTAAACACTGAGGAAACTGATAAGCCATAACAGATTTCTTTCTAGTAATTATTTCTAGTAATTAGCTGCTTTTCAGAGGAGTGTTTCTAATCTGGGGTGTATTGTGAGTGGCTGTGGATTGGTTTCTTCCTGGACAATGGTTTTAATCTGCCCACTGATGGGGCTGCTCCTTGGTTTATAACTTCCCCCCCCCACCCCTTTAATCCCTGCCTGTGTTTGTCCTCCCCTTTTTCCCCAGGCTGTAACCCTTAATGGAATTACTGGTGATGGGGTTGGGGGGGAGAGCACAGTGGGTAGCTGTGCCAGGGTGCTGGGTGCCAGGGACTGTACCCAGGGCTCTGGTTTGGGGGATGGGGTGATGGGAGGACACTGGGGTGAGCTTCCTGCAGGCTGGCAGGAGTGCAGGGTGCTGAGTCTGGGCAAAGCACCTGCCTTCCTCCTGGCACAGCCTGAACTCCCCTTCCCTTGGCTTCTGTGGCTGGAGTGGGGCTGATCTTGGGGAGAGAAATGGTGAAACCACAAGTTTGCTTTGTTCTGGTGGAGATGCTGAGATGCTGACTGGGTCCTGAGCCCCAAGGCCAAATCCTGCTGCTCCAGGCTCCTTGTCTGTAAGCCCAGGAGCAATTGTGCTTCTGGGAGGACAGAGTGCAGGTGGTGTGTGGGGATCATAGAATCACAGAATGGCAAGGGTTGGAAGGGACCCTGAGGATCATAAAGCTCCAACCCCCCTGCCACAGGCAGGGACACCAACCTCAGGCCTGGATCCTCTGCCAAAGCCCTGAGTGAAGCCAGGTCCCACCAAGGCTTCAGCTGAGCCTGGCACAGCTCAGCCCTGGGGAGAGGAGAGAGCTTGGGAAGGCACTCATTCAGCAGGGCTGAAGGCAGCATGGGCAGGTGAGGGGCAGGGCTGAGAAGGGGGAAGGGTGGAGGAGGTGGGAGGGGGGTGCCAGGACTTGCAGCAAAGCCGTGGAGAGCTGGAAATACCCAGTGCTCCCAGCTGGGTGCTGGGTGCCTCGTGCTCAAGGTGCCCTTTTCCATGCTACACCTTTGCACAGAGGTAAATCCAAGGGATAGGATTGCTGAGGGAAACCCCTGCCCATTCAGGGGATTTATTCTGTGTCTTCTGAGTATTCCCCTGCCCCCCCCCCTCCCCACCCAAGATCCCTTAACACCCATCTGCAGGGTCACAGGAATTGGGTCAGGAGTGAGGTAGTGCTGAGGAGATTCCCAGTGTTTTCTGCCAAGCCCAGTCTCCATCCTGGCCCTCACTGTGGTCCTGGAGTTTGCCACCTTTTCCTAGTGGGTGTCCCAGGCTGCTGTGGGACAGTGGCACCCCCCCCCCCCCCAGCAGGAACAGCAGCTTCTGCTGGTAAGTTCAGCTTTTTCTTAGCCAACTTGTGGGCTGGTTTTGATTTCAGTAGGGTAGATAGATCCATTCCACTCCAGAAGAGTTTGCCATTCTCCCTCTGCCTTGTTTTCCTGGTTAAATACAAGATATTGAGGTTTTTTGCTGTTTTTCCCTCCTTTTTTATGTGATGACACAGGAGGGGGCAGGCTGGGGTGAGGAGGCTGCCCTCTCCCCTTTCCCAGTCTCCCTCATCCCAAGACCCCGTGCAGCCTGTCACTGGTACCACCTAAGTGTGGGTGAGAGACTGACCATGGGATGAGGGCATGGACAGGGACACAGGGACAGGGAGGGGATTGTCCCTCTCTGCTCTGCCCTCCCCCAGCTGGATCCTGTGTCCAGAGCTGGGGCCCAACACAAGGAAGATGTGGGGCTGTTGGAGAGGGGTCAGAGGAGCCACGGAGATGCTCAGAGGGCTGGAGCAGCTCCCCTCTGGAGAGAGGCTGAGGGAGCTGGGCTGGCTCAGCCTGGAGAAGAGAAGGCTGTGGGGGGACCTCATTGCACCCCCCAGTGCCTGGAGGGAGCAGAGGAACAGGAGGGGAATCAGCTTGTTCAAGGGCAGAGACTGGCAGGACAAGGGGGATGGAGTGAAGCTGGAGGAGGGGAGGGTTAGATTGGATCTTAGGGGGAAGTTCTTGGCAGAGAGAGTGGTGAGGGGCTGGACCAGGCTGCCCAGAGAGGGGGTGGGTGCCCCGTGTCTGGGGGTGTTCCAGGCCAGGCTGGATGGGGCCCTGGGCAACCTTGTGTAGCTCCAGGCCTGAGGTTGGTGTCCCTGCCTGTGGCAGGGGGTTGGAGCTCTGTGACCCTTGGGGTCCCTCCCAGTCCATGCCAGTCTGTGATTCTATGATGTTTCCATTCCGAAACCTCCTTGGCCATGTCATCCCTTGCAGACTCCAGAGCCTGCATGGTACCCTGCAAGCAGCACCCATGGGTGCCAGGACAGTGTTGAAGCTCTGGGGATGGACCCCAGGCCTGAGAGAAAGGGAATAGCTTTATGCTGAGCCTGGGGCAGCCAGCAGCACAAGTCTGCCTAGGGGTCTCCCCCTGCCCAAGCAACATTAGACATTTTTCTAGTGGGGAACAGGCAATTTTTCATTAAAAAAAAAAAAAGAAGAAAAACTGGACTGAAAATATATGAGGAATTTTTCCCTGCTGTTAACTCCATCCTGTTAATGGTGTCACCAGGGAAAAGGGGGAGGGGGCAGAGAGAATTGGGAGATGTTGATCAAAAAGGCTTTGAACACAGGGCAAGCATGCTAGTGTACCCCATGATGGTGCAAGGAACTCTGCCCCAACGTGTCCAGGCAGCATCAGGCTCTGGTAACCCCCCTCCCCCCTGCAGAAGCCCTTCCCTAACAAAGGAGCAATCCCATCCTGCCTCCAGTCTGGCTCAATCAACAAAATTTTGTTTGCCATCCCCAATGCCCAAGATACCATCCCCAAACCCCAGATCCCCCCCCCTTTCCTAAGGGTCCCAGCACCCCTCACCACGGGCGACAGCCGGACACGCCAAGCACTGCTGCTGTTTGGCTCCAGAGGCTTAGATGTTAAGTAAACAAAGGTCAGGATGTCAGAGGATGGATCTCCTAAGTGACCTAATTTTTCAAAAGAGCTTAAGCAGCTCCATTTACTGCAGCACCAGCACACAAATAACTCAGCAGGTTGTGGAACTGGGTGCGTGGATGGTGGTTACTCCTTCAACCAGAGGAGAACCAGGGTAATGCGATGGGAGTTTATCTGGGCAGCAACAGCCAGGCCTCCCAGCTTTAATCTAACCTCAGGCAGCAGAGTGTTAAGCTGCAATGTCTCTGCTGTCACCAGATAACCTGGGAGCTGAACTGTAGGTGCCTGGGATGTGTGTGGGGACACCCAGGAGCAGAGTCCAGCACCAGCCCTGTGCCACACTGCTCCAGGACCCGCTGCCCTCAGAGAGTCACAGACTGGGCTGGGTTGGGAGGGACCCCAGGGAGCACAGAGCTCCAATCCCCTGCCAGGTTTGGAAGGGACCCCAAGGGTCACAGAGCTCCAACCCCCTGCCACAGGCAGGGACACCAACCTCAGGCCTGGAGCTACACAAGGTTGCCCAGGGCCCCAGCCAACCTGGCCTGGAACACCCCCAGACACGGGGCACCCACCCCCTCTCTGGGCAGCCTGGTCCAGCCCCTCACCACTCTCTCTGCAAAGAACTTGCCCCTAATATCTCATCTAAACCTTCCTTCCTTTAGCTTTAATCCATCCCCCTTGTCCTGCCAGTCTCTGCCCTTGAACAAGCTGATTCCCCTCCTGTTCCTCTGCTCCCTCCAGGCACTGGGGGGCTGCAATGAGGTCCCCCCACAGCCTTCTCTTCTCCAGGCTGAGCCAGCCCAGCTCCCTCAGCCTCTCTCCAGAGGGGAGCTGCTCCAGCCCTCTGAGCATCTCCGTGGCTCCTCTGACCCCTCTCCAACAGCCCCACATCTTCCTTGTGTTGGGCCCCAGCTCTGGACACAGGATCCAGCTGGGGGAGGGCAGAGCAGTGAGGGACAGGCATTTCACTGTGTGCATTGAGTTTCTTTCCTCTCCCCCTCCTGGAAACCCCTATGTGGAGCAGTGTGTGGGCAGGGTGAGGCTGAGCACGCTCCATAAAAGCCATCTCTGGGTGCTAAAGTTCACTCAGCAGCACCAGGGCACATGGGCTGGGCTCTCACCAGCCTGCTCCCACACAGCATCCCAGTTGGCAGGGATGCTCAGGCTGTGAAGGAGCCCCACAATCCAGGAGGAACCTGGCTTTGGGGACAGAACAGCCTTGGAAAGGAAGGAAAAGCTTTTCTCCTGAGTGCCTGCTGGGTCGATCTGGATGGGCTTTTGGCAAGTTGAGTCTCCAGCAGGGAAGAGGAAGAGGGTAATCCCTGTGCTGTACAGACAGGAGCTCAGCTCCACACGCTCCTGCTGGAGTTTCCTATTGCCTGGTCAGTCCTGCCTGGCTGTGAGTTCCTCTGGTGCTGCCTCTGCCAAATGGGGCTGCCTTTTTTTGTGATTGTTACTATGTCTGGAGGGATTTTTTTTCCCTCTGGTCTGACACTGCTGGTTTCCACAGCCACCCAGCACTTCCCTGCGTCGCTGCAGCTTTGGGGGGTTGCTGTTTATGGACAGGCTGAGCCCCATGAATTTCAGCCAGCTCCTGTTTTAGCAATAAGCCATGACAGGAGCTGTCACCCCTGCAGACAGGCAGAGGAAGCTGTGTTCTAAAAGCAGGCTTTGCACCTCACTGGGACACCCCAGGAGTGTGTGGGGGTGCATGCAAAGCCTCTCCCTCCCTCTTACACAAAACCTTGTCTTTTCTTTTCCCCTCTGTAGGGAAGAGCAGTGAAAGAGCCTCATACTCCACATTTGGAAGAGACACAGGGATGCCAGGACTAAACCAGGTAATGAGCAAATGCGCTGAGGTTCTTATTTTTTTATGGTTTTGCTTCATTTACTGGCTGAGCCTCTAGGAATGAGAGCCAGGGAAGGAAAAGGCACCTGGCTCTTTGCATCTTTCCTCTCTGCACAGGGTCCTGGAAAGCCTCTGCTCTCTCAAAAATGACTGTTGAGTGACAGGGGTTTCTACAGGCACATGTTGCTGGCTCAGAAGGGTTGTCAAGAGTTCAGAAAATGGGCTTGTAGCAGCTTCTCAGGTTTACTAAACCTCTTCAGGCTGACTTATTTTATTCTTGTTAATCCTGTTGCTAGCTGATTTGTATTTAATCAGATACAACCTAGCCAGCACTGCCCTTGGAGGGAGTTGCAGTGAGTCACATCAAAGCAACACCTTTCCCCATGGCTGTGGGGCTGCACACAGAGCAGTGCTCCAGGAGGCACCTTCTCCCTCTGGCTCCCTGCTGGGGGGTTCTCACTTTGTCTCCCAGCATCACACCTGATGCTGCATGCTCTCCATCCCTGACCAGCATCCCCTTGTAACCCAGCCAGCATCACTGTGTCCCCCCCACTCACCAGCTGACAGGAGGGAGCCTGTGCGATGGTCCTTGTGCTGTTGTAGCAGCGTTTCAGTGGGTGTCAGTTTGGATTTACAGTCACTCACTCCAGGACCTGCAGGAGATGCTCATCTCCACAGTCAGGGAGAGACACAGGGTGGGTGAGCTGCTTCTTGCAGCACCAACCCTGCTGGGTCACCCCACATGAATCGCAATACCAGGGGCTGAGCCATAGAATCACAGGATCCCAGGGGTGGGAAGGCACCTCCAGAGCCCATGGGGTGCAACCCCCTGCCAAAGCAGGGTCCCTGGGACAGGGCACACAGGTCGGTGTCCAGATGGGGCTGGAATCTCTCCAGAGAAGGAGACTCCACACCCCCTGGGCAGCCTGTCCCAGGGCTCCCTCACCCTCACTGGGGAAAAGGTCTTCCTGGGCTCTAACTTGCAGCCATTGCCCCTTGTCCTGTCCCCACAGACACTGAAAAGGGGCTGGCCAATTCCCCCTGCACCCCATCCTTCAGATATTGATAAACATTGATTAGGTCCCCCCTCAGTCTTCTTCTCTCCAGGCTGAACAGCCCCAGCTCACCCAGCCTTTCCTCCCAGGGGAGATGCTCCAGGCCCTTCAGCATCTCCTCAGCCTCCTCTGGACTCTCTCCAGGAGATCCCTGGCTGTTTGATCCCAGGGAGCCCAGCACTGGACACAACACTCCAGCTGGGGCCTGAGCAGGGCAGAGCAGAGGGGAAAAAACCCCTTGCTTCCTGTGGGGAATACCACAGGCATAAATCAGAGCCCAGGAACAGTCAGCCAACCCTGAGATAATTCACCCTGCTGCCACCAGCATCCAGGAATAGTTTTTTTGGGAAAGAGAGATCACCTCTCCTTTGATGTGTTGCTGCAACTGCCCATCAGTGCCCAAGCATGGCCCTGGTGAAACAGCCCCACCATTTTATTCCAGGGAGCAGCTTTTGGCCAAACAGCTTTTCTATTTTACACATGTACACACACACACACACATATTACATGTTTTAATTTTACACAAATTTGTCATAATTTCCTCTTCTCTGAACTGAGGATGTTTCCTTTGCTGAAACAGCTGTGCTGGCTGTCTGTGCCAGAGTGGATTTAATTTACCACTGAAGCTGCTAAAATAAAAATGGGACAGATGCCAAGCCTGCCTTTTTAATGTGATGGTTTTGCTGGGGTTTGGTGGAGGAGGAGGAGGAGGGGGGCAGATATAAGGTAACAGAAATGGGGTGGGCAAATGGTGCTGCAGGCTGGGAGAGGCCCTGCTGTGGGCACGTGGGTCCAGATCGGGTGGCAGAGCAGGAGAAGGAGCCTGTTTGATGTGGAGGAGAGACAAAAACCTCTCTTGTGTGGGGTGGTGGGAGGCAAATGGGGCTGTCTGCACGCCTGTGGTGGCCCCCAGAACAGTTGTTGCTTCTGGCTCCAGTTTTCAGGGGGTTGGGGAGGTGGCATGTGGATCTGTGGGGGTTTTTTGGGGGGTTTTTTTTGATGTTTGTTGGGTTTTTTTTTTCTGAAAAGCTCTGGAAAATTGTCTGGTGGCAGATGCCCTTGCTGGGGAGGATGTTCCTCCCAGAAACATCCTCCTGTGGGGCAGAGCTGTGGCTCCCCCTTCCTTTAACCCCCAGCCACCTCTGGAGGCATCCCCATAGAGAGAGAAAGGAAAGAAAATCCCTTTCTCAGGGAAATTGCCTGAAAATCTCAGCCCCTCTCTGGAGATAGCCTCAGGAGGAGTGGGGCAGCAGCATCCCAGCCCTCCAGCATGATCTCCCAGGGTGCTGTGCCTCTTGCTTTCCTTGGCCTTGCTGCACAGTGGTTTCAGTGCAGAGGTAATATGACCAGTGGAACAGATTGCAGGAATTCCACCAGCTGTGAATACACCAGCTCCTCTTCCCCTCCCCAACCCCTTTCTGGAGGATCTGGAGTTTTAAAGCAGCAGGGTTTTTCTTTCCACTTTCTCCAAAGCCTGAAATCCTCCTCTGTTTCAACACATTGCCCTCAGAAGATGGGTCAGAGGGAAGCTTTTGTTACTTTAAAAGCCCTTTGCCAACCTTCTTCAATTCCTTGTAAATAGGTTTGCCTTTCTCCCAAGGTGAAAGGGGTGATGCTGGAGGAAGGGCACCCTTCCTCCATCCAGGGAGCACCTTGGGCTCTGGCTCGGGCCAGCTCAGTGCTGCTTCCCAGAGTGTCCAAGGTCAGCTGGGATAAACACTAGGAAGGAGTTTCCTCTTTCTAGAAAGAGAGATTTGACTTCTCTGTGATAAAATGCAAGAGAAAACCATCCCCAGCAGAGGCATTGCAGCTCTGTGGCTGTGGCCTCATCCACGACACATCCAGCTGCTCAGCGCTGGGGAGGGGAGAGAACAGGCACTGGGCTGGATTTACAGCTGGGAGGGGGGGCTGGGGGAGGCACAGTCAGATGGGCTGCTACCCCCATATTTACATCTTTGGTTTTCCTTCCTTTGGCTTGTCTTCTCCCCCTCCTTGGCTCAGTTGTTTGGTTGCAGACAGCTCAAGGCAGCTCTCTCCCAGCGAGCGCAGTGCTGTTCCAGTCTAACTACATGGAAAGGCTTCTCTCTCTCTCCTTGTTTGCAGCCTGGTTTCCTGCCCAGCGAGATGGGAATCGCCAGTCCCAGCACACTGTCCCCTACTGGTGTGAAAGGAGGGTCTCAGTATTTTTCTTACCCCAACAATCCTCGCAGGAGAGGTGCTGAGAGCAACATCGGTGAGTCGCTGCGTGTCTCCCATGGGTGCCACCTCTCTGCCCTGCCCCCACACTCTGCCCACATCTGGGTTGCCTTCAGGAAGGAGAGCACCAGTGGGTCTGTGTGAATTGGGCATTTGGGGGGGTTTGGGGAGGAAGAAAAAGTAGATAATATTCAAAAAGGGGGGTTGGGCTCAGAGGAATGGAGAATTTCCTTCTTTCTGGAAAATCACAGGCCAGGTGGAAGCAGCAAAGGGCTTGAGGTTCTTCTCACCATGTCACCAGCTGTGCTGTGCCAGTAGCCTTTCCTGGAAGACCTTGGGCCACCTCCAAGGATGTTTTTGTGGCCAACGGGGTCTCCTTGGAGCCCCTGTCCTGCCACAAGCACATGGGATGCCAAGACCAAGTGTCAGGTCCAGAGGGTCTCCTTGGAGCCCCTGTCCTGCCACAGGCACACAGGATGCCCTGACCAAGTGTCAGGCCCAGAGGGTCTCCTTGGAGCCCCTGTCCTCCCACAAGCACACAGGATGCCAGGACCAAGGGTGAGCCCCAGGTGCTTGGCCAGGGTGTGGGAGCTGTGCCTTGGGACACAGAGGCAGTTTGCTCCATGTCCTCTCCCTGCCCACCTGCCAGCTTCCACGTTGCAGAGCAGGAGCTGCCCACACCTGGATCTACCTGGATCATTTTGCTTTTAATGAAATCTCAGGTTGGGTGTGAGTTTTAACTCCTGTGTGAGGACAAGCCCCAGTTCTCCAGAACTTGTTTCTTGTCATAGTTCCCCCCTTGCACCCTCCCAAAGTCTCTTTCTTGCTGCTATTTTGGGCTTTCCCCAACAAACAAAACCAGAAGTGACCCAATGTCAGGTGGGGCTTTTTTTTTCTGGTGCTTTTCAGAAAAAAGACATCCACTTTGATGTTGCCACTTGAAAACCTTGCTGGTTTCTGTTGTCAGGATGGCAAATGATGCTTTTGCATTGGGTCATTCTGCATGATGAATTTCTCCTCCTGAGCTACGACCCAGCAGAGGCCCTGGCTTGGCACATGTGCTGTGTTAGCATCCTGGGGCTTGCCTTAAATATGAGCTAAAGGAAAAAAACAAGCCCAAAATATTTTTAAGCTCTGCTAACAGGAGGGGAATCAGCTTGTTCAAGGGCAGAGACTGGCAGGACAAGGGGGATGGAGTGAAGCTGGAGGAGGGGAGGGTTAGATTGGATCTTAGGGGGAAGTTCTTTGCAGAGAGAGTGGTGAGGGGCTGGAAGGGGCTGCCCAGAGAGGGGGTGGGTGCCCCGTGTCTGGGGGTGTTCCAGGCCAGGTTGGATGGGGCCCTGGGCAACCTTGTGTAGCTCCAGGCCTGAGGTTGGTGTCCGTGCCTGTGGCAGGGGGTTGGAGCTCTGTGACCCTTGGGGTCCCTTCCAACCCAGACCAGGCTGGGATTCTATGATTCTGTGATTCCTTTTGAGCTGCTGCTCTGGATGTTTCCCCAGAATTCTGTCCCTCCCCTGAGGACACTCATCCTCCCCACTCAGCACTGGGGAGGGACGGGCTCAAGGTGAGCACCATCCCTGCCTTCCTGGAGCCATGATGCTTTCCTGAGTGAGGGACAGTGCAGCCCCATCCCTGTGTTTGTTCTCTTTCTGCACCCTCTCTGCAAACCCACTTCAAATGAAATTGGTTAGAAACCCCCAGAACCACTCAATGAGGGGTCATTTATGGGCTCAGTCTCTTGCACAGAGCAGGCACAGCCCCACTGTGTGGTGAGCACCTCTTCCCATGGTGTTTTGGGAGAGAGACTGTCCTGTGAACTCCAGCTATGGGTGGAGTCTGCCCTCAAAGGCTGCAGATGCGATGAGGAGAGTGTTTCATCCTCAGATGTTTGCTCATGGGGCATTTGGGATCTGAGCCCTGTTTGTATCTGAGCTTTGGCATCTCCCATCTTTGGAGACTTCTAGCTGCAGCTTAGTTGTTTTCCTTCCTGCTACCCCCCTTCAGAAGTTAAATCCTCTCTTCTCTAACCAGATGGACAGCCCAAAAAGGTTCGGAAGGTGCCTCCTGGACTCCCCTCCTCGGTAAGTGGCAGGAACATTCTCCCTGCAGTTATCTCCTCCCCCTTCCTCCATCCCCTGGGCTCCCTGCTCTCTCTGCCATGAGGGCTGCCAGCCCTATGGGTCTGGCCACCCCTAACACTGAGGAGCTGGACTTTAGCAGGACAGGGAAGGAATTGTCCTGCTGAGAAGTGGGGAAGCCCTGTGAGACTGCAGCGTGGGGGCACTGATCCAGGAGAAGGAGTCGTGATGCTCCATGCACCGAGCAGCCCTGGACCCATACCACCTCCTGTCCTCCTTACTTCTCCTCCCCTCCTCCTTTCTTCCTCCTTACACCTCTCCTCCTCCTCCTTACTCTCTCCTCCTCCTTACACCTCAAGTACTAAGTGAAATGTAACACTGTGTGATCAGATTTCACTCCAGAAGGGAACCATGGGGCTGTGATTCGGGCAGGCAGCTGGGGCTGCTCCAGGTGTGTGTGCTGCTTGGGCTGTTTTATAGGAAAGCTGAGCAGGCTGGAAGAATATGTTCCCCCTGCTCCTGCTCCAGGGAATGAACTGAACAATGTCTTTGTGGCTACAAGTAATGGGATCTCCAGGAAAGCTAATTGGAGTGGGCTGGAGGAATATGGGAGCTGTCTGGCTGAGGCCACATTCCTCCTGGAGCGTTCACGTGCTTGCAGGGGGACAGAACAGGCTCTGTCCTGGGGGTGAGCTGGAGCCCAGGCTGGGACTACACTGGAGATGTGCCCTTGCCAGAGTGTGTTGTGCAGAGCTGATGCCAACGCAGCATGAAGCGGGTGCCCACTCCCCCCATTCCCTGTGGAGCAGCTTGTGCCAGGGCATTTCTTCACTGTGAGTGCAAGGCTCAGCCTGTACCTCCACCACAAGCTGTGCCTTGGGGAACGGGCCCTGAGGTGTGAGTGGTGGGAGGACTGAGGGAGAGGAAGGGCGATGGGATCCTGGGCTCCATCAGCAGAGGGGTGGCAGCAGGGACAGGGAGGGGATTGTCCCTCTCTGCTCTGCCCTCCCCCAGCTGGATCCTGTGACCAGAGCTGGGGCCCAACACAAGGAAGATGTGGGGCTGTTGGAGAGGGGTCAGAGGAGCCAGGGAGATGCTCAGAGGGCTGGAGCAGCTCCCCTCTGGAGAGAGGCTGAGGGAGCTGGGCTGGCTCAGCCTGGAGAAGAGAAGGCTGTGGGGGGACCTCATTGCAGCCTGCCAGTGCCTGGAGGGAGCAGAGGAACAGGAGGGGAATCAGCTTGTTCAAGGGCAGAGACTGGCAGGACAAGGGGGATGGAGTGAAGCTGGAGGAGGGGAGGGTTAGATTGGATCTTAGGGGGAAGTTCTTTGCAGAGAGAGTGGTGAGGGGCTGGACCAGGCTGCCCAGAGAGGGGGTGGGTGCCCCGTGTCTGGGGGTGTTCCAGGCCAGGTTGGCTGGGGCCCTGGGCAACCTTGTGTAGCTCCAGGCCTGAGGTTGGTGTCCCTGCCTGTGGCAGGGGGTTGGAGCTCTGTGACCCTTGGGGTCCCTCCCAGCCCAGAACATTCTATGATTCTATGAAGGCACTGAGGGTATGCTGGTGCATGGAGGTGGTTGGAGGGTTCCTGTGGACCCATGCTGTGCAGAAACCAGCTCCAGTCAGCAGCACTGAGTTGCTCCAAGGATTTGTCTTGTAACAGGGAAAATCCTGCTTGGAGCAGAGTCTGTATCTCTGAGTTTCCTTGTGAAACTTGGACCTTTTAAACCCCAGCCAGCATGTGGGGAAACCATCACTGCCAGCAAATGGCCCTTTATTGGCCTCAGGTTTCAAAGGTTGACAGGGCTCTCTGTCCATCGTTCCCCCACAGGAAGAGCTGCTTGGTGTTTCCCAAAACTCAGCCCCTTCCCCAAGTCGGAGCTGACCCCCTCACACCAGCTTTCCCAGCCCAGAAAGCTCTGGTTTTGACTGCAAAGCTCCAGGTTTTGGGAGCATGGGCCGGTGCTGTCTCTTCCCAAAGCCATCTCATGGCTGTGACCTCTGGCTTCTTGGTTTGTTTTTGAACTTCCACATCTGGGGAGAGAAATGGGCACCGAGGTGATGAGAGAAGCTTGGAGCAAAAGGAGTTGCTGGCCTCAAAGGGGGTGGATCAAAGGCTCTTGTCTGGCTTGCCTGCACCAGAGCCCACCCTGTGTTATCGCTGGACCCTGTGCAAAATAAATAGGTTAATCAGCATCTTATTAAAATTAAATGCTTTAATCTGTAATTCCCTAGCTGTTTGGAGAACTGGGAGAGGTCAGCAACTGGCGTAGTCGGGGGGTGGCTGAAAGGGGAATGATTGTGCCAAAAGCATGGAGAGGTGCTGGCATGAAAGGTGCTTGCTGGGCAGGATGGAGCAGAGCAGCTCTGAGTGCAGAGGTACCGGGGTAGGGGGGGCTTGGAACCTTCAAGGTTCCTGTGAAATAGATGCTGAGGTGGGGCAGTGCCCAGTGCTGGGGCATGGATCCCATTGGAGCCCCCCTGGACACCTCGCAGCTGTCCTCCCTCATGGACTGGCATGTCTGGGCACAGGACCTATAGCTGGATGGAGACCCCCCCCCACCCCAGCCCCTGCGGCAGGTCGGCTCTCTGGGCTGGAGGGAGCCAGGAAGGGATTGGAATAGGCTGCCCAGGGAGGTGGGGGGGTCTCCATCTCTGGAGAGATTCCAGCCCCGTCTGGATACCAACCTCTGCAATGTGAGCTGGGGAGCTGCTTTGGCAGGGGATTGGACCCCATGAGCTCTCCAGGGCCTTTCTAACCCTTCTGTTTCTATGACTTGGTGCAAGTCAGGTCCTGCAGGATTTGGTTGCTGCAGCAGGCATGGGGGCTGGGAGCTGTTTCAGGCTGTGAATTCACAGTCTGGTCACCGCTCTGTTTGGCTTTAGTCTGCCCCAAGTCCCACCCCAGTTCATGCATTTAAGCAAGAAAAACAGGGAGGGGGAAGAAAAACACAACCAACACCACAAAGCCCTGTGAATCCCAGCGCTGGGGCTTGATTTTTCAAGCAGTTCTCTGGCCGTGCTGGCAGTTTTAACTGGAGGAAATGACCTCACCTGGAGGTCCCCAGGCCGCCGCCGGAGCTGCCGGCACAGGGGCTGGGGCCGTGGCGTGGGGAGCTGGGCCCTGGCTCTGATTTACCGCTTCCTGCAGAGCTTGGCCAGCTCCCCTGTGCTCAGCAGGGCTGGGATGCTCCTCGCTTGGCTGGTGCTGGGACGAGCAGACTTGGCTTTTCACACCCTCCTCCCCCCACCCCTATAACCCTGCACCGAGCAAAGAATTCGGAAGAGCCAGAGCTGCTCTTGGGGACGTGGGTGTTGGGGGTGGCAAGGCAGGGTGGATACACAACGAGGCGAACTCCCACCCCCATCCCTGCTTTGAAAGCCTGGTCCCTTCAGCTATTTTATTTTTGATTCTTCTTTTTGGCTCTGGGTTTATTAAATGGATGTTGCAGCTCTCCGCAGCCCCCCCGCTCCGCTGCCGCACAGCTGCCTGGCGTGCTGGCCGGGCGCCAGCCCCTGGCAGATGGTGTGGGGCTATTAGACGTGCTTCATTCGATTCCCTGTCCCAGCTCCCGCTATTTAATCAAATTATAGGAAAAGTCAATTTACTGGATTCTTCTTCTTTGCAGCCTCCTCCATTCCCCTGCTCTCCCCAGCTGCCCACGCGCCGCACCCTGCGCCCGCGTCACACAGTTGTAGGGGTTGGAAGGGACCTGGAGAGCTCCTGGGGTCCAACCCCCCTACCAAAGCAGCTCCCCAGCTCATAAAGAAACCAACAAACCCAGCACACTACAAATGTGTGTTTCATTGACATGAATGATCCGTTAAGTTACAGGGAGAAAAAGATTTTATGCCATTTCCTCCCACCCCCTCAAATTCCCCAGAGCCCCCAAAGAAGTATCTACTGCAACAGAACTGGTTCCAAAGGATCCTTGATTCTGAACATTCAGGTCTATTTTAGCTACACAGGCAACTGTTTGGTAAAGTTTGCTTGAAGATGTTTTGGAAATAAGAGCTGTACTTCTGTGGGGTTTGGTGTTAGTTGATGAAGAACTTCACCTAAGAAGTGGGTTTGAGTAGGCCCAACCCTCTGTTTATGATCTGTGTATCTGCAAGAGAAACCTTGGAGCCCTGCTGAGGAGGAGCTGGGTGTCACAGTGGAGGAGAAACTCCCCCTGAGCAGCAGTGGCTCTGGCAGCTGGGAAGGGCGATGGGATCCTGGGCTCCATCAGCAGAGGGGTGGCAGCAGGGACAGGGAGGGGATTGTCCCTCTCTGCTCTGCCCTCCCCCAGCTGGATCCTGTGTCCAGAGCTGGGGCCCAACACAAGGAAGATGTGGGGCTGTTGGAGAGGGGTCAGAGGAGCCACAGAGATGCTCAGAGGGCTGGAGTAGCTCCCCTCTGGAGAGAGGCTGAGGGAGCTGGGCTGGCTCAGCCTGGAGAAGAGAAGGCTGTGGGGGGACCTCATTGCAGCCTGCCAGTGCCTGGAGGGAGCAGAGGAACAGGAGGGGAATCAGCTTGTTCAAGGGCAGAGACTGGCAGGACAAGGGGGATGGAGTGAAGCTGGAGGAGGGGAGGGTTAGATTGGATCTGAGGGGGAAGTTCTTTGCAGAGAGAGTGGTGAGGGGCTGGAAGGGGCTGTCCAGAGAGGGGGTGGGTGCCCCGTGTCTGGGGGTGTTCCAGGCCAGGTTGGATGGGGCCCTGGGCAACCTTGTGTAGCTCCAGGCCTGAGGTTGGTGTCCCTGCCTGTGGCAGGGGGTTGGAGCTCTGTGACCCTTGGGGTCCCTTCCAACCCAGACCAGGCTGGGATTCTATGATCCCATACTGAACCATGTAGTTGAAAAGATGTTTTCTTTCATGGACTTGCCTAGCTTCTACAGGACAGAAACCAGAGCAGTACTTGGCCTTTTCTTCTATCTATGCCATTGTATCCCGTTATGAAGCTTTTGGGCTTCACTCTTTTCCACATACTAGTTTTACAGCAAATAGGTGGCATTAAACACTTCCTGATGCAGCCATAAACAGAAGGCAAATCTTTCTTTAGTGCTCAAATCTTTCTTTAGTTGCCCTGGCACCGGCCTGTGATGTCACACAAAGCCTGGGAATTGTCTGGGTTTTTGAGCAAGAAGGGCAGCTGCCAGTGGCTGTCAGGTTTTTCCCTCCCCTCCCCCCTCTTTATTTCTATTTCTTTCATCTTTTTCCTCTTTATTTCACAAGTTCCCCGGTCTTGATAGGTAGCACCCATGCCCACAAGTTGCTTTCAGCATCCTCTTGCCCCCCCTCTCCTGCAGGATCCAATGGGTGATGAGGGGCTGAGGGCTCTGAACCCACCCAGTGTTGGGGGAAGATGCTCTAAGAAGCCAAAACTAGGAGGAAACAGCACAGCATATTGAAATGCAATCACTAGTGCTTCACTGAGTGGTTGGGGAGGGGTGTGTGTGTGTATTTTTTTACAAAAAGACCTCTATTTTCTATTACCCTGCCAAAAAATAGAAAATCTTGATGTTCTGGGCAGTTCAGAGATGTAAAGAAAGAGTTTTGCCCCTTCTTGCTGGGTGAGGACAAGGCGTCGGAGGGAGGAAGCTGCCTGGGTGTGGGGAAAGAAGCTCAGGGCAGATTTCCTTTCCAAAGAGCTGTGTGTTCCCAGGCAGAGCTGGCTGAGTGTGCCCAGCAGCCTCTGCTTTCGTGTGTACTTAAAGAAAAGTCAATTCTGAGCTGTTTCAGAATGAATCAACAGGGATGAAAATAACCCCTGACAAAGGTTCTCACGTAATCGTGAGGGGCATGATCTCAGTTTCAGTGTGCGTTGTATTTCTGCTTTAAATAGGAAAAAAAATAGGTATGTTTGTGTACTGGCACAGGGTGGGTTTGGTAAGAGCTCTTTAGGGTGGGTTTGGTTAATTTAGGAGGCAAACTAAAGCTTTTCCTTGATATTCTGTTAAATACCAAAGCTGAAGGGTGCTGCGGAAGCTGTCTGAGAGCCTTCCCCTCCTGTGTGACATCCTTTTTGAGGGACTGCTCAGCCCTCAACTTCCCCAGTGCCTCAGTTTCCCCCCAAGCAGGATAGGCTGATTTCCATGAAGGGCTTGAGCTGGGGCTGTGCTGAGGAGCCATGCTGCAGCCCAGCATCTGGCAGGGTTGAGGTGGGGATGAGCAGGTCCCCGAGCCTCCCCCAGTCCCTGTCACCACTGCCCAGCCCACGCCCTGGGGTGCGGGGTTCACATGCAGAAACGATGGCTTTTGTGGTTACCCATAAAAAGTTATAACCACAGAAAAAGGAACTAGAGCAGAGAGCTGAAACTTCTGCTGGCACCAGTGTGTTCTGCACGGGGATCCGCCGGGTTACGGGAAGGCAGACGTGACGTGTCTGCCCCGTGGGCCTCTGTCCCCTGCTCCCTTCGGTACCGTCACCCTGCCTTGGGCTGAGCTGCTCTGGTTGCCCCTCTCTTCCCCTCCTGGCTTTGCTGTGGCACCAACCAGGTGGCATCATCTGCCACGATGAATAAAAGCAAAGCCGAGTGGGTTGGGGTGACGGATGGGGCAGCCAAACAGTTCAGCCCCTTTCTTGCCCCCCAGGTGTACCCATCCAACTCAGGTGATGACTACAGCAGGGATCCAGCTGGATATACTCCCTCGAAGCCTCCCAGCACTGTGTATCCCGGAGCCTTTTATATGGCAGGTGAGTTGTTAACCCCAGTCTCCTGCGAGCTGGTCAGAGCAGGGGCTGCCTGGCCCCTGGCAGGCAGCAGGAGGAATTGCACAGCACCTGAGAGACTCAGTGGGAGATGCTCTGCATGGGCAGGATGTGATGGGGACAGACACAGCCCCTTGGTCTGGGCTGCCTTGCTCTGCTGTGGGCTGTGGGACTCGTGCTGGCATCTCTACCCTGCTCAGCTCTGCCTTTCCTTCCAGATGGGCTCCATAACTCACCAGACCTGTGGAGTTCACCTGGTGCCATGAGCCAGTCGAGTTACGGTGCCATGCTGGGCAGCTCCTCCTCCCCGCTCCCGCAGTCCAGCGGCTTCAACAGTTTACATCAGCACGAACGCATGGTAACGTGTGCTGTGGGGGGACCGGGGCTGTGCTGGGCTGGTGGCAACAGGTCACCTCATCCCATAGCTGCCAGTGTGGGGCAGCTGGGTCCTGCCCAGACACTGCAGCCTAGCAGCCTTTCGAGCGCAGCTCTCACCCCTCTTCCCCTCTCTGCCAGAACTACCAGCTTCATTCAGGAGAGGTGAACGGCGGGCTCCCCTCTGTGTCTGGCTTCTCCTCTGCCTCCACGCCGTACGGCGTCTCCAGTCACACACCCCCGATCAGTGGCACAGACAGCATGATGGGTACGTACAGCCCCTGAGCACACCCTGCCCCCTCCTTGCTCCACTGGCTTGTGCACACCCCAAACTCTTGTGCAAACCCCTGGTACTCGAGGCTGTGATCCCCCTGTCTGACCTTCCCAGGCACTTCTTATCCCTTGTGTGTCACCCTCGCCTGGAGTCGCTGCATGAAGAAGCAGCACAGTGAGGTTATTCCTGCTGGATACCTGGGCAGGCTGAGGCAGGGGGATGGGGGCCTGGTTTGGGGGTGTTCACCTTGGTGGATCTGGGAGGACACCAGGACCTGTGATGTTACTTGCTGGAAGCCCGGCGACTTAAGAGTTGCAGGAAGGATTTGCACCTGTGCTGTGGGAATCATAGACTGGGCTGGGTTGGAAGGGACCCCAAGGGTCACAGAGCTCCAACCCCCTGCCACAGGCAGGGACACCAACCTCAGGCCTGGAGCTACACAAGGTTGCCCAGGGCCCCATCCAACCTGGCCTGGAACACCCCCAGGGATGGGGCATCCATCTAAATTGGGAATGGGAATGTTTGTGCTGTGTTTGGGTGCCAGTTAAACCCCCCCACTGAGTGCTTTAATCTCTAACCTTGCTGAACCTGTTACAAAACCTGTTACTGAAATGAACTTCTGTTCCCCAGGAAATGAGGATTCTTACCTTGTTACCTTCTTACCTAGAAAAACCCTTCTTTAGGGGAGGGAAAGCAAGTTGGGGGTCACAGGGGTATAAAGTGCCCTGTGAAAATAGGCTGTGCTGCAGCAGAGGTGTTTGATTGTGGTTGGTAGCATGACACATTCCTGCAGCTCCACGAAAGCTGCTGGGCCATGTGCGTGTCTGCAGCCAGGCTGCTCTGAGCTGGGGCCTCTGTTCAATTCTCAGGCAAAGCAGTAAAAGCAGGAAATGTCCATCTTGGGGTGGGTGACACCAGAGGTCTTGCAGGGTGCCCCATCCCGCTGGATTCCCAGCGCCCTGGCAGTGATGTCTGTGTCCTCTCTCAGCAGGTAACAGAGGAACCACAGCTGGGAGCTCGGGAGATGCACTCGGGAAGGCACTAGCTTCAGTAAGTCTCTGCAGGCCCTTGATGTTGCCCCTTGTCCTGTCACAGCATTGGACCTTCCCCCTCTGGGCAGTGGGTGGGGGTGGTGGGGTTGGGTGCATGTCCCCAGAACCACAGCAGCCTCTGAGGGGAAGGTTCCCCCATCTCCCACGTGCTGCCATCCCGAGTCCTGGCATTGTGCAGATGGGGAAACTGAGGCACTAGACACTCATGGCCCTGCAGACCCATGTCTGTGAGCTGGCTCTGCCAGCCACCTAGCCTGGGCCCAGTCTGGCAAGGCAGCCCTACACAGCACTCCTAGCAGGACTTGCAGGTCCCAGTAGTTCTGGCCCTGTGTGTGCTGGTTGAAACTGTGAGGCCTTGGACCCACTGGGCCATCAGAGCCCAGGGTTGCCTCTGTCCTGGTCAGGGACCTTTGCTTCTGCATGGTGGTAGAGGATTGCTCAGCACTGTGCCCTGCAATGACATCTTGGGGCTCTCACATCCCTCCAAGGCAGGACCTGAAGATCAGAGGCCATAGCTTGGGGGTGGTGGCAGCAGGGACAGAGAGAGACCCCAATGTTAATGGGAGAGCTGCTGGGCCATCATGCTGGCTGGGAGCTGGTGGTGGTGTGGGAAGGGAGGTGCCATCGGGGTCCCCACAGCACTTGGGCTTGGTGGTGCTGGGGAAGGGGAGAGCCATGGCAGGGGTGGGCGCTGCTGACTGTGCCCTGCTTCTCTTGCTCCAGATTTACTCCCCTGATCACTCTAGCAATAACTTCTCATCGAACCCCTCTACACCGGTCGGCTCCCCGCAGGGCCTTGCAGGTGGGTGAAGAGCCGTGGCTCTGGGTGTGCAGGGGGTGTGGGATTTGCTCTCAGCAGGTACAAGGCAGCGTGCCTCCCACCTCTGCCCCAACTCCTATAGACACTTGGGGTGATCTCACCACATCCCATTTATTTTTAAAAGCAGAAGAGCAAAGAGGAAGGACAGACAACCTCAAGGACACCTTTTAAATGTCTCCTTGAAGCAGCTTCTCCATCAGCCATAGCTTTTCTCCCACTGGGAGCTGAGCAGTGCCCAAGCAATGGCTGCACATGGGAGGGCAGTGGCTCTGCCTGGCCCTCATGACTTGCAGCATCGCTGCCACCCCAGGACCCTGTCCCTGAGCATCCTGGGGATGGGAGGGTTCATCCCTGGATTTGGCCCTGTGGGAGGAGCACAGTGGGAACCAGGAAGCAGCCAACTGGTTAAAAACCATTTCCAGTGCCTGAGAAAAGCCTGTCTCTGCTCCTGTCTGGTGGGAGAGGTTTTGTCCCTGCCCAGCAGAGCTGGCACTGGGGTACAGTGCTAGCACATGGCCGCCCTGGGATCAGTGTGTGTGCTGGCTGCCCGCTCATTGAGGTGACAGACACTCAGAAACCTCTGGAGCTCTGCAGGTCTGTGCTCAGTTTCCCACTGAGGCTGAGCAGAAGCAAGCCCACAGCCAGGACCCTGCAGGGATTTCTGCAGGAGGCATGGGGGGTCAGAGCGTGACCCCTCGCAGCGCCCCTGTGAGGTAAGATGGGGACCTGCCCTGCAGTGGAACAAACACCTCTGCGGGCACCCTTTGCAGGGCACCCCTCTTCAGGCACCCCTCTGCGGGTACCCCTCTGCGGGCACCCCTCCGTGGGCACCCCAATGCGGGCATCCTTTGCAGGGTGCCCTTCTGCGGGCACCCCTCTGTGGGTACCCTTCTGTGGGCACCCCTCTGTTGGTACCCCTCTGTGGGCACCCCTCTGCGGGCATCCCCTCTGTGGGTACCCCTCTGTGGGTACCCCTCTGCGGGCACCCCTCTGCGGGCATCCCCTCTGTGGGTACCCCTCTGTGGGTACCCCTTTGTGGGCATCCTTCACAGGGCACCCCTCTGCGGGCACCCCTCTGTGGGTACCCTTCTGTGGGCACCCCTCTGTTGGTACCCCTCTGTGGGCACCCCTCTGCAGGCATCCCCTCTGTGGGTACCCCTTTGCGGGCATCCTTCACAGGGCACCCCTCTGCGGGCACCCCTCTGTGGGTACCCTTCTGTGGGCACCCCTCTGTTGGTACCCCTCTGTGGGCACCCCTCTGCGGGCATCCCCTCTGTGGGTACCCCTCTGCGGGCATCCTTCACAGGGCACCCCTCTGCGGGCACCCCTCTGTGGGTACCCCTCTGTGGGTACCCCTCTCAGGGTGCTGAGGGAGCCCGGGGGAACCTGCGCCTGCGTGTGCCGCCTGGCTGGCTTCGGATGAGCGGTGACCTGTGAGGTGCCCCTGCAGTGCTGGGCACAGCGTGGTGGCTGCCACGGTGCCGTGGTGGCTGATGGAGGTGCCATGTGCCATGCCCATACAGAGTGTGGTGGCCCTGCAGTGCCGTGGTGGCCCATACAGAGTGTGGTGGCCCACACAGTGTGGTGGCCCGTGCAGTACCATGGTGGCCCATGCAGTGCTGTGGTGTCCCAGCTTCCAGCCCCATCTAGCGGCAGCTGTGCCCAGTCCCATTCTCTCCCATTCTCTCCCTGTCTGTCCCCAGGCACATCCCAGTGGTCTCGAGCGAGCGGACAGGGTGCCTTATCTCCCAGCTACGAAGGGAGCCTCCACACTTTAGTAAGTGCTGCCAAAAGGTTTGCCTTCTCCTCTTCCATCCCTCCTGCTCCTGCCAGGGTGGGTTTTTGGGTGACAGCCATGTCCCACAGATGCCTGGTGCTTGGCTGATAGCTGGGTGCCGGGGTGGAAGCAGAGTTGGGGACCTGCTTCCCTGACCCCAGAGCCCAGTGGGCAGAGGCACAGCCTTGCTCCCTCCCCCTGTTTAGAGCCTGCTCACATCCCTGTGGGTCTGACCCAACCAAACAGGTTTCTGTCTGGTTTCTGCCTCCTTTCCCTGGGTGGTTCTGCTTATGGGACCCCTTGTGCCTTTAAGGGATGGGGGGGTTGGGGGGTGTTTCTCTCTACACGTGCCTTGTCCAGCCCAGTACAGGATTGCTGTGGCTGCTCTTTAGTGTAGAGAGCTGCAGTGCTGCTGCCTTCACCCACGTTAACACAGACCTGTTCTCTGTCCTGTCCTTCAAGCAAAACAAAATGGAAGACAGGTTGGACGAAGCCATTCACGTGCTGAGGAATCACGCCGTGGGCCAGACAGCTGCCATGCCGAGTAACCACGGGGACATGCACGGGCTCCTGGGCTCAGCACCGACCCACAGTGCCACAGTGGGCAGCCTGGGCCAGGCCTTCCCTGCCTCAGTCATGTCCCTGGGGAGCAGGCACCCGAGCCTGGTAAGTGTGGATGCATCGCGGGAGCTGGCAGGGACGTGCTGGGGACACATGTCGTGGTGTGACAACAGCTCAGAGTGACCCAGCTCGGGTGGGCTGTTGACAGCTCTGAGTTTATGGTGTGCACAGAAGTGCTGTGGCTTGTTGTCTTCATGCATGGGGGGGCTGAATCCGTGCTCGGCACAGCGGTGGCTCTTGGGCACATGCCCTGCATGCAGTTTGCTCACTCCCCTTCTCAGGGCAGGCAGAGGTGGTGAAAACTCTTCCTTCTTCCCTGCAACGTTGATGGAAATCCCTCAAAACCAGCTTCAAGCTGTCCCCAGGGGATGCAGGGAGAAGAAGGAGAGGGATCTGTCTAAGGGCAGGTCTGCAGGAGCCGGGTATCACCAGCACTTCTCTGCTCTGAAGTGTTTGGGCAGGCAGATGTCCTCCTGTGAGCAGGGCAGTGCTAATGTGTGATGGCTCATTTGCTCTCCGAGAAGCACAACAGATCCCAGATGTTTGGACCACATGGCTGCTGGGCTCCCATGCTGCATCACCAGGGTCTCCCCTTGTCCCAAGGCTGGTGTGACCACAGGAGCACATTTTTGACAGAGCTGGTTGCCAGTGTCTCCAGTTTCTGGAGAACCAGATGTGCTTCACTTCTGAGCTCCCCAGACTCTGCTGCTGGGCCCAGAAATGGTCTCTGCATCCTCGTGGCAGGCTGCAGAGATGAGACTGTTTGCACTGGGGCTGGCGTGGTCCTGCCTGGGGATCTCGGGGGCACAGGCTCAGAAAGGCTGCCTGACCCCAGGCCCCTTGGAGCCAGGTTCACACTGCTGGGATTGTCCCTTGCTCTGGTGGCACTGGGGAGGTGGCAGAAGTGTTGGTGCTTGATTGAGGCAGGACACTTGCAGCCCAGGCGCGGTGTCTTCCCCAGGTACCAGCCTTGCATCTAGGCAGAGGTGGCTTTCACATGGTGAGAGGAGCTGGGTGCTGATAGGGGCTTTCTGCTTGGTCTGGTGATGGGCAGGGCATGGAGCTGTCCTGCAGTGCCCCTGCTATGGTCCCCAGCACAGACCTGTCCCTGGGGTCGGCTCTTCCCTCCTGTGCTCTGGATGGTGGGACTGCAGGGCGTGCAGCTGCCCCTCAGCCTGCTCTGCAGAGCACTGCACTGTGCTTGGGGCGACTGTGCCCATGCCCACTGGCCATGCCACTCCCCTCCCTCAAGGCTTGCTCTGCTTGTTCTGCTGTAGGTGGGAGGAGGTCACCCCGAAGATGGGTTGTCCAGCAACCCCAGCATGCTCCACAACCATGTCACACTTCCATCACAGCCCAGCTCGCTCCCTGACCTCAACAGGCAGCAAGACACGTACAGCGGTAAGGCAGCTCTCCACGTGTGCATGCTTGAGGTCACCCCTTAGGTCCAGCCCTGTGCAGCAGTGGCGTGGGGGGAGATGGGATGCTCCTGCAAGGCTGGTGCTCACTTGTAGGGCAGTTTCTACCTCGAGGCTTTTCCAGAGGGTTTGACCTATGTGTTCCTGAGTCAACTGCCAGCTGTGGGTGCACAGACCCCCCCCTCCCCAGGTCCTGCTCATTCTGGAGGGCGTGGGAGGTGGGGGTGGAGAGGAGCAAGGAGTGGTGGCAGGGCAGAACTGGCAGCTCCTCTTGCTGTGGATAGGCAGTGTGGGATGAGTTGGGTGTACCACATGCTGCAGTGCAGCAGGAGCAGGGCCTGGGGACCATCCCAGCCCACTGTGCAGGTCAGACCCCTCCAACCTCTGTGTGTGGCTCTGCTTCATCATCAGGCTTGTCAGGAGGGCTGGGGCGAAGCAGCGTCTCCTCAGGAACCAGCGAAATAAAGAGGGAAGAGAAGGAGGATGAGGAGAACACGTCAGTGGCAGATAACTCAGAAGAGGAGAAGAAGGAGCTGAAACCCTCCCGGAACAGAACAAGGTGCTCTTTGAACAGGTCTCTTCCTTCACTTACTCTGTTACCAGTCTGGGGCCACTTGGGCTGGGGTATGCCTGCAGCGACCCACTAAGCGCTGGGCTCTGCCTGGTAAGGCTGAGGGTCATCCTGTGGCACAGACCCGCCAGCCCCTGCCCACCATGGGAACCTTGCCTGTCCTGGCACAGAGGCAGCACAGCACAGGCTCCCACTGCTTCCCTGTGGCTGGCCGCTTTGGGCCATGCTGGGGAAGGGTCCCTACCTCCCTCCCCTGCTGGCTCCCATCCCCATGGCCACAGGGCTTCCTCATGCTCATAAAGCAGAGGACTCCTGCACCTGCCTGCATGGTCGCTCAGGGCATTGCTTGTGCCCATGAGCAGAAAGGACCAAGCACTTGACTTCCCTCAGCCAGGGGCAGGAAGGTTTTGACCTCTTCCCTGCTTGGGGTCATCTCTGCTCTGGGCTCCTTTATCCTCTGTCACATCCAGCCCAACATGAGGCAGGATATCAGGGAGAGTCCTTTGAGCTTGTCTGCAACCTTACCACCATCTCAGAGACTTCCTGAGGGTGATTCTGCCCAGAGAGGAAGCTCCAACCCTGCTCCTGCCACACTTGCAGCCACCTCCTACCCTGGAGGCAGAGGGCTGCTGCTTCCCAAAATGCCAACCTGGGACACCGGTGATGTTCCCCACACCTTCTCTGGGCCACTCTGCAACCTCCCAACAACAAGCACAGACGTTAATCGTATCCTTGTGGTTTCTTTCTTTGTTACTTAAAAACAAAGCAAACAAACAAACGGAGGCAGAAGAAGGAAGAGCCTTTATTGCTTCTCTCCAAAGTCACTGCGTGGCCCAGGTCTGAGCGCGGGGCACCGGGGCCAGCACATCCCAATGGGGGGCACGCAGGGTGCAGCATCCCAGCTTGCAGGGCTTGGTGTCCTTGTGCCTCACCGTATGTTTCTTTGCTGTGAGTTGACCAGTGCTGAGAGTGCACGCGAGGAATGTCCCTGTCTCGTTCTTATTTTAAACCATTAGTCAAGATGAGGATGAGGAGGACGATCTTCTTCCCCCAGAGCAAAAAGCCGAGAGAGAGAGAGAAAGGAGGGTCGCCAATAATGCCCGTGAGCGCCTGCGGGTCCGTGACATCAACGAGGCCTTTAAAGAGCTCGGACGCATGTGCCAACTCCACCTAAACAGCGAAAAACCGCAGACCAAACTGCTAATCCTACACCAGGCCGTATCAGTCATACTGAACCTGGAGCAACAAGTTAGAGGTCAGTGAGGGTCCCGGAGTGGTGATATTTTACGTATCTGATCGGCACGGGGCTGTCTGTCTGTCTGTCTCCTGTGACACGTGCTGTGGTGCCTCGCACTGTCTCTCTCCCCTGTGGCCTTGGGTTCCCAAGGTTGTTGATGTCCTTTTTTTTCGTTTGGTTTTGGTATTTTTTTTTTAACCTTTTTCTTTGCTTTTTTTCTCCTTTTTTGCATCCCCACTGTTCTCTCTTTGGTTCCCCATTGCCACTGCGTGTGCTGCATGCTAGTCCCTGAGGGGGCACCTGTGCCGTCCTCACTTTCCTGCAGCCAGGTGTGTCTTGCTCAGCTGCTTGGTCAGCAAAACAAAAACCAAACCCACCCAAACCCCCCTCCCACATCTCCTGGAGGGGTTCCAGATCTGACGGGTCTCCAAGGGCTGCTCCAAGCACAGCCCGTCTCTGCCCGCGGCCGCAGCAGCAGTGAGCGATGCCCTGTCCTCCCTGCACACCAGGCTCTGTGTTCCTGTCCCCACCGCTGAGTCTGCGGGCACCTGGCAAACCCCTGGGGATCACTGGAGCCATGTGAGGGGCAGTGGGATGAAGATGCTGAGCCCAGGGTTGGGCAGCTGCCTGTACAACCTGGGCTCTGAGGCAAGCAGGGTGCAGCCGCAGCCAGGCACACACACACAGGCTCTCACCCTTCTGGGACACGCTCCTTTCCCTCACACGTGTGTGCCTGTCTCGCCCGTGCTCGCCCCCAGCGCTGCGTCCCGGTGGGAGGGGGAGCAGAGGGGCTTGCCTTCCTGCTCCAGAGGACTTTGCTGCTTGGTTCCTGCATCCTGCAGTGCATGCTCCCACTGCCCAGCCCCACTGCGCAGGGGGCTGGGGCAGGTTAACCCCCTTTCTCTCTGCAGAGGCTGTTGTAACACGCATCGGTGGTTTGTGCCTGGCTGTGCTCCTCTCTGCTGGCCTCTGCTGTTGCATTGATGTTGGAGTCCTTTGTGCCTCTCTTCAGTTTGTAATTTTTTGCCTTTCATAACATGTATATTTTTTTCCTGTCTCTTTTTTAATTTCCCCTTCCTTTTTTTTATTAATTTTTTTTTTCTTTAAATTTTTTTTTTCATTTCAAGTTTTGATTTTTTTGGTTCTGTTCTTTCTGATCTCCTACAGACAGTCCCCAGCCGTGACCTCTCGGTGGTCCCACTCTCTACCTTGTACTTGCTGCTCGCGGATCGAGGCAGGAGCTGAGGGGTGGGGGTGGAGGTGGGGGCAGGGGCTAGGCAGAGTTGGCACCATGTTCATTTTGGTCTCCCACGCTTGTCCCTTTTTAAAACCCTTCTCAGTGCAGCTGGGGAAGCGAGCTGAGCCCCGTGTGCTGCAGCAGCAGGCATTAGCTCAGGCAGTGAGGGTGTCCTTCCTTCCTTCCCTTGGGGCTGCTTTGCCAGAGGGAAGCCAGCCCCCCATGTCCCCTCCTGCAGAGCTGCCCTGGGAGCAGGGCCCTTGCATCCCTGCACACCCAGCTGGTGCTGCCAGGACCCTCCTGCTGCCAGCAGCGACCCAGCAGTGAGGGAAGGGAAAGGAGAAGGTTGGAAGTGTTGCAGGGGTCCAGGCAGGCAGGTCAGTGCTCCCTTTGAGGGGCACAAGCAGCCAAGGCATCGCACGTCCCTGTAACCTGGAGGAGCCAGCATGGCCGTGCAGACTGTCAGCAGCACTTGCCAGTGGTGAGGAGATGGATTCATCCTGCCTGGCTGCGGCGTGCGAGGCACTGCCGGGGCTGGGTCCCTGCCAGGGGCAGCCACCACCCAGGAACAGCGGCTGCCAGCATGTGTTTGGAGGAACAGGACAGGTTCCTGCTGCTGGTGGTGGCTCCACTCCACCCCCAGCCACCCTGGGTGTGCTGGAGAGAAGGTGGCCGTGCTGGCTGGGGCCCTGAGGCAGCGAGGAGGGGACATTGGCAGGGACGAGGCAGCAAGGAGAGGCTGCAGGCTGGGACAGCAGGCCATCCTCTGTCCCACGCAGGTAAACCCTTGCCTGGAGAGCACCTGCTCCCCTCCACAAATCTGGAGCTCCTCCAGAGCCCCCAGCATGCCTAGAAAGACTGATGCTGCGGCCTCTCTTCAGTGAAGTCTTACCCTGCAGTCCATCCCAGTGCCAGGTCTCACCCAAGGACCCTCCTCAGATAGGTGTCTTCCCTGCAAGAATTTTTGCTCTGGGGGAGAAAGTCGTCTGTACCATAAATTGGGGGTTTGGAGGGGTCAGGCTGCAGGCAAGGCCACGGTTTAAGATGCTGCCAGCACGATGCTGCCTTTCCCCCCGTCCCCACCTGTTTTAGGTACCCCTGGGGTGCTGCCAGTGGCGGAGGCTCTCCTAAAGCTCATGACTGTGCCTGGAAAAGAAAATCACCCCCCTTCCAGAGATTGTGCTGAAAGACTTACATTCAGTGTCTGGATGGGGGGCTGACTCTCAGCAGCAGCCAGGGGCCCTTGGCTCCTGCCCCTGGTACTGTGCCCCCCACCCATAAGAGGGTGCTGGGCCAGGCTGCCACGTGCTGCTGCGGCACAGCTTCCCAAAAGCACCTTCAGCAGGAGGATTTTGCTGCAGGTGGGATTTTGGAAGGAAACCTTACAAAGAGGAATTTGCTTTCCACCCAAAAAGCCTTTCCTTGGGTGGGGAGGAGGGAGAGGGGGGCAGGCATGAGCCTGATTGTTTTGGCTGAGACTCCCCCTGAACTCTTAGTCATCAGCCAAAACCAAACAGGAAGGCAGAATAATGTGGAGGGGAGAAGGTGTCGGTGTTGACTCTGCATCCTCTACCCACCCTTGCCCCCTGCTCCCCCCCACAGCACCCTCCAGCCCCATGGGAGCCTGACCCCGTGCTGGCAGCACCTTCACGTGGTTTGCAGAGGCAACATGCAGCCCAAAAGTAGTTTGGGCTGCCCCAGGACACCCCCAAGACGAATTGGCTTTGCAAAGTGGGGCTGTTTGAGCCGTTTCCAGTGGACACCAGAAGCACTACCAGCACGGCAACGTATAGCCCCCCGACCCCCTCTTTGGTACCACCCCCCTGACTAATTAATCCCTGTGGTGCTATGAACCCAGCAGTACAGACGAGGCCTTGTCACTGGAGGACAAAGATCTGAGGGACCGGGAGAGGAGAATGGCCAATAACGCCAGGGAGAGGGTGCGTGTGCGGGACATTAACGAGGCCTTTAAAGAACTGGGACGCATGTGTCAGATGCACTTAAAAACGGACAAAGCACAGACCAAACTGATCATCCTACAGCAAGCGGTGCAGGTCATTCTGGGCCTGGAGCAGCAAGTACGAGGTATGGTAACAGCTGGCAGGTCTATTTCGGGGCTTTTCTCTTCTTCCCCCTCCCCCCTTTTTACCCCTTTTGTTCTCTGTGTGTGTTGGGCATCTCTTGTGACTCCTGCTTTTCCCTGTGAGGTTGTGTGTCTTCGGTGGTACCCTTGGGTGCTGCGGGATGAGCTTTTCAAAGGCCTGGCCCTGGGGTGGATTAGAGACCACTCTGTCTCTCTTCATGCTTAATGGGAATTTGGCACCTGGATCCCATTCAGCAGCTTTGGAAAACTCAGTCCTGGATTCCCAGAGCTGGCTGGGGCACTGGGGGGGTGTCTGTCAGCAGCACGTGTTTAATCTGGCTTGGGGTTTTGCCTGGGTGTGGGGTTTTGCTCTAGCAGGGGTCTGGCCAAATTCCTGCAGCCACTGCAAGGAGCAGCAGGCACAGAGCAGCTCACCCTGAGGTCCTTTCCTTGTGTGGTCCTGTCTGTCTGTCTGTCCGTCCTGGGACTCTGTCCTTGCTCTCTGTCTGTGGGATGCTGCTGCCGTGCGCGATGGATGCTGTTGCCCAAACTGAGGTTGCTTCCCTCCCTCCCTCCCTTGGTGTTTTTGGCCTAGAGCGCAATCTGAACCCCAAAGCGGCCTGCTTGAAGCGTCGGGAAGAAGAGAAAGTGTCCGGAGTGGTAGGAGATCCCCAGATGACACTTTCAGCTTCACATCCTGGGCTAGGAGATGGTCACAATCCTGTTGGACACATGTAAAGGTATCGTCCCCCCCCGGCCCGGTGACCCCAGCACCCCACTGCAGGTTCCACTGTGCTACGTGTGCTGCTTCGGTAGCTCAGCCCCTCTCATTTGGCACCAGGCAGCATCCTTCCAAATTTACCTTCATGAGGTGGTTGCTCATCAGTGAGCACCCAGAGCCTCTGCCCTGCAGGAGAGGTGCAGCCCTGTGGCAGGGACAGGGGGCTCGGTGCTCTCCCCACCCTGAGCCAGCTCAGCCCTGGTCTGCACCCCTCAACCTTGTCCCAGTTAGCTATGGGAAGCCACCAGGTCCTTTGCCCGGTGGCTTTATGGGATGGCTGCTCCTGTTTTTAAGGGAACCCCCTCTTGGCCAGGAGCCTGGACGTGGGGTGTCGGTGGGGGATTGAGCAGATCCAGGAGTTGTCAGTGAGGGTCCCATGTGAGGGTCTGCAATGCCTCAGCCCGTGGCACCCACCACCCGGAGCGCACAGAGGGGCCGTGGCCTCTGACATCCCCTGTGCCTCTGGGTGCCTGGGGCTGCCCTGGGACAGGGGGAAAAAAGAAGAAGAAAAAAAGATGAAAAATAAAGGGGGGAAAAGGGAAGAAAATGGAGGGGAAAGTGGAAAAGGAAGGAAAAAGAAAAGAGGGAAAAACAGGCAGAGCCAGTGTGTGAGCAGAACAGCGAGCCCGTGTCTCGAGCCTGTGTCACAGAATCATACAATCCCAAACTGGTCTGGGTTGGAAGGGACCCCAAGGATCACAGAGCTCCAACCCCCTGCCACAGTCAGGGCCACCAACCTCAGGCCTGGAGCTACACAAGGTGTCTATGCTCTGGGCCAGCCCTCAGGGCTGATTTGGCAGAGCTGAGGCTGTGGCACCGGGTGCTCATGACGCCGCCGTGGGGAGCAGAGTCCTGTTCTCACAGGAATTTCTCTTACTTGGGGCTTTTGGTTTGTTTTTTATTTGTAGATCTTTTTGTTCCTCTGGATAGAGAGATCTGTAGGAAGAAAAACCCTCGGTGTGACCTGCAAACCTTCTCCACCCATAAACTTTAGTCCTGCTCATACTGACACACGTGATGGCTCCTGGCATGACGTAAGGGGTGGAAAAAACCCACTTTTTGTCAAAAAAAAAAAAAAGAAAACAAACAAACAAAAAAAATTGCCTTAAGTATAAAGTGCAGAACAGTCAATACATATCACTCAGTTAGGAGGGGGTGGCGTGTTCTCTTGGCTTGTTCACAAGCAGCCAGCAGCAAAATTGTGCCTAAGCTTGATATTTCTTTTTTTTTTTTTTTTTTAAAAAAAAAAACAAAAACAAAAACAAAAGAAAAATACAAAAAAAAAAAAGAACATTAGTTATGAGATTTTTTATGTAGAACAAATAGCAATGCCTTTGGGGTTTTTGTTTGTTTTTTTTTTTAGCTTCTTTTGCATATGTTTTGTAAGCAATGAAAAGGTGGGTTGGTTTTTTTTTTTTGTATAAAAAACAAACAAACAAACAAACTTGTCTTGTAACCCCCCCCCCCCCCATGCTTTTCTGCTGCTGTTTCTATAGTTAACGTTGCATCTTTAGGATCAACCAGAATATTAAAATTGTATTAAGAGAGACTGGATATAAAGAGAGGAATTCTCAGATTGGGCTCTGAAAGCCACTAAAAGCGAATGTAGCCACAGCGAGGGGATGTTCTTCCTCGCCTGGCTTGTACCTTCCATGATAAAACAAACACAAACTCACCCCATCTTGTTGCTTTGGCCACTTGTGATTTGGGAAAAGGAAGTTAAACAGCAAAGCAAGTTGGCAGCAGTGTCCCCTCAACGGTGCTCCCACTCCTCCCGGGAGGTGACCCAGGTCCATCACGGGTCATGGCAGGGTTTGCTTTGTTCCTGGAGGATCCCAGAGGCTGCAGTCCCACCTAGGAGAGGAGATTCCTTGTGGCTGACCTGGAGTGTTGTGTCTGGGAGGACAAGCTGCCAGGAGAGCAGCTCTGGGGGGGTGGAAGAGAACTGAGGGACTGGGGTGCTGTCAAGGTAAGCAAAGAAGTAACACGGATGCAAGAGGAAAGCCCAGGGCAGAGGATGGTGCCTCTTGCCCACATGTCTGAGCACACAGCTGGCATCAGAGGCGCTTCCAGGGGCAGCATTGAACAAAGACCAACTGAACAAAGCTGGAGGACTGGGACGAGGTAGAGCTGTGTGGAGCAGAGGCAGCCTCAGGACACCGTGCTCAGCCACCTTGCAGCAGATGGACTGGAGGATGCTGGCAGCAGAGCCCAAGGCGGCAGGAAGGGGAGCGGCTACCCGGCACACAGGCTCAGTGCAGCCCTCAGCAAGCTGCAGCGAGATCCACATCTCCACACACCTTCTCCCCAAGAAGCCACCACCATCAGAAGTGCAAAACGCTGCAGGGCTGGGGAGAGGGGTGGTTTCACACCCCACCTGCTCCTGCTGCTGGATCTCCAGAGCATCTTCAGAGGCAAAGTCAGCTCGGCGTGCTGTCTGCCTTGCTGTGGGGATGGAGTGGCCACTGTCATCTGCACCTGGGCTCCTCTCTCTGTGCAGGAAAGGAAGGGAGCAGCAAGTACCCATCCTGCAGCAAGCTGGGCTAGTGATCTCTTCGCTCTGAGGCCTTCCCAGCATCGCTCCAGACCTCTCTGCTCAGCAGGAGGAAGACACCTGGAGCACCACTGCATGGCAAGGTGCCTCAGAGAGGCAAGAGGAAACAGAAAGGTGCTCGGTGGTGCTGAGCTGCAGCAGCCATTCTGGAGCTGAGAATGGAAAAGCCTCCACCAGGAATTTACTCCTGTTTCTTCCCTCTCCTTCCCATTCTGAAACATTTTGTGCCCAGGTCTTCCCAGCTCTGCAGGCAGGATCAGCTCCCCAGGGGATGTTAGATCGATCCCAGCAGTGTTTGTAAAGCATTGGGACAAGGGCTGGATGCTGCCCAGATCCACCTCCCAGACCCCCAGCAGGCAGAATAGTTCCTGGGGCACAGGTGCTGGCCTGGGGGGGGGGGGATGTGGAGACAGTGGGTACAGCAGGACCCCTGGCAGCAGGATGCATCTCTGGCCTGTGCTCCTGGGAAAGCTGTATTTGTCATGGGGAGAGGGAAGGACTGGTAAACAGGATGAGGTCCTGTGGCACCTCAGCAGCCCCTCCTGGAGCTCCCCTCTGCTCCTGGCTGTGCTTCGTGCTCCAGCAGCGCATCTCCCCCTTCTGCCCAGCTGCCATTCCTCAGCCCCTGTAGCATCTCCGGAGCCACTCGGGAACGCCGGAGCGGTGTGGGACTCCCTGCTGCCCGTGGCACTGCCCTGGACTCTGCAAGGTCCAACCATGGCTCTGAGGCTTTCACATGCTCCTGGCTTTCCCTGCCCACAGCCCTGCATCATCTCTTCTGTGTGGTGAGCCCCAAGACCCACGCAGCCTCCAGCTCTGTCCCTGGGGAGGTGGGGAGGGACAGGCCGGTGGCTGTGGTCCTGGCCGTTCTCACCTGTGTCAACAGACATGTTTCAGCCTAATTAGCTTGCCAGGTTAATGACACCCTTCCCTCCCTTGGGTTCTCCTGCCTGTGGAAACAACAGGCAGTGTGAGAGGGGTGAGGTTTTCCTCCTTGCCCCGTGGAGCAGCAGCTCCCTTGCAGCAAAAGCCACGTCTTCCTGAAGCATCCTCCTGGGTCAGGTTGTACTTCACATGGTGGAACGAGTTTGGTTTGGGGACAGTGTCCCTCCATGGCCCACCAGCAGCGTTCAGACACTCAAACAACCCTGATTCATGCTCTGGGGTAGAAATTAGGGAGCTGCTTTCTGCAGCCTCTACAAGGCAGCTTCATCCCAGGAGCATTTCTGCCCCATCAGCAGGACGGTGCTGGGGCTGGGAGGGTGCAGGGTGCTCCTTGCTCTACGTTTTCTGCTGGCTGGGTGCTGCTGCCCTGGGATGGGATGGGGTGGAATGGAGCAATGCCCCAGCCCTGGCAAGCTTGAAACCACGCAGAAAAAATCCAAAAATGCTTTCCCAGCGCTTTGATTTTGCAAGAGGAATTTGAGGTGGCAGCCACGAACAGCTGGACTGAAAGGAAAATCCAAAACCTCCAACAAAATTGGAAAATTGAGAAGATTTGTTCAAAATTCTGCTCACCTCCATCCCCTGTGAGTCGTGGCCGATGCACTGCAGGCGGTGGGAGCCCTGGCCCATCACCCCCCAAACACCAGCCATCAGGACAGAGATGGGGCTTTTCATCTGCGTTTAGGTGGCTTAGACACTGATCTCTTGACAGCAGAACCTGCTAACTTCTTGGCAAGGTCCTTGAGCATAAACATCCCCACTGGGTGCCAGGGTTTGGAGGAGATCTTGGTTCCTCCAGCAGCCAAGTGTGGTGCTGGGGGCTGGTAGTGCTGTGCCTGTGCTGATGTTCCACTCTGCAATCGTACAGATCGCTTGCCTCCCCAAACTTGCTTCTCTATCCCCTGTACAGAGGTGTCACCGATGGGTGATGTGCTGCAGGGTGGCATTCTGTGTTCTGCTTCCTCTCTCAGCCTTGTGTGGGGGGGGGGTTCTCCAACGCTGTCTGCCCCTCAGCATTGGGGGGCACAAAGCCCACCCCCCAAAGCTTTCTCAGATAGGGAATCAGGGAGAGGCTGCCTTCCCCTCTGTTCTCTAGTTTCCCTTATGCCAGGCTGCAGTAGCTGAGCTACATCATGGTCAAAGAGGGGGCCAGTCCTGGGATCTGTACCCCAAGGGACTCTCTTCCCCCAGGCAGCTCCCCCTGCACGTCCCCACCGAGAGCTGTGCGTGCCACCACGTGCTGGGGAGTGTCTGGAATTCGGTTCGGTTTATTACCAGTAAAAATCGCAGGGTTTTGTTCTTTCTCTGGCTCTCCACCTGCTTTTGCCCCAGAGCAAAACAGCTGCAGCCTCCCAGAAAGCAAACCTTCATGGTCTTGTACCGACGGTGCTCAGCATCAGCAGGAGGTGGTGGGAACCCAGTGAAGCACAGCCGCACCACCAGCGCACCCCGGGGAGCAGAATTCCAGCTGCCCCCTGCTTTGGCAGTCGCTCCCTCGCCTGTGACCCACCAGTCAGACCTACTGACAGCCAAGCAACTGCATGGCTTGTGCTCAGGCCCAGCTCTTTGCCAACACCTCCTGCTCCCCTGCTTGTACAGCTTACGTCGGTATCCTGCAGAGGTGTGTTGGCAGGAGGGACTTGGGATCCCTGGATCCCTGTCCATGCCCCTCCTGTCGGCTCCATATGGGAGCACAGGGTGTAGCAATGCTTGAGCAGGGATTGGGGCAGGCGAGTTAGCTGCGTTCCCCAGGATCTGGCTGGTGGGAGTAGGTCCATGCCAGCCCTGCGCGGTGGGGACAGCTTGCTGCCCCTCCCGTGCACACTGTTGCCCTGGGGCTGGGGGTCTGGCTGCCCTGCTCTGCAGCCAGGGCTTCTCTTCAACAGAAAAAGGCAGATGTGAACCCTCCTGTGCTGTGACTCGGGGCCTGGCCTGTGTGTGGGCCGTGAGCTGCTTTCCTCGAGGTTTCACACTCGCTGTCCCGTAGCGACTGAACAGGAAGGACAGACTCGGGTTGGGATTTCCCCAGGAGTCTGCAAGTTCAGGTTCAATGCAGAAGCCACTCCCCAAGGTGCTTTGCATCTCCCACACATGCTCTGCAGCCCTTGCTGGGCGATTCAGCACGTCCTCCCCCTTGGTAGGAAAGGGTGGGAGGGAGCTTGAGAAACAGGAGGTTTTGGGAACCCCCCCAACCCCCTCTCATCCCTGGGCTTTGAGCCCATGGGGAAGCTGCCAATTTCAGTGCCAGTGGAGCCCGTTGCCACCTTGCAGGCCGTGCTGCCTGCAGTGTTGGTTGCCTGGGGCCAGCTTGGGCCAGAGCTGAGCGTGGGGAGGTGAAGCAGAGCTACTGCTGGAGTTGGGCTGGGACAAGCCACCAGCCCCCAAGGAATGGTGCTGGCTAACCTGGAGCAAGCCGTGCCCCCTGGGTCACCCCCTTCCTGCCCAACACCAGCAATAGCAAGACCTGTTTTCCGTACCACGAGCTTGCACAAGGTCTTTGCCCTGTTGAATCCTATGCAACCCCTTTTCCCCTCTCCTCATGGTCTCCAGATCCCAGCCCAGCCCTTCTTCGCCACTCTTGCCTGTGACTGCTCAGTTCCCACTCCCAGCTGTTCTCAGGGTCCAGCAGCTCCACAGGCATTCCAAGGCCTGTGCCCTGGAGCTGGGGGGGGGTGGTTAGAAGGGAGGTAAGATGGCAGGGACACCCCTTTCACCTTGTGCTGCAGGAGCTGAGCGCTGCTGAACTGGAGGAGGTGAGGCCTGGTCCTGGGGCTCCTCCGCACACCCTTCACCCTCCTGTGCCTTCTGCTAGATGCTTGGCTGCTCGCTGCCAGCATCCTTCATCTCACGCTGTCTCCCCAGTGCCCCTGAGTGGAGAAGCTGTGTCCCGCCTTGTTACTGGACAGCTCTGTGATGTCTGAGCCTTGGGCTTGGCCTGGCTGCTCTCCCTGCACAGGCTTGTGTTTCCCTTCCTCCTGCGCTGCCTGGTCTCTCAGCCAGCACCTCTGAGCTGTTTCCCCTCCTGTGCAGCCACTGTGGGTCTCTTCACAGTGGGGCAGAACCATGCCACCAGCTACTGGTGGGAGGAGGGTTCAGAGGTGATGCTGTGGGTCAGTCCCATGGCACGGCCGCCTCTTCCTGCCCCGCTGCCCTTGGGAACCCGGTGCTCCGTGCAGAGGTTCCATCGGGACACTTGTTCCCTTGGGGAGAGCCAGCAGTCGCAGTGCCTTTGCCTGGGGACTCCCATGCGAGCTGAACGTGGACAAGAGTCTCAGGATAGCAGGGTGCTTGCTGCCAAACCTCCTGCACGTCCATCTTGTGTTCCACCCTTGGGGGCGAGAGGCGGCCATGCCGTGGGTCTGCACTGCGGCCTTCCCCTCCCTCTGCTCTCGTAGGCCTCTTGCTCCTCGGGCCTTGCTGTGCCTGGCCCAGTCCCCCAAGCACCCCCAGCCTTGGCAGGAGAGGGAACACATCTGGCACCCTGTTTGTTACACCTCGGCACGGTGCAGCTACAGGCACCACTATGGGGGAGCAAAAGGGGTTTGTGCTTGGGAACAGGGTGTCCTGGGTACCGAGGCCTTTCACCGAATGGCACCCCTGTGCTGTGGGCAGCCATGGAGCTCCCTGGGGCAGCTCCTGACATCAAACTTCCCCTTCCCAGTGCCACGTCTTCCCAAATCACTTGAAACCCACCAGCTTTGGAGCAAACCCTGTACGATGGGGCTTCTCTGGGAGGGAAAGGGGTGGAAAGGGGGGGTGAAATCCATGTACCCTCCTTCCAACAGTGGCCAGGAGAGGAGCAATTCCTGAGGCGCCTGGTGAAGCTGAGCAGGGGTGACCCCCAACCACACACTGCAACCTTGGGGTCTGCAGGGAACCACCCGTTTTCTACCGAGCCCCTGCGGTTGGGGGGGGGGAGAGACATTACTGAGTTACTCTTTCTATATATTTTTGTAGGACAGGGTTGGGGGTGGGTGGGAGAGCAGGTGGGAGATGCCTGTGGAAGTTGTTTATTTTTAACCCTGTAGAAAGTTTTTGGGTTGGTTTTTGGGTTTTTTTGGCCTTTAAAAGAAAAGAAAGAAATAAAATTGGTCCTTGCTTTTGATGTTTATGCTGCCTACTTGTAAATCCAGATGTACTTAAGTGGCTGAAATCCTTGTTCTTAAATCAGATACACATTATAGTTTTGAACTATATATATAGTAAATATATATATATATGCCTAACCCAGCAAAAAAAAAAAAAAGAAGATAAATAAAAAAGAAAAAAATAAAGTATTTGGGGGTGGGGAAATGCGTTGTTCTCTGAAATGAATCACAATTGGGGGATAAAATTGTGTTTCTGAGTGCCTCAAGATATGAATTGTTTTCATTTTTTTAAATAATTTTATACAAGTGTCAAAACAGCTGGCTGGATTATTTGGAATTTTTAAATAATCCTAACTTTTTTAAAGTAGATTTTGAGAACTGTCCTGTATATAACAGTAATGTAGCAATAAATGTGACATTTTATAACAATATTACTTCTTCCCCATATCTGTCTTTCAGATATTGTATACCTATGAATGGAAAGTTGTAATAAAGGTTTTACCTTGTACTAAAAAAAAAACCACCAAGAAAAAAAAGGATGAAACAGGTTTTCAGACACTGTGCACAGCTTCTGTACCTCTGCTGAGGTCGATGGGGCCCTTCAGCAGCTTTGGGTGCTGTTCTCATCATAGAATCATAGAATGTTCTGGGTTGGAAGGGACCCCAAGGGTCACAGAGCTCCAACCCCCTGCCACAGGCAGGGACACCAACCTCAGGCCTGGAGCTACACAGGTTGCCCAGGGCCCCATCCAACCTGGCCTGGAACACCCCCAGACACGGGGCACCCACCCCCTCTCTGGGCAGCCTGGTCCAGCCCCTCACCACTCTCTCTGCAAAGAACTTCCCCCTCAGATCCAATCTCACCCTCCCCTCCTCCAGCTTCACTCCATCCCCCTTGTCCTGCCAGTCTCTGCCCTTGAACAAGCTGATTCCCCTCCTGTTCCTCTGCTCCCTCCAGGCACTGGCAGGCTGCAATGAGGTCCCCCCACAGCCTTCTCTTCTCCAGGCTGAGCCAGCCCAGCTCCCTCAGCCTCTCTCCAGAGGGGAGCTGCTCCAGCCCTCTGAGCATCTCCGTGGCTCCTCTGACCCCTCTCCAACAGCCCCACATCTTCCTTGTGTTGGGCCCCAGCTCTGGACACAGGATCCAGCTGGGGGAGGGCAGAGCAGAGAGGGACAATCCCCTCCCTGTCCCTGCTGCCACCCCTCTGCTGATGGAGCCCAATGAGCTCTAATGGAGCTCAGGAGGCAGTGTGCTTTTAGCCTGGGTTACATGTGGCAGGGATCTTGTCTCCATTCTGTCCTAGGAACCTGCTTTGGCAGGGGGTTGGACTTGCTGCTCTCTGGAGCTCCCTTCCAACCCCTACAGCTCTGTGAGCCTGTGATTTTTTATTAATGTGATTTTTTATTGCTGGAGAGGTTTGTGATGGGGACACAGCCCCTGGAAGGAGGGGATGACACAGCATCTGTCCTGCCCTGGGGAGCACCCAGTGAGGGTGGTACCAGCAGGGCACAAGATGGAAATGGGGTCAGATGCTGTGGAGATGCCCAGGAGCCCAGCACAGACCGGTAAGGGCAGAGACAATGTTGCAGAGGGATTTTTAAAGAGCTTTTCAGCTCTGCAGGAATGGACTGGGGCCAGCCCAGCCCCACAGGTTCTCACCTCCCAGCCTGTCCACAGCCTGAGGCCCTGGTTAAACTGTGTGGGATCTCTGGTGTGCTGCACCCCGCTGCCTGGCTGGGCTCTCCCTGCCCTCATCCTCCAGGCTGGTCCCCAACGTGTTGCCCTCCCATCAGCCAGTATTTCCCTGGCTCCAGCCCTGTGGTTTCAGTGGATGGGTCAGCCCTCTGTCTCTAGCTCACCCAGCGTGTTAGCAGCTATCTTTTGGGGGAAACCCCCTGATGTGAGGTTGCTGGCGAGCACTAAGCCCTGGTGAACCCTCTCCAAGACCCTGAGGCTACAGCAGATGCTGCCTGAAGGCACCTCCTCCTTCAGGTCATTTCCAGCCAGGGGCCACACAGTACAAACACTGAGCAGTGGCTCTCACTGTGGCTGGTTAAACCTCACTGTGCCCAGGCTGCTCTGCTCTCTGCAGTCAGCTGTGGGGTAGTGCCCTGCCCTCCCCAGGCTGCACCAAGTGGAGGTCCTTACATTCTGTGTCTCCTTGTCCAGACTGATGTGCCTCACCTCATCCTCTTTGACTTCGCTCCCTCCTCACAGGGGTTGTTTCCTCTGTGCTCTCACACAGAAGAACTAGCCCAGCCTTGGGGGTTGCAGTGTTGTGAGGCCAGAGCCGGTGCAGAGCCTGTGTGCTGTTCTCCCTGGGGCAGACTAAATGCCAGGACAGGCCTGGATAAGCCAAACAACACCAAACACCTCAGTTATGGAGAAACTGGTGATGTGAGCTGCCAGGGTGGGGGGTGAGGAGCATGCTTGGGGTGAGGAGGGCAGCCACCCACCCCTAGCAGGACCGGGAAAGGGTGGAGCACCAAGAAACCCAGATCCAGAGAAGGGAGAGAGAGCAGGCTTGGGTGAGGGCAGCAGCAAGGAGCAACACCCAGGAGCTGCTGAGAACAAACCACCCAAGATCTGAGCGGTGGCCACCAGCTGACCTGGAGCTGGAGGTTCCTGGGTGAGTGCTCAGAACTATTTTCTCTGTGGAGATGAGTCGAGAGCTGGGCTGAGCCTGCCAGATCCTGTGGGCAAACACCAGCTTTACCTGGTGTCCCTGGGGCAGCTCTGGGCAGCCAGGCTCGCTGCCTGCCCTTCTCTGCTTCAGAAACTCAAATGAAACTTGTGCCACAGAAGTTGCCAAGAGAAGAAAGTGACCCTCAGGCCTGGTGGCAGCTCACCATCAGGACTCAGGCTTCAGAGGAGTAGCTGTCCCTGCTGCGGTGTGAACATCCTCCTAACTCCTTAGAGGAGCTTCTGCTGGGGAGGAGCACACATGGCACTGCAGCATGGTGTCCAGAGCAGACTGCAAATCCCTTTACAAGGTGCTTGAGCTGGTGTTACTGGGTCTTTCCCAGTCTGCCTTGACTGGGGCAAAGCAGGAGGATACATCTCCCTCCCCCAGACTGCCTTCAAAACACCAAGGCTGTCCTGAAGCTAAGCACTGAGTTGATTTTCATTGTTTTCTGAGTTTTGAGTTATTTTGGCTTTGGTTTTAATATTTTATTTGTTGGAATCGAGGAAACTTTCAAATGCAAAGTGGAAGCTGCAGCTCCCCTCTGTGTGTGTCACCCTATGGGCCTAAAGAGATACTAAAAAATGGATGGAGCCTGTTCCCCAAGCTCACTTTCCCCACCACATGCATGGTCACACCAGGGCTATGGCAGAGGTACCAGCTTCCCACAGGAACACACGTCGTGAAGCTCCTGCCTGACTTCCCTGTGCACCAGCTGCTGTGTGGGCAGTGGGGAAACAGCTCACAGGAGCGAGCCCAGAAGCCTGCATGGGTCAGGAAGCCATGTCAACCTGCTGGCACTGAGGTGAAGAAATGCTTGAGCCATCGGTGTGAAGCGTGGTGTCAGGTCAGTTGTACAGCAGGAGAGGGAAAGGGTTGTTCCCTGCTCTGCTGAGACAAAATTGGAGCTGGATTTTGGGACATTAACAACCCTGAGCACCACTACAGGCTGGGGGAGACTGGCTGGAGAGCTGTCAGGCAGAGAAGGACCTGGGGGTG
This sequence comes from Laterallus jamaicensis coturniculus, assembly GCA_022605575.1. Classification (NCBI taxonomy): domain Eukaryota; kingdom Metazoa; phylum Chordata; class Aves; order Gruiformes; family Rallidae; genus Laterallus; species Laterallus jamaicensis. The sequence goes on along the minus strand of JAKCOX010000043.1, from coordinate 4,857,152 downwards.
TTGGGTGGCTGCAGGCTGAACATGAGCCAGCAGTGTGCCCAGGCAGACAGGAAAGCCAATGGCATCCTGGCTTGTGTCAGGAATAGTGTGGCCAGTAGGTCTGGGGAGGGGATTGTGCCCCTGGGCTGGGCACTGGGGAGGCTGCAGCTCGAGTGCTGGGTCCAGTTCTGGGCTCCTCAGCATCAGAAGGACACTGAGGTCCTGGAGCGAGTCCAGAGAAGGGCAACCAGGCTGGGGAAGGGGCTGGAGGGCAAATCCTCTGAGGAGCAGCTGAGGGAGCTGGGGGTGTTGAGGCTGGAGAAGAGGAGGCTGAGGGGAGCCCTTCTCCCCACCTCCCCTGCCCTGCCAGGAGGGTGCAGAGAGGTGGGTGCTGGTCTCTTCAGCCAGGGGCCAGGAGATGGGCCAAGGGGCAATGGGCTCAAGCTGCCCCAGGGCAGGGGCAGAGCAGATGGGAGGGGAAAGTTCTTCCCTGGCAGAGCTGTCAGGGCCTGGCCCAGGCTGCCCAGGGAGGGGCTGAGTCCCCTTCCCTGGGGGTGTTGAACAGAGGGGAGATGAGGTGCTCAGGGATCTGGTTTAGCACAGGGTGGGAATGGTTGGACTGGATGATCCCAAAGGTCTGTTCCAGCCCGGTGACTCCGTGGCTCGGGATGTTGGCAACAGGCCCCACGCCGGGTCCTGGCGCTCGGCAGTCGGGTGCGGGGAAAGCGGCGGCTGCGGGCTGGGTCCGCGGGACGCCTGGAGCCCCGGCGCCCCGCTGGACAGCGCGGGGGTGGAGCGGCAGAGGGACCCGCGGGCACCGGGGAGGCTGAGGGACGGGGGCCGCGCTCGGGAGGCGGGCACGGCTCCACCGCCCCGGGTCGCGTCCCTCCGGCCTGCGGCCCGTCCGTCCCCTCGGGCCGCGCCGCGGGGGCTGGGCGCCATGGGGGACGGGTTGTCACGGCAACGCCGCCTGCCTCAGGCAGCGCCGCGGGCAGCCCCGAGCCGCGTGGTCCTTCGCGGCGCGGCGGCGCGGGGTGCGCAGGCGCAGGCGGGGTGACTTTGAGGCGGCGGGATGCTGAGCAAACTGCTGGGGCCGCGCTACGTCCAGCTCTGCCAGAACTGGTGAGACCCGGCCCCCGCCGCGACCTGCGGGGGGACACGCACCGGGCGGGGCCGGAGCAGGGGCAGGGCAGGGGCTGGGGCTGGGGCAGGGGCTGGGGCTGGGGCAGGGGCTGGGGCAGGGGCTGGGGCTGGGGCTGGGCTAGGCTAGGCTGGGCTGGGGCAAGGGCTGGGGCAAGGGCTGGGGCAGGGGCTGGGGCAGGGGCTGGGCTAGGCTGGGCTGGGGCAGGGGCTGGAGCTGGAGCTGGGACAGGGACAGGGGCTGGGGCTGGGCTGGGCTGGAGCTGGGGCAGGGGCTTGGATTGGGGCTGGGGCTGGGGCTGAGCTTGGGACAGGGGCTGGAGCTGGGGCAGGGGCTGGGGGAGGGGCTGGGGCTGGGGCTGGAGCTGGGCTTGGGGCAGGGGCTGGCGCTGGCCTTGGGGCTTGGGCAGGAGCTGGGGCTGGGGCAGGGGCTTGGATTGGGGCTGGGGCTGGGATAGGGGTTGTGGCTGGGGTCGAGGGTCTGGCGGCTGAGCCGGGTTTGCGCTCCGGCCGCCTCGCAGCCTGTCGCCGCTCACCGGGGGTGATGCTGAGGCAGCCGGCGGGCCGGGGGTGGAGGGGGTGCGCGTGTGGCAGTGCGACAGCCACACGAACAAGCGCGTCCTGTCCGCGCTGGGAGTGGCGCTGTGAGGGGAGAGCACCGCAGCCTGGCCCCGTACCGCCCCCAGTGCCCCGAGGGCCGGCGCTTGCCTGGCCCGGCCTCTCCTGCCGAGCCCTTCTCTTGACTGAAGTGACTCTCCCGGGCCCTCAGTGCTGAGCGTTTGCCAGACCTCTCGCGGTGGAGAATTACCCTGCTTCACCTACCCGTGTGTGTGTGTGTGTGTGTTCTTTAGGACTCCCACCCTCCTTACGTGGGGTGCTGTGGCTGGTACTGGTGTAATATGGTTCACAGACTGGAAACTGGTCCTTCAGTATGTCCCTTACATCGGTGGCAAGTATAAGACTGAAGATTAAGCTTCCCTCTAAGGGTGAGTTCTGTTTGTGCACCTCTTTGCCTAAGCAGTAGTGTCTCCTTGATGCAACAGTTGATGTATCCTGCTTGTCCAGGGCACAGTCACATTGTTGGTCTAAACCAGTTAGATTGTTCCAGGTTTATTTTTCATGTGGGACATCAAAGGGTGCCTGAAGGATTAAACATGGACAGGGTGATGTTCCAAGTGATTGCTTTGCAAGCCATGGATTTTCCACAAGGTAATAGGGTTCTTGAGAAGCCAAATCAAATGTTTTGTGGCTGTTTGAGAACTTCTGGCAGATCTTTTTGCTTAGAGTGCAGGTAAAACTTCAAGGGTCCCAACACAAGGAAGATGTGGGGCTGTTGGAGAGGGGTCAGAGGAGCCACGGAGATGCTCAGAGGGCTGGAGCAGCTCCCCTCTGGAGAGAGGCTGAGGGAGCTGGGCTGGCTCAGCCTGGAGAAGAGAAGGCTGTGGGGGGACCTCATTGCAGCCTGCCAGTGCCTGGAGGGAGCAGAGGAACAGGAGGGGAATCAGCTTGTTCAAGGGCAGAGACTGGCAGGACAAGGGGGCTGGAGTGAAGCTGGAGGAGGGGAGGGTTAGATTGGATCTGAGGGGGAAGTTCTGTGCAGAGAGAGTGGTGAGGGGCTGGAACAGGCTGCCCAGAGAGGGGGTGGGTGCCCCGTGTCTGGGGGTGTTCCAGGCCAGGTTGGATGGGGCCCTGGGCAACCTTGTGTAGCTCCAGGCCTGAGGTTGGTGTCCCTGCCTGTGGCAGGGGGTTGGAGCTCTGTGACCCTTGGGGTCCCTTCCAACCCAGAACATTCTATGATGAGAACAGCACCCAGAGGTGCTGAAGGGCCCCATCAACCTCAGCAGAGGTACAGGAGAAGCTGTGCACAGTGTCTGAAAACCTGTTTCATCCTTTTTTTTTCTTGGTTTTTTTTTTTAGTACAAGGTAAATCCTTTCTTACAGGCTGGGGTTCTATGATTTGGGTTTCAAGCTCAGGGTTACTGTTGTTGCTGGGCAAATTCAGCCTCCTGTTCCTTGTAACTGTTACTAAAAATAAGTTGGATGTTCAGAGCTGGTTACTGTGTGCTGCAAATTCACTGGAAAATTGGCTTCCTCAGGTTCCCCCCTCCTTGACTGTGTGTGAAAAGGGCTCTTCTGAAGCTTCTGGAAGACTGAGCATCTCTAAAGCTAAAACAACAACTACACAATACCTGCTCTCTGGTCTCTAAACACATAATTGTGTAGTAGTTGGGGTGAGAAGTTTTTTGGTTCCTTGCCCCAGGTAGAAGGGTGTTAAGAAGACTTTGACCTTGCATAAAAAGATGTTGCTGGAAAAAAAAAGGGCCAGAGGAAACATCTCAAGCCTTTTTTTCCCCTCTTCCAGTCAGGGTAACAGTTACATTTCAGTGTTGTAAATGGAAGGATGATGCTTGCTTTGAGTTACACAGTGTTTCATAGGGAAATCAGTGAGTATGGAAGTCACAGAGCAAATCATTAGGACTTTTATAAGTCTCTTTTTCTAGACACACTTGTTTCAGTTTAAACAATGTACTGTGTCTTCCTGCTTTTCCAAATATGTATCACAGATCCTTTGGATGTGAGGAGCTGTTCCTGAAAGGCAGCTGCACTTGCAGCATCTCAGGGAACCATAAATGTTTAGGGACAGGTCAGTAGAAAAGCTCTCAGATCATGTAGAGGCAATTAATTACCCAGTAAGGGCTTCCTGCTCTTGGAAATTGTCTCAGCCAGTGAAAGGAGCATGGACACATCCTGAGACCACAGCTCATGGGCTGGTTTGATGTGTCATTGTGCATAAATCATCTGGAAAGATCTGCAGGAAGAGAGAGAGAGGGTGTTTGTCTGGTGCTCAGGGATTCCTTCCCAAGAGGCTAGGCCTGTGTTCTGCTGTGCCTGTATGGGTGTCTCTAACAGAAACCACTTGCCCAGGCACTGGAGGCTTCTGCACTTTGTGGCCTTGGCTGCTGTGGCACCTGGCAGGAAGAGCTGCCTAATGACTACTCTGTTTATTCCAGGAGATGAGAATGTTCTGGAGCCATCCATCCATCCTGAGACCCCACGCTGAGGGGAACCTGAACCTCCCAGTACAGCTTCTGCAGCAGGTTGTGGTGTCCCTCCTTCACTGGCCAGCCCATCTAATGCTCTTCCTCTGATGGCTTGCACAGATCTTGTCACCATGGGAGTGATTTCTAAACCTGCTGTACAAAATAAATCAAGTGAATGACACTTTGGGGGGTTCTGTGGTACCTCCTGGACTCCTGGTTCTGACTGGACCTTCAGCATGTTTGAATGTGTGTCCTGCCACCTGTTTGCCTCTCTGCCTGTGCAGGTTCCCAGTGGGGACACTGGCTTTGATGAGCCTTTTGTCTTTGCCCAAGTAGTTGTTGCTCCTCAGTGTAAATCCTACTGTAGTTCTTGAGCTGTTCTCAGCAGTGTGTTGATTTCACACTGATGGTTCCTAGAGCAGCAGGAACTGGGGGCTCTGGCCTGTAGGTAACTCCTCACAGACATTGCAGAGTCTGGTGGGAACACAGATTCCTTGACAGGGGTTCCAGTGGGGGACTGACTATCCTGAGACCAGTTTTAAAGATAGATCCAGTGCCCCAGAGGGGAGGATAACAGGCACTGCCGTAACAACCAGGCAACTCCATGCATGGACCAAGGTACTCTGTACTTCAGTGTGTGTCTCACACACACGTTGTCCCCCCAAATGTCCTGACCACCCAGGCAATACTTAACATCCAATCTGATCTTGCCAGGCTAGAAAGATGGGACCTGGTGAACCTGATGAGGTTCAACACTGCCAAGAGTCAGGGGTGGCACTTGGGCTGGAAGAATCCCAGACACAGATCCAGGCTGGGAGAAGAGCTCCTGGGGAGCAGCCCTGTGAGAAGGACCTGGGGATTCTGGGGGGTGAGAAACTCCCCCTGAGCAGCAGTGGCTCTGGCAGCTGGGAAGGGCGATGGGATCCTGGGCTCCATCAGCAGAGGGGTGGCAGCAGGGACAGGGAGGGGATTGTCCCTCTCTGCTCTGCCCTCCCCCAGCTGGATCCTGTGTCCAGAGCTGGGGCCCAACACAAGGAAGATGTGGGGCTGTTGGAGAGGGGTCAGAGGAGCCACGGAGATGCTCAGAGGGCTGGAGCAGCTCCCCTCTGGAGAGAGGCTGAGGGAGCTGGGCTGGCTCAGCCTGGAGAAGAGAAGGCTGTGGGGGGACCTCATTGCAGCCTGCCAGTGCCTGGAGGGAGCAGAGGAACAGGAGGGGAATCAGCTTGTTCAAGGGCAGAGACTGGCAGGACAAGGGGGCTGGAGTGAAGCTGGAGGAGGGGAGGGTGAGATTGGATCTGAGGGGGAAGTTCTGTGCAGAGAGAGTGGTGAGGGGCTGGACCAGGCTGCCCAGAGAGGGGGTGGGTGCCCCGTGTCTGGGGGTGTTCCAGGCCAGGTTGGCTGGGGCCCTGGGCAACCTTGTGTAGCTCCAGGCCTGAGGTTGGTGTCCCTGCCTGTGGCAGGGGGTTGGAGCTCTGTGACCCTTGGGGTCCCTTCCAACCCATGCCGTTCTATGTATTAAGCCTGTCTGTGTAGAGAGTTGCATACCATCCCTGGTTTTAACATTGTCTTTGTGCAGGGGTTACTTTTAGGTGTTTTTCAACAGCTTCCCAATTGCCATGAGCCCATTCTCTGGAGAAGAAGCTGGGCTGTGTTCATTCCACGCCTCCCTAACTAATGGGTGACACAACTTGCCAATTCATCCCCCAGAGTCCAGTGTGAACTGGATGCAGCCACCATGACCCCACTGGTGGCTGTGACTTCAGGTGAGTGTCCTTGGGGGAAGAGCCCATCACACACAACACATTAAGTCTGATGACTTAGACTTATGGGCAAGAGTTCATCCCTTTCTGCAAAGGGATGAATTTGCACACAAACTTCCCTCTGTGTGAGAACAGCATCACTGCTCTCAGATTTCTCCTTGTTATAATTGTTGGCTGTAATATGAGGTTCAGATCCTTAGGGAAAAATCTCAGCTGTAGTAGCTGTGCTGCTTGGGTGTCACCTTCCAAGGCTGAAGGCATCTGACTGATATTTCTGTGGAAAACCTTTAAAACCTGCTTAAACTGTGGCACTGTGCAGGATGCTCAAGCTACTTACTTAGCAGAATAATTACTTTAGCATTGCTTCCACAGCATCATCAGCAGTTCACTGAGGGGCGGGAAATATTACTTTCACCTGCAAAACTCCCTTTGTTGCCCTGCTACACCTAGTTGGGCAGTGCAGAAGGGTTGGTGTAATGGCATAACCATGCTATTTCCTCAGTGTTCCACTCCCCTGCTCCAGCAGTGCTCCCAAATTCCTGGCTGACTCCCAACACACCAAAGCCACAGTGCCTCAAGATGCTGAGAGTGTAGGTCTGACACCAGCCCTGTGCTATATATAGGAGCAGAGATCCATTTTCATCCAAAGTACTCCAGGAAGGCAGATGTTACATTAGCCTGTGCTCACACGTCGTCGGGGCTGTAAGCTCAGAACAGTGTCTGTGTGATTAGTTACCCATTTAACATGTTTGGGCAGGTTGGGCTGACTTCTGAAACAACCTCCTTTGGGCTTGTTCCTGGTTCCCAGGCATCACTGAACCTGGGAACTGAGGGGTTGTGTTGCCCATTCCCCTAAGGACCCTCCTCTCCCCAAGCTGTCAGTCTGCTGTTCTCATGGAAGTTACCTTTAGCAAAGCCCCAGTGACAGCTTTGTACATGGCAGATGAGATTAAAAGGTATTTAAAGGAGAAAAAAACATATTAAATATACCAACTGCCTGCACAGACAGGCACTGCAAGAAATGTATGGACTTTGGATTTGGTTGCCCTTTGGTGACTGTGTAGCTGCTTGTGTTGTACTTCAGCACTTCAAATGATGCCTTTGTCTCTAATTAAGCCTAGGATTAGCATATAACTGATTTAATTTCCAGCATATCTTCCACAGGAGGAAGCACTCAGAAATACTATTAGAAATAGCTTCTGTGTTGTCAGGCAAGTTTCTAGTACAGAATCACAAGGTTGGAAAAGACCTTTCAGATCATCCAGTCCAACCATTCCCATCCTGTGCTAAACCAAATCCCTGAGCACCTCATCTACCCTTTTTTTGAACACATCCAGGGAAGGGGACTCAGCCCCTCCCTGGGCAGCCTGGGCCACAGCCCCACAACTCTGAAAGTACTTTTCCCCTCCCATCTGCTCTGCCCCTGCCCCGGGGCAGCTTGAGCCCATTGCCCCTTGGCCCATCTCCTGGCCCCTGGCTGAAGAGACCAGCACCCACCTCTCTGCACCCTCCTGGCAGGGCAGGGCAGGTGGGGAGAAGGGCTCCCCTCAGCCTCCTCTTCTCCAGGCTCAACACCCCCAGCTCCCTCAGCTGCTCCTCAGAGGATTTGCCCTCCAGCCCCTTCCCCAGCCTGGTTGCCCTTCTCTGGACTCGCTCCAGGACCTCAGTGTCCTTCTGATGCTGAGGAGCCCAGAACTGGACCCAGCACTCGAGCTGCAGCCTCCCCAGTGCCCAGCCCAGGGGCACAATCCTCTCCCCAGACCTACTGGCCACACTGGTTTTGATACAAGCCAGGATGCCATTGGCCTTCTTGGCTGCCTGAGCACACTGCCAGAGCAATGTCAAAGCAGTGCCAAAGCAGTGCCAAACCCAAAGAATTACTGTTTACCTGTCATGAGTGATCCTTCTGGTTTTTAATATCCTAGCATTGCCTCTTTTCTAACAGCTAATTCTTTTTCAGGAAGAAAAATTAGTTTAAGGCAACATCCCAACTGAGGAGTCAAAGCTTCCCCTGTGCAACCTGGAGAGCTCCTACTAGAGGGCACAGCAGTAGCCAAACTCGTGGGGCTTTGGAGCTACTGAGAGTAAAGCACCTTCAGCTCTGGGTTAATGGTGTCACTTCAAAACTGCCTCTGAGGAAACAAAGGCTTCCACTCCTGCCTGCCTCTTCTGAGTGTTTGTCTGTGCCAGTACCTCTGCTTCACTCTCATCACAACGTGTATAAGTGGGAATGGGATGGGATTCCTGCAACTGCCTCAGCACTGTGGGTCAGCTGCACCCAGCCCTCACAGGTCACTTCTCCTGTGGTCATCTCCTGGAGCAGCCTCAGGTCCCTCTGCAGGGGCTGGGGCTCCCTGGGGAATGCTGCTCTGAGAGAAGCTCTTCTGCTGGGACTGAGGTGTCCAGCTCCAGAGCAGAAACTTTCAGCTGGTTATCTGCAGGGCTGAGTTTTTTGGGTCAGGGTATCCTGTTGCTTTCTTCCCTGTCTGACAACAACCGGTTTGGTGATGTCTGGATTTACCTGCAGGTCCTGGAATCACACAGGCTCTCTGTCAGCTGAACACACTTTCAGCTGGTGGCAATATCTGCAAATAACTTCATCCTCTGTACCTTGGCAGTGTTCCCAAAGGAGTGCTGGAGTATTTTCCCTTGGGCTCAAGAGGTAGTTTCTACCCAAACATTGCTTGCAGTCCTAGGAGTTACATGTCTTCCCATCTGCAAGCTGGTACTGCACCAGCTGTTAGTGAAAACTGCTTTTCTAACTGCAGTTACCCTGATCCTGAGGCTTGGGGGATGTTGAAGGGATTGCCTTCACCATCCCTTAACCTTGTGTAGCTCCAGGCCTGAGGTTGATGGCCCTGCCTGTGGCAGGGGGTTGGAGCTCTGTGACCCTTGGGGTCCCTTCCAACCCAGAACATTCTATGATTCTGTGATCCCCACTCCACAGCACAACCCGCTCCCCAGCTTGTTTTTAAAAAATCCCATTGAGGGGGAGGTTTCATGGCCCCTCTACTGTGCTCTGTTTCTGTGCTTAACTTCTCAGTTTTCATGTTTAAAACAAAGGAACTCTCTCCCCTCCTGCAACACAAGCCCAGGAATTCTTTTCTTTTCACATATTTGAAGGCTGTTATGAAACTTCAGCTGTTTTCTCCAGACTAACCAACCCTCATCCTTACACCTTCTCTCACAGGTCATTTTGATGATTTTCCTTGCTCTCCAGTCACTCCATGTTGTTCTCAAAACATGGCATCCAAACATCATGAAAGATTTGGTCCTTTTTGTGGCTTTGATTTTAATCAGTGACAGAGGACACAAACCAAATGGTTAAGCATGAAGGAGGTTTCCATCCTTGGTGGTTTGGAGCAGAGGGATGAGATACGGGCAGAGCTCTGCACCTTCTCTGTGGGATTGAGTGGGTTCCCTCACAGTGTGTGGGGGGGGGTTCAGTCTCCACTTCCAGGTGCTGCAGTCTCACCCTTGGTGAGTTCTGCTCCCAGTTTCCCATTTTGCTCTGATAAACAAGAGCAAACTGCATCACTCCGTGCCTCAGTTTCCCTTGCTATGCTCATTCTCAGTCCAGAAGCTCTAGGCAGGCACAAGTTTGCAGTTAAGAGGTTGGCTGGGTTGAGAGGGTTTGGGTATTTTTCCAAAATCAAGGGGAAGGTGCCTTTATGAGAAATAACAGGCTTTGATCAAGAGTGGGAATTTGGATTTTTCCCATCTATGTGCTCAGGATTGCAGGAGGTAACAGCAATAGCAGAGCAGGAGATTTCCTAAGCATGAGCCTGGGAGTCAACGTTAAAGATAAAGCAACAAAAGCAAAACCAGGCCCTAGAGAGATGGGATGCCTTTCAGGAGCAACAGAAAGCTCCATACTGATTAAATTACAGATAAAATCCCCACCGTTGCATATTGTAAGTATAAAAACTTTCCTGGATGAAGCAAATCCATCCCAGCACCTGGCTCTTTGGAGTTTCTCTTCCCCTGAGTCTGGATGACATGCAAGGGACTGGTTTTCCTGCGGCCCACAACACGTCCCGTGTCTTTCTTTGTGCTCCTGCTGCTTTCCACCTGAGGGAGTTTGAAACAAATGAGCATGCCCTCGTTTAGGTTTTCTTTTTAAATAATTATAAATAAAACTCTCAGCTTGTTGCACAGATGCGTGCTGGAGGAAGCACTGGAAATTCAAGTAGACTGAGGAAGTTGGGCCTCAGGAGAACCCGGCCCTGCCTGGAGCTACGGATGTGGCCAGGAGAGCACATCCTGGGACAGAACAACCCCCAGCAGCTACAGGCTGGGGGAGACTGGCTGGAGAGCTGTCAGGCAGAGAAGAACCTGGGGGTGTTGGGTGGCTGCAGGCTGAATATGAGCCAGCAGTGTGCCCAGGCAGACAGGAAAGCCAATGGCATCCTGGCTTGTGTCAGACACAGTGTGGCCAGTAGGTCTGGGGAGGGGATTGTGCCCCTGGGCTGGGCACTGGGGAGGCTGCAGCTCGAGTGCTGGGTCCAGTTCTGGGCTCCTCAGCATCAGAAGGACACTGAGGTCCTGGAGCGAGTCCAGAGAAGGGCAACCAGGCTGGGGAAGGGGCTGGAGGGCAAATCCTCTGAGGAGCAGCTGAGGGAGCTGGGGGTGTTGAGCCTGGAGAAGAGGAGGCTGAGGGGAGCCCTTCTCCCCACCTCCCCTGCCCTGCCAGGAGGGTGCAGAGAGGTGGGTGCTGGTCTCTTCAGCCAGGGGATAGGAGATGGGACAAGGGGCAATGGGCTCAAGCTGCCCCAGGGCAGGGGCAGAACAGATGGGAGGGGAAAGTTCTTCCCTGGCAGAGCTGTCAGGGCCTGGCCCAGGCTGCCCAGGGAGGGGCTGAGTCCCCTTCCCTGGGGGTGTTGAACAGAGGGGAGATGAGGTGCTCAGGGAGCTGGTTTAGCACAGGATGGGAATGGTTGGACTGGATGATCTGACAGACCTTTTCCAACCTTGTGATTCTGGGAGTGGTGAGCCCTGCTGATGGCGGCAGGACCCGGGTGCACTTCCCTGGGCGCTGCCGCTCTGAAGCGGGATGGTGATGTGATGGCTTCAGGGCTGCTGCTCCGTGCGGGACCCTAACAAAAACCCATCGTGTCACTTTTTGTTCATGAAGATTAATGACTCCAGCTTGTTTTGGAAGGCCAGGCTCCCTTGTGTGCTCGGTGTTTTTCAGCGTGTGGGTGCTGCTGTGGTGAGGGACACCCTGCTGCCAAAATGGGGGTGCTCAGTGGTGCGTTATCAGGCCGGTGGGCTCTAGGAAGGCGTGTGCTGGCAGCAGGATGCAGACCCCTCTCTCGGGGGGTCCCACAGGGCCCTGGCCGTCCATAACGGGCCGTGCCTTAGGCTTTTTCCTGAAGAACTTTTAATTGCTTTATCCTCACCCCCTCTCTGCCAGAGCAGAGCATCCTCCGTGGTTTTTGGGGGGGGTTTGTTGGGTGCCGTCCCGAGAGAAGGGGTGCGGGTGCTACGGCTGTGCCGAGCCCCCTGAGAGGGGCCGGGGGTGGGTTCTTCAGCGGGGGCTCGGCCGCGTGGGAGGTGATGCGGGCTGTGGGGCCGAGCCCGGGCGGGGTAGGGGGTCGGGGGTCGGGCCTGCGGCGCGGATCCGGGGCTGCAGGGGGCGCAGGCGGGCGGGGCGGGGGGCGCGGGGCCGTGCCGCCAGTCCGGCTGGGGCGGGCGCGGGGGGAAGATGCCCAAAGCGGCGCTGCCGGGACACCGCGGGGGGCTGAGGCGCCCGGCGCTGGGGTGAGGCGGGGAGACACACACACACACACACACAACGGGCGCTCTCTGGGGGAGCGGGGCGGGGAGCGCTCCGCGTGGGGAGCGGGCGGGCCGGGCTTCCCGCCGAACGGGGCGGGACTATCTACCGGCGCGCGCGCGGGCGGAGTGATCTGGCGGCGGCGGCGGGGAGCTGCGAGGCGGCTCTGAGGGAAGGGGCGGGAGCGGAACCGTGGGGGCGGGCGGAGCGGCCGCTTTCGGCGTGGAAGAGGCGGGAGGGCAGCGGCGGATCGCGGAGCGGTGCCAGGGCCCGGCGGGTGCCTGTGGCGGCGGAGGCCGCGCTCGGGGAGAGCGGTGGGAGCGAGCAGGCCGGGCAGGGCTGGGCTGGGCTGGGCTGAGTCCCCGTAGCGCCGCCTCCCGGGGCGGGAAGGGGGGCGCGGGGCAGGAGGCAGCACCGGGGGGGGGTGGGGGTCCGGGGGGTGGGCGCGAGGGGCGTCGTGAGCGGCCGGACGCGGAATAGCCGACGGCGGGAGGAGAGCGCGGCGGCCGGGAAGAGCCGGGAGCGGCCGCGGGCCGGGCCGGGCCGCGATGGAGCGGAAGAGGTGAGAGCGCTCGGCCGGGCCGCGGGGCCTCTGCTCGGGCCCAGGGCCGGGGGGATGGAGGAGGAGGAGGAGGAGGAGGTGGTGGGGGGGCTCGGGTAGCGCTTCCTTGCGGCGGGATGCCGGGAGCGGAGGCCGGGCTGGGGCACCAGGGCGGGCGGCGGGCCTGCCTGCGGCTACAGGTGGATGCGCGGCGCGGCCGGGAGCGGCTGTGGCGGGTCCCGCGGGGGAGCGCTCGGGGGCCACCCGCCTGAGGCGAGGAGCGGCGGGGGGAGACGGCCTCGGGGAGCCCCGCTCCCCCGCCCGGAGCGGCTCGCCCGCTCCAATGCTGTCGATACCGGGTAAGCCCGGCGCTCGCCAAGTAACCGGGCTGTCGGCGCCTCCTGAGCGCTCCGTCCACGGCTCTCGTCGAGCCGCGGGGGCTTGGGGCGGGCTGCGGAGAGCGGCCTTTGCCTGCCCGCAGCACATGCGAGCCCGGGAGCCGGGAGTTAACCTGCGAGATCGCTCCCGGGGGGGGGCGTGCGGCTGGGGAGCCGCTTGCTTCGCCTGAAGGATCCTCGTTCATACCGGTGGGCCGTATGGATCCTCCCTGCGCCCGTCGGAGGCAGCCCCAGCGCGCCCGCGGGCTGATGTGTGGCGTTTAGGTGGGTCCGGACCTGGGGCAGCGTGGCAGGAGTTCTCCGGGTGCCCTGACCCGGCCCTTCGGGTCAGCTGAACGCCTGTGGCCAACTTCTCCGTGTGTTAGGGTTTGGGCTTTCTCAATCGGGTTACGGCTGGGAGAAAAGCGTGCCGGGAACCAGCAGTTACTGTCCTGGAGAGGCGGGAACCTGGCAGCGCCGGAACCTGGATGTGCCGGGTCTGCCGGTGCTGCTTGGAGTCTGCAGGGAGAAGACCTGGCAGCGGCTAGAGGAGGTGCAGCTGAAGGCTGGAAGGATCCTTGTTTCTCCAAGAACTTAGTCCGTAAAGTTGTGGTTCTGGAGCTGGGCTTATAGAAGAGGGGGAGAGGGGATAAGGAGCATGGTTTTCTTCCCAGTTTGTAAGGGATTTCCCCTTTATACCAGTTTGGTAGGTAAAGGTGTGTGTAGGGCCCTACTGCGCTAAGTTGGTGCTTTGCATTAGCTCAGAGTGGAAAACAGATGCGGGGCAGTTTATTAAATTCCTCTGGCAGCGCTGCCTCTCATTCACCTGGACGACTTAACTCTTCTTTGTCCTACCCCATACTTACAGATGCTGTAAGTGTTTGTGGAGAATTGCATGCACGGTTTGGAAGCAAGCCCTCTCCCCCACCTTTGCCTGCCTTGAGATCTAACGCTGAGCTGAGCTGATCGGGGCCAGGTGATGGTTACGGCTTTGTTCAAACCATTGCTTTGGGCTCCTGTGCTTTCTGTTTGCAGGGTTCCTTGTGAAACCCTAAGCACCAGCAGCACGCACTTTTCTGTGCCCAGGTTTCCATCCAATACAAGTTCTGCTTTGGGTGATAAGATGAATGGGTTGTGCTGTGTTGGGGCTGTGAGATATGAGTCCCTGTGAGCTGGTTGTTGGTTGGAAATGAAGCCTTACTGAAGGTGTAAATCCATAGGCAGATTTTTTTTAAGGAACAGACCTCATGCTTACCAGCTGTTGATTGTGCAGAGATTTTGTAGCTGGAGTGAATTCCTTCATCTGCCTGTGGCATAAGGCTTGGGAAGAGGGTGTCTGGCTTGTGGGCCAAATCCAAAGTGAGCAGGAAAGATGCTGCAGGGTCCCAGGAAGGGATCCTATGTGGGAGATTGACTTTGAGAGAATTTTGGCTGCAGAGGCTCACTTCAGATTTGCTGTTCTCAGTGTGGGGAAGGAGAACTCGGTGTTGCTTTGTGTGGCTTTTCTTCATAGTATTTTTCTGCTGAAGGTTTGATGACCAAGTGTCTGAGATGTTTTGGATTGCCTCCAGAAAATGTAACATATCTCTTGGGTGAAGCTTATTTTGTTGTGAATTACCTACATAAAAAGTTGGAAGAAAACTTTTTAACACACTTCCCTACCCCCCCAGGAATTTTTTGGTCCCTATCCTCCTTTTCCTTCCCAAAACTAAGCTGTACCAGGACCACACTTGACTCTATCCCAGTGGGTTTGTCCTCCTGCCGGTTCCCCAGGGAAGCTCTCATGATGTGTGAGATGAACCTTATAAAAATGGCTGGTTGTCTTTGGGCTCAGGCCTGTGTTATGGGACTGATGAACCTTATAAAAAGGACTGGTTGTCTTTGGGCTCAGGCCTGTGTTATGGGACTGCTGCTCGGGTTCTTGTTTCATGGTTGGGTGCTTCTGGAAATTCAAGAGGTTTTATTTTGTGTATTGTGTGTACCAAAGTTGGGGGGTTACTGGGGAGAGGTGTGGGGTTGGTTTGTTGTGGGGGGGAGGTCTGTGTGTTGGTGTTTTGGAGTGGTTTTGTGGTCAGAGGCCCAGTTACTGAACACAGACAGCCCTGATGCCCTGTGAGGTTGGGAGCATCCCTTACACAGCAGTGTGGGGCCTCTGTGTACATGTAAGTATTGCTTAGGACAGTTGAGGTGGTGAGGGATGGCTTGATTCCCTGAGGCTGCTCTGTGCAGAGCTGAGGGTGCCCGTTCGTGGTGGGATGGGGAGATGCTGCTACACGGGTGTGTGAAGGGGTGGGATGGGTTATGGCAGCTGGAGGAGTCCACCTGTGGGTGTATGTGCTCAAGCCGGGAGGTGTCCTGGGATAACCAAGTTGTTGAAGTGCAGGACCACAGAGGTAGGGCTGGATGCAGATGCTGCAGGCAGGGCTATTGTGAAGATGGGTGAGAGAGGCAGAGTGTGAGGTGTTGCGGGGGGTGTGTCCCTCCCTAGGGAGCGATTCCGGAGGCAAACAGCACCCAAGGGCCCCAGCGTCACCCTTTTCCTGGAGCAGAGCTGGGGGAGAAGTGTGGCAGAGGGAGGCTGGGGTGGGTTGTGGGGACTGAAACGAAGGAAAACCATTTTGCATTATGCCCCCCCCGCCCCAGGAAATGAGGCTTTGGGCACATGTGAGTGATCGATCCTCCTTTTTACCTGTGCTACTGCCTACTCCCTTTCTCCTCAAGGCAGGCAATGCCTGAGCTTCTTCAGGGGTTTTGTTGAGGGTTTTTTGTCTTTTGTCCCTTGCTTCCCAAGTTGTGCAGATCCTGCGTAGACTAAATGGGAGAGTGGAGGGGAGGAGACTTGTGTAATGAGGGAGGAGGAGGAGGGGAGAGGGCCTGGGCTTACAGTCTCTCCTTGAGAATATGCAGGAGGAAACAAAGGGTGAGCTCCACATGGAGAGCAGCAGGCACCTGGCAGCCTGGCCCTTCAATGGACTGCCAAGGCGCTCGGCTTAATCCGCGCCCGGAAAGTCTGGGAATAACAAATGAGGCTGGTTTGGGGTTGGTCCTAGCATCCTTCTGTCCTCTTCGGGTTGGTTTTTGTTAGCACTGATGCAGATAATGCATTGGAGCTTTTGATGGACGAGCATATAAAATCCTTTGTGACTTTCCAGTGCCCTTGTACAGAGGTGAAGGGTGAAAGGCCACAATTTGGGACCCGAATCCCATACGCCCACAGTGTCAGAGCCTGTGGGGTTATTTAGCTCTGCGGGGTGGGAGGGTTTGCAGCTTTGTATTGAGATGTCTCTCTTCTGGGTCTGCTCAAAAATCTTTGTGTATTAAAACCAGGAGTGCAGAGCAAAGCTTGGGCTCTGGAGCAGGAGGAGATGCATTTCACCTTTTGTGACATTTAAAGGGCACCCAAACATCTTACCACCCTTCAGATTTCCTAAACGTTGGGTTACTGTTTTGGTACCTTATGATGTGTAGCAGCTGCTCAAGTTGGGTGGGTTTTGGGCTGCCTTCCCCACCTTTGTCCCTCTCAAGTGACTGTGAGTGTCCTCGATGGCTGTGTCCAAGGATGCTCCTTCCAGAAGGACCCAGGAGCTCCAGAGCCCACCAGCCACTTCCTCTCTGCGTTTGCTGAGTGAATTTACCCTCAGCTTTGAGTTGTAGCTTTGTTCCCAAGCAGCATGGTGTGATATTGCCTGTTTCAGACATAATCAGAATAAAAGTTTCTCTTCTGAACATTTCAGTGCTTTCCCTTTGGGCCAAGCTTCCCCAGGAAGAGACAGGACTCTGAGTCATTTCAGGTGGGTGTTGTTTTGGTTTGGTTTTTTTTAGACATATCTGGACTTCAGAAGCTTTTTCAGATCCATTGCAAAATTCCTAGAACACATACTAAACAAAACCAAAAACCTGAAGGGTTTCATGCTGTCTCTGAGTGTATCTGGTCCTGTTGGTGTGGAAGCTACACTGCTGTGCTTCCAAGTGCATGGTTCACTCTACTGTGTAACTTCCAAAACTCCCAAGATGCTAAACTGTAAGCTGGAGCTGTGCATCTTGGAAGAGGAAGCAGTGTCATACTCTTCGTGCAGCAGGAGTTCCTCTTCTCGACTTTGCTGATGGCAGCAATGACTTGGACCTGAAAGCTGCTGGAGCTGGTTATTCCTTATTGTGGACTGAAGCATAGAACTCCCTTTATATCTTTTAAAAAGTGGTTTCAAATTTGAGTCTGGACCCAATCTGTTCCTGGCTACCCAGTGTCTTCTTCTGGCCTGAGTGTGCAGCTCCATAGTGAACCAGTCCCGCTGAGAAATAACCAGTGATGGAGTATTTCCTGCCC
This sequence comes from Laterallus jamaicensis coturniculus, assembly GCA_022605575.1. Classification (NCBI taxonomy): domain Eukaryota; kingdom Metazoa; phylum Chordata; class Aves; order Gruiformes; family Rallidae; genus Laterallus; species Laterallus jamaicensis. The sequence continues at coordinate 4,840,211 of JAKCOX010000043.1, read as the reverse complement.
TTCCCTCTAAAGACACATTATTGTAACATGTATTCACATACTTGGGGAGTACATCTGGGGTGGGATGAGCAGCTCAGAAGTGATCTGAGACAGGAGCTTCCTGAGCAGATGCTGGGGGGTGGGGGTGGGGGAGGGGAGTGACCACCACTTTTTGGTCAGAAGGGACTTTTTCAGGTTTTGGTTTGACCATTATTCATACTAACCTTGTCTCTCAGGTTTTGGAGAACTTCAGTTCTCTCTGGGTTTATTTCATTAATTTCCCCCTCCATACCCAGTCTGATTTGGACTCTGGTTTGCCACTGTTCTGTGCTAGAAATTCTTTACTTACACTATTTATTTCAGGCCTTTACTAAAGGCTTCAGGAGAGCAGATAATGTGCTGAAAAGAGGCTTTTTCCTCCCAGCTGCCTTTTCCTTTGAGAGAACCCTAGAGAGGGTTTTATGTTTTTTAGTATCTTACCAGTGTAAGCCCCACCACTGAGGCAGAGCAGGGTCTGTGCTGCTGAAAGAGTAATAGTTCTTTCCTCTCATCCTGTGACTACTTTATTATTTCAAGCTATTCTTGGCCTTTGAGTAGAAACCTTGCAACAAGGAGCCCACGTTTTTGGGTAACCTTGATCAGAGCTGTGCTGTCCTCAGAAAGCATTTGAACCTCATGGCCAGGTTCAGTTTGTCTCTGGCAGGTCTAAGTTGCATTGATTCCACTTTCTCAGTAGAAAAAAAAGAGTAAACTTTAATACATGGGTAGTGCTTCTAGGCTTGGCAAGCTCAGTGCTTGGAGGTTGTGAAGATGCTTTGAACAGAGTTATTGAACTCTGAGGTGCCACCGCTGTGTACAATGGTCAACCTGTTAGGGAGCTCTTGCTGGGATGTGACCTCAGGTCTTCTGTACAAGAAACCTTGGGACATGGAGAGCAGTATTTGTAGGCTAGGAAAGAGTATTTGTAGGAAAAAACCTCTGCAGAGAAAGGAGGGAAATGAAGGGAACGAAGAGGTGTTCCCCAGGGCTCAGTGTTGGGTCCTGTCCTGTTTAATATCTTCATTGACGACCTTGATGAGGGAGCAGCACCCACCCTCAGCAAGTGCTGATGATCCAGAGCTGGGAGGGGTGGCTGACAGGCAGGACACTGCACTGCCATCCAGAGCCCTGGCCAGGCTGGAGAGCTGGGCAGGGAGAAACCTAATGAAATTCAACAAGTGCAAGTGTAAAGTCTTGCACCTGGGGAGGAATAACCAACTGTATCAGTACAGGCTGGGGGATGACCTGTTGGAAAAGAGCTCTATGGAGTAGGACCTGGGGGTCCTGGTTGATGACAGGGTGGCCATGAGCCAGCAGTGTGCCCTGGTGGCCAAGAGAGCCAATGGGATCCTGGGATGCATCGGGAAGAGTGTGTCCAGCAGGTCAAAGGAAGTGATCCTCCCCCTCTACTCTGCGTTGGTCAGGCCCCACCTGGAATACTGTGTCCAGTTCTGGGCTCCCTGGGATAAAAAAGACAGGGACCTTCTGGAGAGAGTCCAGAGAAGGGCGACAAAGATGATTAGGGGTCTGGAGCATCTCCCCTATGAGGAAAGGCTGAGTGAGCTGGGGCTGTTCAGCCTGGAGAAAAGAAGACTTAGGGGGGACCTAATTAGTGTTTATAAATATCTTAGGCATGGGTTGCAGGGGGAATTGGCCACCCCCTTTTCAGTGTCTGTGGGGACAGGACAAGGGGCAATGGCTGTAAGCTGGAGCACAGGGAGTTCCACACCAACATGGGGAGGAACTTTTCCCCAGTGAGGGTGAGGGAGCCCTGGGACAGGCTGCCCAGGGAGGTGGTGGAGTCTCCTTCTCTGGAGAGATTCAAGTCTCGTCTGGACGCCTATCTATGTAATATGAGATAGGGAGCCTGCTCTGGCAGGGGGGTTGGACCCGATGATCTCTTGAGGTCCCTTCCAAACCCCTAAGATTCTGTGATTCTGTGTTGTTACGATGCTAAACAAGAATGTGACCAATGCTTTGTGCTTACTGTCTGCCTAGTTGGAGACTGCAGTCCTTGCACACTGCCTTCTTTTTGCTTTAAAAAACAATAATCCAAGAGACTTCCCTCCTTGTAGCACAAAGGTTATATTATTATTATTTAAAACCAAACTAAAACCAGGGAGAAATTGGGAGTAATTTGTGCCTGCTTGCCAGGTGTAGCCTTACATATGAAACCAGGTGTTTAAAAATAACCTCTTCTTCCTTTTTGCTGTTAATGGAAAGTTTTCCAAGGATTTTCCCTTTTATCTTTCCATCGCTTAAACTTTGCAATTCTTTGCTTTGCAGCTCACCAGCAGTTAAATTCTGTGCTTTCTCTCTACTACTATGTAATCCTGAAGTGATCAGGATGCTGCCAAAGACTTGTAATCCAACCTGAAAGTGCTCCTTGGGGAGGGGGAAAGGAGGAGCCCAAGGAAGTGTTTGTGGTCCTGATCAAACCTTAACACTCCTGGGAGAAGTGAAACGCTTAAAAATGGGCACTTACTGAGACAAGTGACAGAGGGGGGTCGACGGCAGGACAAGGGGAATGAGTGAAGCCGAGGGAGGGGAGGTTTAAATTAGATCTTAGGGGGAAGTTCTTTGCAGAGAGAGTGGTGAGGGGCTGGAACAGGCTGCCCAGAGAGGGGGTGGGTGCCCCGTGTCTGGGGGTGTTCCAGGCCAGGTTGGCTGGGGCCCTGGGCAACCTTGTGTAGCTCCAGGCCTGAGGTTGGTGTCCCTGCCTGTGGCAGGGGGTTGGAGCTCTGTGATGCTTGGGGTCCCTTCCAACCCAGACCATTCTGTGACTCTGTGATAAACACATTTGTGCTGATACCCAACATGTTGGTCACAGCAGGAATTATGTTTGTTTATACCTGATCTGAATCTTCCTCCTTATGTACAAAACCATTTTCCCATGGTCTGTGCTTGCTTTCTCTCTCCCACAGCAATCCTGTGCCAGAGTTGATATAAAAGCACTAAAAATCCTTTGAGAGTTTAACGTGAGCTTGAGTTTTGGAAGTTCACTCCTATTGTTTTTCACAAAGGAAATAAAACTTGCCTCTCCTGAGCTGCAGTGAGGGCTGCTATTGAAGTTTAGAGTGGTTTAATTTCTTTCCTTGTTTCTTTTCTGTGTTTTTTTTTCAGCCCAAGTGGTAAAAAGTTCCGGAGCAAGCCCCAGCTGGCACGCTACCTGGGCAGCTCCATGGACCTGAGCACTTTTGATTTCCGCACAGGAAAGATGTTGATGAATAAAATGAACAAGAACAGACAGAGGATGCGCTATGACTGTTCCAACCAAGCCAAGGTAAGATGCAGTGGTGGCTTTCCCCTTTGCCTTGGAATGATAGTACCCTAGAAGGAAAGGAGCCATCCAGAGGGATCTTGACAGGCTGGAAAGGTGGGTGAACCTGATGAGGTTCAACACAGCCACGTGTCAGGGGTGGCACTTGGGCTGGAAGAATCCCAGACACAGATCCAGGCTGGGAGAAGAGCTCCTGGGGAGCAGCCCTGTGAGAAGGACCTGGGGATTTTGGTGGATGAGGAACTCCCCCTGAGCAGCAGTGGCTCTGGCAGCTGGGAATGGCAATGGGATCCTGGACTCCATCAGCAGAGGGGTGGCAGCAGGGCCAGGGAGGGGATTGTCCCTCTCTGCTCTGCCCTCCCCCAGCTGGATCCTGTGTCCAGAGCTGGGGCCCAACACAAGGAAGATGTGGGGCTGTTGGAGAGGGGTCAGAGGAGCCAGGGAGATGCTCAGAGGGCTGGAGCAGCTCCCCTCTGGAGAGAGGCTGAGGGAGCTGGGCTGGGTCAGCCTGGAGAAGAGAAGGCTGTGGGGGGACCTCATTGCAGCCTGCCAGTGCCTGGAGGGAGCAGAGGAACAGGAGGGGAATCAGCTTGTTCAAGGGCAGAGACTGGCAGGACAAGGGGGATGGAGTGAAGCTGGAGGAGGGGAGGGTTAGATTGGATCTTAGGGGGAAGTTCTTTGCAGAGAGAGTGGTGAGGGGCTGGAATGCTCCATCCCTGGAAGTGTTCCAGGCCAGGTTGGCTGGGGCCCTGGGCAACCTTGTGTAGCTCCAGGCCTGAGGTTGGTGTCCCTGCCTGTGGCAGGGGGTTGGAGCTCTGTGACCCTTGGGGTCCCTTCCAACCCTTGCCATTCTATGATGGTATGAAAGCTTAAATTTTGTAAATAATGTGTTAAACTGGAGTTCTATGAGAAAACGAAGTCTCAGTTATGGGGTTTTGGATAAATACTGTGATTCACTGGTTCTACCTAGGTACTGATACCCCATGGAGGAATTAGCACTGCCAAATCTTAGCAGTGTGGCTGGAGGGAGGGCTGGCATCTTCCTCTTCCCCTCCCTGATGTGTGGTATTGCCTTTTCCAGCACAATCTTCCTGGAGCCCTAGATCTCCATCCCACTCCTGTAGCTGTGCAGCAGCTCTGCTCTGCTCCAGCAGCTGGCTTAAGCAAGAGGGAAGGGGAGGTGTGGAGCAGCAGGAATGAGGAGGTGACGCAGCCTCCTGGCAGCTGTTGCTTGGCCATGCTGGGGTATCAGCTTTGGAATTGATCTAAGGAAGGGATAGAGTTTGGGGCAAAAAGCTGAAGAGATGAGAGGGTGGGAAGACCTATTTATCAAACAAAATAAAAGAGTTTGTATTTGGCACCTGCTAATTTTGCTTGTTAAGGTTTCACTGGGATCACAGTGAAGCTGGTGTACAGCCTGCCAGGGTAGATTGGCTCAGGTTGTTCTGGAGTATCTTTCTCAGATCCTAAAAGCTTTTTCAGAACTCAGAAGCTTCTATCTGTGTGCTAAAGCATGAAATGTGGAAAAATAGTGTAATATTTATTTTCTAAACATGTAAACAAGTCAGGACTCATAATTGCAGTGATTGGGATGCTCGGTGCTGTGTGCTGTTGGGGTATTTTAACAGAGCCCAGCAGCTAACGTGCACCTTGGGCTAAAAACTCTGCCCTAACCTTTCAATAAGTGTATGAGTAGTTATCATTGGCTTATCAATGGATTAGTGCACAGATGATTCTCAATTATTTCTCCTGAATGCATCTTTTCTACATCTCATGAATAAATACACAAAGCAGGGGTGGGGTTTGCATCCTCAAGAATGCAGTGCATCCTGCAGCTGTTTCAAGACTTGCATGTTTGATCTCAGGAATGAGCAACAGTCTTCCTATACTTCCCCTATTGTAAAAATGCTGTTGTGTAGTGGAGCTCATAACAATCAAGTTTTCATTTAAAAACTGAGGTTTGTTCAGAACTGAAGGTAAAAAAACAGGGATTGAGGTTCCAGGTGTATTGATTTGTTAATGATATCCACATGTGGCTTTAAACAAAGTGTTTGGATGGCTTCTGGGTTCACAAATCAGTCCCTAAATCCCACATCATCATTTTTCTAGTTATTTTTAATCCTCATTTTTCTAATTATTGACAGCATTGTATTGAAATCTTCAAGGTTTAGTGATCTACAGTCAAAGTGCAAACTCTGTCCTGACTCTTAAATTCTGTCAAAACTAGGCTAAAATCAGTGTGTGAACTAGAATGGCAGGAGGCTGGTGTGTTAAGTAGAACATGAAAGAATAGAAAACTTCAGTTTTGATAGGTGTGAGGCAAGATTTCAGTGTTGGTCCTGTGGTTTTAGCAGTCTGACTCTTCCAGCTTCAGATCAGACAAGTTTTAAGGTCCGTGAATTCTTCTTTTCCCTGCAGCTCATCTGATCTGAAGCTCTAAAGAGTTAGTCTGCTGAAAAGCCTAGCCTAGCAGAAGTCAAGCTAAACCACTTGATAACTCTAGTAGTGTTTTAGCAAAGTGAAAATGTTTTTACAGGCTTTCCTCCCTTTTGTTTTGTTTGACATTTTCAGGGCAAGCCTGATTTGAACACAGCGCTGCCTGTCCGACAGACCGCCTCTATCTTCAAACAGCCTGTCACAAAGATCACAAACCATCCCAGCAACAAGGTGAAGAGTGATCCTCAGAAAGCAGTGGACCAGCCCCGACAGGTAAGGCTTTTGCAGCTCAGTAGCTGCTTCTCCAAAACTAAAAAGCTCTCCTGGTTTTGCTGCTGGGAGGCCCACATGTTAATCCACTTGAATTTTGTGATGCTGAACAATTAGTCCATGGCAGTTTGAAGGGTTGGGATCTTTCTGAAACCATAGCTTACTGAGCTCCTAGCTTCTAAAATCAGAACACAACTCATTTCCAATGGCTAGTTAATTTGCTGTCTGCATTGTGTTGTATAATGAGACTTCAACCTTTGTTTAGATTGCAGTTATGCTCTAGTTAAGCCTTTAGTGCTGATATTAAGTATTATCTACAAAGTTAGGCAGATGCTGTAACCACTCTAGGAGATGTAGGCATTGTAATTAGCATCACTGTATGAGAATTGTTTCAAGAAATCCCTGCTCCTCTACAGGCCGTGCACAACTTGTGATGTAGTGTGAGGGATTGTACCCCCTGCATGGGCCTCTTTTTCAGTTGCATGTATCACAGAATCACAAGGTTGGAAAAGACCTTTGAAGATCATCAAGTCCAACCAATCCCATCCTAAGCTAAACCAGATCCCTAAGTACCTCATCTACCCTTTTTTTGAACACATCCAGGGAAGGTGACTCAACCACCTCCCTGGGCACATCATGAGTAGTTAACTCTACCTGAATGGATAAGGTCATAAATTCACTTGGAATGCCATTATTAGCACAAAATCAAAGTGGTTTTATTAGCATATTGAGTATTTCCAAACAGGAGAACACACTGAAGTTAAAGGGAGCCTTTTGGCTTAATTTTATCTGGTGAAAAGATGCAAAAAGTGTGCTTAGGGACAAGTGTGGCTTTGAAGTTGGGCACTGGTGAAATCAGAGGTACCTGTTCAAAGCAGCCTGTGGAAGGCATTCTCATTTCATTAATGTTACCTCGAGCCAGCTGCCCCCACAGAGCTCACACCAGGGATTCTGTGAATCCTTCCCTGCCATCAGTCCATCTTGAACACCTCATTTCCAAGAGGTGTAAGCTTCAGTAGTGTGTTCAGATGCAGTCATCAGGATCAGTGATCAGTATGTTTTAAACTCCTGCAGGCCTGGTGGAATGAAAATGGATCATTCCAAGAGGGAAAGTGATTTTAGTAAAATGTAAAAAAAAAACACTATAAACTGCCCACCTCTCCCACCTTTTCTGTGACCTTAAAAACTGCCTTTCCCAAGTGTGAGAGAGGCTCTATTCGAGGTGGAGTCAGGTGCCTGGTTGTGGGGGTTTTGTTGGGTTTTTTTTTAAACAGGTTGGTGGGGGTTTAGCATGGATTGCTGGGGGAGTAGAGGGTGTATGCACGTGGTGGTGTTCCTATTCCTAGAGACCCCTTGACTAGCTCAGACAATAAAGAGGATGCTATAGAGACAGGTGCTGATAGGCAAAGCACCGAGCTGGGTAAAGATCCACATCTGTGTTGTGGATGTGTGAGTGCAGGCTGTGAGCTGACATCAGCCCCAGCACACACCCTTGTGGTGACCTGACCTGGAACACAGCTCCCTGGGCTCTGCTTGTGCTTTCCTTACATCATCCTTTCCCTTTCCTGTGACAACTCTGCAGTCTGTTTTCTGAGAAAGTCCTTTAGAGGGTTTTAGCTATATCAGTGTATATATAAATGATAGATACATTTTTGTTTATATATTTCATTTTCTATTGTGTGTTCAGGATAGGGCAAACTTGCTTTCTCTGCATTCTACATCTAAGAGTCTTTAAAATTACAACTTTACAGTATTTTACTGGACTATTGTATGACCTCTGGTCAGCCCACTTCAGCTATTTCTTCAGAATCTGAAAGCAGTGCAAGTGCCATTGTGCACTGACTTAAAATTCACCTGTTTGAAAGCAGTCAGCTGGAGAATCACCATCCTCTGTGTTTAGGCCATCACTGTCCTTGTTCCCCTGGCTGGGAGCTGCTTAGTAAGAAAAGTCACACCAGTTCAGCTGCACTTGGATTTTGACAGGCATGAGAACAGGATGAGTGTGGGCTGCCTGGTGTAAACTTGTTTCAAAATCTAGCTAAAATTGCTTTCTTGCAAGACAAATGGTACTCCAGCTCTTCATTAATCATCCTTACATGTACAGATTGAAGGTGTATCTAGGGCTAGTTATCTGACTTTCCACCAAACTTCATGCATTCTGAAGCTTGAGGAGAACCTGTGATTCAAAACACAATAAAGGACCAGATGTAGCTGTACTCAGGAGAAACTGCTGGAGAGGGATAATAGAACTCACTACCTTGGGCAGGGCTCAGGTACAGTTCATTCATCCCTTAACTTGTGCCATGTGTGAGGCAGCAGGAGAGGAACAGGAGTGTAAAAAGGCTGTCCCACACTACATGTCTTTAGATGCAAGCCAGTGAGCCTTGCCTTGCTGTTCTGGGTCAGAAGCAGTGTAAGAACCAGTCTGTGGAAGAAGAGGAAGTCTTTTCCAAGGCAGCAGGTCAGGACAGAGCTGCTGTGGGAGTGATGGGTGCTGAGGGTGCTTCCCTGTTGTCAGACACAGCAGACCCATCTGGAGTAAACCTGATACAGTAAACCTGATACAAAGGTGCTTGCAGTAGTGTTCTTCCTCTTCTGATCATAAGCAGGAGCTTTGTGTAGTTGCCTGTTCCACTTCTCTGGTTTTTGCCAATAAACTTTTTTTTTTTTTGATGTCAGCTCTTCTGGGAGAAGAAATTAAGTGGACTGAATGCTTTTGACATTGCAGAGGAGCTGGTGAAAACAATGGACCTTCCAAAAGGTTTACAAGGTAATCGGGGTCTGCCCTTAACTCCAGGGGTAGCATTTTGATCCCAGTCAACAGTGATCTGAAGGTTTTCTTTGTCCACCTTGTTCTCCAGTGCTGTGGACCATTCCTGCTTCAGCAGGAGTTATTAGTGCTCTGGCTTGGGAGGTTGGGTGCCCTTCATCTGCAGGGGATACTGAAGCAAAGCTTGCCACTTTCTTGTTGGTTTTCCAGAAGCAGAATGGAAACAGCTTCCATTCCCAATTTGGTGGGGTTTGCCTAACAGAAGGAGGCATTGATCTAGGTTTAAATAACCTTGGAGAGAGTTGTACAGGTGCTGTTAGGCTTGAGATTTATGTTGTGTCAGTTTTCTAAACAACAGTAACCCACTCAGCCATCCCAGTTAAGTAACACCCATTGTCCTGATTTGCTGGCCTTTGTCTTGTACCACATTGATTGTTGCTTTCCCTCCTACGTTGCAGGGGTTGGACCTGGTTGCACTGATGAAACCCTTCTCTCTGCTATAGCTAGTGCTCTGCACACAAGCACTATGCCCATCACTGGACAGCTGTCAGCAGCTGTAGAGAAGAACCCTGGGGTCTGGCTGAACACCTCGCAGCCGCTCTGCAAGGCATTTATGGTGACGGATGAAGATATTAGGTATTGACTAGAAATATATCACTTCCTGTCTTGGGACAAGCTTTCTTGTGGTAAATCAGTACCTTTTTGCTGCTTTAATGGTAAGCCTTAATGTCTGACAGAGTGCCATGGCTTGCTGATTTTAATTGGAATGCTTTTCTTTCACTAGAGTTGAAAAAAGATTTGTTAAACGGAGCTGCTCACATACAGGCACATCCTTAAAGCCCATTGTTTGTATCATGACCCTGCTCAGTTACTGGGAGGCTTCAGCTTTGTATCTGTTTTTCAGAAGCTGTCTGAATTTGAGTAACCTCAATTTAGATGCCTCTAAGCATAGAAGAGGCTGGAGAAATCTCAAGCAGTCTGGTTGGATTCTCCCTGCCTTACTCTGTGTCAGTGTGGGACCAGATAAAGGCACTAACTGCTGCAGCAAATGAGGACACTATTTAGGCATAGTTTGCTTTCAGTAATAAATTACCTTGCTGAATCAAAACTGGTTAAATTCAGCTTGAAGTACTTGATAGGGATCCGAATATACCAAGACACTAACCTGAACATGCATTACTTTGCATTCCTTAACAGCATTTAAAGGTAGCTATTGTTTTGACTGTTTGACCAATTGTTTTTTAATTACAGGATGACTTTTTCTGTGCTTGATGTATACCTGAGTGACCAGGAAAAATGATCTGTTAATAACTTTGTGATTTCCTGTGGCTGAGGTGAGGTAGGAGTCCTGTGAGCCACAGATAGTTGATCACTTCTTTGTTTTACTATGGCTTCAACAGAAAAGGAACTGTAAAACTGAAGGTTGAGACTCCAGAAGAGAACAGGCAGAAAGATTGAAATTGACCTGGGGGTGTTGGGTGGCTGCAGGCTGAATATGAGCCAGCAGTGTGCCCAGGCAGACAGGAAAGCCAATGGCATCCTGGCTTGTGTCAGGAATAGTGTGGACAGTAGGGCTGGGGAGGGGATTGTGCCCCTGGACTGGACACTGGGGAGGCTGCAGCTCGAATGCTGGGTCCAGTTCTGGGCTCCTCAGCATCAGAAGGACACTGAGGTCCTGGAGCGAGTCCAGAGAAGGGCAACCAGGCTGGGGAAGGGGCTGGAGGGCAAATCCTCTGAGGAGCAGCTGAGGGAGCTGGGGGTGTTGAGCCTGGAGAAGAGGAGGCTGAGGGCAGCCCTTCTTCCCACCTCCCCTGCCCTGCCAGGAGGGTGCAGAGAGGTAGGTGCTGGTCTCTTCAGCCAGGGGCCAGGAGATGGGCCAAGGGGCAATGGGCTCAAGCTGCCCCAGGGCAGGGGCAGAGCAGATGGGAGGGGAAAGTTCTTCCCTGGCAGAGCTGTCAGGGCCTGGCCCAGGCTGCCCAGGGAGGGGCTGAGTCCCCTTCCCTGGGGGTGTTGAACAGAGGGGAGATGAGGTGCTCAGGGAGCTGGTTTAGCACAGGATGGGAATGGTTGGACTGGATGATCTGAAAGGGCTTTTCCAACCTTGTGATTCTGTGGTCACAGAAAGTCTTGGATCAGCTCCTAGGTTAGGAAAATTCCAGCCCTAATTAAAAATGCTACAATCAGTGCTAAGGACTTGTAGTAGGAATTATTGGGCAACTCTTTGAAGTGTTTCTTTCAGCTTCACTATCATGCCAGGCAATATTTTTGTTCACACTGTGGTTCTTAAAGGGTGTCTTGTCAAAGCTGTGTCTGTCTGTCCAGCCCCATGCACAGGGGGGTTGAGATCCTGGTCCCTTGAAAGAGGCAGCTCTGAGGATTGATGTTGGTGTTTGTTTGTTTGGGGCAGGAAGCAAGAGGAACTGGTGCAGCAGGTGAGAAAGAGACTGGAGGAAGCCCTGATGGCTGACATGCTTGCCCATGTGGAGGAGATAGCCAGAGATGGGGAAGCTCCTTCAGAGAAAGAAGGGGGTGAGGAAGAAGGAGAGGAGGAAGAGGATGAGGAGGAGCAAGACCATGACCAGGAGATGGAGAATGTATAGACCAGGTAACATGACATCATCCTTTCTCTCCTTAGCTATACTTCATCAAAGGCCAAAATGTTTTTGGAAGGAATCTTAGTATATACTAACAAGTCTTTGCGTCCAGCCTGGCTTCTAAAGGTGTGGTAGGTGCTTTTGGGGAAAAAAACCCCAAGTATGGGGAAGTGTGTGGTGCCTGGTGAGTGTTTGCCTTGTTATGGAGCATTCTGTGTCAGATGGGCTAAATGTGTAACCAGAACTTGTGTGTAAGGGCTCAAAGAATTCTGTCTTGGAAGTGGATCGCTCCTGGAAAAGCTGTTTGTCTTCTGCTGTCAGTTTTTCTCACTATTTATTTCCTACTTCCCATGATAGGCAAGAGGATGCTGGGCAGAAAGGCTGCTGCTCTCTTACAGACTCAGCTCCTCCCTCCACCTGCATTTATCCTCTTGTTTGCTGTGGGTTCATGACGTGGTTTCTGGTGGGGTGTTAGTGGGATTATTTTAACTTCTGTTTGTGGAAAGTTGGAAAAAGGCAAATCTGGCCTTCAAAAGAGGGAAGCTGCTCAAAAACTCTGGTGTGGTGGGAATTTCTAAATGGAAGGTAACAGGAGTCCTGTGTCCAGAGCTGGGGCCCAACACAAGGAAGATGTGGGGCTGTTGGAGAGGGGTCAGAGGAGCCACGGAGATGCTCAGAGGGCTGGAGCAGCTCCCCTCTGGAGAGAGGCTGAGGGAGCTGGGCTGGCTCAGCCTGGAGAAGAGAAGTCTGTGGGGGGACCTCATTGCAGCCTGTCAGTGCCTGGAGGGAGCAGAGGAACAGGAGGGGAATCAGCTTGTTCAAGGGCAGAGACTGGCAGGACAAGGGGGATGGAGTGAAGCTGGAGGAGGGGAGGGTTAGATTGGATCTTAGGGGGAAGTTCTTTGCAGAGAGAGTGGTGAGGGGCTGGAAGGGGCTGCCCAGAGAGGGGGTGGGTGCCCCGTCCCTGGGGGTGTTCCAGGCCAGGTTGGATGGGGCCCTGGGCAACCTTGTGTAGCTCCAGGCCTGAGGTTGGTGTCCCTGCCTGTGGCAGGGGGTTGGAGCTCTGTGACCCTTGGGGTCCCTTCCAGCCCAGCCCAATCTATGATTCTGTGAAGAGAATGTCTGTAATCAAAATTTGGAAACATCCAAAGAGTTTTAAGCTCCAAGCCGCAGCAGCAGCTGTAGGATTCACAGAAATACACTTTCACACTGTGCATCCCTTCAGTATAGCCACGGACTTGCTGCCTGTTTCCAGGTGCATGTCTGACTTTTACTTCTGCTGTGGAACTTTTTAAAGGTGCAATTAGAGTGGTTGGAGTTTTTTTAATTGTCTTAGAAGCCAAAATAGCTCTAAATAATGAATTGTTGCTGTGTAGTGAAGCAGATATGCAAGGCCAAAAAGAGTTCCTCTCAGGGTTGGGTGTTGCACAGTAGGGACAGCACACTGGGTTGGGGAGCAGGGGACAGAGCGTTGCCATCTCCCTTTGATGTCACCCTCCCCGGGAGCACCAGTGTATCAGCTGCAGAGCTGGGCAGGGAGAAACCTAAGTTCAACAACAGCAAGTGGAGAGTCTGGCACCTGGGGAGGAACAACTGCTGGAATCAGGACAGGCTGGGGGGGAGCTGCTGGAGAGGAGCTGTGTGGAGAAGGAGCTGGGGGTGCTGGTGGGTGACAGGGTGGCCATGAGCCAGCAGTGTGCCCTGGGGCTGAGAGAGACAATGGGATCCTGGGGGCATCAGGAGGAGTGTGGGCAGCAGGTGACAGGAGGGGATCCTCCCCCTCTGCTCTGCCCTGCTCAGGCCCCACCTGGAGTGTTGTGTCCAGTGCTGGGCTCCCTGGGATCAAACAGCCAGGGATCTCCTGGAGAGAGTCCAGAGGAGGCTGAGGAGATGCTGAAGGGCCTGGAGCATCTCCCCTGGGAGGAAAGGCTGGGTGAGCTGGGGCTGTTCAGCCTGGAGAGAAGAAGACTCAGGGGGGACCTTCTGAATGTCTCTCAATATCTGAAGGATGGGCTGCAGGGGAATGGCCAGCCCCTTCTCAGTGTCTGTGGGGACAGGACAAGGGCTGCAAGTTAGAGCCCAGGAAGACCTTTTCCCCAGTGAGGGTGAGGGAGCCCTGGGACAGGCTGCCCAGGGGGTGTGGAGTCTCCTTCTCTGGAGAGACTCCAGCCCCGTCTGGACACCGACCTGTGTGCCCTGTGCCAGGGACCCTGCTTTGGCAGGGGGTTGGACCCCATGGGCTCTGGAGGTGCCTTCCCACCCCTGGGATTCTGTGATCAGGAGATGAAAGCAGAACTTGCTGATCTGAATTTTTGGTCGTTTTAAGGTTTAGCTTAGGAAAAGCAATTAGTGTGGTGCTGCTGAAGTAGGCTAGCTGCTACCCTGGGCGCTTCCAGAGCCTGTGAGGCAAGAAGGCAGAGGGGGGCTGGGAAGAAGAATTTTTTGATGACTAGCAGAGGAAAGGAGAAGCTCCTTTGGAGGGAGTGGAGGCTGTGTTTCAAGTACAAGGAGGAATGATTTATGTTAAACAATCCTGCAGGCCGGAAGCTTGACCATAACATGAAATCTGTTTGCCTTTGGGAGATGCTCTTATACCTGGGCTCTGCTTTCCTGTGCTTTATGTGGATGGGGAATATCTTCCCTTCCTTTCTACTGCAGAGGTCTGGCTGCAGCAGAGAGCCAGAGCAAAGCTGTCTGCTGAAGGTAAAGCAGGACAAAAAGAACAGATGCTTTACTCCTTTAAGGACTCACTTGCTGTAAAGATACAGAAAGTTGTTATTGACTTACAAGGTCTCTTTATTTTCTTTTCTCTCCTAGGGAGTTCCATCTAAGAATTCCCAGTATAACGCCTATCAGCAGGGTCAGCACAACTATTTGCAAAGCCAAGAGTGTCTGCAGAGTACACTGCACCAACAGTCCAACTGCACCTACAAGCATTGTGATGTACACTTCAGGAACCGTTGAGAAGCTGATGGTTCATTCTTTGCTGGGTAGTTTTGAAGATGGAACTTGACTAAACTCTACTCCCCCTCCTTTTTTCTAAAGGGGTTATTGGGAATGCAAAAGTGGGAGGGAATAAAGAAATATTAAAAAGGTGGGAGGGCAAATACAAGGAACCAAGTTTCCTGTCCTATTTTTTTTGGTTTGGTTGTGGGTCAGTGAGAGGTGACACATTTTTATGTGGTTTTTTTGTCCAAGTACCTTTTAATAATGACCCATGGAAACAATTTTCTCTCTGACACAAGCAAGAGAGATGCTGTTTCACTCCTTGGCTACTCTGCTGTAGGCTACCTGTTCGTACCAGGCTGTAGCGAGGTCATTTTATGTTGTGGATTGTCATTCCATGTGTCAGTTTGGGTCACTGACTTTGTTTTTCCTGGCAAGACCACTTTGGTCTTGGAAGTGTAGTCCCAGAGATGAACTGCCAGTGCCTCTTCCACCTGAGGTTTTGATAAGCTGGGGAAGCTACACTTGGGGAATTGTTCTTAGGTCAATGGCAGTTGGGTTTTAGTTACTTCAGCACCGCACTGGCTGTGCCACCAGGCACAGCTGTCACACAGAGCTTGGTGTACGTCCAAGCATAGACTCTCAAAGATAAATATACCTGCTCCATGGTATATTTCTGGTTTAAGTCCAGTCAGAAGGACCTTCTCAACTCAAGAGTGGAAGGATGACTTTGTTTCTGACTGACAACAAGGCAAACTTCCTCTTTTTCTCTCTTCTGGTGCCAAGAACCCCAACCTCTGTTTCTGTTCTCCAGGGGGAAAGGGGATCCATTCCAATAGGTGTGTCTACACATCTGCTTTCATGTGTGGTAATGTTCTGACCTCTTTTAAAACAAGAAAGGAAAAAGGTTGATTTTTCTATAGTTGTTATCTAAAACTGAATTTAAAGCTTTTTATTAAGTATTAAATCTTTCTTATTTGCATGTGCAGTGAAGTGACCAGCATTTTGTGTCAAAAAATGAAAAGATGTGAAACCTGCCTTAATGTGTTTATAAGTATTTGGCTTCACCATCAGTACCTTGATTGATTCCTCAGTCTCTTCTAGTACATCTGTGAGCATTTTTGGGGTAACTTGCAGCTAAAAATGGATTTATCTGGGGAGGGAGGAGAGGGGGATGAGAGTTTCTAGCTTGCAGGATGTGTTGGCTAAGTTGCAAATGTTATTTTAGTCTTAGGGTGTCCATTGCATAATTCATGCATGGACATCTCAGCTGAGAGGACTGTATAAAGTGGTGGATTAAATACTGTGCCACTAACTAATTCTACAAGTTGTTGGTATCCCAAAACTTGGGGAAGAAAGTAGCTCCCAGAGCCTTTATTCTGTAGGAATGATTAGCAGTGACAGCAAGGGACCAGGGGAATTGCCTTTGGGAGTAGTTCAGCTTAGTGATCTGAATAGGTTTAAGCTCCTTTAAAAAAAAATATCCCATGCCAAAGTGTTTGATATTATATTAACTCTTTTCTTAAAAGATTTGAAAATACAAAACTCTTTGATACTGCTCATTTGGAGTACTGCAAGAAGACTGAATTGTACTTTGCTGCTGCTATACCAGGTAGCTCTTTGTGGAACCACAACCTGGTACTGCAGCCAGTGAGAATTTTTTCCTTTTTTGAACGGTCTGTTACAGTTATTATCCTGTAAATCTGTTCTCTTGTAACTCATTGTGTTGAATTAAATGTTTCTCACAAAGCAGAGGTTCTTCTAGTCTGCATCAAGCCCCTACCTGGAGTCTTTGCTGTGCCCTTTCCAGTTACTGCAGTGGAGATGCTTTTGTGTTTCTGGTGTGGGCTCTGTCCTGAGATTTGCATCTTGATATTTGGGGTGCAGGAGGGGGGAATAGAGGGTGAAACTTGGGGGAAGACACTTCATTGCTGCTGCAGAGCCCTGCTGTGTCCTCACTGAGTAAGGGACTGCCAGGGCATCCTGTCTTAATGGGCAAGTTTCTGATCCAGTCCTTAGAACCCTGACTCTGGCAGTTCATATCCCATACCAGAGGTGTTCTTTTGACCATGGCAGTCTTGTTCTGATCCTGTTTCTGTTTTAAAACCTGTTTAGCAATAACTTCACTTTAATTTGACTCTAAAGAAGTGTATGTAGCACCAGAACGTAGATGATTGAGATGTTGATAGTAATATTTTGATGCATTGAATATCAGGTTTCAATTGCTGCCACCTTATGTGCCAACTCTTGTTTTCACTGCTCTGCTTTCCCTGTTCAGTTCTTTCTTCAGTCCTTTAAACTGTTTATTAAATGTTTCCATTCTTATGGAGGGATTGATTGTTCAAAGGGGACCAGGACTACTCTCACAGCCAAAGAAACTTAAATAACTTTATCTCCTTATCCAGACAGGTAAGTCAATAAAATAGTTGTTTTAAATGAGCCTGATGTCTTTCTCACATCGTTGCAATAGTAACTGGGGTAGTTTGTCTTACCACAGCCTGCTGCCATGGAGGTGACTGAGGGGCTTACAGTGACCCACCCTCACTGAGTACATCCCCACATGGAGAAAGCTGTTGTTACTTGAGGTGTATCCCATGAAGTAGATCACAGAATCACAAGGTTGGAAAAGCCCTTTCAGATCATCCAGTCCAACCATTCCTGTCCTGTGCTAAACTAGATCCCTGAGCAACTCATCTCCCCTCTGTTCAACACCCCCAGGGAAGGGGACTCAGCCCCTCCCTGGGCAGCCTGGGCCAGGCCCTGACAGCTCTGCCAGGGAAGAACTTTCCCCTCCCATCTGCTCTGCCCCTGCCCTGGGGCAGCTTGAGCCCATTGCCCCTTGGCCCATCTCCTGGCCCCTGGCTGAAGAGACCAGCACCCACCTTTCTGCACCCTCCTGACAGGTAGTTGTAGGAGGTGATAGGATAATTAGTAAAGAGTGTGCTTAAAGTAATTAAGTGGAATTTGAGCAAAATGAACCTTTTCTGTTACGCTGTTGTGCCTTACGTGAGAACATATTAACAGTGGTTGCATCTGTTCTGTCTGAGACCAAGTTCCTCTGCCTGGGGAATCATAGAATCCCAGCCTGGGCTGGGTTGGAAGGGACCCCAAGGGTCACAGAGCTCCAACCCCCTGCCACAGGCAGGGACACCAACCTCAGGCCTGGAGCTACACAAGGTTGCCCAGGGCCCCATCCAACCTGGCCTGGAACACCCCCAGACACGGGGCACCCACCCCCTCTCTGGGCAGCCCCTTCCAGCCCCTCACCACTCTCTCTGCAAAGAACTTCCCCCTCAGATCCAATCTAAACCTCCTCCAGCTTCACTCCATCCCCCTTGTCCTGCCAGTCTCTGCCCTTGAACAAGCTGATTCCCCTCCTGTTCCTCTGCTCCCTCCAGGCACTGGCAGGCTGCAATGAGGTCCCCCCACAGCCTTCTCTTCTCCAGGCTGAGCCAGCCCAGCTCCCTCAGCCTCTCTCCAGAGGGGAGCTGCTCCAGCCCTCTGAGCATCTCCGTGGCTCCTCTGACCCCTCTCCAACAGCCCCACATCTTCCTTGTGTTGGGCCCCAGCTCTGGACACAGGATCCAGCTGGGGGAGGGCAGAGCAGAGAGGGACAATCCCCTCCCTGTCCCTGCTGCCACCCCTCTGCTGATGGAGCCCAGGATCCCATCACCTTCCCAGCTGCCAGAGCCACTGCTGCTCAGGGGGAGTTTCTCACCCACCAGAATCCCCAGGTCCTTCTCAGCAGAAGGGGAGGGCATGTTTTGGAAACAGGTAATCCTTTCCAGCAACAGTAACAGCACCTTCCTGCTGCCTTCTAATACTCTAACTGTCTGTAACATGGAGCCACAGTGTGAAATAGCCTTTGGTTTGTCCTGGTAAGCTGTTTTGGATTATTTCCCCCCCCCCCCCCCCACTAAAACAATAGTACCAAGCTCTGTGGGTGAGTCACTTGATTGATACAGTTTAATCCTCTTTGGGGATAATACATAAGCATGTTCTAATGGCTCTGGGACAGCTTCACAAAGGGTTAGGATCTTGTCCAGGATGGTGAAGTTTCTGCATCTTTAGACAATGTAATTTTGGATATGTACCACCTCAGCTCCCTGAAGTGTCTTCTGCTGTGTCATGCTCAGGTTTTTCTTGTTTTGTCTGGAAAGGGCAGCTTGCCTGATTCTAGAGGGCACTGGTTGGAGGAGATGAGGGATGGACTGGTGTGGTTGATGTTGGTAGGTAGGATGTAAACCCTCAAAAACACCTTTTAACTCTGCAAAGGTCAAACTCTGCTTTGTCAAAAGCAGCTCTTTCTTGTTTAAAACTTCTGGCTTTATCTTGTGCAGAGTGTGTTGGAGCTGTTTCACTAAGCTGGCTCCATTTTTGTTTTGCAAAACTTAACATTTATTTTTTTTTTTTAACTGAGTTTATATTTGGATGAAATTTTGTGTGATCAATAAAAAGAATAAGTTTGCACAGACATTGGCCCAGTCTGGTTTGGGCCTGTGGGGACCTGGTGGTGGTGGTGGTTCTGCCTAGGAAAAGTCAGCTCCAATTCCTGGCTGAAACTGAACTTGCTGAACTGGCTGTTGAGCAAGAAAAAAGGAGGTGTTTTCTTGGTTGTAAAATGCACATTGGGGAAGGGAAAACAGTTCTGAGTGACACAGCTGGACTCTGGGAATCTTGGCATGTCAAACCCAGTGTGAGGAAGCTTTGGTGTTTGGCTGCAGGTTGTTTTCTGGTGATAATACTACACAAAAAACCCTTCCTGAAGCAGGATCTTGTGGATGAGTGTAATCCTTGGTGCTCTTCCTGTGTGAGAGGAGGCTGGCTGAAACTCTTTCCAAGTCAGAAACCTATTTTCATCAGTCCAACACACTTTAGTGACTGTGGGAAGTGAGAGCATGCCCTGTGTAGCAGGCAGGCTGCTGAATGAAAGCTTCTCATGGATGCTGCTCTAGGTAATTTTGCTGCTTTATCACTCTAAGACACAGTCCTACTGCTCTGTTCTGTCAAGGAAGAAAATGCTGAATGTATGAGTGAAGGTTTCAAGGGGGGAAAAAAAAAGAAAATCACTTGTGTTTTGCAGCTGCCCAGCTGAAAACTCATTTATCTGAGCTGGCTGTGGTAATTAGTGAAGAGGGAAGGGGCAGCAGGCTGTCCTGTTGGGAACTGAGGTGTGTCACATCAGTGTTGGTGCCAGCCCTGTGAAAGGCACCAGGCTGCAGCTGGGTGTCCTAACACACCTGAGATCTGCCAGTGCTCCTGTGCCTTCTGCAGAGCTGTGGGGTCATTGTGTCCCCTGCTATCTGTTGTGTAGCCCTAGGGTTGCAGGCTCCCTGGTTTAAGCCTTTATCCTTCCATCAGAAGCTGTTCATCTGAAGCTTTTTTTTCCCCCAGACCTATTTCTGCTGTTGGATATTACTTCTGATCTTCTATCCTGACACTTCCTGACCTAATACTTCCTCATCCCTGTCTAACTTTGTCTTGGATCCTCCTTACCAACTTCTACTTGTTCTTTTAAGATCATGATGAAATATATTCTTGCCTTTCTTCCCTCCTGTTTGCCACTGACTGTTACTCTGTGGCCACTGTAACACTTCTAGATGTGGGAATGTATTATAGCAGCATCATGTCGTCCTTCCAGCAGCTCTTTCCCATGAAAGATGACAGCATGCTCAACCTGACAGCTCCTTCCAGGCTCCCCAGCAGTGCTTACAGGTTCAGAGCAGCTGTTGCATGTATCAAGAGGTCTTGCCACTTGCTGCAAAGCCTTGCACTTAAAAGGTGGCTGCACCTCCTGCACCTGGATTCCTTGCTGCCTTGTGTTTAGCTCAGTTCTGGGCTCTGATAACCCACCTACACCCTCAGCTCTTCCTTTCCACTCTGTATCTGGTTGCTTGGGTTTTGTTTTTCTTTCCCACTCCTGATTTTTTGCTACTTTGCCAGAGGTAGATAGAGCAGAACACCTGACAGGATAACTGATTTTTCAGTGCTTCTGATCCATGGCTTTTTTGTCTTGCTGATTCTCCTGGTCCTCAAAAAGAAGGTGGGATAACGTGTTTAAAGGGAGAGGGAGCAGGAGAATGGTTGTTCAGTGAAGTTGAGGATTAACTCCCCAGTCAGACAATCCTGTTTGTTTGGGATTATGTCCATAAGAACAGTCTCCAAAGGCTTGTGCAAATCTTTGGGTGACACTACTTATTCCCTATCAAATCAAGTGCCTGTTCCTGGCTGTTGTGACTCTGAACAGAAATCTCTGTGTATGCTGGAACTGCTTCATAACAGGCTTCTCCTTGGTGCTTGGTCATGGTTCCCAGTGCTGGGTATTTCAGCTCCCTGCTTTGAGTAAGTGTACAGATAAACATGAGAAGGTGGTGTGCCCATTCTGCAGCAGAAAAGAATGTCCTGCCTGGGATGTAGTGGGTTAAAACTTGGATTTGTTCTCAGATTAGCAGGGGATCAGCTCTGTTCCCTTGAGTTTGACCTCAGGATTTGCTGGAATATATGAGAAAACAGCACAGAACAGCATTTGCTAAACAATATTTACAGTGATGGAGCATTTAGAGGAAGAGGAGAAAAAAACCCAGCAAATTTTGACTTCAGAATGACCTGCCAAATTACACTTGAAATTGTCAGAGTTATTGGTTATTGAATTTGAGATTGGTGAGTACTGACACAACACTTACCTGCTAGTAGTAATAGTTACAGAGGATGGTAAATTAATGCTTGATTCATTAAATAAATCTCTTCATGTTTTGTGGGTTATTCTTTCTTTTTTTTTCTTGCTTTGCAGAGTCACAAATGGAAATAGTTTGAGATGGCACAGAACTTGGAAGAGCAGGGTGATGAAGGAGCTCCCCAGTGCTCTGTCTCTAGTGGGAAAATCTAGAAACTACATAGCTGTAGCAATCTGGTTTCATTGGCATAGACAAGAACCAGGGCTTTGATAACTAGACCCCCCAAGTTTGAGCTTTTGGGAGAAGATAAAGTATTACTTGGGATATTATTTTTTGGTTGCTGTGTGCCCTGGATTCTCATACCAAGCATACTTTATTGGGGTTTAGTGACTATTTATTGGGGTTTAGTGACTATTTATTGGGGTTTAGTGACTATTTATTGGGGTTTAGTGACTATTTATTGGGGTTTAGTGACTATTTATTGGGGTTTAGTGACTATTTATTGGGGTTTAGTGACTATTTATTGGGGTTTAGTGACTATTTAGTGATATTTATTGGGGTTTAGTGATATAAAAGGGCTGTAAAGCTTGAAAGCTTGGTGTCCTGTCCCTTATTTGGCATGCTTTTTGTCTTATTCACAATTAATTCTTAGTGGCTGCTCCACAACTTCTCAAAAGCCATTACCTGAAAGCTAGATTCTCCATTAATTTCCTGCATGGAAAAGTGGTTTACTGATGGCTTCCTCCAAAGCATCTCTGTAAGGAGCTGCTGTAGCCAGGAAACCTCTTCTGGTGACACGGTGGTGGTGATACTTGGAGGTAATAAGAGTGCTTGGTGGTGAGAGGATCACAGCTACTCAGGTTCTGAGCTGTAGGCTAGTTGGTCAGTTGTCACACGTGCCTCTAAGGCAGCTTGTACAGGTCACACTGACATTGAGCCTCATCACCTTGAGCTGTCTCCGCACGCCGTTCCCCCCGTCAGCGACTTTGTGTGGTGATTGATCTCAGACTCAGGTCATTTTTCAACTTGCAGATCTTGTCAATCTGTCTGGCTCCACCTACATGCAGTGATTCAGCTCCTGATGTGCTGAAACACTCCCTTTTGCCTTCCCACACACCAGTAAGGACTCTTCTATCATTCTTCTCCAAGCTGCATCACCTCCCCTCTGCTGGGCTCGGGGCCTGTGTGCTCTGCCTGATGTTTGCACCTACTTGACTGGTGCAGAAAGCAGAGTTTGATTTCCTAAAGAGTGAGGGGGAACAGCTACAGTAGCTCCTGCCCCCTGAACTGGGGGTCCCATGTGGGTGGGGTGGGGTGATTTAGGCAAATGTACCCATTTTGGGGGTGAGTGGGTTGGTTTGCTGGGGTGGGGGTTTTCCCTCCTGCGTGTTCAGCAGTCCCCTTGTCAGGGGTTGGTCTGTGAAAGGATGATCTTTACAGCAGAACAGGCATACTAACTTGGGTGTAGTAACTTCTGCCTTTGTGTACTTGACCTGGAGTACGAGTGGCTGTTGCAGAGCTGTATTCGGGGGCGTTTAGGCTCGCATCTCCGTGGTGGCCCTCACCATGCTGCTGGGGTTAAGTTCCTCTGTTTCCCCACTTAGAAAACAGCTTAACAGGATGTCACCTCTCTGCTCTGCTTTAGTAAGGTGTTCTTTAATTCCCCGTGCAGGGTTTATATTGGTCACTTCAGGGGTATCTTTGATCTGGGGGTGTTTTGAGGACCAGATGGTTACAGGCCGCACAAAGAGGCAGCAGGAGCAATTGGAAATGGGGAAACCATGTGGTGGGATGGGCTTGGTAGCAGCAAGGAAGTGTCTTCTTCCTTCCTTCTGTTGTGTTCAGGGAAGTTGGATCTTCGGTGTGGTTGAGATTGGGAAAGAAAAGTCATGCTAAAGAACTTCCCTGATTTGCATAATCCATTTTTCTGTTAATGGGAGACACGAGTCTCATTACTGCTCATGACTCAGGTTAAGAAACACAGGGGCTGCTTGGGGCCAGGAGTGAAATGAAATGAAACACAGGGGCTGCTTGGGGCCAGGAGTGAAATGAAATGAAACACAGGGGCTGCTTGGGGCCAGGAGTGAAATGAAGCCTCTGAAGGAGTTCTGCTGGAAATGGGACCAGTCATACACGTACCATCTACAAACCAGGTCTGCCAAAAGCACTTCAAGTAACAACTGTCCGTTTCTCTGTGTGGTGCATTGGACTCATTATCACTGGGTTGGAAAAGACCTTTGAGACTGAGTCCAACCGTGCCTGTCCTCTACTAACCCACATCCCTGAGCACCTCGTCTGCCCGTCCTTTAAATCCACCCAGGGCTGGTGACTCAGCCCCCTTCCTGGACAGCCTGTCCCAGTGCCTGATAACCCTTTTGGGGAAGAATTTAGTGACTTACATCCCAAAAGGACTCTTGAGTACAGTGTTTGGAGCTAGCACTGCAGTTCAGAGGTGAGCTTCAGAGCCCACCTACAGCACATCATCACCTCTCAGGCCCACCGTGGCAAGAGGTGTGTTAGTGGGGGTGTTGCAGAAAGGACTGAGAGAGCCTTTCAGATGCAGATGCAGTCATCTCTGTTGGTGTGGCTTGCCCAGGAAAGTTAGTGGTGCTGGTTGTTAATGAAGTTTGTATGTTTTCTGGAAGCTGGAGAAGCACAGGAGGGGGGGGGGGTTGTAAAGGAAACCCCACTATTTTTACTAGTTTAGTGAGGTGTTTCAACTTACTAGTTAACTATTTTGGGAAGTGGGGGAGTGGGGGGGGGGGGAGATGCCTCACAGGCAGCTTGTGTGGCTCGAATCACAGAGTTGTAGGGGTTGGAAGGGACCTGGAGAGCTCCTGGGGTCCAACCCCCTGCCAAAGCTGCTCCCCAGCTCATACTGCACAGATAGGAACCAGATGGGTCTTGAATCTCTCCAGAGAAGGAGACTCCACCACCTCCCTGGTTTTGCTGTGTCTGGAGGAGCAGCTTCAGCCCGCAGTGGGTACGAGCTGTCCATGAGACGCCTGGAGCCTGCCAGCTCCCAACGGCGTGCGGAGGATGAGTCTGGAGTGGGAGGATTCCCAGAGCTGCATCCACGTAGGCACTGAGGAGACTGGATGGATAGGGATGGATGTCTGTGAAATGGAGCTGTGGATGCTTTGGGGGGAAGATGGGAGAGGGAGCTGGGGGGGGAGCCTGCTGCTAGGAGCTCACTGCTGAGACCTCCAAGGGGAGGGAGCTTGTCCCCCCTTGCAATGGGACTGTAGAGCTGGAAGGTGTTAGGTTGAGGTGGCAGGTAAGAGGAAGGGAAAGGAGGATGGGGATAGTTACCCAGGGCTGTTACCTCGCTGGAAAGGTGATGCCCAAGTTTGAGGTGACCCACTCATGGTGGCAGTAGGTGGAAGTCCTTCTCCCATAGGCCAGTCAGCAGCTGGAGGGCAGGACGTGGAAGCATGAGGATGGATGGTGTGGTTGGTGTGTGGGCTGCTGGCCAGAGCTGGGCCGGGGGGGGCTGAAGGGGATGGGTTCCAGACGGGCCACGGAGGGTTCTTGCATTTAAAAACACCCCCAAGCTGAAGGGTCGAGTTAGTCCTGAAGCCAGCATGGGGAAAGGCCCGTGGGGTGAGAAGGGAGATGAGAGCAGGACCTGGGGGCAGGTGAGGGGAAGGGGAGCAGGGTGTCGTTCTCAGGTCACAGGGCGGGGGGCTGCAGTGCCCTCCCCGGGCAGCAGGGGGGAACCAGAGATGGGGAGGCACTTGCTCTGCAGCGAGCAGTCGTACTTTGGGGGGACGGGGACGGGGCTGGGGGGAGGGGGCAGGGGGACAGGGAGGGGGTTGTGGGCGGGGGACAGGGACGGGGTTGGGGGGAGGGGGCGGCGGCTGCGCTCCCCGCGGCGGCCGAGCTGCCGGGGTCCTGGGAGGCGGATGCGATGGACCCTCAGCGAGCCCGGGAGCCGGGGCGGGAGAAGGGAGGGCGATTTCGTGGGCGGAGGGAATACCCCCCGTGCCCCCAGCGGGGCTCGTCCCCTCGCCCGGAGCCGCGGTTACCTGTCGGGGACGGGTCCCGGGCCGGACCCGTCTGCTCCGGTACTCGGGCTGGCAGCGGTGGGACGGCTGCGGCGTGAGCGGCCCGCAGCCCCGCAGCCGGTGCGGGGCAGGAGCCGGGCGGGCGGGACGCGTGTCGGTGGCCGCCGCCGGCCCCGCCCCCTCCACTCGGCCCCGCCCCCCTTGACCCGGCCCCGCCCCCTCCGCCAGGCCCCGCCCCCCCTTGGCCCGGTCCGGGCGGGGCGCGGGGCACGCGCGAGCTTCCCGGCGGCGCGACCCCGCCCCCTCCCTGCGGCGGGGCGTGGTCATGTGGGAGGCGTGGCGCGCATGCGCGCGGCGGGGCGTGTCCCATTGGCGGGGCGGGGCGGGGGCGGCGCGGCAGGGGGCGCGCACAGAGAGGCGGCGTGCGGCGGGCACCGCCTCGGCCCCGGCCCGCTGCGCTCCCGGCCAGCCGCCGCTCCGCCGCCATGCCCGGCTCCCTCTACCAGCCCGAGGGCAGCCAGCCCGCCCGCGGCCCGCCGCGCTGCCTGGCGCTGCTCGGCCCGCCGGCGTCCACCGGGCGGGACCCGGAGCCGGAGCCCGGGCGGGAGCGGGAGGGGCCGCCGGCGCGGGACGAAGCCGCCGCCCTGAGGTTCGCCCTGGACCGGCTCTCGCTGCTGGGGCTGGAGGAGGCGGGCGGGCCGCGGGCGGCGGAGGCGGCGGCGGTGGCGGGCGGAGCGGGGCCGGAGGAGCCGGAGGCGGCGGTCGGCGCGGGGCCGGGCGGCCTGCAGGCGCGGGAGCGCGGCGGCAGCTCCCCCCCGGCCGCCGGTACCGCTTCTCCCCCGGCCGCCTTCGGTAACTTCGCCCCGCACCTGGCGCCGCCCGCCGCGCTGCTGGCCGAGCCGCTGGGCGCGCTGGGGAGCAGGAAGAAGAGCGTGAACATGACCGAGTGCGTGCCCGTGCCCAGCTCCGAGCACGTCGCCGAGATCGTGGGCCGGCAAGGTAACCCCCCCCCGCCCCGCGCACCGGGGACACCCCCCCACCCACCCCACCCCCCGCTTTGTCCGCGCCTTCCCCGGCGGCTGCGGCGCCTCCTCCTCCTCCCGCGGGATGCGCCGGCCCGGCCCGGCCCCGCTCTTATTTGGGTCAGTTTTGGGGCTTTGTCTCCGCGCCCGGCAGCGCCCAGGCGGAAACTTAACGGCGGCAGCTCCCGCGGCCCCGAAACTCCTCCCGCGGGCGGCGGGGCCGGGAGCGAGCGGCGCTTTG
Source organism: Laterallus jamaicensis coturniculus (assembly GCA_022605575.1). Lineage (NCBI taxonomy): Eukaryota > Metazoa > Chordata > Aves > Gruiformes > Rallidae > Laterallus > Laterallus jamaicensis. The sequence goes on along the minus strand of JAKCOX010000043.1, from coordinate 4,813,953 downwards.
TGCCCCTGCCCCGGCTTGCAGCCGCGGGGTCAACTCCTGGAGGGCAGCGGGGAGCGGGCGGGACGCCGAGTGCGGGCGGGAGCTGCGGGGCTTATTGTAGTTGAGCGTCTCTTCTCCCCACCCCACCCCCTTCCCTCCCTCTCGGGGGGTCGGAGCCGCCGTGCGGAGAGAGCGGTCGCGGGGCCTGGGACGGGCGGCGGAGGGGCGTGAAGCCCCACTCGTGTGGAGCTGTCACCGGCGGACACCCGGGTACACACCAGCCGTCTCCCCGGGTGGGTGTGCCTGCCTGCCGTGGGCTTTTTGTCACTGGCAACGCTGGAATAAACCTTTAATCAAAGTTTCCCCTTTAAAAACCCATGAAAATGATCTCGGGGAGGAGGATTTCAGGAGAAGAAAAGGGAGGGGGAGAAGAAGAAGAAGAAAGGGAGCTGCTGCCTGCAGGAATCCCACGGCGATGGGCAGCTCTGCTCCGGGGAAGCCTGACCCTCCGGGGTGTTTTCACCACGTAGGGCTTTGCCCCCCGCCCCCAGCCTTCCCCTTGGTCCCGTGGGTCCCGTACCCTCCTCCGGCCGGCGGGCTGTGGGGCAGGGGACCGGGGGGGAAGCAGGTTGCTGGGCAGCCTCATTGTTCTCTTTGTTAGCTAGAGCCATGCTGTGATGAGCGCGGTGACATCATGCTCTGCGCTTCCCATTGGCCTGCGCTGCCTCCCAGCCGGCCCTGCTTCCTTGGCCTCCCAACTTTCCACACACCCCTCGCCGGTCCCACCGCCCCGGTCGCAGGGTCCCATCGTCTTGCCGAGCTCAGCCGGGGCGGGGGAGCGGCGTGGCAAAGCCGGCGGCCTCTCCGGAGGAGCGGAGCGCGGCACCACGCCCTGCGCGGGAGGATTTTCCTCCTCCTTCTCCCCGGGCTGGATGGGGACCTGGGTTTGGTGGCTTCTCCAGCAGGAGCCGCAGGCCTTTGGCTGCAACGGGGTCTGGCCTCGGCTGGGACCCGCCTCGGCTCCGCGAGGTGAGGGAGCTGGGGTGGGATGGCTGCTTTCGGGCTGGCGAGCTGTCTGCACCCTTTCTTCACAGCAGACAGGGGTGGGTGTTTCGGCTGCGCTGGTGCCCCAGCGCTGCACCTTTGGCATCCCGAGGAGTTAAGTCTGCACCCGGGTACCTGCCCCTCTTGCTGAGCTCCGCAGGCTCCTGGGGAAGAGCTGGGAAGGAATTGGTTATACTGGGTTGAGCAGGGATGCTGCGGGGCTGCTGCGTCCTGGCAGTGAGCTCCAGGGCAGCCAGGAGTAGAGCCGGGCTGGAGATGCTGCTGCCCCAGCCCTGAAGGAACAGCCCTGCCCAGGGGTTTTCCCCCACACGGGTCCTGCCCTGCTCCCGGTCTGGGCTCTTCTGCAGCTCCCGGCCCGTTCAGATGCTGTGCTGGGGTTTGGGGGTGGAGGGGGCTCGGCGTTCGGCACCCCGTGTTCTCGCTGGCGTGGGGGTGCCGTCGAGCAGCATGCCAGGGACGGGCTGTCCCCTGAGTGCTGGCTACTCCGGTGCCACCAGCAGCTGTTTCAAACCGGAGACGCGAGGCTGGTGCAGCCTGAGCAGGTCTGGTGCTGAGGTTGGTCTCACCCGCTTCTCCAGGTCTCACATTGAGCTTGAGCACAGGCAGAGCCATTCTCAGTTGCCCATCCCCTGTGTCTGGGCTGGATCCCTGGTTCTTCTGGCCCCCAGGTTCCTATGTGAGTCTCCCTTGGTCTTTAGTAGCCCCGTGGCAGATGGGCTCTGGCCATGCAGCAGTGTGGGGCTTGGCTTTGGGGTGCTTCTTTGTGCCTGGCGTTGTTCTGGTGCAGAGATACAGTGATGCTGTGGGGCTGGGGTCTCCCTCTGACCACATCACCCTGGCCATCACCTGGGGAGCAGCGGGCTGGTGGTCCCATTGTGCTCCCAACAGGATGTGGCAGAGTCATGGGTCCAGGGTGCTCTGGAAGGGTTCAGAGTTGGGGCATAGCTGGGTTTCTCTTCCTGTGTGCCACATGCTGAGGAGCCACTCTTGGGGTGCTCGGAGTTGGGTCCTGCCATCCCCAGCGCCCAGCAACCCATTGCTGGGGTGAGTGGTGATGTGGCCCAGAGGTCTTGGCCACCATCAGACTGACACCTGGCTGTCCTGGGTGAGCTGCAGCAGGACAGCAGCTGTCAGATGCGCCTTCTACTCCTTTTTCTTCCATTTCTCTCCTCCAGATCCGCTAATTTAACTCTTCCCAGAAGGGAGCAGCAGCAGGTAAACCTTTGCTGTGTAAAACAACTCTTGTGTTTTCCTACCTGAGCCAGAGAGATGGTTTCCTCATCCAGGTCGATGGTGCTGAGTGGTGTCTGCCAGCCAGGATCTGTGGCTTTTCCTCTCCCTGCCCACACGGCTACCGACAGGCAGCCTGGCCCAGCGGGATTGCGTGGCCGTGCCCTTGTGTGCAAGCCTGTTCATGACTCCTGCTGTGGGAGGGATCATCTCCCAAACGTGCTCTGGGCACCGATTGCAGTGGCGTGGGCTCACCTTGTGAGCAGAGCGGTGGGGGTAACGGAAACCCCAGGGGAGAAGGGTGATGGGGTGAACTGGGCGCTCGATTCACCCCGGCTCATCAGCACCGTGGTGGCATTGCGCTCGGCTGTCCCCGCTTGGGAGGGGTGTTCCCAGCAGCTTCTTTCTGCCCCAGCGTGGCCAAGAGAGTGATGAGGGGGGTTGGTGTGGCTGACACTCCTCCCCAGGCTCTGCTTTCCCCTTCTAACCCACCATGTGCTTCTTGTGCCATGGAGCCAGCCACGGCTCTGCAGCACGCTGGGGGTGCTGGTGGCTTCACAAAGGGTTTGGGAACCGTGCTGGTTACAGGGGATGCTGGAAGGGGAGATGGAGGGAAGGGTGAAATGCGGCAGCTCTCCTCCCTGCCAGAGTGTCGAGGGCTTTTCAGCTCTTGAAGGACACAGGGGAGGCCACGGACCTCAGTTTCTGGGCCAGCCTGAGCATCGGTGAACTTGGGGTGGGTTGCTGGGGCTGCGATGGATCCTCGTATTTCTGGGCTGCTGCTCTCTGCTGTCACCTTCCCACCACGCCACGTCCTTTGAGGCTGGCCTGCCTGCCTCCTCCCACCTCTCCAGGTCACAGCAGAGCCAGAAACTCCTGAAGTCGGTTGCTTGGATTGATCTGATCGCTGAAGTATCTGCCTGAGCATCTTGGCTCTGGCACTGGCTTCCTCCTCTCTGGCCTGAGCCAAGGAGCCCAGCCTCCCTGCCGCGCTGCTCCCAGCGCCTGGAGGAGAAACAAAGGTGCGATGTGCCTGCCTCCTGCAGCACAGTTGCAAGGATGAATTAATTACCAGGAAGAAGCACTCAGCAAGAGGGGAGATGAGATGCAGTGGAGGTGCAACATGTTCTCCTCCACATCTAGGCCCTGGTCCTGGTGCATCCTGTGCCATTCGCCTTTAACGAAGGGGACTGGCAATGCTGTAATGCTGGATCTGAGGCCAGGAGATGCTGCTGAGCTGGAGGAGAGGAAGGGCAAAGTCCTCCTGTGACAGGCAGCACGCTCTGGAGGGCTGGGTGCAAGCAGCAAGCCAGCTCCTGAGTTGCAGAGGTTGTGATGGACACAGTCCTCCTGATCAATGCCATCAAAAGCACCTCCAGAAGAAGAACTCCATCTGCACTTGCTTGTAGCTCAGATTTGGGCACTGTAAGCACTGAGCTCCTTGGGCAACTGCAGCAGTGGTCTGGCCAGGGGCATTGGCTTTGTCCTCCCTGCGTGGAGGAGGCTGCCTTACGTCAGGGCGGGCGCTGGCTGGGCCGTGCTGGGGACCGGCGAGCGGATCAGCTGCGTTGGGTTTCCCCTCTCCTGCCTGGGTGACTGCAGGAGCGTGGAGGATGGAGCAGCACTGCCCAGTCTGTGCCACACTCATGGGCTCTTGTGATACTTGCAGCCCTGATCTGACCTGAGCTCCTGGTAGGGTGAGCGGCTGCTTTTCCTGGGGTGCCACCTCCATCACTGCATCATCCCCAGGATTCTGTTTCTTGTCCAAAACTGGTGGTTTCCCAAGGGCTGGTGGGGCGAGTCTTGCCTGAGCACTGCGGGAGCTGCACAGGGTGGGCAGAGAGCAGCGAGGTGACTGCAGGAGGAGAAGGCTCTGGAGATGGGAAGGTTTGAGCTGAGTGTCCAGCTCGTGTCCCTCCCTTGGTGCCACCTCCAGGCAGAGCTGAGTGGTGGCACTAAGGGCTGCAGCTTGGTGGGGACACACATGGTTGCGACCCTCACAGTGAGGGTATCTGCCCACAGCCAAGCACAGCCACCAGTTGTCAGGATGAGTCTGGGCCCACAGCAGCACAGAGCTCTGCCAAAGGGCTCTATCATGGTAATGGAGCTGCTCCTGGGCGCTGGCCAAAGCCGGGCTCTGGTGCTGAGCTGGGATCTGTTGGGGCTGTGGCACCCCTGGGTCTGCTCCCTCCCTGCCACCCCTGCTCTCACCCCCCTGGGTTTGAGGGTGGTTTTTTCTATGGTCTGAAAAGTTCTTGTTAAGGCACTTTATAGGTGTGTAACTAAGTCTGGCACCTTGTTTTCCTCCTCCCTGGTCGTTACTGCTGCACCTTGGCAAGGTAAAACATGGGAGTGCAACCTGCTTCCACTCAGCTGGGGCCAAGGATCTTGATCTGGCAATGCCAGGATCGGGCACGCCTGTGGTGGGGCTCACTGGCAATGCGGGGGGGGCCTCTGGTCCCCTCCCCAGCCCCCATCCAGCACTGGAGGGATGCAGCCATCTGGGATGACAACTTGGATCACACACTTGGAAATACCTGGTACTGGTTTGCATTATTCCCCCAGTTGCAGGTTCTTGGTTAAACCACCCATGTGGGGTGGTTTTGTCTGGTTCTTGGGGGGCCTGGGGGAGGAGTTGGCCATAGGGTGTCTGTGTCTCCCCAAGTGTGGCAGGGGCAGCCTCGGCTCGGGCATCTCCTTGGGGTTTGGGGTGCAGTTGTGGTGGAGGCAGGGGTTGTGCTGTGGGGAGGTTGTGTCTCCAGCTGTTCTGGCTTTAAGTGTCCTGCTGAATCCCTGTCCCAGGAGGCTGCTCATCCTTCCTGGTCAGGGCTTTTGGACCAGCTGCCCAGGAGTCTTAGCCTAGCTTGGGTGTGCAGCTTGGGTCTGGGGACAGCAGCAGGTCCCTGGATGAGACCGTGGTGCTGTCCCAGCTCTGCTCCCACCACATCCCCAAGGTGCCCATTCCTTTGGGAGCGCAGTGCCGGAGGCTTCTTGCGCCGTGCGAGTGCGGTTCCTGGTGCAGGTGCCAGCACATGGTTTCAGACAAGCTGCTTCCCCAGCCTTTGCTGCCATGTTTCCCCACACGATTCCATCACCCCAGACCCACCACTGTCCTCTTTCACACCAGCTCTAACCCCCGGTGCCCTGGCACGGCGTGGGCACGGTGGCCCCAGCAGGCAGCGTTCCCGTTGTTCTTGCCCTGCTTGTGCCAGGGGGAGTGGAGCTGGCCAAACCAGGCACCCCTTTAATTTTTAACCCAGGTTTCTGACTTTGCCCCAGCTCCAGGAAGGGTTCACAAGGAGCACCCCAATAAATTCTTCCTCCATTTTGCATTGGAGGAAGGTTTAGTTGCCCCGGTGCAGCCAGTGTTGGGGGAGGAAAATCCTCACTGTGCCACCTCCCCTCAGGACGTGGCTCCTGAGCAGCTCCACTTTGCAACCACTGAGACCTTTGCATCTTGACACTGCAGCTCCCTGCTCCACAGGGGCCCTCCCAGACCTTGGGTGCCAGGTTGGCATCATGATGGACACTGGCAGAGCCCTGCGGTGACACCCAGCCTGGCTGCTCACCCGCTCTCCCAGTTTGATGGAGCAGGGGGACAGCTCAGAGCAGGTACTAAATCACAGTGGGGGGATAAGGGGGTCACAGACACCTCGCTCTGGATCCCCTCCCAGGAGCTTAAAACTGTCATGTGCTTTAAAAAACCCTTCTCCACCGGTGGTTGCTGGTTGTGCCCTGTGCCAGTGCCTGGGTGTTGCTTTCCCCACCATCTGCCCCCAGCCATAAATACACCTTCCAGTTGTTGTCCTAAATTAGGAAAAGCCCAGACAAACCCTTCTCCACCCACATTCCTCCTCTTCGTGTCCCCGCAGCCGCTTCCCCCAGGGAATGGGGCAGCTCAGTGCTGTCCCCAGCCCAGCTCCTGCCTGGCTGAAGGGCTGGGTTTGGGCTCATCCCGCTGCCCCAAAGCAGGAACGAATCCCTGGGACATTTGAGGAACATTGGTTGCAGTGAGTGCTTGGAGGAGGCCTTGAGATGCTTTCAGCCTGGCTTGTGTGAAGTGCAGAGGGTTTCCCCCCTTAGGAGAGACATCCCAGCAGGTCTCCTGCCTTCTCCAGCATTATTCTGCTGCTCATCTGCTGACTCCCCTCCTCGATTCCTCTCCAACCTGCCTGTGGAACTCCAGCAGCAGGTAGAGCACGTGTGGAGCTGCCAGCACCCCTAGGAGCGGGGCAGGAGCTGTGCTGACTGGTGCCAAAGCTGCTTTTGAGGGGGTTTTTTGAGGGGGTTGGGGTTTTTTTTGGAAGAGATGTCTAGAGATGTCAGTGTTTTCATCCATCATCTCCTTGGATGTGGCTGTGAGAGGGTTTAGTGCTACCAAAAAGCCAGGCTGTGACCCTGGGACAGCTGCTGCCTGCTTGCTTTGTACTTCTGGCTATTGGGGATGCTCATTGCCCTGGGGAATGCGCCGTGCTGGGGTCTCTGGGGGGGGGGCATGGCTCTGGTGAGGGCTCTGCTCTCCTGACACTGAGGAGCGTGGGTTGATTTGCCTGGTCAGGATGGACCCACCCAAACATCCTGCACTGCCCCAGCCCTGTCTGAATCCCTTGAGCGTTCGGGGCTCTCCCTGCTCCAGCCTCGAAGCTTGAGCAGCAGCCCTGCCCTTCCTCGGGCAGCCCCTGGCAAGAGGAGGAGGAGGAGGAGGAGTGCCCTGAGCAAAGCCGTTTGTGAGCAGTTGAGCTCTCTCTACTGGTGTGCAGTGATTTATCGACCGGGACCTGCAGCAGTGGCAGTTGCTGTGCACAGGGACAGGGTCCGGGCTCTGAGCAGGCAGAACCATCCCTGTAGGCTCTGGGCTTGGCTTTGGGTGTCCTGCCATGCTCGGGGTGGGAGATGGGGGCTGGACAGACACACTGTCCCTCGTGTGGTGTGCCTGGCTGGTATAAATTTAATTAAGAGCGTGCACTGGAGCTCAGGCAGAATGGATGCAATTAGGAGGGCTGGGGGGGTGCAGGGAGCGGGAGGGCTGGGGGTGCAGGGAGCAGAGCTTGCAGCTGGATGTGGCTCCTTGGCAAGAGTGATGGCGCGTCCCTGAGGAGAGCTGGAGCCTTTCGCTGGGCGGGCGCCATGGGGACTGGCAGCCCGAGCCCAGCTTGCCCATGGGAGGACAGGACAGGGACTTGCCCTGGGTTGTGCAAGGCAAAGGCAGAGCTGTCAGCAAAGCCCCTGTCTCCTGCACCCTGCTGGGCTCTGCTGCCGAATCATATTGTTGGGGGTGTGGGAGCAGGTCGTGTCAGGACTGGGGGGAGCTGGTGTCCTGCGAGCGTCCCTGCCCGGGCTGGTGAGGGCACAGGACTCCCATCCCTGGGGAGAGGGAGCGGGGGGTGCCTGTGCTTCCCCGATCCCTTGGGGCAGTCGGTGTGGCTGTAGGGGCACAGCCAGGGCTGTTGAGCTGTGGGCTGAGAGGTTGACAAACCTGCAGGATCCTTAAATACCTTTGGAGGAAAATTCACTGCCCCCCCCCAGGGCCTGGGCTGTGCCCCCATAGCCACCCACACTGGTCCCTCTGCGTGCTCCCTGGGAGCTGGGAGCCCTTGGGATGCAGGCTGCATCCCACCCATCCTCCATCATCCCTACGGTGGTGAAGAGGAGGTGGGGGCAGCACACCCCCCCATGCCCCCAGCACTGGGCTGTAAGCCCCCAGCTGCCTTCAAGGCAGGAGGAACCTCACTCTCTCCAAGGGTCCTGCTGGTTCCTGCCCCTTGTGCGTTTCCCCATCCTGGGTGAGCAGGGGGTCCCCATGTGCTGTCAGCTTTGACATGTCAGCTTTGTTTCCCCCTTCTCCTTGCTCTGCAGGCTGCAAAATCAAAGCCCTGCGTGCCAAGACCAACACGTACATCAAGACCCCAGTCAGGGGTGAGGAGCCCGTTTTCATCGTGACCGGGAGGAAGGAGGACGTGGAGATGGCGAAGAGGGAGATCCTCTCAGCCGCCGAGCACTTCTCCATGATCCGGGCAACGCGCAACAAGGTGAACGGGCTGACGGGGGCGATGCAGGGCCCCCCCAACCTGCCAGGCCAGACCACCATCCAAGTGAGGGTCCCGTACCGTGTGGTGGGGCTGGTGGTAGGACCCAAGGGAGCCACCATCAAGCGGATCCAGCAGCAGACACACACCTACATCGTAACGCCCAGCCGGGACAAGGAGCCCGTCTTTGAGGTGACGGGCATGCCCGAGAACGTGGATCGGGCGAGGGAGGAGATCGAGGCGCACATCACCATGCGGACAGGCTCCTTCGTCGACGTCAACGCCGATAATGACTTCCACTCCAACGGCACCGACGTCTGCCTCGACCTGCAAGGCAGCACAGCCAGCCTGTGGGCCAAGGCCCCCCACCCCTCCCGCCGCCCCTCGGCTGCCCTCCGCAACGACAGCCTCAGCTCACTGGGCAGCACCTCCACCGAGTCCTACTACAGCGGGCGGGTGACAGACACCAGTCCCACCAGTCCCTACAGCACCAGCAGCGGCTTCACCTTCAGCGAGCCCCCGGCCCCGCTGGGCTCGGAGGAGTGTGACTTTGGCTTCGACTTCTTGGCCCTCGACCTCACGACACCCACCACCATCTGGTCGCCCTTCGAGCGCTCAGGTAACCCTTTGCAAGCCTTCAGCAGCTGCTCCTCCATCAACGGCTCGCAGAGACGCAACAGCGGCACGGCCACGCCGCGCCACTCGCCCACCCTTCCCGAGAGCGGCAGCCTGGCACTGGACCACCCCTTAGCACGACGCATCCAGAGTGACCCAGTCAGCACCTTGTCCTGGTTGCCCACTCAAGGTTCGCTGTCCTCTTTCTCCAACAGCACCGGTTACTCCTCCTCATCCTCCTTGCCCGGCAGCATCTCTGCCGCCTCGGGCTCACCCACCGACTCCAGCAGCTCCGACGGGCACCGGAAGAGCTCCCGCGAGTGCATGGTGTGTTTTGAGAGCGAGGTGATCGCCGCCTTGGTGCCCTGTGGCCACAACCTCTTCTGCATGGAGTGCGCCATGCGCATCTGCGGCAAAGCCGAGCCCGAGTGTCCCGCTTGCCACGCTCCCGTCACTCAAGCCATCCACATCTTCTCCTAGCCGGGGACCACCTCAGCGGGGGGCAGCCAGCCCCTCTCCCCTCCACCCCAACACAGCTTTTTAAGGATTATCAAACTGTTTAAAAAAAAAAAAACAAACAAAAAAATCAACCTTTTTATTTAATAATGGATCTGACGGGCGCACGGGGGGTTTTGGGGAGGGGGGGAGCGGGGAGGAGCGGAGCGGCGGCTGCTCAGTGGCGAGGGCGAGGGTGGGAGGGTGGCCGAAATACAGGGGGTGGGGAAGGGTGGGAAGGAAGGGGCCGACGAAGACAACGAGGGGCTGTGGAACTGCAGATAGGAAGAAGAAAACTCCCATGTTTACAGAATAGCTTTAACTCTTCACCTGGCTGCGGGGCTGGGAGGAGGGAGCCCAGCTGTTCTCCAGCAGCCCTTCCCAAATAACAGTATTCAGTGTGCACAGCAAAACGAGCAGAGAGAAAAGGTCCGGTTGCACTTTTTTATTTTAGGACACACAAGGGTTGTCTTTTTTTATTTTTTAAAAAAAAATAAATCATTCTATTATTATTATTATTATGACAATTTTTTTTTGGTTTTGCTCGTTCTTTTTGTACGTAGTTATTTTTTTGGATGATTCTTGATGGTTCTATAAAAATATATATATATATATATATAATTTTTGTTTTGTTTTGTAACGCAGGTCTATCTTCTATTTTGCCAATGTGAAACAAAAACTGCCCAAAAATGTGTAAAGAGAGAGGTTGGGAGTCCTGGCTGGATGGGCCAGAGCAGGGAGCTCATGGAGCGGAGGGGTCAGTTAACATGCCATGTCTCAAAAACCAGACAGATTTCTATCTCCTCCTTATTTTGGGGGTTGGTTTTTTGGGGTTTTGGTTGGTTTGTTGTTGGGTTGGTTTGTTTGGGTTTTTTTTCTGTTGTTGTTAGTTTTATTTTTTATTTTTTACCTCTTTATGTATATGTAGGGAATTTATAGGAAAATATGTACTTTATTGAATAAATTTTAAAAACTAAAATATATTTTATTTTAAAGAAGAAAATAACGGACCTTTAACCTTCCATGGCTAAAGTACTGGTTATATATTTGTTGAGCTGACTTGACGGTTATGAAAATTGTATCAAGAGTTTTATTTTTTGACTTCAAAGCCTTCTTAATAAAGACTTTTTACTATATATGACTTCACGTGCTGCCTGTGGTGTCTCAGTGCCTGCAGCCTCCTGGTGCCCATTCCAGTGTTCTCAGGGTTGCTCCTCTTGTGCCAGGGGCACAGACCCTCCCACGCACCCCGTGATTTCGTGGGGTGATGGGGAATGTGCACCCCTTGAGCATTGCGGCTGCTTTGCTGCTTCCCCGAGTACTGGCACTGGGGGAGAGCAGCGCCCTTTGGTGTGTGTCGGTGCTGGGTTCCCCTGGAGCATCTGCTGGGACAGAGCTGGGCCACCACCAACAGCAGGGAGTTTAACAGGGCAAGAGCTGGATTCTGCCCCTGGGAAGGGCAGCCCTGGCTTCACCCCCAGACCAGGGCCTCAGGCACTGGAGAGTAGTGGTGCTGAAAGGGATCTGGGGGTCTTGGTTGGCAGCGAGTTACCTGTGAGCCAGCAGTGTGTCCAAGCAGCCAGGAGGCCGACCCCATCCTGGGGTGCATCCAGCTTGGCATAGCTGGGCCAGGGAGGGATTGTCCTGCTCTGCCCTGTGCTGGGGCGGCCTCATCTCCAGTCCTGGGGGCAGGTTTGGGTGCTGCAGTACAAGAGGGACAGAAAACTGTTGGAGAGTGTCCAGGCGATGGGTGAGGGTGTGGGGGGGGAAGGCTCCTGAGGAGAGGCTGAAGGCCCTGGGGTTGCTCAGCCTGGAGAAGAGGAGGCTGAGGGGAGTCCTCAGGGGTCTGTGGCTTCCTGCTGAGGAGAGCAAAGGGGCAGCAGCAATCTCTCTCCTCTCTTTGGGGAGCAGGGACAGAACCCCAGGGAACAGTGTGAAGCTGTGCCAGGGGAGGTTTATGCTGGGTGTCAGGAAGAGGTTCTGTGCTGAGAGGGGGGTCGGACACTGGCACAGGCTCCCCAGGGAAGGGGTCACAGCCCCAAGCTGGGCTGAGGGCAAGAAGTGTCTGGATGATGTCCTCAGTGCCAGCTCTGGGCTGGGCTGTGTGGAGCCAGGAGTGGGACTCGATGGGCCCTACGGGTCCCTCTCAGCTTGTGGGAAATGAAGAGCAACTCTAGAAGGGAGCCACAGTTGTGCTGGTGGGAGGGAAGCCGTGGAAGCCAGAGAGAAAGCAGCAAAGCCTGAGATGGAGGGTCTTGTGGAGATGCAAGTTTGTGTGTTGTTCAGCAGGGAGGTGGCACGGTGTGCTTTGGCATGGTAGGAAGGTGCAGACAGACAGACAGATTGCAGTACAGCGGGGGTTCGCCAGGGTGGGACAACCTTTTTTATAGGAAAGTTGGGGTTTTGGTGTTAATGGAAAGCCTGAAACCTGCCTGCAGGCTGCTGCCAGCCATGGAGAGGAGAAGCAGGTTTGCTGGAGTGTTATTAGTGTCTTCAACCCACCCCAGTCGGAGCCCAGGCCTTTCACTAGGCCTTTCGCTAGGCCGCACCAGCTCTGGAGATTCTTTGATGACCTTTCAGGTCCCTTCCAGCCCTAACCACTCCACGGAGCATTCAGGGTGGCTGTCAGAACGTGCCGTTGGTCCCCATGAGGAGCAGAAACTACCCAGAGGCTGCCTGGGCGCCTGTTTTCTCCCTGACCAAAACCTGGCTGTTCATGGAGCTCCTGTCTGTGTCTGCACATGGCACAGACCCATTGATGTGATTAGTTAATGAGCCCCATTCTGCTGACAGCCCTTGGGCAATTAGGGATTCGTTAATTTTTCATCAGAAAATGCTTCTGTGTGTTCCCTGTTGCAGAATGTGCTTACTTTTTTTTTGGGGGGGGGGGGGAGGGTGTTGGGGTGTTTTCATTGCCCTACTTGTCATGTTGTGCTAATCTGCTGAGCTGGCAGAGTCGGCACCCTCTGAGGTGGCTTTGGCATCACTGGGGGCTGCCACAGCTGGGCAAAGCCAGCTGGGAAAAAGTGGGTGCTGGCTTGAGTGCTCAGGGTGGGAGCAGGAGCCAACAGGGACATCTCACTCCTCCCGACCAGTGGATTTGTTCCTGGCCTGGCCTGGCCTGTGGCCCTGGGTGAGCCTGGCCTTCTTCCTTGGGGACATGCCTGCAGCACCCGTGGGCAGGGCGGACCTGTGGGCAGTTAGGAGCCATGGGTAAGAGGGATCTACAGACCATGGGTGCTACACTCATGGATAGTGGCACCTACAGGCTGGACCCAGAGGCAGTGGCACCCCTGGCAGTGGCACCTACGGAGGGTGGCACCCATGGACCCATGGCAGCAGCACCCACAGATGCCGCACACCACTGTTGCTGTGATGGCAGGTTTTGGTTTTGGTCTTCTTGGAGCTTCTCCATAACAAGGACAGTGGGGACCTGTGCTGTGGGGCTGTGGTGTCATGTGTGTACTTGGGGGGCCCTGGGTGGGGGCCCTGCGCTGTGTGTGACCAGGGCCCAGGGTGCCCAGCATGAGGGCAGTTTTGGGATGTCCTAGATGGGGGTGGGGGGTGGGGAGTGTGTCTTTGGGTGCTTGGGGATTCCCAGGTTGGGGGGGGGGGGGGGGAGTTTAGGGTGTCCTGAGCAGGGGGGTGTCCCAGAAAACACCTCTCATGATGCCCCAAATGGGGTCTGGGTGTTCCCTGAATGGGGGTCTCGGGGTGCCCAAGCTGGGAGGGATCTCATGGTGCCGTCGGGGGGTCGGAGGGGAAGAACCAGAACCAGAACCAGCACCAGCACCAGCAACCGCAGGAGCTTCTCGGGCCCGGTGTGGGGCTGTGGGGCGGAGCAGGGGGGCGGGGTGAGGCGGGGAGCCGTGCCCCTCCCTTCTCCAATTAGCGGCAATTAGTGGCCATAAAGAGTCTGCGGGTAGAACAGGGCGGTGTTGGCAGCAGCGATGGCCGCGGGGGACCTGTACGTGCAGGTGAGGGGGCTGGGGCTGAGGGGGCGCAGGCCTTGCAGGCCCCTCTGCAGCCGGTGGCCCCTGGGGTGCCTGTGGCAGACCCTGAGGGCTTTGTGCCTCCCCAGTGCCCCGGGGGCTGCGGGTGCTGTGGCCTCAATGTCCCCAGGGGTCACATCCCGGGCAGCCCCTCCTGGGATGCTGGGTGCCTCGGGGTGCCTCAGCCGTGGGGTGGGGGCTGCCCGCCCTGTGTGGGTGCTGCTGTGGGTCAGGTTCCCCAGCTCCAAGGGGCTGCTGGCACGCAGGGCCCCCCGGCTGGCAAGCGCAGCACCTTGCAGGGGTGCTGGCAGCGGGTGAGGAGGAGGGTTTGGTGCTGCCTGGGTATCTGCCTGTCCTGCTTCCTGCCCAGCTGGTCTGGCTGCTTCCATCCCCTGCATCCCGGCCCGCATCCTCCCTCCAGCTCAGTCCCGCTCTGCCTGCTGAGGGTGTCTCTGCTGGGAGCGGGCAGCAGGAGGGGCTCTCGCTCCTCGTATTGAACCCTTCGCTGTGGAGCTCACCCTAAACGCGGCCCTTCCCCTGGGGGTACCGCGTTGATCTGCGGGGCTGGAGGGCCCCGGTTTCTGCGGAGGTCGGGAGTGCAGCGCCCATCACCGTGGCTTGACTGCGGTGCCAGCCTCCGAAAGCGAGGAGGTTCCTGCGCTTAAACCATCGCCTGTTGCCTTGTCCCACGAAGCAGCTTCACTGCTGCCTTGGCCAAGTGCTGAGTCCTGAGGCTTCCTTCCAGCCCTGGCAGGCTGTGCGGGGCTCAGCACCGCTTCCTGCCCGTGCTGCGGGACTGGGGGCTGTAGCAGGGTGTGTCTGGCCCTGACCGAAAGCTGTTGGTGCCCCCGGGGAAGCTGAGCATCCCGTGATTTCTGTTCCCTGCAGTGGTAACTAAAGGGTAATGTCTTCCAGTTGCTGCTCCTCTGCAATCTGTGCCTGGTCCTGTCCTCTCCATCTCATCTGCCAAGTCAGGTGTCCAGGCATCTGATGGCTCCTGGGATGGGAACCCAAAGCTCAGCCCCTTCCTTCCTCCCCCTCAGCCTTCCAGCCTGCTCATTGCTTTTTTGATCTGCACACCATGGACCTGGAAGCATTTCCTGCAAGCCAAATTCCCAGGGCTCACAAAGTCAGGATCATAGAATGGCATGGGTTGGGAGGGACCCCAAGGGTCACAGAGCTCCAACCCCCTGCCACAGGCAGGGACACCAACCTCAGGCCTGGAGCTACACAAGGTTGCCCAGGGCCCCATCCAACCTGGCCTGGAACACCCCCAGACACGGGGCACCCACCCCCTCTCTGGGCAGCCTGGTCCAGCCCCTCACCACTCTCTCTGCACAGAACTTCCCCCTAAGATCCAATCTAACCCTCCCCTCCTCCAGCTTCACTCCATCCCCCTTGTCCTGCCAGTCTCTGCCCCTGAACAAGCTGATTCCCCTCCTGTTCCTCTGCTCCCTCCAGGCACTGGCAGGCTGCAATGAGGTCCCCCCACAGCCTTCTCTTCTCCAGGCTGAGCCAGCCCAGCTCCCTCAGCCTCTCTCCAGAGGGGAGCTGCTCCAGCCCTCTGAGCATCTCCGTGGCTCCTCTGACCCCTCTCCAACAGCCCCACATCTTCCTTGTGTTGGGCCCCAGCTCTGGACACAGGATCCAGCTGGGGCCTCATGAGGGCAGGAGGGGTTGGGGTGGGGTGGGTTTTTTCAGGCCCTGGTTTATAGTGAGAAGATGGGATCCTGATGTGCTGGAGCTCTCTCACTGCTCTGTGACAGCTCCCAGCATTTATGGCAACAGGTATGAGTTCCCATCATGGTCTGAGAGCAAAGCTGTGACCATTCAATGCCCCTCCCCCCCACTGCTCTTTAGGGGTTTCAGCCCCCACAGCCTTACCACCACCTGCTCAGGGCAGCAGGAGGTCCCATCCCCTGGAAGCAGCCCCTGTTCCTGGTGGTTTGGCAGAAGCTGCTGAGCTGGTGTCTGAGGGCTTGGCGTGGAGCAGGGCTGTGGGCACCTGTGCTAGGAGCAGAAGCAGCAGGAACTGTGGCTCCCTGACACAGGCCACCCTGTGATGGCTCGGGGCTGGGAACCTCTCTGCCTTGATGGGGGGCCTGCAGCAGGGTTTAGAGATTCCTCAGACTACTTTTACCTCCCTACCCTGTGGTGTGGTGCAGCTTAGCTCATCCTGAGGGGTCTTGTTGCCTATGGTGGCTCTGTGAGGGTTTTCCCAGGTGTGAGGGAGGGGTTACAGGGTGGGTGCAGGGGAAGGTCAGGGCTCATCACACTGCAGAGCTTCATCAGTGCTGGCTGCTTGCAGAGGGGAAGCCAAGGCTGGCAGGTGGGGAGCACCAGTCCCTGGGGTGCTGGGTGTCCCTGCTGGCCCCAGGGAGCTGCAAATTTGGTGGGTGGAAAGGATGCAGGTGGCTTTTCTTATCACTGTCCCTGTGCTCTGGCCCATCTCTGGGTCTGCAGGGAGGGCCTGGATCTGCTCAGAGGTGAGCAAGGGATCCATACTGTATGTGCCAGCTTTCAAACCTGGTGTCTCTGCCCAGCCAAACCCCACAGCTGCATCCCAGGTGTTCCCAAATCTCCTGCTCCCAGCATCCTTCCCTGCAGCAGCATGCAGGATCCCATCTGTGGGATGGGGCAGATACAACCCCCCATGCCAAGGGCTGGGGAGGTGCTTGCTTTCCTGGGGTGGGCAGCAGGGCTGGGGAGAAGCAAGGATCCAGCAAAGGCATGTTCCTGCACATCTGGAGAGCAGCTGCACAAGATCCTTGCCTGGGGGAGCCAAGGGGCTGTGGGGCACCTAGGAGGCTGCTGGGTCCCGTGGCTCATCCTGCTTCAGTGATGCTGAGCACTGGGCTGCCTGTGGAGCAGGAGCAGTGGGGAGGGCTGTGACGCTTGCTGTGGAGGCTGGTGGCCAGGTGCTTTCCCTGTGTCTTGGCCAAGGCTCTCTGCAGGGATTCTCTCCTTCCATCCCATGTCTCTGCAGGGTGCCCGGGTGTGGATCCCTGACTGTGCCGAAGTCTGGAGGGTGGCAGAAATAACCAGAGACTACAAGGAAGGAGATGCTGTTCTCCACCTCAGCCTGGAAGATGGCTCGGTAAGGCTGGAGCTGTGCAGGAGAGCAGATCCCTCCTGTGCTGCTTGTGTGGCTGGGCATTTCCAGAAGGAAGGTAGCTTGCCTCTGCCCCCCCAAACCAGCCTGGGCTCCTCAGCAGAGTGCAGGGTGACTAAACCACTGCCTGGACATGTCCTGCCTGGTGCCTGAGCCTGGATTGCTATGGCTGGCTCTGCCTTTACCATGGCCTCCTTCACTGGATTGCCTGGTTGCTGGTCCTCACTGCCAGCTCTTGCCTGACTTCCCCCAAATCCTCAAGCTCATTTTGCCATGCTGACTGGGTTGTGATTCCTGGTGATGAACAGCTCAAGCGTGGCGTGCAGACACAGACCCTCCTGTGGCACTGCTCCCCTGACCCATCATGCCTGGCTGACCCTGCTCAGGACTTGTCCTGTACCCTCTCTGTACCACAGGCACTGGCTTACCCCACTGAGCTCCAGCTGCTGCCTCTCTGCAACCCTGACTGCCTCTCAGATGCCAATGACCTGGTGGCCCTGAGCTACCTGCATGAGCCAGCTGTGCTGCACTCGCTGCGCCAGCGCTTCCTGGAGGCCAAGACCATCTACACCTACTGTGGTGAGCCCCATGGAGTCTGTCCTGCTCCTCATCCCATGCTGCCTCCCCCCCATCCCTCCTGCCCTTTGCTACAACCCTCTTCCCCCAGGTATCATCCTTGTTGCTATCAACCCTTACAAGCCGTTGCCCATCTACGAGGAGGAGGTGATGTATGCCTACAGTGGCCATGAGATTGGGGACATGGATCCCCACATCTTTGCTTTGGCAGAGGAAGCATACAAGCAGATGGTGAGGTGAGCATCATAGAATCACAGACTGGTCTGGGTTGGAAGGGACCCCAAGGGTCACAGAGCTCCAACCCCCTGCCACAGGCAGGGACACCAACCTCAGGCCTGGAGCTACACAAGGTTGCCCAGGGCCCTGAACACCCCCAGGGATGGAGGGAGCATGTCTGGGGTTGCAATGGAGAAGGGGTGAAGTCCCCTCTGGACCATGGTGTATCCGTGGAAAGCAGCCCTGGTGGGTCACAGGCTGTCCCCAGCTCATGTCCCTCTCTGGCAGGTTTGGGAAGAACCAGTCCCTCATCATCAGTGGGGAGTCGGGCGCAGGGAAGACTGCGTCAGCCAAGTATGCCATGAGATACTTCACCACTGTTGGGGGCTGCTTAGGTGACTCCAGCATGGAGGAGAAGGTGCTGGCCTCCAGCCCCATTATGGAGGTGGGTCTCCAGGCTCTGCAGAGGGATAGCTGGGGTGTCCCTGTGGGCTCCCCCTGGGCTCCTCATGGCCTGTATCCCTGGTGTTGTGATGGGGTTTTCCCCCCTCCCCTCTAGAATGGGTGGCAGAGACTGAACTCCAGAGCACCTGGAGATCTGGGGCCAGCTAAAACCTCCTGCCCTCCTTCCCCACTAGGCTTTTGGCAATGCAAGAACAACCAGGAATGACAACAGTAGCCGCTTTGGGAAGTACATCAAGATTGGCTTCAGCCAAGCACGTGTCACAGGGGCCACCATCAAAACCTACCTGCTGGAGAAGTCCCGTGTCACCTTCCAGGTGGGTCTCAGGGAGGCATGGGGACAGGGCTGAGTGGGAGCTCCTGGGTATCCCCTGGGGAAGTGACCCCAGTGCTGCTGAATCGAGCTGGGAATAGGATCCCTTATCCCCAGATCTGGGGCTGCTGCAGGGGAACAGGGAAGCCTGAGATTTCCTATGGGGAAGCTGGAGAGAGGGACTCTGTCAGGGAGCATAGTGACAAAGCTTTGAGGTCCCTTCCCACCCAGAGTACTCTGGGATACTGTCTCCTGGCTTCCCAGTGACTTTTCTTGCTCCTCTGCAGGCAAAAGCAGAGAGGAACTACCACATCTTCTACCAGCTTTGTGCCTCGGCCACCCTGCCAGAGCTCCAGGGCCTGGGTCTCCGTGAGTGTCCCTGCACTCCCCTATGGCACAGCTTGCTGCTGGGCAGTGCCAGACCTTTCTCCCCCCCAGACTGGGTGCTGAGCACCCTGAGGTGGGTACAAGGGTACCCTGGGTGCCTCATGGGGCTGGTTGTGCTGGCTCACAGCCTGATGCATCTCACCCACAGGTGGGGCAGAGTCCTTCCGCTACACCTGCCAGGGCCAGCGCACCTCTGCCCAGAGCACCAAGGATGCAGCCGAGCTGGATAACACCCGGCATGCCTTCTCACTGCTGGGTACTGACTGGGGCAGGCAGGGGGTGGCAGGGGTGTTTATCCCACCACTCTCCCATCAGTGCTGGTGCCAGATGTGCCCATACTGGGATCGTGGCTATTTACTGGCTGTACCCCTCCCTCTGGCTTGTGTGATGCCAGGGGTGGAGTGGGGGTAGCCTGGGGTGTCCCTCATGCCTGGGCTGTGTCCACAGGTGTCCCTGAGGCTGAGCAGCTGGAGCTCTTCAGCATCCTGGCTGCCATCCTGCACCTAGGCAACATCATGGTCCGAGGGAGGGACCGCCACAGGGACAGCTGCTTCGTGGAGGTGAGGGAGAGCTGGCTGCCTGCACCCTGCCTCCCAAACTGTGCCCTTGAGGGGTGCTGGCTGTGGGACCCAGGTCTCGATGATGTCATGGTGTCTGTGTCTCTGCAGCCTGGTGACGAGGCCCTCAGGCTGTTCTGCACACTGCTGGGCATCGAGGTGTCACAGGTGATACACTGGCTCTGCCACCGCAAGCTGGTCACTGCTGGTGAGACCTACCTGAAGCCCCTCTCCAGGCAGCAGGCGCTCAACTCCCGGGACGCCCTGGCCAAGCATATGTATGGGCTGGTCTTCACCTGGATGGTGAGCAGGGTCAACTGTGCCCTGCGCTCACTGGAGGGCCACTGCACCTCCATTGGCATTCTGGACATCTATGGGTAAGAGCAGTTCCCCTCCTCTGGGCTGCTGGAAGGGCATGGTCCTGCCTCTGCATCATCTGTGGGTCAGCAGCTGGGACGTGGGGCAGTGCCAGCACAACTGACCCTGCTGCAGGGACTGGGTGCCTCTGCCTGGAGCTCGTGGGTGGTTGGGGTGGCTCTGTCTGGCTGCTGCCTCAGGCAGGTCTCTGCTGCCCACAGGTTTGAGATGTTTGAGCTCAACAGCTTTGAGCAGTTCTGTATCAACTACGCCAATGAGAAGCTGCAGCAGCTCTTCAACCTGGTGGGTGCTGCCCAGATGTGCAGTGGTGCTGGGGGCTTGTGAGGGTGGGCCCTGCACCTCTGCTGTGCTGGTGCTTTCACAGAATCACAAGGCTGGAAAAGACCTTTAAGATAATTGAGCCCAACTGTTCTTGTCCTGTGCTAAACCAGATCCCTGAGCACCTCATCTCCCCTCTGTTCAACACCCCCAGGGAAGGGGACTCAGCCCCTCCCTGGGCAGCCTGGGCCACAGCCCCACAACTCTGCCAGGGAAGAACTTTCCCCTCCCATCTGCTCTGCCCCTGCCCTGGGGCAGCTTGAGCCCATTGCCCCTTGTCCCATCTCCAGCTGAAGAGACTGCTTTTTGGTGCTCTCCACTTTGAGCATGGTGGGTGCTTCAGTCCCTGCAAACACTGGGCTCTGGGGAGGTGGCTGGAGCTGGCCATGGTCTGCTCCTTTCTCCCAAAGTGCTCCTCCTCCAGGAGAAGGGCTGCTGGAGTGTCTTATGAAAACTGAGCTACTGCCTGGTGTGTGGCTGCTTTTGTCACCTCCTGGCTCAGTCCTGCTCTGCTCTCCTGCCCTTCAGCATGTCTTCAAGCTGGAGCAGGAGGAGTATGTGACTGAGGAGATCCCTTGGGTCTTTGTTGACTTCTGTGACAACCAGCCATGCATTGAGCTCATTGAGGGCCGGCTTGGCATCTTGGATCTGCTGAATGAGGAGTGCAAGGTAGGCAGAGGGTTCTGGGAGCAGGCTGCTATGCTCAACTGGAGCCCCCTGCTGCCCCTTCTGACCCGTCTTTCTTTCAGATGCCCCAAGGCAATGATGGGAGCTGGGCCCAGAAACTTTACCAGACCCATCTCAGCAACTCCTACTTCCAGAAGCCCAAGAGGCCCATGGATGCTTTCGTTGTCTGTCACTTTGCTGGCAAGGTAGGGGAAGCTGTGGCAGTACAGCCCTGGGTGGGGAATCCTTGGCAGTGGCTCTGCACTGAGCGACACCCAGCCCACCCTGGTCTGGAGCTGGTGGTGGCAGCTCCAGCACCTTCCCAGGCTGTCAAATGGTTCCTGCTGGTTCTACTGCTGCAACTCTTTAACTGAGGGGGTAAAAACACAGAAGCTCTGGTTCTGCTGGCTCCCACCAGGAGCTGTGCAGCAAGGCAGGAGCTAGGCAGTGTGGCCACCATGGCTCTGACTCCTGCAAGGACTTCTTCCAACAGGCTTGGACTGTGTCCAAACCAGTCTGGCTAATGCTGGTGCTTGCTTTGTGCCCTGCCAGGTGGAATACCAGTGTGATGGGTTTGTGGAGAAGAACAGGGATGCTGTCCCTGAGGAGCTGGTGGGGCTGCTGCGAGCCAGCAAGGTGAGAGCCACCCTGAGCTGTGGCTGTGTGGAGCAGAGCCTGGCTGACTGGTGGCCCTGGGGCTAGGAGGGACTGATGGGGTAGAAGCTATCAGCTCTGCAGGGTAAATCCCTGGCAGTTCTGGCTGTGGTCAGGGTATCCCAAGATGTGGATGTTCCCCACCTTGTTCCCCTGCTTTGGGCTTCCCTATCTCAGGGGACACCTTGGTTGTGTCCTGGCTGGGAGGGCTTGGAGGGTCCTGCTGCTCCCAGGTCTGTAATGCTGTTACTTCTCTCTTACCCCCTGCATGGTCCTGGCAGAAGGTAAGAGACATCTTGAAGGGGTCTTTAGCACACCTTGGAAGGTGCCCATGGTTTGCACTTGGTTTTCTTGGAAGAAGGAGGAGGGATGGGCAGATCTGGGCAGTGTGCTCTGTGCTGGCCTCTGTGGGACTGTCTCCTGGTGGTGATGGTGCTCTGGGTATTGAGGGATGCTCGCTGCAGGGTCTGCCTGGTTCTCATAACTCTGCTCCATGCAGTCTACCCTGCTCACTGAGCTCTTCCTGGAGGAAGGGGATGGCCTCATGTCCCTGCAGTCCCGCAGGTCCAGTGGGCTTAGGATGGCTGGTCGCCCCAGCCGCAGATCGCTGCCCGGTAGCCAGACAAGGAAGAAGACTGTCTCTAGCCAGGTATGGTGGGGTGGGGTGGGGAGAAATGTGTTCTGGCCCTGGCTGGCTGGGGGAGCCCAGGGAGACCTGTACATGTCCTGCCTGGGGACCCCACAAGCCCTGGGATGTCCCTGCTGGCCCTGCCCACGCTTGCCTTGTTCTCTGCAGTTCAAGGCCTCCCTGAAGAAGCTGATGGAGATGCTGAGCAGCACCACGCCACACTACATCCGCTGCATCAAACCCAACGACAGCAAGCAGCCATTTGTGTGAGTGCCTGGCCAGGGAGGCTGGGAGGGGTGGGGATGCTCTGGGGCACTGCTGTCCCTCTAACCTGTGTCCTGCTTGCCTGGGCCCTGCTGAGCTGGCTGGGACCTGCTCTAGATGAGTCCCTCTTTGCCCCAGGTTTGACTCCAGGAGAGTTGTGGAGCAGCTACGAGCCTGTGGGGTCCTGGAGACCATCCGGATCAGTGCCTCAGGCTATCCCTCCAGGTACCCCCCTGCTTCAGTAGTACCCTGGGTGGTCTCCCCCCACTTCCAGACACAATGCTGACCTCTGACCCCCACAGATGGACGTACCAGGAGTTCTTAGAGAGGTACAGGGCTCTGGTGAGCAGAGAGGAGCTGACAGGCACCGATGGGAAGCAGATCTGCAGCCTTGTTCTTGAGAGACTGCTCCAAGTAAGGGTCCTGCTTTGGGGGAGCAGCTGTGAGTCTCCACTGTGGGTGCCCAGTGGGGTACAGAAATGGGGAGAAACTCTGCCTCCAGGGAGGCTGGATGGGGAGATGGGTGGTGTGAGGAGCATTCCTCTTGGTGAACCTGGCTGGGGGTATGCTTTCTCCTGAGACCCACCTCTCCATTACATGCAGAACCCCAGCAAGTACCAGTGTGGGAAGAGCAAGGTGTTTTTCCGGGCTGGCCAGGTGGCTTACCTGGAGGAGCTGCGGTACCGGCAGCTGAGGGCAGCCTGCACCTCGCTGCAGAGGCACCTGCGGGGCTGGCTGGCGCGCCGGCGCTTCGCACGGACACGAGCTGCGGTGCTCTGCCTGCAGCGCCATGCCCGGGGCATGCTGGCACGGAGGTGAGCCAGAGCTGGGGCTTGGAAGGGGGCTGTAAGGGGGGGGGGGGCGGATGGAGCTCAGCCTTGGGGTTTGCTGTGCTGACTCCTGGCTGGACTTTGATCTGGATGTCCTTATGGGCTTCACCACCCTCGCTGCAGGTTGACCAGGATGCTGCGAAGGACCAGGGCTGCTGTGGTGCTGCAGAAGAGCCTGAGGATGGTGTTGGCCCGGCGCTCCTACCTACACACACGCTGGGCTGTCATCACCATCCAAGCCTTTGCCCGGGGCATGTTTGCCCGGCGGCTTTACCGACAGGTAGGAGCGTGGCAGGGCAGTGGGGGCCCTGGTGCCAGTGGTACCACTGCCCCATCTCTCCCTCTCTCTGCAGAGACTGTGGCACCAGAAAGCTGTGGTGATCCAGGCTGCTGTGAGGGGCTGGCTGGCCTGGACCCGCTACACCCGCCTGCGTCGGGCTGTTGTCTACCTGCAGTGCTGCTACCGCCGTGCCCAGGCACGCCGGGAGCTGCGCCGGCTGCGTGCCGAGGCACGCTCGGTCGAACACTACAAGCAGCTTCACAAGGGCATGGAGATCAAGGTGATCCAGCTGCAGTGCAGGCTGGATGAGCAGGTGGGTGCTGGCTTCAGCCCTTTCTGGGTGCCAGGGTGTGGGGGCAGCTGCTTCCTGCTGCCAAAACCACATCTGCCCTAGGTGTCAGCCCTCTCCTAGCCCTGGGGTAGGGGATGACCCTGCCTGACCTGTGTCCCCAGGTCTAGGGCTTGTTCCTGGGCTTTCAGTGCTCCCTATGGATGTGGGGCTGGTGGCTGTGAGGAGGGGCTGGGCACTCTCCTGGGCGTTTAGTTGGGTGCAGCCTTCAAACAGTGTCATGTGCTGGGGACATGGTGTGTTCTCCCCCTGTGCTCCTGCTCTTACTGCTCAGGTGAACATCTCTGCTTTGGCTGATGCTGCTGCATTTCTAGGGGGTGAAAGGGCTCCTGTGGTGTGATCCTGTTTCTGGGAGCTGGGGGAAGCAGGGCTGGAAAATCCTGCTGTCAGGGCTGGCCAGGAGGTGGGTAATGAGCTACAAAGCTAAAGTGAAGCCCGTACGTGGCTCCAGATGGGATGGCCATTCATGGAGCACTGCACTTGCAGGCCTAAGCCCTGTCTGAGGTGATACTGGAGGCTCAGGGCTCCAGGCAGGCTAGTGGGAAGTGGGATATCTGGGCTCACTGCAGAAGGGCAGCCTGAGCGTGCATGGGCTCATGCTGATGTGAGAGATGTCCTTGTTCCCGGTTACCTGTCTGATGTGCTCTCTGTGTTGGCCCAAGGCCCAGGAGAAGCAGCAGCTGGTGGAGCAGCTTCTGGAGCTGAATGCTGCCCATGCTGAGGAGGTGCAGCAGCTGCGGGCTGAGGTGCAGCAGCTGCGGGAGGATGTGGCCCATGACACTCAGGTCCAGCAGCTGCAGGAGCATCTGGCTGAGCTGGAGAGACACAGTGTGAAGAGCCACCTGGGCCAGGAGGTTGAGGAGCTCAGGCAGGTCTGTATGTCTGGAGGATGATCTCTGGGGCTCTGCAGGGCTCTCAGGGGCACTGGCAGCATGCTGGCCCCAGGCAAGGCTCTGGCTACACCCATCCCTTCCTCTTCCCTGCAGCGTTTGGCAGAGGTGGAAGCTGTGAAGCTGCAGCTGGGGGAGGAGAGGGATGCCCTGATCCAGCGCATGTTGGAGCAGTCGCAGGTCCTGGAAGGTAAAAGAGGTTTTCTGCTCCCTTCATCCCATTTCCCTGGGTATGAGCTGGTCTTGCAGCCTTAGTGTATTCCTGGGTGTCCCCTCACAGAGGGGTCCTGGCTCTGCCTGTCCCCACTCCCTGCTGTGTCTGTACCCACAGAGCAGCACCAGCGTGCGGCACGGGAGAGCCAGGGGCTGCAGCAGGAGCTGGAGGAGGAACGGGCACGTTACCAGAGCCTGGTGCAGGAGTACGCCCGCCTGGAGCAGGGCTATGAGAACCTGCGGGATGAGATGGCCTTCCACAGGGTGAGGGGCTGGCAGGGGGCGCTCGGGAGCCTCTCCCTTGGCTGCATGGGGACTGTGGGCAGTGCTGGTTGGTCCAGGGCGCAGCAGAGAAGGGAGGTCCCCAGCTCATGGATGGGCACCCTCCTACCCCTCAAGGTCACTGCTGCTCTGCCCTAGGTGACACACCAGCAAGTGCTTGGGGTGCAGGGGAGCTACTGTTGTCTTTCTCTTCCCACTTAGCAAAGCACCTTGAGACGGTCCCTGTCATCAGAGAGCTTCTTGGGCTCTGAGAGCAGCTACTTGTCCTCCATGTCCACAGCTCCCTCACGAGATGGCTCTGACCAGCAAGCTGAGGCTAGTGGGGATGGTGGGATGACAAGTGGATTATCCCTTCCCTGGGATAGCTGTGCCCTGGGGCTCCTGGCTGGGAGGGGTGTCCAGCCAAGCTCTGTCTGTGTACACAGGGGCTGGAGGAGCGCTGTCAGCCAGTGCTGGAGGGGCTGCAGCCCCAGCCCAGCAGTGAGGCACACCTTAACCCTGTTGGGAGCCAGGACCCCTTTGAGAAGGCATACCTCCTCCTCCTGGGGCGGTTCAATGCAGTCAGTGAGGAGCTAGCCCGGACCCGGGAGGAGCTGCGGAGGTCTAAGACCCCTGTGGAGCTGGAGGAGAAGAAACCATTGGACTTCTTCAAGCGCAGGGTGAGCCCCTGCCCTGCTCCCTGCTGCAGGGCTGGATCCAGGCTGGGGATGCTGGCCTCACCCTGCTCTCTTCTCCCTGCAGAACATAGCTGAGATGTTGGGGCTGGGCAGGTCCCCAGAGAAGGTGGCAGTGGATGATGACTTGAAGCATGCATATGATGCAGTGCAGGTTGCCAATAAGTAAGTGTGCCTAAGGGAGATGGTTCCCAGTTTCCTCACAGCTGGCTACTGGTTCTCCTTCCCTCTTCTCCAGTATGCCCAGCTGTGTTTTCTTGGGGCAGGGTGGAGCATTCTATCCTGCAGTTAGTGTGCCTTCACTTCAAGCAAGAGTGGGCTGGCTGCCCTGGGCTCAACAGGAGCCTCCTGAGAGCACAGGGCCAGTGCTGCCTGTCCGTGGACTGTACTGTTGTGCCTGAGCTGCAGGGTGGCTGGAGGTGGGGGGCAGGGGGAATGCTCTGGTAGTATGAGCAGGTTTGTGTTGCCCCCAGAGTCCTTGGGCAGGGGGGAGAGCTTCCAACTCAGGCTTATGAGGGAAGGGGATGGGGTGCGGCAGCTGAGGGAGGCTGGTGCCTCAGTTTCCCCATATGCCTATGTGCAGGCTGCTGGCGAGTCAGCTGCGGGAGGAGAAGCAGCATCATGAGGAGGAGGTAGAAGGGCTGCACCTTGACATCTGCTCACTCAAGCAGCTGAGCCAGCAGCAGGCAGCTCTCATCCAGGACCTGCAGCGGCACCAGGGGCAGGAGGGGCTGCAGTGCCATGTCCTGCGGCTCAAGGAGGAGAACTGGGTAAGGGGTGTGGGGGGTGGGCAGGACCAGGCTTGGGGCTGGCTTCTGTCCCCTTGCCCAGTTGAGGGAGGCTGGGTGAGCCCTACTGGGGCTGTCCTTGCCCAGGAGCTGACCCAAAAGCTGGAGAAGCAGGAGAGGACCACACTGAAGCTCCAGAAGCAGCTGAGAACCTATGTGAAACAGATCCAAGAGCTCACAAGTAAGTGTCTGCATGGGGCTGGCTGGAAGATCACCGGCCTGGTTTGAGGCTGGACTATTGCCCACTTTCAACATGGGGAGCAGAGCCCCCACAGACAGAGATGCTGAGAAGTTCTGCTTGGACTGAGCTGTAGGGACCTGATCTGGGTCCTATGGCCCAGGACACAACAGGATGTGACCTGTGTTCCTCTCCACTAGTGAAGAGAGATGCTACTGGGCCAGCGCAGGTATTGGCAGCATCCTCTGTGGCCCCATCCCAGGCCATGCTAGCATGGAAGATGGAGGATGAAGGGCGCATTATCAAGGCCATCATCACAGGTAGGGTTGGGAGAGATGTGTGCTCCTTATCCCAGCTCTGTTTTCTCTAGGGTTTCTTGCCAAGCTCTGTGTGAGCTTGTCCTTTCCATGCTGCTGGGGCAGTATCCTGCCTGACTCAGGATCTAGCTGCCTGGATCCCAGCTGTCCTGCTTTCCCTGCAGACTACAAACCCCAGAGGAGCCCTGGGGTGCTCCCAGACCTGCCTGCCTACATCCTCTTCCTCTGCTTCCGACATGCTGACTACTGCTGTGACGAGCCCCGGGCCCGGTCCCTCCTGGATGCAGCCATTGAGGCCATCAAAAGGGTCATGAAGGTGCTGGGCTTGGGGGAGTGGGTTGTGTTGGGGAGCAGGAGCTTCAGTGGCCAAGGGGTCAGGCACTGGTGTAGTGTGTGCCTGCCTGTGGCGTTCAGCCCCAGAATGAGGGGTGCTCCTGGGTTCCTGAAAAGGGTCCCACACCATCTGCACCCCCAAAGCCCTCCTCAGGCTCAGGGAGCTGCTGGAGCCCTGCTGACCCTGGTGCTCCCTGTTCCCTCCTGCAGAAGCAGAGTGATGACTTTGAGGTGGTGGCACTCTGGCTTGCCAACACCTGCCGGCTCCTGAACTGCCTGCGCCAGTACAGCCAGGATGAGGTAGGGCTGGGGGGGGGGGGTGTGCTGCTACCTCACTGGGAAGGGCAGGGGGCTTTGTGAGGCAGGGTTTGTCACCGCCTGGGGCTGCATGCTCTTTGCCTTCAACCCAGGCAGGGATGTGCTGGGCTGCCAGTGCTCCACACTTGTTCAGGGACCTAGCTGTGTGCCCTGGCACCACTCTGACTTGGTCTGTGCCCACAGAGCTACAGGCAGGGGAACACAGCATGGCAGAACAAGCATCGCCTGCAGAACGTGGACCCCCAGAGCTCCTGCTGCAGCCTGGGTGCCCTGGCTGTGCAGCTCTACCAGCAGCTCATCCGCACGGCTGAGAAGCGCCTCAAACCCATGATTGGTATGGCCTGGGCTCAGAGGCTGGGGGGTGCTGTACCCAGAGGGGGGAGATAGTTCCTCATAGGAGGCAGCCCCCAATTCAAAGCCTATCTCCTCTTTGAACATCCTGGCTTGAAAGGTGGTGGTTGGGGAGCTAAAGTGAGGTCAGAACCCCAGGGACTTTGGGCAGCACCCATGGGGGGCTCTATTCCCCCATGGTTGGGCTCCCAGCCTCATGGAGCTGGACCAGCAGTCGTGGGGCTATCACTAGACCCTGTCAGCCCCAGCTGGGATACAGGTCCAAGGAACACAGCAGCTGCTTGATGCACAGTGCAGGGCCTCTGACTCATAATGATGAACCTCTCCTACCTTTCAGTTGCTGCCATGCTGGAGAGTGAGCCCATCCAGGGCTTGTCTTCCTCCTGCCCTCCTGGCCGCCGCCGGTCCTCAGCCCCTGCCCACACCCTGCCTGAGCTGCTGCAGCAGCTGGGCTCCTTCCGTGCAGCGCTGGACCACCACGGGCTGGCACCCAGCGTGGGGCACCAGGCCCTGCGCCAGCTCCTCTTCCTCATCAGTGGCACCACCCTCAACTACCTGCTGCTGAGAAAGGACACGTGCTCCTGGAGCCGTGGCATCCAGCTCAGGTCAGTCCCTGTGCAGGATGGGTGCCTGGGGGAGCTGGGGCATGGCCCATGTCATTCCCCCCACCACCACCACTGACCTGGTGCCCTGGCAGGTACAACATCAGCCAGCTGGAGCAGTGGCTACGGGCAGAGGGGCTGCAGCAGAGTGGGTCCCATGAAGTGCTGGAGCCCCTGGTCCAGGCTGCCCAGCTGCTGCAGGTGAAGAAGGTGACAGAGGAGGATGCTGGAGCTCTCTGCAGCCTGTGCACGGTGTTGTCACCCCAGCAGGTACTGGTTGGGTTTAGGCTTGCTGCCTGTTGGGCACTGATCCTATCCTGGGGCTCCTTGGCCTCCCTGGCTGCACCAGGGACACACTGGGGTGGAGACCCCACCAAACCTTGACATGTCCAATGTGCTCAGTCCTCAGTCCTTCCCTGTTCATGCTTCCCACTGTTTCCTTCAGGTTGTGAAGATCCTCCGGGCTTATACCCCAGCTGCTGGGCTGGAGGAGCGCATCAGCCCCAGCTTCATCAGCACTGTTGAGGTAAATGGGATTGGGGAGGGTAGCCTGGGACCCCCCCCAACCCCCCCTCCCCACCCTGGGCTGGGGCAGGCCTGGGACCCCCCAGTGTTCTGTCCCCACAGAGGCAGCTGCAGGACCAGTATGGAGACAGACCCAGCCAGCTCTTGGTGGACACCAGCCACCTCTTCCCTGTGCACCTGCCCTTCACCTCCTCCCCCCTGCACCTGGATGAGCTCCACATCCCTGATACCCTCGACCTGTCCTTCCTTGTCCGCCTCTGAGCCCAGCTGCCCCACGGAAGGTGTCTGGGGGGTGGGAGGGCGATGCAGGCTGGGGCAGTGCTTGTGTGTGCTGGCCAGGGAAGTTGCTTGTTTATTAACACTCAGGAGCCCTGCTTGGGGTACAGCCAGGGCTCACTAGAGTCCTGTGCTGGAGCTTTGGCCACTTTTTAATCCTTGGAAAGTAATTAATAAAAGTCTTTGCAGATAATTTTGGAGTCTGAGGCTGTCTAGGGGGGGAAATACACTGGAGGGGGGTGGAGGGTGCAGAGGAGCTTGAGGATTGTCACTGGGCATTCCTGGGCCTTTTCATGCCTCTTCAAATAGCTTTAGAGGTTCAAACCCCTGCCAGGTCCAAAGTCCCCTCCACCCTGACTCTGCCTCCTCCCAATGCCTGTTCTTCCCCATGTCCCATCTAATCTTGCTCTTTCTTTGCCCTAGAAAGACATCTGGACCTGCAGAGGCCCCTGTGCTCCCTGGAGTGAGCAGGGTCCTGTGGGGGCTCTGGAAAAGGGGGACCTTGGCCACCACAAGACAGCACCCAGCAGAGAACTGGTGGAGCTGGCTGGGGAAAGTGGGCTGATGGGTCTTCCCCCTCGAGTGGGCAGCCAGAGGTCAAAACAGCAGCCCTCTGCAGCCCTTCAGGGGTGGGAAGGATTCGTGCTGGGCTGGGGGGAGTGCTCCTGGGCGCCCACTGGGCTGGCCAACACCTCCCAGTTCTGTGCCAGGCACAGGGGGAGCCTGGGGTGAGGGTCCTCAGTGTGGGGTGAGCTGCAGTGCTGGTGGCATGGGGCTGCAAACCAGGGAGGAGACCGGCTTCTAGGAGGTGAAAGGGGAGAGCTAGCCCAAGGATTTGGGAAACTGTCTGGAGTTCCTGGCCATGCATCACCTAGAGCAGGGCTGCTGCTGGAGCCCTGTGCCCCACCTGCCCTGGGCCTGGGGCTGCTGAAGGTGCTGAGGTCCCAGAGTAGAGAGGGTTCCAAACCTGGCCAAGGCTTGGCTGGGGGTCCTGGTTGACAATAGGGTGGCTATGAGACAGCAGTGTGCCCTGGGGCTGAGAGAGACAATGGGATCCTGGGGGCATCAGGAGGAGTGTGGGCAGCAGGTGACAGGAGGGGATCCTCCCCCTCTGCTCTGCCCTGCTCAGGCCCCAGCTGGAGTGTTGTGTCCAGTGCTGGGCTCCCTGGGATCAAACAGCCAGGGATCTCCTGGAGAGAGTCCAGAGGAGGCTGAGGAGATGCTGAAGGGCCTGGAGCATCTCCCCTGGGAGGAAAGGCTGAGAGAGCTGGGGCTGTTCAGCCTGGAGAGAAGAAGACTCAGGGGGGACCTTCTGAATGTCTCTCAATATCTGAAGGATGGGCTGCAGGGGGAATGACCAGCCCCTTCTCAGTGTCTGTGGGGACAGGACAAGGGGCAATGGCTGCAAGTTAGAGCCCAGGAAGACCTTTTCCCCAGTGAGGGTGAGGGAGCCCTGGGACAGGCTGCCCAGGGGGTGTGGAGTCTCCTTCTCTGGAGAGATTCCAGCCCCGTCTGGACACCGACCTGTGCAGTATGAGCTGGGGAGCTGCTTTGGCAGGGGCGTTGGACCCCAGGAGCTCTCAAGGTCCCTTCCACCTCCTACAACTCTGATTCTGTGCTCAGCTGCTGGCTGGGGCTGAACCACAGGGGTGAAGACAAGAGACCCACCACAGCAGGAGGGATATTGAGTGAAGTAGCCCAGTCTGCTTTCTGTGTAACAGCCAAGAAAAATCGATGAGTGACAGTAGTAGGCAGCTCTTTGGAGAGGTAGACACCCTCTATCCTGACCCGCTCCCTAGTGAGGTGTGCTGTTACTGGGGGCTTGGATCAGAGATGTCACCAAGTGTCCTGGTTCTGGCCAGGCTGGAATTACCCTCCCCATGCAGCCAGCACAGGTGAGCTGAGTTAACCCTGGGCTGTTCCCACACTCATTAGTACCCCAGCAAAGGCTTTGGGGCACAGCAAGCAGTGGGTGCAATGGACAATATTGAACCCTGTCCTACAAGTCAGGGCTCCTTTTAGGTCTGGTTGATTTGGTTTTCAGTTCTGTGACCCCAGCAACAGCCCTGGGGCTCTCCAGAGAGCAGCAGGGCCCTGCCTGGGCCCCTCTGTGAAAGCCCCTGACCTCTCTCTATGGCAGTGGGGCTTTGCATTCATTAAATCTGCATCCCTCCAGCTTAGGGGCAAGAATATTTTGAGGGTCTGTAGCAACCGCCTCACAGAGGTAAAGAGGGGAATCAGCTTGTTCAAGGGCAGAGACTGGCAGGACAAGGGGGATGGAGTGAAGCTGGAGGAGGGGAGAGTTAGATTGGATCTTAGGGGAAGTTCTTTGCAGAGAGAGTGGTGAGGGGCTGGACCAGGCTGCCCAGAGAGGGGGTGGGTGCCCCGTGTCTGGGGGTGTTCCAGGCCAGGTTGGATGGGGCCCTGGGCAACCTTGTGTAGCTCCAGGCCTGAGGTTGGTGTCCCTGCCTGTGGCAGGGGGTTGGAGCTCTGTGACCCTTGGGGTCCCTTCCAACCCCTGCCATTCTCTGATTCATTCTAGGTCTGGGTAGATGATCTCCACAGCCTTGTCCACTGATGCCCTTGCTCTGTCATGCAAGGCCGCAGTTTGCTCTTGGCTGTGTTGGCAGCCTCAACTCTGTCCCATGCCTGCACAGTGGTTGAGATAGAATTTTCCCCCACAGGACAGGGTTGTCCCAGCTCCATTTAACCCCATTCCTGCAGCTCTTGGCTTTTCAAAGTGGGGAAGGACACTGAAGAGAGCCAATGGGATCCTGGGATGCATCAGGAAGAGTGTGTCCAGCAGGTCAAAGGAAGTGATCCTCCCCCTCTACTCTGTGTTGGTCAGGCCCCACCTGGAATACTGTGTCCAGTTCTGGGCTCCCTGGTATAGAAAAGACAGGGACCTTCTGGAGAGAGTCCAGAGAAGGGTGACAAAGTTGATTAGGGGTCTGGAACATCTCCCCTATGAGGAAAGGCTGAGTGAGCTGGGGCTGTTCAGCCTGGAAAAAAGAAGACTCAGGGGGGACCTAATTAGTGTTTATAAATATCTTAGACATGGGGTGCAGGGGGAATTGGCCAGCCCCTTTTCAGTGTCTGTGGGGACAGGACAAGGGGCAATGGCTGCAAATTGGAGCACAGGGAGTTCCACACCAACATGGGGAGGAACTTTTCCCCAGTGAGGGTGAGGGAACCCTGGGACAGGCTGCCCAGGGGAGTGGTGGAGTCTCCTTCTCTGGAGATATTCAAGTCTCATCTGGACGCCTATCTATGTAATATGAGATAGGGAGCCTGCTCTGGCAGGGGGTTGGACCCGATGATCTCTTGAGGTCCCTTCCAACCCCTAAGATTTTGTGAAGAGCATCCCCCAGGCAGGTTGTTTATCCTTAAGGCGCATGGGACCAGGGACGACGAGCCTCTGGGTGCCCACCCACACCACCCCCCCCCCCCCACAGGAGCTGCAGTGAAGGGTGTGCTTTTTAATGTCAGGTATAATAAAATATTTTTACAGAGCCCAAAAAATTCAAAATAGTGCAAAACATTTCACTATCATGCATCCATGGCAGCCGCCGGCGCGGGGCCGTGCGGGGGGGGACAGACACACAGGCATCGGTGACACATGTGCTACAGGAGCAGAATTGGTCAGTTCAATCACATGCCGAACAGGACAGTTGGGAGAGGAGCCACGGGGCCAGGGGCACCACGGTTTAAGGGGTGGGGGGGGTCAGGGGGCTGTACCCCAGCCTGGCCGTGCGGGAGCAGCAGTTAGAAAAGGGGTGTAAACGAGAGAGGAAAGCTTCATCCTCCGGTCCCAGGAGAACCCTAGAGAAAAAGGACCCTGGGGGCCAGGCAGCGTGTCCTGATTTGGGATGGGGAGGGGGCTGAGAGAGGTATATTGACTCGTGGGGTCATGGGGGCTCTGTCTGCCCTGGTTCGTAGGGCAGGCTGGCCAGCTGGGGTGGCTGTACCCCACACCGCAGGCCCTGGCCTCCTGGGCACTCGCACAAGACACGCACACCACTGATCACATGGAAATGGTGGTTAATGGGAAACTGGGGAGAGGGAGGAGAGGCCTTTGGGGTGGGAAGGGTCTCACTTGCACCATGGAGGTGCCATGGGCGCTGCTGTGCTGCACAGGGGTGGCTGGTGCCCACTGGCCTGAGCAAAGGGAGACGAGTCACCCTGCTCCATTGACCCCAGCCTTTGCTTCCCCTCCGCCCTGCCCGCCCCGACCCCAAAGCCCTGGCACCCTGGCAGCAGTGGGGGTGGCAAGGCAGGGAAGACAGGATAGGGGCCGGGGGCTGCTCCCTGCCACTCCCGGCCCCGTTGATGCTGCTGCCAGCCAGGGAGGGGACCCTGTGTGGGGCGTGTGGGGGGCTGCGCCCACCCCCAACCCAACAGCCCCAATAGCCCTTCCGGGTGCAGGACACAGCCACGTAATCCGGCTGCCCCGTGTATGTACAGCTATTTACATATATACAAGGTGCTCAGAGGGCAGGAGCCTCCTCCCTGTCTCCCAGGGTGCCTGGGGGGTGCTGGGGGACAAGAGGCCATGGTCCTGTGCCAGTCACTCACCAACACCCCTGGGTAGGATGAGACACCACCCCATCCCCCTCCAGACCTTTCCTTGTGGTTTGGGACAGGATAGGGCCAGGGATGGGCCATTGGGTTTCCTCCATCTCAGCAAGGGTGGGAAGGGGCTGGTCTGTCCCATCACACAACCTGGGGTCCAGCCCTTCCCTGCAGCCCCACCAGCCCCAGCACCTTCCCCTTGGGGTTGGAATGGGGACATGGCCATGCTCTGCACTGCAGTCACCCAGCCCCTCTGGCCAAAGGAGGGACGGGGTGTCCATCACTGCAGCTGTGTCCCCTCCCTCCCCCACACCAGGACTGGGAAGGAGCCTTCTCTCATGGCCACTCTTATGGCTTATACATGGCTGGAGGATGCTGTAGAAAAGGGACCAGGAGTTGTGGGGGTGGGGAGGGAGAGAGGGCGGGGGACAGAAGGGGGAAGGGGTTTAACTGCTGCCCTCCTCAGTCGAGCGTGTGTCTGACTTGAGCTTGACAAACTCCTTGGCCACCTCATCGTTGTTGCGTTGGGAGAGGATGCGGAGAACAGTGAGGCCGGTGTCGTCCATGTGGATGCGGCGGCCCAGGGGCAGCCAGCAGGCACAGCCCGGCCGCTGCAGGATGTCCCGGAGCTGCAGGACAGCGATGCCCACTGTCCTGTCCTCCCGGGCGAAGCAGTAATCCTTCACACACACCTGCAGCTCGTAGCACTCAGGGCCAGTCTCTGTCCCCAGCGTGCTGCGGGGGGGGGGGGCACAAGGAGGGTTGGCACAGGGTATCACACACCCAGCCACAACAACCCCCCACCACCCCTCCCAGTCCCCTTCCTCCACCACTATGGGTGGTGCTGCCCCACCACCCCTTAAAAAAAGCCTAAAACAGCCCTTGGGGAACAAGCAAACTCACTGGCAGACCTCAGAAGGATTGGGGAGGGGGGGGCCTACACATCATGGGGACACATTCCCCTCCCCCCCAAGCCTGGCCCCATGTCCCCAGCCCTGTGGTGCCACTCACAACTGGAAGCTCTCGTTGTACTTGGGGGCCCAGCTGTTGTTCTTGGATTTGGTGGCGAATTTCCTCTTCTTGTCGCTGAGGTGGGGCCCGATGATGTTCACCTCGATGAAGGGCCGGAAGATGCCCGATGTCTGCCACTTGAGGTCATTGGCAGCCACCACTGCAAGGAGGGGACATGTGAGGCGCACAGGGAGCTGTCACCTGCCAGACCCCAGCGTGTCACCCGGCACAACCCACCTTTCACAGTGACTTTGTGCTCCCCAGTGCCGGGGTGGGTGAAGAGCTCCACATGGATGGACACCTCCCCGACGGGGTCATCCACACCAGAGCCTGTGCAGCAAGAGTGGGGGGGCATGAGTGTGTGTCCACCCTGTGCCCCTGACATCCCCTGCCCACCACCAACCCCACTGGAGGAGGCAGGTCACCCACCACGGGGCGGGAGAGGGTGAGCAGGAGGCTTTGGCTCAATGTGTCTTCTGCCAAAGGGTCCTGAGGACAGCAGCATGGGTGCACCAACTGTCAGGGACGGCTGGGGGTGTCACCAGGCTGGGCTGGGGCATGGCAGGACATCCCCAGCACCAGGCTGTTGCTCTGCCATCCCACCCCGCATCAGCAGGAGCCTCCCTTCCCCAGGCAGGGGCTGAGGTACCTTGTGTGAGGGGGCACAGGACAGCAGCCCAGCTCTCCCTACCAGGGATGTTGGCGGGGGGGGGTGTCAGCACTCCAAACCTGGCTCCAGCACTAGGCAGGAGGGACCCAGTCTGGCTCTTGTACCACAGGGCAGCTATGGTCCTGGCAGGGGCTTGGGGATGACCTGCCCCCTCTTGTACCTTCTCCTCACAAGGACCACCCCAAGTTCTGGGCGGGCCCCAAGCCTGGGGAACTTGGGTGACCTGTGACCAACAGCCCAGCCCACCCCATCCCCCTGCCCCCCCCGCCCCGAGAGCTGTGCATGCACCCATGGGTGAAGGAAGGGGTGCAAGGCAGAGGGATGGGCTCTGTGGGTTAGATGGGGCCAAGGAGATCAAACCCAGCTCAGCAGAAAGCTCCCAGGGTGGAAATAAGAGTGTGACAGAGGACACATCACCATGTGTCACTGCATGGCCCCCAGCATGAGGGTGCCAGGCCTGGGGGGGGAGGCTGGTGATGGCACACTCTCCATCCACCTTCATCCTCCACCCCACTCCCAGCACCCCACACACCCCCCCCAGGCACCCGCCACCCAGGCAGCGCCGCATGCTGAGCCGAAATGGAGGCAATGGTGGGCAAGGAGGGGGTGTCTGGGGCCAGGAGGCCAAGCATGGGGTGCAGTCCCAGCCCCTGGGGCAGGGTGCGATGGAGGCCAAGCAGGGCCCGTGGAGCTGGGCTCATTCCTCACGCCCCGGGGCGGGTGGACGGAGCTCGCCGGAGCAAGGCTAGTAATGGTCCTTCTGGCAGCAAGGTGGATGGGGGGGACACAGGCATGGCCTCCCCTGGGGCCACATGTCCCAAGGGGACAGCTCCCCAGCGTGCAGGGAGGTCATGGCCAGTGCCTGCCCTCAGGGCACCCCTATGCCCCTGGGGCATAGCCCCCCCCTCCCCGGCCTGGGCCTGGGCAGGGGGTGGTCACTCCAGCTGAGCACAGCTCCTCCAAATTCAGCCCAAAGCGGCCCTGGAACGTGAGCCCCTGGGCGCAGGGCTCTGCCCACGCTGGGGATCCCCAAGGCCGGGTGCTAGGAGGGGGCTCCTGGCCACCCCGGCCTGCGGTGCCGGGACTGTTACTAGCCCAGGCTGGAGGCGGCAGGCAGGCACAGGGCAGGCGAGCAGCACACGTACCCTTCTCAGGATAAATCTCTTCACTAAGGGTAAACCTAATGCCTTTCCCACCATGGACTAGTGGGAAAGAGAGAGAGAGACACGGCACAGAGTAGAGGAAGGAAAGGAAAAGGAAGGCAAAGGAAGGGAGGGAGGGAAAAGGAAGGGGAAGGCAGGGAGGGAGGGCAGAGGCAGGGAGGGAAGGCAGAGGCAGGGAGGGAGGGCAAAGGCAGGAAGTCGAGAAGGCAAAGGAGGAAGGTGAGAAGGCAAAGGGAGGAAGGGAGGAAGGAAGGGAGGGAGGGAAGGCAAAGGAAAAGGAAGGGAGAGAAGGGAAGGCAGAGGAAGGGAGGGAGGCAAGGAAAGGAGGGAAGGCAAGGAAATGATGTGTGTGGAGGGAGTGGGAACAGTGAAAAGAGGGAGGAGAAAACAAAGAGAGAGAAAGAGAGATCAGATCTCGCAGACAGACGGACAGCCAAGTATCCGGACAACACTGTGGAAACACAGGAGTGCCAGGTACCCCCCCCCGGGGG
Organism: Laterallus jamaicensis coturniculus; assembly: GCA_022605575.1. Taxonomy (NCBI): domain Eukaryota; kingdom Metazoa; phylum Chordata; class Aves; order Gruiformes; family Rallidae; genus Laterallus; species Laterallus jamaicensis. Next base: position 4,776,907 of record JAKCOX010000043.1, on the reverse strand, counting down.
TTCCTGGGGCCAGACTGCACCCAGGAGGGCTGGCACCCACCAGACCCAACCCCACCCCCCCCAACGTGACCGGCACAGGAGGCACAGACAGGACAGACATCCCGTGCAGGAGACGCACAGACAGGAACACGCACGTCCTGCTCCCCCAGCACAGGGACAAGGCTGGCTGGGGTGACAGCCCATGGCTGCCACCATCTCTGTCACCTCCTCGAGCAGCCGAGGGATGGAGGAAAAGGGCAGCATTTCAAGCCAAGAGATAGCCCTGCCTGGGACTCCCCCACCCACAGACCCCACGCCCGTGCCAGCCCAGCCATGCCCAGGCACTGGGGACACGCTCTTCTTGCTGGTGGAGGGCCTGGGAGTACCTCTGGGCACCCCTTTCACCTGCAAACCTCAGGAACAAACAGCCCTTCCCACCACCACCCTTCCACAACCCTAGCTGAGACTCCCCCTCCCCAACCCCCCTCCTGCAACCCACAGGGATGGAGGCAAGGTGGGGTCCTGACCGTGGGGCAGCTGAGCCCAGGGCAGGGATGGGGAACAGGGGGGGCCAGGGAGGGGCCAGGGCAGTGCATCCTACCCTGTGAAGCCTGGGTCTGCACGAAGGTTTTGATGAGGAGGTCGGTGGCCTGGGTGTAGAGGGACAGGGCGTAGCGCAGTGACTGCAGGTCGGGGCTCTTCTCCAGGAAGGTCTTCTTCAGCCCCACACCACCCGCGTGGAAGTATTGCTGGAGTGGGGAGACGGTCACAGGGGCCTCAGTGGCTCTGCTGGGAGGCCTTTTAGCACCCCCTCCCCCAAGGTCTAGAGCCCTCAGGGGTGCTCCTTTGTACCCCAACATGCCCTTACCTTGATGGTGTCCAGTGCCAGCTCCACCACTGCACACTGCTTTGGGGTCAGGCTCTTGGCTTCCTCACGGACCATGTGGTCCTGTAGCACACAAATCCTGCCCTCAGCATGGGACTGGGGCCCTGGTCCCCCCATCCCAGCCACTCCAGGACACCAGCACTGCTAGGGTCCTTGTAACAGTGCCACTGCCAGCCTGTAAATGCCACCCCCTGGCACACAGAGGGTCTCAGAGCACCCAGATTGCCCCCCCTCCCAGCCCACCCTCCTAGCCCTCACCTTCAGCTTGGAGAGCTGCCCCAGCTCCTTGGCTGCGTTGAAAATCATCTGCGTGCCCTGCAGAGAGCAAAGAGACAGGGACAGCCCCGGTGAGCAGCCAGGCTGGGGGTGCCATGGCCAGGCTGGGCATGCAGTGCCAGGAGCCTGCTGCAGCTCTGGGGGCTCCCTTGGCCTCCTCCAGGCTCCAGGGTGCTGGAGAGGGTGCTCCTCAGGGAGCCTCAGGGGCCACTCCAGGCATGGTGACGTGGGTGCAGGGAGCTGGTGCCACCCGTGTCCCAGCCCCTGAGCTTCAGGGCAGGTGTGTGGCTGGGGGACCCCAGGGCAGGACGTCACCCTGGCATCAGGGTCCTCACGCCCTGCTCACACAAGCAGCTTGGCCCAAGGGTCCCATCCTGTCCCCCGTGGTGCCCCAGCAGCTGCTCCTGGATGCAGCAGCACCCAGCGCGGCGCAGCGCTGGCACCACACAGAGCACCACGGACACCGGGGTGTGGGGAGCAGAGGGGGGGGACAGGGCACAGGGAGGATGAGGCACAGTCCCCCTGCACCCCATGGTGCTGACAGTCAAGCCAAACACCCTGCTGCCTCCCAGGCCCCTACCCAGCCCCAGTCCCAGGGAGATCCCCAGCCCCTTTACACCCCGCTGCCCCCAGCCGCCTGCGCTGCCCTGCGCTGTGCCACCCCCTGGGCAGGGAAGCCATTCCATGGGGCCCCCTGGCACGGCTCCTGGGGATGCACCCTATGGCATGGGCAGGCCCCACTCACCCCCTCCCCAGCTCTGACACCCACTCACCAGGCTGAGTGCCAACTCCCCTTCTTAAGCCCTCCAGTATGCAACTGGGTAAACTGGGAAGAGACAGTGGTTCCCACCTCCTTCCCCTTCCTCCTGGCACCAGTAGCTCCAGTCCTTCCCAGCAATGAGAAAGCCCAACATCTATCCCACTAACCATTACTGTCTGCAGGCATCAGCCCCCTCCCCAGTGCCCTCACCTTGTGCCCCTCCAATTAACCCTTTGTGCCCCCCACCCTCCGAGTTCTGTCCCAGTTCATCCTTCCCACGCTGCCCTCGTGTCTCCCAGCCAACAACCAGCCTGGGAGCTGGGGACACTGGTGTCACCCAAACAGAGCACGACAGGACGCTGTACTGAGCTGGGATTCCCCCTCCCCAACCCCACAGCACATGGGACAAGGGACGGGGAGGAGGCGAGAGGAGGGACCAGAGCCAAGTGGGGAGCAGAAGAGCCACGTCCTTACTTCAGTGTGACTGGGCAGCTTCACCCTGCTCTGGAAGAGAACAGCAAGGGACAGTTACTGGTGGCACCAGCAGCGGCCAGCCGCAGGTCCAGGCCCCCCACAACCCCCAGCCATGCAGGCTCTGGCCCTGTACTCTCCTCTGGCTGTGCCCCTTTCCCTACTGGTGCCACTGGTTCAGCACCAGTTCACACCTGCAAAGGCTCAGCCCTGGTGAAGCTGTGATGAGGATGCCAGGTCGCTTCCTGAGTGGGAGCAGGATTAGTCCCTGCCTTGTCTGGGGAAATAGCAGTAGGGGAGGGGGGACGGGAAAGTAGCTCCCCCAGCACCCTCAGCAAACTGGGGCAGGACCCAGCATCACCTGTGAGAGGAGTGGGGAGCTGGGGGAAGCTGCTGGCATTGCCCAGAGAGGAGCCAGCACAGCTCTTCCCCACAGCTGGCAGCCTGGAGGGCTGGGCCAGGACCCCCAGCCCAGCAGTGGGGAGCCCCCAGACAGTGGGAGGGCCCTGTGCCTGGGGACAACCCTGCTGAGGGCCCCAAGCATTGGGGGAAGCAGGCTCAGAGGTCCAGAGGATCTCAGCAGCCCCACGGGCCCCCGGCATACCCTGAACATCCCAGGATGGCCCAGCATCCCGGTGGGGGGGAGGGAAGTCACCTCTCCCCTTCCCAAGCCTGCAGCAGTGGGACAGGGTCATGCTGAGGATCTCCTGTGCTTGGGCACCCTGTCCCCACGCTGCCCCAGCCTGGAGGGATGCTGAGCCTGCCCTGAGATGTGCAACACCCCACCTACCCACCCACCCACCCACCCACGGGGGCTACACACGGCACGACACCCGCTCCCTACCCTGGGTGAGACACAGGAACAGGTCAGTGCCCCCATCCTGCACACAGGACAACACGGCACACCTCACCACCACACCACGCCACGGCACACCCAGACAGCACCACAGAGGAAGCACGGACAAGCCTGGACCTCCACAGCAGGCGGGTGTGGGGCCACCAGTGTGGCCCCCAGGGTGATGACACACATGGAGCCCACAGCTATTTACCTTCTCTGTCCCCTTGCCATGTTTTCTCAAGAGCGTGCCCTGTAGAAGCAATGTCAGAGGTTGAGTGGGGGGGGTGGGAGGGGGACAGCATGGGATGGGACACAGGGGGTGCAGGGCAAGGTTGGGCACATGGGGTGGCCGCAAGACGGCGGCAAAGACGATGCTGAGCTCCTAAGGGACAGAAAGGATCAGTGGGGGACTGGTCCCTGTCAGGGTGCTGGCCCCACAGGGGACAGGTCCCCTCTGGGATACTGGGTCAGTGAAGGACTGGTGTCTTTCAGGATGCTGGGCCAACTGGTGCCCTCTGGCATGCAGGATGTTGCTCTGATGGGGAACTGCTCCCCGCGCTGGGATGCTGGGTTTATGGGTAACTGGGATACAGGGATGTGGAGCCATGGGGAACTGGCCCCTGCTGGGATAGAGGGAGGACACTGAGTCAGCTGGCACTGGGCATGGGCAGCCTCTGGTGCCCTGCGTTCCCCTCCAGCTCTGGCAGAGGGGAGGGGGGTGCGTGAGGAGGGGGCAGCTGTACTTGGGTTTTGCACAGTTCTGGTCCAGGCAGGGTCAGGCCCAGTGACCACCCTGCACTGGTGGGGCACAGCAGCACCAAGAGGAAGGGGGAGGGAGGTCCTAACCAGCCTCCCAGGGGGCTGGGGCATGGCTGAATCAGGAGGGGGCTGCAGTGGGGGGTGGCTGGCAGGGAAGCCTGCACAGATGGGGCCAGCAGCACTGTAGGGCTCAGGAGGGTTTGTCAACCTGGAGGGAAATTGAGGGGTGATGGGTGACGAAGACCTTGTACCCCACCCCTGACACCCCCCAGTCCCCCAGCAGCTCAGCAAGGCTGGGACATGGGGGAGGTCTGAGGGGAGGCTCAGCCCCAGCCTGCTCCCAGGGTCTCTCCAAACGCTTCTGGTGGAGGCATAAGGTGTTGGGGGACATGGGGTGGGCGTTTGTGCCCACAGGGACTGGCACCCAGCACCCAACCACCAGCACCCACACTGCTGCTCCTCCTTGCTGGTGGTCAAAGCAGGGGTGGGGGCAGGATTGGGGGTGGACGTGGCTCTTCCCTTGCCCCGCAGGACACAAGCCCATGGCCACAGACTGAGCAGAAGTCAGCACAAAGAAACTGCTTGGCCAAAGCTGTGCAAGGGCCCAGCAGCAACCCAGAGAGTCCAGGAGTCCAGGCTCCCAGGGTCAAACTGGGACAGTGTCTCACAAGTCGTGCCAGCAACCTGCCCCACCACTGAGCAACCAGCACAGGGCCCAGAGTGTGGTGTCCCAGCAAGATGATCCTCTCTGAAGGCAGGAAAATCCTCTCCTCTCAGCCCCCCCCGGCAACACAGCCACACCCCAGCCAGGGCCTCAGGGGGGAAACTGAGGCACGAGGGGTCGGGAAGAGCAGCCCTGACTGCCAGGCACGTACCGCTCCTGCTGCTCATCCCTCCATCGGCCTCTCTCACCCTCAGCACAGAGCAAGAAGATAGGATGAGCCTGGGCTTGGCTGCCCTGACTACCTGCCCCAGCAGCACCCCTCCCACCCCAGCACTAACCCTTGCACCTCCCTGCATCCAGGCACCAAAAGTCAGTCCAGGACCTTCCCCCCCCCCACCGCCCTGAACCCCGCTGGGGCTGCGGGCCAGTGCCCACCAGGAGCCAGTGCCCACCAGGAGCCAGTGCCCACCAGGAGCCAGTGCCAAGCAGGCAGCAGGAGGATGGGGACCACAGAGGTGGACCGAGGCGGGAGCTGGAGGAGGGTGTGGGCAGGGCGCGGGCAGCCACACAAGACAAAAACTGGCGAGGCCAGGACCGACACACAGCGGACAGACAGACAGACAGACAGGGAGCTGCCGTACTTACAATCATCTGCCATTGAGAGGCGAGCGGAGCAATTGGAGAGAACAACCGTGACATGAGTGTCGGCCCCCTCCTCAATCCTCCCCAGCCCTGGCTGCCCCCCCTGGGCCCCCTCCAACAGAGCCAGGGATGTCCCCCATCTAACGTGCCTCAGCACTCCGTGTCCATGCCTTGCCACCGCCAGCACAGATCTCCACAGCCCCAAAGTGACCCCATCCCAACCTGCCCTTGTCTGTCCTTGCTGAGGGGTGGGGGGCTCTGCCCCTGGGGACCCAGCTTCAGGGAGCTGGCAGACCCCTCTCCACACATGCTCATGCCACCAACCTGCCCAGAGCCACCCTGGGTGGGCTGTCCCCTGCCATTGTGACAGGCTCCAGCATGACCCCCTTCAAGGACTGCCTCCCATCACAAATGTCACCCAACAGATCCCCATGTCCTTGCCACCCCTTCTGCCCTCAGCACAAGGCTCGCTGCCTCCAGGACGTGGCATGGCCACACGTGGCCAGGAAGGGACAGAGACAGGGCTGAGGGGGCAGCTGGGATGCAGTGGCACCAGCATTCCTGCTAGATTTGGCCACCCTTTAGCTGGGCTGTGACAAGGTGCCAGTGTGGTGGCACTGTTGAGGTGGCCAATGTGCTGTCCCACACAGACATGGCACAAGGAGCCCCACAGCCCCAGAGAGGTGACACAGGGGGTAGTGGCTCCTTGCACTCCAAGTACAAGCCTGAGCCCAGCTTTGTGACAGTGACAAAAGCCACCCGGAGTGACAGGGAGAGATGTGAGACTGACTCAGAGCCCTTGGTGTCACCTTTCCCTGCCTGACCCCACGGGCACAGCTGCCCTGGGAAGCTCTGGGGTGCATGGGAAGGACATATACACAGCAGTGGGCTGTGGAACCTCGAAGCCCTCTGAGGAGGGGTCATTCCCTGAGCTTTGCTCTGCTCCCCTAGAGCCTGTTCAGCCCACGAGCAGGGAACAGTTCAGCCCTGCCATGGGGATGAGCACCCCACCCCCACATCACTCCCATCCCCGTGAAGCCAGTCCCTGCTCCCCCAAACAGCCCTGGACCCACAGCAGGGCTGAGGTGGGTCCCTGCACTCCAAGAGCCTCCTGGTTCTCCTCCTGGCACAGGGACCATGCCCACAGTCTGTGTGGCTGTGCAGGGCACAGATGCTGCCCCAGCTCTGGGGGAAGGATGGAGAGGACAGGACACCCAGTTCTCCCTTCTGGTGCCACGATGGAGGTGGCAGGAAGGTCCTTTAGCAAAGCCAGCCAAGAGGGTGCTGGGCTGCACTGGGCACCCGTGTCAAGTTTGACCTTTCTCTCCTCCATCCCTTCCCTGGCCACGAGCTGGGGGCAGGTTTGGGGAGGCCACCAAAATCCCCACCCCCTCAGCAGCCAGTGAGAGCACCTGGCCAGCCACGTCCCACGCTGGCTGAAATCAGCCACCAGCTCCAGGGTCACCCATCCCTGGTCCCCCTCCTCACCACTCACCGTCTGGTCAGTGAGAGGGGGCAGGACGATGGTCTTCTCCATCGTGTTCATCACCAGCTTCCAAAGCTCCTTCAGCACCCGCTTCAGCACCGTCTTCTCACAGATCTTGGCAAAGAGTGTCAGGCTGCAGAGAGGGGAAGGGGCTGAAGGTCCCAGCACAGCACCCCTGATGCCACCCCTTGCCTGGACACCCTGTCTCAGGGCAGGTCAGGGGCACTGGTGAGGGTGGAGGTCCCTGTTGACCCACACACACACTCACTTGCTGTCCAGGAGGTCCATGATGGGTTGCAGGACGTTGTCAGCATCCTGTGCAACGCTGCTGCAGGTGCTGGCAGGGACGTTGCCAGTGCCTTTCACCTGGGCCAAGATGTCACCCATCTGCTTCACACACTCCTCAATGTGTGGCTGGAAACTGGGGACCACAACGCCCAGGCAGGTCAGCATCCCCCACAGCCACACCCAGGACCCACTTGGCCAAGCAGAGCCCCCAGCCTGGCCTCAGACACAGCTCATGGACCCCCACCCCAGCCTCTCCTTGTCCCACCACCCGTGTCCTCTTGTCCAGCTGTACCTGGTGGCAAAGACTCGGCTCAGCTCATCCAGGACGTTGTTGAGTTTCACCTGCAGTTCCTTGAGGATATCGCTGGCTTCTGTGTCCAGCTGGAGGAGGGACAGGTTGGAGAAGCTGTAAGGGTCCCTGGCCCAGCCCTGAGGAGGGTCTCTGCACCCTAAATGCACCCCTGGTGCAGGGTGAAGCCCTGACACGATGGGAGAGCAGGGTACCACAGAGTGGGACAGCGTGATCCCATACTGGAGTGAGGAACTGGGGTCTGCTCCCAGCACTGCAGAGCCAAGGAAGGGGCTGCCTCTAGGGAGTAGGAACTGACCCAGCCCCTCCCCAGGGCTCCCTCCCAGAGTCTCCCCCAATACACACCTCCTTCCCACCCATGGCTTCAAACATCTTCTCAAGCTGGACTCGGAGCTGCTGGATGTTGTTCATCAGGATGCAGGGCTGGAGGGGTGGAGAGAGGGCTCAGCAACAACAAATGTGTCTGGAAGAGCTGCCCACCACCCCAGGTCACTCCCACCCTGCACTGGGGGACACAAGGACAGTCACAGCACAGAGGCTGCCTGACAGCACTGCAGGGGCTGCCATCGAGGGCAGGGCCTGCATCATGGGGACCAGCTCTGGAGCTGAGGTGGTGGCCAATGTCACCCTGTGGGGACAGTCATGCCTGGCAGCATAAGGCAGGGGGGAAGCAGAAGGGAGATACACAGATACATCACCACTTTCTCCTTCTCCTTGGAGCAGTACGAGGCAAAATCCTTGGAGATGATCTCAGCATACTGAAGGAGCACATTGCTGATGGTCTGCAGGCACATGGGGGATGGGACCCACCCAGGCAGCAGCACACAGGAAGAAGGAGGGAGAGAAGGAGACTGTGAGTCCCACAGCAGTGAGACAACCCAATGCCTGGATAAACCCTGGGACCCATGGGTGTGCTGGGAGCAGTATGGGCACAGCCTCTGGAAGCTGAATCCAGCACATCTGGTCTCCACAGGCAGCTCCAGCACAGCTCATCAGCCACCAAGCCCACACACACCTCCCTCCCACACTGCAGCAAGCCAGTGGCATTTAATTAATCTACATTAATTAACCAATTAACTCATTAATTAGCTAATCTCCTGTGCTAGCAGAGCTGGGAGAGCCACAGGGTCTGTTGGTGGCACATTTGCTTGAGCTGTTAGAGGTGGTGCAATCTGTGCCCTACGTTGCTGCCCACCCCTGCACAGAAGGCAGCAGGGAACTCTGGGACTGGGTCCCCAGGGTGCTGCTGGCCCAGTGACCCCTGCCCCAGCAGCTGCCCACCTTGGCAAACCTTCTCATGTAGTGCCCAACAATCTGGGGGTCGGGGCACTCGAGTTTCTTGATGATTTCAAAGCTCTGGTTGAGCTGGGAGAAGACATCCACCACGGAGCAAGAGAAGAGCGCGTGCTCGGAGGTCTGCTGGAACTGGGGGGCAGGAGAGGAAGCGTCAGCAGGAAGGGGAGATTTTGGCATTGAGGGACAAGCCCCTCCCCCACCCCTGTGCCCCACTGATGGTGCATACCCCATCCTTCTTGTCCCGCTCCAGCGCTCCGTGCAGGAAATCCCGCGACACTTCCTCATTCTCATCCAGCCACTGGATGACAAAGGGCTCGAACCAACTGGAAAAGAGCCCCCCCAGCCCCACCTCAGTGAGACCCACTGGCCCCTGGGGCACAAGCAACCCCCCCTGCCCCCCTCAAGGGCTGTACTCACGCGGGGTACTCGGGGACACGGCTCTTGAAGGAGGGCAGCTCGGTGACATACTCGTTGTAGAGCCACTTCACCTTGAAGTGCAGGTTCATGTAGTCAGCACTCTTGCACAGGCGGTGCTTGTCATGCTCTGCACAGGGAAGGTGGGTGAGTGTGGGGGTTGCTTTGAGCCCCAAACCTGGGGGGGTGTCTGCCTGGCAGTTCCAGGGATGTCAGGGTAATGAGGTGGAGATGGAAGTGCCTCTTGGGTGGGATTTACACTAGGCATTGTGTTGGTGAAGGGGTGAAATGGGTTTGCTCAGGGAACAGGTGAGGTGGGAGGAGGATGCGGCTCCCACCCAGCTCCCCAACCCAGATGGGGGGGACTCACCCTCCATGGCATACTTCATGTCCTGAGCAAAGAGGTTCCACATCACCTCAGCACTGATCTTCCCCACGTTCAGTTCCTGGGGAAACCTGGGGTGGGGGGAAAGTGCAGACACGGGCTGGACCAGCCCCCCACTTGCAGATACACCCCCCATACCCCTCCCACCTGCCTCAGCTTCTCCATCTGTAGAATGCATGTTACAACCCACTTCCAAAGGACTAAAGTCACCGCTGCTGCCCCGTGGGCATCCCCCCAGGGCACGAAGCAGGGTCCCCTTTCCCAGCACCTACTCACTGGTTCAGGCAAGGTGTGTAGGAGTTCTTGTCCTCCTCGATGATGGAGACTATCAGGGTGATGAGCTTGGACCAGAAATCCAGGTTTTTGATGCTGGGGCCCTGCTCCTCAGGGGGCACCTCACCTTTCTTAGTCTGGAGGGATGGGGACACAGCAGAGGCTCCAGTCACCCCACCCATGGGGCTCAATTTCATGGTGGGGCCAAGGAGTAGGGTTCTGGGAATGACCTGAGACCCTCTGCAGCCCCTCCCCTGTCTGGCCCCTGTCTCAACCCCGGGTAAGTGGGGCTCAAACCCTGCCCAAGCCTTCAGGCTCATTCTGCTTGGGGCTGAGCACTCTGGAGAGGGAGCAGAAGCACCATGCAAAAGAGAATGGGGATGGGCAGGGATGGGGAAGCTCAGTGGGTGAGGGGCAATGGGGTGTCCCCACAGTGCCTGGCATCCCAGTGCACCCCATCCTCCCCCAGCCCCACGCACCGGGTCGGATTGGTACTCGCGACTGTACAGCTCGTGACAGTTGTTGAAGATGTACTCGTAGGTGGAGTTGAGGCAGGCTTTCACACAGTCCTTCACCACCTGGCTGGCTCGTGGGGGGCTCTGCAGCTCCTGGACCTGAGTGTGTGGGCAGGGAACAGTGCTGGAGACACTGAGGGACCAGCGTGACCCCCAACCTTACAAAGAACTGGGGGGGTCAGGAAGGTTCAGGCTCCCAACCAGCGGGACAGGGTGAGTGGGGCCCCAGAGGTACCTTCATCCGAAAGAAGGTGATGCTGGTCAGCAAATCCACTGTGGACTTGAGATCCTGCAGCCGTTCAGGACTGCTGGCAGGGAAGTTGTTCTGCCAAAGGGGAAGAAAAGAACAGAGCTGCACACACAGCTCTCATGGGGGTGGATGGAGTGGGGGGGGGGCGGTGTGTGAAAAACAGCTGCCTGTTGTTTCAGACCTTGTTAGACAGGTAGGGAAACTGAGGCACAGAAGGCACCTTACCCGGTACATGGAGAGGTCAATCCTCAGTGAGTTGTGCAGCTGGTCAAGGAGTTTGACAAACCTCTCCTTCTGCAGAGAAACACCCCAGAGCCAGGTGAACAAGGGAAAGGCAGCAGGAACTGTCCCCCCACCCTCCCCACTGCACCTGGTTCTTTCTGCCCTCATCCCCTCCCAGCTCATCCCTCTCCTTCCTACTGTCCTGCTGTCCTTCCTTCCCTTCATCAGAGCCCTGTGGGTGGGCATGAGATGCCTGTGGGGAACAGTGTGTGTCCTCGCTGGTGGCCGGGGTCACTGGCAGCCATCGATGGCTCCTGGGGCACACGTGGCTGTGCTGGGCACAGTGTGGATCCAGAGGCAGCACCGCATGGCCCCTTTGCCTGGGCCTGGGCTGCTCTACCTGCCCCCTGCACTTGAACACCTCTGAGCCTGGGCTTGGGGTAAGGGCAGGGGGAGGACGTGCAGGAGCCTGGCCCCTGGATTGAAGCTTTCAAAGACCTCAGGGAGAAAGGGCAGGGAAAGAGCAGCTGGGCTCTTGCAGCAGTTGCCCATCTTCAGGGCTGGGATGGTCCCCAGGACTTGGACACCTCCATGGGCTCCTTGCTCACCCAACCAGGGGGCACTGAGGGATGTGGGTAGGGAACTGCCCCAGATAGATGGTCTCCACTGGGGCTGAGTGGCTTTAATCCAGCTCAGCCCAGCTCCTGTCCAGGGACTGTGGGGCAGGAGGATGCAAATCCCACTTTGGGCTGCAGATCATCGGTCAGAGCTGAGGACAAAGCAACCAATCTGCCCCAAAACACTGTTGGGAGGCATCTCCTCTGCAAGGGTGTGTGGGGGGGAGGCTTTGGCCAACCCCATGGGCCTCCCACAAGAGCCCACAGCATCAGCTCTACCAAGTCATGGCTGCCCCATAGGGGCTCTGGAGAGCTTCAAGCAGCTCCCCCAAATCCCATGGTGAGGAAGAACAAAGGGGGAGAACGGGACAGGGCAGCGAGTCCCACGCTCGCCTGGCCGCAGTTTGGCCAAGCCCGAAGCCTGCACTGGCAACCGCAAACCTTCGGCGCGCTCGGCCGCCGGAGACGGCGACGCCAGGCTCTGGGCCCAGCCCCAGCATCCCCGCCGCGGCACGGCTGCAGCGCTCTAGCACTGGACACGGCGGGTGCTCGGGGTTAAAGCCACACGGCCGGGCACTTTAGGACCCAACCTTAGGTCTCTCTAAAAAAAGAGAAAGAAAGAAGTTTTTAAAACCCTCCACGTTAAAGAGAAAAAGGTGATTTCGTAGAGTTCTGTCCTCCTGCACGACCTAGAGACAAGGCTTGCTTGGCTCTGGCTGCCTCCTGCAACGGGAACGGGGAGGTGAGCCAAAGCAGGCGCTGCTCGGTGTTGGCGCTCGGCTCTCGCTGCATCCCTGGCTACCCAGCACTTCTCCTGACCCAGGGCTGGGCACTGATCCTGGCTCGACCCATGTGCACCCAGAGTTAAACACCTGCTGCCTCTGGGATGTCACAGGGTGGGGGAGGAGCTGGGATTAGAGCTCAGCCCCTCCTCACTCATGTCCCCCAAGGGTGCACCCGGTTCCGGCACAAACTCACGCCGGCACCCGTGGGTGCTGGCACAGCCAGGTGAGTTTGCAGCCGTCCCAGGGTGCACCCGACGCGCGCGGGGCCGTGCAAAACTCCCAGCGAGCTGCAGGGATGGCTCCTTGCCACCTGCTGTGATTCTGCCACCAAGGTTTGCCCCTTCCCTGCCCAGCACCCCAGCCCTCTCAGCCTCCAGCCGCAGCTTTACCGTAGTAATTTTGGGGAGCAAATTTAGACCTTCTCCCAGGAAGGCGGTGGCTCTATTCCTTCCTTCCTGCAAAGCAGGAGCAGGATGAGCTGGGCTGACTGCCCTGCCACCTGGCTGCAAGTTTGGAGCGGGGTGTTTTGCATGACCCTTTTTGCCCCTTGAGCCCCCCACCCCCTCCCAAAAGAAGAGAGAGAAGAAGGAAGGAGTGTTTACGCACCATAGGACTTACCCCGAAATTGGAAGCGGCAAAGCGGTCGGAGGCTGAGACGTTGGTGGAAGCGGTGGTGTGGGCGTAGTAGGCATTAATGTTGGCTAGCAGGGTGCTCATCACTGCTGGCACCCCTGGGCACATGTATTTGGAGGAAAGGCAGGCAAAATGCCTGCAGAGAGAAGCAGGAGGTGAGGGCACAAGGCCATGGGCACAGGAAGAGGCACGGGGTTCGGAGAGCTTGCATGGAGAAGGGGAGGGAGGGAGAAGGGGAGGGAGGGAGAAGGGGAAGGAGGGGTGCATGGAGAAGGGGAGGGAGGGAGGGAGGGAGGGAGGGAGGAAGGGAGGGAGAAGGGGAAGGAGGGGTGCATGGAGAAGGGGAGGGAGGGAGAAGGGGAAGGAGGGATGCATGGAGAAGGGGAGGGAGGGAGGAGGAAAAGGAGGGATGCATGGAGAAGGGGAGGGAGGGAGGAGGAAAAGGAGGGATGCATAGAGAAGGGGAGGGAGGGAGGGAGGGATGCATGGAGAAGCAGGGGAGAGGGATGCATGGAGAAAGGGAGGGAGGGATGAATGGAGAAGGGGAGGGAGGGAGAAGGGGAAGGAGGGAGAGAGAAGGGGAAGGAGGAATGCATGGCGAAGTGGAGGGAGGGATGAGCTGAGAAGAGGAAGGAGGGATGCACGGAGTAGGGGAAGGAGGGATGAGTGGAGAAGGGGAAGGAGGGATGCATGGGTTCAGGTGAGCTGGGAGCATGCCCACACCCATGGTAGGGAAGTAGGTGCAACCAGCAGCAGGGGAGGTGGGTGCCAACAGCGACCACCCTCACCCCGACACCCAGGGTATGGCAGCCCCTTTGGGCAGGGTGGAGGGGGAGGGAGGAGGGCGAGCGACTCACGTCATGGCCTGGTAGATGGACTCCACCCCGTAGCGCATGGCAAACTCATCCACGATCTCCTGCGCCGTCTCATCGAAATACACCTTCCAGGCATCGTCCCCCTTGGCGTCCGGGATCTTCACCACCCCGTTGTTTTGCAGATCCGTCACGAAGTGGAAGAGGTTCTGGAGGTACAAAGGAGCCCTGTCAAGTACCCTGAGTGGGTGGTGGCAAGGCCGTGGGGCTGGGGTGGAGCCCGTGCCCCTCACACCCCCCGGGCTGCTCACCTCGTGCAGGCAGGTGTACTGGACGTGGTAAGGAGCCACCTTCTCCTCGCCTTTGATCTCCACACTGATGTGCAGCCGGATGGCCCCTGACACAGCTGACTTATCTGTCCGTTTGTCTGCAGGGGTACAGAGGGAGGGATGAGCCAGGAGGCTTCCCCAGAGCCACGCCACTCATGCCAGGCCCCAAAGAAGGGAGGACGGCTGCAGCATGGAGGAGTTCTTGGAGCTGGGGCCAAGGGGACACTGGCTACCAAGGGCAGCCAGGCCAGGGTTCAATGCAGGGGTGTGGGGGTGGTGAAATCTCTGGTCACTATAGAGATGAGGCTTCTCCGTGCCTCAGTTTCCCCTCTGCAGAGGGCTGGTGCTTCAGACCTCTTGGGCAAAGTGCTTTGAGAACGGCCCTCGATCCCCGTGGCTCCTGAATGACCCATTTTTAGCAGTAGAGCCCATACCAATGCACAGCCCTCACACCAGGGCTGGCAGCACGTCCCCCGCGGAGCGCAGGGCCGGGGGTCCCAGCCCAAGTGGGTTGTGCCAGGGCAGTCGGTTACCGAGGTTGTACCAGACGTCCATCTCCCCACTCAGGGTCCGGACCTCGATGATCGTCTGGCCCAGGAAGTCGTCAGACTCCCTCTTGAAGCGCTGCTTGACACGGGACTTGATGTCGTCATCTTCGTCCCAGACACGGACCTTGATGCGGTCCGAAGAGTTATGGCACTCGCTGGGGAGGCAAGAAGAGGCAAACCCTGGGATGAGCAGGGAAACCTTCCCAGCTTCTCCCCAGCCTCAGTTTCCCCAAATAAGAAGGACCATCCCAGCCCCAGGAACTGGGGAAGAGAGTGGATGCGAGGGCACCAACCCTCCCCAGGGGACTTGACAGGGCTCTGCACCATGCCCAGGCAGGACCAGTCCCCTCTGCCGGGACCCAACCCGTCCATGACACAAGACTAGCACTCCCAGTGACCCCAGCAGCCCCTCTTCACCCTCAGCTGGGGCAGGATGAGGCCTCAGCTGCCACCCCACTACACCACAGGGACATGCTGACAGCCAACGCTGACCATGAGTGGCCACAAAGGGGCACAGAGGGGCCAGGGGTGAACTTACAAGTGGAAATTCTCCTCCCAGACTGGGTTGAGATTGCCGTAGATAGTTTTGGTCCTTTTTTTTGTCTTTCCAACCTGGACAGTGACATACGGGTCACTGGAACCTGTCTTATCCTTTGCTTGCAGGCCCTGGGCACAAACCACTGTGGCACAGCATGGCACAGCACGGCACACACCCCCATGCACACAAGGCACACAGGTAGCACACACAGCGGAGAGAAGAGAGAGAGGAATCAATGCCACAGCCATACTGAGACCCCCACAACAGGCCCCTGGGGGCTGAAGCCACTTTTGCAGGATGAGGGGCCTGGTGGGGGGCTCAGAGCACCAGGCATCTTCATGGACAGGGACAGGTACACGGTGCCCCGTGGCACACGGTGCAGCCAGTGCCTACCTGTGATGCTTATCTTGGCTGACCATTTGGAGGTGCCATCCAGGACACTCTGCTTCACTGCCTTCATCTGCTGTGTGTGGGTGGTCTTGGTGACCCCAAACACCTCCTGGATCAGCTCAAAGATCTCCGGCTTGTTGCGCTCTCGGATCTTCATGCGGTCCTTGAGCACCATGATGATGTTCTGGGTCCGGTCCTCAGCTCCGTGCTTGGAGCTCTTCTCTGCCGCCCCTGGGGGAGGACAGTGATGGGTGAGATGGGGTGGGGAGGGGCAGGCAGCATCCCGAGAGCACCCCAAACCCACCATGGATTCAAACCTGGAGCAGTCTACGCCCTGCCCAGGACAGACCTGCCCTGCTCACCACTTCTCCCAGGCACAAGGCAGGAACCTATTCTTCCCCCAGGCTGCTCCCTCCTCCCTCTCCAAAGCGAGAAGAGACCCAGCTGCAGGACAAAGGCCCCTTACTCTGCAGGCAGTCAGCATTGAGCAGGTCCTGGCACTTCTCGTGGCACTTGACGCCGCACTCGGCGCAGCGCATGCCCTGCCGGGCGATGCCCCAGAGCAGCCCCTCGCACTCGTAGCAGTAGGTGGGGGTGGTGGCTGTCCACACCTCGAAGTTGTGGGGCGTCGTGCAAGAGATTGGGTACACTAAGGCTTGCAAGGTCTTCTTGTAAACATGGTTTTTCTGTGCAAGGACAGAAGAGAGATGGGGAGAGAAGCTCAGGCAACGTGTGGGGACCCTGTCCAGAGGTGCCGGGTAGAGGTGCTCGGTCACCACCGCGCATGGACAAGCTGAGGACAACCACCACTGTACCCCGGTGTGGCTGTCAATGTCCTGGCTGCTTTGGCAATGCCAGAGGAGGAAGCTGGTGTGGTGCAGACCACACATCTCCACTGCTGGCTGGGCCATCGGGGGCTCAGCTCCACCCACCACAGCCCCCCAGCACCCAGCTGAGCCCAGCACCTACCAGCTCCTCATTGTTCAAGGTGCTCGAGGCCAGTGCAGATGTGATTCCTGCTTTCCTGGACTGGACCAGGGACTGTGGGAAAGAAACACAGTTTGGAGATGCATCAGAGCATGGGTGTTCCCTCCTGCTCTCCTTTGGGGTCCCACTGGCCTGTGCGGACCCCACTCCAGACGGGTGGGTGCTCACTGCATGGCCTGGCAGTGGGGACAGTGACACCAATGTTACAAGCACCAGCTGGCTGTGCAGTGGGACTGGAACCAGTTCAGCAGCCCATAGCATTCCCAGTTCGGCCCCACCAGGGCAGAACCTCTAAATATGAGTCCAAAACCCCAGGGAAGCCAGGGAGGGGGCACTTACCATTGCCTGTGTGCAGCGGGTCCGGTGAGGGAGGGAAGAAAAGGCCATTAGTGTGAGTCCCCTCACAGCAGAGCGAGTCCTGGCCCCTTCCTGGCTGGAATGAGCAGGAATCGGGGCAACACCGAGCCCACACCCAGCCCCTGGGAGGTTGCCCACCCCAAGCCACAGTGCTGGCTGCAGACCACCTGAGCCCCACACTCAGCACACCCTGTCACCACCCAACACCCCGAAACCCCAAGACTGACACAGCACAGTGCAGAAGCATCAGCAGCTGCCCAAGCGGGCTGAGGGGTGGAGGGCACTGGGGTGAGGGCAGCAAGAGGGGGGCAGCGGGGCAGGCAGGTTTGGGACAGGATGGAGGCACCCCGGGGAGGCACCCCCAGCACAGGGCAGAGGCAATGGGGGGTAAAGAGAAGGGAAAGGTGGTGAGAGACATCTAATTCTGGGTGCAAAGGGGGTCTGGTTCCCAAAAATGCCGTCTCTTGTCATGGGGGGTGACAGCAGAGTGACCTTGTGCATTACAGCCCAGGGGCTGGATGGGACCCCAGTATGGGGACTGGGCTGTACCAGCACAGCGTGACAATGGTGAGGACAGGAGCACAGGGACAGGGACACTCAGAAAAGCCAGTGCTACCCCTCCTCCAGTACACGGGTGCATCTGCCCGGCACTAAAGCTGTGGGGAGCCCATGGCTGGTGGGACAGGAAGGGACAGGGACACGGTCCTGGGTAAAAACTGGGAAACCAGACGCAGCCCTGGGAAGTCTTGGGCTGATGCTTGGTGTAGGGACGGGACCCTGGAGCTCCGTTAAAGAGAAGCACCCTTGAGTGGGGAGAGCCCAGCTGTGCCATCCTCATCCTCACAGCTGCCCATTACAACGCCCAGGGCCAGGAGATCCCTGAAACAGCCTGGGACACCCCTTCCCCCTGCCAGTGGAGCTGGAGGAGGCTGGGCAGGGCTGGCCAGCCAGCACCCAAGGGTGCTTGCTCTTTAACCCCTCAGACCACGCTCACCAGATCGCTGACTAGAGGGAGAGATTTGCGTCCAGGCTTAATGTCGGGCATGCTGTTAATGCAGCGCAGAAACCTTACTGCCGCCCCCCTGCCGCCACGGGTGGCCAAGCCAGGCCGGAGGAAAGAGAACAGAAAACACAAGCCAGGTTAGAGGCAGTTGGGGAGGGGGCACAGGGCTCAGCAAGCGCCAGCCGCAGCGGGCGGGCGGCGCGGTCCAGCGAGGCGCAGCGGGGACGAAGCCAGCAACTGTGTGGGTCAAGGCTTGAGGAGGAACCTCACCAAATCGCTAACTAGGGGGATGGGTTTTCGCTTGCGTATGTCCGGCATGCTGTCTATAATGATCAGCCCACCGCCAGGCCTGGAAGAGAGATGAGAGTCAGCAGGGAAGGGGAAACTGAGGCAGGAAGGGGCCCCCTGATATTGCCCCATGTTGATGGGCAGGACTGGTTGGCACCCACCCATGGGATGCTCTTCCCCACCACCGTTGCGGCCAGGGCAGGGATCGATGAACTAAAAACTGATGGGAAAAGGGATTCTGGCAGAAAACACTGATTCTCCCCATGTGTTTTGTTTCAGTTGTGTGACAGGGAAAGGTGGGGGAAGCACAGCCCAGCCTGTTTGGCTTGGGCAGCTTTGGCTCTGCAGAGAGGAAGGGGAGAGCTGGGGTTTCCTGCTGGGGCACCGAAGGGGGACACTGAGCTGTTCTGCAGCAAGAGAAACCCAGGCAGGAGCACAGCTTTGCAGCCTTCAACCCTGGCCACAGGAAGACTCCAGTGTGGTCTGGTGGGTACTGGAGGAGACATGCAGTTCCTGCCTGGGTCAGCAGGAAGGGACAGACCCATAGTGACCCACAGCCCATCTGGGTGAGGGATGTAGGGTTGGTTCCCCATGGCATCACTCGAATCCCACATGGCAGGAGAGAAGTGGGGGACCTGCCACCCTGGCTCCGTCCCATCCCAACCCACTCACCTCAGCAGCAGCAGCTCTTGGGGATGTGGAGCGGTGACATCTCTGCTGGCTCCTCTCAAAGCATCGGGTGACCAGCCTTCAGTCCAAAAATCTGCCTCCCCCCAATATCCCCACAGCACAGCAACCCTTCCCCATGCCAGCTCCTCAACAAACTCATTAATCGCTTCCTAATGAGGAGGGGAGAGCAGCCTGCGAGCCCCCCTGATTTCCCCATATACTCACCCGCCTTTAAACCACAGGGACTTTGCTTCTCCATCACCTTCCCCACGAGCCTGCAAGACACAGGGTGGCTGTCACAGGCACAGCACTGAGCCCCCACTGTGCACCACAGCCCCCCCCACCCAGGCACCAGTACCAGCCCAGCGCCCAGTGAGCGCTCACAGCTTTACGGGATGGGTGAAGAAAAGCGCGTGTGGAAAATGATGGGGCTCTTCCCAGTAAAGGGCTTGCACTGGGAATGCAGTGCTTGCTGGGCAGGCTTCAGCGGGGTGGGGGTGGGGATTGGGTTGGCACAGCAGTTGAGGGGTGCTCCATGCAAAACTGTAGGGTTTGGGGGATGGAGAGAAGCGCAGGGAAAAGAACCCAGAGCACACAGGGATGGGATGTGTGCAGGGAGCGTCCCGCAGAGCCACCACCCTTGGTGGGGGGGCTGTTTTGGGGGAGATGGGAGGCCAGAGCCCATCATGCCTCCCTGACGGGGCGATCCCTGCACGCACACACAGGCAGAGGGCAGGCATGGCAGGAGCAGGGCATCATGTTGGGCATGCTTACCTGCAGGCAGGCTACACCCCCTCCCTACGGAAGGGGAGATGCGAGCGCAAGGGCCATGGTGGTGGACAACTGAAAAGAGAAGCGGTGGGGAGGGGGGATCGAAGCCCCAGGGGAGCGAATCCAGAGCCAAAACAAAAAGAAAAGATGGAGGATGGAGTCTAAAAACAGAACAAAAAATCGTCAGCTCAATACAGGGGGAGAGGTGGGGAGGGGCTGCACCAGCACACCACATGCAGCACACACCGAGGGAGGAGCTGGGGGGGGGTCCTGCTTGGCATGAATGGGGTTGTGGGACCAACACAGTTGGGGTCCCCCAAGTCCCCACTGCCCTCGGGGTGTAGGACATCCATGGGGTCGGGGTGTGGAGGTGTCTGGAAGATGCCCAGGCGTGGGGAGGGGCCATGCCCCCAGCCCAACACTGGGACCGGGTGGTGGGTGGCCCTGGGGTTGCTCACCTCCTGCAGCTGCATGCAGACCTTGTTGAAGGCACGCAGCCAGTTGGCTTTGGCTCGTGCTTTTGGGTCCTGCACCTCCACCTCTGCCTGCTCCCTGCAAGCAAACATACCCTGCTCAGCCCACAGTGTGGCACCGGGGCAGGGGGAGTCAGACCCCACACCCCAGGCAGGACTGAGGGATCTTGATGGGCCTTGAGCCAGCGTGGCCGTTGCAAAACCCACCTCAAGCTACCAGCAAGGACTCTAAGAAGGTACCATGGGCAGCACGGTCAAGGCAGGGTGATGGGGGAGGCCAGGAATTCTCCCTCCCCTGAGAGCCCTGGGCCTGGGTACTCATAGAATCATAGAATGGCATGGGTTGGGAGGGACCCCAAGGGTCACAGAGCTCCAACCCCCTGCCACAGGCAGGGACACCAACCTCAGGCCTAGAGCTACACAAGGTTGCCCAGGGCCCCATCCAACCTGGCCTGGAACACCCCCAGGGACGGGGCACCCACCCCCTCTCTGGGCAGCCTGGTCCAGCCCCTCACCACTCTCTCTGCAAAGAACTTCCCCCTAAGATCCAATCTCACCCTCCCCTCCTCCAGCTTCACTCCATCCCCCTTGTCCTGCCAGTCTCTGCCCTTGAACAAGCTGATTCCCCTCCTGTTCCTCTGCTCCCTCCAGGCACTGGCAGGCTGCAATGAGGTCCCCCCACAGCCTTCTCTTCTCCAGGCTGAGCCAGCCCAGCTCCCTCAGCCTCTCTCCAGAGGGGAGCTGCTCCAGCCCTCTGAGCATCTCTGTGGCTCCTCTGACCCCTCTCCAACAGCCCCACATCTTCCTTGTGTTGGGCCCCAGCTCTGGACACAGGATCCAGCTGGGGCCTCCCCAGGGCAGAGCAGAGAGGGACAAAGCACAGGGCTGGGGGGCTGCTGGTGACGCAGCACCTGGGTTGAACTACTTCACCACTCCCCCCCGCCCCATCATGACATCCTCCAGCCTCTCCCTGCAATGCTGGAGCCTCCTGGGGTTAAGAGCTCCAGACATCCCAGTGGCTCCCAGCCCAGAGAGATCTGGCAGCCTGGACATGCTGGTTGCTGAGAGGAGGGGTTCTCTCCTCTCTTGCAATATCAAAACATGGAGGAAAGAATAAAACCTCCAAACATCCCAGGCTCCTAGAGAGCTTGGTGTGACCTGACACTGGAGATGGGTGCCCAGAACTGGGCTGGGATGAAACCATGGAGAGCTCAGGAGACAAACCTGCTCCAGCTGGCTCTGTGGAGCCTTCCACTAATCTGTGGTCCCCAGCACTAATCCATGGTCTCCAACACTAATCTGTGGTCCCCAGTGCTCAGTGAGGGACCCCCAAGCCCCCTGCCTGGAGAACAGGCACTGCAGGCAGACATCAGCTTGGACCTACATGTGTATTTTTTTTTAAGAAAGGCTCCTTACCCATTCTTTCAAACAGAGATTCCCTCCCTTGGCTGTGGAATTTAAACCAAATACAAGACTGGAAAAGCCCATGGTGCTTCCCCTCTGTGCAGGGTGGGGGCACCCACTGAAACATGGGAGAATGGATGCATCTGATAGCTAAAGGCAGAGCCTGGCACATGACCTACTCACTGGCTGTACCAGGGACCCAGCCACCACCAAGTGATTCATCTCTACAGCTCAGGAGGCCACAGGTGAGCTTTTGCCAGTGGCCTGGGGAAAGGATTGATCCCTGTGAAGGAAACCTCTGGCTGTGCCAAGCTCTGGGTACCCCCATCCAGCCTCGAGGCGATGGCTTGAGCAGGAGGAGAGGGATTGCAGCCCCAAACCCCCTCTTCCCTCATCCACAGGTTGTAAACCTGCACCCCCAATCTCAAACACCTTGAGTGTGGGCAGCAGGTCAGGGAGGTTCTCCTGCCCCTCTGCTCTGCCCCAGGGAGGCCCCACTGGGAGCAGTGTGTGCTGTGCTGGGCTCCCTGGGGCAGCAAGGACAGGGTGATCCTGGAGAGGGGACAGCAAAGGGCTGTGGGGATGCTGAGGGCACCAGGACATCTCTCTGGCACAGAGAGGCTGAGGGACTTGGGGCTGCTCAGCCTGGAGAAGAGAAGGCTGAGGGGGATCTGCTCAGTGCTGAGAAACCCCTGAGGGGTGGGCTCAGGAGGAAGGGTCACTCTGTGTTCAGGGGGCCCAGGGACAGGACAAGGGGCCGTGGGCACAGACTGGAGCAGAGGAGGTTCCACCTGAGCCTGAGGAGGAACTTCTTTGCTGGGAGGGTGGCAGAGCCCTGGGCCAGGCTGCCCAGAGAGGTTGGGGAGTCTCCATCTCTGGAGACACTCAAACCCTGTGATCCTGGGCACTGTGCTGTGCAGCCTGCTCGAGGGGACCCTGCTCTGGCAGGGGTGGGACTGGGGTCCAGAGGTCCCTGCCAGCCCCATCAGTCTGAGACTCTGTGAGCTCTGCCCCTGCTTAGTGGGGCACTGGTGGTGGGTCCAGGGCAGCGAGCCCAAGGGGACCGACCCTCCTGGGTGGCACAAGGTGAGCTTGCCCACCTCAGTGCTGCAGGCTCCTGGAAGAGCCCTAAACATGGCAGAAGATCCTTGGTGCTGCCCCTTGGCACCATCAGCCCTGGGCCACCTCTGGGGTGGATGTCACCAGGCATGGTGCCACCCCAAGGACACCACAGGTCAACATCTCCCTCCTACCTCTCAGCTGGTTCTGGGGCCTCAGGCTCAGGGGCTGCCTCTGCCAGGGGAGCTTCATCCACTCCCTGCTGGGCCTGGAGGGTCTCTGGGGTTTCCTGGGGAGCAGAGGTGTCCTTCTCCTCCTTCCTCTCCTCCTTTCTCTCCTCCTTCCTCTCCTGCTGCTGTGGCTTCTGCTGTGGGACCAGCTGAGGCTGTGGCTGCTGCTGTGGGACCTGCTGCTGCTGCTGCTGCCCAGGGGGTTTCTGTGGCGGGGGGTAGGCATCGAGCTCAGGGGTGCCCTGCTCCTGCAGGTCCTCCTCTTCCTCCTCCTTGGGGTAGCCTTCCTCATTCTCGCTGTAGTCCTCATTGAACTCTTCCTCCTCCTCTTCCTCCTCTTCCAGGTAGAGGTCATCATCCTCCTCCTCCTCCTCCCAGCGCGGGGAGTCCTTGCGGTAGCTGACGGAGCTGTGGCAGGAGTGGTAGGAGTCGCCGTCTCGCTCATCCAGCTCCGAGTCCCGCAGGCTCTCGTTCTCGAAGTCCTCGCTCAGCTGGGAGCTGCCCTGGCTCAGCTCGGCCGACGACGCGTAGCGGCTGCTCCCCGTGGGGCTGCAGGGCCAAGAGGAGACAAGGACAGGGCTCCCGTGGGTCCAAGCCACAGCCCCACCTGCCCCGTGCTGCCGCAGGCAGAGCCCCAGGATCCCTGCACCGAGGGCAGGGAAACGTGTGGCTCCCTCTGGGGCACAGCCCTGGGTGAGCATCCGGCTCCTTGTCCTGGGGGTGGAAGGCTCCCCCACGCAGAACACGGTGTGGGATGGGACTGGGGCACTCTCAGGGCTCTGATCTTCCTGCCTGTGCCCTGGCTGAGCGTGGGGACCCAGGGGATGGTGTTGATCCCCTTGGCTCACCCCTGCCAGCCATGGGGGCAAAGCGCAGCCAGGCAGCACCCCCAGCCAGATCCTCCCTCCTGCTTCTGCCAGACCCCCACAACCTGCCCCCAACCCACAGACCTGTCACCCAACCCTGACATCCCAGCGCTCCCTCTTGACCTCCAAGGGCACCCCCTCAACCCCACAACTCCCCTTCACCACATCATCCCTACTTTGGGCACGGGGCAGGGTGCCCTCTCCACTCTCCCTGTCAGAGCAGACCCCTTCCCATCGCCCCATCTGGTCCACTGGCCCCAGCCCCTCCAGCATCCCCCTCTCACAGCCACCTGCACCTGGGGGGGGCAGCACCAGAGGGGCTGCCTGTATCCCAGGAGGCTGCCAGGGATGGGGCGGCCACAGGGCTCAATGGGGAGAGGCTCACATAAGCACACATGCAGACAGGACAGGGACATGCCTAGGAAGAGGCCGACACCACGTCTCCAGCACCGGCAGCCAGGGCACAGGGGTGGGCAAGGGGACAGGGGCGCAAGGGGAAGGGACGGGCAGAGCCCCGGGTCCAGGCTGGTTGGGCCAGGAAGTTGGGAGCCAGGGGACAGCACAGGGAAGAGGGTGCCAGGAGATGCCCAGGCTGGTCCCAGCAAGGAGGGATACTGGCATTGTGCCGGTAACTTGGGAAGGGGGACTCAGGGCACAGGGGTGAAGGAGACACAGCTCATGCCCAGAAACTCCTCACCTCCCCAGCCTGATCCTGGCCAGAGCTGGGAAAGGGGCCCTTGTCACATCACAAGGATCCCAAATCAGTGTGCGAGGCTTTTGTCCAGCTCCCAGGGGGGTGACCAGAAAGGGAAGGTGGAGTTTGAGTCCCCAAGACCCCAGCTCCTATAACCTGCTGGCACAACGGGGAACCAGCAGCGCAGCTGCCGGCTGGTTGCTGTGCCAGTGAGCAGGACCAGGGTGCTGGGGCATCACCCCCATGAACCGGGGTGCAGCAGCAAGAAGGGACACCATGGGGCGAAGGGACACCACGGGGCCAAGAGACGCCTGGAGCATCCCACCGCTGCTCCTCTGCAAGGTGGTCCAGGGCGGGGATGGGGGGGGAACCCCGCAGCGGCACGAGGCCGCCCTTGCCGGGACTGGTGTTGGCCTCACCACGGCGTCAAGGACCAACCACAGCACTCTGCGACGGCACATGGCACGCGACGAGGTAGCGACCCACCTATCCGATAGGTCTAGGGACCGCCTGCTCTCAAGGGAAGGCTGGCGGCTGGTCCGCCTGCTCGACTCGGAAGCGGACTCAGCGTCGCTGCGTCCGTTTGCGGCAGAGTCGACGCTACCATAGCGTCTGCCGAGGAGGAGGAGGAGAGGAAGATGATCAGCGAGGTTCCGGCTGCCGCCCCACCGCCACCCACCACATCCCGGCATCCCCTGCCACCGCGGGGATGCCAGCAGGGAGGCTCCGTCCTGGTGGATGGATGGGGCTGGCACCTTGGGTGTTGGTGAGGAACTGGGCTGTGCTGTGACCGCAGGGACAAAGCACTGGGCAGGCGTCCCTGCCTGCGGCTCTGCCTACAGCCACGACCCCAGCCAGGCCACATCCTGCCAGCAAGGACAGCTGGGACTTGGGGGTCCTGAAGCCCAGCAAGGACAGAGCAGGGTGACCCAAAAGAGCTTGAAAACTTTCCAGTGAGAAGCAAAGGCTTGGGGCTGGCACCATGCCCCTTTTCCTCGCCTCGGCATCCTTCCCTCTGTCACCCACCGTCCTGGGAGTGCCATCTCTGGCATCACCCTGGGGACCCACTGGCCTCTGCCACCTGTCAGGGGGACCGAGAGAGCAGGTCCCAGGGCAAAACCATCCGTGCCAGTGCTACCTGATGGGACGCTGGTCTGAGTAGTCCATCTCATAGCTCTGCATGGAGTCGGTGTAGGAGTCACGGGAGCTCTGCTGCTGGTGCCTCATGGGGTACTGGTGGACGGAGGCGTTGGGCTGGGAGGTGGTATAGTAGGGTGGTGGAATGCTGTTGCTGGTCTCGCTGCGGTAATCACTGTCCCGGTCATCCACTGTGCTGTCAGGGTCATCGTCTGCAAGGGGCAGCAGTGAGTGGGACAGTGGATGGCTGCTGTGGCCAGGGATACCCCAAATCTGCCCCATGCCCCACACCACCCTGCTATTGCACCACCTTGTCCCCATGCTGGGGAGATGGAGCCAGGAAGGAGCAAGGGGTAAGGTGCACATGTTCCCCTCTGCAGGGAGAGGGTTTGGGGGACAAGGGGGAAATGGGATATACAGAAGGGGGGGGGAAAGGAGGACAGGTTACAGGGATCCTCCCTCTGCCCCACCAATGTCCCACCCCAGAGGCAAAGCCATCAGGGCCCTCAAAAGCACAGTGTGACTGTGCTGTGTCCCACCAGCCCTGCCCAGGACAGGGCACTCAGTGCCTCCATCCTTGCCCAGCACAGAGCCACAGTGTCAGGCTGCCAGGCTACAACATGGCAAAGGGGGATGCTCTGGGGCCCGCCAGGCTGGGATGAGAGGAGGAGAGAGGATACTTACTCTGCTGTTCTCCCCAGCCAAAATAATTCCAGTTGCCTACAAAAAAAAGGGGCACAAGACAATAAGGATGGAGGCAGCTCTGGGGCAGCGGCAGGAGCTGGCTAGGAGGAACCAGCATCTCCCAGATATGGTGACACTCAGCTGGGATGGGGACAGTGCTGGGAACAGCACACACCCAGGACAGGGCACAGAGCTGTCCCTGGGACAGGGAGTGGGGATGGACAACTCAGTACAGAGATGGGATGGGGATGGAGCCTAGAGATTGGAAATGGTGACATGGAGCTGGGATGGGGACAGTGCTATGGCCAGGCACATGATGGCACTGAACTGCACAGGGCTGGGCACAGAGCACCCAGCTGTGCCCGGGACAGTGCCAGGCTGTGCATGGCCCTGGAGTGATTACGGAAGGGGAAACCAAGGCATGGGTGGGACTAACCAAGCTGACAGCTCAAATCCCCCAGACCATCCTTCTGTCCGTGCCCCTACCGAGCAGCCCCCTTGTCCCCTTGCCCCTCACCCGTGCTCCCCAAGGGACTATCCTTACCAGCCCCACTGCCATGCCCCTCTGCGTCCCTCTCCCCTATGGCCCAGCCCCACGGGAGGGGTCACACACTTAGGGACAGGGAGACAGCAAAGAAACACCAGCAGACACAGGAGGGACGATGGGATTGGGGATGGGGATGGGGTATGGGGTGTGATTGAGCCTCACTTGGATTGGGGTTCAACCACCCCAAGGCAGGCATGGACCCCACCCCTATGCATCCCTAGTGCAGGGAGCTGGGGAGAGGGGGCAATGGAGGGGAGGTCCTGCAATGGGGCAGGGACAGGGCAGCACTTACAGCACTGGGAGCTGTGAACAGGCAGAGGCTTTTCCTGCTCCTCCTGGAAGGCATACTGGGGAGAGACAGGCCGGTGAGGGCTGCCTGCCCGCAGCACGGCTGCTCCCTGCCCAGCCCTCGCCCCGGGCCTGACTTACATCGTCCTGGTCCCGCATCGCATTGAGCTGCTCCAGCTTCTTGGCCCAATACCTGGCCTCCTCCTCAGGGATATCTGCAAGGGCAAAAACCTTGATTAGTGCATGGACACCACTCCTAAAACAGCCTCCCCCAGCTTTTGGGGCTATAGGAACAGCCCCTCGGCCCCAACCCCAAGCCCCATGAGCACCCCTGGGGCTGGGGATAAGGAAGGATGCACCCCAGTGCTGGGGTGCCTGGGGATGGTACCCACCCAGCGGCAGCTCAAAGCGGGTGTCGAGGAGGATCCGGTGGAACGTGGGGTCCTTGGTGCCTGAAATCTCATTGTCGGTCATGATGACCTGGGAGTCCAGCGTGAGCCATTCCCCAGGACCCTCCTGTGGGGTGGGAATGGGGCTGAGGAGACCCACCACAGGCCCCAGCCCCACACACGCAGGGGCAGACCCCAACCAGGGTCCTCTACAAGCAGCAATGGGGAAGGCTCTGCCCCCCTCCAAAGGACAGCTGCAGGGGGAAGGGGTGGCTGCCTGTCCTTTGGGGTCCAGGGGGGGCAGGGGGAGGAGGGACGTGCCCAACTCCCTACCTCATTGGACTGCCGGATGGTCCGGAGGGGGATCCACACCGTGCCCACCATGGTGTCCCAGATGAGCCCCTTGTTCCACACCTCCACTGTCAGGCCCAGGTCGAGCCGGTTGATCTCACTGGGGAAGGGGGAGAAGCATCAGGTTAACCCCCCCTCCCTGCAGCCCCCCCAAGGGCTGCCCCAGCGCTGGGGTCCAGGGGATCACTGGCAGTATGGGGGGGCTCCTGCTGATGGGGGATATGGGGAGCAGCAGGGTGGGGGACCCCAGGACGCCCCTGGACACTCACAACATGAAGTCCTGCTCCCAGGCGGGCAGGTTGCCCCGCACAGCGATGGTTGTGCTCTTGACATTTTGCACCTTCAGCGTCACGTAGGTGTTAAACTTCTCTGTGGGAGCCAGAGGAGGGTGAAGTGGACCCAGTGCCACCCCTCCCCAACACCCCTCAGCTGTGCCCTCATGCCCCGGATACCCCCCAGTGCCTCCCTTCCATGGGGTCTGCCCCCTCCCCCCCCACTCCCACCTCTGGGTGTGCTCCCCCCCACACTTGCCCAACGATGCCCCCAGAGCTGAGGCTGAGCCTGGGGTCCCCTCACCACCCCTCAGCCCTTCCTCTGATCCTTTCACATCCCACTACCCCCAAAGATGAGCCCCAAGCCTCAGCCCAGGTGGGGGGGTGGCACTTACCTTGGGGCCCATCGAACTTGGCCTTTTTAACTGTGGGGACAGAGAGGGAAGGAAGAGATTCAGTGTGAGCCCCATGCGGGCAGCGAAAAGGACCCCAGACCCAACTGCAAGGTGGGGGAAGGAGGTGGGATCCCTCCTTCTGGTGTAAATCAGGAGTCTCCAGTGCCAGGCAAGAGGGGCTGGAATCAGTCATGAACTCAGTGGGCACCAGAGGGGAGCAAAGCCCCCCTCCCTGTCTCCCCCCTCCCTGAAAAAATGGCCACCATGGGACAACTTGAAACGTTTCATTGTCCATCCCTCACCTGCTGGGGGGGTGTTCAACCCCCCTGGCCCACCCCCCGCTTCTGAATTCAGATCCATTTGGGGAAACAGCTGATGTTACCATACACATCCCAAGGGAACAGGGGGTTTTGAGGGAACCTCCTCCCAGCTCCAGTTCCTGCGGGGGGGGGGGGGGGGCACCAGGGTTATGGCTCATGCCACCTCCCAGACTGCTGATCCAGACTGTGTACAGGAAACCTGGGGGGAGGGGGGGGAGACTATAACCCTGCTGTGCCTCACAGCAGCCCCAGGGGTGATGGAGAAGCTCCCCTGAATCTGATGCAGCAGGGACCCCCAAATCACCCCCCAACCCTTGTAACCCCTCCAGGGGGGCACTGAGGGGCCAGTTCTCATCCTGCCCCTTGCAGACCCCTCCCAACCAGCCAGTTGCATGTGGAGGTGGGGGGGAAAAAGTGCTCCTGAGTCTGGCTGGTCCCCTCCCAGCTCCACACCCACCAGTGCTGGAGAGCGGGAGGTGCCAGGGGGGGTTGGTACCCAGGTTTTGGGGAGGCAAATGGGTACCAAGGCTGCTGATGCCAGGCAGTGGGGGTGAGGGGCGTCCTCAGGGCTCACACGAGGGGCCCAGGCAGGGAGAGAATGACACAGCACGGTTAAATGACGCGGGTGCCAGCAGGTGGAGGCCCAACGTGACTGAGGAGGGATGAAAATAGCCCTGGCGATATCAAAGGTAATTTGATTTCAGAGATGTGCCACTCGCCAGCCGCTTATCGCCCGCCACCAGCGCCGGAGGGGCCACGGCGCTGCCGCTGGCTCCACGTGCCCGCCGGGGTTCAGAGGAGGCAACGTGCCAGCAGCAGCACTCACCCAGCTCCAGGCTGCCTGTGGGGAAACTGAGGCAGGGAGGGGAGGGCATGGGTACAGCCTCAGCACGGTGGGGCCCTTTGTTGAGCCCCCCACACACAGACCCTGTACAGCAAGAGGGTCGTGCACTGGGTGACTCTTGTGCTTGCCAACAGCATCGCAGGCAGCTGTGATCCCTGGGAAGCAGAGGAGCTGTGGCTTCACTGCAGGATGGGGACAGGGGGGTAGTTCAATGCCAGGCGGGAGGCTCTGGGATCCTAAAGATCCCCCAGCATCACCAGGTGGGGAGCCCAGGGGGGGCTGCACAGGGACAGCCAGCACCACCGTGTGATACAATACTATAGCATACATTTTTAATATATATAATGCATAATGGACTGGGTTAGATATATTGTATACACAAATAATTGCAATTATAACATTATAATTATATTATAATAAATTCTAAGTCGTATTATATAATTTATTAATATTATATGCTATACAATGTGTGCCTGCATATATATTTATAAATTCATATAGTATATCTAAATTTCATATTAAATATATATTATGTCTTTATATATAAACGAATAATTTTATATATTAATAGCTTAAAAGTATATGATTATCTTATTTATATATTATATTTATTTAATCTATTATAATCTTCTCAATTATATTTATTAATATACCTATATTATTGTTATCTATTATCTATACCATTCTACTATTATAATGTATCATATTAACTCATATATTATTATGTATAATCGAGATATTAATTAGATATATTATCGTGTATAATCGAGATATTAATGTATTAATACATATGTTAATTATGCAATTATAAATACAAGCCAGCATTTGGTACTGGGACCAGTCTGGCACGTGCTTGGAGCTGCACAGGGACCCCAACGTGGGAGCTCAGGCTGGACCCAGACACAGCGACCGCTCCCCTCAGCTGCTGCCTCTGAACCCGGAGAGCAGAGGAAGGGAAAGCTCCAAAAATACCCGAGCTGACAGGAACAATTACCCAGGGAACACGTGGCTCTCCTGGCTGTCATCTACTGCCGAGGAGAAGTCCTGCTGCCACCATCTGCAGCTGACGGCTCTGAACGGGCTGTGCCACCCTCCCACCCACCAGCGCGTCCCCAAAGCTGGCAGGTCCCAGGGTGCCACCCCAGACAAGGAGCTGGGGACAGCAGGACTCCTGTGGGAGCTGGGGACCACCACAGCAGGCTGGAAGACCCCGGGGCTGGGACAATCAGCCTCCTTGCAGGGGGAGATGGACAGTTGGGGAAACTGAGGCAGGAGGCAGCTGATGGGCATTGGACTGACAGTGAGATAGAAACCAGGCTGGGCTGTAGGCATCCCACAACAAGCCTGTCTGTCCATCCCTCTGTCCAGCCACACATCCCTCTGTCCATCCATCCCTCTGTCTGTCCATACATTTACCTCCACCTCTGTCTGTCCATTCCTTTGTCTGTCCTTTCACCTGTCTGTCCATCTACCCATGTTTCTGTCCATCCATCTTTGGACCATCTAATTCCTGATCCATCTGTCCATCCACTCCTTCCCTCCCTCATTCCATCCATCCATCCATCCATCCATCCATCCATCCATCCATCCATCCATCCATCCATCCATCCATCCATCCATCCATCCATCCATCCTCTCCGTCTGTCCACCCACCCCTCTGTCCGTCCATCCTCCCACCCCTCCGTCTACCTGCTCGCGTCTCCCCACCCCTCCATCCATCTGTCCGTCCGTCTCTCCATCTGTCTCTCCGGATGCCCATCCACCCACCCGTCCATCTGTCCGTCTGCCTCGCACCACCTCAGACACCCCCTCCCTGTCCCCGCTCACCCCACACCGGGTGCACCCCCCCAGCGCGAGGCCCTTGGGGGCTCCACGTGGTCCCCTGGGAGAGATGGGGAAAGCTGAGGGAGGATCTGGGGTGGCACCTCCGCCCCTGGGACCCTAAAAATAGGGTGACAAAAATACCTGCCCCCACGAGCGGTGACGGGGCAGCGGGGGAAGCCCAAACCCACCAGGAGCCGTTTCTCACCATCCACCCCCGGCGTCCCCGCGGGTGTCACCGCGTGTGACAGAGTACAGATGCAGCCCTCCCCCTGCCAAAGGGGGGGACACACCCCAAATTTGGGGCTGGCTGGGGGGACACACAGAGCCACGCCAGCTTTGGCATGGCTCCCAGCCCCCACCCCAGGGCAGGGGGGGGGGGCACTGCCATGGGAGAAGCGGCTGTGACAGCACCGCAGGGACAAGGCCAAGGCAGGGGGTGGGAGGGAGCATCCTGCCCCCCTATTCCCCACCCCATCCCGCTGGGCTCAGGCAGCAGGGTGGGCACCCCCATATTCCTCCTGTTTTCCCCCCGGGGTGGGGGGGGGCACTGGTGGAGGAATCCCAGACACCCTGTTCTCCACCTTGTCCCTCGCTGCCACCCTGTCACCCCTGTGCTGCCACCCTGGAGCACACCATGCCATCCACTCCCTATCGGGGTGCTGCAGGGGCTGGGGAGGGGGCAAAGGGACAGACCACCCCCCCCTGCCCCAGATTTCACCTTCCCCAGGCTGAGCACTCAATCCAGAGTAACGACTAGTGCAGCCGAGCCGAGACTGCAGGACTCATCTGTGCACTGAGTTGGGATGGTCTCAGCGTGCTGAGGTGCAGGTACCCCCTACCTGCACACCCCTCCCAGTTCCTCCCAGTATGAGGTGACCAGCACCCCTAAACCACCCTGTTTCTGCCCTGACGCCCCCCAGCCCACAACCCCTCCAGCACCATCAACATGCCCAAGGTGGGGCAGGACCTGCATGGGCATAGGGGTCTGGGAGGAGGTGGGGAGCACTTGGTGATTTGGGGGGTAGTTAGGGGCTTGCGGGGGGGCAAGGTGAACGATGGGTGTCTGGGGGTGTATGGGGTCGGTTTGGGGGGGAGTGGGAATGTGGGTTCTTGGAGACAGATCATGCTCAGGACTGGGGGGTTGGGGTGGGGGGGTTGGAGGCAGGGAATGGGGATAGATGTGGGGTGTTGGGGGGGGACACGCGTGGGGCGTGTTCAGGGTGGGGGTGCTTGCGAATGCGGGCTGCTGTGTCTGCAGGGTGGGCGTGCTTGGGGGTCGGTGGGGGGTGTTTGGGAAGAGACAGGAGGGCGAGGGTGGGGGTGTTTGGGAGGGTGGGCACACGGCGGGGGGGGGAGGGGTGGTGTCTGGCTTTTGGGGGTGCGGGGGAGCTGCGGGGCGGGGAGAGGCGGCAGCAGGTGACTTCGGGGTGTGGAGGGGTGGGTAGGCGGAGGGGTGCAGACGGGAGAGGCTGGGTGGGAGGCTCGGGGGGGGAGGAGCCCCCTCCCTCCCTGGCGCACCGAGGGGGGGGGGCGCGGGCATTCGAAGGGCTGCGGAGGGGTGGGGTGGGGACACCCCGGCGGGCGGGGTGCGCTCACACACACACACACACACACACATATACCCCCCCACCCTCACCCCCTCCTTCCCCACCCCCCCCCCCCTCCACCCCCCTCCCGGGCCCGGCGCCGCGCGCGCGCCCCCGCCGGTTCATTCATAAATCCACGCGCCGGATTTTGTGAATGGAGCCGCTCTCGCGGCATTCCCCCCCCCTTCCCCCCCCCTCCCACCTCCCCAGCCCCCCCCCTCTCCCCCAACCTCAGCCAGCCCCGGACCTCCCACTGCCCTCCGGGGGCGCCTGGGGGGTGTGGGGGGATTGTGGGGGGGGGGAAAGGGGGAAGCGAGCCCCTTCTTCAGCCACCCATCCCTCCTCCCCCCCCCTCCCCAGCCCCCCCTCTTCCCCCCAACCTCCGCCAGCCCCGGACCTCCCGCTGCCCTCCGGGGGCGCCTGGGGGGTGGTGAGGGGGATGGAGGGGGGGGAAAGGGGGAAGCGAGCCCCTCCCTCACCCACCCATCCCCCCTCACCCCCCCTCTCCCCCAACCTCCGCCAGCCCCGCACCTTCCGCTGCCCTCCGGGGGCGCCTGGGGGGTGGTGAGGGGGATGGGGGGGGGGAAAGGGGGAAGCGAGCCCCTCCCTCACCCACCCACCCACCCATCCCCCTCCCCTTCCCCTCAGCGGGCATCGTGGCGCCGGGAGCTGCCCCTTCCCCCCCCCCCCCCCCCCCCGCCCCAACCCCCCCTCCTTCTCCCCCGGTACCTCCGACGCAGAGCAGCGACATGGTCCCGATCCCGGGGCGGTGCCGGGGGCGCGGGGGGCGCTGCCGCCGCCGCCCCGGGTGACTAGCGGGCGGCCATCTTGCTTCAGCACCGGGGACAGCTCCTGACGTCACCGCGCCGCCCCCGCCTTAAAGGAGCCGCCGGGCACCGCCCCCCCCTCCTCCCCCCCCCTCACCACCACCACCCCCCCGCCGCACCCAAGGGTGGGGGGCCGAGGCGGATTTGGTGGGGCAGGGGGTGAAGGCCCGTTCCCCGTGCGGCCTCGAGGGTGGCTGGCCCCGTTGTACGGGCCCCCTGTGGCTGTTCAGCCCCTGTGGCCGTGGGGGGGCGGGGGGGTGTCTGTGAGGGCGCGCTGCCCGGGGGAAGGGGGGTGGCGGTGGTCCTGCCCCAGTTTGGGGGGTGGGGGGGAGATGCTGTGCTATCCGCATTGCTCCGAGCGGCGGCAAATCTGGCCTGCCTGCTTTTGGGGGGAGGGAGGGTGGGAAGGAGGGGGGATGTCTGGCTTGTACAGCCCTGGGGGGGGGTCTGTCACGCACTCGTTGCCCCCCCAGGGGAGGGGGTGTCGTCTGGGTTGTACCTCTGGGGAGGGGGGCTCTGCTCTGGCTGCACAGCCCCAACAACTGGGATGATTTTGGGGTGCAGCGTTTACCCCATCTCGGGGGCAGGCATGGAGGGGGCTCACAGCTCCTGGGGGGGCTGTGCCCCTTCAGGGAGGGGTCTAAGGAGATGGGGGCAAATTCCTTTCAGCCCCTTCCCCCCCCCGAAAGGGTCCTCTCTCTCCTCCCACCTCCAAGCCCCACATCCCACAGGGATGCACAGGTCTGGGCAAGGCAAGAGGCTGGAGCCGCTGCCGTGGCCCCAGGGAGGGATGAGCACCCGGCCCCAGACACTGACCCTCAGGGGAGGGGGCTTACATGGGTGCCCCCGGCTCCAGCAGCTGGGGACATGAGCTCAGCCGGGGTTTGTCTCCCTCCTTGCTGCCGAGCCGGGTGATGGACTCGCTCTTCCAGCTCCCTGTGCCCCTGTAGCGAAAGCTGGGGGGGCACCGTGCTGCTCCCACCCCACCGGGGCAGCACGAGGTGGGCTCAGGGACACCAAGGGACACGTGTGTGCACATAGACACACAAACACACACCCCAACACTCCCCTGAGGTGGCAGTCCAGGCAGGACCTGGGGACACCACAGTGGGGACACCCATGGAGCCACACTTGCAGCTGCCAACTGCCTCCCTCCCCTCCAGGGATGGAGCCCCAGCCACAGGCTGGGGGGACAGCCCAGGGGGTGATACAGAGGTAGCCCTGTCTGCCAGGGAAACTGAGGCACGGACAGCCAAGCTTTTGCTCTGACAGATCCAGAGGAGACAGGACTGTCCCGGGTAACATGCTCCCCCCTCCCCCGGGTAATGTGCCCCCCCCCCCCCTCCGGCTGGAACCACTGGCTCAGCCCCATCCCCTTCCCCACCACATCCTCTCCCCCGGCACTCTGCTTCCTGGCAGCTCTGCCCAGGGGGACAGGGGGGTGCCAACGCCTGGCAAGGCAGCCAGTGGTGCTGCTACCTCTCCCTGCCCCCGCTGTGTGGGGGCTCACGCCCCTTCTACCTCCTGTTGGCACGTGAAAAGCACTCCCAAACTCCCATGAAATCAGGGTGACAATGATGGACCAGCTCTGCTAAGCCAGGTGGCTGCATGGCACCCCTCAGCCCTGGCAGCACCCCATTTCCCACAGGGCCTGCCCCCACCATCCTAGCAGGGCAGCGGTGTCCCTCAGGACACGCAGGATCCTTCCAGGTCCTGCCAGGATCCTTCCCCACAGCCAGGGATCCAACCCTACCAAGGTCTCCCCAGCATCCAGTGTATTTTTGGGGTGCTGCCTTGCGGCATCCCCTCCCTGCTTCAAGCAGGACGTGTCTCCTGCTCACAGCCTGTGCATCACCAGCACGGAGCGACACACGCGTGTGCCACACCACACATACCCGTGCAAACACACGCGTGTGCAGTGCCCGCACACGCCATCGCCACCCATGCAGGCACACTCTGCTTTAACACCCTCCTTCCAGAGACAAACAGCAGTCATTAAACAGGCATTAATTAAACATTTATTCCTTGGTCAGCACAGCAGCCCATCTACCCTCACCTCCACCCAGGGGTCTGCCCCCACTGCTGTTCCAATGCCACCCTCCAGCACCCTCACCCCAAAGTGTCTCACTTCCAGCCCTGGCAGCGTGGAGCTGCTCTCAGAGATCCCCTTTGGGTTTATTTTCTGCCCCAAGCCCTCATTTGGATGAAAACATGTCTCATCAGAAGGAAAAAATGCTCCTGCAAAGCTCCTGAGTTCTTTTCCCAAAACCATCCTGGCTCTCAATGGAAAACAAGGATTAAAAATTGTGGTCAGGAAAAAGAAATAAATTCAGAAATTAATCCCCAGGCCTTGAAATTAATTATTTCCAGGAGCTGAACTCCCCAACCTGCCTCTTGCAGTTTCCCTCCCTACAGAGCCATTTCTTCAACCCCAAAGCACCAGGCACTGTGTCCACAGCAGTGTCCAACCCCTGGCACAGGCAGCGCCGGTGCTGGCACACCCCAGCTGTTCCCAAAAGCTTCTTGTTTAAATATCCCCCAAATGTCATCAAATCCCCAGCTCAGCATAAACCCAGATGTCTCCTTCTCCTGGGACCTCCAAACCCCCAAAGCACCTCGATCCTTCCATCCTCCCAGCAAACCCCTGGGTCTCACCTACCTGCTGCCAGCATCACCAGTGGGAGGGTCGTCAGGCTCCAGGGATGCGCTGGGGAGCTGTTGCATCTCCTGGCAGAGCCGTGGAGAGGAGGATGGAGGAGCCAGGCTCTGCCAGTGTGTTGGCTGAGCAATTGGGCAGGGTTGGCAAAGCAGTTGGGCAGGTGGGAGAAAGGGAGGGCAGAGCACCCAGCACCAGGAGGGCCCCAGCTGCGGATCACAAAACCATAACCAGCAGGACATCCACACCCAGAAGAGGTGATGAGCTCACGACCCCCAGGAATCGAGTTAAATGGTCATTTCTGGGCAGATGGATATTAAATCCACCTGAAGTGAGGGCGACATGGGCAGCTGCAGCCCGGAGCATTGCTGGAGGTTGGGGACCCCCACGACAGATCCCCAAGTCCAGGAAAGTTCATCCCTGGGGAATGGGTGACAGGCTCGGGGGAAGGGAGGAGGCATGACCC
This sequence comes from Laterallus jamaicensis coturniculus, assembly GCA_022605575.1. Taxonomy (NCBI): domain Eukaryota; kingdom Metazoa; phylum Chordata; class Aves; order Gruiformes; family Rallidae; genus Laterallus; species Laterallus jamaicensis. Next base: position 4,740,154 of record JAKCOX010000043.1, on the reverse strand, counting down.
CAGCTGAGATCCTCTGGGACTGGTGGGTCCTGAGGGATGTCAATGCTCCCCTAGACCCTCCAACACCCTTGGGGACAGGTCACACTGGGACCAGAGCAGAACAACAAGGCCAGGACTCCATGGCTGGGACCAGCAATTACTTTTCTCCCATAACTGGATCCTGTCATCGCACTGGGAGTGGAGATCAGCCCCACAAGCCCCACTGGTCCCCAGCTCCTCTGGTGCCGCAGATGAGACTCCCACACAACCGGCATTCACCTCTGAGCCAGAGGGGAGCAGCGGGGGGAGCGGGGGGCACTGAGCAGGCTGCGCTCAACGTCTGTGTGTCAGGAGGACGCAGGCAGCAGCGCTGGAAGCGGTGGGGTGTGAGTCTGTCAGTCCCATGGGGATGTGTCTGTGCATCTCTCCAGCTTCAAGGCACCATGGGGGTTTCTGGGTTCCCCCTTGCCTGGGAAGGCAAAGCTAAAGCAATCCCCAAAATCTCACAGACCTGATTCCTCCTTTTGTCTTCCCACACTCCCCGGGGGTCCCCCCCACCCCCACAACGGGGTGCTGCCCCTCAGACATGCCCCGCCAGCCCTGGCACGGCCTCTGCAGAGCAGTGACCACCCACAAGCCCAACCAAGAGCAGCCGACCCGCCTCCCTCAGGGCAGCCAAGAAAACTCCCTGACGGGGATTGCTCCTTGCCTCCACACAGCTGCCTTTCCCCAAGGGCTGTGCGGGCTGCTCAGAGAGGTTTTGGGGGGGGAAAAGAGTCTGTGATGGCACCAGGAGCAGGGCATCACACTGGGTGCCTCCTGGAGTAGCTGGGTGGGGATGGAGGCACCAGGCATGGCGGCAGCACCGACAGCCGAGGGGTCAGTGAAGTGGCAGCTGTGCTACAACACAAGGGCGAAGACGTGGTGGATGGTGAGTGGGTGCGAATCGGCTGGGGAGTCAGGGCTGGGTCTCAGTCGCTTGATTTTGGAGGGGGGAGTCCATTCACAGGACAAAAGTGGGACTTGGGGCTGAGGATGGAGGGTTAATGCTGCGGGCTGGAGGCACGACCCACTTGCCGACCCTGATTTAGGCAAGTGGTTCCGCTGCGCTGGGGGTTCGACTTTCCATCTCTCCCTGCTGACATTGGTCTTGCCCCAGGTCATGCCAGGCCTGGGCTTTGCTGTGCCAGGCCTGACCATGCCAGGCCTGGCGCTCACATGAACGGGTTTGTTCAGAAAGCCTTGCAGGAAGAGCATCATCTCCATGCTCAGCCATGGAAGCCGCTGCTGGTGTGTCAGCTCGCCCAACCCTGGGACAGTGCCTGCAAGAGGACCTGAGTGTCCTGTCCATACCCTGGCACCTGCCCTGGCTCAAGGCAGAAACTAGGAATTGCCTTAAACTGGACTTAAGGCAGGTTTGAGCACAGCCCTGGGCTGGTTTTGGGAAGGAGAGGAATCCCTCCACGGCTTTGCAGGAAGAGCTTGAGCCAAGGTTTCTGCCTAGGCAATTGCAGCAGCTCCTGAGCACCGTTCATCAGGGACCCCACATCTCTCCTGGGGGATTTTGGGGGGGGGGGGGGGAGGATGGGCTGAATGGATTCCTGCCAGGAAGCACCAGCCACTGCAGCAGCTCCCACACTTAAAAGCTCCCAGTGCCACAGGGCTCTCACACAGGGACAACCCCTCCAGACCCTGGGGTGTCCCCATCCTCATGCTGCGATGGCACCCAGAGCCATGCCAGCTTCACCAGGGCCTGGGCACAGGGGGCAAGCACTGAGGGGAGGCCAAATCCTGCCCTGTGCGGCCCTGCCGTGGGTGGCTGCAGCTTCCAGAGCAAAGGCAACAGGGCTGTAGGTGGAGGCCACCGGCTTTTTGGCCCCCCCGGCAGCCCCCCGTGCCGCGGCGGGAATGCGGTGCCCCTTCATTTAGGAGCACCCACACTGTCCCAGCAGCCCCGCGGCCCTGCCCGCGGCCGCAAACAGAGCTGGGGCTTCACAGCAACAAAACAGGGCCTTTGAGGCGGCCCCCGCAGCCCTGCAGCCTGGGGCTGCTGCCGGATGCGCCCTCAGTGTGGGGGAGCCGGGTCACGCCGGGACACGGGGGCGGTGGGTGACGCTTGGCAGGCCGGAAGAGGGGCTGGCAGGGGCCCAAGGGCTTTGGGGGGGTGGGGGAGGGTGGGGTGTTTCAGGGTGGCCCCACTGCTGGGTGCCCCAGGGTGCACACGGGCAGCTGGTGCCATCGCTGCAGGGTTTGGGGGGGTAAGCCAGCGGGCACCCCAAGGAGGTGAGCAAACACAACTGGGACCCTAAATCCTGAACCAGAGTGGTCCTTTCAGCTCCCTGAGCCCACACATCCCACAGAGGGGACAAGCACAGCAGCCTCCTGCTTTTAACCCCCAAAATATTTTGAGAATCCAGCCCTAGTGCCTGCAGATGTTGGCAGCCCCCAGGATGAGCTGTCCTCAGCCTGGGAGCAGTGGTACTTGAAGAAAACATCGTTTTGCTGAATCAGGGCTGAGCAGAGCTGCTTTCACTGGGGAAGAAAGCTGCGAGATGCTGCAGCCCCTCCCTGGCTCCTGTTTGGGGATTGCTGGCTGGGAAAGTGCCCTGGCAAAGGTTTGGAGCACCCCAGCAGCCACTCCACGGTCAACACACACTCCAGCACTGACTCAGCTGTGCCAGCTGCTCACCACCATGCCCATCCTGCCCAACTGGGTGGCACCAGCCTGTTGCCAGCCCCCTGAGATGGGTTATGTCCCTGCCACGCTGCACCCCAGCTTGTGGCATTTTGCATTAGCCCAGATAAAACAGGCTCAAAGGCTGGAGCTGACACAGAGGGATGTACCCAGCACCCAGGCTTTTCACAGCCCCTCCCAGCTGCCGGTGCACACCCAGCTCCTGGTGCACATCCATCAGGCAAAGGGCACGTGATGGATTGACCAGCAAGAGGCAAAATTAATCAGACTGGAGGTAGCTATGAATTAGGCAGCTAAAAATACCTCTGCGGCATCTCCTGCTGAGATGTCCCTGAGCAAAGCACCAAGGAGCCCGAATCTCTGATGACACCCCATCGATCACACCCCACAACCCTCCCCCCCCCCTCTCTCTTTGCAGGGCTGGAGTGAGCGTCTGCACACGAGTGTTTCACGGGCCTGGCTGGCTCTGGCACAGCCAATTCACTGCTGAGCCCTGGCAGGGATGCGGCAGCTGATCAGTCAATGCAAGCACACAAACCCCTGAGTCAGCAGGTATCGAGCGCAGGGCGAGGCCATCCGTCTCGGGGATGCTCAGCTGCATCGTGCATAAAAAGGCTCGGCTGGGGGTTGCTGTGGCTGTGCTCTGCACACTGGTTCTTCACCGCTATGGCGAGATGCCCGGCACTGCCTGGGGTTGGTACAGTCACCTGCAGCTTGGGTCCCTGGTAGCGCGTCGACACCATCCCTTCCTGCGCTGGGATGGGTGCTGGGGGGTAAAACTGGGGTCCTGCACCCCTGTGCTAGGTGTGGTTGAGGGAGGAGGAGGTGCTGGGGTGCCCAGACAGCATGGCAGCATCCAATATCACCGACCCATGCCTTGAGCCAGGGCAGGTGCCGGGGTGTGGACAGGCCACTCAGGTCCTCTTGCAGGCACTGTCCCAGGGTTGGGCGAGCTGACACACCAGCAGCGGCTTCCATGGCTGAGCATGGAGATGATGCTCTTCCTGCAAGGCTTTCTGAACAAACCCCTTCATGTGAGCGCCAGGTCTGGCTCAGTAGGGCTCGCACGGGAAAAGGGCTTTTTCCCCCCTTAGTCGCCAGGATGCTGGGGTGCAGGGCGCTGTGTGGTGTGTCCTGTCCCCCCCACCCGCCTCCACCTCCCCGAGCCAAAGACCCTCTCGCCGCCTCGGGGTACAGGCCAAAAGGATGCTACCCCCCCCCCCCCTATACATCCATCCGCCCCTCAGCACCCATCCGGAGAGGGGAGAACGGTGAGCCCTCCCGGAGCCGGGGCCATGGCTCCCTGCGGTCCCCGCGGGCCGGGGTCCACCCGCAGAACGTCACTAGGTGGCAGCAGAAGAGCGCGCGCGGCTCCGGTACCGGGAGGCAGCCGAGCTCCGGGGCGACCGGCGGGGACTGCCCTGGGTGAGACGGGACCCGTCCCGGGGCGCTGCCTTGGGGTGCTCCGCCGTGCCCCCCATCCCGGGGCGGGTTGCAGAGGCTGGGAGAGCCGTGGGGCGTGGGGCAAGGGTTGGGGGGGACCCCCAAGGAGGGTGGGGTTTGGGGACGTGGGGAGCCCGGTCTGCTGTGTTGGGGTGCACGGCGCTGGGGGAGCGGGAGGGGGTGGTGCTGCGGTGGCCCGTCCCAGACACACACACACAGACACGCACACACACACTTGTGCAGCGAGACACACGCGTGCCCACGCACAGCCCACGCCAAGGCACACACATGTGCTGGCATGCTTCCACCCACACGAACACACGTGCAAATGCACATCCATGTGCACACGCATGCAGGCATCCCATGTGCACACTCACACCTACGCGTGCATGCCCACAAACACACGTTTGCACACGTGGAGGCACGCACAAGCTTGCAAACACACACACACACGCACTCACCCATGCACGTATGCACACCGAGGCACATGCATGGGCACAGGCACATGTAAACACACCCATGCACCAACATGCTGAGGCACACCTGGGCACGGGGCAGGTGCCCACACACACCTGAGCGTGCCCTCCCACGCACACACATCCCCCCCCCTGTACGTTTGCAGACGGGCACGTGCACACCCGTGCGCGCACACACACACACCCATGGAGGCACTTCCACACGCACACGTGGGCACGGCTCTTCCCAAGGTTGCTCGTTAAAAAGTACCCGGGTAGGTAAATAGGGGGCAAGGTTGGGGGCCGCTGGCTGGGGGGCCGCTCTGGGAGGAGGGAGGGGGGCTCAGCCCAGCTGCTAATGACCCACAGCCGGTGCCAGCTCTCTAATCCGTGCAGAGGTTCAGGACAAACTGTACCAGCGATTATATAAACCGACTTGCCTCTATTTATTTAATTCCCTTTTATTTATTTACTGCTCAGCCAATTGAAGGCAGGGGTGGTGCATCCCCCAGCCCTCTCCGGGCTCGCCGCGGTCCCGGCTGCCCGCCAGCCGGCGTGAAAGGCCGCCATGGGCCCCGGCACTCCGTGTGTATCCTCAGCCATAGGCCTGTGTGTGTGCCTGTGTTTGGTGTGCCCCGTGGCACATGCTGGGGGTGCATGGCAGTGCATGCGTGTGCGCGCCTGCAGCCGCCATGCGTGTGCTCGTAGGAGTTCACACGCACTGGCATGTGCACATGCCCACCCAGACACACGTGCACTTAGAGCCACACGTGCGAGCGCATCCGACCACAAACGTGCCCGTGGTTGCATGCCAGCACCACGCAGCGGGTGGTCGGCTCTGCCAGCCCCTGTCCCCCCCAACCCAGGAGGTGATACAAGGACACGAGGCACCGACAGAGCCCCCAAGGGGACAACAGCACACAGGGGCCCAGGCTGGGAGTGGTGGGGGGGACAGATCCTGCAGGGTAGGCACAAGATGTGCTCAGGGTTCCCCATGTCCCCCTGGCATGCTGAGTGGGTGAGTTCCCACCCTGACACCCTTCTGCCTTGGGGCTGACATGAGGGGGCTCAAGGAGCAGCTGAGGGGGTGCTGGACCCTGCACCCCCTCCCCACGGCATCCCCTGCCCTTCCCCCACCGTTACATAAAGCCACTATTACAGGAAATCAAGGAGCAAAATGTCTCACTCGAATTAATAACTGACTTCCTGCGGTTGCAGATTCACCCTCTGTGCTTGTTTATACCCCCCGCCCCCTGCCCACTTCAGTTAATGCTCCCCAGCACCGTTTGCCATTAACCAGCTCTGACACCAGTTCCCCCAGTATAGCCTGGGCAGGGATAAGGTAGGAACCCTGTCCCCACCCATCCTGGTCCCAGTCAGACAGGAGTGGGGGTCGTGGGGTACCACCGGCTCTGCCTGGTGCCCTCAGCTGTGGCACCCCAGCCAGCTCCCACACAGAGGCCAGGGCTGCACGCACGGGGAGGGCTCAGAGCCGAGCGCACTGGGGCATGGCCAAGGCTCCCTCCTGTCCTCAGGCCAGGGACACGGTCCCTCTACACCCTCCCCACCTCCCTACACCCTGCCTGTACGCCAGTAGCCCATCCTGGCATAGCCCGGTGACCTCGGCATTGCCAGCATCGCTCAGCCCCAGATCTGGCTATCCCCCTTTTGGGTGCTCCCCGCATTCCCACTTACTTAGTGGGAGCAGAGCTGGCTTGCCAGGAGTTGGGGCTGGGCGCCGGGGAGCCGGGGCCAAGCCATTGTGCTGCGCCGACAACTCGCACGGGAGAGCTGGTGCTCCCGGATGAACCCGGCTGGCGCAGCCATTTCCTGGTGCGTTTCTTCTATATTCCTCTCCCCCCACCCCCCACCCCCACCTCCACCCCCCCAAAAAAACCCCAAAACCCAAAAAACACAAACAAAATTCTTCTTAAACCAGTTAAGGTTGCTAAGAGACAACAATGCGCTGTACATGGTGCCTTATTGACAAAGCCCAGCTCTTCATGAGCTCGGAAATGAAGGGCCAGTGGCTGGGAAAGCTGCATGCTGGGAGCTGAGCGCAACAGCCTCCCTCCTCCCTGTGAAGTACCCTCAGCTCTGCCCCGGCTGCCTTGGGGAATGGGGCTCGTACACCACTCTCGCTCCCCAGGAGCACCTGTGGGGTCCAGCCCCGCACCGCTGGCACCGAGCCTTTTGGAGCTGGGCACGGGCACTGCGCCGAAAGCCGCCTCTGTGCCCGTCTGCCAAACACCCACCGGCCCAGGCGCAGCCGGAGATGCTGCCGGCTTCCTTGGGAGCAGTGCCGGCTGGCTCCACGCTGCCCATGCCCGGTGCGGCGGGGTGATGGGTGCTGTGAGCCGGGCTCTGGGCCATAAATCAGTCACTGGTGTAAGAGCAAAGCGTTTCTGCGCGGGGCCAGACTCGGCGTCTGCGCCGTCGTTGGCAAAGCTGCGGCAGGGAGAAGGGTCAGGCTGGGCTCTTTGGCGCAGGGTGCCAGGCGGGTGCTGAGCGCGTTGGGGCTTGGGCGAGGGCCCTGCCAGCAGCATGTGCAGGCAGGAGCGGGCAGGGAGCGGGTGCTCGGCAGGGCCGGGAGCCAGCTGGCGTGGTGAGGGGGCTGCAGGGCATTTGCAAGCGGCGGGCAACACCCTGTAGCCGACGGGGAGGGGAAAGGAGGGGACAGGCCAAAGTTGGCCCCTCTGCCTCTGCCCCAGCTTGTGCCACTGTGCTGGGCATCCCCAGGGACGGGGGTCCTTCCCAACTGGCAGCTTGGGCATCGGGGACCCCAGCAGGGATGGCATGGGGGACAGCAGATGGCTGAGGTGAGGGGACAAGGCATAGGCAGGAGGTGATGAAGGCTGGGATGCTGCTGGGGGGAGGCAGGGGGCACAGCACACCATTTGGGGCACGTAGTGCTGCTGCCAGGCATGCTCAGTGCTGCAGAGTCTGGGTCTGCCACCCCTCTGCTGCCACAGCGCCCAGGGGAGCTCAGCACCCTCGTTCCTCCCTCCACTTGTGATGTGGGTGCTGCGGCCCCTTCACTGGGGTGAAGCAGACCCCAAGCACCCTGTGTTCCCCAGATCCAGTGCCTGCTGGTGCCGGCTCGTTACCCAAACCAGTGCCAAACCCAGCCTCAGCCCCAGCCCCATCACAGCTCCTTCCCGCCCCGGGGGGAAAGAGGATGCTGCAGGTTCCTGGCTGCTCCCAAAACAACTGGGGAGGAAAAACCGGTGCAGGAGCCGACATAAGAGGAAGAAGCAGATGGGGGAAGTGGGTAGCACCCCCACTTGCACAGGCCCCAGGTGCCCATCAGTGCCCGGAGCCTGGGAACGGCGATGGCTGAGTTGATTTTGGCTGGGGTGCACGGCTCCCACTCCTGCCTCGCCCTGCTGACAGCGACGGCTCCCAGTGCCAGCCCCCATGGCCTGGAGGGGGGCCAGCACCCCACTCTCCCTTGGCAGCACTGCCTCCTCAGCATCCCTGGGCAAAGGGAGGGTGGGGTGGGGGAGATGGACGCAAGTTGCAGTGGAGGGGGGTCACCACCCCCACAGCATCTCACCCAGGACCAAGGGTGGCCACCCCACCCACAGCATCTCACCCTCACCCAATGCCCCCTCCCCCTGCCCCTTCCCCCTGGTGCTGGGGGCAGACAGGGGACATGGCCGGATCCACGCCTGCCTCGGCCACGTCCCCGGCTTTTCAGCTTAGCGCTCAAATCAGCTTGCGAGGTGCCGGCTGCTTAGCACCCAAATCCCCAGCCAGGGCTAAAAATAACCCCCCCGGGCTCGGCGGGTGGCAGCTGGCACCACTCAGCACCGCCTTGGCACCGCCACAGAGAGGCCCTGGAAATGCCACTGTGGGGAGGGGGAAGGGACAAGGACAGGGACGGAGCTGGCCCCATCGCTTGGCAGGCCCACAGTGGGTCACTGTGGGTGATTGTCCAAGGGTCTTGTCCCCAAGGAGAAGGGAGGTGGTGGAACAGGGAAGGGGTGGCCCAGTAGTGCCCCCAGTTCTCCCACTGGCATGACTGGGAGCAGTGCCAGGCCTTGCAAGCATGGCCAGGGGGGTTCAGGATCTCTGCAGCGAGCCTGGGGGAGGGGGTGTAATGTTTTCGTGTCCCCCCCACCATGACACCAGTACAGCTCCCACCCTTGTGCCCAGCCCCATGGCGCATGCCCCTGCCTGTGATGAGTTTGTGCAGCTTCAGCCCCAGGGCAGCTATCTGGGGGAGGGTGCTGGCTCTGTGACCCTTTGGTCATGGAGAAGTCCTGGGAGATGTGTATGGTGGAGGGGAGGTGGTGGTGGTGGGGTCATTGCTGCCACATCAGAAGTGGAAAGCTGAAGTTGGGAAGCCTCAGCCTGTGTCCCTGCAGCCACCTTGAGCCGTCGTGTCACCTGCCCTCACGCTGGCAGCCAGGCAGCGCCTTCACACGTGCGGGGACAGGGACGCTGTGCCCCCCCCAAGCATGGCTGGGGCAGCAGTGCCTGTGCCTGGCAGCTCCCAGCCGCCTGGGCCACGCCGCGCCTGCCTGCAGCACGCTCAGAACATCGCCAGAGCCGTCACCGGTTTAAAAATAGCGTCTCAGCAGAGTGCAACCGCGTTCCCTAAAAGCCATGTGGTTCCAGTTAGAGGATTAATTGGAAATGCTTATTTTGATTTGCAAAGTGATTGGATTTTTCCAGGGCATTTTGAAAGGAAAAAAGTCTGAATTTAATTATCACTATTCCAAAAAGCACCATGGGACCGAGTGTTTGAGGCCATCTCATGTTTGCTTCACACCCCTCTCCGAAATGCAGTCGGGACCGTGGGGGACGTGGCGGGGACACGGTGGGGATGTGCCGGGTCGACCTCGCTGCACCCCACACCCCTTCCCTAGCTCCCCGCAGAGGGGTGACGGGCCAGGGGTTGTGTGGCACAGCAGCTTCCATGGATCCTGAGGGAGCAAAGCATCCCCAGCACCGCTGCCCAGACCCTGACGTGTGGCACCACGCACCCTGGCACGGCTCGGACACCACAAGAGAGCTCAGGGTGGGGGGGACACAGTGTCAGTGTGGGTTGGGCCCGGCTGTGGAAGGGTTTTCTTTCCCCAAGTGAAAGGCTTTGTTTTTACCAAAATGGATTTTCAGCAGTAATTGCCTGCCTTTTTTTTTCTTATTCTCAGGGAAAACATCGTTTTCAATTACATTTCTCTGGGTTTCCATTGAAAAATGAAAAGCAAATGCTCTCACGCTGGCAAAACGTGGCAAAATGTCTAGGAATATTTTTGTCCAAATGCAAACAGTTTCAGTTCTTTTTCAAGATATCTTTTTTTTTTTTTTTCCTAAAAAGAAACCACAGTTGCCTTCCCAGTTATTCTAGTCGGACTGGTTTCGAGACAGACTTCCCAGTTCAGAGGCTAGAGTTGGGTTTATGGTGCTACAGGGCAGGAGGAGCAGGGCTGCCCAGCCGCCCCAAGCCAGTGCTGCTGTGACACCCTCAATCACTGGAGGAAAGATGGGACAGGAGCGGGGTGAGATCTGCCCAGCACTGCCCCATGTAGGGGGATTGGAAGGTCTGGGGTGCACTGGGATGGAGAGACCAGCCCCATGGCCAGGGATGCTCCATGCTGGAGCCTGGGGTTGGCTTTGGGGATATGACCCAAACCCCATGTTGATGGGGAAAGTTTGGGGACCCAGGCATTGCACCACGTTCCCTGAAGCCCTGGCTCACCCATGGATGCAGCTCAGGGATTCCTCCTTCAGCGTCCTTTGGTGCTGACAAGCTCTCTGGGTGGGGAATCGCTGCTTCAGTGCCACCTTTTGCAATCAGGTTTGATTTCCCTGTGACTTTGTGCCCCTGGAATCAGTAGCTGGAGGTTGAGGGGTGGTAATGCACCCATCTTGTGTATTGAGGAGGGCTCTTCCAGCCAGGAATGAGCCCTCACGAAGGGCTGGGATGTGAGAGGCAGCTTCGCACAGCGCCCAGCTGCAGCAAAGCACCAAAGAAACCCTGTGCTCAGGGTGCCTCCACCCCCGCAAAACACCCATTGTTCAGAGGCTTTTTCCACTTCCAAGCCCTCCCTGCAAAGGCAGGTCCAAGCCTCAGATCCAGGTCAGGATGGAGGGGACACGCAGATGTGGGATAACCCCCTCGGTGAAGGAGGCTGCAGCCGTGGGAGCCGTTGGCTCAGCGCGCACCCAAGTCCTGCCAGCTCGGGGGAAGGGGAATACAAAAATCCACGTTAAACATTATCACAGGGCTGAGATTTGGCTCAGCTTCCCGGGCTGCGATGCCGCCTTCCCCCTCCTCCCATCTCTGGGCGTGCAGCCAGGATGCCCGGGCAGGTGGGGAGTGCCAGCGCGGGCATTTTGGTGAGCGGCTGCAGGTCTCGTCTCAGCTCCTTGCTGCAGTTTCCCTGCCTGAATGCCAGGGCAGGGCACCATCCCCACTGCCCTGCTGATGCTGGATCTCAGCAATGCTCCCGTCATGGGGCTCACTCATGCAACACCCCATGTCCTGTGGGCAAAGTGCTGAGCAGGGTGTAAGACCTCACATCTCAGCCGTGGTGACACCCTCCCATCCCAAAAGGCACAAAAACATTGGTTGAAACGATTCAGCAAGAAAATGCCTCCCTGTGGGTTCAATCTGCCCATGCTGCTGTCATGGGTAAAAGCCAGCACAGAGCCATGCCTCAGTTTCCCCACTTGTGACAGGGGGAAGGCAGTGATTCTCCTGCAGCTCTATTGGAATGGGGGAACAGCCAGGACAGATTCTGCCTTCATCCCTTTCGGTGGGGGGTATGGAGAGCCCCTTTGTAACCCTGAAGTGGCTGGGGGGTTTCAGCTCGACCCTAAGGCTTTGGGCCCTGCTCCTGCAGGAGGGAGCCCAGAGCTGCTGCTGGGGAGGGAGAAGAAATGTCCCCAGCGCTGACAGCCGGCTGGAGGATGTTTGCTGGCGTGTCACGTGGCTCCAGCCACATATTTACACACTGGAACAAGCCAGCCCGGGTGACAAACACGGTGCCACTTGGGTAAACACAGCCCCTCTGAGGACACGCATCTGTGGCCATTGGAGGAAGGGACCCAAGAAACACCCCAAAAGGAAGGAAGGAAAGAAAGAAAGAAAAGAAAAAAGGGGGAAAGGAAAAAAAAACCAACCCCAAACCCAAAAAGGAGGGGAAAAAAGGGGAAAAAAAGGCTTAAGAAATATTTTTCCCCTCACTTGCTGCAGCACGGGCTGGGAGCAGCACCCAGAGCCAATCGCCCCGTTTTCCTTGAAAATAAAAGGGGAGGGGGAAGAAAAAGCATAGCAGCCATCAGCCCAAAGCAGGGATACAAAGTCCACTTGTCACCCGGCGGTTGCACCCTCCCGCCCCGCAGCAGCAGCTGGGTGCTCGCGCTGGGCTGCGGGAGCACAATAGCGGCTGTTGTTGCCGGAGCCGGAGCTGGCTGGATTTCAGGGCTGGGCAGAGCATGTGCTGGCTGCCGAGGGTTGGCGTCGCTGGTGTGTTAACCCACCATGTGCAAAAGAGGGGAGGGAAGCAGCCGCTGGATCCCCCACACCCCAGCATGGTGTGGGTCAGGGCGACTGAGGCACGTGTGTCTCTGTCTGGATGAGGTGTTGAGCTTGTGAGTGCCCTGTGATAATCTTGGGTTTATGAGCTGAGTTTAGACCAGGACTATGGAACATCACGCCCCTGACATGCCCCCTCCCCAGGGCTATCCAAAGCCCCTACCTGCCTGCCCCCTCCAACCCCACAGAGAGCTGCCCACCTCCCACCACCCCCTCCACCCAGCCCCATGGCCAATGGCACCCACTGCCCAGCCAGATGCTGCCACAAGGCCGGATGGTGCCGCTTGCTCTGGGGAGGTGCCCACGCCTCAAGGGACTGTCACACCAGACAGGCAGCACCCACACATGTGTGTGCGTCCCCAGATACTATCGCATCCCCTCCAGAGCCTCTGGCAGGTAGCACAGCACCCATCGGCACCCACTCCATGCATCCAGCCAGTCATGCCTGGCATGCCAGCCATCCCACAGTCAACACCACACAGCAGGTGTCATGGTGGTGCTGGGCATCCCCCGCCACCGCCCTGAGGTGATGCAGAAGGGATGACACCAACAAAACCCCCACTGCCACAGCAAGCCAGGCCGGTGCTCTCCTATGTGCCAGCACAGCTTGACACCCCACACCGATGCCCCCCACCATTGCGCCCCGGGCCTGGTGAGCACAGCCCCAGCGCCAGCAGCTCCCACAACTGCCACAACCACAAAAGCCATTTATTTTTTCCCCTCCCTGCTCAGCCAAGCTGCCTGGTCCTGCTAATAAAAAAAAAATAATAATAAGGACATGGAAAATTCTATAATATCCCTTTCCAGCTTCTTGGATTTGTCTTTTGCTAATTTGAAGCAGACCCCAGAGGGGGGTGGAGTGAGGGGAGGGGGGGGGGGAGGGGAGTCAAATGGACCCAGAATCACGGTACAGAAAGCCAGCTTTCACACACACAAAAAAAAAACCCCAACCACCCAAGGCCGAGCCAGCAACCCCAACATCTGAATGCAGCAGGGAAGGGAAAGAAAAAGGGGGGGGAGAAAAAAAAAAAAAAAAAAAAAAAAAAAAAAGAAAAAGTTTAATGTGTGCTTAAAACCAAATGAGCGGTGGTATCATTTTTAATTAGGAGCCTATTTTCAAAGCCCTTATTACTTACAGTACGCTCAGCATCCGAGTAATTTTCCTCTCTCGTAAAATCGTGGCAGGGGAAGGGGGAAAGCCAGCCCTTTGTGCTGCTCCCAGCTTCGCGAGGCGAATATTCACGCCAATTTGTCTGCAGTAATTGGTTTAAGCTATAGACATCAGGCTGGCAATTGATTATGTGAGTTGCTAAACTTTTCCCAGAGAAGGGGGACCCTGCACCCCAGTATTGGTTTCACACATGGCTCCGGTTTGCGTGGCTTCGGGATGCGTCTCCGGCACTGGCACGACTGGAAAGTTGCTCTGGAAAACTAATATAATTCCTCACCATTCCCTTCAAACTTTTCTTCTTGCAAATTCCAGCCCGATTTTCTTCTCTGGCAAATGAAACCCTCGGAGAAACCGTTTCCTACCGCAGCAAACGCCTCGGCCAAAGAGCTGCCGGAGGGGCTGGGGATGGCGCTGGGTTCTCACCATGGCACAGCAGGCATGAGGGCTGTGCCAGAGAGTGAACCCCCCCACACATACACACACACTTTCCCTCCCCACCCACCCAACCCCAGTATCAAACCGGAGCAACTGGGCAACAGTGATTTGCCAACTGAGCGTTTGGCGCCTGGTTTTGCTGGGGGGCTGGGGGTGGCGCTGGGTTCCCACCGTGGCATGGTAGGCGTGAGGGCTGTGCCAGAGAGTGAAACCCACCCCCACATACACATACACACCCCCACCCACCCAACCCCAGTATCAAACTGGAGCAACTGGGCAACGGTGATTTGCCAACTGGGTGTTTGGCCCCTGGTTTTGCTCTGGAGCCACCCCTGATTCCCTGCTATTGTGTGCTGAGGGAATGGGGGCTCGGGGCCCGGCACAGCCTGGCTGCTATGGCACGCAGCAAGGCGGAGGCGCTGGAGCAGGCGGCGGGAGCAGGTAGCTCGTTACCTCCCCACGCTTCTGTTTGCTTTGGCAAATGATTAAAATGTTCCCAGATTCCCTGCTGCTCACGCTCCCATTCCCAAATATGACCACTGGCCGTGTTTGCACCCCCTCCCCAGGGTCCAGAAGCTCCCCAGGAAGGAAGCCCCAGGTAACAAGGGTGCTGGGCACAGAGCCCCGATGAGCTCACCGCACCCACCACCAGCTACTTTCACTTTCTCCTCCCTAAAACCAGTGCAAGACTTCCCTGCTCCTCCACTTCCCCCCCACCCCATCCCCCAGCGAAGCCATATTTGGGGTAAATTACGTCCTCCCCCCATCCTCAGGTGCTGCTTCCGTTGACATTTCAGGGTCGGGGGGGGGGGGGGGAGGGAATACCTCTCCACCCCCTGGCATTGGGGTGCTGCTGAGTGCAGCACAACAGCAGCACTTGCCTGCGACATCCCAGCACAAAGCAGCAACGAGGGAGCCACCAGGATCATGGCTCCAAAATACTCCAGCTCCCAAAGCCCAGCTTACCCCTGCTGCCGGGGGGCTGAGGGACGAGGGGGTCCGCGGTGCTTCAGCAGCAGCACGAGGATGGTGGTGAGAACCTCCTGCTGCCAGGTCTGTCTGCAAGGAGAGGGAAAAAAGCCAATGCAGGTGCCCTCACACCAAACAAAGAGATGGGGCCACGTTGCTCCCCCTTCCAGAAATTTCCCCCAAATTCCCCCCTTGCTGCCATGACAAACCAGAGCGGCAGCACTCTGGTTCTTTTTTTCTGCAGGGAAAAAAGAATTAGGAAATCAAGTTGAGGGAATGTTTCCCAGCTGCATTTGGGGTTTGGGGGTTTTTTTTATGGGTGAAATTTCAGCATTCCCAAATTCCTGGTGTCTCCATACATGTGCCTGCAAAAACCTGGAGCCTCCTGGGTCAGGGAGGGCAGCAGCTCCGCCGGTGAATTTGAAGCTGTTTGGCAATAGCAAGGCTGGTGCACGCAGGGAAAAGGCTGCCTTTTGAGGAGAAGAAATCAAATTTAGGGTCACTTCAGGGAGATCGTTCTCAGTGGGGTTGGGCAGAGCAGCAGGGGAGTCAGGGAGATGGAGTGCAGAGGGGGCTTCTTACTAGACACAGCTCTTTGAGGGCTGGTTTCCAACAAATCTGTAGGGAAGAGGTGATGCTTGAGCCAAGGGAAAAAATACAGAAGGGGGAAAAAAATTGGGGGGGGGGGTGTTGTATTTTTTATTTTTTATTTTTTATTTTTTATTTTTTATTTTTTATTTTTTATTTTTTATTTTTTATTTTTTATTTTTTATTTTTTATTTTTTATTCAACCTGAAATTAAAAAAAAAAATAAAAAAAATTCCAGAACAAAGAGCCCCAGCAAAAATCCTAAAAACAATTTTAAAATAAAATAAAAAAAAAAGATTAAAAAAATAGACTTAAATAAAATGGAATAAAATAAAATAAAATACAATACAATAAAAGAAAGAAATTGTAATTCCTGCAGAACAATCCACTGCAATGTGCTAGCAATTTTTAAGCTGAAATCTGTCCGTCCCCCCCCCCCCCGTCAGCGATATTTTCACCAGTTAAAAAACCCATTTTTCTCTTTGCTTTGTAAAGAAAGAGAAAAGAAAAAAAAAAAACCAACAAAAAAAGAATTTTTCAGTGCACAGTTCAGCTCTGCATTGAGCTGGGCCAGACCTCTGCCTGCTTGGGACCCCGGCCAAGAGCCATATGCAGGAAAAGAGTAAATAAATTCTGGTCAAAACCAGAATATTCTCCTTAAACGTTACTTTAAAAGCAAAGAAAGGCAACAACAAAACTGTCCCACCGTGGGTTATTTCCTTTCTCTCTCCCTCGTTCCGGCGATGGCCGTGGCTCGGCTGTGGCAGCAGGCCCGAGCACCCCCCCCCAGCAGAATGGGACCTTTGAAACAAAAATAAAATGCTAGAAATGAGCCCAAGAAAAAGGTTAATGAGGCTGGGGGATACTTTCCCATGGTGATGGGGGGGTTACCCAGCCCCGGCACTGCTCTGTGGGGTATCTGCACCCCCTTTGCTGAGCCCAAAAGTTGGCATCGAGGCGTCTTAGCAGCACCAATCAACCATGAAATGCCTTTTAGAAATTAAAGCCAGCGTTGAGGAGGGGGCAAACGGGGCTGGTGTTGCTGCCAAGGCTGAGTCGGGGGCTTTGGGTGGTGGCTGATACCAGGTGGGAGACATGGAGTGGTGGGGGAACAGCCTGAGCCTCCGGACGTGGGGTCTCAGCAGCTCTTTGCAGCACAAATTTCGCCAAGGGGCGGTTGGGGAGATGACTGATTTCCACTTGTTCCCAGGGCAGATTTCACAGACGGGTGGTGGGGAGCTGGCACGCAGGCTGGGACACCGACCCAAGGGATGAAAGGCAGGGCCTGCTCCAGCTTCTCCATCTCTATGCCAAAATAGGAGTAACTCAGCTTTGACCCCCGGGGTCCAACCCTGCACAAACCCGCTGTGAGGGGACAGAACAGGCCCCAAATTCCTCTCACTCTAGATTTATTATTTTGTTCTAATTTGATGGGATGACCTGCACGGGGGAAATTAAATTGGGTTTTGATGTGTGCCTCCCCTTTTCCCCCAGTGCTGCTTACAAGCAGCCTGGAATCTGGAAAAAAAAAAATTGGGATTATTGTATTTTGAGTGTTTTGCTGTTCACACCAGGAATTGGGATTGAGGCTGGGGGGGGGCCTGCAGGGAACTGTGGATGGAACTGGGATGAGTGGAATGGGTCAGCAGTGGGGTCCGGCAACTGCTCCGCGCCCAGCGCTGTGGGCAGTGCACCCTGCACCCTGCCTGCACCCCTGGGGCTGGGTGAACCCCAACATGCAGCAGGGCTGGCAGCATCGGGGCAAAGGGCAGACAGGATGCCTTCACTCTGCTGCTGGGCCTGATTGCAGCAGGGACCTGCCGGTACCACTTGCCGTACGGAGATGATTCCAACCCCAGGTCATTGTGACTACAGCTCCAGACAGATGAGGTCTCGCATCCCTCACCGAGAGAGGAGGAATGGGATGGGGGGGGATGCAATGTATGCCTGCAGCTCGATGGGGTGCCTCAGAGACAAGGCCAGCAGCCTGTCGACCCCGACTTTGAATCACCCAGGAAATACTTCCCCAGCGTATATAAAAAACAAACACCAAAAGCTGACACCCCCCACCCCCACCCCATCCCCACCGTCTCACATCCCAAGCCTTTGCAGAAGCGAAAATAAAACCCCAGCGTTGCTTCTTCTACACACACAATCCACACACACACACACACCATCATCCCATCGACCCCCTTTTTCCTCCTCACCCACCCGGCACTGAGCTCAGCAGCCTGGCACCACCAGCCTGGCACGGCCCAACCGATCTCCCACAGCACCGGGATCGAAGCTGAACATCCTCATCCTCCCCCAAAACACGAAGAGCTGAGAAATCACTGCCGCAAAAGCAAGCGCTGGCAGGAGAGAGGGGAGCTGCCAGGCAGGCACCGACGGCAGCCTCGGAAGCGGTTAAAAATTGGCAAATTCTTCCCCAGGGTTTATTTTTGAGCTGTATCTTGCCCGGTGTCGGGCAGAAAATGAAAACTGCATTCTGTAAGCAAAGTTACCGCCGAGTTTACATTCCTCGAGGCTTATGGAGCTGGGACGAGGCGGGGTGAGCTGCTCATTTTAGCCAGGAGCCTTTTTTTCGGCTTGAAAACAGGGAAGTGGCTTTTTTTTGGGGGGACGGGGGTGGGGGGAACAGATGGTGATTGAGGAGGGGGAAAAAAAAAACCCTTCTAGAGCTTGCAATTTTTTTATTTTAATTTTTTTTTTTAATTTTTTTTTTGTTTCTTTGATAGAAAGCTGGAACAAAATTAGATCTCAGTTCCATACGGCAGATCGCCGCGCTTCGGCGTCTGACAAACAACTCCAAGGGCAGTAAAATACACCCTGTGAACGCACAGATTACACCCTGTAACATCCAGCGCCTCAGGACGCGCACGGTGGGGTTCAGCAGGCAAAGGGGAAATGGGGAAGGAGAAACTAAAACCTCCAGCGTGCACAAAATCCCTGTTAAAATCCAGCTGATCCCTTGTAAAAATGACCAGGGCTTCCCAAGTTCGTCCGTCCGTCCGTGTGCCGCCGTCTGTCCATCCCATATGTGTGGGTGTCCCTCCCCCCCCCCCCCAAAAAAAAAAATAAAAAGAGGGAGAAAATGAAATAAAAACGAGGGGAATGACAGGGATAGTTTGCTTTAATTTTATTTTTTTTTAAATGTAATAAATGATTTAGCATGTTATTTATCACACTGCAATCGTCTGAGCAGGCGGAGATGATGTTCCTGTTTGTTCAAGACACCGGAGTGTGCCTAAAAATACAGGCGTAGAGAACACACTTCACCCCTTAATAAACTGGGGGTGGAGGGGGGGAATATCTAATTTTGTTGCCTTCCTATAGAAAAATATGGTTATTTGAAAGGATTAAAAGATTAAAGGATTACTCAATAACAAGGGTTAAAAATACAGGTCCAGACACAAAAGGGGTCGATAGAAACGAAGGGAAATGCGCTCCCCAAAGCCCCCCCTCCCTCTTCTCCCGGAGCAATCCCGGCTTCCAGGTCGCTGCCAACTTTCCAAACGGGACTTGTTGGGGGGGGAATGGGGGGGGGGGCAAAACACTCTACACTTATCCCCAACTCCCCCCCCACCCCGATGCAGGAAGCACTGCACCGGCTGCAAAGCGGCCTGTGGCTTTAAGAGAGACCTGGGGGGCGATGGGGGGGGTGTATGGAGGAGTATTGTGGGGGGTGCTGAGGGGGCAGGAGGAGAATGGGGGGCAGGGACGGGGCACATGGGGAGGGCGGGATGGAGTATGCTCGGGGGGGGAGGGGGGCAAATCGGGGGCCGGCTGACCGGGGACCACGGACCGGGGGGTCCGTAGGGTGTCTGCAGCCCGGGGACGGGGTCAAACAGGGGTGGGGTTGTCCGTCAGGATTTGGGTGGGGGTGTGTGGGGGAGTGTCCGCGGGCCGGGGATGGCTGTGATCTGCTGGTCTCCGCCGAGCGGGGGTGACCGGGGGACACCCGGGGGCGGGGGCCGGGGCTGCACGCCGGGGCGCCCGGTCCAGGGGAGGCCGGGCCCGGCCGCTGCCCGCGGCTCCTCCCCACTCTGCGGTAGCTCCGCACCGGGGCCGCGCCCCCCCCATCCATCCATCCATCCCCCCCCCCTCCTTCCCCCCCCCCCCTTTCCCCCTCCCCCGCGCCGGGTAGAGCCGGGGGGGCGGCCCCGCACCTCCCTCCGCAGCCAGCCAGCCCCGGGGGGGCCGCGCCGCATCCCCCGCCACCTACCAGCACCATTCGGGGGCCGCCGTCGCGCTGCCGGGCGAGCGGGGGCCGGAGCCTTCCTCCTCCTCCTCCTCGTCCTCCTCCTCCTCTTCCCTCCCCGCCCCCGCACCGTGAGCGTCCCCACCGCATCGCCGCCGGTGCCCCGGGCGAGGGGAGGAGGCAGAGGAGGAGAAGGAGGAGGAGGAGGAGGCGGTGGCGGCGGCGGGAGGAGGAGGAGGAGGAGGCGGCGGCGGCGATGGGGCCGGGGCGCTGCGGGCTGCGAGGAGGAGCCGTGCCCGGCCGGAGTTGGGCTTCGCTGGGGGGGGGCGGGGGGGATGCCAGCTTCGCTTTTCCGTAGGCGCAGCCCGGCCCTCTCCCCGGTTTATTTTTATTTTTCATATTTATTTTTTAATTTTTTTTTAATTTGGAAAAAATAGATTCTTTCTTTCCCCCCTGCCAAAAAATAACCAGCGCCCCCCCACCCCCACCCCCCCATATCCCCGTGTGTCCCCGTCGTGTTCCCCACCCCCCCCCCACAACCTTCCCCGTCGCCCCCCCCCACCACACTCCCCCCGCCTCTCCCCCCCCACCCCCCCCCCCCCCCCGCCCCGCCATCCTCCAGCCCCGCCACCCCCGCGGCGCATGAGGCCGGGCTGGGCGCTGGCACCGCGCTCCCGCCGCCCGCGTTCCCGCCGCCCCGCACCGCCCGCAGCCGCCGCCTCCCCGCAGCCGCCCCGGAACTCGCCGCCGGTGGCTGCCGGCCCGGCCCATGCCCCGCAGCGCGGAGCCCGGCCCAGCCCGGCCCCCCGACACCCTGAGGCCGGAGCATGGCCTGCGGGAGCGAGACGGAGCCGGAGAGAGGGTGACCGCCCGCCGAGGACACTTTGCGGCCGCCGGTGGCCTTGGGGAAGAGGCGGGGGTGTGTGTGTGTGGTGTGGGGGGGGGGCGGGGGGGGCGCCCCACTTTCCTTATTAATTCTTGGCGCTTTTTTAATTATTTTTTAAATATTTTTTTGGGGGGGCAACGGGGTTTTTTTTGAGGGTTTTTTTTTTCCCTCCTCCGGCTCCGTGGAAAACACACGTTTTAGAACAAAATACCCAAAAAAAAAACCCCCCCAACAACAACAACAACAACAACAACCCCCCCCACACCTCTTTGCTTTGCCTTTCGCAGCAACTTGGAAGCCCGTTAATTGCACTTGGCTATGGTAGGTCCCATGACACTTTCATTTTCTCTTCTACTTTCCTCCTTTCCTCCCCCCCACCCCACCCCCCACCCGTGTGCGTGTATTTGCGTGTGCACCCACGAGCAAAAGTTGGGGGGGGGATGCGGGGGGGATGCGGCGGGGCCGCGGTGCTGCCGGCAGCGGAGTTTAGTACGGTGCCAGGGGTGAGGGGGGGAGTGTGTGTGTGTGTGTGTGGGGGGGGGGGGGTGATGCGCGGGGGCGGTGGGGGCGGGAGGGGGGGTGCTGGGGTGGCGGAGGGAAGTTACCGCCGTCTCTCCTCCCCCCGCCCACCCTTCCCCGCGGAAAGAGGGGGAAGGGAGGGGGGGGGGGTGGAGGCGGGAGCCGCCCGGCGGGGAGGTCGCGGTGCGGGGTGTAGAGGGAGGAGGGGGGGGGGGGTGTGAGGGTGGGGGGGGGGGGGGAGCCTCCGCAGCCCGCGGAGGGTTGGATGGAGCTGAAAATGGCCGCTAAAAAAAGGGGCGGAGAGGCTGGCAGCCGCACCGACTTGAACTTGGAAGTGACGCCCGGGAGGGTCGAGCTCAAGTCCGCGTTGCGCGGGGCCGCCCTTACCCGCTGGCCTGTCCGCGCCCGCGGTGTGTGTGTGTGTGTGTTTGGAGAGGGGGGGGGGGCTGGAGATTGAAGAGGGGTGGCAGAGAAAAATGAATTGAGACTAGAAATCCCCATCCCCGGCGCAAGAATAAAAACCTGACCCCGTCCCCGCCGTGCTGGGCTTTTCCTGCCTCGCCTCCTGCCAGGCCGTTGGTGGTGGGGGGGCGAAATGCTGCGGTTTCTCCTCAACATCCCCCCCTCCCCCCAACCCCAGCGCCCCGGGGGGCGGTAGAGGGAGAGGGGTGGGTGTTTTTTTTTGGGGGGGGGCTGGCCGGCGAAGTTTGCGCGGAGCTGGAGTGGTGCTACCGCAGAGCTGCTGCATCCCGGGGGAAACGGGGGTGACTCCGCGGAGGGGAGGGGTGGGGATGTCTATATGTCTGTGTGTGTTTAATGCAGGGTGGGGGGAGTAAACCCTAAACCCCTCCTCACCCTCTTCTTGCGGAGCTTGTCCTCGGGGGGCGGCAAAAGTTAAAAGAGTGGGAATCAGTTGCGCGGAGTGTCCGCGGGGTATCGCGCCCGGCACCGCGGCGTGGCAAACAAGGAAAAGGGGGTGGGGGGGGGGGAGGGGGGAAAAAAAACCCAGAAAGGGGGAAAAAAACCCAAAAAATCCCAACCAGAATGCCTTTTTCATATTTTTTTCCCCCCCTTTTCTTCTTCGGGGAGAGCGAGGAGCCGGAGCCGCGGCCCCGAGAGCGGCCGCCTGCCCGCACCGCCCCGCACCGCCCCGCACCGCGGCCCTGCCCGCACTTGGGGCGCTGCAGCGGGCTATTAAAATAAATTAACACACACCCCCTCCCCTTCCAAAACCCGACACCCCCCTTCCAAAATATATATAAAATTAACCTCCCCCAACCCCAACCGTATGTGTGTGGGGGGGTGGGTTATTGGGGGGATGCGGGGCACGGCAGCCGGCTGCCGCCCGCCATCCTGCGGGGCCGGGGCTCACTTTCACAATTGGGAGCCCGGGGATTCCCTTTGTTTTTCTGGACGCGGCTCTCGCCCTCGCTCGCTCTCTAATTAGGCTCTATTAAAGCCTGCAGAATTGCTCGGTGGCGGCGGTGTCTCTGTAACTTGCGGTTTGGAGTTTGCCGGGCGCTGGGCTCCGCTTAGTTATTTCGTTTATTATTATTATTTTCCCCCCCCCTCCCCCCTTTCTTTGTGCGCTTGGGGGGCGGGGGGGGGCTGATGGAGAAGGGGAGGGGGGGGGATGTTTGATGCGGGGCTGCCTGTGGTCGTTATCCCCTTCCATCCCCGCGCCGCCGCCCCGGGGAGGAGAGATGCTGCCGGTCGTTAAATAACGGGGTGGAAGAAGAGGGGGGGGGGGGGGGGAACAAGCGTCTATCCGCGGGATGCAGCGGGAGGGAGCGCGGGGCTTAGCAGAGCGGCTTCCCCCCCCCCACACACACCCGGTAGCGAGGCTGGGGTGCGGGGGGTATCCCCCTGCCCGCGGCAGGGTGCGGGTATCTCTCCTCCCCAACACTGGCGTCGCTGCCCCAAGTTGCACACGGATCTGCAGAGGGATTTTTGGGGGGTTGGGGGGGGGAGTGTTTTCTCTCCTCTCGCCGCGTTGGTTCCGTTTATTTAAAAAGCCCAACAGAACCCCCAAAACAAGGGAAAACGGGCGAGTTCCCCCAGCGCTGCCCGGCCCGCGCAGAGCCACCGGGGCACGGGGAGAGGGGGGGGGATGGACGGGGGGGGGGGGGGGGGGGGGGGGAGACGGGGGACCTGGCGCCCCGCGTGAGGAAGAGGAGGGAAGGGGAAAGGGGGGGTGGGGGGGGGGCGGCGGGAGGAGAGGTGGTGGTGGGGGGGGAATATGTCTGTCCGTCCCTCCCCCGTTCTCCCCTGCCCCGCAGCGCCTCATCCCTGCAAGCCAAAGGGGGTTCCTACATCTTTAAATGGGATGTAATATTTTGGGATGGGCTTTTTTCATAACGTCACTTCATTCCTCGCTCCTGGGTTGTTTTTTTTTTTTTTCCTTTTTTTTTTTTTTTTTCCTTCTTTTTTTTTTTTTTCATTTTCTCATTCTTCCCTCCCTCCCTCTCTCCCTCCCTCCCTCTCTCTGCTGCCCGGGTCTCGGATGGAGCCGCTTCCCTTCTAACTTCCCCACCGCCCTGCCTGCAGGCTGGGTGCGGACCCCCAACACCCCCCTTTCCCTGATTCCCCCCCCCCCCCTCCCTTCTCTCTGGGCGAAGATGAGCATTTTGCCTCTTTAAAACGCCCGCGTCCCGTCTCTCCCCCCCCCCCTCCCTCTCCCTCTCCCCCTCCCCTTGGTCCTTGTCGTGTCCCGTGTGTGTGTGTGTGTCCCCCCCAAACAAACAACAACAACCAAAAAAAAGCGCTTTATTTCCCAGCAGGGACATTTTACTTTTCATTTTTCAATTCTTTTTATCGGGGAGGGGGATGTTTTAAGGTGGAAGTTGGACCCTTTTGATTTTGTCCTCGGCTCCCCCCTCCCGCGGGGCCGCCCCCCACCCCCCCCCCCACACCCCCCTGCCCGGCTGCCCCCCCCCCCCCCCCCCCCCCCCCTCCCCCCGGGCCCCGCAGAGCCGCTCCGGAGGAGAGAGAGAGAAAAAAACGCCCGGACTGCTCCAGCCTCCGAAATGACTCAGTAACTTTTACGCCTCGAGTCTCAGCCCTGCAATTAGCCACTTTCCCAGCACGGCTCGGGATGTATTCGTCTCCTCTCTGCCTGACCCAGGTAACCGGGCCCCCCCCCCCTTTTCCCTTATCCCACACTACCCCCCCATCCCCTCTTTCCCTTGCATCCCCTCAGATTCCCCCCCCCCCCCCTCCTTTCCCTGCAACAGCCTTTTACAGTTGCAACGGGGAAAAAGATATAATAAGAGGTTGGGGGGGGGGGGGAAGGAAAGGAAAAGCAACATACAGCCCCCCCCCCCCCGATAAAAATAATTATAGCAGGGAAAGGCGGGTTGGGGCTGGTGTGGAGCTGCTCAGAGGAGCCGCGTTTCCCTCCTGGTTCTCCCCCCTTTGCGTTTTTTAGGGTTTTTTTGGGGTGTTTCTGGTGCTTTTTGGGGGTTTTTCTGCCTCCGCTTTCACTTGGGGCGTGGGGAAGGTTACGTTGTGGTTTGGGTTTTATTATTTTCTTCTCGCTGAGCCGGGGAGGTGGGTGGCGCGGGGAAGCCGCTGGCTTTAGGGGGACGTGGTGGGGTACAGGGGGGGTTCCCGGTTGGGTTTGGGGAGGTTGGGGTTGGGGTGGGAGGTGGGGGGGGGGGGGGGGGCGACTTGGCACTGCAGGTTCGGCCTTGGCCGTGCCGCCTCTTGCGTAGCGTGAAACTTTTTCCTTCCCCCCCCCCCCTCACCAGCCCAGCTGCACATGGTGGGGTGCAAGGAGGTGTTGGGGGGGGGGGCTTTGGGGAGGGGGGGGGGAAGCGCACAGGTTTTTTTCTTCAAAATCCTCTAAGTTTGGGACAATTTGCACCCGATTGCGCCATGCCGTGCTGGCGAGCAGGAACGGTGGCGGGGGGTGTCGTGCATGGTAGGATGTGGGGGGCACGCCTTTGGTTTCTGGGGTGGGGGGTGATGCTGGCCCCCCGTCTCTCTGGGGGGGGGTGGGGGGGGGTATCGAGGGGCTGCTCCGAGCCGTTTGTGTGGGGACACTGGTGTCACTCCAGGCCACGCCGACGTGGCCCGGTAGCGCGTGGCAGGGTAGCTGTGCCAGGGCCCACGGTACGGGTGAGGGGGGCGTCCCCGGGAGTCTCCCCCCCCCCCAGCTGGTACAGCCACAGGGGGGGAGACTTCAGGGCTGCCCCCTCCCCTTGCCCGCACCACAACCGCTGCGGCTCTGCCTTTGCTCTGTCCTTATCGATTGCTGATATTTATTTAATTATTGAGCAGGCAGCTTCCCCACCACCACCCCCCCGGCTCGTAACCTCTTCCCTGCTGGCAGCCGCTGCCCGCTCAGATCCAGCCTCATGCCGCACTCCACGAGGGCTCTGCTTTGCTGGGGGAGGGGGCTGCAGCCAGACCCTCGTGCCCACGCCAGAGATTCTTCTGCCAAACCTCATCCCTTGGGCTGGAAATGTGGGCAGGATCCGGCCCCTGTGGTTGGGGCTCAGCTGCCCCACGGCAGCGGGGGGGTGGGGGTCAGGGGGATCCCTTTGGCAGCGCCATGGCACCTGCATTGTGCCGGCGGGCAGTGCGGGGGTCTGGCCTTGTCTCTGGGTGCAGTGCAGCATGTGAGGCCGGCGACGGCACTGGCGTGGCACCGACCTGGGTGCACACATGAGCACAGGTGGGCAGTGACAGGCTGTTTGGGTGACTCTGGGGATGGGGTTCCCCGCCTCACGGTTGGCCTGGCAGGCGTCACACCTCAATTTGTCTTCTTTTCTATTCCCTTAATCTTTTTTTCATTCCTATATTATTTTCCCCTTTCCTTTTTTCTTTCCCATTTCCTTTTGCTTTTTGCATTTTGCTTTTTCCTTTCCTTTTCCCCCCTTTCCTCTCTCCTTTTTCCCTCTCTCCTTTTTCCCTCTCTCCTTTTTCCCTCTCTCCTTTTTCCCTCTCTCCTTTTTCCCTCTCTCCTTTTTCCCTCTCTCCTTTTTCCCTTTTCTCTCCCCACTCCATCCTTCTCTGGGGTCCCAGCAACTCGCCGCCATCCCTGTCCCCAGTCGGTGCTGGGCTGGCAGAGCCTGTTGTTGCCAGCCGACAGCACTGGTCTGATGTGGGAAGCGGTGCGATCACTGGCTGGCCAGGCTGGGGCTGGCAGGAGCCGTTCCCCTCACAATCCCAAGCTGTTCCCAGCGCTTCGCCCAGCCGATGGGGAAGGAGCTGGATTTTCCTCCTCGGATCCCAACCTCCACCCCACTGCCTTCGCGCGGGGAAGGCTCCGGTTTCCCCCCCCACCCCGCCTCCCCGCCATTGCCCTGGCGTAGCCTCAGCTCCAATCCAGCCCAGCTCGGATGGGATCAGACGTCGTCTGCACCTACCGGATCTGGCCCCCCCACCGCTCCTCCCGCCGCCAGCCGAGCCGTTCCCATGCCACCCGCGCAGCGGGTAGGCTCGCCCGGGCTCGGGAGCTGCGCGGATGGTGATGTGGATACATTGGAACGTGCGCGGGAGCCGCCCTGCCTCTTGCCTTCGTGCATCTCCCTGCTGCTACTGCCATCGCCGGCACTTTGAGCCCGGCGTGGTCGCTTGGACCCCAGCTACCGCTCGGGCAGCTGCCGGTCCAGGCCGGAGCTGGGCCATGCTGGGCCTTGGCAGCCCAGCAGCACTGAAATAGCCCTGGCAAAGGCATCAGCTGTGACACGCTCCTGGCTGGGGGCCTCAGCCGAGTGTCCCGTCAGGCGAGGAGGGTGACTTTGTGGCCTCCACAGCACTCAGTCCATGCCCAGGGGCTTCCTCCAGCTTTCCCTGGCTCACCTCTGTCCCTCCTCGGGGTCAGGCCGGGAAGTCATGAGGCAACTGCCTGGATTAGAAGGGAAGCAGCACCAGTGCCGCCGCCACCCAGGAGACCTCACCCTGCCCATGGGGATGCAAGGAGGGGACACTGGCTGCCAGGACTCCAAAATAACCCCGGCACTGAGCGCCCACTGTGGCCCTGCACGTGTATCCCTCGGGAGCCATAGCCAAGGAGCCAGCAGTGTTGCTGGAGCTGTGGCAGTTATCCCTAGCTCCTGAAGCTGCAGTGGGATTGTGGTGGGGTGCAGTGTAGGTGGGATTTGGGATGCTCCCACAGGGGATGTGTGCAGGTTTTGTGACTCGTGATGTTCCTGCAAACCTCTGGCTTGTCTCTGGCACCCGTCATTGCGCCGGCGCTCTCTGAGCCCCCTGCCCTGGGAGTAAGGTGGGATGGGAGACGGCCTCAAAGGCAGCCAGCATGATGGGAGCTGGGCGTCCCGCTGAGGTCCAGCCAGAGACTCTCTTCCGGGCCCCACGATTCTGCTGGGGCCCTGGAGAGGGGAGAGGGTCGGGGGCTGGACCCTGGCCGGCCGCCTGGCTCCTGCCGCTCTGCTCCGGTGCATCCTTGGCGTCAGTGCAGAGGCGATGTGCCTGCACTGCCCAACCAGGCACAGAACTCCTGCACGTGCCGTAGCCATCAGCGCCTGGTCCTGGCGGCACTGGGAAGCAGCTCAGCCAAGCCGGGCTGGAACAAACCTCTGCCCCTGTGAGGGCAGTCGGTACCCGGTGAAACGGGAACGTTGCGGTGCTGGGGGGATGGAGCTGGGCTGTAAGAGCTGTTGTGGCTACGGGGCTCAGTCACAGCCACGTCACCCAGATGCTGAGGGGGATCCAGGCTCTCCCCAGCCACCACTGGTCAGTTCTACCTGTTGCCCGGCTGCCACTGGCACGTCGCCTTAGCAGGAAGCTGCCTGCCAGGCGGATCTCACCAGGGCATCCCTTGGCAAGCCTCCTTCCCAAAAGTGCCACAGCTCTTTAGCCAGAGAGGAGAGCGCCGGTGCTCACCTTCTCCACCAGTAGCTCTGTCGAACTGGTTTCCAACTGGGAGCTCAGATCGGCTGCCAAAGGATGGGAGCAGCAAGACGGGCACGGCGGGGGGAGAGAGGGAGCGTTGCAACACACTTTCAATTCTCCCATCTGCTGAGTATTGTTTGGGGAAAACAATGAGGCCGTTCTTTAAACGCAACCTTCGGGAGATCCTCGCTTTCCCCGTGCGGCACCCACCGTGCCGTGCCTGCCCGCCCTGGCTAGCCCTGCTCCATCCCCTGCGCCGAGGACCCCGCTGCTTCCACCCACCCTTATCAAAATCCTCACCTGGGAAAAAACAATCCTGCTTTAAATGTGGTTTATGAAGCCGAATTGGAGGGCTGGGCACCCAGGGCAGTGAGCAGGAGAAAGCCTGCTGCACGAGAGACACGCCGTCGGGGCCAGGCGGCCGATGCTCACGCTGCGCCATTCTCCACCGCATCACCTTGAACTTGGCTGGGGCCTCACGCGATAAATCAGCCGCCCTCCTCCAGTGCGCTGAGGCACCCACCGATAATTCACCTCCCCGGGCAGCTCTGCCCTGCCTGCGCTTCCCTCCCTGCCTGTGCTTCCCTCCCTGCCTGCGTGTCCCTCCGTACTGGGGCAGGGAGCAAACCCGCCGTGCGCCCAAACGATGTGCACGCGCTTTCGCGGCTCGCTGAACAAAGCCCAGCTCCCAGGGCCCAGCTGGCTGTCGGGCTGGCCTGGAGGGAGCTGGGCATAGCACTTGCTGATGTTTTTTATTCCCCAGGTGCTGGGAACCAGCTTTGACCCGTCCGTTTTTCCATCTTGCAGGGGTGGCTGCAGCATGGCTGGTGCTGTGGGGTGAGGGTGGGCCCGTGCCAGCGCGGTGAGGCTCGGCGGGCAGAGGAGCGGTGCTGAGGGCCAGCCAAGCTGGCGGCACTCATCTTGGCGAGGCGCAGCAAAGCGCGTGGAAGGTGGCTCTCTGGGGATAGCTCGGGAGTCCTAGGGAAAAGCTGATGTGGTGATTGGGAGGGATTCATCCTGGCCCAGGTCTGTGCACAGTGGGGAGGGTTTCGCACCGAGGGGGGAAGATTGGGACAGGATGGTGTCCCCTGCCTTTGGGGGTGACAGATGCAGAGCCCTGCAAGGGCTCCCAGGCGCTGGATGAGGCTGGCCCAGGCTCAGGGAGGGCCTGCCCTGCCGCCAGCGTTCCATGCTCCCTTCTGTCTGCGCCAGCCCTCCCCGCGCCTGGCCCCCGAACACTTCCCTGCAGCCCGAGGGGTGTGCATTATGCCCCCCCCAACACTCCCAGCAAGGCTGCACCTGTCCTAAGGACAAGCCAAGCCCTGGGTGGCAACAATGAGGATGGTGGCGGGGATGGGGACAGTGGCATGGATGGGGAACGTCACTGGGCTGCCTTGCTGGAGGGGAAGGAGGGCTTGGAAGGGGGGAAAGCAAAATATCTCCCTGCAAGGCTGGCTCGCTGCCTGCCGCCCCCGGCCGTGCTGTGGCTCTTCCTGCGCAAGGATGGTGGTGCCAGCACTGAGGACCGCCAAGGGGGCTGAGTGCTCATGGGAGGGGGCTGGTAAGGCTCCGTGTCCCCCTCCAGTCCTTGCATCTGAACTAGGGGGGTGCAGGCAGCACCTGAGGTTGGCAGGGGTGTGATCTGCTCCTCAGAGACCCATGGGCTCAGGATTTCTCCGGTAGCACCTTGGGGTGTGCCAGTGAGGAGTGGTCAGGGATGGATACTCAGCCCTGCTGGGTCAGATCAGCACCACGTGGCATCACCAGTGATGTCCCCGTAGCACAGCTTGGGACTGCTGGGGGGCTAAACTCAAGGGGGGCATAGCCTCATGGGGGAGCAGAGCTGCCAAGTGCCAAACCTTCATGGGTTTTGGGTATCAAAGCTCCTGTGGAGGCTTTGGATGCACCAAATCATCCCAGGCAAAAGACGGAGCTTGACCTCCCTCTCTGCCCTGCCAGCTCTTTGCCTTTAGACAGCATCTATCCCCTTCATACAGGGGACACTGCAGGGTGAGGATGCACAGGGTCCCTGGGGGCATCCTGGGGCCTGGCTCATACCCGGGCGGATGGCTGGGCTTACCATCCATCACGTCGGCCCTTGGGCAGGCATCCCCCGTGGCCTCCTCACACTGTGCCAGCTTGGCCAGGACCCAGCACCCTGCACTGGCCGCCAAGGCTCAGCGCTTCCCAAGTCCTGGAGAGGAGCTGGGAAAGGATCCCGCATCCCAGGTGTGGCAGTACTCACGCACCGGGAGACCCGCCGGCCAGCCCCTGCCAAGGATTGATTTCTCGGTTAACTCGCCGCTGCTTTAAAAGCACATTAATCCTCCCTTCCCCGGCCAGCAGCCAGCTCTAATCAGCATTTTGGGCAAAATCCCCAGGTCTGGGTTTCAGGCTGCCCGCCGCGGGCATCGCCCTCCCAGCCACAGCTGCCGCTCTGAGAGGGGCTGTGGCACCCTTCGGCAGCATCGCCTGGCACGGGAATGCCAGGATCCAGCCCTCCTGCTGACCCCTCTTCCCTGGGGGTTTGGTTGAGTCCGTGGCCAGGTGGAGTTATTTAAAAAAACCTGTGGTTTTTTGTCTTGTTTTTTACCCAGGTTTTTGCTCTCCTTGCAAAGGGCCCCTGCATTCCCTTCGCGGGGAAACGGTATTTGACCGGCTGTTGTCCAAAAAAAACCCCCAACATGTTTCTGATCACGAAGAACCAAGAAATATTTCTGCTTTCAAAGGAAAAAAAAAACCAAAAAAACCAACCCAAAAACCAACCCAGAGAGAGAAATGTTGATTTTCCACCCAGACATTTCCCCTTTCCCCAAACCAGCCCCAAAATGAGAGGCGCCGCCGCTCCCTCCTCACCCAGGGATGCCATCCCAGGGGCACAGTCACGCTGGGGACATGGTGGATGCCACCCAGGACATGGTGGGTGCCACGTGGGATTTGTCTGGGCACCACCAGCACGGGTGATGGCAGCGACAAGCGTGCTTCTCGCTCTCTGCTCACCCCCCCCTCCCTTCTTTTGCTGGCTGCCCCCACCTTGCACCAAGCACGGTGGGCTGCCGGGGAGGCTGGTGAGCACTGCAAGCACTGGCAACTTGCCATCCCCTCCCCATGGAACTGGTCGCCTTGCCCCAGTACTGCGGGCAGCGGGGCTGCTTCATCCCACGGTTGCTTGGCGGGAGCAGGGATGTGCCGGATCATGTACCCCCCCATCCCAACATCCCTTGGCTCCCAGCTGATAATTAGGGAGAGCAAGGCTGTAATATGACCACCACCACCCCCCCCCGCCATGCTGTGCTGCAAAATCTCCTTCAGGAACCTGTGCGCCGGGACAGGCGAGCAGCGCGGTGTGAATACCAATGAAGCGGCACTGGCGAAAAGTGCCGAGTAAAGGGTTTCTGATGGAAATGGCATCGCAGGAGAAAGAGGAGCGAGCGTGTGCTCGGGGCCTGTGCCTGCCCGCCAGCCAGCGCCGTGCACATGGGCGCGCCGGGGCGCACGCATGGGTGCGCACGTGCAGCCCGGGAGCTTGGGGAGGGGTGGTGGTGGTGGGAGGGGATGCGACGGTCTAGGCAGGTAACCGGGGTGGTTGGGATGGAGGCGAACGTGGAGGCGTCGGGATGGGTGCGAGCGAGCGGAGGTGGTTGTGAAGCGCTGGTTTTGAGGGGGGCGCGTGGTTGTGGTGAGGGGTCAGGGAGCATTTGTGGGCGGCGTGTCCATTGGGACCTCGGCCCTTCCCGTGGAACAGCACGGCCATGGCTGCTGTAGGGCTGTAGGGAACCGCTCCTGTCCCGCGGCGAAGCGCAGCGCGCCGCTGATCAAAGGCGCGGGCGGGGAGGGATCGGGCCTGTACAAGCAGCGCCCCTGGCCGCGCGCCACCCCAACCTTCCCGCTCGGCTCCCCGGGGAGTTTGTTAAACAAATTTCTCTAATTGCACAAGCCGAGGAGTTTGTTGGAGAAAAAAGCCGGGGAAATTCCCCTCCTCTGGGCCACCCCTTCCCCACTTCCCCCCCGGGGCAGGCAGCAGAGTGAGCAGGTCCCTCCCTGCACCTCCACATCCCCACACCCCCCGGCTGTGCAGGAGGCTGTGACCCCGACGCCTGCGGGGTGCAGCTGTGGAGTGTCCTCAGGTCACCCCTGCCCACGCAGGGATGTCCCCCCTTGAAGCCGGGTCACCCGCGTGTCCCCTCTCATCCAGCCCCTGGGGTGAGACCCCCGTCACCTCACGCAGTGACACCCAGCACCGCCGGCTGCCCTCGCCGGCTGTCGTTCCTCATTGCTTGGCTTGGCCCTCCCCTGGAAATGGCCTTTGCGAGCTGCCCGTGGGCAGCCCCTGACACCAAATCCCATCGGATTAGCGAGAGTATGGGATAAAAGCCCCAGTTTGGCGTCGGCTCTTTGCTGGGTGGGGGCTGTGGCTGCAGCCCTGCCAAGAAGGGAGGATGCGCGGCTGGGCGCCTGCCCCAGCTCCCGCTGAGGTCATGGCTATAGATAGCCGGGGAGGGTGCAGGGCCGGGGGCAGGATCCGTGCATATCCTCTGCAGCTCTGCAGGGAGCCCAATGGGCACCCACTGTCTTGGGGAGGGGGGAGGTGGTGGTCCTGACATTGCCAACTAGCAAACTGCTGGTGCAGAGTGAAACCCCACAACCTCTGGGCCATGGTGCTGCCGGTGTGCCGGGCCGCACTGGGCATTGACTGGTACTGCTGACTCCTCTCCATCCCCGGCGGTGAGGTGAGGTGAGGGGGGTCCCACAGCCTGGTGCTCTGGTGAGCGGGGGTGTCTTTTGCTGTCATATCCCACCAGGTTTCCTCCCTCAGCTGCTCTCAAGTGAAAGCAGGGCTGCGGCATCCCCACTGCTGGGGTACACCCATGGGTCAGGGAATGCCACACCAAGGTTTGGCTCCTCCAGTCCCCTGTCCTGGTACAGCTCAGCTCCCCGCAAAGGCAGGCATGTGCCATGGGGGTGCCCCGGCCAGCTCGGTGGGGCCCCGGAGCCGCCGGGGTGGCTGAGGAAGGCGTTGTTGATGAGGGCACTAAAAATAGAGTGGGACTGGGATCTTAATGGGACTTTGTGGGAAACCTGGAAACATTTTCTCATCCCCGTAAATGAGTCCAGATGCATTAGCGATGACTGCATCGCATCCTGAGGTACCGCCGGAGGGAACCGGGACGCGCTCACCAGCCTTTGCGGTGGGGGATTGGTTGGAGAGGGGGGTTACTGGTAGCAGTGGCGGGGCTGAGCCACAGCCTCGCTGTGTCCCATACAGGGATGGGGATGGGAGCCAGCCGTCCAGAGCTCCCCGGGCATCACTGCGGTGAGGATCCCGCCATTCCCGGGGCTCCTGTGCCCAGCACCCATGGGTGTGCACATGGATGCTTGAGGCTTTGTGTGGCAGGGAGCACGTGGAGGATGGTAACAGCTCTACAGCTCCTAAACCTCAGGTCTTTCTAAAGCCCCCCCAACGGTGACGCCGGAGGTCCCCCAGTCCCAGGGCCAGCAGTGCTGGCTACACTGCACCCCACAGGTGGCCCGATGTGGTGTCAGGCTGGCAGGATCCGGCCCGATGGGGGGTTTCCTCTCTCCACCACAGAGCTGGTGGCTGGGATATGGGCTCCCAGAGTGTCCAGTCCCGCTCAGGGACCTTGGACTCCCCCAGGGAATGGCTCGGCGCCAGCCTGGGCAACTAGCCCAGGGCGGGTGGCTGGTGGATTCCACGTCACGAGGCAGGTTGGCACAGCCGTCTCCATGGTATGGCAGTGTCACTTAGCGGTTACAGCCGCGACCCGGGCAGCAAGGACAGTCCCGCCCCGTGCCTCAGTTTACCTCTAGGTCAGAAACAGCACCCGGTATGTGAGTGGGGTGCTTGGCCCCTGTACCAGTCCCAGGCACTGACTCGTGGTGGGGGACAAGGGGACCAGCCAGAGCCACCAGCCTCCACTCTGGGCACCGCTGAAGCCCAGCGTCCCGAACAGAGTCCCTTTGTCCGGGCTAGCCCTCGCTCCTGCCATTTGGGAGGCATCCAAAACCCTCCCGAAATAGGACCCAGCCGGGCTCGGCCTTTGGCTCTCCCCAGGAAGGCTCTGCTGAGCTGCCGAAAGCGGATGAGCCGCCATCCCCCAACACACTCTCCCCCCCCCCCCGCCTGTTAAAGCAGTTCCGTCCTTCATCGCTCGGCGTGCAGGATCTGGCCATGCTCCGGGCAGTGCTGACCCTCTGGGGACGGTGCCCTTGTCTCCCTTTGGTCTTCAGGAGAGCCTGCTGCTCAGCTCTGAGCCCTGTGCCTCAGTTTCCCCTCCCCACACAGAAGGTCCTGGCAGGGTGTCCCCAAGCCCCAGGGAGCCTGTAAGATGCCAGAGCAGGGCCTGAACTGCTGCCACGTCCGTGGCATGGCAAAGGCAACAGTGCTGGAGGGGGGTGCTGTGAACTCTTCACCGCCAGGCCCCGGGGGTGGCCGAGCCTCCCACAAGGTCGCCGGCTCCTCTGCTAAAGGCTGGGGCTATTTTTAACTGGTGACTTGCTCCAACCCGCCCGAGGTTGGATTTGTGACGGGATGAGCTCCTCCAGCCCATCACTGTGCTCGCTGTCACGGGGTGCAGAGGCACCCCCTGTGCCATCCCCCTGTCCTGGCGTGGGCACACCAGGGAAGGAGTTAGGGACCCCTCTCTGCACCCACCACACCTTTATTGGCACGTGACGGGAGGAGGGAATTAATCCCTCTCGGAAAGGCCAGGACAGAGCAAGCAGGGCTAAAAATACGTTTGAAGGGAAATAAAACCTCCTGCGTCAGGGGCTAAAGCCAGGCTCAGAGCCCTGGGCTCAGCCTAGGCAGGCTGGGGGTACCCAGCCTGGCCCCGAGATCCTTGGTGCTGGGGGCTGTAGTATGCTGAGCTAGGACTACCAGCTGCCAGCTCTCCCTCAGGTGAATGGGGTGCTGCTGGTTCCAGGGTATCTCTCCTGCCTCAGTTTCCCTCTGCACTTATAGAGATGCAAGCTCCCACTGTCCCTGTGTCCCATGCCAGAAACTCCAAGGCTGGGACCCCGGAGTCAGACTCACGGCGCAGTCCCTGCTGCGTTCTGGGAGCGGGGCTGGGGGGGTGCAGGCCACCCCCAGGGCCCCACGCTGACACAGGGCCGGGTGGAGGACCTGGCAGCGCCGGGACCTGTTGGCAAAGCTTTTTTTTTTTCCAGTTCCATAAAGCATTTCCCTTCTTTGGAGTCCCGGAGGGGGGATCGGCTGGGAAGCCACGTGGCCCCGGTGCTGCTGGCCACGGGATGCTTCCTGGGGTGGGGGGATGTCTCCTTGGCCGCAGGCCGGATTGCTTCCGTGCTCTCCTGGTGCTGCTGCCATTGGACCCCAGCAGCTGCCGTCGCCTCCTGGCTCTCCTGCGGTGCCATCCCTCAGTTTTTCCATCTTTGGAAAGGCAGCACTTCACCCTGGGGGCAACTGGGGTCACCCCGGGGATGCAGCTGAGCCGTTGGCTCCCACACCTCAAAAGGCTTGGGGAGAGATGGCACCTGAGGAAACTGAGGCACCCAGGGGGGTTCCCAGTGCATCTGCAGGAAGGTAGCGAGTGGCCCCGGGCGCTCCCCCTGCCAGGTCTTTCCCCCTCCCAGCACCTTCCCATCTCTGCTGCTGCTGGGTACCATCCCGGGGCATCCTTACCCCTCCTTTGGGGTAGATTTAGCAAAGCCAGGGACCAACAACGCCAGTTGTTGCTGGAGGTGAGGGTGCATGTGGGCAGACCAGAAATGGGGTGATCGGCACAGGGTTGGGG
Organism: Laterallus jamaicensis coturniculus; assembly: GCA_022605575.1. NCBI lineage: Eukaryota > Metazoa > Chordata > Aves > Gruiformes > Rallidae > Laterallus > Laterallus jamaicensis. Next base: position 4,704,628 of record JAKCOX010000043.1, on the reverse strand, counting down.
CACATGCCAGAGACACACACTGCCCCCCAACAACTTCAGCCCACCGGGCCCAGCCCTGGCTGCCGTCTGCCAGCATTGCCATCTCCCCAGGGAGGGCTGTGCTGGCTGGTGCGGGCCCAGGCAGCACCGGCACCTGAGCCCGGGGCTGCAAAGAGAGGTGCTTTTCTTCGTGCTGTTTTCCAAAGCAACTGGCAGGTTCGCTGCCTGCCGCGGCCTCGCGTGACCCGCCGCAGCGGCCCCAGCGTGCTCCCCGTGCCCCCGCTTGCAGCCGCACCACCTGCAAGGGCGAGCGCCAGCATCGCCTTCCGCCCCAGCACGTAGGCATGGGGAGCTCGCAGCACCCTTGGGGGATCCCCAGGATGGCTCAGAGGACCCAGTGATGCTGGGAGCTGGGCGAGGGGTCTGGGACTACCGTGGTCCCAGGGGCATGATGAGCAGTGAGTGCTTTAGTGTCCCATCTGCTGCCTCCTGGCCGGATCCTGCATGGGGCTGGGGCAGGGCATGGAGCGTGGGGAGCCCCTTTCCGGCCTTGCATCTGTCCCGGCTGACCTCCCAACAGGGTGGTCACATCCAGAGCACATTGTGGGCACGGTCCAGCCCGTCAGCAGCCTCAAGTCGTGCACAGATGTTGGCTGGAGGATGCTGTGGGCTCTGGGGGAGAAAAACCACCCCGGGCTCCGGGGAGAGGAGCTGTAGGGAGGTTGTACCGTGTCCTGCCCTCGCCTCTGCTTGCACCGTCGGTGCCAGCCAGCCCGCCTGCCCGCGGCACTGGGGCTCGGTGTCCCAATGTGGGCTGCAAGAGGGGTTTTGCAAGCGTGGGGTTGGGTCGTCCCCACCCCGGCTCAGCTCCTGCTGCCGGGAGCTGGAGGGGAGCGTGGCCACAACGGCCTGTTCTGCCTGGCGGGCAGCTCCAGAGCAGGGCCGGGTGGGCGCAGGCAAGGCCAGCACAGCTTGTACCATCCCCAGCTGCATTCCTGGCAGCAGCATCCTCCGCTGAGCTCCTTCTCCCTGCCCAGCATGCCAGGGTTTCACCCCCGCCATGGCAGCACCGCTCTCCAGAGCCGGGGAAGCCTTAGGCCTTGCCGAGCAGGCCGGGAAGCCTGGCCATGCCATGCCAGTGAGCAGCAAAAAAAATTATGAATAAGCTCTTGTTAATAAATACTTTATGATAAATCCAAATAGATTTCCTCCTCTGGAGCAATTATTGTAAAATGGGCTCTAATACGGCGCAGCACCGGCCCCAGGAAGGGCTGGGTGCATTTCAGGGCCTAAGTGCCTCCTTCCATCTCCTCTAATGAGCACTTCCCAATCATTTGCATCTGTCTCAGCAACAGGTCTCATTACCAGGTTAACTTATTACCAAGAGCTGCTTCAGAGAACAGTTAAAAACTGGCTACCGGAGGCTTTGCTGGAGCCACACAAGAGTTTTTAGCACCCGCGGGCTCCAGCAAGGGGAAACTGAGGCAGACAAAAGGAGCAGAGTCCCTACCATGCCCCTTTTGAGTGCTGGGATTTTGGGATTTTCAGGGTTACCAGAATTTCTCTGGCTGCATATGCCACCGCCCATCCCTCCCCGCTCCCCGCTGCTGCGCCAAGGCTTCCCGTGGGGGCATGGTGCCCAGCACCAAACTTGCCAGCCCCTGCCCGGGCTCGCACGGCTGTGAGGAGCGGGACCTGGCAGGAGCAGCGGCTGTGGGAGCCGGCAGCAGTTTGGAGGTGTGCGGCTGGCTGGAGGGGAGGCTGAGCATCCTTTCATCAAATAAACCCTGTGTGGTCCCCGCAGGGCCAGGATGCGGCGAGATCGCCCCGCATCACTCCCTGCCTGTGGTGGGGGCCGTGCTAGTGCTGAGCGAAACCCTCTGCCGAGGTGACTGACCTTTCTTGTCCCCCTCCTGCTCTCCCACCCACCCACCTTCCCCATGCAAATGGCTGGGGAATTTCCTGAGGAAATGTGTTTTTGTTGGAAAATTCAGGCTGTTGCACTGAGCCCGATCTCTATGGACAAGGTGCTGGAGTACAGGATGCTTGGAGCCCATGCTGTAGTGCCCAGCCATGGTGCCCGTGCCTGGCCTGGTGTCCCTGTGCAGCGCAGAGCATCCCCCACTGTCCTAGGGTGGAAGGTGCTCACCATGGCTGAGCAGCCAGGGTACAGAGCCCCAGCTTCATCCAATCTGGTGAGGATGGGCAGGAGCATGGGGAGAGGCGGCACCTCAGCTGTGCCCCTTGCTTGTATCCCTGGTGCTGCTAAAACCCAGGCTGCCAGGGGAGCTCATCCCAGCTGCATACAGAACATTGCTCCTTCCTATTCCTGCTCCATAGCAGGACTGACACTGGGAGAGAGCCACTGCCTCAGTTTCCCCTTGCACAGAGAGTTGGTGCTCCACCAGGCCCTGAAAGGGGGATGTGAGGGGGGCCCTGTGTCGGGGCCAGCAGCACCCCGACACAGGCATGCTCCTCCCTGGGTCGCAGAGCTTTACAAGCCCAGCCTGGATGGGGCCCAAGCACAGGCTCTGCTGCCAGATTCCCGTCCGGAAATGCCCCGGGAGCAGCCTCATCTGGGGTATTGCAGCACGTCTCTGCTTCCCAGCTCCGCAAAGGAAAAACAGCAGGAGAAATACTTAACCAGCCCTTTGCCGGTGCTTCGTGCTGCTGCCTGGGCTGGAGAGGGGGGGGCGGCAGGAATTGGGGGACAGGGACAGACAGGGAGCACATCCCATGCCATTGCTTTCCAAAGCCAAGCTGGGTGTGAAGCTGGGTGGTATCAGCCGGCACAGCCGCTCGGCAGAGGGGCTCACTGGTGGCGTGGTGCTGGCAGTGGGGTGGGGATGCAGGGCATGGGGTGGGGGGGATGGCACAGGCTAACGGTCCCTGAGTCCTCTAACTTGACCCCTTGGCATCCATCTGCAGCCATCCCACCCGCCTGGCTGTCCTGGTGCCCCCCGGCTGCCCTCGCCTGGCCCCGCTAAAGCAGCTTAACTCCACACGGCATCTCGGCGCGGGATAAGCCAGGCGGGAGGGAAAGTTGGCGAGGGACTGATCGGCTTCTGGGGCAGCTCCCGCCCCTCCATAATCCTTGGCGGCAGGGAGGGGGGTGAAGGGGGCCACAGTGGCTTTAGGGGCACCACGGGCTGGGGGAGCTTCTCCACACAGTGTGGGTTTAGGGTGTTCGCAGATTGGGTCCCAGTGAGATCTGGACATCCTCAGCACTGGGGTGGGGGAGGGAGGACAAAGCCAGCGCCTGCTCAGAGCCCCACAGAAGCTGGGACTTGCCCTCAGTGCCCTGTGACGAGGGCGAGCAGCACCCAAGGGTGCTCCCTCCCTCGACAGAAATGACCTGGCTCTCTCCGGACATCCCTATGGAGGTGCCTAGCCAGTGGGAGGGCAGGGATGGGGACAATGGTGCTGTGTCCCTTCCCCATGCCCCCCACAAGGCTGCCTGAGGAGGGTGGCAGGGTTGGGGGCTGGCAGCAATTTGTAGGGCTCATCTCAATAACCGGCCACCAAGGACGCTGAGCCGCCCACCGCCCCAGCCAAGTATTGTTTTTGGAACTCGCTGCTGCTTTTTTCGGCTCCTGTCTTACTTTTCTTTGACCTTCTTCCCTGATTTAAGACACATGCCCAGCCCTGCCCAGCTGCGCCGAATTAGTGGCTGCTGCTGCTGCTGTGGAGGGAACTGGACCCTGTGGAGGGAACTGGACCCCGTGGAGAGAACCGGACCCCAGGAGCAGCCGGTGGGGATGCGTCCCCCAGGCAAGGCTGGGTTCCCCTGGCAGGATGAGTCTCCCGGGCAAGGATGGGTCCCCAGGGTCAGGATCAGTCCCCCAGCAACGTTGGGTTCCCCATAGGTCAGGTGGCTTCTGCAGCAAGAGTGGGTCCCCTGTCCCTTGTGGGCTATGGGGGGGACACCCAAGGGGAGGTCACAGTTGTGGTGGGGCTGAGGTCGGAGCAGGAGCTGTTGGTTCCAGCGGGGTATGTGCTGGGGCAATGTGTCTGTACTGGCAAATAATGGGGTCTGTGCTCTGGTCTGGGGGGACTTTTGGGGGAGGGGGCTGTGCTGGTGGTTGGTGCTGGTGGTTTTGGCGTCTGCGCTGGGTTCAGGGGACGGTGGGGGCTGTGCCAGGTATCAGCAGGGTCTGTGTGGGGGTCACTGGTCCAGGGGACACCAGGGCCTGTGCTGGGGGCTGGTGCAGGATGCTGGCAGGATTTGTGCTGGGGTTTAGGTTTTGTAGTGGCTGTGCAGGGGCTGGTTGGGGGTTAACAGGCTGTGTGCTGCACTTGGGGCTGAGCAGGAGCAGGGTCTTGCATGGGACCAGTCCCAGCTCAAGCCTGTTTCCGGGGATGCTGTTCCCTCCGAGCAGGGTCATGTTGGGACAGGGCTGATGCCGCTGAGGAATGGCATCACTGCCTTGGTATGAGTGGGGCCATTCACCCCATCCCTCTGTCAGGGCTCCAACCTCCCCCAGCTCCTGTCCACAGGCACCTCCTGGGACCAGCACCTGCCCTTGGTACCCTTCCTGCTGGGAGGGTAACCCAAACCTGGGCATGACCCTGGGAACCAGCACCAGCAGCTGCCCCCAGCCACCCCCCCATGGCAGCAGGACTTGAGCACCAAGCTGGATCCTTCCCCCTCCACATCATCACTTGGCATGCGGGACCTCAAGGCCCAAATCCTGTCCTTGCTGCCACCCCAGCTGCTCCTGAGGATGCTTGGCCCTCTCCTTGCCAGTTTCCAAGCCATGCTGATCCCCACGGGGAGGGCTCCTGGCACCTCTCCCACCCCAGAGGGGCTGTGCCCCGTTCCCCCCGTGGTGAGGAAGCAGTGATTTTTCCGAACTGGATAAAAAAAAGGATGCGGTAAGGAGAGGCAGGGGAGGGGGATGCATTTTACTTGTTTTCTTTTGGGGCTGGACTCATCCAGCAGCACTTGCCAAATGGAAAAAGGCAGTCAGAGCACGCCTTGCGCACTGGGCTGGGTGCCAGCCGCCAAGCTGGCCGCAACTGGGGCAAACTGGGGGAGTTTCCTGCTGGTCCAGAGGGAACAGAGAAGTCCAAGGCAGCCACAGCCTGTGCGGGAGCACCCAGGGTGCTGGCAGTGCAGGAGAGCTGGCCCTCCAGTGCTGCAGCCCAGCAGTGCTTGGCACTGGCATGGCAGCTCCTGCGGGTGCCATGGCAGCTCCCGGGGGTGCCCTGGCAGGTGGGATTCCTGCGCCTGTTGGGAGCTGATCCTGGCACACCTGGGCAGGATGGCGTGAGGATCTGGGTGCAGTGCCTGCTCCTCCATGGGGCTGTCAGCTCTGGTGTGTCCCAGCCACTCCTGGCAGGCTCTCCGCTTGGGAGCGTTGCACCCAGCGGGATTTATGGGGAGCTGCTGGGGAGGGAATCCCTGTCCTGGGCAGGTGGGCACCTCTGCCACAGCTCTTCCTCCTGGTTGCCCTGGGATACAGCCTGGCAGGGATATCCCCAGTGGGTCCCCTTGGACTCCCCAGCCACCCTGGGGTGGGTTTGGAGGATGGGGCTCACCCGGGAGTGACCATTTGTCCCTCTGCTCCCCGCAGGATGAATTCCACCCCTTCATCGAGGCATTGCTCCCCCACGTCCGGGCCTTTGCCTACACCTGGTTCAACCTGCAGGCCCGCAAGCGCAAGTACTTCAAGAAGCACGAGAAGAGGATGACAAAGGACGAGGAGAGGGCGGTGAAGGACGAGTTGCTGAGTGAGAAGCCAGAGGTGAAGCAGAAATGGGCCTCGCGCCTCTTGGCCAAGCTGCGCAAGGACATCCGGCCTGAGTGCCGCGAGGATTTCGTGCTCTCCATCACCGGCAAGAAGCCCTCCTGCTGCGTCCTCTCCAACCCCGACCAGAAGGGGAAGATGCGCCGCATCGACTGCCTGCGGCAGGCAGACAAAGTGTGGCGGCTGGACCTGGTCATGGTCATCCTCTTCAAAGGGATCCCGCTGGAGAGCACCGACGGCGAGCGCCTGGTCAAGTCTGGCCAGTGCACCAACCCCATCCTCTGCGTCCAGCCCCACCACATCAGTGTCTCCGTCAAGGAGCTCGACCTCTACCTGGCTTACTTCGTCCGTGAGAGAGGTGGGTGCTCGTCCGTCTGTGGGGTGGATGTGGGATGCATCTCCACCAAAACCAGCTCCCTGAAGGGATGGGGGGCGGGGGGGTTGTTTGGTCCAGTTTCCCCTCCTCCATCACGATACCCATCCCCTTCCCTGCTCTGGGACACTGCCTGGGGACATGTTTCCCATGGCAGACCTTGCCAGGAGGACCCCCGTGCTCCCCTTCCTCCAAACTGCTGCCCCAGGGAGTGCTCACCCCTGCACCACGCAGCCCCTCTCCCCCCACCAGGATGGATCCTGGGCCAGGGAGGAGAGCAGGCAAACGATGCCTAAGGATGCTCCGGGCTCCAGGCACCCTCAAATTGGAGCATTGGGGGTTTAACCTCGCGTCCCATGCCAGGGGCGGCTGCCTGTGCTGGCAGCGCGGTGGGGAGCGGGTGGGCGGTGTGGGCAGAGGAAGGGACAGCCTGTTCCTGGCACCTTCCTTGAGCTGGGAGCGGGCCAGCAGTGCCAGTTTGCCGTGGGCTGTGGTCCCGGCACTCCGCTCAGAGGGTGACTGAGGTGGGGACAGGAGTGGCCGAGGGGGGCTGGGGGAGGGGGGTGTGGAGGCAGCGATAATGCCAGTGGGGGCAAACCCCATCTGCTCCTGCTGTGCAGCAAGGGGGTGCTGCTCCTCTGACCCTCATCTACCCATGGACCCACTGGGAGAACTGGGCTGGTTTCACTGCAGTGAAGCAGCCAAGTCAGACCTGCTCTCAAAGCGTGATGGGTGAAAAGGGGGAAACTGAGGCACAACAGGCAGCACAGGCCGCAGTTTCATAGGTGCCTATGCCATCATCCTCACCGCTGACTCCTGTCGCTTCCCCACAGTGGGAAGGGGAACCTCCTTGCTGGGCTCAGCTCTTAGCATATCCCATCAGGTTTGCCGTCGCTGACTGGTGGCACAGACACCTTCCCAGCAGCTGGGGTCCCCCACGGACCCTGACATCCCCCAGCACCCCCAGGTGGGTGAGGAGCCGAGGGAGATGCTGCGTGATCCCTGTGGGTGAGGCCAGGGCTCAGTTTAACAGGGATGATGCAGAGCCCAGCAATCTGTGACATGCAGCCCTGAGGGGCAGTTGAGGGGCTCCTGGCTACCCATCAACCCCCTGCCCACACCCACAGCACTGGGGGATGCCCCCCCAGCAACGAGAGCCCTTCCCCATCAACACCCGAGCGAGGGGAGTGTGGGGCTGGCAGCTCCTTGTCCCGTGTTGGCTGGGGCCCAGGGACACATGGGGACACCCAGGAGGGCACTGCAGTGCCCGCCATGCCAAAAAGCTCTGCCCCTGCCTGGCCAGGATGGGATACGCTGAGTGTCACTGGGGAAACATGCCCCCCCACAACCCGCGGAGCCGCATGTCCTGGGCACAGTGCTGGGCAGGACCACCAAGGAAAAGCAGGGCCCAGCCTGCACCAGGGAAGAGCTGGAGGCCAGATCCTGCCCCCGGGGCCCGGGTGGGACCCCGGGAAGGTGGGGGACAGGGGTGATCAGCAGGGAGGTGTGAGGTGTGGTGTGCATGTCTGCAGTCACACACGTGTGCAGCCAGACCCTGCCTGCCCAGCCGCGCTGGTGCCAGCGCTGTACGCCTGTGCCCACGCACAGGGCTCGCCGGCTCCGAGGCAGGATGGGGCCCAGCGGGGCCTGGCGCCGCTCAGCAGTGTGCTGGGAGTGGGGGATGCTGTGCTGGGGGTGGGGGGGCAGCCACTGACCAGGGGGAGCATTGGGTGCCCTGGACAGGATAGATGGGGCAGCAGCTGCTGGGCAGGGTAGAGGGGGTGCTTTGTACTGGGCTGGGACATGGCCATGCTGGCCTGAACTGGGATGGGGTACTGGGCTTAACTGGGGTGCTGCATGCCATGCTAGGGGCATGCCATACTGGCTGAGATGGGGGTGCTGCCTGCTGGGCTGGACTGGGGACACCTTGCGCTGGCGTGGCTGGAGGTGCAGTGTCAGACTGGGCTGGGGGTGCCCTGTACTGGGCTGGATTGGGAACACCCCCATGCTGGACTGGGAGCGCTGGGGTGGGTGGGTAGCGTGCTGACAGCAGGGATCAGGATCCCTCCACAGCCACAGCAGTGGGGACCCTGTACCCCATGGGGTGCCGCATCGGGGTGCTGGTGCCGGCAGGACCTCTGGCCAGCAGCGGGTGTCCCGGGGGAGGTGCTGCCCCTCTGCCACCCCACACACCCCCCCTCCAGCGGCGACCTTGACCCCAGCGTCTGGGTCCCCAGCAGCCGCAGTCACCTGACTGTCTAATTGGGAACACAGGGCTGTAAATACTCTCTGATAAGGCCTGGCAGCCTCTCACTTTCCCTGTTAAGGTCGCCCTGTGCCCCAGTTAAGGGGGACCAGCATGGGCCAGTGCCACCAGCAGCGCCAGGGGTGGCACCCCTCGGGGTGCTGCAGGGTGCTGAGTGCTGCAGCGAGGCGGGTGCTCAGCATTGCCCCAGCCCTGCTCAGCAGCAGGCATTTGCTCTGGGGCTGTGGCTGGCGAGGGGTTACCCAGCCTCATGCATCAGCGGGGAAACTGAGGCAAGGAGGGACACTGGGGCAGCGGCACCCTGCACCGTATGGGCAGGCTGGGTGACACTGGGGTGTGTGGGGTGGCCTCCTGTCCTTGCTGGCCTCCTCCCTGCCCAGAACACTGCCAGCTCGCTCACACTTGCTTTTCACCCTCTGCATGCCTCACCATGCAGCCAGGCCCCTCTTTGGAGCTGGGGGGTCAGCAGGAGGAGGCCGGGGGGGGGAAATCTCGCCTGTGTAGGGCCCCCCTGGCCGGGCAGCTCTGGCTCCCTGCGGCCCCCCATTATCAGGCCAGAGCACGTGGGCTCTCTGCTCCCCCGCCTACGTCCAGCCAGTTTTGCTGGTGTCAGCACAATTTCCCAGCCGCTGCTCTGGCAACGCCAGGGAGGGGAGGAGGTGGAGGAGCCCCCGAGCGCTGCGCTCCCTCCCCAGGTTTGGGGGCAGCATGGGGGGTGCTGAGCTCCTGGACCCTCCCCAGAGCAATGCTAAGGGCCAGCTCTGCCTCTTGGCTCCTTCGTGCTCCCCCCATCCCTCTGCCTGGAAGATCCACCCAGCTTTCCATCCCCCCCACCCGGTGCACAAGGGGAAACTGAGGCATGAGCAATGCCAGGCTGGTGGGGAGGCCTCATCCCAGCCCCGCTAGCCCCAAGGAAATGCTGGACTCCTGTGTCAGTGCCCCAGCACTCAGCACCACAGCACCAGCCCCTGGTGCACCTGCAGCCCCCCCGGTAGCCTTTGGGCTGGGTGGGCTGCTGGCTGGATGCAGGATGGGTGCAGAACGGGTGCAGTGTTGGGAGCAGGACTGGGTGCTGGAGGCGAGCAGGGCTGGGTGCAGGGCTGGGCTGTGCACACCGCAGTGGGGGAGGGGTTGGCGCTGCAGCCCAGAGCTGGGTGTGCGGGGAGGGGGGGAAGCTGGGGGGGGGGGAGCTCGGAGGTCGCTGGTGAAAGTCAAAAGCATTGCAGTAAAATGGTAATCAATCTCCCCAGTCGATGGTGCCAGGACCTTCGAAGCATTACAGAGAGATTCCTCCCAGCAGCTCCCGACCGTAGCAGCCAGACTGGGGGGACGGTGTCCCCCTCCCTGCGCTGCCACCCTTGTTCCTCCACCCGTGCATCTCCATCCCTGTGCCTCCGTCCCTGCATCCCTGGACCCCCATCCCAGTACCCCCTATCCCTCCATCCCCATCCCAGCTACCCCTATCCCTGGAACCTCATCCCCACGGCCCTGACCCTGAACTGCTACCCTGGTCCCTCATCCCTCTGGACCCTCATCCCTCTGGATACCCCTCCTTATGCCCCCATGCCTGCATATCCATCCCAGTCCCCTCCATTCCTCGACCTCATCCTGATTGGGCTCCAGGAACCGGGTGGGAAGGCAGGACGGGGACAGTGTTGGTCCCTTGCACCCTGTGGGGTGCTCTGGGGCCGGCAGGGACCCCGCAGCTGATGTGCTCAGCGAGAAGCAGGGGGTGGGCAAGGCTCAGCCCTGCAGTGAGCTTCCCCGGGCAGTGCCTGCAGCCGAGCCCAGCTGTGTGTGTGTCCCCCCCGGCAAGGGCTGCGTGGGGTGGGAGCAGATGGGCGCCCAGGGCTGTGAGCAGGCGGCAGGGCCCCAGGGTGACATCCTGCTCCCGGCACCCCCAGCGTGCCACGGGGTGCAACTGGCCATGCTGCTGGCAGCAGAGAGCACCCGAAGCGGGAGGCAGGGACCTCCGGGCTGTGCCAGCATCTGCGTTTCCCACTGCCTGGCAGCCCCTTATCTCCCCTCACCAGCCTCGCCGCTGGCTGCGGCGTTGAGGCAGATGGCACCAATCTGCCGGGGGAGCCCGTGCCAGGGCTCTTGTCCTGAGCGCGCCCGGCGCCCGTGCCAGGCCGGCCGTGCCAAACGTCTGTGCAGTCCCTCCAGATGGAGGAGCAGGCATTTCCCTGGGCAGTGCTGCTCCTCCAACCCCCCTCCCCGAGCAAATATTTATCGGTAGGGTCGTGAGGAGATTGATGGCTTGCACAATATTTGGGCTCTGCCATCCGTAGAGCTGGGCAGGAGGGATGGAGAACCACCCCCCCCCCCACACACACACACCCCCAGCACACAGATAAACACGTGCAAACCCTCCTCCTGCTCAAAGATAGCTCTCTGCTCCCAGCCAAGCAGCCAGGGAGGCTGGGGCCAGGGGGGAGCGTGGGGGGTGGGGAGGGGAGAGATGGTCTAGGGGGAGAGATGCCCCCCCACCCCCACCCCCGGGAAAGATCACATGGGTATGAGACACTGGGGAGTGGGCAGGGGCTGGGGTCCTGCCTGCCAGGGACAAGGTAGGAAGGGGCTCACCAGGGTGTGGGGAGCCCAGCCATACCCATCCTCCCATGGTGTCACTACCCAGAGGAGCCACGGTCCTCGTGGCCAGCCCCACCACGAGCCCGGTGACGGCAAAGGCCGGGCTGGTTTTGGCATGCTGGAGCTCTCCGGATCGATGTGCCGGCGACCTTGGGGAGGTCAGGGCTTCCCCGGCTCTCCCGCAGTGCGCCGAGCCGGCGGCGTGCTGGAGCCAGGCGGCTTCCCCGCAGTGCCCAGCTGGCAGGGGGCAGCCCCAGCCCCACATCATCGGTGAAGTGAGCTGCCCCATGCTCAGCACTACAGCTCAGGCTGGGAAGTGCAGTGCCTGCCAGAGACCTGGCACGGGATGCCATGTCCTGTTGTGCTGGGGAGGGGGATGGGGGTAAGGGGCTGAAGCATTTCCCTGCACCATTCAGCACCCGATGAATAAAAGATGAGTGAGCTCCGTCTCCCCAGCACCTGCTGTCCCCCGCCTTCGCCACCCACCGTCCCCCGTGCTGGCAAGCGCTGTGCCCTCCCCAGGGCCACAGTTGCCATCCTGGCCAGGTGCCCGGCTCCGTGCCGAGCTGACAAGGGACAGCTGGGGTGGCAGATGCCCACGGCGCTCTCTCTTGCTGGCAGCCGTGGGCATGGAGGGGTGGGAATCAACACCGCCAAGCCCCCTGGCATGCTGCCGTGCCCCTGAGCCAGGCTGGCACTGACAGCTGGGGCCCAGGGTCTGCTGCTATGCCAGCCCCGGTACTGGGGTATCTGCCAGCCCCAGGGGAGGGCTTAAATCTGTCCCACTCCCAAGCCCTGAGTGGCCTCAGACCTCAGCCCTGCAGCGGGAGATGCCTGCAATGCACAGGGAGCAATGCCTACAGTCAGTGTGGGGGTGAGACAGGCTGGTGTGGGTTGGGGGGGGAGGCATGGGGTGCCCATGGGACTCAGTAGAGTGGCTGGCTTTGCCACAGCCAGGGGCTGTGCTGTGCTGTGGGGCTGTGCCATACCGTGAGGCTGTGCCATCTGTAAGGCTGTGCCGTGCCATAGCGCTGTGCCGTGCCATAGGGCCGTGCCATGGGGCTGTGCTGTGCCATGGGGCTGTGCCATAGGACTGCGCTGTGCCATGGGGCTGTGCTGAGCCGTAGGACCTTGGAGCTGTGCTGTGCCATGGGACCGTGAGGCTGTGCCGTGCCGTGGGGCTGGGGTTGGTGGGGCAGCAGGATGCTGGCAGCCCCCGGCCTGGCCCGCAGGCAGTGGGGTGGGGGCAGTGGGTCTGGCCAGGGCAGGCAGTGGCACAGCGCTGGGGCCGTCTGGCTGCACCTGCAGATTTGGGTTGCCCCCCCCCATTCCTCCTTTCTTCCTCCTGCCCTCCCACCCTCCTGCCTGTCCTCCTGCCTGCCTGCAGCTTTCCCTTCTCTCCCTCCTCTGTCAGCTCTTTCCCGCTTATTTTTGTCTTATTTCTTTTGTTCCTTTTCTTTCCCCTTTCCCTTTCCCTTTCCCTTTCCCTTTCCCTTTCCCTTTCCCTTTCCCTTTCCTGTTTCTCCACTCTCATCTCTTCCTTTTTTCTCCTCTCCCTCCCTTTCCTTCCTTTCTTTCCTTACTCTCCCATCCCTCTCTCCTCTCCCATCCGTTCCCAGCACCCCCAGGGTACCCCACTGCACCCCCTCCCCTGCCAGGGGGAGTTCCGGAGGAGGGTGTAAGAGGCTCAGCCATCCCTTTGTCTGTCCCACTTGCCCATCCCTTTGTCCGCTACCATCTGTCCCCGCTCGGCTCTGTGGGCGCCGGTAGTCCTGGATGTGGCCCAGGCCTGGCAGGCCCAAGCGAGGGGGCGGCCATACTGCCTGCCTTGGGGGAGGGGGGGTTCCCCCCCCCCCTGGCCGCTGCTGTCTCCCCACACTGGTTGGGGTCAGCTGAGGACAAACCCGCTCACTCCCAGCATGCCTGCGCTCGCTCGCAGACGCCAGCCAACGCGCTCGCGTCTCCCCAGCCTCCCGCCCGGGCCAGCTGGCTGCAGCCGGAGAACGTGGCAGCGGGGCACATCCGTCCCCCCCCCTCCACCGCCTCGGGGGATGCCTCCGGCCAGGACCTCCCCGGGGCTTCGCTGGGCTGAGGGAGGAGAAGCCGCCAGCCTGGGAGCATTTGCGGGCTGGCGGAGAGTGGGCTAAGGCCCAACAAACTCATCTCACCCCCTCATAGCGGTGTGGCCCTCAGGCACGGTGCAGGGAGGGGGGCACTGAAGAGGGAGCCGGGCATTATAAAGAGCGAGGCAGAGGGGTTTGGTGCTGCCCGCGCCAGCCGGCCTGGCTGAGCCGGGATTTACCCGGCACACGCGGTGTTCTCGGGGTATTATATAAAGGAGGTTACACAAGCGGGTCTGTTCCGTGTTTTACGTAAGGGCCACCCCAGTGGGATGGACAGAGGGACAGACAGCCCTGGGGGGGCAGTTCAGGGGTGTGGGGGAGGTCTGGCAGGGAGGGGATGCTAAATCTCTTTGCCCACCCCTTGGGTGCCCGCAGTTGTCCCCCACCCTGACTGGGCTGTTCACTCTGGGCCCTAATGATGCACGCTGTAGAGCAGGGCCAGCTGGAGGCACCAGCGGGAGCTGTGCACTGCTCCCAGGTGGGTGCCACTGAGAGAGAGACAGGGGGGCATTCCCCTGGGGGATGTAACCTCAAGGTGGCCCCGGGGGAAACTGAGGCACAGGGCAGGAGCCTGCAGGCAGCGATGCTGAGGCTTCTCCCATCCCCTTCCCTGTCACTAGCAGAGACGGGGGGAGGAGGAGAGCTGCTGCCTTCACGGGGGGGGGGGCCTGAACCACACACGCTGGCGCCAGCGGCCCACCAGCCCCAAGCATCCTCCAGCCTCTGCGCCTGCGCCCCGCGCCGCTGCCAGTAACGCCGTGCCCTGTTACCGTCAGTGCCTAGGCACAGAGCCAGGGCTCTCCTGCAGCCGCACCAGCCCCAGGGGGGCACCTGGCCTGCAGGGACGCCCCCCATCCCTGCCTCCCCTCACCCCACTGCCTGGGTGTTGCTCACAAATGCCAAGGCCATGGACAGGGAGGGAGTCGCCATGGGGCCAGCAGCACCCTGCCAGCTGGTGGGGCTGGGGTGCCGAGAATCCATAATTCAATGGGTGGCATCGATCCAGGCTGCCAGTGCAGCTGGGAGCCCAGGCAGTCCTTGCCCCCCCCCACTCCGGGCACACACTTGGCTATTTTTAAAAGCGATTGGATCGACCTATTTGGGCACCAAGTGCTCTCCCGGTCTGCACTGGGGGGACCCCTGCACCGAACTCCCCCCCCTTCCCGCCCCCAGGCTCCTTACAATGTGGCAGCAGGGATCCCCCACCTCTTATCCCCCATCTCAGTGCCAGGTGGTGCAGAGGGTGCAGAATGGCCCCCCAATTAGCAAAGCCAGGGTGGGGTGGGGGGCACATGGGGGATCTCCCCATGCTTTTTCCACCTCCCTGGTCTGGCTGAAGCATTTGTTGGGTGCCAGAACTGGTGTGCCCCCCCAAAAAACATCCCTTGGGGGAAGCGAGGCTGCAGCAGGAGCCTGGTGATCCCTTCGCCATTTTAGCGTGCGCCAGCCAGCCTCAGGCAGCCGTCACATGGCGGTGAGAGCAGAGTTTGGCCCGGCCGCGCCGCGCCGGAGGAGGCAGCCAGAAATCTGTTGGCGAGCTCACCCTGCCCAGCCCCAGGGCTTGCTGGCAGCTGGGGGGGCACTGGGCCCATGGCCCCCGTCCTCACACCCGCGTGCCTCTGTCAGCGAGGACATGAGAGTGCCAGGGGAGGGCAGTCCTGCTGCCAAAGGTCCAGAGCTCCGGACAGTCCCTGGTGCTCTGTGGGGTGCCAAGGGTTTTGGGGAGGCCCCTGGGGTGCCCCCCAGGAAGAGGAGTGGGTGGGGTGGCATCAGTGATGTTGGGTCAGGGGGATGCTGATGAAAGGGTGTGGGGGCACAGGGATTTTGGGGGGGCATGCAGGAGGGACACAGACTGAACGCGTGGCCCTGCTGTGTGCCCTGGTGGGGATAGAGGCCAGGGTGGGGTGGCTTTGGGGGTGCGGGATGGATGTGGGGGTGAGCAGAGGCCCTGTGGGGCGGTGGGGGCAAGCAGGGTCTGTGTGGGGTGTGCAGTCCTGGGAGGTCCCATGGGCTGAGCCAGGGCCTGTGTGGGGCACCTCGGAGGCCACCCGGTGAGGGCACAGCCCGGGGGCGTTCCCTGTGGCAGAGCACCCCCCGGGAAGGGGCAGCTGGGTGCCATCCCCAGTGCGAGCAGGGGGCTGGGGAGCCCCGAGGTGACGGGCGAAGGGGGGTGCAGGGAGCCAGGCCGGCCTCGGGACTGTAACCACCAGACACCGCCCCGTGCCTTGGCCGGGCTCCACCACTAACCACTTCCAGAGCCGCTGCGAGATTTGTTGTTTTAAGAGGCGAGGAGGGGCCGTGTCCGGCCGCGTGGTGCCCGTGGGTGCGCGGGGGGTCCCTGCCGCCGCTCACCCCCTTCCCCAGATCACTTGGGCCATGCTCCCTCCTGCCACCCACTCCCACCTTCTTGGCCACAGGGCTGCTTTCAAAATGGGGGACGGGGAGGGGGGGGGGAAAGGGGGGAAAACCAAGAAAAAATTGAGAGAAGCAGGGGGAGGAAAATCCCCGCGCCCGTTGCCGGGGGAATTTCTGCTCCCTAAAATGGCTGCCTGGAGGAAGCCAAGCGCGTGGGGAAGCGTATGGGCAAGTGCCCGGGCACGGGGCTGGCTGGCGGCGGGATGCGGTGTCGGGGCGAGATGCCACGGGGCCTGCCGGCATGAAAGGGCTGCCAGGCCAGCTCAGGGAACTGGTGGGGAGGAACGCCCGGCAACTGGGGAGGGAGACAAAATGGCTGTGTTTGGCGTCGACGTCAAGCCGCCCCGGGGGTGGCGCAGGCGGCACGCAGGGGGGGTGTCGGTGTGGGGAGCGGTGTGGTCATGCTGCCCACATGGTTTGGTGTGGCTGGCCAAAAATAATCGTGGCGGGAGCTGTGTGTGTGTGCAAGGGGCTGGGGGGGCAGCACAGGCTGAACTGGGGGGAAAAAGGGGACAAAGAAAGGAAAGAAAGGGGAAAAAAAGTCCGAGCTTCATCAGGCAGGCTGGCAGTGGCGGCCACTGCTTCAACGGTGGTGCCCCGGTTGTTGTAGCCCCTTCCCGCCATCAGCTGAAGCTGCGAAAGAAAGTCGAGGTCCAAGGGGCAGGAGGATGAGGATGGAGGAGCAGGAGGAAGGGTGAGGAGGGTGAGAAAGGCATGGCAGAAGTTTTGGAAAGGTCTGTGGAGCAGCCAGATGAGGGGCACATGGCCTGTGCTCATGTGCAGCTTGGGGCCTGGTGGGGTGCGAGGAGCCAGAGGCCGCTCTGGCTGTGCCATGCCAAAGTGTGCCGTGCTGTGCTGTGCTGTGCTGTGCTGTGCTGTGCTGTGCTGTGCCATACCAAGGTGCGCCAGTGCAGTACGGAGGTGTGCCAGTGCAGTGCCCAGGTGTGCTGCTGCCATACTTAGGTGTGCCAGTGCGGTGCCAAGGTGTGCCAGTGCTGCTGAGCTCAGTGTCTGATCCAGGATATTTTTAGCTGGGGCACAGCAGGGACAGTGGGGGACTGGGGCCGGGGCAGGTGCTGCCCTGGCGCCCTCTGCCCTTGGGGGGGGACTTGGAGGAGGCAGGATGAGGTACTGTGGGGTGGCGAGGGTGATGCCCAGTTGTGGTGACACTGCTCAGTGAGGTGAGGATGGGTCACGATGGTGGCTGGAGGGAGAAAACAGACAGGAGCAGGGCCAGGCGACTGTCACCCTGCCTCAGGGCGGGTCCTGCACATGGGTGCTCTGGCAGGGAGCAGCCCCGTATCCTGTATGCCATTGGGCGGGGATCCCCATTGCTGTTGCTGGCAGGGAGGCCGCAGGGACACATACTTGGGATCTCTTCCCCAGCAGCTGGGGACGTGCTGACTTGGTTGTGGCCCAGCTGGGGGGTGGCCACTGGCCTCACCATGCCTCAGTTTACCCCATCCAGCAGAGCAGTGGAGGGGCAGTGGCTCATAGTGGTGGGTTTCTCTCTTGCAGACGCAGAGCAGAGCAGCAGCCCCCGGACGGGCATCGGCTCGGACCAGGAGGACAGCAAACCCATCACGCTGGGTGAGCACAGCGGGCAGGTCTCGGGCAAGGACTCAGGGGACACCCAAACCCATCACAGCGGTGGAGGGGGTCCCCCTTAATAGGGTGGTTGTGCCCCCTGAACCGGCAGCCCCCCAGCCCTGGGCAACCATTGCCTGTCACCTGCAACGAGTGGGCATGGCCTCAGCCTTCTCCCAGAGCTGTCCGAGCCCCACTGGGGCTATGACCCCCTTGTGGGCAGCAGCTGCCATGGGGGTCCCACGGTAGGGGTGCAGCCCCCAGCCCTTCTGGAAAACCAAGGCACAGAGCAGCCCTGGGGTGTCCTCAGCGGGGGGCTGGTCAGGGTGGTCCCTTGCTGGGGGAGGGTAGTGGAGCGAAGTGGCTGAGGCGGGAGGGGGCAGGTGACATTCTGGGTGTTTGGGGATGATGGCGTGTCCTCAAGCACTGCCACGGGCAGCACAGGGCAGGAGTGGGGGTCCTGTTTCCCCCCTCCAGCACTCCCTCCTTTCTGCCCTGCAGATTCAACGGACTTCCAGGAAAGCTTCGTCACCTCTGGGGTGTTCAGTGTCACCGAGCTCATCCAGGTGTCCCGAAGTGAGTGCCACCATGATGCCAACCCCCCCTTCTCCGGCTGTCCGGGCACAGCAGAGTCCTGACAGCTCCCCCATTCCAGCTGCAAGCTGGGGCTCCCCTCCCTGATGGGTAGGGGACAATGCCGGGTCCCCCCTGACCCCTCTGTCTCCCCACAGCACCAGTGGTGACGGGCACGGGGCCAAACTTCTCCCTGGGGGAGCTGCAGGGCCACCTGGCCTATGACCTGAACCCCTCCAGCACCGGCATGAGGAGGACACTGCCCAGCACCTCCTCCAGCGGGTAGGTGCTGTTGGGGTGATGCCAGGGCGATACAGGGGTGATGCCAGTACAATGCTGGGGTGATGGTTGGATGATACTGGGGTGATAGCAGAGTGAAGCTGGGGTGATGCTGGGGCAATGCCAAGGTGATGCCGGGGTGGTGCTGGGGTGATGCTGGGGCCAGCCTGATCGCGGCCGCAGGCCCCTGGCCCTCTTGCTGTGGGGGAGGTGGGCTGGATCCTGATCCCTCCCCTGTTCCCCAGGAGCAAACGGCACAAGTCGGGGTCCATGGAGGACGACATCGACACCAGCCCAGGGGGCGAGTACTATACCTCCTCCAACTCCCCCACCAGCAGCAGCCGCAACTGGACAGAAGACATGGAAGGGGGTACGTGCTTCCACGTGGGGACCTCCCTCTGGGTGCCCTCCTGTAGAGCCCCCCCTGGACCCCCCCAGCCAGCTCCATGGTTTCCTGCCCTGTGAAAGCCCTGGCTCTCTGTGGGGGCCATGGTGCTGCGATAGGACCCCCCCCATAATCACAGGCTCTATAGGTGCTGGGGTTTTCTGTAAGGCCCCTGATCTAGGGTGTCCAGGTGTTGGTGTAGACACCCCCACATTAGGCACTGGCTCTCTTTAGGTGCTCCCCAGGGCCAGCCCCACACCAGCCTCTTGCAGCCCCATGGCAGTGCAGCCTGGGGACAGCTTGCTTTCTTCCTTGGAGGTTTTTTTTCTCCTTTCCTGTCTAGACAGCCCCAATTAGCTGTTCATTAAGAAAGAGGGGGGGGGGGAAGGCTGGGCTAATTAAAGCGATGCTACGGGGCTGGCACGGCGGCTCCCACGCCCCAGGGCACCTTCTCCTGGCTGCAGGGGAAGGAGCTGCTTGTCTTCCTCCCCTTCTTGGTTCTTATCCTGTCCCCCCCCACACCGCACCGTGCCCCCCCACAGTGAGGCAGGATTAGTCCCAGCACCCCGAGCCCAGCGCAGGGCTAGAGGCAATGGGCATGTCAGAGGGATGCTTGGGTGCCCTATCCTATGCCAGGGGGGCCATACCATGCCATGGGGGAGCAGGAGGGTCTTTGTGGGGAGATGGAACCCCCTCACCCAAAGCGTGTCAGGAGGGAGCTGTGCAGGGGTGTCTGTTCCCCTGTCCCTGATCCAGGGCAGGGGTGTGTGGGGGTGTCAGAGGGGCGTTCAGCCATGGTGGCAGCAAGGGGGGGCTCAGCCATGGTGGTGGGAGCAGGTTACAGCAATCCTGTACGGGATGTTCTGGGAAATCCTCCTAACCCCCGGCTGAGAAGGGGCTAAACCCATTACCGGGCCTGGGCCAAATGGCCAGAGCTAAAGCCCCGGCGGCGGGGGATTAATGCGCCCGCTGCCCCCTCCCGCTCTGCCCAGAGTGGCCCTTGGGGACCCAGGCGGCCAGCGCTGCCTGGGGGTGCTGGGTGGCACAGGTCACCCCTGCCCCCCCCCACCGCCGGAGCTCCTTGTGCCCCCAGCCCCAAGGTGCCAGGCAGGAGGTGGGTGCCCAGTGTGGGCTGCAGGGTCGCGGGAGTACCCATGAGGGCACCCACTTCTGCACCTGGGCTGGGCACACACACACACACACACTCTCAGGGCTGCGTGTGCCCTGCAGCACACACGTGCCCGGCTGTGCGCACAGACACACACGTGTGCTCAGACTGATGGCCGTGCATGACCCGTGCCTGCACACACACGTGCACACACATGCAGCAGTGTGTTGGTGCACACACACTGAGTGCAGGAGCACACACCTGCGGTGCAGCTGGAGGGCTGCTCACACACATGCACAACCCCCGCACAAGCACAGCTGTGCACACACACACACACACAAACACACAGACACCTGTGCCCTGCCTGTCCCCAGGGTGCCCCTCGCCCTAGGTACAAGCACCCTGACTTCAGGCCCTGCAACTTTGGGGTCCCACAGTGGGTGCTGGGGTGTGAAGCTGCTCCCTGCTTTCCCCAGGTATCTCCCCCACCGTGAAGAAGACAGAGATGGACAAGTCCCCATTCAACAGCCCGTCACCCCAGGACTCCTCGCCCCGGCTGAGCAGCTTCACGCAGCATCACCGTCCCGTCATCGCGGTGCACAGCGGTGAGTGTCCTGCCAGGGGAACTGAGGCACAGAGCAGGCGGGTGAGCGGGTGGGGGTGTGGGCTGGGGCAGCCGTTAACTTGCAGTGACGCCTGTGGGTTCCACCCCCCCTTCCACTCTCACCCACAGGTATTGCTCGAAGCCCGCACCCATCGTCTGCGCTGCATTTCCCCACCACCTCCATCCTCCCCCAGACGGCCTCCACCTACTTCCCCCACACGGCCATCCGGTACCCGCCTCATCTCAACCCGCAGGACCCACTGAAAGATCTCGTCTCTCTGGCCTGCGACCCGTCCAACCAGCAGCCCGGACCGGTAAGGATCCGGCCCCATCCCATCACCGACCTTGCCATAGGGTACTGGGGGCTGCTGCCAGACAGGCTGCCGGAGGGGAGTCCCCCGGCTCATCTTCCGCCACCACCGCTGATGTATGTGGGAGTTGGGGTGCTCTGGTGGCACCCCAGTGCTGACACCCAGCCCAGTGGTGTGTTCTCACCACTGTGGTTGGGGGTGAATGGCCCCGTCCGGTACCTTGCACTGGTTTGGGAGCGCCGCTGCGCCTGGTCGGTGGTGTTACCTCGTTTCTCGGGCGATGGAGGTGCCGTTCCCAGCTCATCACGGGGTGCTGCCTCGTAGGGGAGACGGGGTGATGGGGGCCAGGGCTGAGCCGTGAGCTGGGGGTGTCTGGTGGGAGCAGGGCGTCCGGCAGTCGAACCGCGATCGTCACCAAAGAGCCACTGTCCGCCAACATGTCTGGGAGAGCCCTGAGCTCTGCGTGCTCCAGCCACCCGCGCAGCCAGCTGGGGACCAGTCAGCCCCGCCACTGCGCCGTGTCCCCGAGCATCCCCTAGCATCCCCACGGGGGTGGCAGGGCCACACCGTGCTGCCGTGCCTTCCCTCACCCCAGCACCCTGCACATGCAGTGCACCCAGCACCCCATGCACCCAGCACCCCATATACCCAGCACACCATACACACAGCACCCCAAGCACCCAGCACCCCCCCCACAGCACTCCATACACCCCCCACCCAGCACCCTGTATGCATTGCACATGCAGCACCACACAACCCCAGCATGCGGTGCACCCAGCACCACCCCCCCCCACACACAGCACCCCACATACAGAGCACACAGTGCACCCAGCAACACAGCACCCCATATACACACCATACAGTGCACCCAGCACCCCACACACCCAGCACCCCACATACAGAGCACACAGTGCAGCCAGCACCCCACACACAGCACTCCCACACACCCAGCACCCCCCACACACAGCACCCAGTGCACCCAGCACACCAAGCACCCAGCACCCTACACACAGCACCCCACATACAGAGCACACAGTGCACCAAGCACTCACCACACATAGCACCCCAAGCACCCCACCCAGCTCCCTGCATGCTCAGCACCCTGCACACACAGCAGTACATGCCCCCAGCACCCAGGGCTCCCTTGGTGCCCGAAGCCCAGGACCGGGGGGTGGCCACATTCCCACTCAGTGCCCTCCTGTGCCCCTGCTCTGCCACTGGACACAGAAGACCTTGGGGAGCCCCTCTGAGCCTGCTGCCCCTGGCCAGTGAGGCCTGATGCCAGGGTGAGGGGCACAGCCGCTCCTGCCCATGCAGTGGCTTGGTGGCAGGCTGGCAGAGGCAGGATTCAGAGCAGCACCCTGCCCGCTCAGGAGCAGGGAGCTGGTGCAGGACCCTTTGGAGGCTGACACTGCACTACCGCTGCGGGGTGCCCCTTCCAAGGCCACCCACTGCCACGGAGAGGGGGGCACCGTGCCCTGGTTCCGGCATGCGCCACCATGAGGCATGACCCCCCCCACCCCCATCCCCGCCAGCCTAGTCCAAACTCCCCCTGCACCGCCGTGATTTCCCCGTCGCTGGCGCCGACCGTTCAGGGCTGCTCTGAGACCCAACAAACTCATGTCAGCGATGAGGGATGCTCCATGCCCGTGCCGGGGCGGCACCGGGGCCTCACCGGGCCGGCTTTGCCGGTGCTGCGCGTGCTTCCTAATGGCTTGTGCTGTTTGTTTTTCTGTCTGTGTTGTGTCCCCAGTTAAATGGAAGTGGTCAAGTGAAAGTGCCCAGCCACTACCTGCCCACGCAGATGCTGGCGCCGCCACCTCCCCCCGGCATGCCCCGCTTGGCCGTCTCTCCTGACACCAAATCCACCACGACAACTACCGAGGGAGGGACGACCTCACCGACATCACCCAGTAAGCACCCTGCGGCGCCCACCCCTCTCCCCGGCCCGGCCGGCCCCCTCCTCTTACAGTCCCCCCATGATCCCCCCCATCTCGGTGCTGCTGGGGGGATGTTGGCGGAGGTGGCCTCCCCGCAGCCGGGGCGAGGGCGGCAGCTGGCACACAATGAGTTTGCTGGGTCTCAGGCAGGTCTGAGCGAGCAGGGTTTGGGCAGGTGGCTGTTGTGTCCCCCAAGCCAGGGAGGGGTCTCACGCTGGTCCCAGGGACCAACGTCCCTCTGAGATGGCCGGGGAAGCGGGAGCAGAGCTATGGCGGGACTCCCTCAAGCCAATGTCCTGCTCAAACCCCTCTGGCGCAGGCAGGGCTTGTGGGGGAGGCTGTTGCCTCTCCGTGCCTCACTTTCCCCACCAGCTGGCAGCAACGGTGCTGCTAGTGATGCAGGGACCCACAGCTGTGGGTATGTCACAGGAGCTGGGGGCTGTGTGCCTGGCTGTGCTGCACGGGGCTGCTGTCCTCTTGCTGCCATGGGTGATGGGTACCTCGATTTCGTCAGGGGCCACGCAGCAGTGTGGGTGCAAGGACTGACTGCGTGCAGGCCCCTGGAACCCTTGGTGGCAGGCGCCTTGGGGGGTCTTCATAGGACAGCGGTGGCTGACAGACGCATTCCCTTCCGCTCCACCTCGGGGTGCTTTAGTGCCTTGGCCAGGAGGATTTTGGGGTGCTGGGCCCAGGGCTGCAGCGGGGAGATGCTGGTGTGACCCCCAGGCTGGCATCGGGGAGTGTGCCACGGTGCCAGGCCATGCTCCATGAGAGGGTTGTCCTGGTCCTGCTGTCCCCATGGGACACATCCTGGTACCCTGCCTGGCTGCTGCGTCCCCACAAGGTTGAGCCCCGCATGGGGACACCGTCCCCAGGGGACACCCTGTCCCCAGTGACCCCCAGGTCACTACTGGGTGCTGCTGGCCATCTGGCAAGTGTCAAAGCTATGCGGCGTGAGGACATCGAAGCCTGGTTGATGGAGAGGAGAGCTTGGCATGGCGTGGCCTGGCTGGTGATGGGGCCACAGGGAGGGACTGGGCAGTGCCAGTCCCTCCACCCCAGCCTTGGGGAAGGATGGGCGCAGGGGACACTGGTTGACCCCAAGGGGTGCAGAGACTAGCTGGCACCACTGTCCCTGTGTCCCCCCAGCAGCACCCTGCCTCTGGTGGGGCTGAGCCCAGGACCTCAGTGGGGTTGGGGGTCCCACTGCTGGACCCCCAGCTATGGAGTGGAGGTGGCAGTGAGGGGATGTGGCTATGCGGAGCTGGTGGCTCCCACCACACTCACCCTCAGCAGCTCTGCTCGGGAAGCCGCGGCGCCAGAACAGCAGGGGAGCACCCCTCTGCACCTGCACCCCGGGCTCGACTCATCCCCCCCTCCCCAGCCCACCCGAAGTCACCCTGAAGCCACCCCCTAGCAGGGCCCCGGTGTGGACGGCATGGCCCCGGGCGCAGCATCGCTGGGCTCCGCTCACCTGTGCCGGGACACAGCCAGGGACATGTCCTGGCCACCAGCTCCGGAGCCTGGGACGCCTGTCCAGGCAGTGCCAGGGAGCACACCGGGCTTGACCCCCGGGGGGGACGTTGGCAGTGCCACCAGCAGCCCCGTTAACGAGCTCTCGTTTGTTCCCCAGCCTACTCTGCACCAGGCACGCCCCCTGCGAACCGTTCCTTCGTGGGATTAGGACCAAGGGATCCTGGGAGTATCTATCAGGCACAGGTGAGAGCGGGGATGCTGCTGGGGGGACCCTCCTGCCCTCGCCCCTGGCACTGCCACCGTGGGCATCTCTGCCATGGGCACGGCCGGTGCGAGCGTCGCCGTTGTGGGGATCATTGCCGTGGTGTTGGTGACGTGGGCGTCCCCATCGCCATTGTGGGCACTGCCAACCATGGCATCGCCGCTGTGGATGTTGCCACTGTGGGCATTGCTGCTGTGGGCGTTGCTGCCGTGGGTGTTGTCATCATGGGCATCACCACTGTGGCATCGCTGGCCTGGCATCACCACCGTGGGCATTGTGTACTTGACATCGCCGCTGTGGGCATTGCCACCCTGGGGCATTGCTGCCGTGGCACCCCCACCACAGGCATCGGCACCCGGCACCCTCTGCATGGGGCCGTGGGCACTGCTGGTGGCGCAGGGCACAGCGGGGTCACTGCTGTGCCCGCACCCAGCCCCTCACCCTCCTCTCACCAAGCTGTGTCCTGCCGGATGCCCACAGCATCCCAAACGAGAGGTGCCATGGCTGCGGGTCCCCTCTCTGGGCAGGCACGGGCACCCTGCTCTCGCCAGACTGCACCCGCCGGCCACCCCTCCGGTGCAGCATGATGTGGCGTGCGCCTTTCCAGAGGCTTTTCATTACTTTTGGGGTATTTTTTAATTGATAATTCATCAGCCAGCACCAGTGCCATGGGCAGTGCCACGGGACCAGGGCAGGAGTGCCGGCACCTTTCCTCACCTGTGGTATGAGTTGGCCAGCCTCAGCGGTCCAGGTTGGGGTGGCTGTGAGAGGGCGCAGCCAGTGCTGGGGCAGAGGGCTGGTTGTGTTGATGGCGCCGTGTTGGGGGACACCCTGGGGTGCTGCACCCAGTGGAGCAAGTACTCAGGGCACGATGCTGTGCCCTGGGGCATCTGGAGGTGCTGTGTTTTGCGAGGCTGCAAGAACTCGGGGACCGTGAGCTGCGCCGTGGGGCACCCAAGGGTGCTGTGCCAGGGTGTGAACACTTGGGGACCGTGAGCTCAGGCACCTGAGGGTGCTCTGCCGTAGCAGGGGGCAGACACTGGGGGCTCAGCTCTGATCACAGCCCCCCTCGTGCCTCAGTTTCCCCAGTCCTACAGAGCACAGTGGGGTGGGCACCCCGAGACCTCTGGGTCAGTAAGAAGGGGACATGGGGCAGGTCTGTGGGAGAGCCCCTGAGGAGCAGGGTGCTGGGGTCCCTGCACCCACCCCACCCCCCCAGGGCTCATGGCCACTCAGAGCCCTGGCACCCCGGGGTCCCTGTCCATGTGTAGGTGTGTTGAGCTCAAGGATGCTCTGCGTGGGGAAACTGAGGCACGGGGCAAACCGAGTGGTCCTCAGTGGTAGCTGAGACCTGCAGCTCTTGGGTCATGTGTGGCGGGGCGGGGAAGGGTTAAGGGAAGCGGCGGCCTCGGGCTGTCTCGTTGCCAACGGAAACCAGACATGAGGTAATCGGGGCCGGACTTGAACTTGGGGCTGGGGGGGGGGGCGGGGAGACAATGGGAGGGTGGCAGGGGGCCACCCCGTGGGGTCCCCAACCCCGCCACCTCTCTGCCCATCCCCAAGAGTGACCGTTCCCTGGGGAGCGTTCCCTTCACCGCGGAGGCGCCATGGGGCGGGGGGGGGGGGTAGGACACACGGACACGGGTGGCAGCGCCGCAGAGGACTGACCGACTCAAGGCAGGAATGAATCCGGCCAACTCAGCGCCAGCCCCGTGCGAACCGAACGGGGTGCCAAGGTGGGGGGGGGGGTGGGAGCAGGTGTCGGGGGGTGGGGGGATGGACACGGAGCGGGGGCGGGGGACGTGCCGGGGGGAGCGGAGCGGCTCCGCGGCGCAGAGCAGTAACGGCAGCCTCTCTCTTCTCTCCCGGCAGTCCTGGTACCTGGGATAACCCCGCCGTGCCGCCCCTTCGCCTCCCTTCTCCTCTGCTTTAGGCACCCCCAGAGGAACACCCCCGTCCCCGAGCACCAGGCCCAGCCTTGCGGTGACGACGGAGAGCGCGGACTCACGACGACGACGACGATGATGATGATGATGATGTTGTTAAGCAAAACCCACCCCCCCCCCAGACGAGCGAGGGAAAGGAAGAAGGAAAAGGAAAACTTTTTCTTTTTCTTTTTTTTTTTAAAAAAGAAAGGAAGAAAAACAAAAACAAATTATCCAAACAAACCACCCCCCCCACCCCCCACCCCAGGAGGACCCATCCCCCACCACCACCCCACGGAGATGCTCCAGAAAACAGAGAAACAAAGAAAAAAAAAAAAAAAAAGAAAGGAAAAAGAAAAAAAAAACCACAAACACTATTATTTGCCCCGTCTCGGCTGAGACCTGACACAACTCGTGCCAGCGATGCCTCCTCCTGGAGCGGCAGCGGGGCTGCGGCGCCAGAGCTCGGCCAGCCGCTCGCCGGAGGCTCAGATATGCAAACGGCTCTTGGCGCTCGTTCTTGCCTCTATGTGAGTAGAGAAAAACCAACCCCCCCCCCCAAAAACATACCCCCACCCCTTCCCCGCACCCCCCCCCCGCCGCCCTGCCCGGCCGCACGCAGACTCTGGGGGGGCCGCAGGACCGGGATGTGGCTGGGGGGAGGGGGGGGGGCGTGTATGTCTCTTGCCGCCGGTGCCCAGCAGATGCGCCCACGCACACTGTCGGGGCAACGCGATGCTCCGTGGGGTGACAGCCGTGGGGTGACAGCCCCTCGGGGACGGGGCCACTCGCGGTGAGGATGCGGTGAGGATGCGGTGACGCGGTGGCTCAGTGCGGGTTTCCTGGGAGGAGGGAGCTCGAAGCCACAGCGGTGTCACGGGGTGGACACTGGGGTGGGCACGGCGGTGGCACCCCGATTCCCGCGGGGATACGGGGGAGGGGGACAGACGGACACACACACACGACGTGCCCACCACAGCAGGACCCAGGGTGCCACCGTTGGGTCCCCATCCCCCCCGCAAAGCCTTCCTCGCCCCCTCCTTCCCCGCCGTGCACCGGGCCCACCCCCACGCGTGTCCCCAGGGTCAACCTTGCGTGTCCCTGTGTGTCCCCTCACCCTGGGCTGGAGGGGTGAAGTGGGGAGGGGGGGGTGTGTGTCCCCCCGGGTCCGTGGTGGAGCGTGTGTCTGTGTGTCTGAGCTATGCATTCCTGTGGACAGGGCCCGGGGTTGGGGGCGAGGGGGAGGGGGGGGGTTGGGGTGGGAAGTGGGGGGGGGTGAGGTGTATGGGGGGGTGCGCTCGTGTTGCACATTTTGTAGGAAATGCACTTTTAAAGAGGGAAAAGAGAAAAAAAAAACAAAAGGAAAAAAGAAAAGAGAAGAAAAGAAAAAAATATCACAAAAAACGAGGAGGAGGAGGAGGAGGAAGAAGAGGAGGCGATGGAGCCCCCGGCACTGGCTTGCTGGGCTGGCTGGTTTAGGGGTTTGGGGGATTTTTTTGGGGGGTTTTTAGGGGCTTTGGGGTTTTTTTTTTAAATACAAAAGGATGGAGAAAAGGAGCCCGAGCGAGGGTGAAGGCAGAGCCAGCCCCACCGAGCCCCCGGCCCCGTGTCAAGTGCCTGAACTGCAGCGGGGAGGGGTCCCGCGACCCCTGGAGAAGCCCCTGGCCGGGGGGCAGCATTGGAGGGAGCGTTGTGTCCGTCTGTCTGGCTGTCTCCATCAGCGATGGCAGTGTGGCTGGGAAAGGGACCCGTGAACGTGGCAGTGCCTTAGAGCCCAGGGACCCACGCTGAGGTGAGGATGAAGAGGAAGATGATGATGGTGAAGGCACCCAACGTCTCCAGCAAGACAGTGGCAGCACGGGAAGAAGAGATGGGTCCCATGTGTGTTCCCAAAGGGACCCCAAGGGACACCCCACGGGTGATGACAGCAGAGCAAAGCCACCATGGGATATCCAGGAGCTTGTGGACATCACCAAGGCCACCCCACCACCACCCCCCCGCCAACCACCTGCCCCCCAACCCCAGAGCTGCCCTGCGGACCACCGGCATCGCATCCCCCATCCCCTTGCCCACCCTCCACCCCACTACACCCCCCCCACCCTGTTTCCCACCCCAACTGGGACAGCTCCTGCCCGCAGCAGGGGGGAAAAGGGCTGACACAGGAAATCCTGGGAGACAAAAAATAATCCAAAAAGGACAAGAAAAAGGAGAAAACCCTCCAGAAGAGATAAACCCCCCCCCCAAAAAACACACCACAGAGAGGAAGGAACCCAAGCAGACAGCGTGCTTGGCAGAGAGAGGGAAACCTGGATTTCTTTTCAGTTTTCTTTTTTTTTTTTTTTTAAAGAGCTGAGAAAAGAAACACATATTTGAAAAAAAAAAAAAACTTCTAAAAAAAATGAGAAAAAGATGAAAAAAAAGAAAAAAAAAAAAAGACAAACTGCATGGTGCTTTAACAGGATCTGGTGACCTGGCTCAACCCAGCCTCGGATGGCTGATGCTGTGCATGGCAGACTGTATTAACCGGCTCTACCTTCCCCTTCGGCAAAAAGAGAAAGATTAAAAACAAAACAAACAAAAAAAAAAATATATAAAACAAAAAAGAAGAAGAAAAAAAAAAAAAACAAACAACCAAACAAAACAAAACGAAAACCAACCAAACCCACAGGAAAAAAAAAAAACAACAAAAAAACCAACAAAGACAAAACCCACAGAAAAAAGAAAAAAAAAAAATTCCGGATAAAAGGAAAAAAAAAAAAAAAAAAAAAAAAGAGGAAAAAAAGGCTGTTAAAAAAAAAAAGACAAAAAAACTTTTAAAAAAGCATAAAAAAAAATAAGGAAAAAAAAAAATAATCCATGTTTTCCTAATTTGCACGAAATTTTATACCACATGATGTGCCTTGCCTTCGAAGACTAAGTATTACCGGACCCGATATCAGTGCGAGGGAGTCGCTGCATGCCTGGGGCTCCCGGGGGGCTGGGGGGGCTGGGGGCGGCCGCCCCCCCCCTTGCCTCCTGCATGGCTTCTTCTCGGCCGGAAAAGTCCCTTTTCTCTTTATTATTATTATTATTATTATTTTATTTTTATTATTATTATTATTATTGTTGTTATTTTATAACACATTTTCCCCCTCGGAAAAACGTCTTCCAGTTGGTAAAACCGATGCATCTTCTGCGCCAACACACCGGAATATGCAATAGCCACTCCGGCTGCGCCGGCGAGGGGGGGTCCAGCCGGGGGTTGAAGGGGGGGGGGTGTCTGGTGGGGGTGGGGGGGTGGGGGTCCGGCCACCCCTTTGCTTTGCCTCTCTCTTTCATTTGGGTTTGGTGGGTTTGGGGTATTTTTGGTTTTGGTTTGTTGGTTTTTTTTTTGGTTGGTTTTCTTTTTTTCCTTCCCTTTTTTTATTTGGGGGGGGGGGTTTAATTTAGGTTTTTCTGCTTACAGCAACCAAAGGCAGCGAGGCAGGAGGTGACAGGGACCCCCCCCCCTCCCCATCCTGGGTCAAACACCCTTCTGTCCCGCCCCTCCCCCATCCCCCCCCTCCAATTTCATAATGCACGGGGGAATGTGTGACAGGATGGATGAGAATGCAGTGAGGGTCCCCATGGGGAGCACTGGGGACAGACACACCCACCCCCCCCCCAATGGCTGAGCTCATACTGAGGGGGATACACCACATCTCCAACCCCCACCCCCTTTGGGTAACACCCCTCCCCCTTTTTAAATTGGTTTTCAGTGGGGCGCAGTGCTGGGAGGGCTGAGCCCAGCTGCTCTCATGACAGGAATGGAACCGTGTGAATGTAGCTGTGCCTCCTCCCTCCTCCACGGGCTGGTGTCAGGGTGGGGCACAGCCCCCTCCCCACCTCCATCCCCATCCCATTCATCTCCGGGGTGGGGAGGGAGTGATGAGTGGGGGGTGTCAGTCTGGCGTGGCGGGGAACAGGCCAAACCCTGGCAGGAGTTCCCCTCTCCCCCCGCTTTGCCTATTCCCAGCTGTCGAGCGGGGTCCCAACACCCCCCAAAAAATCCAGAATTTGCCTTAAAACCCGCCGGCTGGAGAGAAAGACACCCCCCCTTCCCCCCTTCCCCCAACCTCCCCCCTACCCTTGCGCCGAGGCTGAGGACTGACGTGGGTTGTGATACCAGTGGGCAGGTGGCACCGCACCTCACTGCTGCTTTGTAATGAAGAACCGTTGTTAGCAAGTTAGTTTTTACTTCTTTTCTTTATTTGGTGTCCAAAAGTATTAAGAGGGGGGGGGTGGTGTGTGTATGGGGTGAGGGGGGGTCTCTGAGGTTTGTCAGGGGTCCCACAGGGTGGGAGAAACATCTTGGGGAGGCTCTTTCTGTGAGGTGCAGTGTTGATTTCTGCAAGGACAATGCAATGTGGGGACAGAGGTTGGTGTCCGGGGGGGGGGGGGGGTGGGGGGGGATTGGGGGGGGAAAGGGGGCAAAAGCGGCTGAAAAAACAGAATTTAAAAACAAAAAAAAGAAAATGAGAGAAAAAGGGGGGAACACCCACACCCCCCCCTCCCCCCAACCCCAGGTTTTAAGGCTGGAAAAAGGATTCGTGTTAAGCAGGGGGAAAAAAAAGACATTTTTAACAAAATAAAAGCATTTTGAGTGGTGACCAGAGCGGGGGGGGGGGAAATGAGACCTGGGGGGGCCCCTGGGGGGGCACCTGGGGCAGCCTCCCGCCCAGCCTCCCCGGGAGCGCAGGGCCTGGGGGAAGGCGAGGGGCGCAGGCGCCCCTTGGGCCTAGGCCCTCCCGCCCTGAGGATGCCCCCCAGCGCCACAGGGGCCTAGCTGGGGTGGGGTGGGGGGGGAGGTCGTGTGTGTGTGTGTTCCCCTCCCTGTTCTGCTGCCTTTACCCCTTGGGGCCTGCAGCACGCCTGTCTGGGGTGCAGCCGCAGCCCCCCCCCCATCTGCCCTCGGCAAGAAAAGCACCTTAAAACGTTAAAAAAGAGGCAAAAAATAATCCAACTCGAGGCCCCCTCCTCCCCCCCGAACCCAGAGGGTGGCAGCTGGGGAAAGGGGGTTGGTGTCTCACTGGGGGCTTTCCCTTGGGGGTCAGGGGAGCCCCCTCTGCCTCTGGGGTCTTTGCACTGCTCCCCCCTGACACCCACCGCCCCAGGACCGCATCATCCCCCCCCCCAGGCTCTGCCTAAAGGGAATATGCAAACTGCCCCCCCTGAGCCCCTTCCCTGGGACGTGCAGGGCCGGGGGGAGTGGGGGGGGGCGACCACTAAGTTCGACTTTTATTTTTAATTATTTTTTTTGGTTTTTAATCATTCTCCCTTATTTTTTTATATTCCCTCTCACCCCCCCCCCCCCAAGGCCTCTGGGATCGGTGGCCACACTCGGGGTGGGCGCAAAGCGGGGTGGGGTATGTGAGCATCACTGGGGATGCTCCAGGATGGAACGGGGTGGGGGGTAAAAGACCCCCCCAACAGGATGGGGAAATGAGGGAAAGTGGGGGGGGGGGGGGGAGGAGAAGGATGGGGGTGTCCGCTCGACAATCACCGCGCCCGGGGCCCCCGCGGAGGGGAGGGGGGTTTCATGCACTACAGGCTCTTCCAGAGGGTTTTTAGTCGGGCTCATCGGCTTAAAAAGAAACTTAATTAAGAATAGTCCTCATGACCTATAAATAAAAATGACCTAACCTGTACAGATATATATATACCTATCGCTCCACGTATATATATATATATATATATATATATATATATATGGGGCTGCGGGGGCCAGGGGCAGGCGGGGGCCCCCGCGGGCCCACACACAGTTAAGGTACTTTAAAGCGCAAAGGAATATATATATATATATATCCCCCCCCTCCCCCCCCCCCCCATATATATATATGTCCTCTTTGTTGTTGGTTTGTTTCTTTTTTGTTCTGGTTTTTTGTACTCGGAGTTTGGGGTTGCTGCCTTCTGCCCCCCCCTCCCCACCCTCACACCCCCCCCCCCAATTCTCCCCTCCAGGCTCCTGCAGCCAGCTGGGTCAGGCAGCACCCATGGGTGCTCCCCACGGTGTAGGTGGGAGCAGAGGGAGGAGATGGGGTGTCATGGGAGGGGAGAGAGGAGGGGGGAACACCCACTTTCTCCCCCACCACCACCTCCACCCCAGGCAGAGAGCGGCAAAAGGAGAGAAACCTCCCCAAAAAGGCGTCGAGGCGCAGCCGGCGGGACCTCGACTCACACCCATACCAAAAATCCCGCCGCAGTGCCTCCGCGCCGCCGGCTGCCCTCGCCTGCCTTTTTGGGGGGGTCCATATCCCCCTCCTCTCCCCCCTTCCCCTTCCCCACCCCGAGGGGTGCTGGGTGGGTGCCCCCCCCCTTTCCCTCGCAGTTATATTTTACTAGTTAGCCGGATTCTCGCTTCTCGCTTGCCGCAGCCATTACACACCCGCCGAGCGCACCAGGGCCGCGAGCCGGGGACGGGACCCCTCTACCCTGGCTGTAATCCCCCTCCCCAATCCCTGCATGAACCCCCAGCCCCCCCGAGCCCCTCGCTCACCTCCCTGGTGCTTCACAATATTTGATTATACCATTGTACGCAGCCATTACCGATAGCCGCCGCTCCTGCCTACATACCAGTTACTGACCGCGACTACGGATTTGGGGGTTTTCGGGGTTTTTTGTTTTGTTTTGTTTCTTTTCTGGGTTTTTTTGGGGTTTTTTTTTGGTGGTGGGGGGGGGTGTTTGTTTTCTTTTGTTTTGGGGTTTGTTTTTTTTTTTTTCCTTGTTGTTTTGTTTTGGTTTTGTTTCCTCCCCCACCCCCACCCCCCCCACCCCCTCCCCTATGCAAAAAAGAGGAAAAAAAAAAAAAGAGACAAAAAAGATGAAAAAAACAAAAAACAAAAAAACTGACACACAAAAAAAAAAGGATAAAAAAAAGAAAAGACAAAAAAAGACCAAAAAAAAATGTATAAAAAATTAAACAAGCTATGCTTCAACTCCAGCACGCCTCCGCCTGTCCTTTGCTCTGCTGGGGGAAACTGAGGCTCTGCACCCGGCCTGGGGGGGAATCCCTGGGGGATGAGTGGGGCACTGGAGCAGAGTAGTGGTGGGCGATAGGTGCCCAACACCCTGGAGTGAGGATGTTCCACTGGAGGGGAGGTGAGTCCCATGGTGGGTCCCACCTCACCAAGAGGGTGCATTTGGCTGAGGTGGCTGCGCCAGGAGTGGCAGCAGCCCCCCAGGGGCCTGGAGGCCGTGGGGGAGGTGGGGAGGGGGATCAGAGGGGCCACACTGGGACTGGGACACGGGCGGATGCAGCCGTGGGCTCCATGGGGACACGGCCTAGCCTGCCACCTCCTTGGCATCCAGACTTTGGCCACGTGACATCAGCACCTTGTATGTGTGACATCATCGCCTCCCCTGCACGACTTCATTGCCCACGTGGAGCCTGTGTGTCACCCCCATCGTCCCTGTCCCAAAGAGCTGCCCAGGCTGGGTGCTCCCCCCATGGTGGTCCCTGTGACCCCCCTGGGCCGTAGGGCCTATGCCAGGGTCGGGGGTGTTGGGGCACGGCCATACGGCTGATGCCGGTCGAGGCCTTGCCCAAGTCGCTGAGGCCTGGCAGCTCGCCACATGCCAGGCCCCCGCCGCTGCCCCCTGCGCCGTGGCACCCAGGGGTGCCCCACACCCAGCACCCCATCCCATGGGCACGTTGCTCTGCAGGGACCTCGGCACAGCCCCAGCGTGGTGACACCAGACGCTTGACGCCAGGCCAGGCTGCGGACCTTTACTGGGCTTCAGCCGGGGGACCTCCACCCCGTACCCCACGGGCGGGACCCCCCGGGCATGCCCCTCCCCCCCGCCACCGCGCTCCCCGATCCATTCCGGCTGTGGGAGCCGATCCGCGCCGGGTCTTGGCGGCACCTCCCATCCCTTGGCCGCCTCGCAAAACCCGGCGTGGATCCACGCCCCGCGGACGGGATTGAGGACGCGGAGCCCGACGGGGGAGGGGGGATCGCGGGGTGGGGGAGTGGGGATCGCGGGGTGGGGGGGGGGGTCTCCCACAGCCGGGTGCCGGCGGCAGAGGGCGGCCACCGCCTCAAAGGGACGTGGCCTTGCTCCGCTCCTCGCTGTCGCTCTCCTGGTCACTGTCCTTCTCGACCGCGGGGTTGGTGCAGCCGGCGGGCTCCATCCTGCCGGGAAGGGGGGGGGGTGTCAGCGACGGGACCCCCGGCCCGACAGGATCCCCAGCCCGACGGGACCCCCGGCCCGCTGCCTTCGTCCGTGCCAAGGGCAGGCCAGACTCCGCCAGCCCGTGCAAGGCCCTGCCGGCATGTGGCCGTCCCCAGGGGAACCGAGGCCTGAGGGGGGTGGGGGCCCGGTGCCGGCCCCGCAGCACCCAGGCCGTGGTACCTGTTACTCCCCAGCGTGTCCTGGAGGCCACCGTGCTTCCTGCGAGGGGAGAGAGGGGCTGAGCAGGGCCCAAGGACAGGCCTGTCCCCACCCGCAGCACCCTGTGGCCCCCCCAGGGCCGGCCCCTCCGCCGAGGCGGGGGACAGGTCCTGTCCCCAGCCCACCTGCGCATCCTGATCTGCCAGAGCCGGTTGACGAGCAGGAGGACGAAGACGATGAAAAGGAAGACGACGACGGCCGTGAGGCCGACGAGCCAAGGCTCCAGCCTCTTGGTGCCCGTGCTGACACCTGCGCAGGGAGGGGACGGGGGGGGGACACAGGGATGGGGACAGCTTCAGGGGACCCCCATCCCATGGCACAGCACGGGTGCTCATCGCCACCCTCCCCCCCATTCCTTGGGTGCTGAGGAAGCCACCCCTGACACCGGCAGCCCGTACCCAGGAGAGCGCGGGGGGTGCCTGGCGCGGTGGGGAGTGCTGGGAACAGCAGGGAGGTGCCCCCCCCAATCTGCTCCCAGAACAGTTGCTGTCAGGGCACTGGGACAGACTGGTCCAACTGGGAAGGTCTCCCAGGGGCTGATCCAGTCACCCCATCCAGGGCATCCTGGGGCTGTGGAGTCGCTGTCACCTACCGGCCTGTCCCTGGGCGGTGGCGATGAGGGCGAGCAGGGCCAGGAGTGAGAGGTGCTGCGAGGGCTGCCACATCTCCAGGCAGAGGCTGGGGCACGGCCGGTCTCAGCACCCCGAGGTGGGCTCCTCTCCCAGCCACTGCCAGGGCTGAGCACAGGCACCGCTCTTTGCACCCAGGGCCAACGGGCGGCTTTTATTGGGCTCCTGAGGACAAGTGCCACCAAGTGCCATGGCAACGCAGCTCCTGTAACCCTCGGGAGGTGGCATGTCTCCCCTGCAACACCCAGCAGTCACTGTCTCAGGGACCCCAGCTGCAGCCCCCCGCCCGGCCTGGGCCAAGGGATGAAGGGGCAAATGGAGGGGTAGGCAGGAACACAGATAGATGGGTGGCTGAAAGGATGGACAGACAGACAGACGGGCAGGAGGATGGAAGGAGTGAGGGATGGAGGGAGAGACAGAGATGGATGGGGAGATGGATGGATGAATGGATGGGTGGATGGAAGAGCGCCCGCCCTGTCCACTGCCCCATCCCAGTCACTCCCCTCTTTCTTTGGAGCACCACGACCACCCCTGCTGACTCCCTGGGGCAGAGCTGGGCCAGCGTCACATTATCCCTGTGTCCCCATAGACACAGCCACGGGGGAGCACAGGGGGAGGCAGGCAGTGACAGGTCATCCCTTGCCCTCTCCCCATGCCCGCTGGGCCCCAGACACAATGGCTGGTGCCATCAGGACCTCATCACGTGCCCAGGGAGTGCCCAGGTACCACAAAGAGCTAAATATTAACGGTGTTATCAGCAAGGCCTTGGTAGGGTGAGTCGCCCTGCAGCCCCCACCTGCCACAACACGGGAAACTGAGGCACGGGGCAGCCAGCACGCACCACCAGGACCAGCAGTGGGCTTTGAGGGGACCACCCTGCACAGGGCAATTCCCGGGGGGTGGGAGGAGCAACCCCAGGGATCTGGGGAGAGGGTCCCCGCCAGAGGATGGGGCACAGCCTGGCATCAAGGCAGTGAGGGGGCTGGGGTGGGGAGGCCAAATCCAGCTTCAGTGTACAGCCAGCCTTCCACCTGCGCCTCGTCTCCCTGAAGGTGTGTGCACCCGTGTTTCCATGTGTGTGAACAGCCGTGTCCACACTCCCTGTGCCCCCCCCCGTGTCTGTGCCCCCACCCAAGGTGTGACGCCGTGCCAGGGGGTTGCACCCACATGTGTGTCCTTGTCCCACCCCCGTGCCCACTCCAGGATGCTGCTCCTCAGGCAAAGGTTGGGGTGTCCCACCTGCCACCTCCCCCTGCCCAAGCCTGGCTGCAGGTGAGCGAGGGGGGCTGGGGCAGGCTGCTTTATTGGGGGGCAGTGATGGTGCCCCGAGATGGGCGTGCAGGGCCGCAGCAAGGAGAGTGAAGCCATGTGTCAGTGCCAGGGCCTGATGGCTGGGCAAGGCTGCAGGGTCCCAGTGGCAGCTGGGGGCAGGGGTGGGGGCGAGCAGGCCTAGAAAAACCTCTTCTTGGGGGGGTCGGCGAAGGAGATGGAGCTGCGTGGAGCAGAGGTGAGCGGCCCCAGCGGGACGTCCATGCCGGGCAGGACACCGGCGCCTTCACCCTCCAGCTTCCCCTCTGCTGACACATCGTCCTCCAGCCACTCTGCCTCCGACACGGTCCCCTCAGCCATCACAGCCTTCTCCTCCTCCGGCTTGGGCCCGAACGCCCAGTCTGTAGGGATGGAGATGGAGCCATCAGGGCCACAGCCCTGCCACTGCAAAGGCTCTGGGTCTGGGGGACCTCCCTTCCCCGCCCCCTCCCCAGCCCCATAGAGCCCCAGAGGTCTGGGCAACACTCACCAGCGAAGTCGTGCACCAGGTCCTTGATGAGGTGCCCCACGATGGCGTATGCCACCACCAGCACCAGGGTGGCTGCCATCACCAGGTAAAGGACGTAGCGGGGCAGGCGGATGCTGTCGAGGGCAGGGGGTTTGTAGTCTACATACAGCACCCTGTTCTCCTCCTCCTCCTCCTCGGGAGCTTGCAGCAAGTGCCGAGCCCCCCACGCCCCCCCAGTGCCAGGGAGTGGGGTGCTCCCTGACAGGGCCATCACCAGCTGCCCCTGCACCCCAGTCCTGAGCCACCAGAGCCTCTGCAGTGCAGGGGGCCGCAGGGCAGAAGTGGCATCAGGATCTGTGAGGGTCCTCAGGGAGGGCGACTCACGGGGATGGTGGGGTCCCCATGCCTGGTGGCAGTGTCACTTGCCTTCTGCGTGATGCAGAGCCACTCACCCGCCGCAGCCGAAGGACGGAGCATCCCTGGGAAGGAGCTTAGCGCCTGCTAATCCGGGCACAGCCCGGGCGGGCTCAGCCCAGGGGTGACCAGTGGGGTCCAGTGTGGCTCAGGGTCCCCAGACATGCCCCTCTGGCAGCGCCACAGGTACATCCATGCCCTGGGAGCAGGGAATTGGCAGTGGCTGAAGAGCCCCTAAACTGGGATGGGGACACCCCAAGGCTTCCCCTCCCCCAAGCGTGGCTAAATCCCTCGGCAGGCCCTGGATTCCCTGAGCAGATGGTGTGAAATCCTGGCAGCAGCACCCTGCCCCAGAGGACACGGTGCCCTCAGAGCTGGGAGATGATGGGCAGAGGGGCTGGGTGCTGCAGGGACCCCTTTGCTGTGCAGCCGAGTGAAGGAGCCCACACAAGGGGCTGTCACCTTCCTGGAGCCCACGTTGGCCACAGCATGTGGCACCCCAGTGCCCTGCAGGAGAGGGGACTTGCAGAGGAGTGCAGGGTCCAAATGCAGTGCCCGTGGCTCCAGGAACATGCAGGGTTTGGCTGGGACCAGCAGCAGCCTTGAGAAAACCAACCACCCAGCACAAGCCCCTGCCAGGGCAAGGGGACCCGAAGGCACTGTGGGGTTTGGTACCAAGTCAGGGCTCAATGCCCAGGCTCTCTCCTCCACCCCACACATCCTGGTCACCCATGTCAGCCCCAGCCAGACCCTAGCCATGGAAATGCTGGTTTCTTTCCAATTTGGGCTTTAAAGATGTTTGGGGAAACTGAGGCAAACACTGGGAACGACCCTGAGTGGTCTGAGTCACCCACAGGAACAGTGAGGAGCAGAGAGCAAGGGTTGGAGCAGCCAGGGTGATAAGCAGGGACCCACGCAGCAGCCAGGGAGCCTCCCGGCAGCGTGCCACAGCCTGCGTGCTGATAAGGGGCCGGCGCGGAGCCCGCAACTGCCTGGCACTGGTAACGTGGCAAAGGGGAACCAGCACATCCTGCTGCTCTGCGCCATCACCCACGGGGCCAGAGATGGGTGCAGGGACACCCCAAAGCCTGGCAGTGCCAGCTGGGTCCTGCCCATCTCCCAGGGGAGACAGAGGATGAGGGAAGAGGAGGGAGAAGCTCTGTGACAGCTGCTATGACATTGTGTGAAATGAAAGCATCAGGTCTCTGTGCCCTGTGCTGAGGAAGAGTTTGGTGCCCCTCATCCACGACACACGCAAGCTACCCCATGCTGGTATGACTTCCAGGTGACCAAACATGGGCATGTCTCCAGTAAAACCCTTCCACCATGGGGTCCTCAACTGGGGGGAGCCCCTGCTCTGAGCTGGATCGCCCCGCTCCACCTGGGTCCCCAAAAAACCAGGGCCCCAGGGATGCAGAGCCAGCCACAGCAGCAGCTTTAGGGTCCAAGACTGAGCCTGGGAGACTCATGGGGAGACTCAGGTCAAGGGCAAAGCCACATCAGCAGGGCATCAGTCTCTGTGTGCAGCAGGACCCCACCGGCCCCTCCACCAGACAGCACCATGGGGGCTCCTGGGACACCCCACAGGCAACATCTGCCTTATGGGTCAGGTTGTGGGGAGGGAGCGCTTACCCCACACCATCCAAGCCCCCACCCTGTTCTCCCTCCTCTCCCTGCCTGCAGTTGGACTCAAGGATCTTAAAGGCCTTTTCCAGCTGACAGGGTTCTGTCCTACGATTCCATGATAGAGCCCCAGGGCTCTGCTCCAGGGAGGGACCCTGTGGTGCCAATGCAACCCCACAACCAGACAAGGGCTAAATCAGAGCTTGACTCACGCACAAACTCCCCCCAGCAATGCTTTATTCTCTGCCAGCCCCTCCTGTGCCTGTGCTGAGCTGCCAAGGGATGGCAAGGGGGGAGCTGGGTGCTCTGTGACAGCCAGCAGACCCCAGCTTCAGCCCTTGCAGGTCTGGGTGAAGGTGGGGGGAAGTCCAGGCAGGCTCTGCCTCACCTTGTAAGCCCATTGGCAGCACCCTGCCCTGCTGAAAGGAAAAGCACAGCCAAACCTGCCAAACTTTGCTGTGAAACCACCCCCATCCCAGGGCAAAGGCTGCCACAAGCATGGCCCCAGCCTGTCCCAACAGGAGCTGCCAAACCCACAGGAGCTCCTCCGCTGCGGAGGGAAGGGGGGACCCAGCTCAGCACCAGCACCACGGGCAACTCAGGGGCATCACACCGTTACAGCCTACAAAAGCCAGTGCCCAAAGCCAGCCCTTGCCTCCCCTCCCAGCAAAACTCCAGCAGGGAAAGCAGCTCAGACATCATGGCAGCACAAGTCCAGAGCAGCCCCAGGCTCTGTGTGGCTGCAACAGGCTCCAGCGTGCAGAGCAGAGCCCACCCGCTGCAAGCCTGAAGCCAGGCTGGGGGCAGCACCGATCCTGGCAGGGAGAAAGGGGCAGATCCAGGAAATGGGGAGTGGCAGTGGGGTGGAGGGGGGGGGCAAGTAACAGCTCAGCCTAGATTTGGAGGGAGAAGGTGGCTGTAATCGTGCCAGAGAGCAAATCCAGTTCCTCCTCCACCTCCGACAGGGCAAGGCACGGATCCACATTGACGGAGGCGGCTGTGGAAGCGCAGCAGGGTGGGGGGGAGATGTTGGGGGGGAGCACACCCAGCCCCTGCACCAACACCCAGGGCTCAGACAGCAGCATGCAGCTTGCAGAGCCCATCAGCGTACTGGAACTGGGCACCGTGCTCGTACTCGTACATGTCCAGCGCCACCTCACAGCTCTCCCGCACCACCCGCTCCTCGTCGCTGGCGAAGGCGCGCAGGGTCTCCAGGCAGGAGGGGTGGGCGATGGAGCCCAGGGCCTCGGCACACTCATGGCGCACCATGGGGCTCTCGGTGCGGCTGCGCAGCGCGGCGGTGAGCTGCGGGACGCAGGCTTCGTCCTGCATCTGGCCCAGCACGTAGCCGATCTCATGGCGGAAGAGGGCGCTGCCAGAGCGCAGCCCTGTGGGGAGGAGGGGAGAGTGAGTCAGAGAATCCCAGCCTGGGCTGGGCTGGAAGGGACCCCAAGGGTCAC
This sequence comes from Laterallus jamaicensis coturniculus, assembly GCA_022605575.1. Taxonomy (NCBI): domain Eukaryota; kingdom Metazoa; phylum Chordata; class Aves; order Gruiformes; family Rallidae; genus Laterallus; species Laterallus jamaicensis. The sequence goes on along the minus strand of JAKCOX010000043.1, from coordinate 4,664,368 downwards.
AGAGCTCCAACCCCCTGCCACAGGCAGGGACACCAACCTCAGGCCTGGAGCTACACAAGGTTGCCCAGGGCCCCATCCAACCTGGCCTGGAACACCCCCAGACACGGGGCACCCACCCCCTCTCTGGGCAGCCTGTTCCAGCCCCTCACCACTCTCTCTGCACAGAACTTCCCCCTCAGATCCAATCTAACCCTCCCCTCCTCCAGCTTCACTCCATCCCCCTTGTCCTGCCAGTCTCTGCCCTTGAACAAGCTGATTCCCCTCCTGTTCCTCTGCTCCCTCCAGGCACTGGCAGGCTGCAATGAGGTCCCCCCACAGCCTTCTCTTCTCCAGGCTGAGCCAGCCCAGCTCCCTCAGCCTCTCTCCAGAGGGGAGCTGCTCCAGCCCTCTGAGCATCTCTGTGGCACTCAAGGTCTTCTATTGCATCAACTAAAAGAGCTCTCCCAGCCTGCATGCTCCCAATCCTTACAGCAAAGCCTTTCTTACTTGCTTCAGGGGAAAAGGAAAGCCCACCTATGTCCCCCAGCCACACTCAGAGCGCGCAGAAGCCCAGCCAAATCCAGAGATGCCACCTTCTCTTGGGGCCTCCCCCTTGTCCTGCCAGTCTCTATCCTTTTAAAAAGTTGAATCCCCTCCTGTTTATATGCTCCCTTCAGTCAGCACACCCCCAAAAGCACGCTGGGATGCTTGGTCAGAGCCCTCCCTACAAAAGCCATGGGGCTGGCTGGGCTGGCAGGCACAGCCAGCAGTCACACCCCACTCCTCCCCAGCCCAGAGCCATGGGGGCTTTTTGGGAAGGGGGCAGAAGACGTACAGGAAGGGCTGTCCCACCCTGCTCCCTGGTGCCACACAGCTGGGGGCACCCTTGTACCATGGGGACACTCAGTCTCTTGGGATGGCAGCTCCCACTCTCCCAGCAGAGCACCCCCCTGTCATGGGGACCCTGTGCCTCTCAGGGGCTCTGCCCCACCAGCGCAATGGGAGCTGGACTGGTGGCACAGCTGCAGCAGGAGCTCACCACACACCTTGCTATGTGATGCAGACAAGCCCTGGGCTTGTCCCAGAGAGCCAGAGAGCCTCGTCCCCTTCCCTTGGGCTGGGGACTGGGTCCAAACCACTCCTGGGCTGTGGTCTGCCCCTTCCCCACTCAGGAGACATCCACCCTCCTCTCCAGAGCTATTCCCAAATCCTGGAACAAGGCTGGCAGCCTGACTTAGCAGGACAGGAGAGCAGGGCCCTGACACCCTGGGGCCAGGTCCCAGCAGGAGACACCAGGTCAGACTGGTCCCAAGCCCAGGTAACATTACAAACTGGACCCCAAGCTGGACCCCCAAAAGGGCAGGTGGTGCAGGGGCAGCGAAACGCCAGAGAGCACAGGGTACATCACAACAGGACTCCTGTAAGCAAGCAGGGGACATGCAGCTCTGGAAGCAAACACTTGAAGAGCATAAGAGAGCCCCACAGCTCGGGATTTGGGAAGGTCAATCCCAGATTAACCAGCACAGACATACAGCAAGGAGACTACAGGCAGCCTCAGGTAGGGCCTTACCATCTGCCAGCGCCAGCACAGCAGCCTGGCCCCCCAGGTTCCTGAGGGCAAACATGGCCCGGTAGCGGTCGAACAGCGAGCGCGACTCGTCCAGGAGGGCTCTGCGGAGCTCAGTGACATCTGTCTCCTCAGCTGGGGGTGCAGGATCCACGGAGAGGTAGGGGCTGGCACCAGGCTCTTGGTTGTTCTCCTGCAGCCACTCCAGCCTCCTCACTGCCAGCTGACAGGTCTCGGCCACCTGAAGGGACACAGACACAGCCCGGGCTGCAGGAGGGCACAGTATGGTGCTGGGAGGGCACCCAGGGCTTCCTGACAGCAGCTGGGTGCCAGCACGTGGCAGGATGCTGGGTGTCATATCCCTGTGTATGGCCAGGAGCTGCCTAGGAGAGACCTGCCTCACCCTCTTGGACCAGCAGTGCAGCACCTCAGGGAAAATGACTCCCCTCCTAAGAGCCTCACCTCAACCACAGGATCATTGCAATAGTGTTTCAAGACATCCAGCACATCAGGATTCCCAATAGCACCCAGGGCTTCACCTGAAGGAAGGACATCAGGATGTTACCAAGGTGTCAGCATGAGGAGGATCCTGCTGTGCCCTCTGACAAAGCCCGGCCACACTCTGAAGTGGGGCACAGCCTCGACTGACCAGTCCTACATGAAGCAGCCCAGCAAATAAACATGGCTGGAACCAGCCTGGCCAGCAGCAAGGGGAAGGCTGGACCAACCAGTCCAGCCAGGAGATGCGGTGAGGTGGTTACATGCCTCAGGGCTTTCCAAGCTTCGACACCCAAGCTGGACCAGGCCACCAGGAGCTGCTGGGTACAGGGGGGAAGCACCCACAAGCCCCACTGGCAGGCTGGTCCCTTCCCCTGCACCCACAGGAGCTGCCATCGTACCCGCCTCGTGCCTGACCATCGGCTCCTGGCTGGTGTCCTCCAGCACACCGATGAGGACGGGGATGGCCGCCTCATCCCGCATCTGGCCCAGGCAGTAGGCCAGCTCGTGTTTCAGCAGCGCAGAGCTGTCCCCAAAGGCTCGGCTGATCCAGGCCACGGCCGAGGGGCCACCGAGGTTGCGCAGGGTGAAGAGCGCCCGGAACCGGGCAGGCAGGGGCTGCGCCGCGTCCACCAGCGTCCGGCCGATGGCCTCCACCTCCTCCTCTGTCACCATGTCGCCGGTCGCAGGCAGATCTCCGGGGGGGGCCGAGCCGGTCACGGCGCTCCTGTGTGCGGGGAAGGGTGTGAGGAACCCCGGGTGCGGCCCTCGGGTCCCGGGCGGCGGGACAGGGAGGGACAGAGCGGGGCCCGGGCCGGGGGTGCCCCGAGCCGAGAGCCGGCCCCGCGCCGGTGGGCGGAGCAGAACCGGCCCCCGAGGCCGGGCCTCATCGCACGGGAAGCGTCCAGGCCCGGCATCGACGCGGATATCCCCCTTCCCCTGCTTCCCCCTTCCCCTGCTTCCCCTCCGCCCTCGCGCCAGCCCACCCCCGTCCAGCCGGAGCCGATGAGCCGGGAAACGGACCCGTCCCGGGCCGGTCCCCCCGCACGCACCGGGCGCCGCCATGCTGCTCCGCACGTGACCGCGCCGGGACGTACCACACGGCACTTCCGGGTAGGGGAGGCCGGCCCCTCCCCAAGCCCATCTGCGGGGGCGTGCCGCGTCCGCCCGGCCCCAAATCCCCCCCCCCCCCCCCCAGTGGGAGAGGCCATAAGAACGGGGGTCAACTGTGGCGCATGCGCGGTGGTGGTGGAGAGCAGTCCCCGGAACAGGAAGGGGTTGCCCCGGCCCCGGCCCCGGCCCCGGCCCCGGCCGGCTGAGCGCGGCCCCCCGCTCCCCCGGGAGCTCTGCTGCTCCGGGGCCGGGACCGCGGGGCCCCGCCGGAGGCCGCCTTCACAGTCGGGTGGTCGCCGCGTCCCCGCCGAGGTCCCAGTGGCGGCGGCTCCCGGCCCCGCGGGGCGGGCGGGACGTGTCGGTGCCGCTCCCCACCCTGGGCACGGCGCCGGTGAAGCGCCCTGTGCGGCCCCGCAGCCGGCCCGGCCCGCGGCAGGGAACAGACCGCAGCCGGGTCGGTTCCTTGGCCGGTCCCGGGGGCAGAGCCGCGCGGTCCTGCTCCTGAGCCGGCCCGTGGAACTGGGAGGGACCCCGAGGTCGCCCTCGAGGGCGAGGAGGGACCCCAGGGCAGGAGATCCTGGGTGTGATTTCCTTTGGGGCTGGCGCCAGCCCCTGTCAGCCCCCAGCTCTGCCTCTTCCTTCCCACCTGTGCCCCCACAGCAAGTTTCTGCTGCCTTATGTCAAGCCTCCTGCTGGGTTTGGCCACCCGTTTGGTGTGGACATGTGCTCCCAGACTGACTGGCTGCCAATGATTCAGTGATGTAGCTTAAGAGACAATTAATTAACATAGCTTTAAGTTCCAATACTGGCTTTTTGAGGCTTCACCCTCTCCGGGTCCCGACCCCCGCCTTCACCCACACAGCACACAACACACCACCAGACCGCTCTGATCCTGGGGGAGAGCAAGGGCACAGAATGCATTCCACTGGGTGAAACCCCCGTGTCACAACCAGCACGAGCACGACGCAGCCACCTCCCTCCCCACCCTGGGAACAGACAGCAGCAGCCAGCAACTTCCCCCACTCTGCCAGCAGCCTTCAGCAGGGGCGAGAGGGTGCAGCCCTTTGCTGAACAGCCCGGTACCCCTACGCCTTTTGCTAGAGTCTGTGAGCAAGGATGTGCGGGGCTGCTTCTCCTCCCCAGGCCCATCAGCCCTCCCCACAGCTCTCAAAGTACTGGCACATCAGCTCACGCACTTGCTCAGCCCGGTTGTCCTCCATGGCAGCCGGTGCGGGCTGGCAGGGTTTGGGCAGCTCAGTGGGCTCAGTGCCCTCCAGCCACTCCTCGTTGAAAGGGTTGTCGTGGGCTTCACAGATGTTGTGCAGGATGCAGCAGGCGAGGACAAGGGTGGGCAGGAGCTCAAGGCTGCAGTCGTTGCACTTCAGGAGGATCTGCCAGCGTGCCTTCAGGCGCAGGAAGGCGTTCTCGATCACGCTGTGCGCCCGCCTCAGGCGGTAGTTGAACTGCAGCTGCCGCTGGGTGAGGTTCTCATCCTCCTGGTAGGGCTTGAGGATCCAGTCTTGTAAAGGGTAGGTGGCATCACCCAGCAGCACGTACTTCTGCGCCTTCCCCATGAAATGCTTGGGAGGGTTGGGGCACAGCCGGCCCTCCTTGGCCAGCACCCACAGGCTGGAGCTCTCCAGGACCGCACTGTTCTCCATGCTGCCAGGGAAAGCAGTGGAGACATCCCAAAACTGTCCCAGCCCATCCACAGTGGCCTGTGTCAGGATGGAGTGCCAGCCCTGGCCATTGCAATAGTCGGCACTGAGGCGCAGGGGTGGGTGGATGGGGATGTGGAGGCTGTCCAGCGCTCCGATGCAGTGCGGGAAGCCCCAGCGGGTGCGGAAGATCCTCACCATGTTCTCCAGCTCCTTCTCGTTGGGCAGCCGGAGGTAGAGTGGCTTCAGCAGCAAGACGATGGCGTAGCTCACCTCCCGGACACACGTCTGCACTGTGGAGGGCCCCACGCCAAAAAGTGGGCTAAGAGTCTGGTACTCTACATTGGTGGCCAAGTGCCACAGGGCCACGGCCACCCTCTTCTCCAGGGGCAGGGTGGGGTGGAAGTGGGCGCTATGCGGAGCCAGCCCAGGCCGCAGCTGGTTGCAGACGTAGAAGAAGGTCTCCTTGGACATTCGAAACTTCTCCAGCCAGTCCTGGGGGCCAAAGTCCTTCAGGACCACCCGCTCCCACCAGTCTGCGCCCCTGATGCTGGGCCAGGCGCGGGGGTAGAAGTAGCAGCTGCTTCTCCTCCGGCGAGCGATGAGGAGCTGCAGCATGGTGGGGAGACAAGAGGGGGTATGAGATGGTGCTTCCTTGGCCTCCCCCACCCTGTATTTCGCTGGGACCCCCCCTCCATCTGAAGACCATCCAGCTCAAGCGCTCTGGTTGAGGCAGGGCTGGTGCCTGGCACCACCCCTGGGTGACCCCACTGCAAACCCATCAGGCAATAGTTGTGACCCTGGACAAGATGTCCGGGTGCCACAGAGGAGGAACCTTCTGGAAAAGTCCCTTTCTGGGACAGCTGCCTACTCTGTGGCTTTATTTTTAAACGAGTGCCACTTGCTTTCTTGTAACCAAGCAAACTCCAGGCTTGGGGGGTGGAGGGGTGAGGTGGGGGTGGAGGCACCCCTGCTCCCAGCCTCTCCCTCCACAGGAATTTTTTTGTCCTGTTATTACAATTTAAAACCCATTTAATTTAAATTATTTACTTTAATTATTTAAATTATTATTTATTACAAATTAAAACCCATTTAAAGCAGAGGTCAGCTATCATTTAAGCTGACAAGAGGCTTTTTTCACCTTCGGGCAGCTGCCCAGCAAAGCAGGTTCCCTGTGACACCCCCAACAGCTGCCGTATGTCCCCAGGCCCTTCCTATCCCACATCCTTTGTGTCCCCCACCCCTTCATTGTCCCCACAGTCCTCGGCATGCCCTGTCCTTTGAGGCTGGGGTCACACCCCGTGTCTTTCAAGACCAGTGTCTTTTGTGGTCCCCCCCCCATTCCTTGTGGCCCACCCCCTATTCCCCACATTCCTTTATGACCTCCGTGCCCCCCACCTCGTGTCCCACATCCTTCATGTTCCTTTGCTCCGTGCCCCCCCACCTCAGTGCCCCCCCCCCACCTCCTGTGTCCCCCCCCACCTCCTGTGTCCCCCCCCACCTCCTGTGTCCCCCCCCACCTCCTGTGTCCGCCCCCCCACCACCTCCTGTGCCACCCCCCCCCCCATCTCCTGTGCCACCCCCCCCCCCCACCTCCTGTGCCACCCCCCCCCCCCACCTCCTGTGCCACCCCCCCCCCCCACCTCCTGTGCCACCCCCCCCCCCCACCTCCTGTGCCGCCACCCCCCCCCCCCCCACCTCGCCCTCGGGCTTCCTGCCCCACGCGTCCCCCCAGCCCCCATTTTTGGTAGATCCCCCCCACCCCGCTCCGTGTCCCGCATCCTTCCCATCCACGCGGTTCCTACTCCGCGCATCCCCCATCCTTTGTGTCCCGGCTGCCCGCGTCTGCCCGCCGCATCCCCCATCCCCATCTCTACCCCCCCCCCCATCCTTCTCGCCCCCCACCGATCTCACCCCATCCTCACACCCCCGCCCCAATCCCTCCCCCTCCGTGTCCCCGCCGTCCTTCCTGCCGCCGCGGCCCTTCCCCTCCCCGGTCACCGTCATGAGGCGCTTCTGCCGCTGGCTGTAGTAGTGCCGGAGCCAGGCGCGTCTCTGCGGCCCGTCCCAGCCGCCGGTACCGGCCATGACCCGCCGTCCGCCCGCCCTCCGCCGCGCCAGCGCGCACAGCAGCACCAGCAGCCGCTCCTGCATTTTCAAATCGAGAGCCGGGGCCGCCCTGGAAGTGATCGGCCGCGGGGTCACGGCGGGACGGGGAGGCGGGACGGGGGCGGCACCGGCCATCGCCGCCGTGCCGGCTCGCCGCTCTCTCCCGCACCGCCCGGCGCCTCGCACGGGGGGAGCCCGCGGGGCTCCCTGGGCTCCCCGAAGCCTGCGGGCTTTCGGGACGTGCCGGGGGAGGGGGGGGTGGATGTTCCTCGAGGTCCCTCCCGCCCGTTAGCTGCTGCTGCTCGTCAGCACCGTACGAAGGAGCTTCAGAGAGATGCCCCGTTAACCGCGGGAGGCCGCACGCCCGGAGCCTGGCCGCTGCCGCCGCGGGCCGAGAGGCACGGGCAGGCTCGGTCCCGGGAGCTCCGGGGCGTTCCGGCCAGACACGACCCGCGCAGACGGGCCAGCCCGAGAGCGGGCACGGGGAGCGGGCGGCTCAGGCGGGCGGCCGTGCTGGGAACCGCCCGGTACCGGGCCCCCGCGCTCCGTCCCCTCTCCGAGCGGTGCCGAGGGGGGCTGGGGGTAGGAGGCAGCCGGGAACGCGGCGCTCCGCCCCCCGGGAGCGGCCCTGCACCGGGCCGGGTACCGGCAGCACCGGGAGGGGACCGCTGGGGGCCGGGCCCTGGGGAAAGCGACGGGCGGGACCGGGGCGGGGGAGAGGGGAGGTACGGCTCGTTCCTCCCCGCCTCGGGAGGTGCGTGACGTCAGCGCGCTGAGCGGTGACGTCAGGCTCTGCCCCCCCTCCCCCGCTCGGTGCCCCAGGCTGGCTCGCGCTGGGGCCGCGGCCGTTGCCATGGCGCCGCGCGCCGCCGCTTCCTGTATTGATTCGAACCGGAGGGCGGCGCGCGCGCTCCCGTGGTGCCGCGCGCGGGGGCGGGGCCAGCGGGCGGAGGCAGCGCCGCGGGGGCGGCCGCCATATTGGGGAGCGTTGGGGCCGGCGGAGAGTGACAGGAGGAGGCGGAGCGGGGCCGGGCCGGGCCGGCCGGGCAGGCAGGTAGGGTGAGCGAGCGGGGGGGGGGGGGCTGGTGTCACGGCGGTGCGGGGCGAGCTGCGGCCGGTTCCGGCCCCTCCGCTCTGGGGGTGCGGGCCTGTGCCCCCCCCGCCGGGTTGGGCCGGGCGGGCCCAACTGGAGCCGCCGCTGCCCGGCGCGGCTGGGAGCCCGGCTGGGGCTGTTCTCCCTCCGCGGGGTGCGATCCTGGCTCGGCCCCTGAGGGGCGGCTGGTGCGCGGCCTCTCGGGCCTGCCCCGCGTCCCCTTAGCGAGCGGCGCCGGGCTGTCCGCTCCGGGCAGCGCCTCTTCCCCCGGCGTGTTTTAACGCTGCTTCACCGGCCCCGCCAGGCCGGGGCCGCGCTCGGGACACCCCGGAGGGCTCCGTGCGGGGCTGGGGCGGGCCCCGCCGGCGGGCAGCGCCCGGACGCGCTGTAACGCCGCTCGGGTGTCGGGCGCGTTTGCGGACAGAGGTCGCGTACCCGCTCCCCGGCGGGGTGTGCAGCCGGGGCCCAGCCAAAGCGGGTCCGAGCTCTGGCCGTGACCCTTTCTTTGTGACCCTGACCCGCTTCGGCCCGGCGCGGTGAGAGCCGCGGCCCGTTCGGCTGCTGGGACCTCACTGGTTTCTTGGCGTCTCCCTCAGCTGGCTGAGGTGAGCGGCCAGAGAGGCTTTTCTTGCGTGGACACCAGTACTACAGCGAGCAACCTGAGTGGTGACACCAACTTGCATGGGAAGCCTCTCCCTTACACTCAGCAGGGATGTGCCACCATTCCTCCGGGGGCTTTGGGGGGTTCTGAGGGAGCTGAAGATCACCATGTCTTTGGTTCAGGGGTATAAACGTGGTGTTGATGTTTTGCAAATGGAAGTAGCCTGGAAGAGTTCAGCAAGGGCGACGAAGTTGATTAGGGGTCTGGAGCATCTCCCCTGGGAGGAAAGGCTGGGTGAGCTGGGGCTGTTCAGCCTGGAGAGAAGAAGACTCAGGGGGGACCTTCTGAATGTCTATCAATATCTGAAGGATGGGCTGCAGGGGGAATGGCCAGCCCCTTCTCAGTGTCTGTGGGGACAGGACAAGGGGCAATGGCTGTAAGCTGGAGCATAGGAAGTTCCACACCAACATGGGGAGGAACTTTTCCCCAGTGAGGGTGAGGGAGCCCTGGGACAGGCTGCCCAGGGAGGTGGTGGAGTCTCCTTCTCTGGAGAGATTCAAGTCTCATCTGGACGCCTATCTATGTAATATGAGATAGGGAGCCTGCTCTGGCAGGGGGGTTGGACCCGATGATCTCTTGAGGTCCCTTCCAACCCCTAAGAGTCTGTGATTCTGTGAAGTTCCAGGCTTGAGGTGTTAAAAGTCTTTACTGAGCATCCTCTACCCCTGGTAGGAGGGGAGATGTTCTGCTGGAGGACTCATTGAAGCGCTGTGAGGTCATGTTGGAGTCATCCCTCAGAGGTGGTGTAGGCTTTTCCTTGTGTGGATGGTTATTTTTTTCCCTTGGTTGGTAGCTCTCCTGAAGGCTTTGTGCTCATTTTCTTGTGAAGTGCTGATCCTCACCGAGTTAGTGTGTTTAAGGATGCTAGCCTAGAAGTTTGTGCCAAGGGCTCTTCACAGAGCAGCTTCCCTGCTGGCAATGGCTTCTCACATTGAAGATTGATCTTTGTTATTATTGGTATTAATAAAGAAAGCAGATTTTTTGGGGGTCTGTTGACTGAATCATAGAATGGCATGGGTTGGGAGGGACCCCAAGCATCACAGAGCTCCCACCCCCTGCCACAGACAGGGACACCAACCTCAGGCTTGGAACTACACAAGGTTGCCCAGGGCTCCATCCAACCTGGCCTTGAACACTCCCAGGGACAAGGCACCCACCCCCTCTCTGGGCAGCCTGGTCCAGCCCCTTATCACTCTCTCTGTAAAAAAAACTTCCCCCTAATATCTAATTTAAATCTCCCCTCCTTCAGCTTTAATCCATCCCCCTTGTCCTGCCATTATCTGCCTTTTAACAAGCTGATTCCCCTCCTGTTCCTCTGCTCCCTCCAGGCACTGGCAGGCTGCAATGAGGTCCCCCCACAGCCTTCTCTTCTCCAGGCTGACCCGGCCCAGCTCCCTCAGCCTTTCTTTGTAGGGCAGCTGCTCCAGCCCTCTGATCAGTTTTGTGGCTCCTCTGACCCCTCTCCAACACTTCTACATTTTTCTTGTATTGCAGGCCCCAGACCTGGACACAGGACTCCAGGTGGGGCCTCATGAGGGCAGAGCAGAGAGGGACTACTGTGTTTTGTAAATTCTGTGACTTTTCTTCTCTGGGTTGACCAGGGGCACCATTGTACCTTCAGTAGCTTGAATGTGAAGAGGAAGCAGACTTTTGAATCAGCCTCTCAGTAAAGTGCTGTGGACAAGGCTGCTGGTGAATTTTTAATCTTGCCTTTTAGTGCCCTGACTCATGATAAGGCTTCTGCTAAAGCCAACCTTTTATCTAGAGCTGGTGCTCTTAGTTTGTACTCTGTTTTGAGATGGGAGATAATCAGACAATTATATTCTGTGAATATATTTTCTTTTTCTTTAAGGGAACCTGGATATTACTGAAGTCAGGAGCGTTAGGAAAAAGTGCTGTGCTCAGAGTGTGTCAACTACTAAAAAAATCCCAACCAAATGAAGCCCTGAAGGTCTGGTTAGGAGGTACACACAGCAGCCTTTCTCTTCCCTCTACTCCTAGGTCCTCTTTGAGTCTTGAATCCTAAATGTGGAAAAACTCCACACTTACTAAGGCCCAAGGACTTTATCCATCCCCACTTCATAGAATCATAGAATGGCATGGGTTGGAAGGGACCCCAAGGGTCACAGAGCTCCAACCCCCTGCCACAGGCAGGGACACCAACCTCAGGCCTGGAGCTACACAAGGTTGCCCAGGGCCCCATCCAACCTGGCCTGGAACACCCCCAGACACGGGGCACCCACCCCCTCTCTGGGCAGCCTGTTCCAGCCCCTCACCACTCTCTCTGCACAGAACTTCCCCCTAATATCCAATCTCACCCTCCCCTCCTCCAGCTTCACTCCATCCCCCTTGTCCTGCCAGTCTCTGCCCTTGAACAAGCTGATTCCCCTCCTGTTCCTCTGCTCCCTCCAGGCACTGGCAGGCTGCAATGAGGTCCCCCCACAGCCTTCTCTTCTCCAGGCTGACCCAGCCCAGCTCCCTCAGCCTCTCCTTGTAGGGCAGGTGCTCCAGCCCTCTAATCATCCTTGTGGCTCCTCTGACCCCTCTCCAACAGTTCTACATCCTTCCTGTATTGGGGGCCCCAGCTCTGGACACAGGACTCCAGGTGGGGCCTCCCCAGGGCAGAGCAGAGAGGGACAATCCCCTCCCTGTCCCTGCTGCCACCCCTCTGCTGATGGAGCCCAGGATCCCATTGGCCTTGTGAGCTGCAAGAGCCACTGCTGCTCATGTTCAGTTTCTCATCCACTATGACACTTCCATCTTATTAAACACTATGTGGCGTGTGGAATAATTAAATGAGTAAACATCTAGGTAATCAGTGACACAAGTGCTGTCCTGTGCTGGTTGGTGAGCAGCTGAAAGCAGGTTCTCCATGTCTCCTGTCTGTCCAACACCTTGTCCAAAATGTGTGTTCGTCTGGGGGAAACTCCCATCAAGCAACGACAGAAACTTGCTGCGACTTGTCCTCTGCTTCCTTGGCCAGCTGCCTCCACAGAGGCCAGTGACTGTGCTCGTGAGCAAGGGGAGATTCGGTGGGGAGGTAGTGTGGAGGAATCTGAGGGGCTTTGGGGTTTGGTTTTGTTGGGGTTCTTTATTGAGATGTTGAACTGCTGGAGAGGGTTCAGAGGAGGCACGAAGATGATCAGAGGGCTGGAGCAGCTTCCCTATGGAGAGAGGCTGAGGGAGCTGGGCTGGGTCAGCCTGGAGAAGAGAAGGCTGTGGGGAGACCTCATTGCAGCCTGCCAGTGCCTGGAGGGAGCAGAGGAACAGGAGGGGAATCAGCTTGTTCAAGGGCAGAGACTGGCAGGACAAGGGGGATGGAGTGAAGCTGGAGGAGGGGAGGGTGAGATTGGATCTTAGGGGGAAGTTCTGTGCAGAGAGAGTGGTGAGGGGCTGGAAGGGGCTGCCCAGAGAGGGGGTGGGTGCCCCGTGTCTGGGGGTGTTCCAGGCCAGGTTGGATGTGGCCCTGGGCAACCTTGTGTAGCTTCAGGCCTGAGGTTGGTGTCCCTGCCTGTGGCAGGGGGTTGGAACTGTGTGATCCTTGGGGTCCCTCCCAACCCAGACCATTCTATGATTCTTTGATGAGGGTGGCAGCATCCCGCTGCTGCATCAGCTTGGCACAGGTTACATTGTGGGCTGAGGTGAAATCTCAAAGCAGAATGTGGTGAGGTTAACTGTATATCCCCTCTTTGTCAGGTAGTGACTGGAGGAAACTGCACCCAGCTCCTTCCCTCCCATCTCTGACCCTCCAGCACCTGCAGCCAGGGATAGTGTTTCTCACCCAAGCACAAAAGGTGCAGCCAGCAGGAACCTGTTTCATTACATCTGCCTGAGCAGCGGAGCAAAGGGGAGTAGCAGAACTTGTTTAGCACTTGGTGTTTCTCAAGCTAAACCTGAGCTTTAACCCTGACTTCAGAGCTTTAACCCAGCCTTTGTAGCAGCCGGAAAGGAAGACGTGTTCAGACCTACCTTAACGCCCCTATCTCTGCTAATTATTGCATCTCTCAAAACACAGAGTGTTTCTTCTGCAGCCTCTTGTTTGTTTTGCTTTCCTAACAGATGAACCTCTTATTAGACTTTCTGTTAATTAGACTCAGAGCTTGCTTTTTGACCCCCAAGCAAGAGGGGGTGCAGAGATGACCGGGCGCTGAGCGTGCGTTGTGTTCTCACACGCTCTGCTTCGCAGCAGATGCCTTCCTGTGCTGCTGAAGACTTTGCACTTTATTTCCAATTCCCTGGGTCCAGGCTTTGCTGTCTTATTTACAGAGCAGCATGGTGGGGAGATGGAATAATTGCTGCCTTCAGGCAATAAAAAGGGCTTTAATGGTGATGATTTTCTGAGAAATCCCCTCCTGAGTTCACGATTGTCACGGCAGATTAGATAAACCCTGCGCTGCTAACAGACTCCTGTACGCTGCAGTGAGATGTGTATTGAATGAAAACGTCAGCTGTGAAGGGAAATTAACAGTTCTCCTCACTTGTTAAGACCTGGCTGGAGCATGGGCACCCCCTCAGCTAAGGGCTGCTGATTCCAACACTGTCATAGAATCATAAAATGCCCTGGGTTGGAAGGGACCCCAAGGATCACAGAGCTCCAATCCCCCTGCCACAGGCAGGGACACCAACCTCAGGCCTGGAGCTACACAAGATTTAATTTGAGCCTTGAGTAGAACAGTTGAAAATGTATTTATCTTTTGAGTTCAGCACAGCAGGTCTGCCTCTGTCAGCTTCCCTTCTTTTCTTCCAGTTGTGGAGAGAAGGAGGTTTTGGGATAAACATCTTTATTGAAAGCCCTGGTGTAAAATCTGAGCATCATCCACATAGAGGAGGCAGCAATAGCAATGTTCTTTGGCAGAGTTCCTGGAGCAACTATTTTGTCTATGAAAATCCAGGTGAAAAACTTCTGGGCTTGTAATGGTGAAGATGAATTGGTGGAGGGGGGGGGGGGTGGTTATTTTTAGTAAAGGCTTTTCCAAAGACATGGATTTTTCTGCTTCCTGTAGGTGTTATAACCCTGAGTTTCTGGTGGTGTGTGGAAGCCTGTGCTGTGTACAGAGCTCTTTGCTGGGATTACTTCATGCTTGGCTCACTCAGGCTTCCTGCAGCACTCTGCAATCTGAGTGCCCTAAATTAGCAGTGTTGCCCTGTAGTTTGCTGGTTCCTCTGTCATCTTGGTAGGACCCTACGCTGCTTTGGGAAGGTAGGCACAAAGCCTGGAATGAACTTGAGAGGCAGAAGGTGGCTGTGGGAAGTCTTGTAGCTTGTCTGAGTGCAGGTGGAGGTGCAGAAAGTTGAGCATACATCATCTCCAGTCCGAATTACAGGTCAGGCCCTTACCTGTGAGGGCAGGGTGATGTTTCCTGACACCAGAGGTGTAAGCAGGTGCAGGTTGCTGTGTGTGCACCACTTCTCTCTGAGGTTTAGTGTGGAATTGCAGCATCTCGAGCTTCAGGATCATCAGGCTGGAAAAGACCTTTAAAATCATTGAGTCCAGCTGTTCCTGTCCTATGCTAACCCATATCCCTAAGTACCTCATCTCCCCTCAGTTAAACACCCCCAGGGAAGGGGACTCAGCCCCTCCCTGGGCAGCCTGTGCCACAGCCCCACAACTCTGCCAGGGAAGAACTTTCCCCTCCCATCTGCTCTGCCCCTGCCCTGGGGCAGCTTGAGCCCATTGCCCCTTGGCCCATCTCCTGGCCCCTGGCTGAAGAGACCAGCACCCACCTCTCTGCACCCTCCTGGCAGGGCAGGGGAGGTGGGGAGAAGGGCTCCCCTCAGCCTCCTCTTCTCCAGGCTCAACACCCCCAGCTCCCTCAGCTGCTCCTCAGAGGATTTGCCCTCCAGCCCCTTCCCCAGCCTGGTTGCCCTTCTCTGGACTCGCTCCAGGACCTCAGTGTCCTTCTGATGCTGAGGAGCCCAGAACTGGACCCAGCATTCGAGGTGCAGCCTCCCCAGTGCCCAGTCCAGGGGCACAATCCCCTCCCCAGACCTACTGGCCACACTATCCCTGACACAAGCCAGGATGCCATTGGCTTTCCTGGCCCCCTGGGCACACTGCTGGCTCATATTCAGCCTGCAGCCACCCAACACCCCCAGGCCCTTCTCTGCCTGACAGCTCTCCAGCCAGGCTCCCCCAGCCTGTCACGCTGCTCAGGGTTGTTCTGTCCCATGTGCAGCACTCTGCCCTTGGCCCTGTTGAACAGCAGCCTTCCCTGCTGCTGTTACAAACTGGGACTCTGAGTGCAGCCTGGTGATGAAAACAGTATCTTGGCTGTGTCTTGGACCCACTTCACCTTTCAAATCACACTCCAATTCAGTGTGTGCCTATTGCTGGCACACAAGTTGGCATTTTTAAAATAGGGGTAGAGCTGGTGGTAGCGAGTTGAGCAGACAGAGGGGTCTGCCAGCTCCACAAGCAGGAAGAGCTTGTTTGCCTTTCTGAAGCCTCCTGCAGAAAGAACATGGACTTTTACAGGACCTTCAGCAAAGAGCAGCCACCCACATATCCCACTCCAAAACAGGCTGATGGAACATGATGGTTCTTGCAGTAATACAGCATGTTGGGCTCTTGTTAGAGTATTGAATCTGTCTGTGGCCTTCAAGAGTAAGGCTATGAGTGAAGATCATCTCTCTCCCCATAAGACTGAAAGAATTTTGGGGTCCCTGCAGTATCTAGTTGTGAACAATCCTCTTCAGTAAGGCAACAAAATCACTCATCAAAGTCTGCATTTAGTTTGAAGTAAAGCTTCACCCACTTCCATCGGGCAGGGCTTGCTTCTGGAAATGGTTAATTTGATAAATGCTTTTCCCACTTACACCTTAGGGAATGCTTGATAAGGAGTTGTGTCTTTGTAGCTTTGGAAAAGGTAAATATTGGTGAAACGTGCAAAAAGCTAGAGCCTTGTGTGGCTGCTGGTTTTGAAAGGAGGCCGGTTACTTAAAAGGACTGGTTGGGGTAATATGTAAACTCTGTTCCTCTGGGTTAGATGTGGACAAGCTGTACTACAGGTTGGCCAAGCACAGAGTATCCTGCTCCTTGTCCACGTCTGCTTTAGCCTTCTGGATCCATTTGTAATAGGCTTGGCTATTACCTGACCAGAATGCTGTGCTGCTTTTGCTTCTTCCAAAATCTGGGGAATAGAAGAATCCATACCCAGAAATACTCTCTCAGTGCTCCAGGCTGAGGTGCTCCTTACTAAACTGGCAGCAAATGCCCTGCCCCTTGAGGTCAAATCAGGGTCTTTGTTATCTTGGTGAGCCAAACTGGTGTGTGGTGAGGTGGGACAGGGACTGGTGTTGGCATGAAGGAGGTGCACACCTGGCTGGCTGGTGTGGGGAGATGGACAGCTCTGGCTGCAGCCCCCTGAGATCTTGGACTTGTTTTACAAAAAAAGACAGGGATCTCCTGGAGAGAGTCCAGGGAAGAGCTACAAAGATGCTGAAGGGCCTGGAGCATCTCCCCTGGGAGGAAAGGCTGGGTGAGCTGGGGCTGTTCAGCCTGGAGAGAAGAAGACTCAGGGGGGACCTTCTGAATGTCTCTCAATATCTGAAGGATGGGCTGCAGGGGGAATGGCCAGCCCCTTCTCAGTGTCTGTGGGGACAGGACAAGGGGCAATGGCTGCAAGTTAGAGCCCAGGAAGACCTTTTCCCCAGTGAGGGTGAGGGAGCCCTGGGACAGGCTGCCCAGGGGGTGTGGAGTCTCCTTCTCTGGAGAGATTCCAGCCCCGTCTGGACACCGACCTGTGTGCCCTGTCCCAGGGACCCTGCTTTGGCAGGGGGTTGGACCTGATGAACTCTTGAGGGACCCTTCCAACCCCTGTGGTTCTATGATTTGCATGTGTTGCCTGGTAATGGGTTCCAGGTAAATCAGTGGGAGATGAAAACTTTGGCTTGGGGTTTGATTTCAAATCCTGGTTCTTGTGAGTTAGAGGACTTAGTACTTGTTTACTCCACCCTGTCCCCCTTGGTAAATTATGGGTCTCTTCCTGAGAGTTTGGAACTACTCAGTGCCTGAATATTGACATGTTTTCACCTGCAAACCTGTGCTGTTACCTCCAGGCCCCAAGAGAAGGTGGCATCTCTGAATTTGGCTGGGCTTCTGCGCGCTCTGAGTGTGGCTGGGGGACATAGGTGGGCTTTCCTTTTCCCCTGAAGCAAGTAAGAAAGGCTTTGCTGTAAGGATTGGGAGCATGCAGGCTGGGAGAGCTCTTTTAGTTGATGCAATAGAAGACCTTGAGTGCCACAAAGATGATTAGAGGGCTGGAGCAGCTCCCCTCTGGAGAGAGGCTGAGGGAGCTGGGCTGGCTCAGCCTGGAGAAGAGAAGGCTGTGGGGGGACCTCATTGCAACCTGCCAGTGCCTGGAGGGAGCAGAGGAACAGGAGGGGAATCAGCTTGTTCAAGGGCAGAGACTGGTAGGACAAGGGGGATGGAGTGAAGCTGGAGGAGGGGAGGGTTAGATTGGATCTTAGGGGGAAGTTCTGTGCAGAGAGAGTGGTGAGGGGCTGGACCAGGCTGCCCAGAGAGGGGGTGGGTGCCCCGTGTCTGGGGATCTTCCAGGCCAGGTTGGATGGGGCCCTGGGCAACCTTGTGTAGCTCCAGGCCTGAGGTTGGTGTCCCTGCCTGTGGCAGGGGGTTGGAGCTCTGTGACCCTTGGGGGCCATTCTATGAACATGTTACATACTACTTTTGAATAGTATTTTGTAACCCATTATGTACTTTATGCCTGAAGAAGGTCGGTTTTGCTGGAAGTTTTTAATTCCCTGGGAAGAATTTTGTATTCTGACTGCCTTTCTCTTCATGCACCTTGTGTTCTGTCCTTGAGCTCAATGGATTTTATCAGGGTTCACATTACTTTCAGGACAATACAGCTACAGTGCTGAACAAGTGGTTTCTGTTCTTCTTTTTTTTTTTTTTATTGACCCAACCCTCTTGTATTCAAATACTTAACTGCTTTTTCTTGGTATGGATCTGTTTTTAATAAGAGTGTGTGCAGATTGCCAGGGCCAGCAGCTCCTCTGCAAAATTCTCTCTCATTTAAAAGGTGGCCTGTCTCTACCTGGATTCTTCAGCAAGTGATGAAGTTGGGGTAACAAACAGGGACTGTGTTGGCTCTGCCAATTCAAGATGTGGCCAATTTGAGCAGAGCATGAGCTGGATAATCCCTCACACACACACACACACACACACACACCCCTTTTCTTTTTTTACTTTTGTTCCAGAAATTTTGTGCCCTTCTTAAAACTGGAAGGTAGTTGGGTGGATAAGGGTTTAACGTGAGAGATGCTGATGAAAGCCAGAATACCAAAGGCAGGAGAACTTTTAAATGTAAAACCAGGATATATTCCCAAACTGAGAGAAGGCCGAAGAGAGTAGAAGACCTCTTGGTAATTCAGGTACCTCTTAGCCTTCTTCTCTCCAGGCTGAACAGCCCCAGCTCTCTCAGCCTTTCCTCCCAGGGGAGATGCTCCAGGCCCTTCAGCATCTCCTCAGCCTCCTCTGGACTCTCTCCAGGAGATCCCTGGCTGTTTGATCCCAGGGAGCCCAGCACTGGACACAACACTCCAGGTGGGGCCTGAGCAGGGCAGAGCAGAGGGGGAGGATCCCCTCCTGTCACCTGCTGCCCACACTCCTCCTGATGCCCCCAGGATCCCATTGTCTCTCTCAGCCCCAGGGCACACTGCTGGCTCATGGCCACCCTGTCACCCCCCAGCACCCCCAGCTCCTTCTCCACAGAGCTCCTCTCCAGCAGCTCCCCCCCAGCCTGTCCTGATACCTCTGAGTGTTCCTGTCAAACCCCACCTAGGTCTCCTGTTCTGGAGGTAACCCTTCACACAGCAAGCCGTGCTGGCTGGAGGCAGTTTGTGGCAGGTCCTCAGCGTGGCAGTGTGTAGCTTGTCCCAGCAGATCTCTGCATCTGCAGTTGCCTCCCAAACTTTGCCACGAGTTTATATCTTGAGGCGACTTCATTTGTGTAGCTGGGACTCCAGCCAGATGCTGTAAATGTTTATGTAGCACCAGCACATGGAACTCTCTTTACATCCTGCACAGCTTCCAGATGCCTGTGTCTTGTGGGGATTTCTTTTGTCTGGTGTGTTAGATTCCACCTTTCCCTTTAGAGATGTTTGTCTTGGGTTGAAGGACCAGCTTGGTGCACATCAGCATTTTTGGGGTCAGTGGGAGCTGTGGACAAAGCATGAGGTGTGTGTGGATTGGGGAGGCTATGTGGGAATGCTGGAGCATAACCTCCCCGATCCACACACAGCTCATGGAGAGGGGCTCACACACACACCTCGTGGAGAACCTCCCCGATCCACACACACACACCTACACACCCACACACACCTCGTGGACAGAGGCTCAGACATGCACCCCTTGTGGACAACCTCCCTGATCCACACACCCCTCGTGGAGAGGGGCTCTCACACACACCCATCTCGTGGTTAGGGGCTCACACACACCTCGTGGAGAACCTCCCCGATCCACACACACCCACACATACCTCGTGGAGAGGGGCTCACACACACGCACACACACTCACCCCTCGTGGAGAGGGGCTCACACACACACACACACACTCACCCCTCGTGGAGAACCTCACCGATGCGCGCACACACACACACACACACACACACCTCGTGGAGAGGGGCTTACACACACCTCATAGAGAACCTCCCCAATCCACACACCCACCCAAACAGACCTCGTGGAGAGGGGCTCTCACACACACCTCAGGGAGAACCTCCCCGATCCACACACCCCTTGTGGAGAATCTCCCTGATGCACACACACACACCTCGTAGAGAGGGGCTCAGACATGCACCCCTCATGGAGAACCTCCCCGATGCGCACACACACACACACACCTCGTGGAGAGTGGCTCAGACATACACACCTCATGGAGAATCTCCCTGATCCACACACACCTTGTGGAGAGGGGCTCACACACACCCCTACCCCTACCTCGTGGGGAAGGGCTGTGACTCCAGAACTTCCCAGAAGCTAAAGGAATGTTGGTATTGATGCATGTGGTGATTTAGCCAGTCACATCCAGGCTAGGAAGCAGCCCCAGCCTAAAACATGGACTTGAAAGATGTGTAACATTGCTTGTAGACTGGCTAGTCAGAATGCCCTATGCATATATATTAAAAATATATCTATAAAAATTAATGTGTGTATATAATATACATTATTATATACATTAATATACATACAATGTCTATTATATATGATAATAGACAATAATATTGTCTATTATATGATAATTGTGTATTATCATATATAATACACAATAATATAATTAAACATTCAACATAATAATATTCATGTTATATGGGCTATATAATATGTATCTTATATATAATATATTGTTTAATAAAAATAGATAGCATCTGTAATTCATATATACTATCTAATTTATATTCTATTTTATAAACTATATTAATATGTTCTATTCCAATATACAGTTTAATTAGTTTAATATACATAATTGTATGTTTTTATATCTCTTATATTTTATTAGATATGTTTTCAATAATTATATATTTAAATACTAATATATTTTTATATTATAATATACCATATATGTTACATGAACATACTACATTTCTATTTTATATATTATATTAAGTATATAGTACATAATATGTAAATAAATAATGTCTTATACAGAATATATAATTTATTATAAGTTGTATAATAGATAATATATTTTTAGATTATATAAAAATACATTATATATTATAAATTTGTCTTTGTGCTAGCCAGGAGTAATATGTGATTCAGGATGGGTGTCAGGCACTGAGTGTTGAGCTGGCTCCTGGCTGCTGGTGTTCCTGCAGTGTGTGCTCCTCACACTGGGATGCTTCTGACCTGGCCAAAAGCACCCAAGGAGCATCACCCCGGGGGTGTGTGCTGCTGTCACGCCTCTGGCCTGAGGTGTATGGTGAGATGGGCTCTAGGTGTCTGCCTTTGTCATGCCTGAGTGCCAAAGGCTTGCTGCATGTGGCCAGACTGGTTTCCAGTATCAGAGTCTGTTCCAGTTTGGTTGTTGCCTGCTGAGGTCCTGTCAGACACAAGATGCTGGCTGCCTGTTGGGTACATCGCCAGCGGAGGGCAGGGATACAGGAAAACGCTTCCAGTAGCAGCCCTGTGCTGTACCACTGGAGTGTGACACCAACCCTGGATAGGAAAAGGGCTCTCAGGTTAAAAGAACAGGCTTAGGAGGCTCAGGAGAGGCTGCATCTCTGTAGGGGGGTGTAATACTTTGATGGTTTTCTTCCCATCTCTTTCAGCAGTCGAATTCCTGATTGGACCTGATGAGCATAAGTCCCTGAGCCTGCTGAACCCACCAGCCTCTGCCTTCCACCATGGACCAGGATTACGAGAGGCGGCTGCTACGCCAGATCAACATACAGAATGAAAACACGATGCCTTGTGTAAGTACCTGTGGTCTTAGTCTGACTGTGAAGCTGTTGTCTGTCTTGCCTGGGAGTGTTTTCACTTTGAGCTGTTGAAAGACATGGGATCTCTTGGAAGCAAAGGACCTCCTTAGTCTTTTGTTGGGCTGTGAGCAGGTGTGAGCTGCTAAACTGTTAATGGAATAACTAACTGGAATATAAACCAAAATATAATAACCAAAACTTGTATATACAAACTTGTGGAAAGGAGTTAAGAGATTTTAAAAATTATTTAATATTTAAATTAAGGTAAATTAAGATGTCTTTTTACTAAATAATTGCAGTCAGTAAGTACATGTGGAAGGTTTTAAAAAAAAAATTGAGGGCTAACACACAAACCCAACCAGCTGTAGGGCTTGACATGACAGAGCCAGTCCAGCAGAACCCTCTGGAATGCTCAGGGGGCTGGAGCAGGAAGATGCTGAGACCTGTGTTGCTCAGCCTAAAGAAGATGAGGCTCAGGAGGGACGATAATCACACAGAATCACAGAATCTGTTGCTGTCAACTACCTCGTGGGTGGTTATGGAGAAAAGGGAGTCAGATTTTCTTCAGAGGCACACAGTGGAAAGATCAGAGGTGATGGACACAAGCTGCAGTGGGGAATTCCAGTTTGGTATTAGGGAAAAAATGTTCACAGGGCTGGGGGGGAGTGTCCAGACTCTGCAACAGGGACCTTGTGGGGTCATTGTCCTTGGAGATGCTGAAAGCTCAACTGGATGAGGCTGTGACCTTCAATGTAACTTTGAAATTAACTCTGTTATGAGCTGATGACCTTTCCAACATAAATTATCCTACGAAGAAGAATGTGATTGCATATGAGGAATGGGCTGTTCACACTGCAAGCAGTCTGCCTCTCCTCCAGCCTTCTGCATGGTTGCCTTGGCCATGTCAGCTTGAGAAGGAGCAGTGAGGGGAAGGCTGTTTAATTGCTGCTTTTGATGGAAGCTCCCATGGAGGTTGGACTCTGATTACTTACTGGTTTTGTTAAGGGGATAAAGTAACTCCACCTCTTCTGCTTAGGAACATTCAGCTTTGACAAGGCCTTGCTGAGGTTTGTTTCAGAGCCCTGCTGTGATCAGCAATTGTGTGTGTCTTTGATTCTTTAATTCAGGTAGCAGAGATGAGAAGAACCCTGACACCTTCCAATTCTCCCATGTCTTCTCCTAGTAAGCATGGTGACAGATTCATTCCCTCCAGAGCTGGGGCCAACTGGAGCATCAACTTCCACAGAATAAATGTAAGTTTTGCTCCCTTCCAACAGCTCCAGCTGTGGAACTAAGGAAACAGGGTGTGTTTTCTTTTGGCTGGCATAACTGCACTGCTCATCATCTGCATCTTGGTCCCCTCCTGCCTCAGAAGAGGCCCTTTGCATGCCTCCAAACAGTCTGTTCCTGTGATGGAGGAGACTTCTTTGCTCACTGCTTTACCATGTGAGGTTTCTGTGTGGTGATGGCATCTTTCTTCCTTTCAGGAGAATGAAAAATCACCAAGTCAAAACAGAAAAGCAAAGGATGCTACATCGGACAACGGCAAAGGTGAGACCACCTGTCTGTCACCCATACTATGCCTGTAGCTTTCATTTCAAACTGTGGGTGAGTTTGGAAATCAAAGCAAGGCAAGGCCAGGTATTGCTCTCCTGCTTAGGCAAAAACTCCTAGCACTTCAGGAAATGCCACATCATGAGAGTGGATGTCACCTCAGCAGCCTTCTGATGAGCTCCTATTAAATGAGGGGCTATTTGTATGCCTTGATTTATTGTGCCATGGCAGCACTTTGCTGATAGAGTGGAAGGAGGGGAAGTTTGCAGCCTATCTTGGTTCCAAACTGGGGCCCCGGGCTTACTGAGAGGCTGTGTGACTCTACAGGTCAGGCAGTGGGGATCCTGCCTCTCCCTGCGGAGCTGTTTGCCGCTTCAGAGTTCTCTCCCTAAGCACACGTTTGGGTTCACAGATGGCCTTGCTTACTCTGCCTTGCTGAAGAACGAGCTCTTGGGAGCAGGTATTGAGAAAGTGCAGGACCCACAGACAGAAGACAGGCGGCTGCAGCCATCCACACCAGAGAAGAAGTCTCTCTTCACTGTAAGTTGGTTACTTCACATGAAAATCGGCAGAGGTTGTGTGTGTGTGTCACAGGAACAACACACGCAGTGCTGCAGGGCTGCTGGTGTGAGTGAGCTGGTGCTGTGGTTTCTGGTGATAACAGAATTTGGTGGCCTGTACAGAGAACACTGGTGACTGCAGTGAACTGTGTACTTCTATTTCCATATGGGTGGAGAAGCAGGGTTGTAACCAGGCTTATTAGGACAGGGTTGTAAATGACCAAATCCAGCTTCTAGACTCTGGGGGAGATGAGGTGTGTTTGTGAAGTTCCAGAGCACCTGGAGGAGCTGCAGAGTCTGGAGAAATCTGACTGTGGGTGCTGGAGTTAGCTAGGTTTCAGGCATCAGTGCATGTTGTGAGTGATCCCTGTGTCTTGGGGACGCTGGGCTTCTTACAGGTGTGTTGTCTTTATGCAGTACTCACTCAGCACGAAGCGCTCTAGTCCAGATGATGGCAATGAGGTCTCACCATATTCCTTGTCTCCTGTCAGCAACAAAAGGTAATACTGGTGCTCCACAGATCACAGGAAGGGTTGGGACAGAGGACTCCATGGGCTTCTCCAGGGCTTCTTTCTAAGGCACCCCAAATTGCTATGTGACTTGGTTTGGGAAATCTGGGGAGATAAGAAGTAGGGATGGTCAAGCTGTAAGAATTTCTGCACGTGCCCAACCTGCCTGGAGACTTAAGATGTCTTGGCCAACTTTCAGTACTCAGTTTACCTTTTTATTCCCTGGCTCCTTAGTAGAAAGGGAAATTAATTCCTTCCAGTCCTACCTGCTGGGAAGAATTTTGCAGCTCTTGGTTTGTGCATTCCTGTAGAAGTGCAGGTATGCCTTAAAGAGGGGCTGCCTCTGTCATCTGCTGCTAGGTGCAAGAACATGTAGTTGTTTTTACATCTGTCTTTGTACACAGTCAGAAGCTGCTAAGATCCCCTCGAAAACCGACTAGGAAAATCTCCAAGATTCCTTTCAAAGTGCTGGATGCCCCAGAGCTGCAGGATGACTTCTACCTGAACCTGGTAGACTGGTCCTCTCTTAACGTCCTCAGCGTTGGCCTTGGGACTTGTGTTTACCTGTGGAGTGCTTGTACTAGCCAGGTAAACAATCATCAGTGCCTGGAGGGTGATGTACTTGCTGCTGCAGGTCTTTTCCAGCTACAGTGTCTTCCTGAGCTGTGGATCAGGCTGTGGGAGGGATTCAGTGCTTGTCATGCTCTGTCCTGGAGCAGGGCAGAGTTTGGGGCTCAGCTAGTGGTGTAGTACGATGTAACAAGTGTTTCTTCTTCCCCTCTGTCCTACTTCCAAGGTGACCCGCCTGTGCGATCTCTCGGTGGAAGGAGATTCAGTGACATCTGTGGGCTGGTCAGAACGGGTCAGTATGACATTGTCACCAGTGCAGATGAAACACACTGTCACTGCAGCAATAGAGCTCTTCCTCATGGGCTTCAACTTCTTGAGTTATTTGCCTGTATTTCCCCAAATGCCCCTAATGCACCACAAATCAAACATATTTTCCTTAAATGCCAGGGGATAGAGAGCACCCTCATGTATCCTGAGGCTCCCCAGACATTTGCTAAGAGGTGTGGGAGGGAGAAAGAGCCACTTCTCCAGCTCCAGGTTACCATAAATAATTCCAACCAGGCTGCTTGGCCCCCTCAGTAGAGAAAAGATGCAGAAAACTCTGAATGCTTTCAATCTTGTGGGATTTATCTCTTTTCCTCAGCTTCTGGCTTTTGTTTTATGTCTGTCCTTCCTTACTCCCTTTCCTGATGGTGGTTTTCTGTTTGTTTAGGGGAACTTGGTAGCCGTTGGCACTCACAAGGGCTTCGTGCAGATCTGGGATGCAGCTGCAGGAAAAAAGCTCTCCATGCTAGAGGGGCACACAGCCCGAGTTGGTAAGGAGGTGGGAGGCAGAGGCTGCCCGTGGTTTCTTTGTGTTTGAACTTTTTTCTTGTAGGCAGGAGATGGGTTTGAAATACCACAACTCAGAAAGTACCAGAATTGGCATTTCTCCACAGCTGTGTCCTGAGCAGTGCTCAGAATGTTACCAGTCTGCTAATTGTGGTGTTCTCATCTGGGGTGTGGTGGTGTTTGACTATTGCAGCAGGTGTTTCCTCTGCATCTGAGGCATTTTAGGTTTGGTTACAACATCTCTTTTCACTGCTGCTGCCTTCCGGCTCCAGCCCTGCAGCCAGGCAGCTTCACACTGAGATTTCCAGTTCCCGTTTTCTACAGAGACACTTTTTGCTCCCAGTTATTTGGAATCTGAATGCTGGAGTGAGATTTTTAGCCAGTCAAGGTGCCTTCTGAGCTCTGTTCCTGTGCTTTACAGCACTGTGCAGTGGGGTTAGCAATGCCTCCAGTAGGTTTGTGCAGGTTGATCTTTGTACAGTGTTCTAGGACCTCGGACAGGATGTAAGGGAGGTCCATAAGCACTGAGGAGGGGGGGGTGGGGGTTGTTAATTAATCTTTCTTTTAAAACCTTGGCAGTGTAGTGACTTGTGTTGTGCCTACAGGTGCCTTGGCATGGAATGCAGACCAGTTGTCTTCTGGGAGTCGAGACAGGATGATCCTTCAGAGGGACATCCGCACCCCACCCCTACAGTCCGAGCGGCGGCTGCAGGGCCACAGGCAGGAGGTTTGTGGGCTCAAATGGTCTACAGACCACCAGCTCCTGGCCTCTGGGGGAAACGACAACAAGGTACAGTACCTCCAAGGAGTTGTGTGAGGCTCCACGTCTCTCCATCTTCACCAAAAAATGTCAGACACACACCCCCCCTTTGTTTTTTTAAAGGATGTTTAACCTCTAAATGGGGCTTTTGTTTCAGTTGCTGCACTGTGTCCAGGCATAAATCATGCTAAGCTTCTACTCAGTCTCCTCTCTCTAATAAAATTAAAAAGGCAAATTTAATTTTGCTTCTGTATTTGGCTAATTAAATCTATAGCTTGACTCAGGGGTTTGAATTCAACAAAGCTGCTGCTGAGCTGTACTTCCTGACTTTGCTTAGGTAGCATGCAGTTGAGTTGCTTTTCCTGTAGTGCTCATGTATAGAGAAGGAAGCTGAGTTCAGAGCTGGGTACATTCTCCTACCTGTAACACACACTTGTAGTTCACTGAGCACCATATGGAAGAAGCATCTGTTCCAGAGAAGCAGTGCTCAGAGCCCTTCAGAGCGGGTTGCTAGGTAGTGAATTTGCCCAGTGTCTGTGTGACAGCGTGGTTGTACCGAGCTCCTCCTGCTCAGAATAGCTTCTGATGATCTTGAGCCTATTTCTAAATGTTCTTCTGAAATAATACAGCCATAAAGACAAGGGTATGAGTTCAAGTTTGGTGACGTGGTGTCTTTGGCTTCATAAGCTTTACTTGGGGACTGTTAGGTTCCTTGTGGCCCAGTGGGCAGTGGCTCCTCATCTGTGTGTGGTGGCAGGGTGACACTGGCTCCAGGGCTGTGAGTGCAGAGCAGAGATGCATGCTCTTGCACAAAGCTATGGGGAATTGTCTTGTTGTTCAGCCACCCTCGTCCTCCCCGGTGCGACGTCGTGGCTTGTGGGTGTTGCAGATACAAGACTGCAGCGCAGGCTTGATCATGTCTCTCCTCTCTGCCAGCTCCTTGTCTGGAATCACTCCAGCCTGAGTCCTGTCCAGCAATACACAGAGCATCTTGCAGCAGTAAAAGCTATCGCCTGGTCTCCACACCAGCATGGCCTCCTTGCCTCGGGCGGCGGGACAGCTGACCGCTGCATCCGCTTCTGGAACACGCTCACGGGGCAGCCTTTGCAGTGCATCGACACTGGGTCACAAGTGTGCAACCTGGCCTGGTCCAAGCATGCCAACGAGCTAGTAAGTTCCTCCTGGTGCAGTCCTGAGCTGAGCTGGCTTGTGTGAGGCAGCACAATGCAAGTTTCCTTCTCCCTTTTCAGGTGAGCACCCACGGATACTCCCAGAACCAGATCCTTGTCTGGAAATACCCCTCCTTAACCCAAGTAGCCAAGCTAACGGGACACTCCTACCGAGTCCTGTACCTGGTAAGTGACAGCCATGTCCCTCAACACTGCTGAGGCTCTTTATCTGTGGTGTGTGTGCTGAGGAGAGGCCTAAAGCAGCCTGCTGCTGGTGCTGCAGGCTGCCCATAGCCTAGGCAGGGACACGCCTGCTGCCCTGCAGGCAGTGAAAGACGCTCTGTACCTTGTTTCCTTGCCTGCAAGGGTTCCTTTGATTTGCTGCTGTGGAGATGGGAGGCTGCTTTAATGAATAGCAAAGCCTGCCAAAACTCTTCAGAGGAAGCACAAGCGTCCTTTCTCGGTCCCTTAACTTCCACACTTTGACTAGTGACCATCAGCAGGGGTCCTCTGATGCTTTCAGTCCTCCTGATTTGTCATTAAAATGCTCAGTGTGGCTCATCCACACTGATCTCATGCCTCTGTTGTTACTGCTGTGTAGGGCTGCCAGGAGGCTCCGAACGCAGGTGAGAGATACACCAGTACTGTTCTGTGAAGTAGATTCCAATGGAGGTGACTAATGGAGCCGGCAGGTGCCTGTCGTGACACACTTCCTGCTGTAGCACACATCTAGAATCCGGGGAGGAACAGTGTCAGTTGCAAATGGCTTGGATTCCTTACCACAGGAATCCTTCCCATGACAGTCCCACCCCTGTGTTCCTTACCCATGTAGAAAAGATGCAAGCACTCGAGTTGGCACCTACTGAGACCGAGTGAGGCATGTGAAAGCAGGGGCAATATTTTGGCTTCTCACTGCCAGCCAAGTAGGAAGGAGAATCATAGAATCATAGACTGGGCTGGGTTGGAAGGGACCCCAAGGATCACAGAGTTACAGCCTCTTGCCACAGGCAGGGCCACCAACCTCCAGGCCTGGAGCTACACAAGGTTGCCCAGGGCCCCATCCAACCTGGCCTTGAACACCCCCAGGGATGGGGCACCCACCCCCTCTCTGGGCAGCCTGTTCCAGCCCCTCAAGACTCTCTCTGCAAAGAACTTCCCCCTAAGATCCAATCTCCCCCTCCCCTCCTCCAGCTTCACTCCATCCCCCTTGTCCTGCCAGTCTCTGCCCTTGAACAAGCTGATTCCCCTCCTGTTCCTCTGCTCCCTCCAGGCACTGTCAGGCTGCAATGAGGTCCCCCCACAGCCTTCTCTTCTCCAGGCTGACCCAGCCCAGCTCCCCTCAGCCTCCCTTCTCAAACACAACAGTTGAATCCCTTTCATGTATTCCAAGGAAGATCCATTCTCAGCCTCAGAAGGTAACAGATACTAAAGGTTGCTCTCTCTTTGGCCTTAGGCGATGTCCCCTGACGGGGAGGCGATCGTGACAGGAGCTGGAGATGAAACCTTGCGCTTCTGGAACGTCTTCAGTAAAACCCGCTCGACAAAGGTACGGCCGCGTTGCGCAGGTGGCTGCAGCCTGAGGCCTGAGTTCAGCCCCAGTGATCAGCTCTGTCGGGCTGCCTTGCCTCCCATCTCTCCCAATAGCCTGCAGTCAGAGGGCTGGGTGCAGCCAAGGGTTAAACATTACTGAGGAATCAGGGGATTTGTGATCATCAGGTGAAATAAAAGGTCACCACTGTGTGCCCCAGGCAGCGTGACAGAACTTCCTTCTCTGGGCTGTTACAAGGCTGCTGAGTGTAGCAGCATTTTGGGGGGCTCACCCTGAGCCTGTTTCCCTGCTAGCATTCCTGACTCCTTGCAAACAGCTTAACGTGGGGTTCAGGAGGGAGAGGGGACTCTGTATGCTGCTGTTCCAACTCGCTGCCACCGAAAGTGAGTTGTGCCTGGTGCTCTGAGTGCCTGCTAGAGGCAGTGGAGGATGGATGGCAGAGACATCTGAAGGGGTGAGGGGTGGGGAGCCAGCATTGCTCACTGCCAGATGTCCCCCTGGTCTCTGACAGCTCTGGGGCTTCCCCCAAAGCTGTGGGAACAGCACACTTGCCAGCAGTGCTTCTTGTTATCAGCTGGAAAAAAGCCATGGGAATATTTCTGATGTTGGACTTTGACTGATGAGCTCAGGGTATAACCCAAACTAGAGATTAGCTGTTGGTTTTGTTTTAAAAAAAGCCTCAAACCAACACCAGAAGCACGTGGAGTAATGCTGCA
The DNA here is from genome assembly GCA_022605575.1 of Laterallus jamaicensis coturniculus. NCBI lineage: Eukaryota > Metazoa > Chordata > Aves > Gruiformes > Rallidae > Laterallus > Laterallus jamaicensis. The sequence continues at coordinate 4,635,031 of JAKCOX010000043.1, read as the reverse complement.
CCCCAACTGTGGAGTACTCAGCACCTGCTTTGTCTTTTCTTGTCAGGAGTCTGTATCTGTTCTCAACCTCTTCACCAGGATACGATAAACCCCATGTTCTGTGACCCAGGAGACTGCAGCCTGACATACCAGGATAAAACCATGACCTTGGTGTGCGTGGGACCCCAAACGATCAGCCCAGAAGGGGAGGGAGTGCCCGTGGGGCTGGAGGATGGACCCAGTGGATGATAATTAAATATGTCCTTGTGAACTACGCTGGGCAGTATTTGGGATGGGGTTGGGGGTGGGGGAAGGGGACTGCTGCAGGTTTACAGATTGATTCATCCTTCAGAAGGGGAAACGGGTGCAAGAGGAATGTTCAACCAGCATCCCCCAACCCTGTCTGTATCCTGGAGAAAACCTGTATCACATGTGCCACCGAGACTGGACCGAGACCTTCCAGCTGCTGTGTCATCCCCTCTCAGGAGAGAGATCCTTGCCTCTGGGAACAGGTTTAACTTGCAGCTCTGCATCCCTCTGTCCCTGCAGGTAGAAGCCAGGCAGACTTGTTCAGTACAACTGGTGCGAAGGGGCTGGACTCCAGGCTGGGTGTTGGCCTCTCTGGTTATCTGAGAGCGCAGTTCATAGCCTGGCATCCCTGGGACATGAAGAAACTGGAGAACTGCTTATTTTCCCTTTCTCTTTTCCCTCCCTCCATGCAGTAGGTACTGTAGTCCTCGTTACAGTTGTTTGCTTAACGCGGCTTTGTTTGTGGTGTGCTTGACAGCTGCCTTCCAACAAGTATGTTCTTGGGCTCTTTGCTTCAGAGGAGGCTCAAAGAGGCTCCACCTCAGAGGCAGCGTGTGCAGGAAGGTCTGAAATCATATTGCATGTTCTGGGCTGATCGTTTTAGTTAACAGAGAGGAAAAAAAACAATGGCTTGAAAAGAAAAACCAACAAACTCCCTGCCCCAAACCACCCCCCTCCCTGCATGTGGAGCTTCCCCCCTACCCTGTGGCACCTGCCACAGGCTGGTTGCTCTGGAGTCTTCTGAGGACTAAATTGCTTGAGATGTGTTTGAGAAACGAACCCAAGTTATGTGGATCTGTGTTTTGGGGAGAGCATGGCCCCTTCTGGCTGGAAGGGGGGAAACACCAGGGCACTGAGAGGGGGTTTTGTCTCTAAAGCAACAAGAGGTATCACTTTGGGTGTTGTATCTCCCAAGTCAAACCTGGAACCTGTTGGGGGTTGGTGGTTTGGGAGTTGGGGGGGGGGGGGGTTTGGCTTTATTTTAAAGTTGTATGGGAAGAATGCCTGCTTGTGTGTGTGGAGCCTGCCTGATGTGTGCTGTGGGATGTGATTCGAAGCGCCCGTGTGCACGTGTTGCTTTTAATTTAAAGAGAAGCTGTTGGGCTTGTGGTGCCTGTTCCTGTCTTGCTCTACGTGTGCCACTGCTCTCCCAGCCATGTGCCTGCCCTCTCCAGCACGGGGATGTGAGCGCTGTTTCCTGTTCTCCCTGGGATTTTCCTGGCTGTGTAGATACCAACCTTGCCCTGTTCTCTGCCCGGCGTGTAGGCAATATTTTCCTCTCCTCCATTCCCTGAAGCCAGGCTCTAGAGGTGATGGCAGAAACACCACCAGTTCATCCCCAGTGCCACCAGTCTCTGTGGGGTGAGCAACTGTGGTGCAAGGAGGCTGGTTTGGAGAAGGGCAGCAAGGTTCACTACAGCCTCGACCACATGTGCCGCTACCCCAGCGCTGGGATCAGGTTTTTGGTGCTACCTCTGCATGTTGTGGGTACTTAGTGACATTTGTGAGGAGCTGGGGTGCTGGGAGCTCAACGCTCCAGAGCTGGCTGGTGGCTCCAAGTCCCCACAGCCCAACCTGGCAGCCCCATCCTTGTCTTACTGCTTCACCTCCAGAATGTCATTCCCATGTAACTTGTGAAATGCAGTTTCAACACACAACCACTTTACTGTAGTTCCATGGCAGGAGCATGGGGTGGGGTTTAAGCAGTCGGCCTCCTGGCTGCTCTCCTGATGATTGTTACGTTTGTTCACTGGCACTTAAACTTCGCGGGGCGGAAGGACCATGGCAAAGCACTGAGGAGTTGAGAGAATCAAGTCAGATGTTATGTTGGCAAGAGGGTGTTGTGACGTGCGGGGCCACCTGTGGCAAGGTGTGCTCTGTCACAGGGACCGGGGTGTTCACATGAGGGTGTGGAGGTGGCTGGAAGCTGCTGCAGTGAGTTTGCTCGTCTGTTTTGAGTCGTCTTCCTGCCTGGATGCCAACATGCAGACCCTGGGGCATGCTGGTTTCTCCTCCAGGAAGAATTAGGGGGTTGGGGCAGGGGGTGCACACGCACTCTCAGCCCATGCAGGGGTTTCACAGTGGTCCGTGCTCATTCTGGAGCAGGAGGAGGGAGCCAGGTGGCGTTTGGGGTGCCAGGCCAAGCATGGCACTGCTCGGCTCCCCACTGCCCTGGGGACAGGGCTGGAGTGGGTTGGCCACATGGGTGCTTTCCCTGGAGCAGCCCCAGCGCGGTGGCACCGTCACCCAGGCACGCACAGCGTGTGCTGGGTCCCTGCGCTCCCCTGTGTCTGGCTGCTCATCCCTTCCCTCATCCCCACCCCACGCTCCTCCTACCAGGGACTTTCACAAACCCCAGCCCGTGCTTGGGTGCTGCCTGGGGAGCAGTGTGGCTCACTGTGCCTTCTCTCAACATGCTTGGCAGCACTTCCCAAGCCGTGGCCGCTCAGTGCTGGCTGCAGAGCTCAACAAGAAGCAGCCCTCGGGCTGGGCTTGGCTGTTAGAGCATGGCACAGGCCTTCCCCCTCCCCACCCTCCTCCTCGCAGCTGCTGGGGCAGGAGCAAAGTCCCTAGAAGTGCTCTCCGTGGGTCGTGCTGCCACACTCTGGGCTGGCTGGAGCTCCTCGAAGTGGGGGAAAAGAGCAAAGGTGACCTGAGCTGATGTTTTCCACGCGTGACCTGTGAGCGCTGAGCCGTGGGGGGTGGGTTGAGCAAAGGGTCCTCCCTGAGTCTGTGTGATAAAGTCTGCGACCTCGTCGTGTTGTTGTGTGTTAAGGCATCGTATGGTGGAGAAAAACCAAAAAAGAAATAGTGGTGTAACTTTTCCATGTAAAGCGATCTCACTGGCATTAAATGAGATGTGAATTTACATCTCTCAGGCTTCGTGGCTCCGCTTTGTTTTTCCAGGGGCAGGTAAGGGGCAAAAGGCTGCTCCTGGCTCTGCAGGGCTGCTCCTGGCTCTGCAGGGCTGCTCCTGGCTCTGCAGGGCTGCTCCTGGCTCTGCAGGGCTGCTCCTGGCTCTGCAGGGCTGCTCCTGGCTCTGCAGGGCTGCTCCTGGCTCTGCAGGGCTGCTCCTGGCTCTGCAGGGCTGCTCCTGGCTCAGCAGTACAGGAATCACCTGCAGTTTATTGCTCCTGTTTGCTTTCCTGCTGCTGGCAGAGCAGGAGGTGCAGCCTTGCCCTGGCTGGGTTCCTCTGCAGGGCAGGGAGGGATCAAAGGTGCTGCTGCCCCCAGTCCCTGCCTTGGTGGGGGGCAGTGGGTGCCAGATCCAGCCCTGCTCGCACTGGGAGCACCCGGGGGGGACTGGCCATGTGGGGCTGGGGTACGGGGGGCTGTCTAGGGAGAGCTGTGGCACCCACCTGGCAAGCTCGGGGTGCCCGGAGTGGATGCCCACGCTGGATGCCCACGCTGCCCCTCCCCTCCAGGCTCCCCCACCGCTTCTCCCTCGCCCCCCGGCCGCTCCTCCTGTTTCCCCGGCATGAAGGACGGGTCCGGCACGCAACTGGGGGCCAGGTTGATAGGGGGGTGGCGGTCCCCACGCTGCCCGTCCCTGCAGCGCGATGGTGGCACCAGCCGGTGGTCCCTGACGGTGCCCAGCGAGCGAAGCCCATCCGGCCGTGCGAGCGCCTCTCTCGCCGGGGGCCGTCAATCCTGCAGCTGCCGGTACCTGAGGCTCCCCTTGTCCCACCGCTCAGCAGCCACCCCCGATGCCCCCATCGGGTCTCAGGGCTGATGAGGCGCAGAACCCTCCCCCCATCTCCGCAGAGAGGGGCAGCGCTGGAGGGGTCGCCGGCCCCCTGCCCGCTCCGTGCCTCAGTTTCCCCAGCAGTCCGCGGGCAGCAGCTCCGGCAGCGGGGCACTGGTTGCTCCCTGCCCGCTGCCCCACGGCCCCGCAGGGAGCGGCACGACTACCGTCACGCCAACCGGCTCCGGGAAGAGCCGCAGCCCGGCGCTGGGAGCCGACCGGACCCCGACCCACCCCCTGCCTGGGCCAGAGGGGCGGCGTGTACCGAGGCGCACGCCCGGCCCCGCGGCACCCACAGCCCCCCTCCTCGCCCCGGGGTCCCTCCCGCTGCTCCCCGCCCCCTGCCCCCCACCCCCGAGGTACCTGGTGGGGGGCACAGCTGAGCCCGGCCGGCCGAGCCCACGGCCCCGCTCCTTCGGCCCCCCCCACGGACGGCGACCACCCCCCGCCGGGCAGCCCTTGAGGCAGGAGCCCCGCATACCCACCTGTCCAGTGTTGCGGGCATCCCGCAGCGTCACACCCCCCCCCCAGTGCCCACTCCCCACCTCCAGCCCCACAGCAGAGGCTCCCCCGTGCCCCTTCCTCTCCCCGGACAGGATGGGAGGGCTCCCCCCCCCCCCCTCCACTTCCTCCGGGGGTCTCCGTGCAGAGCCGAAGGCCGAGCCCCGGGCGCGGGCTGTGGTGCTGAGACAGGCTGGGAGGGGGCAGGACCAGAACGGGGGGCTGCGCGGGGCCAAGGGTGCGGGGGGCTGCTTAGAGCCCCTCCCGGCAGGGCGCTGGGACACGGGCCGGGACCCCGGCCCGCCTCAGGCCTCGCTCCCTGCGCTGCGGGGCCGCCGCGGGCCCGATGCGGGCAGCAGCGCGGTGCGGGGCTGCGGTGCGGGGCTGCGGTGCGGGGCTGCGGTCCCAGCCCAGCGCCCGTTTCTGCCCCTACGCACATCTCCTGTGTGGGTGCCTGTGTGTGTGGGGGGGGGAGTGTCTGAGCATGTGTGTGCATGGGGGTGTCTGTGTGGGGGTGTCTGGGGGGGGTCTGTGTGAGGGGTTGACGGGGGTGTCTGGGGAGGGGTGTCTGTGTGGGGTGTTTGTGGGGGGTGTGTCTGTGTGGGGGGTGAGGGGGGTGTCTGTGTGTGTGGGGTGTCTGTGTGTGGGGGTGAGGGGGGTGTCTGTGTGTGGGGGTGTCTGTGTGTGGGGTGTTTGTGGGGGGGTGTGTCTGTGGGGGGGGGGTGAGGGGGGTGTCTGTGTGGGGGGTGTCTGTGTGGGGGGGTGAGGGGGGTGTCTGTGTGGGGGGTGTCTGTGTGTGGGGGTGAGGGGGGTGTCTGTGTGTGGGGGGTGTCTGTGTGTGGGGGTGAGGGGGGTGTCTGTGTGGGGGGGTGTCTGTGTGTGGGGTGTTTGTGGGGGGGTGTGTCTGTGTGGGGGGGGTGAGGGGGGTGTCTGTGTGTGGGGTGTTTGTGGGGGTGTGTGTCTGTGTGGGGGGGTCTGTGTGGGGGGGTGTCTCTGTGGGGGTGACGGGGGTGTCCGTGTGTGTGTGTGTGCACACAGCCTGCTATGGGGCGAGCCCCCCGCCCGCTGGGCAGGCGGGCACAGGGTGCACAGGCGCAGGGCCTGCGGGAGTGTGGGGTTCGGGGGGGGCTCCGCGTGCCCAGGGTGGGGGTGTGTGTGCGCGGGGTGTGTGTGCGTGGGGTGAGTGGTGTCCGGGCGGTGTGCGCAGGGCAGTTGGGGACACGTGTGCGCTGGGGACACCCGCCCCCCGGGCAGCCCCGCAGCCCCGCCCCGGCCTGACCCCGCTCTATCCCGGCGGTTCTGCCGGGCCAGGGGCCCGCGGGGGGGGATGGGGGGGTGGTGCGGCTCCCTGCCACGCTCTCAGCCGGTCCCCGGCCCCAGCGTGGTGCCCCCGGGGCGCCGCATCCTCCGCCCCCGCCGCGGGGCTCGAGGGGCCGCCCGCACCCCGGCTGCAGCCACCCGGGAGCGGCCGCCTCGCTCCTGCCTTTCCCCGGCAGAGCCGGGCGGCTGCGGCGTCCCCCCCCCGGGCTGCGGGGCCGGGCGCTGCGGCAGCACCGCTGCCTGACAGCCGGCTGCTCCCCCGCGGGGACCTGGCCTTTACCCCGCGCTCCCGGGTTCGCCCCGGCGGGGGGTGGGGGGGGCCGGGAGCAAGGGACAAGCAGACGGCACCCGGCCCCTCGCCGGGCCGGGGGGGTTGGACCGGGGAGCGGCCTCCAGCCGGGCCGGAGCGTTGATCGATCGGCCCCTCTCAAGCTATGAGCGCTCCCATTGGCTACTCTGTACCCAGGAGGCGGGACACGCCTTCAGGAACCAATCATTAGTTCTACTAACTTCGACGCGGCGGCCATTTTGTTTGCGGGCGCAGCCATCGTTGTTGAGGGCGGCCATCTTGCGGGACTGCCTCCCCCCCCACACCGAACCCCCCAGCACCCTCCCGCCGGGGCTGCCCTCTCCGCACAGGCATGAAGGGACAGCGGGCCCGCCCGGGCTCAGCTCCCCAGTGTTGTGCAGCCCCCCCCGCTCGCCTCCCCATGTCTCGTAGCGCCCTGGTGTTGTGCAGCCCCCGCTCGCCCCCCCTGCCCCGGGGATGCCCTGCCCGGCGCCCAGCCGCAGGGAGGAGGCCCAGGGCCGCGCTCCATGGCGAGAGGTGCTTTTGTTCGTGTTGGGAGGGTTTTTCCTCCTTCCCGAAGTGCAGTTTGTACACACTGACCGTACAACAGCGGGTTAGAACCCAGGGCCGGGCACCCGCCCCCGCAGCCCGGCCCGGGGCCTTCTAGTGTTAACGCTTGTGCGAGGCCCCGGGCGCTCTCCTGCCCCGAGGCCCTGGGGAGGCGCGTCCCGAGCGAAGCGCTGGGGAGACGGGCCGGGGGCCCAGCGCCCCCAGCACGGCGCCCCGTCCCCTGCCCCCCCCCCCTGCTGCCCTGAGGGTCCCAACGGTGGCTGAGGACACGGGCCCTGCTCAGTTGACGGCGCTGCTCGGGCTCGCTCCCTCCGCGCTCTCCGTGGCGCCATAGGAGGTCCCAGCTCCACTCAGGCCCCGCAGGCAGACAGCATCTGTGGGGGGCAATGGAAGGGATTCGTCAGGAGTTGGGTCGCTCACTGTGGGCTGGCCTGGGCCGTCTGGACTCTCCCAGCACTGGGACGAGGGACACTGAGGCACAGAGGGGTCCATCCTCCCACCCAGTCCCACAGCAAGACATGGACACCACACAGAGCAGAGGCAGCTGCTGAGCTGGCAGCGAGCACTGCAGGCCCTGGTACCCCCCCTGGCAAGGGGCACCCCAACCCCTGCGCCTGCCTTTGGCTACCAGCACACAGAGCAGCCCCTGCCGTGTCTCTGGGATGTGGCGGCGCTGGGCAGGGGTGAATCCTCCACAGCAAGCAGGCTCACACAGACTCCAGCTGCAGGGCCAGGAGCGGCAGAAGCGGGACAGTGGCCCTGCCCTGTGTGCCTACCATGAGGGTCCCCCCACAGGCGGGGCTGCGAGTGTCCCCGCAGCCAGCCCTGCCATGACACTTCCCGCCGGCACAGGGCTCCTGCTGCTTCCTCGCAGCCAGGGCCATCTGGAAAGATACTGTCACTTTAGTCCAGGCTGGCACAGGACATGGGGCTCCCCCTACTCCAGCCACATACCTGCCTCCCACACCTCCCCAGTGCCCCCAGCCCCACTCACGGTAGTGGATACGGATGGGCCAGATCATGATGCAGCACAGAGAGGCGATGGCAGCAATGGCAACACCTCCAGTGACCAACACCATCACCCAGTGGTAGAAGCTGACACAGGCAGGGCAGCAGAGCTCAGTCCTGCAGGGAGAAGGCAGGGATGTGGCTCAGGGGCCAGGACTGGAGCCTAGCCCAGCGCTAGGGCTCTGGGGCTGCTGAGAGCGGTCTCATGGCCCCAGTGTTAGGACTGAGTCATGCTGGGACATGAAGGAAAGGTTCAGAGCAAGGAGAGAGGGCAGCACACTGAAGTCCCCAGCCCCTTTGCATGTCTCAGAGACACATTCCTTGTCTAAGGTCAGATGAGAGGTCAAGGAAGATGTAAGACAGATCTGAGCTGGTTTCCACCCATGTCTCTCACTCCAAACAGGGGATATTTGCTGCCTGGGCCCTGGGAAATGTCTGGAGCTGCCATGGGGAGGGCTCCTGCCCCACAGGGATGCTTACGGGCACGGGTGCAGGTTCTGGATCACCATCACAGCCAGGCCGTTGGCCATCTTGTCTGTGAAGCTCATGGCACCATAGACAAACGCGCTGCTGTGCTGTGAGGGGAAAGGAAACCTCATCGGCGGCTGCGCCGAGGCCAAGCCCGCCACGCAGCCCAGCGGGCGTCAGCAGCGAGAGCCTTGTGCCCTCTCATGGGCAGAGCCCATATTACAGCACAGCCTGGGCACAGGGGACAAGCACCCCCATAGCAGAGCCACCCCCCTCGCAAGGGTCCCCATCCTCCCTCCCCCAGATCCCACAGCAGTGGCCGCCCCAGCTCCAAGCCCCGCTGGGATAGCTGGGTCCATCCTGGGCTGGAGGAGCCCCCGTACCGTGTTGCTGCCGATGAGGTCTGCTGTCATGGAGAGGGAGGTGACCAGGATAGTGGCGGAGCCAGCGCCAAGCAGCACAGCTGCCCCGTAGATCTCCACTCCCATCTGCCCAGCCAGGGTCACCCAGGAGGCAAAGGCCAAGATCACCAGGATGCCCACGAAGTACGTCAGCTGCTCCAGGCCAGCGTGGGGACAGGCAGAGGGAGAAGGGAGAGCTCAGACCCAGGGCTGGCTGACACCCAGCAAGGCAGGGAGAAGCAGGGAGGGCAGAGAGGCCAGCTGCTGCCTAGGAGCCACGGGGACAGCTTTGGCTCTGTCCCAGCTGGTTTTAAACCAGGAGCCCCAAAACAGCCAGATCCCCCTTGGGGTGCCTACAGGGGACACCCAACAAGCAGGAGAGGTGGAGGCTTATGGGGAAACCGTGCTTGCTGCAGCTCAGAGGGAGGGACCCCGTCCCACTGGCACTGCAGATGCCTGCCCCCAAGCCCTCCCTCGGGGGCACCGTGGGGCTCTCCCAGCCAGTCTGGGCTGCACAGGACAGGCCGACCCTGGACCAGCACCGCCTTCCTCAACCTTGGAGATGTACAGGATAAGCCTGTGCCTCCTCAGCCAGCCCACCACCCATGTGGGGTTCTCTGCAGCGGATGCACCAGGGGTCCCTGCTTTTCAGCCAGGCTCAGGTGTGCTGAGCTCACTTGTGCTGTCAGGATCTGGCCCCTCAGGTCTAACTCAAACCCCACCAGCCCCCCCCAGGACTCACATTCCGACCTATCCACTTATTGACAGGCTTCATGAGGAAGGAGGAGAGGAAGCCGCTGATGTACATCACCAGGGGGATGGTGGCAATATATTTCTGCAAGAGATGAAGAGATGAGCTCCAGAACCCGTGCCTATGTGACCTTGAGGCACGGGCAGGGACCTGTCCTGTCCTCACCTTGGGCAGCAGCAGCGAGTTGGTCAGGTACATGGCGATGTAGGTCTGTGACAGGTTGACGATGAGCCGGGTGGACATGTAGAGCACTGCGACCTGGGAGGGGACAGAGCCAGGGCAGCGCTGCTCAGCCCAGGCAGACTGGAGATAGGGAAGGCTGGCACCTTCCACACCCAGCCCTGTCACTGCACAGACGCCCACTGAGAAGGGGACAGGCTCCCCCCCCAGCCCCGACATGGGTACAGCCCAACTCTCCCTCCTCATCCGCACCAGAGGATGCCCACAGCACCCAGGCAGGGCAGCAGCCCAGGCCAGGCACCACAAGCCCTGGCACAGCTGTACCTGGTAGAAGGCAGGCTCCAGCAGCCAGTCTTTCCAGATCAGCAGCGGGCGTGGGGGGGTCGTGGGCTCCTTCTGCACCAGGGGGGTGTTCTCCTCCAGCTGAGGCAGCGAGCCCGGTGGGTATGGCTTCTCTTTGGTGCCCAGGTGGAAGATGAGGGAGAACACAGCTCCCAGCCCCACCACAATGAGAGACAGGTTCTGGGTGAGCACAGAAGGGTGGCAGATAAAGACGGGTTCCCAAAAACCCAGAGAGAGCTCAGTGCAGCCCCTGCCTGGTATGGCTGGTGAGATTTCAAGGCACTCTCCTTGGTACATCTCCAGTTGAGCCGTGTCCCACCCAGGCAAGACAGGACCCCAGGGATTAAGCTGTGCCACTTACCCGAAATATAGGGACATCCTGGGCACCCAGGTGCTCTGTGCGGTCAGGCTGATCCACCTGGAAGTTGAGCAGGAGCCAGGCCAGGCCGTACACGGTGATATTGGCCATGACTGTGAAGGCATACCTGAGGAGACAGCAGCCCTTCGTGATGCAGAGGGACAAGCCCAGCTTCAAGCACGGCGGGGACACCTCAACCTCAGGCAGGTACGCTACAGCCAGCTCTGCGCCCCATTGCCCATTGTCACCGCCAAGGTGACACCACCAAGAGCATGCAGCATCTGGCCAGGCAATGGCCTTACTGGTGCACGTCCCAGCATGCCCAGTCCAAGTCCTGCAGCGTGACTGGGAGGAAACCAAGATTCCTTTGGGTGAGCCACCCTCCAGTCACAGCTCACCTCTGCCCCAGGGATGCCCCAAGCTGTCCGATCTGGTGCCCCCAGAGCCCCAGCTCTGCCCCACATCCTCCCTGCCTGGCTGCGCTGTGGTCCCCGCCTGTCTGCCAGAAAAGGAACTTCCTCCCAGCAGCACAGTTAACCGAGCTCTGCTCCATCTGATTAACACCCTGTCCCACAGCCTGATCCTGTCAGATAAGGGCTCGGTGACAGACAGACAGCACCGCACACACCGCGATGCACACACCACATGGGATGCCCAGCCCAGCCCCTGGGACGGGGCCAGCCCAGCTCCCCATGGGGGCATCCAGGGCCAGCCTGTTCCTCCCCCCACCATCACCCTCCACTCTCAAAGGAGAGGAGCCCCCAGCCCAGGGGAGCATCCCTCTCACCAGCATTGAGACATTCCCTCCTGGAACCAAAGGGTTTGGGCCACACTGTCCCAGAAGGCCAGTGTCACTTGGACACATCCTGAAGGACACCCACGTGTCTCAGTCCTGGTCCTGCCTTACTGGGGGCTCCAGTGTGATGTGGCACCCAGGGGACATCAGACCCATTGGCACCCAGGGGACCTCACATCCCACAAGTGATGGGACCTTATGCAGGCAGGGCTGCTCTCCCAGCTCCAGGGGACACCCAGGGCTGGCCACGCTCACCTGAAAGCTGTGAGCTCCACCTTCTCATGGTCACTGGTCACCAGCTCGGGGATGAGGGACAGGTGGGAGATCTGTGTGGCTGCCCAGCCAAACTGGAAGATGATGATGAAGGGGAGGTAGTAGACGAAGGCTGCCCATTGTGGTGTGTTGTCCTTGCAACCCAGGCAGGGGTTGAAGATGAAGGGGAAGGACACGAGGACGCAGGTGGTGCCTGGAAGAGATCAGAGCAGTGAGGGGTTGCAGAGCTGTTTCCCTGGGACCCTAATGGCCCTGACTTGCTCAGACAGGCACAGCCAGCCCTCTGCTAGGCCAGGTCCTCCCCCACAGGGCTGGGGAGGGCCCTTCCCCCAGCCAGATGAGACACACAGAGCCCTGATCCCCCTCTCAGCCTGCCCTGCACAGGGTGATGTCCTTCCCTCTTACGCCCAGCGGCAAGACAGACAGACACTTACCACCAGACTTTTACGTAGCCAAGTCCCCCCCCAAAGCACAGCATCACCTCACACCCGCTCTGTCCCCCTCTACACGCTGGAGGACAGACCCTGACACCGTCAGCTGATAACCAGCCCAAGGCTGTGCTGCCCGGCCGCCTGCCCGAGGGTGATAAGGCACCTCAAGGGCCAGGAGGGCTCCTGGCTGTGCCAGGGGTGCAGGGCCAGCCCCTCTGTCCCCTGCTCCCTCATCCCACACAAGCCACGCTCCCTCCACGCTTGCAGAAGTGGAGTGATGTGCAGGGACACCCCCAGTGTGATGGGAAGGGGGTGGGGTGGGAACCAGGAGCAGAGCTGCCCCCATGTTGGGTTTTTCATTCTGGGAAGGTCCCAGCTGAGTCAGGGCCAGCAGAGCCAGACTCCTCCCTCTGCCGCAGCGTGACGGCGTGGGGACGCCTGCGTGGAGCAGGCAGGGACAGGCTGGCTGCTTCCCCCCAGCTTCCCAAGGTTACAGAGCAAATCTGCAAGGATGCTCCAGCCCTCCCGGGGCCCAGGCGCTGACACAGAGATGGCTGTGTGCCCTGTCCTGTGTCCCCAGCTTCACAGAGTGCTGCCAAAGAGCTGAAGGAACCTCTTCCTATAGCTGAGGGAACCTGCAACTGCTTTGCCAGGTCCCCAAAGTCCCCTCTCCAGGGAACTTTGCAAGGTCCTCCTCCTCGCCACCCCAGCAGGGCTGGGGTGAAGCAGTTCTCCCCATGCCAACAATCCCAGCCTGGCTCAGATCCACCCTGAGCATGGACCCCACGGGGTGCTGCCCTGAACTGGCTCGCAGCTGGCTCCAGTGCTGCAGGAGCCCCCCGAAAGGCCAGGGGACTTGGGCACACTGCCTCTGTCCTGGACATGCCAGTGGATGGGAAGGGTCCATGAAGGTTCAAACCAAGACCTCCTTTGTGCCCTGCTATGGGGCTGGTGGGCTTAACCAAGCCCCACTGGAGGGTGGAGGATGCTCTGCCCTCTCCCCAGTCCTGGGTCCCGCAGGGTCAGCTCTGCAGTCCCAAAGGGCTGTGAGAGTTGTCTCCATCCACAGGGGAGCCCCAGGGTGGGAGCTGTGGGCTTCAGGCTGCTGCAGGCTCCCGTGCCCACCCACAGACCACCGCTGCCATCACATATCAGGAGACTCCTGTCCCTCCCTCCTCCTTGTGTCCCCCAGACAGGCAGTGCCCATCACCTTTGCCCCCCATGGAGCTGTGCTCCTCTGGCATGGGGCTGCAAGCTGCACACCCCCATATCCATGGGTCTGCCCGTGTGAATGCTGCTGCACTGTGAGCCAAAGGGGTGCTGGGAACCCCTCCACTCTCCCAAGCAGGACACTCACCCCCCAAAAAACCACTCTGCCCATCCCTGGGCAGGCAGCAGAGGTCCAGGCTCTCACCTCCGGGCCCTGCGGGGCAGGATCACGGGAACGCCAGGCTGTGCTGCACAGACGCCCGGGGCAGGGAATTTGGGACAGCGCTGCCAGACGGGCTCAGACAGGACCAAAGAGCCACTCATCTTCCCAGCCCGCTGTGGCAGGAAGCCGTTCCCCCCAAAAAACAGCCATCAAGGAGGCAGGCCGGTGTGTGGGGTCAGCCACCCAGCACCGCGGGCACTGCGGCGGCCAGATGCCACTGATAACAACTCGTGGTATCAACAACATCCCCCAACAACACACACCCCCCCCCAACCCCGCCCCAAACACCCCAGGCTGCGGTTTCACAACGTTTCCTCTGATCTGAGCACGGGTTGCCACCAGACGAGCTGCCCCGCTCCCAGGCCAAGCATCACCCCGCAGCGTGACCCAGCCGGGAGCGGTGCCGGCACGGCCGGTTCTAACGGGTTTGCCGGCCCTGCTCAGTCACACTGCGGTCAGCCACAGGAAAGCAGTGACTGGTAGCCCCCACTTTCTACCAATAACCCAAATAACCCCCACTCCAGCCTCCAGTTGTGTCGCCGCAGCGGGCCAGGCCGCGCAGGGGGCTAGGCCGCGCAGGGGGCCAGGCCGCGCAGGGGGCTAGGCCATGCAGGGGGCCAGGCCGCGCAGGGGGCTAGGCCATGCAGGGGGCCAGGCCGCGCAGGGGGCTAGGCCATGCAGCGGGCCAGGCCGCGCAGGGGGCCAGGCCGCGCAGGGGGCTCTGTGGAGTGAAGCCCACCAGCCCCAGCGCAGGATGTGATTCAGGACTTCCCCCTCAGTGCGTGCAAGTCAGCGCCCAGCTGGAGCCAACCTGCTTGGGGAGGGGGGAAGCACAGCTCTGGCCACTTCCCTAAATCTAGAGCACAGATCTAGCTGACATTGCAGCTGGTGGGGGGAGGCTGGCCCCCCTCACATCCCTGGGTGTGTTCAACCCACGGGTAGATGAGGTACTCAGGGATATGGTTTAGCATGGGACAGGAACAGTTGGGCTTGATGATCCCAAAGGTCTTTTCCAACCTTGTGATCCTGTGTGATTCTCACCCCACAACTGCCCCCCTCCCCGAGTCATGAAGCCAAACTCCAGGGAGATCAGCCACCTTATCAGGCTATTGTTCAGTTGCAGGAAGAGGTTGACTGAGATAAATTTGGGATCAAGATAAGAGCACCCACACTACAACCGTCCTCTCTCCGCACGGGTCTGGCTCTGGGTGAGGTGGCACTCAGGACATCACAGCGCCGTTAAGGGGAGGAAGCATCGAGGGTCTTTATCTCTGTCTGTCCTTGGTGCTAACTGCCCCGTTCCCCATCGCCAGCCCAGCAGGGATGGATAGAGTAATGGCACCAAGGAGCCATGTCCAGGTGATGCTGTCCCCTCAGAGGGGGACCCCCAACACCAGCCTCTGTGCTCCACTGCATTTTTTGACCCCAGGGCACGATGCAAGATGAGTGCCTGTTAATTCACCCAGAGCTGGTGCTTCCTCTGCATCCCTACAGGTTCCTTACTGGGTGCCAACTGCCTTCCCCTGCTGTGGCTGTGAACTGAGCCCGTGGGATGCCAAACCCTGGTGTCAGTGGTCCCATGCCTGAGAGTCACCCACAGGGACTCACCCACGGGGACAACCAAGAGCTGCCAGGCAAGTCCCCAGTAACCCCCTGGGGAAGCCCCAATTCTACTGGGTCTCATTTCTGCTGCAGCATTAATTGACTCAGTGACTGGCTCTGCCCCTGACTTGATGCTACACCCATGCAGGGGGACACAGGGAACCCCCCTGCAGCCCCTTGTCACCAAGCCTGGTCTGTGAGTGCCCAGGCAACACCGACCGCTGCAGTATGGGCCACCGGCATGGGGACAGCGCCCAGGCCAGACAGGGACACTGTGGTGCCCCTTCCCCATCCAGGCTGAACCTGGGGGATCCCAGAGCACTGCACCCCACTGTTCCTTACATCTGAGGCACCTCAGTCCCTACCTTGCTGCCGTGGGGGATGCTGCCCCTCCCTCTGGAGCACTCCAGAAAGACAGCCCCTGTTCTGCCCCCTCCACACAGGGCACCCAGGAAAGTCACCCCCCAGGGTGTGTGTGTGTCCCCAGGGCACCCAATTCCTCACCCCCCTCTCCATCTGGGGGTCCCCAGTCCCCACCTTGCTGCCCCAGGGGCTGTTGCCCCCCTCCAGTTAGGGGGCACCAGCAAGGCTTCCCTGGAGCTAAACCCCACCCCAGAGAGGCAGTCCTGGGACTGACCCACCACCCCAGTCAGAGCACCCCAAAACGACACCACTCTCCACTCAGGACATCCCAGAAAAACACCCGTGGTCCCATTTTCCTATTAGGGCATCCAAGAAAGGTGGCCTGGGGCTGATCCTGCACCCCAAAACTTTTCCCCAGAGCCACTCATCTCCATCCAGAGCACCCCAGAGAGGCACCCTTGGTTCCTCTGCCCAGGTCACCCCAGAAAGGTTCCCCCATCTCCACCCAGGGCATCTCAGAGATGATCCCCGGCTCCCCTCCCATCCAGAGCATCCCAAGGGCTGCACCCCACGGTTCCCCCATCCCCACCCAGGGCATCCCAGAGACGATCCCCGGCTCCCCTCCCATCCAGAGCATCCCAAGGGCTGCACCCCACAGTTCCCCCATCTCCACCCAGGGCATCTCAGAGACGATCCCCGGTTCCCTTCCCATCCAGAGCATCCCAAGGGCTGCACCCCACCCCAGCAAGACACCTCCAGGGTCTGATCTTCCCCCCCCCCGCCTCCGCAACCCAGAGCGCCCCAAAGAGCCTCCCCCCCTCCAATCAGAACATCTCCCCAAAACCACCCTCGGTCCCGTTAGCTCCCCCCCCGCCCCCCCTTCCCCAGAAACCACCTGATCCTACACCCCACGACCCCTCCTTAGAGGAATACCCCAGAAAACGCTGCCCACCCCCCCCCCCCAACCCCCCCCCACCGTCCCCTCAGTCCCCCTAACCCCCCAGCACAGCCCTCCCCGAAGCACCCATCCCCACCGGGTCACCCCCGTACCCACCGGCGAGGTGCCAGGACTTCCTCCGCCCGTAGCGGCCGCAGCCGGTGGAGCGGTCGGTCTCGTAGCCCAGCAGCGGCGTGCAGAGCCCGTCGGCCACTTGCCCGGCCAGCAGCAAGGCACCGGCCAGGCGGTGCCCGTAGCCCAGCACGGCGTGTAGGTAGAGCAGCAGGTACGTGAACCAGAGCGAAGCGCACAGGTCGTTTAGGAAGTGTCCGGTCGCGAAACTCAACCGCGACCGCAGCGGAAGCTCGGCGGTACCGGTACCCGCACCGCCGCCGGTCAGGGGCTCCGCCATACCGCCCGGCCCGCAGCGCCCGGGACGGGGCGGAGCCGCTGAGCTGCCCGGCCCCGCCATCCCGGTGCTTTCCTCCCCCCCCCCTCCCGGTCTCGCCTCCCCTTTTCTCCTGGCCGGCTCTCCCTCCCCCTCTCCTCGCCCTCCCCCGTCCCCGTCCCCTCCCCGCCGCACCGGGGGAGCGGGGATGCTCCGAGCGCTGCCCGCGGGGCTCCTCGCCCCCCAGCACCGGGCACCCCCCGCAGTGGGGGGGGTGTGCGCTGGGGTATGGGGGTCAGGGTGGGGGGGCGTGGGGGGTCTTGGTGGTGAGCATTGGAATCAGTGCTGGGGGGGAGGAATGGGGCCAAGTGGGATGAGTACCGGGGTGATGGGCACCCCGCTTTGGGGGTTCTGGGGGCACTGGGACTCAGGGGTGACTGCCGGGGTCACTGGACCCCCATGTGAGTGTGTACTGGTGTTACTGAGGCTCTGGGCCGGCTACTGGGGTCACAGGACCCACTGCTTGGGGTGACTGGGAGCAGTATGGGCATACTGGGGGGACTAGGACCTGCTCTTGAGTAGGCAGTGTGGGGGGACTGGGACCAATATGGGCAGTACTGGCGTCACTGGGAGCAGTGGGCAGCAGTCCTGGGGTCACAGAGGCTCTGGGCTGACCACCCCTTGGGTCGATGCTGGGGTCACTGGGACCGCTGTGGGGGCGGCTGAGGCAACTGGGGCTTTGTCTTGAACAGGAACTGGAGCCACTGGGACCAGTATGGTCAGTACCCGGGGTCACCGGGGCCGTGCTGGTTCCAGTACTGCGCTCAGCGGCTGCCCCCTCGGAGGGAGTGCAGGGTCCCTGGGAGCACTGAGGGGCGCCTCATGGCCGTTGGGACCCCTGGGACCCCCGGGGCGGGCGCAGGGGTCGCTGGGACGTACTGGGGTCACTGGGGGCGGTAGGGGGCGACGAATGGGGTCACCCAGCCGGCTCTGAGGACAGCTCCGGGCGGGAGGGGACACGCTGGGGCCGCTGGACACCCTTACGGGGTCCCTCCCGGGACTCTCCGCTCCGGGAGCCACCGGGGTGGGCGCTGAGTGGGGACCCCCACGGGGCATCCCGGGGTGAGCCCCGCTCCCGCCGTTGCTCCTTTAAGGCGCGACACTTCCTGGTCCCGACGCCGGCCGCTGATTGGCTGAAGTCAACGTAGGCGCGCGCGCCGCGCCGGCCGGCCTGCCCCTCCCTTCCCTCCTCCCCGCCGCTTCCCCCGTGACGCTTTTAACCCCATTGGCCGCGCGGCCAATCGGCGTTAGGCTGCTCTCGCGGCGGCTCGGCGGGAGCGGCCAATGGGAAGCGCCGAGGCGGGTGCTAATTTGCATAAAAATAGAGGGGGCGCGGCCAGGTGAGGAAGAGCGGCGGCGGCGCGCGGGGCGCCAGGGAAGCGGGGTCGGGGAAGGGGGGGGGGGGGGGCGATGGGCGGGGAGGGGGGGCTGGGGCACAAGGGGGGGCGGAGGGGGGGTGATCCCCGCGGGAAGAGCCCTTAGGGGGGGTGAGGGAGCGGCTGAGGCGCTCAGTCCCGGAGCGGCCCCTTCCCGGAGCGGCCCCTTCCCCTGGTTCCCCCTCCCCCCCCCCCCCCCCCGCCCTGGCCCCGTCCCTTCCCCCCCCCCCCGGTGCGGGTACCAGCTCCGCTCTGTCCCACAGCGGTGCCGAGCCGAGCCCCGCCGGACCCATGGCTCACAGCGCCAAGCAGCTGCCCGCCGGGATGCTGTAAGTGCCGCCCCCGCCCCGGGCCCCCTCTGTGCCTCGCCGGTCCCACCCCCGACAGCGCCGGGGTGGGGAGGGAGGGAGGAGGGATGCTCCGTGGGGGAGGGATGCTCCGTGGGGGAGGGATGCTCCGTGGGGGAGGGATGCTCCGTGGGGGCCCCCCTGCTCCTCCCGCCCGCTCAGCCCCTGCCACCGCCTCGCCCCTCGAGTGGGGGGGGGTGGCACCTCGAAAGAGCAGGGGCCGCCCCGACGGGAGGGTGAAGGGCGGCGGGTGCCGGGGCAGCCCTTTCGAGGGGTAAGAGGAGGGAATCCTGCCCCAAATAACTCTTTTCAGCATCCTTAGGCTCGAGGAGGCAGGGAGCCGGCGCTTGGTCCCTGCCTGGGCATCACCAGGAACGAGTCTCGGGGTGGATGGAGCCTGAGGCCGGCTGGGCTGTGTTGTACCCCACAAAGACAGAAGCAGAGATGGCCTCAACTTCCCCACAGCATGGGGTGGCTCATGGGGCTCAGATCCCGATGGGAAGAGCTCGTGCTGGGCACCCCCTCCGGCCGCAGGGCCCCGTGTGGCTCCAGCCGCTGTCCCCCCGGCCTCGCAGGAAGGGCTCCCGACAGACTAATTGCAAGGGTGGCTTTTTCTTCCTCTGCCGGGACTTGTGCTCGGCCCTGTGCTTCTTACTGTGTCTTGTGACTTGGATGGGACCCAAGCGAAAGCTGGAGCCCTTTGTGGCTCCCCCCATGCCGGGGGGCCCAGCCACCCTCCGCCAGCAGCCGCGCTCTCATGCGGCGGGGGGGCTGCATCAGGGAGGGATGGGTACAAGTGGGATGGGACACGGGATGGAGCTGGCTGCAAAAGGGGCCAGGGAGGCTCAGGGAGCCCCAGGATGGGGCTGTGGGTGCTCAGCTGGGGTAGGGAGGCTCTGCCAAACTGGGTGCTGGACCTGAGTCCCCTACTGAAAGGTGCTGGTCTGTAGAGATGAGGCAGCAAAGTCTGAGGGCGGGTGTTGGGGCTGCCAGCCCGGCTTTAGAGCCGCTCGCTGTGTCTCAGAGGTGGCTGAGCGAGTTCTGGGGGCAGAGCAGGCGGCAGGAACCTGATGGAGCGGTTGTGGCTGGATGCATAGAGCTGGTGTCCTGTCCTTGTCCTCAGCCTTGAGGCTTCTCCTTACCCCTGGCAGCGCTTCCAGGCAGTCCGCCCAGAGCCAGGATCTTCCTCTGTGGCTCCTCTTCCTCACAGAGGAGGATCGACTGGTTTGTGCCGCTTGAGACTCCTCGCTGAGGTGTGGGCCTGAGCCCTGGTAGCACACAGGGGTGTGACTGTCGCTGTTACCTGCCCCAGGAACAGCACCAGCGGCTCCCAGCCCCCTTCTAAATGTCACTGAAAGTCCCAGAACTGTCCCTGGGCCTTGGGGCAGCTCTTGGGTGCCCCTGCTCCCTCATGGCTGGGCTCTGCTCACGCCCTGACATGCAGCCATGGCCTCTCCTTGCAGAGGCTTCAGGGCTGGAGGTGGGTTTGGGGGCTGTTTGGGTAGGTGAGAGCTGCTGTTGGTCCCGGTGGCTTCTCAGCCCTTTCCCTCTGGCCTCAGACATGCCACGGGCAAAGCTCAGCATGGAAACTTCCTGGTGGCCATCAAGCAGGAGAAGGGAGAATCGGCACGGACGGGCAGTGAGAAGCCCCACGGCGAGGAGGAGGTGAGCTCTGGTACCCCCATCCCTCCCCACGCAGTCCCTGGGAGTGGGGTTGGAAAAGACCTTCCAGGGTTGGAAAAGACCTTGGAAGATCATCAAGTCCAACCAATCCCATCCTAAGCTAAACCAGATCCCTAAGTACCTCGTCTACCCTTTTATTAAACAGATCCAGGGAAGGTGAGTCTACCACCTCCCTGGGATCTCTGAGCCAGGTATTAATTTCCTGGCTCTTTTCATTCCATCCCTCCCCATTCCCTGCAGTAGGAATGATGGAGGAAAACACTACTGTTGCCTGGCCTGGGGCTGTCCCACGAGCCCCTTATCCTGAGGAATGGCCCAGACTTTCCCCTGAGGAATGGGGGGGGGTGTCCGGGTGGGTCTGTGGGCTGCTCCCCTGTTGTGAAGATGTGTGGGCATTGTGCGCTCTGACCCTTGTCCCTTTGCCTTCGTGGGGTGCCAGCCAGTGAAGAAGAGGGGCTGGCCCAAGGGCAAGAAGAGGAAGAAGATCCTTCCCAACGGCCCCAAAGCCCCTGTGACGGGCTACGTGCGTTTCCTGAACGAGCGGCGTGAGCAGATCCGCACGCAGCACCCTGACCTGCCCTTCCCAGAGATCACCAAGATGCTGGGGGCTGAGTGGAGCAAGCTGCAGCTCTCGGAGAAGCAGGTACCAGCCTCAGGAGAGGCTCCCCCCAGGCTGGGCAGCGCTCTCCGGACCCTGCGCTACACACCCCTTTGCTCACTGCCCGGCCTGCAGCTCCACGAAGGGAGCTTGGCATGGTACTGGGAGGGCTGGTGAGCAGGAGCTGAGCCTTGAGTAGTAGAGGGGGGGTGGTCAGCAGCACCCTGGGGCACCTAGGGCTGGGCTGAGTCCTCTCTGTGACCGTAGCGGTACCTGGATGAAGCAGAGCGGGAGAAGCAGCAGTACATGAAGGAGCTGCGGGAATACCAGCAGTCAGAGGCCTACAAGATGTGCACAGAGAAGATCCAGGAGAAGAAGATCAAGAAAGGTGCGTTGGGGGGAGCAGCAACTCCCCAGGACCTGGCCAAGGGCTGCCGGTACCGCGTGAGTGATGCTGTGCTGGCTCTGAGGGGTAACCTTCTTCCTCTCCTCCAGAGGACGCGGGCTCCGCGGCAGTGAACACCCTGCTGAACGGGCACCCACACAAGGTAAGCTCTGGTTTCCTCATGTGTGGGGAAACTGAGGCACGTGTGACTCTGGGTTCAGCCAGGGGGCCAAGCTGGCTGCAGGTTTGGACAGAGGAAGGGTTAGGGGGTTAGGGTTAGGGTTAAGACTCAGGGGTTGTGCTTTGAGTTGCCAACTTCCCATCAAGGCAGAGCCTGACTTGGCAGGAGGCAGAGTGTGGCTGTCCTCTGCCCATCCTCCCTGCCTGCTTGGGCAGGCCTGCCCTCACCTTATCCCAGTGCCTCCAGTCTGCCCAGCCCCAAACAGACAGAGTCCCTTTCGGTGGGCTCAGCCCTGTCTGATCCATCCCCTCCTGACCCCCAGGCTGGCGAAGGCAGTGACACCTTCTCCACCTTCGATGTGCCCATCTTCACAGAGGAGTTCTTGGACCAAAACAAAGGTGAGGGGCTGGGCTGGGGGCTGCTGGCACTGTAGCATCTTGGGGGCTGGCTGGATGCAGGGAGCGATGCTGCTGCGGGGCAAGGGACCAGGAGCCTCACTGTCCCTGGTCAAGTTGGACAGAGGGGCCAGATGCTGGCTGGAGCCTGGGGGTGGGTGGTGCTGAGCCTCTTGGGAGAGGCTGGGATGGGGAGGGGGCTTGGGTTTGGGGTGAGGGGAGGTGTCAGAAGGGCCACCCTTCCTGATGCTGCGTGATCCTGGCAGCCCGGGAAGCCGAGCTGCGGCGCCTGCGGAAGATGAACACGGAGTTTGAGGAGCAGAATGCCATCCTGCAGAAGCACACAGAGAGCATGAACTGTGCCAAGGAGAAGCTGGAGCAGGAGCTGGCCCAGGAGGAGAGGCAGACCCTGGCCTTGCAGCAGCAGCTCCAGTCTGTGCGGCAGGCCCTCACCGCCAGCTTTGCCTCCCTCCCCATCCCTGGTGAGTTCGGGACAGCTGTCAGGACCAGCCTGCATCCTGGAGCACTTTAGGGGCTTTCTGAGGAGCCCAGGGCTGTGAGCACCTGTTGGCTCCCCTGTAATGTGGGGAGGGGGAGGCAGGCTGGGAGCTGTCATGCTCTCAGGCTGTAGCCACAGCTCCATCCACAAGGCTGAGACCAGCCCCAAGTGTCCTATTTCTGGGCTTGCACCCATCTGGGCTCCCTCCTGCTGCAGGAGGTGCCCCTTGGCGTTCAGTGTCCCTTCCCCAGGCACCAGCACAATGGGCAGGGCTGGCTGGGGACTCGCTGGCCCTGCTAACTGGGCTGCCACCTCGCAGGCACTGGGGAGACCCCAACGCTGAGCACTCTGGATTTCTACATGGCCAAGCTGCACAGTGCCATCGAGAGCAACCCGCTGCAGCACGAGAAGCTGGTGGTACGCATCAAGGAGATCCTGTCCCGGATAGCCAGGTGAGCTGGGCAGCACCCCTGGGGCTGGCACTGAGGGGCTCTCGTGTCCCAGCAAGCCCTGGGGACCTCTGGGTCAGCCTGGGCTGGGTGGGTGGTGGGAGCCAAGCAAGGAAGAGGAACTTGCAGCTTCTCCAGGCAGGGAGGCAGCCAGGTGGCCTGAACCCTGGGGTCTTGGTGCTGGTTGGCCTGGGGAGCTGGGCAGCACCCCTGGGGCTGGCACCGAGGGGCTCTTGTGTCCCAGCAAGTGCTGGGGACCTCTGGGTCAGCCTGGGCTGGGTGGGTGGTGGGAGCTGAGCAGGGAAGAGGAACTTGCAGCTGCTCCAGGCATGTGGAGGGAGAGAAATGAGCCCCCCCTGCCCTGTACTTCAGCCTTGCTTTCATCCTGCTGCAGCGAACACTTGTGAAGAGGACCAGTCCCTCCTGGAGCCTGGGCTGGCTGGACCACAGCCCTGTCCCTTGGAGCCCACGCAAGGGACAGTCTCTGCTGATGGTCCAGCTGCTTCCCCCTCCACCCCATGCCCCTCGCTGGAGAAGTGACCTGGGACCCCCCCAACAGCCCTGGGGTGCCTGGGCCCTGCACCAGCACCATCTCCAAGGGCATCAAGCTTTTGGGGACCAAGCCAGGGGACAGGCCTGAGGGACCCCAGCTGCTGTAGTGCTGGGTGAGGTGTTGAGCTGTGGCTGTGAGCTTCCCTGCTGCTGTCTGAGCTCCCCAGATCTTGCAGCTTCACCTCACCTACGTGGTGAGGCCCTGAAGTCTGGCGGGGGATGAAGTCCCTGTGCATCACTGCCCTGGAGGGAGTTGGCCTCTTCCAGCATGACCCTGGGGCTGCCCTTAACTGTGGCCAGGCTGGTGCCAGGAGACAGCCAGCTGCCCTGAACCCTGGGGGCTTGATGCTGGTTGGCCCAGGGAGCCCCTTGGGCCCTGTCCTGCAGTGGGTGAGGCAATGGGCTCCCCTCCCCTGCCTCTTGCTTTATTTAATCTTCCCCTTGCCCCTCGCTGCTCCCCCGTGGGTGCCTTCAGCCCTTTCCCATGTCACCCTTCCTGTCCCCTCTCCTTCCCCTGTGCCTCTGGGACCAGGCAGGGCAGCTCCAGCCCTCTGCACCAGGAAAAACACCTTCATGTTGGAGCTGGGTCCGACCCCCTTATCCCCATGGCCAGCAGCCCCCAGGGCTGGTGTGTGGACTCTGGGGTCCCACCTCCCTGCCCGAGCCCATCCTGCATTGTGGGACCACCGTGAGGGCAGCCCTGGCCTGGCTGTGCTGGGGTCGGCCACCCCGCACTGCCCATCACTAATCTCAGGCTGTGTAATTAGAGAGTGTCTTATTTTCTTACTAGCACTACATTGATCTGTGGCCCCTGGTTTAACCTGGGACTGGTGTACAACCCCCCTCCCCCCCCCCATCTCTCGCCTGCAAGGTCCGTGCTCTGTAGTTGAGTCTCCTGGTTGGCATCTGGTGGCCTCTTGGCTTGGGATGGAGGTGGGAGTCAATAAATAGGGGACAAATAAAATGTGGGGTGAATAACCAGCCTGGGCTCTGGGTGTTTGTGCTTGGTGGTGGCTCTGCAGCAGCTCCCTGGGCTTTGTGGGATGGAGCGAGGGTGGGGGATGGCCCTAAACTCCTCACTGCAGCCCCCAGCCCCAGCTTGGAAGGGGAGGGTTGCGCTGGAGCCTGGCTGGGCCCATCCCATGTGGCAGAGCTCACCCGATCCCGGGGGGTGACCTGCACCACCAGATCGAGTTCCCAGGCCCGGGGGTCACCTTACAGCCGAGCTGGGAGCCAGCACCCATCTATAATTCAGCAGCGCCGGCGGTGGGATGCGGCGGGCGGGCAGGCGCGGCAGGCAGGCGCAGGAGGGCAGCCCCATGGAGAATGGCGTGGGGCAGGAGCCAGGGACCCCCGAGCTGCCAGCTGCTGAGGGCGGCGTGGCCCCCCGGCCCCCCCGTGCCCGCCCTCGGCTGGTGTTTCACACCCAGCTGGCCCATGGCAGCCCCACGGGGCGCATCGAGGGCTTCACCAACGTCAAGGAGCTCTACGCCAAAATCGCTGAGGTCTTCAGCATCTCCCCCACTGAGGTGAGGGGGCTGCCTGGGGCTTGGGGAGGGAGGCTGTGTGCCCAAAGAGCGGGGGGAGGGGGGGCACCGGGCCTGTGGCCCCATCTGTGGCCAGCCCTTCCATGAGCTGCCTGCTGATGCAGCCCCCCAAAATGACCTGGAGAAGAGGGTTTTACCCTGTCCCATGTCCTGGGGGGAGCAGTTGGGTGACCCTGTGCCAGTTCCCCCCACCCCATTGCCCAGCGGGGTGAGTAGGGAGCTTGGAAGGGGCTGATGGTGACTGCTGAGGGGGGGCTGGTTCGCAGTGATGGAGCAGCACTCAGTCCCTGGGCAGCCTGGGGGTCCCTAGCCCCCTCTTCTCTGGCCACATCCACCCACAGCTGATGCTCCTTGACGCCCCATCCCCCCCCCACCCCCGACTGGGGCATCCCCAGCCCCTGACCACAGGGCTCCCCGGGGCAGATCCTCTTTTGCACGCTCAACACGCACAAAGTAGACATGCAGAAGCTGCTGGGGGGGCAGATTGGCCTGGAGGATTTCATCTTCGCCCACGTCCGCGGCGAGACGAAGGAGGTGGAGGTGACCAAGACGGAGGATGCGCTCGGCCTCACCATCACGGACAACGGGGCCGGCTACGCCTTCATCAAGGTGAACCCTGCTGCTCCCTGGAGCCACGATGGGGCCAGGGGCTGTGACACCCCACCCCCGGCACGATGATAACCCCATCCATGGGACCCCGACTCCCCCACCCTCAGGTCTATCCTGGCCCTGGGGGGCTTCCCTGCCGCAGTGCAGTTTGGGGGGGACACCCCTCCTCTCTTCCTCCCCCCCCATCCCTGCCCCCCCCCCCCCAGCCTGACCTGGTTGCTAAAGGACAACAACCCACGGAGGGGGGTGGTGTGTACGGGGTGGGAGAGGGGTGTGGGTCTGTCTGTCCTTCCTGTGGTGCCACCCTGTTGGGGTGTGTGTGTGTGGGGTGGGGGTGGGGGTGTGTGTATGTGATCTACTGCCCCGGTCCCCAGAGAATCAAGGAGGGGAGCATCATCAACCGCATCCAGACGGTGTGTGTGGGTGACAGCATCGAGGCCATCAACGACCACACCATCGTGGGCTGCCGGCACTACGAGGTGGCCCGGATGCTGCGGGAGCTGCCCCGGGCTCAGCCCTTCACCCTCCGCCTGGTGCAGCCTAAAAAGGCCTTTGGTGAGTCGGTGGGGTCCCCCTGCTTTGCCCCGGGGGTGGAGGGACCCTGGGAGAAGCTTGGGGAAACAGATGTGCACCCCTGCCCTGCAGCCCCCTCCTCAGGGACTGGGTGTCCCCAAGAGCCCATCATCCCTGGGTGCCCACCCACCCTGTGTGTGCCCTGGGGCACCCCTGCATCACACCCACCTGTGCATTCCTGGGGGGGAGATACTCCCCCGCCCCAAGCTTGTGCTCCCCATGGATGCAAATCCCCCCCCCTCCCCCACACACACCCATGGGGGCCCCTTACACCCACACTACCTGTGAGCCGCCCCCCCCCAGGTGCTGGGCCACGTGTGGACTGAGGCTGGGTGATGGCCAGGGTGGTGGGCAGTGAGGGGGGGAGGTGCTGGGTGCTACCTTGCCCCCCCCCACTCCCCCCACCCTGGGGTGCAGACATGATTGGGCAGAGGACGCGGAGCAGCAAGTCCCCAGGCGAGGGCAGAGTGACCAGCGGGAAGGAGACGCTGCGGCTGCGGGCGCAGGGCCCAGCCACGCTGGAGGAGGGGGTAAGACACCCCCCACCACCCCAAGACCCCCACCACCCCGAGACCCCCACCCTGAGCCCATGGGCATTCACACTGTGCCGGGGATGGGGATAAGCACCCCGATGCCAATGGCTCACCCCGCACTGTGGCTCTGCTGGGTGCAGATCCGTGGCCACAGCTCTGTGTGAGGGGTCCCAGGGCTGTGCCCCCACCCCCTGGCACCCACACCCCCCCCACACCCTGTCTCTCTCATCCTCAGCCCAGCCTCTTTGAGGAAGAAGCCGCCCGACGGGTGGATGACCTGCTGGAGAGCTACATGGGCATCCGAGACAGCGAGCTGGGTGAGCTGGGGACCCCTGGGGAGTGTGGGAGGGGGTGCGCATCCCGGCCCCCCACCCTCAGCTCACCCTGTCTCTCCTCCTCCCCAGCCTCAACCATGGTGGAAGCGGCAAAGGAGAGTCCTAGCGTGGCCCAGCTCGCCCGTGGCTTGGACTCGGTGCTGGGCGAGTTTGCCTTCCCCCAGGAGTTCGTGGCCGAGGTGTGGGCGGCCGTCTGCCACCCCAAGGGGGGGCAGGAGTAGCTGGTGGGGGGGGTTGGCTGCCCTTGCGTCCCCTTTCCCACATCCCCACCCCACCTGGGGCTGGTGATGCTGGTGAGGGGGTCCCCATCCTGCTCCTGCCCCCTCCTGTGGGGGTGGGGGTGGGGGGGCGGGTGGGTAGATGGGTACCAACAGCAGGGCACCCAGACACCCCCCCCCCCCCCCAACCTCCTCCTCACACACCCACAAACATGGTGGGAAGTGATTGTGGCTCATTAAAGCAGAGACCAGAGAAGAAGGGCTGGTGCTCCATCTGGCAATGGGGCTGGGGTCCCCCCCCCGACCCCCCCCGGTGCTCACCCCAGCAGGCACAGAACTGCACAAGCTGTTTTATTGGGGGTCACTTGGATGGGGAAGGGGGGGCCACTCGGATGGGGTTGCCACCCCCTCAGGCACTTGGTTTGGGGGGGGTCGTGGGGAGTCTGTGAATGCAGGTGATGAGGACAACCAGTTAACCGTGGTGGGGGGCGTGGGGTGTGTCCCTGGGGTCCCACTACTGCAGGACAGAGTCGGCAGTGAGCTTGCGGTGTAGCGAGGGGTTGAGGACGGGGTAGAGGGAGACGATGGAGGGCCGGGGGCGCAGGCTGGGGTGGATGCGCTGCAGCACGGCCCGTCGGAAGAGGATGTAGACCCAGGGGTCCAGGATCTGGTTCCAGGTCACCATGCGGATGTAGATGAGCAGCATCTTCTGCGTCTCTGGGAGCAGCAGCTGGGTCTGGCCGCCGGCTGGCAGCTGCTGCAGGACTGTCTGGACAATGAAGATCTGGGAGGGGGGAAGAGGGCAAGGTGTCAGCGGGGAAAGGAGGGGGGTCCCTGGGGTGAAGGGGTCAAGGCTGGGTGTCAAGCCTGTCAGAGAGGGGTCCCAGACTGGTTTGAGGCACCGGGGAGCAGCTGCTCTGCCTGTGGGTGGGGCTGAGCCCGAGCCCATCACCCAGATACCAACCCAGAGTGGTGGCAGGGGGCAACTAAAAGCAGGGGTGGGGCATGGTGGGGGAAGCACACCAATACCTGGGACCTCGTGAGGAGCAGCATGGGTGGGGGACACACTAAGACCTGGGAGGGACATGGAAGCGGGGGGGACACCCAAAGCCTCACCAGGCGCACGGGAGGGAAACCCACCAAGACCCAGGTCCTCACCAGAAGCGGCAGCCAGCAGATGGTGGCGATGAACATGATGCCCACAAGCTGCACCATCATCTCCACCTCGCTGTCCCGGCGCCGCTGCACCGACTCCCGGTCGTGGTAGACGCGGCAGAGCGTCACCACGCTCACCGTGTTGAAGATGAAGGAGAGCAGCACGGAGAAGATGCCCAGCAGGGCGAAGAGCAGGCAGAAGATGACATTGCCGGTGTCAGGCAGGAGGGTGAGGAAGCACCAGGAGCCGGGGTACTGCAGCGTGTACCTCCCCAGCCCCAGCACTGGCAGCAGCCCCAGCAGGCAGGAGAAGCCCCACACCAGCCCCACGATGGACCAGGCGCGGCGCTTGGAGATGCTGGTGGAGCGGGAGAAGGGGTGGTTGATGCCGAAGAACCTCTCGCCAGCCATGGTGGCCCCCAGCAGCAGCGGGCACTGCCCGAAGAAGACCATGGAGAAGCCCAGGAAGTTGCAGAGATGGCAGCTGGGGTCCACCTTGGCCCACGTGAACTTGATGAAATGGTAGGGGATGATGACCGAGGCCGTCACCAGCAGCCCCGTGAAGTCCGTGATCACCAGCCCGCAGAGGAAGACGAGGAAGGAGGAGCGGGTCCGGCTGGACAGCTTGCGGGAGGAGCTGAGCAGGACGCAGAGGGCGAAGAGGTTGGAGCAGAGGCCGATGAGGCCGAAGGCCGTGGAGAACCAGGGCGAGGCGATGCTGTTCTGGGTATTGTTGTGGCCACTGCTGGCATTGAACGCCCCAAAGCACGTGTCCGGCTGGCCGCCTGCGCTGCTGTTGGGGGTCTCCATGTCTCCCAGTCCCATCCCGCTCCTTCCAGCAGCCTCAGGTGCCCTCCTGGCTCGGCTCCATGGCGTGTGCTGGTGCTGGCACTGCTCCTGGGGGCATAAGGAGGATGGGTTAGGGCCAGTGCCCCATGGCCAAGCCTGAGCCCGCAGCACTGGGGCACCCCACAGCCAGGGAGGGGGGATGCTGCACCAGACCCGCGGCACGTGCCGTGCTACCGCTGGGTGCGCAGGGCCCCAGCGCCGCAGCTGGATGGGATTAACCGTCCCCGGCTGCGAGCCACGTGGAGCTGGTGCCACGAGGCTGATATCCAGCGTGGTGGGTGTTTCCACAAGTGCTGTGCTGGCGGCTCGGCTCCCCAGCGACACAGCCAGAGACCCCGCGGCACATCCACTCACCCACACAGCTGGAGGGACCCAGGCTGAGGGCTGGGATGGGCAGGCACGGGGATCCTGACCACCCATCCCTGGGGCTTCCCCTCCACAGCCCCAGCTCAATGGAGAAAGGGCCTGTTCCCACAGCATGGTGGGGAAACTGAGGCACGGGAGATGGGAAGCCATGGGCCATGCCCTGGGCATCGGCACTGCGGCCAAGCCACTGCTGCGAGGGACACAGCTGACCTGCACATGTGACATCCCTGTCTCCCCACTCCGGCCTCACTGCAGCTGGAGTCAGGGGCTCGTCACCAGGACGTTGGCCCAGGGGCTGTGGTGCATGAGGACAGCTGTGGTCATGGGCAGCGCTGCTGGGCAATGACCGGGGCGCAGGGAAAGGCATCCGGGTTCTGGGGAGCCAGAGAGCTGCTGGTTCCAGTGTTACTTAGTTCTGGTTGCAAATGGGGTGATGTGGGGTGAGGCAGAGTCATGGCGACAGTGGGGACCAGACCCCCCCCCTCCCGCAGGGACCAGACTGGACCAGTCCCCTTCTCCCCCAGGACCCATTTCTCCAGGCCATGGTTGTTCCTGCCCAGCCCAGTGGCTCCATCAGGATACCCAGCTGCATCCTGACCCACTAACCCTCAGCCATGAGGGTCCCAGCACCTCCCCGTCGTGCAGGGTGCACTGCCACCTGCTCTCCATCCCCATCCCCAAGGGAAACCTTAAGCTAATCCCAGCGGGTGCTAAAACCAGCAGCTGGTCCCCACTCTGCACCCCCCCATGTCTCTGTGCCAAGTCTGGCAGCCTGGCACCCCCCAGGCCCACCCCCTTCCCGCTCCCCAGCCACAGGGCTGGGAATGGCCGTGCACACCCAGGGCACACGCCAATCCCACAGCCCATCCCGGTGCTGGGATGGGGCCAAGCATTGCAACATCCCCCCCCCCCCGGCCACATCCAGCGGGGGCAGGCACCCACCCGGCATGGCAGCACCCCTGCCCCTCACCCCATCGCCAGCTGCACCACAGGTCCCACAGCTGCTGGGGAGCGCGGAAGGGGAGGTCAGTTTGAGGGTACATCCCAATTCCCATTGTGGTCCCAGTGCCAAGGGGGCAGTGACTCACTGCCACGGCGTGAAGGCAGCCCTGGCTTTTTCCATGAGACAAGAGCCAAAAGTTGTCACCGCCTGCCTGCCCCGGTCCCCAAGGGCTGGAGGTGGTGGCCCCAGAGGCGTCAGTTCCCTTGAGACAAGCCCTCAGAGATGGTTTCAGGTCCCTGAGAAAGCCTCTCCCACATCCCCTGGGATTTCCCACCCTGGGAGGTGGCAAATAACCCCCCCCAACACCCCCCCGCAGTGATGCTAGGTGGGTGCCACAGCCTCCAGCTGTCCCATGCCATATGCCTGCCCACACTCTTGGGGTGCTGCTCCCAAGCGCGTGCCCCCCCCCACCTTGCGGGGGTTCCCTGAACTCCCTCCTGCCTGGCTGGGGATGGAGCCCACGGGGTGATGCCACCCTGCCATCCCCACCTTCCCTGGGGACTTGTGCCCATGGGATGCGCTGGCTGCTCTGGGTTTGGTGCAGCAGGATCCACTCCCCTCCCTATAGCGAGACCCCCAAGGAAGGGTCTCCCCACAGCCTGGTAAGGATGCCCCAGCCCTGACAGCTCCACACACCCCAAACCCACCGTCACCCACCTCCCCTCCCCTCCTGCCCCTGGCCTGTGCCATGACCCAGACCTTTGCTGCCGACAGGGCCGGGGACACGGGAGGCTCTGCCCCAGGACCACCCGTGACGCTGGGGTGGGCTTGGGGGCTGAGCAGCTGGGTGCCACCCTGCACAGAGCTGCCTTGGCCGGCCAGCCAGGGCCCGTGCAGCACTTAGAGTGAATCAAATATTAAAGAGGGGCCACTTAGCGCCAGCAAGGCTGGGAACACGCCGAACCCCACGTGCCAGAGCAAAGCCCAGGCACTTATGGGAAGGGGTTCATGTGGGGGCTAGGGAATGGACCCTTGCCATCTCCCCCATCATGAGCAGCCACCGAGGAGGATGTGTGTGGGGATGGCAGGTCCTGCGGAGGAGAGAGCCCAGGTCCAGTGCCCCGGTCCCCACCAACCCCATGTGCTTGGGTTTGGGATTGTTCGATCCCGGGGAGGTCCCGTGGGAGCGAAGGGTTTGGCAAAGGGTGTTGGGGTAGAATCCCAGTGGAGGGGAAGCTGTCTCCAAGATGGGCTGCTGGAGGGGACGGGTGCGGGTGCTAATGGGGTTCTTGGCGCCGCAGGAGCCCCTGGGTTGGTGTCACACCACGCACGCACCACCGGCTGTCCTGACTCGGCTGGGCACTGCTTCCTGCCCTGGCCACATCCGAGGTTAGTGAGGGCCAGGCAAGAGGCTAATGGGGAGCATGGGAAGGCTGCTCCTTATCAGCACAGCTCCCATCCCAGACCGTTGGTTCCCCAGGCTTCCTCGGGCAGGGCTGGGCATGGGGCTGGTGGGCTCAGGCTGGAGGGGCGGAGCTGGGGAGGGAGGTTTGCTGGGCAGTGGGACACCACATGCTTGCAGAGGGACCCCCCCCAAACTGGGCAGCAGTGACTGCCCCTGCACCCATAGGCTCCTTTGGCCTGGACTCTGCTTCCCGAGACGTGGTACTCGGGCACAGGGTGGCTGTGCAGAAGATGCTGCAGGGTGTTTGCATGTGTCCCTTCTGTGTCCAGTCCCTTTTCTTTGCTTGCTGGACCTCTCCAGGGACAGCCCTGTCCCACCTTGTCCTGGAAGGACTCTGAAGCATGCCTTCTGCCTCTCCAGTCTGATGTCCCTTGTGCAGGTCCCCAGGGTGGGCAGTCCCCATGGGACGCTGTTGGGTGCAGCTGACTCTGACAGGGGTGGATGTGGCATGATCCCACTGCTAACTGTCCCCCCCAGGCCAGGGGTCTCTGGGCAACAGATCAGCTCGAGACCATCAGCTGGGACAGGAAAGACAATGGCCGGTCATGGAGAGGGGGACCTGGCAGGGCCCCAGTGTGTCCCCCAGACCAACAACCATCCCTGGCCTTCTGGCCTGGCCTGGAGTAGATATCCATGGGACACCCAGGACACTCATGGTGACAGCACAGACGGTCCCAGACAGATACGGTGTCTGTCCCTTCTACAGCTGATGGCAGGGGTCCCCAACCCGCTCACCTTCACCTTGGGGCAGGGCAGGAGGAGGCTGCCTGGGCACCTTTGGGTGCAGGGACCAGGGCTTTGTGTCCCCCTGGATGGGGTGGGGGGGGCAGCCGGGGCTTCCCCGGCCCCAACATCGCGGCATCTCAAGGGCTTTGAAGCTGCCGCTGGGCCGCCCAGTTCTGCCGCCCTTTCCCGGCCCTTTCCCGGCCCTTTCCCGGCGCCCAGCACGGCGGAGCCGGCAGCACTTTGCCGGGAGGGCGGCGGCGGGGGGGCTGCGCTCCGAGGGGCAGGGGCGGCCCCGGCGGGGGATGCCCCGAGACCAAATCCCGGGGCCCGGGACGACCGGGCCAGGGGACAGACAGCCGGGGAGCAGCGGGGGCACCACGTCCTCTGCTCCCCCCTCCCCCCACCCCCCCACGCCCCGCGGTGTTATCGCTTTCCGCCCCCAGAAACGCAGCTGCTCCCCGGGGTTCTGGCCGACCCGGGCGGCTGAACCAGCCCTTACAGCCCCAGCACAGCTCCGCCGCCCCCCGCGGCGCCCCCCCCCCCCCCGGCCCAGCCCTTCAAGTTTGTCCGTCCGTCCCAGCCGCTCCATCCGTCCATCCCAGGCTCGGTCGCGCTGCGGTCTGTCCGTCCATCCCCCTCCGTCCGTCCGTCCCAGCCTTATGGGCTTTGTTCTCAGCCCCTCCGGCCGCTACAGCTTCCCCCCGCACCCCCGAGCATCCCCCGGTCCCCCATCAGCGCCCCCCTCCCCCCGCCGCCCCGGGCCGTACCTCGCTGCCGGCAGGACCCCACCCGGCTCCGCTCGGCTCAGCCCCGCTCTGCCGAGCCCGGCCCCGCGGGAGGGCGGGGGGTGTGTGTGTGTGTGGGGGGGGAAGGGCCGGGCTCGCAGCGCCCCCCGGCCCCGCCCCGCGCCCCCCGGAACTGGGTCCGGATCCGGCCCCGCTCCGCTCCCCGCCCCCGCCGGGGCTCCCCGGGGCGAGATGCTCACCCCGGTCCCGTCCCCATCACCCACTTCCCCGCCTGGGCCCCCAACCCCCGGCGGTGGCATCCCCCGGCCGGAGCCCCGCCGGGCCCAGGAGGCGTCGAAGGCGCCGCCGGTGCCTCGGCCGGGCCGCGTCCCCCGGGCTCACCTGTCCCCGCGGCTGTGCGGGCTGGCGCGGAGACACCCCTGCCCCGCGCTGCCCGGGCTATATTTAGCGGGGCCCGGCTCTTATCCGCCTTACTCATTTGTTTACCCGGGACGGATTCCTCTGCGTCCGGAGGAGGAGGGGGGAGTCAGTCCCGCCGCCGTCCCAGCGGGACATGATCCGTCAGCCTGGCACCGCAGCCGGACCTCCTCTGCCAGGCGGGGGGGCTCGGGGGGGGGGGAGCGACCCTGCAGCCCCCGCGGCGAGCCCTGAGACCCGGGAATGGGGAAGCAGCGGCTCCTGAAGGAAGGGAGGGCCAAGATGCCATGCAGATGTGAGTGGGTGTCTCTCCATCCCCAGGTCCCCCCCACAGCCCCAGCTGTCTGTCCAGGGGATGCGGCCAGGCGCTGCTGGGGGGTCCGAGCACTGGGGGTGCTCCCAGCCTGGCTGCTCTGGGCTCGGTGTGTCCCTGTGCACCCCAGAGCCAGGCTGGAGGGGGGGGAAGGCTGGCTCCCCATCCTCAGGCGTGGGAGCTGCAGTGGCTGGATGCAAGCAGGAGGTTTTCCTCCCCCGACCTCGGTGGTGCCAGGCCGCAGACCCCATCCCTCCTTCCCTTGGCGTGGAGCAGAGACGGCCAGAGCAAAGTCCTGGGAGGAGGGCGACAGCCAGAGCATGAGGGACGGCCTGCAGAGCTGGAAAATGGCCAGCCCCAGCAGCGGGATGTGCTGGGAGCAGGAGCGTTGTCCCCACAAGTGGACCCCAGGCTCAGCAGCTGGCAGCTGTGCCCAGATGCTGTTTGGCCTGTGGACCTTCCTGCTGCCCGGGAACGGGCACAGGTGGTTTCACAGAGGATGTGGGCACAAGGCACCACCCGGCTCGGCTCGGCTCGGCCCCGCTCTGCCGAGCACCACCCTGGCGTGAACCTGAGTGAGCTGCTGCTGCTGCTGTCTGAGAGCGGAAAAGAGCTGTGCCTCCCAGACCCTGCCTCAGCTGCACCATGAAGACGCACAAAGCTCCCCCCAAAATATACGGGGGATGTGGAGAGGAGCACTGAGAGCAGCCAGGGCTGGAGGAAAACATCCTGTCTTCAGCCAGATCCAGCCCCTGAAGTGTCCCTGGCCAGTGCCCGACGGCAGCAGCTCCCGGGGTTCTCACGCTCGGTCAGTGGCTCCATCCAGGGCTCCAAGTCAGGGATGTGGGGAAAAGGCAGCTCCAGGGAGCAAACACAGACCCTGCACAGGCTGGGGACACAGCGGGAGGTTTTGAGGTCATGCCCCAGCCCCCCCCTCCATGTGTGTGTTGCCCACGAGGGAGCGGGGCTGTGGGCTGCAGGGGCAGCAACCACTCGCTTTGGGTTTTTTTCCTGTTTCCTGCGGAGCCATCCCTGGCTGGGCCTTCACCCGCTTCCTGTGCTGAGCTCAGGCCCCAAAACCCCGCTGCGGCAAGCAGCCACTCAACAGCTTTAAATAACCCACAGGAAGGAGAGGCTGGGTCAGGGGAGGGTTACAACAGCTGTGGGAGAGCCCCCAAGGACCCCTCACAACAGGGCTGGCTCTGCCCCGCTGCTGGGGACCCCGGGCAGCCCCGTAAGTCCTCGGCCGTGGGGCTGTGTCAGGGGCAGGATGCAGAGAGGCCTGCGGGGGAGTCAACAACCCTGCTGCGGCACTTCACAGGCGAGACAGGTTTCCTGGAGGCTGCGGTACCGGGTGTTGCTCGTGCATCAGCATCCTCTCCAGCCAGCATCAGCTCGGAGCAAGGACAAGCCGAGGGTGCGGGAGCTGCTGGGCTGATCCTGCGCAAGCGCGGTTGTGCCATCACCCAGGGGAAACGCCTGCTCAGCCCTGAAGCTCTCCAAGAGGTGCCCAAATCACCCACTTGAGACCCCCACTCAGGGGTGGGGGGGCCGAGGAGTGGAGCTGCCCCTAAGCCCAGGGCAGCGAGAGCCACTCTGGCACTTTGGGGGGCTGGGCCTGCAGGCCATGGAAACCGGATTTCCCCTGTAAGGAGATGGCTCATCTGACGCCCCTGTCGTCTGCCCCGGCAGGGGTGGGTCCTTCCCAGCCCTTGAGCCCTTTCATCCGGCACAGTCAAGGTGAGAGGGAGCCCAAGGAGGGAATGTGCCAGCAATGGGGCAGGATGGGAGGGTGATGGGCCCAGGGAGGGCGAAGGCAGAGAGACCCTGGGGGCAGGGAGTCACAGCTCCCACAGGGAAGTGTCTGGCCTGGACAGTGAGGGGAACGCGTGGGCCAGCATGAGTGAGAGGAACGATGGGGCTGGAATAGGCACTGGGAACACACAGCGCCTAGGAACAGAGAAGAGCCCAGAGCCACAGGGATAAGGACACCCCCCAGCACTACCCAGCCCTCAGAGGAGTTCCCAGTGCTGTGCCAGTGCGGTACTGGCTGCTGCTGCACAGGAGAAACACAGGGTAGCGAGCAGCACAGGGAGCCCACACACAGGAGGCCACAGCTGGAACAACCCCTGTTTATTTGTACCAAAGTCTCAGGGTGCCTCAGGATAAAAGGAAGGATGGGGAAAGCCCCAGAAATAAGTCCTGTGCGGGGCTGGGTACTGAGGAAGTTGGTGGGACAAGTGGCGTGACAGAACACGAGACCCCCCCTGCCCACCCCTGGTCCGGAAGGGAGCTGAGCAGCCCCTCATCTGCGGTAACGGTACCGCTTGAAGTGGAACCAGAGCTGGAAGATGCCATTGGCAAACTGGCAGCGGAAGCCGTGGCGGTGGGAGTACTCCCACTCGCGGTTGACAATCTTGAAGGCGATGTCCTCGTAGGGCGGCCCGGCGTGGAAGCGCAGGATGGCAAAGTCCTTGTTGTCCTG
Organism: Laterallus jamaicensis coturniculus; assembly: GCA_022605575.1. NCBI lineage: Eukaryota > Metazoa > Chordata > Aves > Gruiformes > Rallidae > Laterallus > Laterallus jamaicensis. Next base: position 4,598,783 of record JAKCOX010000043.1, on the reverse strand, counting down.
ACAGGCCTCCAGGAAGTACTCAGGTGTTGAGCGTTTGTCGATGAGGTCGGGGTAGAAGATGTTGAACTTGTAGCCCTGCACGATCTTGGGAGGAGGGTTGTCGAAGTCGTAGTGGGTCTGGTTGTACTTGTTCCACTCGAAGCCTGTGTGCACGCGGTTGAAGAAGCGGGGCTTGCGGGGCCGGTACTTGTCAGCCCAGAGATAGGCCTTGCCTGTGAGGGGCATCTCCACGCTGAACTGCGCCTCGTCCGCGCCCATGCCCTCCTTGGCCTTGCGGAAGAAGATGTCATCGGCGCTCTCGGTGGCATCGCCTGTAAGGAGGAGAAGTGAGGTCCCCGTGCTCAGGCTGTGGGGATGCTGCTCCTGGGTGTGCAGAGGGGAGGAGCAGCAGGGGCTGGGCAGGGGGCACATTGCCCTGTGGACTCGAGCGGGGGGCACCAGGCTGAGCCGTGCTGGGAAACTCATCCAAAACTTCCCAGCTGCTCACAGTCCAAACAGCTGGGTGGCATGGCTGGCAGAGGGGAAGGACTGGACACAGGTCCGTGCTGGCAACCCCAGCTCTCTGAGCACCATCTCCCTGCTCCTGCCTGGGCCACAGCACCCTTGGCTGCCTGGGGGCATCCCTCTGCCAGGCCAGCTCTGGATGCGCACTCCTTCTCTCACCCTGTTCTGTGGGGAGCACCCCTCCAGCCCTGCACCCCGATACACACTCCTCCCGTGCCAGGCAGGCTGCGAGGCCGATGGGCACAGGGTCTGCCTGTGGGGCTCCTACCTGTGACCTGGAGCTGCTGACGCAGAAGCAGCAGCCGATGTGTGTCCTCCTCAGCCTCCAGCACGTGGGCGTCAAAGGGCAGCTCGTTGGTGCCCAGCAGACGAGGGCTGTACTTCCCTGCGTCATAGTCGTCCAGGCTCTGCTGGATCAGGTCCTCCTCCATCAGCACAGCTTCCCCCTCTCCCTCTCCTTTGGTCTCTGCATCCTGCTCGGCCTCTGGCTCAGAGGATGGCCCAGGCTGTACCACGATGCTCTCTTCTGGATCCAGCCTGCACAGGAGAGAGAAGACAGCACAAGGATGGAGGTGGTAACCTTATTCTCTGCTCCCCAGAGCTCTGCCTGTGGGAGGATGGGAGCACAAGGCTGTGTTTCAGCCCCAGGTGCCCCATGGGAGAGGCCCGGATGGCTGCGCTCCCCCAGAAAAGGGCTGTGTACCTGTCGCTGGGGGAGGCCGGCTCCCTCTTGATGATGGGGAAGAGCGGTTCGCTCTCCACACCCTGCTCCTGCTTCAACTTGTAGAGCTTCTGGCGCAGCACATCCTGGTGCCGCTCCCGCAGCCTGCAAGAGGAGAGGAGCTGTCAGGTCCTACCCAGCAGAACTGCCACATACCCACACTGCCCAGAGCTGGGACACCCACCACATCAGGCAGAAATGCGCTGAGGTTTGTACAGTTTTGGGCTGAATAATCCTCCACTTCGGTTCCCTCTCTGACACCTTACTATAAACATCACCACTGGAGAAGGGACCAAGTATCCAGCCCTCCTCCCCTCTTAGGAAACCAACCACCTCAGACAAGGTCTAAAACTCCTCCACCAGTGACTCTGGGTTTGTGCCTCCCTAACCCAGCTCACAGCGGGGTCTGAGCAGTCCCTTTCCCCAGCCCTGGTCAGGGGACAGTCCCTGCTCTCACCTGGCCCGTGCCATGTACGCCTTCAGCTGCTGCAGCAGGCTCTCCCAGTACCCGATGTCAAGGTTGGGCCCTCCTGCCCGGATCTTGCTCTCAATGCCCTGGTACAGCACTTGCAGCTGGTTGTATGTCTTCCCCTTGAACACAGACTGCACGTCTGAGCTGACGGAGGCGTTGACCCCATCCCGGCGCTCCCCTGGGCAGGGGAGAGCAGCAGGTCAGAGCTGGAGCATGCAGCCTGCTGCCTTCAGCTGGGCCCTCCTGGGCTGTGCCCAGCAGCAGGCTGGACAAAGACAGGACATGGGCTGCAGATCCCAGAGAACCTCCCTGGGCCTGACACACGTGGCAGACCCTCCCTCCTGCTTTACCCAGGGCTCACACTCCTGTTGACTCCCACCCCTGGCTCTGCCCTCCTGCTTACCTGGTCCTCCTTTTCCAGAGGCCTCCAGTTTGCGGAGCTTGGCTATCTCATCCTCAGTGATGATGGTCATGTCCCTCCAGAAGTCCACGTTCTTCCCTTGCTCCAGCTCCATGTAAACCTGCAGACAGAAGACAAGCTGGACATCAGGCACCTGCTCTGGAACACAGGCAGGGGAGCAGAGCTGAGGGGAGAAAGCCTTGAGCTGGGGCCCCTCAGCCAACCCTGGCACAGGGGCAGCAGCTGGCACCTGGATGTCCTCCACCAGATCCTCCATGTCAGAGACAGTCAGGCCGTTCAGGAATGTGTAGGGTTCGTGCATCTCCACAGCCAGGTCATCATCCTCTGCACTAATATACTTGGCCAGAAGGTCAATGGGTTTTGCCCTCCCATCCCGAATCCGGATCTTAGATCTGGGTGAGAGGAGAGGGACAGTGAGAGGTGTCTGCTGTCCTCTGCTCCCTGGAGGCTCTGTCCCCATGGAGCTGCATACCTACCGCAGCTTGGCCTGCTGCAGGTGGAAGTTGTCCTCCTGCTCCTCCCAGGTTTTGAAGTGCTCTGCCTCTTTCTCCCGCTGCAGCATCTCCAGCTCCTGCTCACGCATCGCCTTCTCTCTCTCCCGCTCCAGGCGCAGCTGCTTCACCTGCCCGGGACAGAGGGAGATGTGAGGCCACTGTGAACGGGGCACCCATGCAGGACACCTCTTGAGGATGCAGTTGTAACCCGCTCACTGAACTGTGTCAGCTCCTGTGGTCAGCCTGAGGCTCCTGGGGAGACAGGAAACAGGCACAACCAATGGCCTCGGTGCCACAACCTGGCACTTGTCCTCCTCAGCTCCTCCTGAGCTGGACTCAACAACCCCAAGAGAAGTGTCTTCTCACCCTGCAATAGCACAAGTAGGTTTCCCTGGCCTGATCTTACAGCCTATGGGCACCCCGAGTGAGAAGAACAAGGGAACTTCCAGTAAGAAACTGGGGAGGACTGGGCTGTCCACAGGGTTCTCTGTCAGCTCTTGAGAGGGAAGGAACAGCTGATCCCACCTTCTGCAGCTCCAGGCGATTGTCCTCCTGGATTCGCTTGTTCCTTTCCTTCAGGTCCTTTTCATCCAGGTGGCTGATCCCTTTCTTTTCCAGTGCCTGGAACAGAATGGCCAAGGGAACACATGAAATCCAGCAACCTCCACACCACCTGCCAGCAAACACCTCCACAGCCATCCGCTTTCGCTGCTCCAGTGCACTCTGATCCTGTCTAAGGTCCCCAAATCCCTCAAAACCTATTCCTGAAGCAGCTCAGGGAAATGCAGACTCAGCCCAGCGGGGCCACACAGCGAACACAGCCCAGCCTCTGGCTCCCAGCAGGTCTGGGTCCTTCTCTGCACCCTGACCCACCTCCTCACCCCATGCCCCTGACTTCAGACTTTGGGAGAAAGGAGGAAAACCCCAGAGAGCTTGTCAGAGGCACCCAGCTGCTGCCCTAGACAAGCACTTTGCTCCCAAGCAGCTGCCTTTAGTGCTACAGAAGTTTCCACCTCAAACAAATGTGCTGCCCCCACCCCACCCCAAAACCCCACTGCTCCTCTGTCCTGCTCCATGGTGAGGACAGGGGAACGATCTCCTTTGAGCAGCTTCCTACAACACACAGGCGTGGAGGAGAGCTCACCTTGCTCCAGATGAAGGTGCCCAGCAGGTTGTTGTCCCCAAAGGGATTGTCGGTGTTAGTGTAACCCATATACTCCTCTCCCCACCCCATCTTCTCCCGCTTCTTTCTCTCTTTGGCTTCCTTCTTGGCCAGCCGGCGAGCCCGTTTCTCCTCAGGTGTCTCCAAGGCTTTCATGAGCGCAGCCTGCTTCTTCTTCTCCTCCTTCAGCCTCAAGCGCTCCTGAAGGCTCAGCTGCTGCACTGTCTCCTCCCTGGCCCGTGTGCGTGGTGGGGAGGGAGAGCTGACAGAAGACACAGAGGACTTGGAGCCATCTCTCTTCCTCTGCCGCTCTCTGCTCCGGGCTCTCCTCTTGTCTCGCTCACGCTCTGAGCTGGAGGAGCGACTCCGGGACCGTGAGCGGTGTTTCCTCTGGCTTCTATGGTGCTGGTCCCTGCTTTTGCTTTTCTTCTTCTTCCATTTCTGTCTCTCATCGCCAGAGGTAGAGGTGGAGCTGGGGGAGGGAGGAGGTAAAGCCGCATTTCAACTGGGAGATGGTCACTGGTCCCTGCTGCCGCTGCGGCGAGACCCGGCCCAAGCCGCAGCCAGCGCTGCCTGCTCCCGGTGCCCCCCTCCGCCCAACAACCCCCACCGGGCCGGTTCTGGGTCGCGGACAGCGCTTCCCAACGCGCCCATCAGCCTGGCTGCGGCCAGGCCGCCCGGGCCCCGGCCCAGGGGACCCGCGGCCTCCACAGCGGAGCGGCCCCTCGCACGGCCCAAGGGCTGGGCCCGGCCCCGCCGCGGCCTCTCCTGCTGCCATCGCCCCAGCCGGGCACCGCGCCGGGACCGGTGTCCCCGCGGGGCCCCACAGGCCGCGCCGCGGGGCCCCGCTCCGCCGGCCCCGGGCCCCTCAGGCGAGGCCCGGCCGCTCCAGGGCCCGGTCCCGCCTCCCCCGTGACGCGGCCCGGCCGTTCCGGCCCCGCTCACCTCGAACTCCGATCCCGCCGCCGCCGCCCCTCGCTCCGGCTCCGCCGTCGCCGCCGCTTCTCCCGGCTACGGGAACGCTCCCGGCCCCGCTCCCGCCTCGGCGACCGAGACCTCCGCCGCCGCTCCGGGCTGCGCGATCCCGAGTCCATTGGCCCCGGCTGCGGCTCCGCCCCGGGGGCCTACGGCAGCCGCGGCGCACAGGGCGGGCTGCCCGGCCTGCCTGCCTGCCCGCCCGGCCTGTGGCCCTGCGGCCCGCCTGCCTGCCCGCCCGGCCTGCCCCTCTCCCCGCCCGCCTTCCCTCGCCCGGGTGCGGTGGCCGCCCCACGGGGCTGGGGCTGGCGGCAGCTCCGCGGCGAGGCCCGGCCGAAGGGCGGAGATGAACCGCGGCGGCCCCGCACGTTGGAGTGCGATCTGGAGGGACGAGGGGCTGGTAAACAGGGGGGCTGGGCCCTGAAGGTTAGAAGAGCAACTTTGGTCTCTTCCGTGGCCTGTGAGAGCTGGCTTGATGAGGGAACAGCACCCACCCTCAGCAAGTGCTGATGATCCAGAGCTGGGAGGGGTGGCTGACAGGCAGGACACTGCGCTGCCATCCAGAGCCCTGGCCAGGCTGGAGAGCTGGGCAGGGAGAGACCAGATGAGATTCAACAACAGCAAGTGGAGAGTCTGGCCCCTGGGGAGGAACAACTGCTGGAATCAGGACAGGCTGGGGGGGAGCTGCTGGAGAGGAGCTGTGTGGAGAAGGAGCTGGGGGTGCTGGTGGGTGACAGGGTGGCCATGAGCCAGCAGTGTGCCCTGGGGCTGAGAGAGACAATGGGATCCTGGGGGCATCAGGAGGAGTGTGGGCAGCAGGTCACAGGAGGGGATCCTCCCCCTCTGCTCTGCCCTGCTCAGGCCCCACCTGGAGTGTTGTGTCCAGTGCTGGGCTCCCTGGGATCAACCAGCCAGGGATCTCCTGGAGAGAGTCCAGAGGAGGCTGAGGAGATGCTGAAGGGCCTGGAGCATCTCCCTTGGGAGGAAAGGCTGAGAGAGCTGGGGCTGTTCAGCCTGGAGAGAAGAAGACTGAGGGGGGACCTAATCAATGTTTATCAATATCTGAAGGATGGGCTGCAGAGGGAATTGGCCAGCCCCTTTTCAGTGTCTGTGGGGACAGGACAAGGGGCAATGGCTGCAAATTGGAGCACGGGGAGTTCCACACCAACATGGGGAAGAACTTTTCCCCAGTGAGGGTGAGGGAGCCCTGGGACAGGCTGCCCAGGGGGTGTGGAGTCTCCTTCTCTGGAGAGATTCCAGCCCCATCTGGACACCGACCTGTGTGCCCTGTCCTGGGGACCCTGCTTTGGCAGGGGGTTGGACCCCATGGGCTCTGGAGGTGCCTTCCAACCACCACTATTCTGTGATTCTCCCCCCCTCCTCCTCCCCCATCCCCCTTTTTTCCCCCCCACATGGGGCAGGGGCCCAGTGGCGAGCGCAGGAGAGAGGAGGCAGAGCCGCCCGGAGTGAGCACAGCACAGACTACAGAATGCTTTATCACAGAGCTGAGGACAGATAGCATCAATTTACAGTTCTCTGGAAAAAAAACATCTCCCTGGAGAGAGGGGAGAGGGGAACCCTCAAACCCACCGAAAAGGAGGAGGGAAGAAAAAAGAAGGGTGCACTCATGACATATCCCACCACCCCCCTTAAAAAAACCCCAACAAAACACAAAGGAAAGTAAAAGAAAGGGGAAAAAAAAAAGAAAAGAGAGTGAAACATGACAAGACCCATGGGCTGGCATCACATTTCAGCTGCCAGCCCCCCACACCCCCCTACTTACATACATTCAGTACATGGTGCACGCAGAGAGCGGACACGCGACACGAGTGGGAAGATGAAGATCTGGTAGAACATACTTGGGTCTAATGTAGACATCAAGAGAAAGGAAAATCAGACATGATCCCTATGCCTGAGCCAGGGCTTTGCCTTGTCCTTTTGGGAAAGAACTGGAGCACGACAGTGGCCAGGACTGAGGGAAGGGGGAAGGTCAGGCTGTGCCGTGCTGTGGGTACCCAGCGAGGCTGCGGGGTGATGGAAACCATGCAACCACCACTGTGCCAGCCCTGTGCCAAGACCTTACGAGTGCTCTGGCTTCACTAACTGGTCCCTTCCAACCTCTATGACTCTGTGAAATGCTTTTTCACTAAAAACCCTCCCAAAGGGCCATTTCAGCAGAGGTGACAGCAGCCAGGAGCTGGATCCCTGGCTCCTTTGTTTGTCCCACACATCTGCTCTACGAAGGGCTTGATGGGAGCTTGACAAGCAGCTTTCTCTTGCCAAACCTGTACCTGGCAGGCAGCAGCCACCAGCAGTTTGGTGAGAGCCTGAGCCAAAAGCTCACCAGCAGCCCCAGCACTGCACAATGCCCAGGGCACGTCCCACAGAGCCAAGGCTGTCCCCCCCAAGATGATGGGGATGAAGGAGAGCAGTGTGAAACTGAGCTGCACAGGAACTGGCTCTCACAGGGATGCTCTGCTTAGGTCTTAGAGTAGAAGAAATGTGGTGCCTCCTTTTAAGGATGGGGAGAGTGGGGGTGTTACACCAGGGACAGCACCTGCCAGTGAGCTGCTGGGTCACCAGAGAAAGTCCTGACAGAGAAAGGACTGACACCACATGTCTCGGATGAGCTACAAGTACAGCTCCAGGGGCATTCACACCAAGGACAGCTGGCAGTTCTCCTCCCTGAAAAGGGGGAAGATCTAGTCCTGCCTTCCTCCGACTGTGTGTCCTCCACACTGTCAGTGCTTGGGAAATGCTGTTGAGCTCCCCGACACTCTCGTGGTGCAGCACAGAGAGGTGGGCTAAGAGCAAGGTCTAAACTCTAAGGTCCTTTTAGCCTCCATGGGAAGTGAAGGCCAAGCAGTTTTCCAGCGCTAACCAGTCGGTGACCCAGAGCAGAGAGCACATGTGAGGCCTTGAAAGGTGCAGCTGCCATTTCGGATCAGCATCTCCCTAAAGGAAGGTTCCTCCTGTCCCCTCATGTTGACAAAGTCACTCTAAGCCCTCTGCACATCCCCTCAGAGGACCAACCTGCTGTGGCCAGCTCTGCTCCCTCCAAAAGGTTCAGCATTGCAGAACTACACAAGGATTGTCTCAAAAAGCTTGAATGCTTGAGGAAAGACAATGCTTGGAATGGACATGCTGCAAAAGGTCTGGGTTTCCCCACATCTCCTGGGACTCCAGCTTGTGGAGTTCATTCACTGAGATACCCCATGAAGGTGGGGGCTCAGATGCTTCCTGCACAGAGGCAAAGCAGCTTTAGAGACCCCCAAAACAAGGGGAAGGAATAAAGTCTCCATCAATGATGCTTAAACTGTCTTAAGATGCTTGATGTCGGTTGGCTGGAAAGTCCTGACGAGGCTGAAGTCACCAGCCCACAAAGACTGTGGTACCAGGGCAGCTGGGCCTCGGAATGGACAGCCCAAGCCCGAGCTCCTCAGTTCCTCCCCAGAGCTGGGTTCCTCCCCAGGGCTACACTCCTCCAGCACAACACCCAAGAGCAACAGCTGGAGATGCAGAAGGGATGTGGCTCCCTCTGGCTTCTCTACACACAACATCTCGCTTCTGGAGGAGAAAAAAAACCCAGCAGAGGCTGAATTTCTGGCATTTGGAAGCCTCTTGCTTCCTGGCCAGAGGCAGGTTAGTCTGTAGGTATTGCACTCCTCCCCTCTCCACCCCTGCCAAACTCCAGAGCCCCTGCAGCGCTGCCCATGCTGCCTGTGGAGCTGGGGTAGGATGGGCACAAGCAGATGGCATGGGCCAGGAGCTGCTCCCCAGCCTACTGCAGGGAGCAGCACTACTACCTGGGTGGATGTGCCGTCGAGTCGTGACTGAGAGTAGCTCAAAAGACTTTTGACAGTTATTTGGTAGATACATGGATACATCTAATGGCAGCAGCTCACAAGACCCCCAATCTGTGCTCTCCAGAGCAGCACACCATACAGCCTTCAGCACTTGCAGGCAAGGGGTGGGGGGACATCTGGGTCCTGTACTAGGCAAGAACTCGTGAAGATCCTCACCAAGTGCAGCATGTTGCAGAGGGGAAGAGCTTCCCGCCAGCCCAGTTACCTCCTGGGACCTGAATCAACCCATCCCGAGTGCTGCTATGAGGACAAGCTGGGGGGGGTGGTGGGGCTGAGCCCCAAGAGAAGGGTCCCGCTTCCCCACTCCTCTACAAGGAATCCCAAGGACAGTTTGAAGATTGAAATGAGACTAAAGTGATTCTGACTTTCTTCTTTCTTCCTCAAGCCCACGAGTAAGACCTGACTGCCCCGGCTCTAAAGGATTTCCTTTCTTCTCTCTGGGAGATGAGGATGGCTGGAGCTCAAGACAACGCCACGGCGTGTATCCTGCCAGCGGATGGGTGAGCCTAGTCTAAATGCTACCCAGCCACACCACATCCTCTCACCTAGAGCCTCCAGCCCTCTCAAAGCAAACTCCTCTGACCTCCAAAGCAGCGATTTCCCGCAGCCGACGTTACCGCAGGCACCATCCCAGGCACCCAGCTTTCTGTCTCCAACCCAGTCTGTGAACACAACGCTTCCCTTTCCACTTCCAGTGCCTCCCCGACTGCCCTGAGGTACAGAGAATACATGTGAACCCCACGTTGGTGACCCTCATGTACCAGGCAGTCCATGAGCATGCGAGGTGCTAAGTAGGATGAAGTGTCTCCACGTGCCACACCTCTGGCTGGGCAGAGCGGGGAACCTGAACTCTGTTGGTCCCTGGGGGTGCAGAGTTCTCATCTGTCTGTGCCTGGGTGCCCGGGACGGGCAGCGATGCAGCAGCTGGTAAGACGAAGCGTGGACTCCAAGCACAGAGGGAAGGGGTGACACAGCAGTGCAGCACGTGGTGAAGGCAGAACCCATCGCGACGTCCGGAGCAGAGCCGAGGTGACCGCATCACTGGCGCCAGGAATTCATTTGCTTCCCCCACACAGTGTTACAGATCAAGAGAAGTCACTAGCGATTTCTGAATCCAAGTACATTGGCATGGCTGCTTTGGGCTACTGTAACATGGGAGCGATTCTATTCAATGGCCTTTAATACATTGCATTTACATAGCACCTTTCATCCCAGGGTTTAAGTGCTTTAACGGAAGTGGGTACTGTACACCCATTAGCACGGGGGAAACCGAGGCACAGAGTGGTTAAGTGACTTGCCTTAGGTCACTCGGCAAAACCGTGGCAGGGTCTGGACAGCCTTAAAACCTCCTGACTCCATCGGTCGATTAGACCACGCTACTGCCTCAAATGAAGCCCTGCCCTCCCCAGCAACGTGCTCCTACCAATTCTCCAGTGAGGTCTCACGCTCCTTTCCGATGCACAAATATATGAGAACAAAACCCACCAACCAAAAAAGAAAAAAAAAAAAAAGACAAAAGAAAAAAAAAAAAAGAAAAAGAGTGCAGTAAACTAAACGTTTTTAAAAAGCACATTTGTGCTGTCTCTGTGCAAAGATAAAAGAAATAAATATATGATTAAAAAATTAAAAAGGTTCACAGTATCACACATGGATAGGTAGCTACGGTAGTGCACGTCTGGAAAACACTGTGTTACTACCCAGGATTCTCTACACCCAGCTGGATGTCTCTGCTGGGAGCTGCGGGTGAGCGGGTGGTTTCTTTGCTGCCCACGTCTGGTAGAAGTAGAAATACATGGTTATAGTTTTGCTCCGTTCTGAAACGCGGTGCCTGGGATCCTGCAGTGCAGCAGTACTGGTGTCAGCAAGCTCTTCCCCATCCCACTGGACCGGCTGCATCAACGAAAAGGGAACACATCGACCTGCAGAGGGAATCGCTGCTCTCTGGGGCTTCCGTGTCTGCATAGAGATTACTGCAAGAGGCAGAGAGAAGAGTCAACACCCCGGCACCCACCCTGTGTTCTGTGAGGTCTGAGCCCAGCCAACTCCCCAGAATCAAAGTAAGTGTGAAGAGAGAAGGCTGTGGGCTTCGGATCCTCCAGTAATGACAACACAACCAGAGAACCTGAGCTCTCCAAAGCTTTCACTGCACCAATCGATTTGGAAGAAGCCACAGCGAGGGCTGAGCAGACCAGGTCTCTGCCAACACAGGAGATCTGCTGCCACAGAGCTGATCCAAGAGGCAGCAGGGCTCTGCCGCAGCCATGCAAGAGCCCCATGCTGTGCAGAGGCCACAGCAGCTCCTTCTGCAAGCTGACCTTGCAGAGGAAGCACAAGCTCCGACCTCGACCCACCGGGCACCCGGCACACGGTTTCTTGTACACTTACTGTATCGCTCTCCTCATCGGAGACAGAGTGGAGCTGAGCGCTATAGTGGAGCGGGGAGTAAACCCAACTCCTCTCGTCTGTCGGCTGCCAGAGTGGCCAGAGACGGCGGGGAGAATGCAAGGAGAGCAGCAGCAGAGCAGGGAGCAAAGGAGAGAAGAGGAAAAAAAAATAAAAGGAGAAAATAAAAAGAGTAGGAAACAATACAGTAAGAACAGCTCTCCACCTGGGGGGAGAGAACTGAGCTCAGCGCCAGAGCCTTCCTCATCCTCGGCACACACCCACTCCCTACCAGCTAGGACATAGGACAGCCAGCCAGCAGCTGAAGCTGATGCTGGCTCCTGCTCCAGCTGCAGTGGGGATGGCACAACCTCTCCTCTTGCAGGGATGGATTTTTAGAGCTTTGGAAGTGCCAGGGAAATCTCAGCTCCCTGCCCTTGCATGGCCCTGCTCCAGAGAAACTGAGAGACACGGGAAGTGCCTTTACCCAAGGACAGAGCTCTGGGTTCCTGCTCTCCACTCCCAGCTCTCAACCTCCCATTTCCTGGGCCCTTTGTGTGCTACAAGCTGGCATCCTTGATGTGAAGGAGGGTGTTTAGAGTGAAACCCCATCTGGTTTGCTGTGCCTTCCCCCTTCCCTACAGGCCAAGCATGGCAGCAGATGGGTGAGTTAGACCATGGTGGGTGGTGGCCACAGACAGGAGACAGTTATCACCAAGACCCTGGGAGACAGTGGGGTGATGGGAACAACAAAGGAAGAGAAACACAACTGGATCTTGGAAAGAATGATGGGGAAGGGGACGTGCGTCGAGGAAGCTGGTTGTCACAGCACTGGGCATCAGTGTGACACAACACGCTTCTGCTGCCGACAGCACGGAGCAGCCCAGGCAGGTTCAAGGGCTGGTGTCTGCTTCCAGTGTTCCCAGAGGGAACCCACTCCCACTGCAAATGGGCTCTTTTGGCTCCAGGGGTGCTCGCAGGGAGGAAACTGCCCCCTTTGACTCAGCCTGGAGTTTGCAAGGGAAGAGGAATGGAGCTGGGTACTTGGCAGGAGCCAGGGGTGAGGGTGGGGGTTGGTTCCCAGCTTGAGAACCAAGTCCAACAGTCTACGAGGTACAAGAAACTACAAGAAGCAAGAGGAGCTTTGAAGCACTGGGCCCCCCATGCTGAACCTCATCAATAACTGCAGCTGCATTAGCAGAGACCGTTAGGAGGAAGGAAGGAAGAGAAACCCTTGCCCAGAGCTTCTTACAGGGCTCTGCTAGAGGTGCAGGAAAGCTCAGCACTGCACAAAGCCTGCCCCACATCCTGTTTTTCATCCATCCTGACCGAACCACATGCTCCAGCCAGCCTCTTTCAGAGCCTTTTAGGAGCTCAGATGCAGCAGCTGCAAACCCATCGAGGGGATAAAGGAGCATCCGGTGCCTGGTAGCCAAGCACAGCCAAGGAGGGCTGGAGGAGCTGCTGGGAGGGGGTGCCCGTTTGCTCACATAGGTGCAGCATTTTGCTCATGCTGTCAGCATGTTACTGCCCCTGCTTCCCCACACACCCTGCCCCATGCCTCCTCCACACTTCCTAGCACCTGAAAAGGTGGATGCTGGGAGGACCACACTGTACAAATGCCTGTGCCAAGGCTATGACAGCACTACTGTGACCCACTGAGAACATCAGCTCTCCTAAAGCCTGAGAAGGGAAAATATTACAGCCCAGAATAATCTGAGCTCTGGATTCAGCCCCTGAATCTCAACTGCCTCCCTGAGGGAAAGGAAAACCCTCACCGCTCACAGAAAACCTGCAGTGAGGAGGGAGCACATCGGTGATGCTGAGAAGGGCTGGAAGCCACCCCTAACCCGCAGCTTTATGAGCTGCTCACCATCCCAACCACAAGCCTGAATGGCTGTATTTGCAACTGGATTTTTAGCAACTACAAACCACCTTAATGGTCTCTCTGGAACCCTGTCTGGCTTCCTGGGCCAAAGGAGCCGAGCCTGACATCACCTACAAAGGCTCCAGTGCCTCTCTGGCCAGGTATGGTGCTTACAAGCTTGTCCAGGGGTTGGGTGATACTGGCAGGAGCTGTGTTTCTGCAAGATCCTACTGGCAGATCCATTGGTGTGATTTCAATCTGCTTCCTGGGTTTCTGCTGGGCTGGTTCCTAACGGCCATGCAGTGCAGAGCCAGAACATCCAAGGGGAATGGAGTGCTGGCCCCAGTGTTTCAAAGCTGCAGCTCTGCTCCCCTACGTGCTGGCATGTTCACTTACAATCCCAGAGGAAAGCGAGGTGGTTCGGAGTCTGCGCTGGCGGGGAGAATAAATCCAGTACCTCCCATCTGTGAACTGGATGGCCCCAGGGCAAGTGAAGTGAGAAAGGAAACAAAGGGAGGGGAAAAAAAAAAGGGTGATGTGAAAGAGAGGATGAAAGAGAAAGCAAAAAAACAAAGGGTTGGGTAACTCCAGGCCTGAATGGATCAGCAGGCAGGAAAGCCATGTGTGGGAAGAGAGGTGCCTGTGCCCAGCCACAATCTCTGCACTTTCATTCCCCTGAGGGTCAGCAGGAGGATAAAGTGCTCTCTGCTCAGGAGCAGGCTTCCAGAGATCAGATCACAGCCCCCTGGGACAAACCATCCTCTGCACACAGCATCCCTTCACCCACCCACTGCCACCCCTGGAGCATTCCTGCAAGAGAGCAGCTGGGGGCTGAGCTCTGCTGCTGGAGCTCAAGTGGTTTTCCAAGGAGAACATCCGTGGGGAAACCAAATCAGCTTTTCCCTTCATCCCAGCAGCAACAAACACTCCACAGCACACGACACACATATAATGCAAAACTCAAGGACTCAGATGAAGTATGAAATGCTGATGAGCAGTTGCCACACTCTCTGTGAACACGCACTGGTTTCCTCCAGATAGAGAGGTGCCCCTCAAATTGGGAGGGGGGAGGTCCATATGCTCAGGGACAGGGAGGAAGAGGAGCTGATCCTTGCTTAGAAGACACTACTCAGTGGACCAGGCACGGCTTGCACGCAGCTGCCATCCACAGCAAAGAAAGAGCAGCCAGTATTAAGAGGGAGCTGTTTGCATTTGAACAGCATGCGTTAAAACCCAACCAGACAAGCTTTTAAAATGGAGCCGATTCCTTCCACAGCTCCCCCAAGTCTCGGAATGACTCGGCAATGAGTGAGCAGCTCTGCAGCAGAATCAGGCAAGCACAGGGAAAGGCACACGCTGCCGTTTTTAGGTTAGCCTCGAGGAGCTCATCACAAGGGCTCAACTCATCTCCATCACTGGGGAACAGACAGCAAGGAGCCCTGAGCTGGCAGGAGCTGGGCACCTCTTTTCATGAGGAGGTTTCAGTGCCCAGGCACAGGGGGAGAGCTCTTGCTTGCCATGGGGCAAGGACATGTTGCTAATAACTCTTCTCTGGTCTGCAGAAGCTGCTCAGACATTGCAAGAGCTGACTGAGGAATACAGCACCAGGCTCCACGGCACTCGGCTGCCAACCACCAACCACCTCACTTACTCCCTGTCTCAGCACTAGATCTCCACTGCATCACCTAATGCATCTGCCTGCAGGGAAAGGAAAAGCCAGAGTTCACCAGAGCCCGAGGTCAGCCCCACTGCAACCACCTCCCTGCTGGCTCTAGGCCACTCTGGCAAGTCTCTGTTCAGGAAAGCAGCCGGGCTGTCTGGCTGAGGAAGGAAGAACCTCTCAGCTGCACCTACGTTCACCTTGGTTTGTTCTGGGAGAGAACACACTGGCCTAGATAAGCCCTTCGGTGCTTGTGCTTGGAAGTGGAGCAGCACATCCGTGGCTACCTTCACAGCAGCAGCACCACCCATTTGAGCCCCATGGGATGCTGCTCTGAGTTTTCCAAGGGTTAATCTGGTTCCCTGCATTCAAAAACTCATCCAGCATTAAGATCTCAAGGTGTTCAACATGAAGGTGGCATGGGGCAGACCCTACCCTGCATCCAAATGCCTGGAATGGAGACTGTACATCCCCATCCTACCTTTCCCATCACACCCCTAATGGGCCAGGCAGAGAAGGAATCTTACAAAGTATATGTCTGTGACTGGCACGTCATCTTCATCCGAGGCCTGGCTGGCTGGTTCAGAGGCCTGGCTGGCTGTCTCCACCTCTACTGTAGCTGTGGACGTTACAATGGCACAGGCTGAAGAAGCTGCCTCCCTGGAGAGGGGAGAAATGACAAGGCTAGTCACTGGAATCAGAAAAGGAGGAAGGCTGCATGATTTATGACAGAGGAGCTGAAGATGCTCCTCTCACATCCAGAAAGATGAGGCTGGGTCAGAAGTAACAGCACCCAGCTTCACTGAACTGTCAGGGGGAAGCACTTATCTCTCCAGGAATGCTGGTGCCTGACAAGTCAGCCTCCAGCCCAGGTTGCCACAGACCCAATGACACTGGGTAGGGCTCTGCAAAGCTGCCCAATGCTCCCAAACACTCACTCTTTGTCGTCTTCAGGAGCTACGATCTCAACGTCACACTTGGGCTCCAGCTCGACGCTGATCTGCTGAAGTTCCTCCTCAACCCGCACCTCCTCGTGCGACCTGGGAACCAGAGACAGAGGCTGAAAGTCTCAGTGAGACACTAGTTACACCCAGGCCTTGATTTTAGGTCAGTCCAGCCCCTCATACCACAACCTCACACTAGAGCTGTGCTGGTCTGCCCCAGCATGCAGCCCCTCGCAGCACCAAGCTCCCAGCAGAGACCAAGCTGTCCATGTTGGCTCAGGAGAAGCCATCAGACCTCCCAGTGCTGAGGGTTTGGGTAACAAAACCCCCCAGGTGAAAGAGTCAGACTTATGACTAACAGGGTGGGAAAAGAGGAAAGGGAGTAAGAGCTGGTGCTGCAGAAAAGCTGGGTGGTGTTGAAATGAACTGCAGGAGGAAAGCAGATAATTGGGCTCTGGGGAATCATGGAATCACAGGGGTTGGAAGGGACCTCAAGAGATCATTGGGTCCAACCCCCCTGCCAAAGCAGCTCCCCAGCTCATACTGCACAGGTCGGTGTCCAGATGGGGCTGGAATCTCTCCAGAGAAGGAGACTCCACACCCCCTGGGCAGCCTGTCCCAGGGCTCCCTCACCCTCACTGGGGGAAAGGTCTTCCACATGCTGGTGTGGAACTTCCTGTGCTCCAATTTGCAGCCATTGCCCCTTGTCCTGTCCCCACAGACACTGAAAAGGGGCTGGCCATTCCCCCTGCATCCCACACTTAAGATATTTATAGACATTACTAAGGTACCCCCTGAGTCTTCTTCTCTCCAGGCTGAACAGCCCCAGCTCACCCAGCCTTTCCTCCCAGAGGAGATGCTCCAGGCCCTTCATCATCTTTGTAGCTCTTCCCTGGACTCTCTCCAGGAGATCCCTGTCTTTTTTATACCAAGAAGCCTGTGCCCAGAGTGAGCCTGACCTGACCTAGGAACCACACCAGGGCCACAGCCTCTGACTGCTTCTGAGACTCCTGGCACACCAAAGCTGCTCAAGCGCACTCCAGGGCAACACCAGATCCATCCAGAATGGCTAGTGGGGTTGGCTCCAGAGTCTTTGGGGAAAAGGAGGAGTGAGCGCTTGCCAAGCCAAGGGCACAGTCTCAGGGAAAAGTCACTGGGGTCACTGGCAGCACTGTCCTGCCTTGCTGGGAGCTGGATGGGAGCTGGAGTCAGCACAGTCCTGCCCAGCTTGGTGCTGGGGAACTGGCTCCTCTTCCTCGCAGTGTGGATGATCTCAGCAACCTGGAGGGAATTCCCCAGCAGATTAATCCGAGGTGTGACACATTCTTAAGCAAATTGGGTAAGGTCTTTTTTATTTCAGCTCAGGAATGTAAATCCATGCTTTAATAACTTTGTTCTTGCACTGGGTTTCACCAGGGGATCAGAGTGCTCTGTAAACACACCGGTCCCTGCTCCCTGAGAAAGGGCACAGAGACACCAGCACCAGAAAGGGAGAAACCAGGCAAAAAGTAGCCAAGGAGTCCACACTTCCATGGGGTGGTTGTAGCTGTGGCAAATCCATGAGACACATCTGCTTCTGCGCAAGACGCTGAGCTCCTGGCATGGTCCAGGGACAGTCACTTGGATTCACCAGACCTGTTTCTGGAGGAGCAGTCATGTCCCACAGCAAGTCCCTCTGTGAGGTACCTGGAGAGCCTGGAGGAACTTGGGTGATGTTGCTGCTCTTTGCCAAATGGGTCCCACCAATGGCACCTGAGTTGAACTTTGTACCTTTCAGCAGTTTCAGACAAGGGGTCCTGCTGGCGAGGTGCTGTGCTGGTCCCTGACACCTGGGTGGGTGCTTCAAAGCAAACAGCAAGTAGGTCCTCACCTCCAGCGACAGGAATTTACCAAGGCTGGGTGACAAGAGGGGTCCTTATTAATATTTATAAATATCTCAAGTGTGGGACACAAGGGGAAATAGCCAGCCTCTTTCCAATGGACTGTGGGGACAGGACAAGGGGCAATGGCCACAAGTTGGAGCACAGGAAGTTCTGCACCAATATGTGGAAGAACTTTTCCCCAGTGAGGGTGAGGGAGCCCTGGGACAGGCTGCCCAGGGGGTGTGGAGTCTCCTTCTCTGGAGAGATTCCAGCCCCGTCTGGACACCGACCTGTGTGCCCTGTCCCAGGGACCCTGCTTTGGCAGGGGGTTGGACCCAATGAGCTCTGAAGTCCCTTCCAACCCCTGTGATTCTGGGATTCTGTGTTCCAGAGGCACTTCTATTCTGACATACCACAGAAAGGGTTTTCCCCCTACGGCGTATGTGGGCTGACACTCAGAAAATCACTACAAGCTGGGAACGAGGGGTGATGTCTGTACCATGCTGCAAACCCTCATCTTCCAAAGTCCTCACCTTCCTCTGAAGCACCAAGCTCTGACTGCAGGGAGAGGACATCAGTCTGTCCAGCAGCTCCTCTGGCTATGGTGTGTCCCAAGACTGAGCCTCTGAGGTGTGTTTCAAGGTCTGTGCCTACGACACTTACAGGATGTCCCAGAAAGCTGGGGCAGAGGCAAGAGCAAGCACAGGGTCCTTGTGCAGATCCTGCTGCCATGGGCAACGGGGTCATTTTTACCAGTGCAGAAATCCACAAGATAATTATATGATAGGAGCCTCTAAATCCAGACATCCCTGTGCCACAGGGATTTCTGTCCTACCTTTCCTTGGCTCTGAGCCACCTCACACCACAGGAGGGAAAACAACCTCCAAGCACCCAGGTTTCTGATCCACTGGAAGGTATTTCTCTGGGAGTAAGGGTGCTCAGTGCCTAAAGTCTGAGGCCTCTGTTTGCAGGCAGCAGCACACAGGAGGAATGTTCCTGCTGCTAAGGCTCACTTACCCATAGGGGTACAGGAACAAACTTCCTCAATTCTGATGCTGGGTGGGTAAATTTGGACAACTCTGCTGTCTCCTTTTCCATCACATAACAGGGGTAATATTTAAGATTCCCTGCAAAGCACTGAGAGCTCTTTGTAAGGAAATTCTGGGTAAGAAATGGGGATCAGGAAGGATCTCATCAGGGAGGAGCTCATCATGCTGCAGAGGACCATGCCAAAACCCTGGGGCTGCCGACATCCACCTTCAGCCCTCCAAGAGACCTTTGTGCAGGAACAAACATGAGGTCTCTGTGCAGCAGCACAAGAGGAGACAAGATGCTTTTCTCACCTGCCATCCTGCCCTGAGGAGTGTGTGCGCCTCCTGCAGAAAGAAACCAGAACAGTAGGGTCTGAGGAGTGGTTTTAAGACAGAAAACCTACACTGATCCCAAATCTACCCCCACACCCCAGGAGGGAGATGTTCTACTCAAGAGCTGACACTTCTCCCAGCAATAATTAATCCCTTCAAAGCTCTGTCTGTTTGCTCCCAGGACAGAATTAATTAAAACTGGTCATTAGCACTCCAGAGTGTAGGGCAGCCTGCTGAGATCCGTGGTGTGAGGAGGAACGGCAGCTGCTCAACTCCAAGAGGAGCAGGGGATGAGTGTTGTCCTCACCTGTACCTGGGCTGCTCAGAGGTCTCCGAAGGGGATCGCTCAGGAACAGAGAGAGATGTTGAAGATAATGTCGTGGCTATGGAGGCCGTGGTAGCTTCCTCAAAGGAAGGAGGTGTGCAAGGCAGCAGGTCTGGCCTGCCTGTTAGGCAGAGGAGACGCAGGGAGAGAAAGATGAGTAGGTCAAACACCAACACTGCACCTACACCAGCCCTGTGCCGGGGCTGTTCCTGCACACCCTCACTGGGACTGGGCACTTAAAACCACAAACAGCAAGAAGTTCAGCTGGGTTCATGAATGCAACAGCTTCTCCCAAGACGTCCTCTAGAGAGAGCCAGTAAGCACCACTTCCAGCAAACAGGAAAAGCTACAGGAAACATATTGCCAGTGAAGACATCTCACTGGTCACCAAAGCTGGATTAAAGGCTTGGAATGCCAGAGATAAATATCCAAGTGAATTAGGAGCTGAATTGAGTGCTCACTGCTTTGCACAGGTAGAAATCTAACACTTCTGCACTCGAGGAGCCTGTCCTTTGCCACTCATCTGTAAATCCAGCCCAGGGGAAGTGATGAAAAGGCAGCACAGAATCAGTTCATGGTTTTTTTAATGGTGAGACCATGCCCCTTGTGACAGCCCAATGCTGCTGTTAAGAGTCCTGCAGATCCCAGTAGTCATTGTTCCCACCCTTTTTTTTTTTTAAAGGGTGTAAACCCCAACTTTCTGATCACTTTTGGGCTACAGCTGCTGGGGCCAGTCAGCAGCAGCTGCATCACTGCAGTGACACCAAGTGACATTTTTATCACAGAACCATACAGAGTTGGTTTTCTTCCACGCAGAGCATCGCTGCCCCAATGAACTAACCGGTGGCGCTGTGACGAAACGATAGGCTCTCACCTTCTCCCCTGGCCTGGTTAAGTTTAGCACCTGCAAAGCACAGCAAGAGGTGCCATGAAGAGCTGTCTAGCAAGGAAGACGCGTGGTCAGTGCAGAGTGGGGAACTTGACGAGAACAGGGGAGGATCCTAAGGAACTGCTAAGGGAAGAGAGGGTTATCACACAGCCACCAGCCACCAAATGAGGCCGTTACCTTCATCGTCAAGCGTGGGGTAGCTCCTGGCTGCACGGAGGTCATACTGCGTATCGTCCTTTTCGGAAGGAAGCTGGCTAGCTGAGAACGCAGCCATGGGGCCGGCTGTCTTGACAGCTAGCAAGGCACTGCGCCCTTTCTTTGAGGGAGACGACTTCAGAGCTGGATGATGAGAAGAGTTGAAGAAGAGATGAAATCACCACCACCATCTCCTCTCACGCTTCTCCCTTCATAGGGAGAGGTCCCTGCCCTCTGATGCACGTGCGCCCTGCAAGTGCCACCTCCTGCCTAGGTCAGGCTTTTGGGAGAGCTCCTGGGCAGCAGTGTGAGCACACCGTGACAGCCAGAGGGCTTTGCAGTTCTCCACCTCTGCTCTACACTACAGTGGAAAAGCCTGTTCAGATTCCAGCCCAGAAACTCTCCCCACGGGCTGAAGCAGCAAGGTGAAGATCAGGTTGGCCTCATGTCATGCAGCCATGGGGCCAGCTGTCTTGACAGCTAGCAAGGCACTGCACCCTTTCCTTGAGGGAGACGGCTTCAGAGCTGGATGAGAAGAGTTGAAGAAGAGATGAAATCACCACCACCATCTCATCTCCCTTCATAGGGAGAGATCCCTGCCCTCTGATGCACGTGTGCCCTGCAAGTGCCACCTCCTGCCTAGGTCAGGCTGCAGGGCAGCAGCGTGAGCACACCGTGACAGCCAGAGGGCTTTGCAGTTCTCCACCTTTGCTCTACACTACAGTGGAAAAGCCTGTTCAGATTCCAGCCCAGAAACTCTCCCCATGGGCTGAAGCAGCAAGATCAAGATCAGGTTGGCCTCATGTCACGAGGGCAGCAGCGCAGTGATGCATCTGCTCTCACAAGCAGCTTACACAGTTACAGCTTTCTCTTAAACTAGTCTATTCTTAAAACTATGAAAATTCTCATATTAAAGTTATATTAATTGTCTCTTAAGCTACACCTATATCAATCTATTCAGCATTATTATATTTCACTGAATCAGCAGGACCAGGTACTTACAGGAATTCTTTCGAAACACTGTGTTGGTCATGAATTTGAAGAATCTCTCTGCATAAAAGCTGGGTCTGTGTACTGACACCGTGTCCTACAAAGGCAAGAAGCAATTGTTTAATTTAAAAATGATCCCTCCAGGCATAATTTCTGTAAGAACCAATGCAGTTGATTTTATTCCAACATTTAGCACCAGCAGAGACTTGAAATGGAAAGGCTTAACTGAAATGATCTGATTAATGCTAGAAATATGCCTGAAGCATTGCCTTTGATTTGATTACCTTCTGGCTGTAATTTTTTTAATGGATTTTGGTGATTTTATTCCTTGGTAGACTTCCTGAGTTTTTCAAATATCATCCCAATTACACACACAAAGTTTCTCCTGGCTCTGCTGGCTGAGTCAAAGCACATCTGGATACCTCTGCATATGACCCAGACACCAAACTTCAGCCAAGGGTCTCCAAACATCTGAAATGTTTTGCACTTTTTGTTTAAAACAGTAAAACTGAAACTGTCTCTGCTTCTGATGTTTGACTGTGCCACTCTGCCTTGGCACATACACAATCCCTTGGCCTTAATATTTAAGGATGTGCAGTGCTGAGAACCAGTTTATACATCCAAGGTTGCTCTTTGGTAAACACACACCTGGCTGCTGCAGGAGACAGGACAGCAGGGAAACATGGAAAGGGATTTATTAAGAGCTTACTGAAGCTGAAACCCAGTCAGTCACCAAAGAGAGCAAAAGCAGAGCTCCCCAGCACAGCCACTACAGCTCCTGGTTTTGTGGGGAGGAGGAAGATGACAGATGGGAGCAGAGGAGGGAAGCTGGTAGCACGACAGCTACAGCTAAACATGAGAGGAGGTGGGGTGAGCAAGAAAACCCGATTGGGAATAAGTGGCACTACACTGCTGTGGAGGCACAAGAGGCAAGAACTATTCCTTCCATCAGCTTCAACTGTGCCAGTTCAGGCACTATAAATAGCAAGGTAATCGGCACCAGCTAGCTCTAACAAAGCCAAGGTAATCCTCAAGAAGGCAGGACAATTCCTGCCTCTGTACAGGCACTCACCCCGTCATGGACAAGGGCCTTCCAGGTATGTTCCAGCTTCTTGATGAATCTAGTGTCAGGGGAGAAGAGAGAAAAAGATTCAAGCACACAGTGTGTATCTAAGGTGCTTTTCATGCCCCACACAGGAGGGAGCACTGAGCTGCCAACAATCCCTCCTTCATTTGGAGCTGGGCTTTCCTCCAGCCAAGAGAGGTCAGCTGAGCACACTGGCATCCCTGCAGTCAGGTCAGGATTGCCTGGGAATGCTACAGGGAGGGAGGAGCTGGGCTGGAAGCGGGGCAGAAAGTCCCCTTCTGCCCCTGGAGATACGGTACCTGTCCTAGGCAGAGAGACAGGAAACTTCTGTGTGAACAACTCAAACTATCTTAGGCAAATGGCTCTGTGTCACCAGCTGTTCTGAGGACAGGATAAAAATCCACAGCCCCCACCACGCATCGACAGACAGCTTTAGGCAGCCTGCCTACTCATTATCAAACTCTTCAGGAGAGGAAAGCCTTCCCCCATTTCATTCAGAGCTAAAATAGATGTTAACAGAGTTAAAGGACAGACAATTGTGAAGTTACCTACCTGTATGACTGAAGAATGTCTATTATTCCCACGTGCAGCAGGAGACGCTCTCCTTTGCCATTCACTGCTGGGATTCCGCCCATCCTGCAGGTAAAACAACACCTCAGCGGGTGAAGTTCTGGGCTCCTCAGCATCAGAAGGACACTGAGGTCTTGGGGCGAGTCCAGAGAAGGGCAACCAGGCTGGGGAAGGGGCTGGAGGGCAAATCCTCTGAGGAGCAGCTGAGGGAGCTGGGGGTGTTGAGCCTGGAGAAGAGGAGGCTGAGGGGAGCCCTTCTCCCCACCTCCCCTGCCCTGCCAGGAGGGTGCAGAGAGGTGGGGGATGGTCTCTTCAGCCAGGGGCCAGGAGATGGGCCAAGGGGCAATGGGCTCAAGCTGCCCCAGGGCAGGGGCAGAGCAGAAGGGAGGGGAAAGTTCTTCCCTGGCAGAGCTGTCAGGGCCTGGCCCAGGCTGCCCAGGGAGGGGCTGAGTCCCCTTCCCTGGGGGTGTTGAACAGAGGGGAGATGAGGTGCTCAGGGATCTGGTTTAGCACAGGACAGGAACAGTTGGACTTGATGATCTTAAAGGTCTTTTCCAACCTTGTGATTCTGAAGCCTCACAGAGAGCAGCTGTTATCACCCTGAGACCGGTGGGAGGGTGGGTGGCAGCCCTGAGAACAGCTCTGGTCAGGCACAATGCAAAACCTGTGTAGTCACTTTGTGCCCAACTGTGGGGAGTCACAAACCTACCCAGGACCTCACACAGCAGGTGTCCATCCCCAGGGCTATGACCTGCCTGGATCACCCCGTGTTTTGTGCCCAGAAAGCACAACATCATTTTTTATTATAGCTACAGGACATTTCATCCTGGTGGATGTATTATTTATCAGGTCAGTGTTTACTGTCTGCCTATTAGGGCAGCAAAGCTTGAAGGATGATGGTATTTGCAGTCCCACCCTCATGAACATCAGTTCTACCAAAGGTGCAGCAGCCACCAGCTCCAGCACACACCAAAAGCATGCAGGTATCCAGCAGGCCACCACAATTAGCCTGGCTAATTAGAAGAATGGAACAACCAAAATATTCTCCTGGCTCAACTGTGACTCATCCTCCCACTAAACTGGTTTCAGAGCACAACAAACCACAAACTCCACCACTGGTTACCAAGCTGGGTCCTCAGAGCTGGAGACACTCTCAAGAGCCACCTGCAGCCCAAGAGCCAGGGATCTGGACCAGCATGGATAGGTTTGGGGCAAATTCTCCCAACTCCCAGCTCCACCAGTTAATCCAGTGCTTGTCTACCTTGCTGTGTGCTAACTGCACTGGGATGGCCTCAGGGGTTCTAATGGGGGAGTGATGGAGAACAAACTCCAAGTCCTAGGGCAGGCTGATCCCTGCTTCCACTCACGTGGATGCAGAGCTAGAACTGAGCTAGTTTCTCCTTCCCAGAGCACAGGTGGGTGTTTAGAGGCTGTTACAGGAGCTGACAGCCTAGGAACTGGTCTAAGAACAGAGACCACCTTGAAGCTGGAGTCTCACAGAAGTATTTCCCACGCCAGCTTCCCCCTGACACCCCACACTGGGGTATAACCCCCCAGGAGAGCTGCTCGCTCTCAGAGGGGTCTCAGTCAGGCTCCACTGCCATCCCTCTCAGCAACACAAGAGAACCAGGGTTTCACCTACGTGTCGTCTGTGTCTATGGACTCCCCCCGGGCAGCCCCACCCTGGATGGACTCCATGGCTGTGGAGTAAAGTGCCTTCTGCCCCACGGGACGCTTCTCATCCGACGTGCTGTGGGCTCCCTCCGACAGTCGCTCCCGTTCTTGCTGGTCTATGTTATGAACCCCAAGCAGCAGGCTGTAGTCCATGATTTTAAAGCTTTCCAACACCTACAGGTCAGTATTGAGTTTAAGAACAAAGGCAAAAGATCAGGCTAGCAGCTCACACACAGCACAGATCCCAAAGCACAGCACAGCCCAGCCACATTCCCACCAGCAACTCCTTTGGTAGAGCTCCAACGTTCTACAGCCAACAGTCCATCTCTGGACTTGATCACATAGAGTTTATCTACAGAAACAGATCACATGGAGCTTGGCCATCCCACACTCAACCCAAAGGGCTGAAGACCTGTAGATAATACTGTGGTACCATGTATCTGCTGCATGTTGGGTAGGAAAACCACGTTCAGTCCCAATAGCCCAGCTACAAGCAGAGCAGGCTGCCACAATGTGATGCAGCAGGCAAAGGAACACAGCCCTAGTCCTCAGAGCTGCCCTGAGACCCAGCTGCACTGCTTTGCTGCCAGGGCAAAGGGCACTGTAAAGGCTTTATCCTGCTCCCAGATTAGCCAGGATCTCAATCCTGTGCTCGAGAGCTTCATCACCCTACTCCCCAAACTACCCCCCTCCTCCTTACCAGGCAGTCTCGCTGTAACGTTTTCACCAACGCACTGAAGGTGTCTGCATCCAACATCAGCCCCTCAGGCATGTCTTGGATGAAGTCTAGATCCTTGTACGTTGGGCTGGACTTCTCCTTTTCCTTCTTGGATGCTCGGCGTTTATAGGTGGAACCTTTCAGGTCGAATTTCAGGTGCATCTTCACCACGCGAGGCAGAATGTTGTTCATCACAACCACACGGATGTTCTTGCCCCCTGACTGCACACAGTAAAGTCCATAAAACTTGGGCAGCAGCGTCCGTGGGTTCTGGTTCAGGTTCTGCAGCAGGGTTGGGGAAAAAAATACACCAAAGAAAGGGGAAAGGTCATATAGGAGAAGACTCCTGAGGTGTTCAATACAAAGCAATCTTCATAGGTCTTGGAGAGGTCAGACTAGGGGGTCTTTATTCATCCAGAGATTTCCTGGATTCATGGTTCATTCATGCAAAGATTATTTTGGGAAGGAATCACTGCTGGAATCAGGGCAGGCTGGGGGGGAGCTGCTGGAGAGGAGCTCTGTGGAGAAGGAGCTGGGGGTGCTGGTGGGTGACAGGGTGGCCATGAGCCAGCAGTGTGCCCTGGGGCTGAGAGAGACAATGGGATCCTGGGGGCATCAGGAGGAGTGTGGGCAGCAGGTGACAGGAGGGGATCCTCCCCCTCTGCTCTGCCCTGGGCAGGCCCCACCTGGAGTGTTGTGTCCAGTGCTGGGCTCCCTGGGATAAAAAGGACAGGGATCTCCTGGAGAGAGTCCAGAGGAGGCTGAGGAGATGCTGAAGGGCCTGGAGCATCTCCCCTGGGAGGAAAGGCTGGGTGAGCTGGGGCTGTTCAGCCTGGAGAGAAGAAGACTCAGGGGGGACCTAATCAATGTCTATCAATATCTGAAGGATGGGGTGGAGGGGGAATGGCCAGCCCCTTTTCAGTGTCTGTGGGGACAGGACAAGGGGCAATGGCTGCAAGTTAGAGCCCAGGAAGAACTTTTCCCCAGTGAGGGTGAGGGAGCCCTGGGACAGGCTGCCCAGGGGTTGTGGAGTCTCCTTCTCTGGAGAGATTCCAGCCCCATCTGGACACCGACCTGTGTGCCCTGTCCCAGGGACCCTGCTTTGGCAGGGGGGTTGGACCTGATGATCTCTTGAGGTCCCTTCCAACCCCTGTGATTCTGTGATTCTATGATTCCTGAGCTTTGTGTGAGAGCTTACAGTGCACATTTGATAAACTCCTGCATTTCAGAGGCTTTAGGTCCTGAAAATACCACTGTGCTTTGAATATGGGGAATGAGATGTTCAGCACTCTCTGGGCAAATAACCAAGTCCGGAAATTCCCTGCTTTCCCCATCAACAGCAGCTAAAAAAGGGAAACTAAGCTGGAAGAGAAATAAACACAATAAGTGGGAACTTTAAAAATAACATCTATCTCCATCTCTTCAGAAGTGTCAGAAACCAAGAGCCGTTCTCTGGCCCAGAATAAACCAGGGATGAGGTATTTATATATGTATTTTTTAAACAGAACAACAGAAATTTTCTCTTCTTTTCAGAGTTGCTTTATAAAACACAGTTGGCCAGAGAGCACGGATATCCTGCTGCGTGCTCATGGCCCTTTTTTTAGGCAGTGGTATTATTAGGAATGACATGACAGGCATGATTTGCTTGTTCAGCTTTCAGAAGGTTTGGGAAGGAAACTGAACATCTCTGCACGCTCTGAAAGGAAGGACAGAGCTGTCAGATTCTCTGACAGACAGCAGAAGCACAGCTGCATTAAAATTTCATGCCTCCCCCCACTCTCCCTTCACCTCATGGGGCACAGGAGTGAGGAGCCCTCTGTGAGCATGTTCTCCCACAGCAGGGAGGCTGAGCACGAACAGCACTTGCCCAGCTTTAAAGTAACATGGGGTGAAACTGTCCCCCTTCCTTCCCAGACTCCTCTGAGAGGGTGAGCTTCCCATGAGCAGAGGGATCATGCACCACGGGAACCCCAAACCACAGAATCACACTCCTGAGATTTAGGCCAGATCCATCTGCACAAGGCTGGATGTGCAATGCTGGCTGGTACCTGGGGCTTTTCAGCTCAGTTCTGCATCCAGTGGGAGCCAGGACAACCAGCACCCATCTCTGTTAAACTGCAGATATGGGAGATGTCCAGGGACAGCAGAGGGTTCCCCACAGAACCAAGGTGGTTGCTTTGTTGCCATCAGCTGCCACAGTTGAAGCCAGGCTGAGGCAGGTGTCTGGTGCCAAGTGAAAAATAAAGAGCAAGTGCTGAGAAAAAGACACCCAGAAACACACATCTGGGAAGCCATTTCCAGGGCAGAACATGCCCCCAAGCTACAGCACAATTTTCTACCTCAATTTTACCTGAGGAGTTTGCAAATAATCTGCAGGATTTGTGCTTCTGGGACTGGCTTCATGACATGTGCAGCCTGCCCACCCTGTGCCAGGGACAGTGAAACCCCCAGCCACAGGCCACGTCCTGCATGATGCTCTGCACAAACTGCCATGACAAACCCAAGCTGGTCCAAGGAGCCAGTTGACACCCACCATGTAGTAGCCAGGAAGGAGCTTCTGTAGGAATTCAGCTTCCTTGTGCATCACAGTTTTTATGATGAATTCATCGTCGCTGGTGACATAGAAGAGGGAGCCACTGGCACCAGGGTTCGACAGCTCTATCAGAGGCTCATTACACAATGAATACTAGGGAGGGAAAGAGGAAAGGATTATGTTTTTAGCCCCCCTCTCCTTGCACACTGAGTTCTGTGCCCTTGAGGGCTCTCCCCAGCACACTGTCTCCCTGTGAGATTAAGGGGCAGCAAAGCTTAAGCGAGACCTGTTTTCATTATAGGTGAGGTCTGAGCAGCAAAGCTGATGGACAATTTACAATTAGAGACTGAGATTACAGTTCAGAGCATCCCAACTGCTCAGAATCAAGCTAATCATCCCCTTCCAGTGACATCCAAGCTGTGTAATGACATCTTATCTTCTCCCATTGTGCATGTAGGCACAGAGCACGTTGAGGCTCCTTTCAGCAAGCGCAGACGGGAAGATGGGATTTTAAGAGACGTGACAGTCTGCCCAGGGTATCACTGTGCTGGAGGGAACACAATGCACTGGCTGTTCTCAGCAGACTCCCTTGGTGTCAGGCTCTCTCATTACAGAGGATGTTTTACAGCCCCATCTCTCCCCTCCTCAATCCTGAGAAGTATTAGACCAGGTGTTGAAAGGAGGAGAGGGATCGGCGCTGTGCAAGCACAATGAGGGGTATTGCTTTGGGGACTGGAATAGGAGGCTGCTTCCAGAGGTTGGTATGCAAGGAGCAGGTCCTCATTTGAGTGAGGACATGCTCAGCAGCCAGAGAAAAGGAAAAATATTTTAAAAAAAGCAGATGTGTGCACTTGGCAGTGAGGAACCAACCCCAAAGCGACTGCGCAGGTCGAGTGGGTTCAGGGCAGCATCACATCAGCTGCCACAGCAAGAGGTAAGGTGGGGAGAGGGAGGTAAGGTATGCAAGGGACATAATCAGAGCAATAAATTAAATGTTCATCATTACGTACTGAAAACAGCTTTCAGCCCTGCACAGATTAATGATCCAAGATGTTATCAAGTTAATTATCTCATGCATAATTAAAGGAATTAGCTGCCGTGGCAGGCAAGGGAGAATCAGGGGAAGCAGAAGCAACACATCAGAGCCGTGACCTTTGCAAGTGAGGCAAGGCTCTTTGCCTCACCCAAGTTTTGAGCCACTCATCAAATCAGCCAGCATTATCTTGGATGGCACAGATGGGGACCACGGTTACTGTCAAGACGTGCAATGGCACAGATTTGTTTCTACTGGTAGGTGTTCAGCTATGAATACTCCTGTCTACAGCTGAAGTCAGAAAAACAAAAAAAAGGGCTATTAAAAAAGGGAGAGGGCACACACTTGTTTGGACAGCTTCCTTCCTTGGTTCAACAAATGTCCTCTTCTGAAGAGCAGGATGTCACTTGTGTGCTGGGGACCAAATTCAAGCCCAGTGTACTCCAAGCAGCAGCCTGTACTACTAGGTATTTTAAACCCAGCCTTTCCAGCTCTGAGGAGCTTTTGGAGCATAAGAACAAGCTGTATTTTATTCTGCCTTTGTAAGACGATTAAAATAACTCCTCTGGCATAGCTCTGGAGTGAGTACACAAGGAAAAATCCCATCTTTGTCCTCAGAGCCCCAGGGGACGTTACAGGGTTGCACCCTGCAGAACACAACCCCTTTTGCTTGTAAACACACTGAGTTATTGTCACCCACAAACAACAGCGAGGGAACCCCACCGCGTCGCTGACACTACACAGGCTGGATGTGGATCACTTCCTTTCCCTCCAGTGTTAAGCCAGAAGCCACCTCTAAGCAAACGAAGACTTGGGCTCAGTGGTGTTGGTCTTGCCTGGACCAGCACTGAATCTCCTCCAAAACTGAAGAGAATCCCTAAATCCATAGCCTGTTCCCCACTCCTTGCAGGGATGGGAATGATTCCTCAACTCTTTTCATCCCTTTTAGGCAGGAATAGCTGGCAGCCTTGGAGGCAAATTTCTTGTCTTACTCTAGACCATCCCAAATAAAGGAGGAGAGATGGAGATAGCCAAAAAAACCAGCCATACCAAATAATCATCTGGACGAATCCCAAAGAGCTCTCGGAAGTACCGGAACGCCACTGGTGCATAGGTCTTGAACCTGAAGTCAGCGTAATGGTGAGCTGGGGTGAGGTTACTTCCTTCACTGCACAGAACAGACAGGACATGAGCAGGGTTCCTGTGAGGCTATGGGGTATTTAAGATACATAAAGCCTTGTAAAGAGACAACTTAGTAACAACATCAACAACAAAACATCCTTCTTTGGCAGGACAACAAGGAAATCGGTTTGAAATTATCTCCTAAAATCTCTTTGCAGAGTGCAAGGAACAACCATGTGCCAAGCAGAACATATTGACACAGAGAATACACCTTTTAGAAGCTCAGTTTCTTCAGAGAGTTCAAGAGCTCCCATGATTAATTTCTTCCATCTCAAACACAGATTATTTTGGGGGAAAAAAAAGTCTAGATGGCCAGGGGGAAAGACAAGCATGTGGGAGGGCTAACAAACTCAGGCATGTACTGCTGCATCTTACATTGCACCTCCTTACAAACCACTGCAGGATCTCACACTTCCCACTGCTATGTTTGCATGCAATGGATGCATATTTAAAACACTTGGAGCATCCAACTCTGATCTGAAGACAGATGGAAGGTCTCTTGAAAGAAATCAGTGAGAGGAAGAGAAATAACTCATCCGTTCATTTTGTTTCTCCCATCTCTTTTACCTTGGGAAAAAAATGCTCTCCACCACGTAGAAGTCCTGCATCAGGACATCCCTCTCTGGCTTGGAGCTCAGATTGCCCACAGTATATCCAATCCCTAGCTGGATGGCTCCCTTCAGCGTGGATGAGGTGGTCTGACAGGAAGACAAGAGCAGTCAGTGAGCATTTCACAGCAGATGATCACAATAATATCCCTGTATGACAACACAGTCACATCTGACTTCTGTGGGGTCATCTCAGGCACTACATACCGCTGACCAAGTTCAACCAGCTGCTGAAGAGATGGATTAAGGCTTCCAAGTTTGCTGGTTGCATGATTACACAGTACAAGGGTGCAGCATGAATCTAAATCACATCAGTAGGTGCCAGGCCCCAACTTCTCTTCCCAACCTCTCACCTACACAAAGCTGCCACTTCCCACCCCACAGAGCCAAACCTTTTTGTAGGTGGTTTCACCAGAAGCATCAACACCTCGATGACCTATCTTCTTTCCTTGGCCAGGCTGTCCTGGTAGCGATGGTCCCTGCAATGAAAGAGCACAGCTAAAGCCCAAAGTGGAAGCTGACCTGGCTGACAAGGACAAGCAGAGCAGCACAGGCACAACCCCGCTACCCTGGGTGTAAAGGACACTGCTGGAGAGAAATCTGCAAGCAGGTGGAACTGGCA
Source organism: Laterallus jamaicensis coturniculus (assembly GCA_022605575.1). Classification (NCBI taxonomy): domain Eukaryota; kingdom Metazoa; phylum Chordata; class Aves; order Gruiformes; family Rallidae; genus Laterallus; species Laterallus jamaicensis. Next base: position 4,567,663 of record JAKCOX010000043.1, on the reverse strand, counting down.
CTGGAGAGCTTTAAAGAAAGCTGTTTGAATTATACATGTCTCAAGACAAGAAGAGTTGGAATACCCAACCACAAGAAGAGTTGGAATACCCAACCACAAGAAGAGTTGGAATACCCAACCACAAGAAGAGTTGGAATACCCAACCACAAGAAGAGTTGGAATACCCAACCACACCATCTGATACCCTCGGTACTGACTGGGCAGAGATGCTGAGCTTGGGAAAAATCTGCCTGTTTCCCAGCTGCTGAGATTCCCCTGCTGCTTGACTGTGATTTCTCACTGAGTTGAGACAGAGATGTCTTAAATCAAACAGCAAGAGAAGTTTATTCTTAAAAACCCCATGCCCTCGGATGTCACAGCAACGCCTCATGCTTCACTGGAGCAGTTAAAGACAGATAGAAGGGTCAGCACAACCTCACTCACACCAAATAACCCATTGAAGTGAGATCTCATTTGTTTACAACCCAAAGGATGAGCCTGCACAGGGTGAACCACAACCACAGCTCCTCCTGAAGTGCTGCACAGTGTTCATAGGAACACAACGACTGCTGGCACATCAGAGGGACAACAAACCTACTCCTATCCCATTCTCCTTCTCTTCTACTTCCTGAGCCTCCCTGGACCTTTTTTTTGTGCCCCTCCAGGAAGTCAGATGGCTGCTGCACCCTTTGACAAGCCAACACCAGCATATCTGCCCATGTTCCACATGGTTCCTTTTCAAGCCCAGGGCAGGGCCTCTGTACTCTGCCATGGGGCAAGGTTTCATCTGCACGCTGGCTCTCCCACCCCCCCAGCAGATCTGGAGCTGCCAGCAAGCTGCTGGTGGCATCTGGGGGGTTGTGATGTTGAAAAACAGCCAGGCTGTGACTGTTCCTTTAAGCAGCACACAAAGAGACCCAAGGTCATTTCCCCAGTGCCAGCATCACATCGCTGCCTCTTGAGTGCTGCTCAGCCCCATCTCTCAGAGCTCATGTCTGCTGCAGACAATGTTGCTCAGACTACAGAAGTCCTTTTGTGTTTTAGCTTTTAATCAAGAGCTTGTAGCTATTTCTGGGCAAACCACTTGTACTTGTGGTACTAAGGGGCAGCCTGAGTTCTCCTTCCAAAAAATCTTCCTTCCTCCTCTGGTTGAAGTATCTAGCAGAGCCAGGCTGCTCCTGAGTCCTCCTCCTGCACGCAGGGGTGATTAGCAGCCAGCTTATCCCTTCCTTGCAGCTCTGAACCCACAAGCTGGAGCCTATTACACAGCAGCTCAAGCTGTATCGTCCTGCCTCGTCATGTAGCTCATCATCATCCTCTCAAAGCGATTAACAGGCACAGGTACTGGGTAAGAGATTGCCAACATATGAAACGCAGCAGGAAAAGTCTCTTCCTGGTGCCTTGCTCTACCTGTGACTGTGTTTCCAGGGTGAGAACCAAGCAATCAACTCTGACAGAAGCTGAGCTTCCTTCCACACACATTTCTGGGGAGGAGAAAAGAAACCCAAGCAGCATATTCCTGCTGGCTTTATGGGAAGGTTTTGCTATTCATGTATACAAATGCTCCTCACCTCAGGTGAGTGATGTAAAGGGGCACATCAGAATCATAGAATCACAGATTGGTCTGAGTTGGAAGAGACCCAAGGATCACAGAGCTCCAACCCCCCTGCCACAGGCAGGGACACCAACCTCAGGCCTGGAGCTACACAAGGTTGCCCAGGGCCCCATCCAACCTGGTCTGGAACACCCCCAGACATGGGGCACCCACCCCCTCTCTGGGCAGCCTGGTCCAGCCCCTCACCACTCTCTCTGCACAGAACTTCCCCCTAAGATCCAATCTCACCCTCCCCTCCTCCAGCTTCACTCCATCCCCCTTGTCCTGCCAGTCTCTGCCCTTGAACAAGCTGATTCCCCTCCTGTTCCTCTGCTCCCTCCAGGCACTGGCAGGCTGCAATGAGGTCCCCCCACAGCCTTCTCTTCTCCAGGCTGACCCAGCCCAGCTCCCTCAACCTCTCTCCAGAGGGGAGCTGCTCCAGCCCTCTGAGCATCTCCCTGGCTCCTCTGACCCCTCTCCAACAGCCCCACATCTTCCTGGTATTGGGGTCCCAGCTCTGGACAGAAATTTAGAGCAAACAAAAATCATTTGAACGTGGTGCCCTGAACCAAGAGCGTGGGCTTCAGGGAACAGCTTTTAGGCACAGATCCTCCTACTAGATTCCCTGCTGCCAACTGCAGAGTTTTGCTCCAGAAGGTAACAGTGATTCAGCAACCTGGATTATATGTGAGAGAAGATCAGTCCCTCGGGATGTACCCCTGGTTTATGGCTTCACACATCACTTCGACTCCCAGGAGTATGTGAGACCCCACACAAGAGCCCTGGAGATTCCCAAGACATGGATTCTCCATCCATCACTCTCAGGTGCCTCCAGCTGCTTACAGACATCACAGATCACACAGCTCAAACTGGCCACATCATGGATATAATCCCTTCACATCCCCTCTGTGATCATGGTGTATGCCAACACAGGCACTCCAGAGACCTGCCACTGATTTTCATTCTCCCAAATCCGAGATATCAAATTTCCAGCAATCTTAAATGGGTTTTAAAATCAAGATTGGCTCAAAAAAAGTCAGGCAGGAGTGTTTTCTAGAGCTCTGTGTTCTCATTTCTCAACATGGGATTTTTGAGGCCAGCTTTACACATCTCACCTCAGTGATGGCAGTCTTCTTCAGTCCCAGACCTAAGGAGAGAAGAGAAAAGCATCAGTAAAAGTAGGGATATCATTAAAAAAAAACACCCCAAAACAAACCACTGAGGAAATACCCATATGCTTTGCTCTTTCAAGCCAGCTGGGAAGTTTTTTAAGCAGCTGGTTTTGCTCAGTTTTCAGTTTCACCAGAGCAGGAGGCTGAAGTTATATGGGTCACCTGAACAATTTCATATTCAGAAGCACAAAGAAGCATGATTTTTCCTAGCAGTCATGTTTCCTAGAGGCTTCAGGAGAGGGTTCTTGCAAATCCCTGCTGCACCATAAGTAATAGGTCTGTGCTGCACTGAAGCTTCGGTTACATGCAAAAGCCCAGAGAGACACTTATGAAGCTGCTTTCCAGCCACTCAGAAGGCACTTGACGAACTATATTGATAATTGAATCTATTTATAGAATCCAAGGTCCAAATATATCACAAAAATGAATGCATCATTTATCTCCAGCACTGCCTTTGGGAGAAGCCACCATTACTCTGTTCCAGTGAACGGGGAGAAATCAGCATTTTGCCTCAGGCTTCTGGAGCCATAGGCAGGGGCAGCAGCAGGGGCATGAGCCCTCCTCTAGCACAAGCCCAAGTTTGAAGCAGCTCCTTATTTTTAGGCAACAGGCTCCTGCCCAGACCCTTGCATCTGGGACCACCTCTGGAGAGCCACCATGAACAAGGATCAAGACCCGATGAAGAAGAGCAGCTTCCCGCCCCATCCCAGCAGGACAACATCCCCCACCAAGGCAGCTCCCCAGCCTCCCCAACCAGTTATGAGGTCAGCCCAGTTGCTGGGAGAGAAGCCCTCGTGCAAAGAATGCAAATCCAAGCAATAGATGTAGGATCACCTGTTCAAGGGAGGAACCTGTCGCCCCCTGCTCCTGTCTAACACATTCCTACAGACACAGGTCATCACACAACTCACAATCCTTTAAAATGGGCTTCATTTTGCAGGAGATCAGCTAGGCTGCCCAGGGGGTGTAGAGTCTCCTTCTCTGGAGAGATTCCAGACCCATCTGGACACCGACCTGTGCAGTATGAGCTGGGGAGCTGCTTTGGCAGGGGGGTTGGACCCCAGGAGCTCTCCAGGTCCCTTCCAACCCCTACAACTCTGTGATTCTATGACTCTAACTGAGCTTGAATGCTTTGGCTGTGAAGAAGAAAGGCTTTTCCAAGGCCTCCACTTTTCCCTACTTGAGGGCAATGGGTGGATTCATAGAATGTGTAAGGTTGGAAGGGACCTTTAAAGACCATCTATTCCAATCCCCTCCAGTAAGCAGGGACATCTTCACTAGAGCAGGTCACTCAGAGCCACATCAAGCTTGACCTTGAATGTCTCCAGGGATGGGGCCTCTGCTATCTCTCTGGGCAACGTGTGCCAGTGATCTGCGCTGGGACAGGCTGCCCAGGGGGTGTGGAGTCTCTGGAGAGATTCCAGTCCCATCTGGATGCTGACCTGTGCAACCTGTCCTAGGAACCTGCTTTGGCAGGGGGGTTGGACTTGATGAGCTCTGGAGGTCCCTTCCAACCCCTACAATCCTGTGAATCTATGCAGCAGCTTGCTGGTGCACAGCTCCTCTGACTCCAGGGGAACATTCAAATAGGGGGAGGTGGGATGCTCCGGGGGGGGGGGGGGGAGCAGATGTCCAGTCCTCCCAGCTGGAGAGCAGGAAAAGTCCCAGAGGATCCAACCCAATGTTCTGCTGATTCAGTATCTCCCCTATTTGGCCAAGGAGGAACCATGGTGGTTTAACTGGGCTAACTGCTCCACCTCCTCAAAGACAAGCAGTGATGCTTCAGGGCTTGTTTCAAAAGGAGCCTGAGCAAGAAGTTGGGCATAAGAGGAGCACGATGCTCTCCAGATGACAATGGTGCCAGGAGTGCACATGATTCAGTTATATTTCAGGAAATATTTCAGACACTGGGAAGCTAAAAAAAACCCCCAATCCCAACAAAACCCCTTTGGTGGTCACAGGGGAGGTGAAACCGCTCTCAATCTGAAGTGCTGAGGTTATCTCACTGCCCCAGCCTGAGCAAACTGGTGATCTTCTGGTGTACAATGGGTTCTGCTTTGAACTGTCTGCAAAGCAATCCCCAGCCTGGCAGCACAGCCCATGTTAGCCAGGACAGGGCAGCACAGCAAGAGACACTTGGGTTTTGTTTTAAACTGTGCTCTCTGGTACCCAGGCTCACAGCAGGAACAGAACCATGGGCCTGCAGCAAGGGTCTGAAATCCTGCTCCCTCTGTGTGAGCTGTGCTGCACAGCCCCATCCCACACAGGAGGATGGGGTGAGTAGGGTGGGACCCCCTCACCAGCACACAGCAGCTCCCTCTATCACCCACCGTGCTTGCACATCCCTCAGCCCAGGGGCCACTGTGATGGGCAACATAAAACCCCATCAGTCCCTCCTGCTCTTCAGGCCGCCGCCAGCTCAAGCTCCACACATGACATCAGTTCCTTGGCCAAACCCCCTTGAGCCCATTGCCCCTTGTCCCATCTCCTGTCCCCTGGCTGAAGAGACCAGCACCCACCTCTCTACCCCTGGCCAAACTGGGCAATTCATTGTTCCAACACAGAGTCCAGCAGCAGCCATGGGAGCAGGAGGCATGGTGCTTTGGATATCAAACGTTCAGGGCATGAGAGGCAGCAGCAGCAACTTGAGACCAGAGAGGAACCCCAAATGGGAAATGCTGCTGCAGGTTGGACACTGGAAATTACTGGGAACCCAACGCAGCCGAGAGGGACCCAGGCTAGGGAGGCTGTACTGTCCCAGCCATGGCCATGACCACTCTGACTGTGCTAATCTCTTTTCTGCACTTTGTCACGAGTCCAGAGCAGGAGATTATCACAAAATTAAAGATAATTACTGCTTTCATTGCCTGCTTTTAAGTGTCTGCTGCTGTCCACGTACCAAATGGGGAATCAACACCAAATGCTTACGCGGAGGAAAAGGTACCAGAGCTGAGAAACTGGGGGTCTCCAGGAGAAACAATGCTTCAGCTGGACAAGAGCATCACCAGCAAAACCCCCTCTCCACAAAAAAAAATAACAAGAAAATACATAAACCAAATGATTTTATAAAATCAACTTGTCTAGGCAGGGAACACAAAGATCTTCTGGCTAGTTGGGACACAGCACTGGGCTGTGCTGAAATAAGCTGACAGATGGCCTTGCAAACACTGAGTGAACTCCAGCTTCAGGGGTTATAGAGCCAGGAGAGACAGCACTGGGGACTGTGGGGAGCAGGAGCTCTGCTGGGGGAAGTTTCAGCACTCCACAAGCTAGTGGAAGTGATTCTTACCCGATTTGGTGCAGCTTAGTGTATTCAGAACTGTGAGGAGCAGCTCTGGAAGGGGAACCTGGGGCTGAAAGCCCTTGCACAGGGGTTTGTGCTGCATTTCATGCACACCTGACCTGCTGCCATCAGCTCCCCTTCTCATCTGCCTATGGCTCTGAGTTGAGCCCAGCCCAACACTCCAGCTCCTCTGGAGCCTCACAGAGGAATGGTTTGGTTGTAGCGTTCGGCCACCCTCAGCTTTGATTTAACACCTATTTATTTTCATACCCAGAGTCACCAGGTTGGAAAAGACCTTTAAGATCATCGAATCCAACCAGTCCTGTCCTGTGTTAAACCAGATCCCTGAGCACCTCATCTCCCCTCTGTTCAACACCCCCAGGGAAGGGGACTCAGCCCCTCCCTGGGCAGCCTGGGCCACAGCCCCACAACTCTGCCAGGGAAGAACTTTCCCCTCCCATCTGCTCTGCCCCTGCCCTGGGGCAGCTTGAGCCCATTGCCCCTTGGCCCATCTCCTGTCCCCTGGCTGAAGAGACCAGCACCCATCTCTCTGCACCCTCTTCACTGACAGCGACACGACCCCTGCTGCAATGCCCACACCCTGCAGACTGGCATGAACTTACTCTGAACCCCCCCAGGACATTGACTGTGACACAGGGAAAGGCTCTAGAAGCCCCTCAGCCCCAATTTACTGCCCCTCACTCCTGGGCTGAGCTCAGGCTGGCAGGTGGCTCCAGCAGGAAACCCTCATCATTCCCAGGTTCGTCAGCCGGCCCCATCAGTGCGTCTGAACGCACAGCACAGGGCAGGGCTGGGAGGAGAGCAGCTCTCAGCTGCTCCAGCCCCCAGCCTCTCTAGCTGCTGCCATTAGGGACATGCAAATGATGCCAGATGTTAACAAGATTCATCAGATCTTTTGGGTTATGGATCAAACTTCACAAAACCCAGAAAACATTGCCCCCACTGTCCACACCTTCAAAGAACCACAGACTGGTCTGGGTTGGAAGGGACCCCAAGGGTCACAGAGCTCCAACCCCCTGCCACAGGCAGGGACACCAACCTCAGGCCTGGAGCTACACAAGGTTGCCCAGGGCCCCATCCAACCTGGCCTGGAACATCCCCAGACACGGGGCACCCACCCCCTCTCTGGGCAGCCTGTTCCAGCCCCTCACCACTCTCTCTGTAAAGAACTTCCCCCTACGATCCAATCTAACCCTTCCTTCCTATAACTTTCCTTCATCTGGGTTTAAGTTAAAAACATGAGGTTCATGTTTCATTTATACACAGAGAATAATTTTTTTAAAGAAAAACCTAATCAAGGGGAGTTAAAAGAAGTCACTTGGTGCTCTCCAAGCCAGGCAATGCAAGGTGACCAGCAGAACACCTTCATCCTGGGAAGAGCCATGGAAAGCCTCCAGCCACTGAGGAGGAGCTGCTTAGGAAAGTTTACAATCATCCAGCAGAAACCTCTTTGAGGCCTGAGAAAGGAGCCTTACAAAGAAGACAGATGTATATACACGTGTGTGTGTTTATAAATAATTACTTGATGCTTTACCAGCTCTACAGAAGTCCAAGTGAGTTTCAATAACGGGTAATTTATCTGGGATCCTTTCTCTGGTCAGAGGGTGCTGCGTTGTTAATAAAACCTTCATTCTAGGACACTGTTTACTGGGAGACACACAACAGGACCACAACTAAAAATACCTCAGACTACCAACAGGATGGAAGCTGGAGGCTGTACCAATGGGATCCCTCCCAAAAACCTGAGGCACTGGAGGCTCTGCTGGTTGCTCCCAGTCAGGGCAGCAGGAATTGCAATCAAACATGACTAGTTTTCAAAGCACAGCTCTCCAAAAGCCCCTGACCAGCACTTACAGTGGGTGTTTTGGTTCTGTTTTTAAACTACTGAGGTGACAGCAGCCCTTTCACAACTGGTGTTTAATATTAACCCAGCGTAATCACAGCATCAGTGAGTGTGTTGGGTTGGGAGGGACCTTTAAAGCCATCCAGTGCCACCCCTGCAGTGAGCAGGGACACCTTTAACTAGAGCAGGCTGCTCAGAGCTTCATCCACCCTGACCCTGAGTGCCAAGGAGCTGGCAGCCCAGGGCAGTCAGAGCAGACAGGACATGACAGCAACCAGAAACCAGACTCTCAGCAAACTCCTGGAAAAGGCAGTTCTTTCCCAGTTGCCCTTCTTGGGCACCCAGGACGCCCAACTTCTGATCATTAAAGACATTTTCTTCCCATAACACAACACATCCTTGAAAGAGCCCAGCACAGGGTGACCAAGGTGATGGAGGGAGTGGAACCCCTTCCTGATGAGGAGAGGCTGAGGGAGCTGGGGCTGTTTAGCCTGGAGAAGAGGAGCCTGAGGGGTGACCTCATTAATGTCTGTAAATATGTAAAGGGTGAGAGTCAGGAGGAGGGAGCCAGGCTCTGCTCAGGGATGGGACAAGGGGCAATGGGTGCAAACTGGAGCAGAGGAGCTTCCATGTGAACATGGGGAGGAACTTCTTCCCTGTGAGGGTGCTGGAGCCCTGGGCCAGGCTGCCCAGAGAGGTTGTGGAGTCTCCTTCTCTGGAGACATCCAATCCCCACCTGGATGTGTTCCTGTGGGATTGAGTCTGGGTGATCCTGCTCTGGCAGGGGGTTGGACTAGATGATCTATTGAGGTCCCTTCCAACCCCAAACACTGTGTGTGTGTGTGTGTGTGATTTGGACCAGGATGAGAGACATCAAGTAAGCCCCAATGCCAAATAAAAAGTCTGGGGCTTTTCCCCCCCTAAATGCAGCATCTCTCAGCAGAAAGAGCTGTAGGCAATGGTCCTGGGCATGGACAGCTGCTTCTGCCATCAGAGAGCTTGTAGAAATAATAAAGCAATCTGAGATCAAGTCTGCTTGTTATATAGAATCTAAATATACCCTTGATACCAAAATGTACCCTTTTAGCCACGGAGCACTGAATGATTTTGGGGACCATCTACACACAATGTGTGCTGAGCACAATCTGAACTCGTGTCCCTCACCAGTTAGTCCCAGCTAAAACAGGCCCCATCCTTACTGGCAAGCACGGCAAGGGGAGGAGAGACCCTGCACCCATCACCCGCAGCACAGGGAGCTCCATGTTCCTCAGGACTGCTTGGTCACCATCCAAAGTCCAGCAGATATTTGCAGATGGATAGAAATGCAGGCAGCATTCAAACCAGACTTCCAGGAGCAGCTAGAGAGCTGTAATCCCATTTAATCCCACCTCAGCTCTCCTCCCTGTCCTCTGCTCCTGCTTGCTGCCCACGCCAGCTCCGTGCCGCGTGTCACCGTCCCCAGCACACAGGAACCACCTCCACTCTGTGAGGGGAAGATGACATTGGCAAAGCATGGTCTGCTGCACCAACTCTACGTGCCATGCTCTCTTCCTGTGCCCTTTGTCTCGTTTATTTGAGCATAAACTCGTTAGGGGCTGAAGGGAAGAGCTCGATGTGGGGGGGAGGCAGGACGGGGCCTCAAGGCTCTGCTGTGACACCTGCCCTGTAGCAGCCACACAGCTCCCCTCCACCCTCAGCAGTTTCTACCTCCAAGCTCTTCAATGAACCCGAGGTGGGTGGGCTGCAGGAAGCCCCCAGCTTCCCCCTCCACAGAATCACAGAGTTGTAGGGGTTGGAAGGGACCTCGAGAGATCATGGGGTCCAACCCCCCTGGACACAACACTCCAGCTGGGGCCTGAGCAGGGCAGAGCAGAGGGGGAGGATCCCCTCCTGTGACCTGCTGCCCACACTCCTCCTGATGCCCCCAGGATCCCATTGTCTCTCTCAGCCCCAGGGCACACTGCTGCCTCATGGCCACCCTGTCACCCACCAGCACCCCCAGCTCCTTCTCCACAGAGCTCCTCTCCAGCAGCTCCCCCCCAGCCTGTCCTGATTCCAGCAGTTGTTCCTCCCCAGGGGCCAGACTCTCCACTTGCTGTTGTTGAATCTCCTCTGGTCTCTCCCTGCCCAGCTCTCCAGCCTGGCCAGGGCTCTGGATGGCAGCGCAGTGTCCTGCCTGGCAGCCACCCCTCCCAGCTCTGGATCCTCAGCACTTGCTGAGAGTGGGTGCTGTTCCCTCATCAAGGTGTCAATGAAGATATTAAACAGGACTGGACCCAACACTGAGCCCTGGGGACACCACTGGCCACAGGCCTCCAGGTTTGTTTGGGGGTTTTGAACCCCAAACCCCAGCAGCTCCCTCGCTGCTCCCCAGGGGACAAAGCAATATGAGCCCTGAACTACACACAGCCCAGTGAGGGCTGCTCAACGCCAAGCATCCAGCATCACCCCTGTGAAGGGCTGCCACAAAGGGATGGTTCCACAGCACAGGCACCCACCAGCCTATTTAATTTTTGCTTTTTATGCAGAAACTCTTTTCCATCTCCAAATCTCTGGCTCCAGCTCAGGAGGCAGGGCAGAAACTGAAGATGCAGGCGGTGAGTTAACACCTTCCTCCCTCGGCTGCAGGTGCGGAAGCGTGTCCCGGGGTGCAGCCCTCCTCCTCGGGGAGCCACGCTGCTGAGCCAGGACATACCATGCTAAAACGTTTCCTTGACAACTCCCCAGAAAAGTGCTTCCAGCACAGAAGCCCAATTACAGTGAGGAACAAGCAGGACAAGACCAGGGAAATGAAATTTAAAAAGGGACTGATTTGTTTGCTTGTCTCAGATCAGCTGCACAGAGGAAAAAAAAAAAACTAATAAAAAAAAAGAAGAAAAAAAAAAGGACCATTTGCGAGCTCCTAGCCCAAACTGTGTGACACAGCCAACAAGAAAAACAACCCCAAAATCTCATCAAGAGAGGCACACAAACAATAGCTGACACCCAGCAGCGGAAAAGGCTGCAGCAGTTTGGCTCTGTCATTATGCAATCCAGTGCGATGCTCGGGCAAACAGCTGCTAGATGGGGAAGGTGCAGTGTTATCTGAACACAGTGTTCCTGCTCCCTTCCACGCCACTGGTCACAGGAGGATTGTGAGTGGAACAGCACACGCTCCTCGGCACGTCCAGAGCGGCCAGGCACATGTGGGTGGTGGGGACAGAGAGGTGAGATGCTCCCAAGGTCAGGGACCCCGGCGGCGGCATTGGAGACGCCAGCCTCTGGCTTCTCTCTTTATTACAACCTTCATGTCCAATTCTGTCTACCAGAATTCATAGTGAAGCTTGATTAGGAGTAATTAGAGAGCAAACAACACGGCAGGAAGCGTAACCTCTGCAGGACTGAGCCAGCTCTCTGTACCTGTGATGACATCCAGGCACAGCGGCACCACCTTAAAACCACAGTGCCTATTTTGTGCAAGGTCATAAAAGGCCAAGGGACTTTGAAGTCACATTCCTCGTAATTAGAAGAGCCAGAGCAACACCCAGTTGTCCCCTTACCTCTGCTCAAGGGTAAGGACAAGTCTGGCATCCCCTAATAGCAGGTCCCAACCCAGCAACACAGCCCATGGGAGCATCTCCTGGCTTCCAGGAGAGCAGGAAGACAAGGAGCATCCTATCACCTTTCTAGTTGTGTTGCAAAAACAACAGGGACCTGGATGACCTCAGGCAGCCCCTGGGACTCTCTGTGTGTCCAGATGGAGTTGTCAGTTGCCACGAGATCCCAGAGAGCCATTTCCCACCCCAGGTCAGAGTAGCACAAGACAGCTTTGCTAAGGCTCAGTCCAGAAGTCACTTCCCTCCTTTGTCTGCTGAGCACCACTGTCTCCCTGCATGCTGAGAAGCAGGATTCGGCACTTCTAACTCATGCAGCATCCCCAGCATCCCACCTGTGGGCAGGGAGAGAACACTCAGCTGCATCCACTGTGCTGCTACTCTCCAGGGACCACTAATAAAGAAGGACAAGCACAAGCTGACTAATCTGAGGTTACACACTGCTTGCCAGGGCCAGAGCAGTTATTCTGCCCCAAATACAGGAGGTTCGCAGTGGAGAAGGGCTTTTAGCTGCATGAGGCTTACCAGCAGACCTCCACACCTCCCAGATAGGTAGGGATTAGCACTGCTGGAGGTTCTCCTCCACCATCAAACCTTTGTGAGGTCCCTCTGCAACTCACCTTCACTGTGAGGATGGTACCAGGCACTGGACAAGGAATCGGTGGCTGGGATAAAGGATAACTTCCCTGTAGCCAATCCCAGAACTTTTGAAGCTGATAAATAGCACAAGATGTTGTGACTGAGAGGGCAAAAACCCCTTTAACCTCTGTAATCCTCTGAAGGATCTCAACCTTTCTTGGGAGAGCACTGGCAATTCAAAGCCACCATTCATGCTGCTCGTAAGAGCAGCACAGCAGGTACACAGAGTGCAGGATTGCAAGACAAACCATTCCCCCTAAATTCTCTCCCAGCCCTTTCTCACAAAGGGATCTGCAGCTAAAGGAAGTCAGCACCTCTGACCTAGGAGGGTCAGCTTGTCACATAACACCTATAGAAGACACTTTTAAACGTAGAAGTGATAAACAGGGAGCTCACTCCCCTTGCTCATTCACCATCAAGGATTAATCCTCAGACTAAGTCATGTTAAAACAGAAGAATGCCACTCAGGGAAGAAAACTGCCTCCCCAAATTTTCCATTTTCTGACCCTTCTAAAAGACATGTCCAAGTGCAGTTACTACAGTCACAGCAGGTAAAGAAATCCACCTGAAGTCTCACAGCAACCACCTCCCACTACACCAGGACATAGGGACAACACCACAGTGAGCAGACCTGAAACTGGGGAAGCTCAGCATCCCAACTGACTGCAAGCTCCAAGGGAAAAACAACTGCTTTATCTGCAGGCCACCCTACACAAGTGATCCTGAACACACACCTGGCTTTTTAAGGAGTGGGGGTATTTCCTGATTTACTCCGTAGCCAAAGCTGCTCAGGTAAATCCTTTAAGATCCTCTCACTAATGTCACTTGACAAGAGATTTTCTGGGGGGGGCTCCAACCCTGAAGCCTTGAAAGGGGATTTCAGAATGGGGCCACGTACAACATGCGTCACCCAATCTAAAGTCCTTTTGCTGGGCTGCTCACAGCAGGTTGAGTAACCTCTCCTTCCCAAAAAGCTTCCAGGCTGCTGTGGGTGCTGCTGCCAACACTGCACCCCCCCCCCCACAGACCTATAGAGGGATTTGCATCAGGCCGCTGAGGACAAGCTCTGGGTGGGAGAGGAGATGTGGGAAATGGGTAATTTTACCTGTTTCAAACAGTCAAAAGCATCAGGTTGAATTTCTGGGTGTGTTTTTGAGGCTGGGTTTGTGATACAGCCCTGCAAAGAGCGTGCCCTCCACACAGCACAGAGCTTTTGAGCTGACCAGGTCCCACTAAAGACATGCAGGAAAGACCAGTAATAGATCTTCATTGACACCTTGCTGAGGGAACAGCACCCACCCTCAGCAAGTGCTGAGGATCCAGAGCTGGGAGGGGTGGCTGACAGGCAGGACACTGCGCTGCCATCCAGAGCCCTGGCCAGGCTGGAGAGCTGGGCAGGGAGAGACCAGAGGAGATTCAACAACAGCAAGTGGAGAGTCTGGCCCCTGGGGAGGAACAACTGCTGGAATCAGGACAGGCTGGGGGGGAGCTGCTGGAGAGAAGCTCTGTGGAGAAGGAGCTGGGGGTGCTGGTGGGTGACAGGGTGGCCATGAGCCAGCAGTGTGCCCTGGGGCTGAGAGAGACAATGGGATCCTGGGGGCATCAGGAGGAGTGTGGGCAGCAGGTCACAGGAGGGGATCCTCCCCCTCTGCTCTGCCCTGCTCAGGCCCCACCTGGAGTGTTGTGTCCAGTGCTGGGCTCCCTGGGATCAAACAGCCAGGGATCTCCTGGAGAGAGTCCAGAGGAGGCTGAGGAGATGCTGAAGGGCCTGGAGCATCTCCCCTGGGAGGAAAGGCTGAGAGAGCTGGGGCTGTTCAGCCTGGAGAGAAGAAGACTCAGGGGGGACCTAATCAATGTCTATCAATATCTGAAGGATGGGCTGCAGGGGGAATTTCAGTGTCTGTGGGGACAGGACAAGGGGCAATGGCTGCAAATTGGAGCACAGGGAGTTCCACAGCAACATGGGGAGGAACTTTTCCCCAGTGAGGGTGAGGGAGCCCTGGGACAGGCTGCCCAGGGGGTGTGGAGTCTCCTTCTCTGGAGAGATTCCAGCCCCATCTGGACACCGACCTGTGCAGTATGAGCTGGGGAGCTGCTTTGGCAGGGGGGTTGGACCCCAGGAGCTCTCCAGGTCCCTTCCAACCCCTACAACTCTGTGATTGTGTGATCTTTGTTCAAGGCCTGCTTCTAAATAAACCCAAGCTTCTGCTGCTTTGCTAACTAGAAATTAAGCTCTCCAGCTGCACACATGGCTCATCAGAGCTTGTTCAGCACCAAGCTATCAGAGATTTCACAGCCTCATTCAAAATTAACCACCCCAACTCACATGCAGCCGGTGTTTCGCTGCTCCCCATGAGCCTGTCCCCTGCCCTCAGCACAGCACCCGGCCACCCACACTGCCTGCACCACACACCATCCACACTCCACAGCAAATCCCAGAATCCCAGACTGATGGGGCTGTCAAGGACCTGTGGAGCTCCCCCAGTCCCACCCCTGCCAGAGCAGGGTCCCCTCGAGCAGGCTGCACAGCACAGTGCCCAGGATCACAGGGTTTGAGTGTCTCCAGAGATGGAGACTCCCCAACCTCTCTGGGCAGCCTGGCCCAGGGCTCTGCCACCCTCCCAGCAAAGAAGTTCCTCCTCAGGCTCAGGTGGAACCTCCTCTGCTCCAGTCTGTGCCCACGGCCCCTTGTCCTGTCCCTGGGCCCCCTGAACACAGAGTGACCCCTCCTCCTGAGCCCACCCCTCAGGGGTTTCTCAGCACTGAGCAGATCCCCCTCAGCCTTCTCTTCTCCAGGCTGAGCAGCCCCGAGTCCCTCAGCCTCTCTGTGCCAGAGAGATGTCCTGGTGCCCTCAGCATCCCCACAGCCCTTTGCTGTCCCCTCTCCAGGATCACCCTGTCCTTGCTGCCCCAGGGAGCCCAGCACAGCACACACTGCTCCCAATGGGGCCTCCCTGGGGCAGAGCAGAGGGGCAGGAGAACCTCCCTGACCTGCTGCCCACACTTCTCTTGATACCCCCTGGGTTGCCGTTGGCTTTCTTGGCCCAAGGGCACATTGTTGGTCATGGACAACACCTTCTCTCTCCCCCAATGGCAGGGACTGCTTCCCTGGAGGGGCACCCAGCCTCCAGACCTCCCTCACAGTGGAGTTCTGTGACCAAAGGTCCTCCCACAGCAGCTCCAGACAGACCACGTACCTGTGTGTGAGACTGGGGAAGGACCTTTTGGGGGAAGCAAGGCCTGGGGGGCTGTAGGTTTGGAATAAATTTAAATTCCTGCTCACCAGCTTGTTCTTTTCCCACCAGCTTTGTTAGGCCACTTCTGCTCTCTGTGGCTCGTGTGCTCCTGCTTGGCTCTACCAAAGGCACCTGAACAGATGGAACAAAACAAGCCAGAGCACAACAAGCTCAAAAGATGAAGTGTGCTGCCAAAAACCCAACTCAAAGTTTCAGCAAGTAGTCCCTTCTCTCCCTGGGCTGCTGGCTGTAGCATGGCAGCATGACTCAGCTCAGCTGAAAACAAGTTCCTTCAAAAATAAAGAGATTTGTAAAAACACTCCTAGAGCTCTGAGCAGGACATAAAATGGGTGAGATGTGTGGATGGCCCAGAAGAGAGAACCTGGTGCCTACACTGGCCTACAAGGACATTTCAGTTGCACTACACTGATGATCATGGACAACTTGCTTTGATATAGATGACCAGAAGCTGAAGGATGGGCTCTGTCTGGCAGACCTACAGCCTGTTCAAATGCTATGTCAGTGAAGCTGCTCCTGCAACCCAGCCTGGAGGATCCACACTTAAGGGCTGAGCCAGGCATCTGTTTCTGTTTTACACTGCAGCTGTGTCCACTGAGCTCTGGAGCACAAGGAGGACATGGACCTCTTGGAGTGGATCCAGAGGAGGCCACAAAAATGATCCAAGGGCAGGAGCACCTCTCCTACAAAGCCAGGCTGAGAGAGTTGGGCTGGCTCAGCCTGGAGAAGAGAAGGCTGTGGGGAGACCTCTGAGCCCCTTCCAGCCCCTGAGGGACCCACAGGAAAGCTGGGCAGGGCTGTTGGTAAGGGCAGGGAGCGATGGGATGAGGGGTGATGGGTTAAACTAGAGCAGGGCAGGGTTAGATGAGACCTGAGGAAGAAGTTCTTCCCTCTGAGGGTGGGGAGACCCTGGCCCAGGCTGCCCAGAGAGGTGGAGGAGGCCCCATCCCTGGAGACACTCAGGGTCAGGGTGGATGAAGCTCTGAGCAACCTGCTCTAGCTAAAGGTGTCCCTGCTCTCTGCATGGGTGGGATTGGATGGCTCTAAAGGTCCCTCCCAACCCAACAGTCTGGGATTCAATGATTTATTTACTCATTTGAGAACAAGCTCTGCTCCAGGCTATGCACAGGTCCGTGTCCAAACCAAAGATGCAAAAGAACAAAGAGTAAAACCCAAAGGAGCACTTTGGAACCTGAAGAGCTGCAGCACTGCTCATCCCCAAACTCCCAAAGGCATCTGAGGTGCTAAGGACACTTCACATTCCTGGTGATGCCATGAGCCCTTCTGCAAGCAGCAGCATTGTTTTGGGTTCAGAGGAATGGAGACCACGGTCAGTGGGTGCTGACCTTACCCTGAGGATCCTGTGCTTGCAGGGGATACAAGAGCAGCCATGGTCTTTCTGAAGTGTCTTTCACAGGTTTTAGACCAATTTTGACAGCAGACTTACTGGGTGAGAGAAAACCAGTTAGCATGGAGCTGAACCACAGCCCTGAACCAATTAACTCCTGAGCCCTTCTCAGGGCTTCATTCAACATCAGCCTGACAGGAGGAAATGCTGGGGATGCCCTTTGAGGAATGGGTATGAAGGAACTCAAGACAGCAGCATGCAGTGAACCTCAGGCTAGCACAGCTCACCTACATAGGAGAACCACCCAGGACCCTTCATACTGTTGGTGGAGACTTTACTAAAACCAGAAGTGAAAGAGCTCCCCCCCAAAGGGTGATCAGCCACACACTCTGCCACTGACTGGGGAGGAGTGAGGGACACTGGGCTCAGAAAGAAACAGAAACCACAGCCAGGCTCTGAGAAGCATCTCCAGGAGGACAAGCCAGCTCAGGCTTCCCTTCCCAGCTCAGCTGCAGGGACCTGCTGCTGGCTCTGCGGGGTTGGGTAGGGATGGGTGCGGTAACACCGGCCAACAGCCACCTAACAGCTCTTGCTGGGGAACCCAAGACACCCAGCACTGGCATGGGACATCCCATGGCCTAAACACTGCATCTCCTGGCTCCCAATCCAGTCATCTTCCTGCAGCTCAGATGGCTCAAGCCTTCCTACCCATACCCACCCCACAGCAGGGCTCCCCCAGCCTCCTCAGGGAGATTTTAATGGGCCAGTTACTGTCACAGAGCACAACAAAGTGGGAGGCAGGAGGCTTAGAGCAGGCAGGCATCGATGGCTCTCCATGGGCAGAGAAAAAGGCAGGTCTGATGGAGCAGAACCAGCCCACAGGTACTGCAGTGTCATTTAAGGATGGACCTGGTCAAGGTTTAGGATGGAGAAACACCTCTCAGCTTCCCCTTCACCAAAACGGGTGTGTGGGTATTGCCAGGACTTACAGACAGGCAGCCTGTAATGCAAAGGTGTTTGGAAACTGGGATTGAGCCAAACCAACCATAAACAGGAGCCTGAACAGGAAACATGAATTGACCCACAGCACTGCTGCTCCTGCCTGTAACATGTTCCTTTTCCCTGGAGACAAGCAGCTGCTGTTCAGACACAGCCCAGCCCTCCCACAGGCCTTGGATTATGTCAGTTTTCACCCCACCTCACCCTTACAGATTTGTTTTTCACCCCACCTCATAGGAAAATCTGCATTTAAATTTCATCTGCCCTGCTCAGGCCCCAGCTGGAGTGTTGTGTCCAGTGCTGGGCTCCCTGGGATCAAACAGCCAGGGATCTTCTGGAGAGAGTCCAGAGGAGGCTGAGGAGATGCTGAAGGGCCTGGAGCATCTCCCCTGGGAGCAAAGGCTGGGCGAGCTGGGGCTGTTCAGCCTGGAGAGAAGAAGACTGAGGGGGGACCTAATCAATGTTTATCAATATCTGAAGGATGGGGTGCAGGGGGAATTGGCCAGCCCCTTTTCAGTGTCTGTGGGGACAGGACAAGGGGCAATGGCTGCAAATTGGAGCACAGGGAGTTCCACACCAACATGGGGAAGAACTTTTCCCCAGTGAGGGTGAGGGAGCCCTGGGACAGGCTGCCCAGGGGGTGTGGAGTCTCCTTCTCTGGAGAGATTCCAGCCCCATCTGGACACCGACCTGTGTGCCCTGTCCCAGGGACCCTGCTTTGGCAGGGATAGACCCCATGGGCTCTGGAGTCCCTTCCAACCCCTATAATTCTGTGATTTCTTCAGATACCCTGAAAATCCACCTTGTTCCTTCAGGCTACAGTTTGCTCTTCCTGCACTCAGCCTTTTCAGTTTAGAGAAAAAAAAAAAAAGAGACTGAAAATGAAACCAATTGTTCCTGGGTTTTAAAGCCTGGGAGCTGGGGAAGCCATAGCACCTGAGATCAGGTATAAACCTTAAATCTCAGCAGCTCACAAAACCTTATGCACTGTCATCTTACCAATACAAAACCAGAGCTGGTACCTATTCACTGAAGTTCCTCCCAAACTGCAACATCCTTGGCAGCTGATGGAGCCATGACAAGCAGTCTGGTGCCAGCACTTCATCCCAAGAGGGTCTTCAATTTAATACCAGCCTATATGGGCCAGCTCTGCTGGATGTATATGATGGACAAGCTGGTTTATTATGCCAAAGCAAAACAGGTAAGGCAATTGCTGTCTTGAACTGAAACATAACCAAAGCACACAGCCTTTTTGCTTCATTTTAAAGACACTCCCATGATGATCAGGACTTTGAGGGTCTCCTCAAAGGAGCTGCAGTGAAGACTGCAATTAGGCACAGGAAAGGCCTGGGGCTGGTCCATGAAGAAGCTGTAGAAGCAATTAGCAGTTTCAGCATCTTGGCTGCTTGAGTTTATTTTCTTTAATAAGCATTTTCTGGCACTACCAGTCCAGAAGGCTCTTTCTCAAAGGAGCGTCCTAGATAGTTAATCCCCCAGTGACTCCTGTTTAATACTGAAGTGAAACCAAACAGCCCAACACAAGGAAGATGTGGGGCTGTTGGAGAGGGGTCAGAGGAGCCACGGAGATGCTCAGAGGGCTGGAGCAGCTCCCCTCTGGAGAGAGGCTGAGGGAGCTGGGATGGCTCAGCCTGGAGAAGAGAAGGCTGTGGGGGGACCTCATTGCAGCCTGCCAGTGCCTGGAGGGAGCAGAGGAACAGGAGGGGAATCAGCTTGTTCAAGGGCAGAGACTGGCAGGACGAGGGGGATGGAGTGAAGCTGGAGGAGGGAAGGGTGAGATTGGATCTTAGGGGGAAGTTCTGTGCAGAGAGAGTGGTGAGGGGCTGGAACAGGCTGCCCAGAGAGGGGGTGGGTGCCTTGTCCCTGGGGGTGTTCCAGGCCAGGTTGGATGGGGCCCTGGGCAACCTTGTGTAGCTCCAGGCCTGAGGTTGGTGTCCCTGCCTGTGGCAGGGGGTTGGAGCTCTATGATCCTTGGAGTCCCTTCCAACCCTTGCCATTCTATGATCCTCTGAGAGCAAGGTGGAGAAAGACCAGGTCATCACTTCCTTTCCATCAAAAGTAATTTAAGGTTGAAGAGATGCTGCTTTGAGAGGAAGTATCCTGGAATTAAAATAAGCAGTGTGCCTACCAAAAGCTCCAAAACACAGCACAATAATGTACCCCTCCCCCCCCAGAAAGGCTTAATTATCTCCTAACATAAGTTAGCATTACAGGAGAAATTAAGCAAAGGCAATTGTTAGCCCTGCAGATTTCAGTTCTGATCATGGAACAAACTGTCCTTACCTCCACAAAAATTATCCTATAACATGTGTTATTTAAACCCACAAATAATCACCACCTGTTAGGCCAAACTGAAACACTCTGCCTTATTTCTGGATTCCACCTAGGCAAGCGTCTGCCCTGGAACTGAAGAGCATCGTCATCATCGAACACTGACAAGCACAGCTTTGAGACTGTGTAATTTTGTGCTGCCTTTTGATCCTGCTTTGAAGTTAGGGACTGTTTTACATCTCTATAGCTTGCATTTCTGCCAGGGAATTGATGCAGTTTTCTACGCTGCCCCCATCAACACTCATCCAGACAGATGGTGAGAGCAGCACCGAATACATACAGAGAGGGAAACTGTCATTTTAAAGATGACACCCATTTAAAAAGTGACATTTCAAGGGAAGACAAGCAGTTTCAGGTATGACACCTGCCCTGTCAGCAGCGTGTGGGACTCCTGAACACACTACTCCTTCCTCCTGGCCTGGGGATGTGGATGCTGCAGGACAGGAACAGTGTGAAATCAAGGAGAGGGAACCAGGAGTCACATCAGCATCTAAATGGAGCGGCTGACTGCATGAAGTGCCATCAGGCACACGTTCAGGAAGGAGCACTCGGCTAGATGAGGATTTTCAGCCAGCTGCCTCCCTTTGAAAAGTGCAGAGATGGACAATTTCACTTGGAAAAACCCACAGAATTTGGGCCATCAGATGAACAGAGAGACTACAGCAAGAGAACCACTGCAGCAGCTCAGCTCTGGCACCGGCTGCTGTATCCTGCCCACACTAGAGGCTTGGTTAATATTTTGCTTGTGCTACTGCCCAGGTCACAGAAAGCACCAAACACAAGAAAACATTAAGCCATGGGCAAATCTTTGCAGTCTTTAGAGCAGTTCACAAAGGACCAGCACTGTGTGTTTGGGTTTTCCCTCTCCACACATGCTATCAGTGTGGCAAAGCCAGTGTGAGCTTCAGTTCCCAACTCCAAGCTTAGAATAGAGCTGGGCATTCTGCAGGAAGAAACCAGACCACTCGACAGGTGGCACTGGGAGACTCCAGCTAATCACCTTCCTTTTACTTTGTAAAAGAAAACCTTGTGTTCCTGGGCTTCATGCCAAGCCTGAAGGCTTTTCCTTCAATCCTTCAGATCTTCAGGGCATCGAGTAAAATCAATGAGCAGAGACGACGCTTGTCCAAAGT
Source organism: Laterallus jamaicensis coturniculus (assembly GCA_022605575.1). Lineage (NCBI taxonomy): Eukaryota > Metazoa > Chordata > Aves > Gruiformes > Rallidae > Laterallus > Laterallus jamaicensis. The sequence continues at coordinate 4,546,456 of JAKCOX010000043.1, read as the reverse complement.
TGAGCTACCAGCTTCTGCGTGGCCAAATGCTGACATGGTCCAGCTCCCTCTCTGCTCTGCCCTCCCCCAGCTGGATCCTGTGTCCAGAGCTGGGGCCCAACACAAGGAAGATGTGGGGCTGTTGGAGAGGGGTCTGAGGAGCCACGGAGATGCTCAGAGGGCTGGAGCAGCTCCCCTCTGGAGAGAGGCTGAGGGAGCTGGGCTGGCTCAGCCTGGAGAAGAGAAGGCTGTGGGGGGACCTCATTGCAGCCTGCCAGTGCCTGGAGGGAGCAGAGGAACAGGAGGGGAATCAGCTTGTTCAAGGGCAGAGACTGGCAGGACAAGGGGGATGGAGTGAAGCTGGAGGAGGGGAGGGTGAGATTGGATCTGAGGGGGAAGTTCTGTGCAGAGAGAGTGGTGAGGGGCTGGACCAGGTTGCCCAGAGAGGGGGTGGGTGCCCCGTGTCTGGGGGTGTTCCAGGCCAGGTTGGCTGGGGCCCTGGGCAACCTTGTGTAGCTCCAGGCCTGAGGTTGGTGTCCCTGCCTGTGGCAGGGAGGTTGGAGCTCTGTGATCCTTGGCGTCCCCCAGCCCAGTCTGTGATTCTATGAAGCTGTAACAGAACTGAATGGGCTCTGAGAGCAGAAAACCAGCTGTAACCCCCCCCCCCCAGATCTTCCAGACTGTATCGATACACCCAGTGAGCAGCACAAACCGCCGCTGGCGTTTCCATCGCATCGATAAGATGGGCTGGTTTAAAGCACAGCAGCCTGCTGAGATCCTCACAGGGCTCTGGGAGAAATATCTTGAGCTTTGGAAAGATCTCACAAAAAAAATCTCTCAAAACTTGCCAATTCCACAAAAACACTTCTGGAGTGCTCAGAACCCTTTGTGAGAGGTATTGATGCACCAACTAAAATTGCTCCCAACACTCAAGCTGCTCAAATTGGTACAAAGTGGCTTTAATTACCTGAGCTCGTGCAGCCCTGAATGAGAAATGGAAATCCATATGTAGCTCTCTTGAACTAACTGCTGATCACCAGAGGGCTGAAAGGACTAGAATTTGAGAGGTGGTTTGCACAGGTATTCACACAGTTACTGAAGCAGTAGTGTAACTGCACCACTGCCCAACTTCAACTGGAGAAAACCCAAGGGAATAGCCAAGAGCTCAGGAGGATGCTGATAATTTCCCTTTTAAAAAAATCAGTTCCACCCACAAATCAGGAATTCCACCCTAAAAAATAACTGGCAACACCCTGAAGCCATTTGTTTCACACACAGAGACAGTGCTATTCTGCTCTACTGCTGGAGATCATACAATCACAGAGTGCTTTGGGTTGGAAGGGACCTTAAGGATCATCTAATTCCAACCCCCTGCCATGGGCAGGGACACCCTCACTAGACCAGGTTGCCCAAAGCCTTGTCTAACCTGGCCTCGAACACTTCCAGGGATAGGGCTTCCACAGCTTCCCTGGGCACCCTGTGCCAAGGCCTCCCCACCCTCAGTGTGAGGAATTTCTTCCTAAGGTCTAACCTAACCCTGTCCTCTTTCAGCTTGAAGCCATTGCCCCTTGTCCTGTCCCTGACCTCCTGGGGAACAGCCCATCTCCCACTTTCCTGTAGGATGCCATGAAGTATTGTTAGGTGTAATTAGACCTCTCCTCAGCCTTCTCTTCTCCAGGCTGAACCAAGCCAGATATACATTTTTTTCTAGGTAATAAACCAGTAGAAAAGCCTGCAAAGACCACAAAAAAGCTCCAGAGGTAGAAAGCAGCAAAGCAAAGGCTGTCCCACCTCACCGTTGCCCTGCGGCACACGTGGCTGGGACCATCTCCTGTCCCACAGGAAGGGGAAGAGGGAGAGCTGATTAAGATGACCTACATTACTCCTGCTTTAAATATAAGGTAGCATCACCTTTATTCTACCTACCTCCTTCTCCCCATCCTTCCTGCCCCACGTGGAGCTGAGCAAGACAAGGTGTGCCCAGGTAAAGCACATCCAGCCTGACCAGGGAGGCAGACAGTAAGTCAGTGCAACAAGTGTGAACTCACAAGAGACCAAACGTGTGAGCAGTGCTCTTTTTAACAGGGGTGACACATCTTTTTTGGGGTCAAACCTCAACTCTGTCAGGTTGTGCTTCACCAGTCGCAGAGCCTCTGGAGATGTGGACCTTAAAGAGTTTGTAGGGGCAACAGAATATGAAGCAGAGACAGAGAGGGGAAACTCCAAGGGGAAGAAAAGTGTAACCAGCAACTTCGTATCTTGCCAGGCAGCAAGTGGAAGTGGATCATAGAATCACAGACTGGGCTGGGGGACTCCAAGGATCACAGAGCTCCAACCCCCTGCCACAGGCAGGGACACCAACCTCAGGCCTGGAGCTACACAAGGTTGCCCAGGGCCCCATCCAACCTGGCCTGGAACACCCCCAGACCCAGGGCACCCACCTCCTCTCTGGGCAGCCTGTTCCAGCCCCTCACCACTCTCTCTGCAAAGAACTTCCCCCTAAGATCTAATTTAAACCTTCCTTCCTTTAGCTTTAGAATAACCTTGACTAGTTTTACTCTAGCAGAACCATACCACAGTCACCAGCAAGGTCCAACACATTCAAGACACTCATTTTGAATGGCAACACTCCAACTCAGCCAGAGTTTGAGTTAGGTTAAGGACAGGCTTCCAACACCAGCAGTCTCAAAAGCAGCAGATCCTTTGCCTCCTAAAGAAGGGCCAGGAAACAACTAGGGAATCACTCTGAATTACTAAATTCAGTCAAAGAGGAGGGACCTGACTGGCTCCCAGCCCAGCGCTCCCCTTTCCCTGCTGCTGAGCCACCTTTCCTCTGGGAGCTCAGTGCTGGTTGAGGTCAAAGCACTACCAGATCTTCTGGAGAAGAAATCAGGAGTTATCTACCAGGGTACAGAAACACAGGGAATTTGGAGAGTCAGTGGTATGACAGAGTTTCACCAGAGAAAGCATCACTGAGTTTAAATGAAGAGTTACTAACTGCTCTGGCTACAGAGACCCTTGAAGCACCCAGAACTGCTTCTGCAGGAGCTCCCAAGCCCACGTGAAAGCATCACTCAGCAACAGCTCCCATGGGTGCCAGCAGGATCACTGCACATCCCAACGCAGCAGCAGAGGCTGAAGAGCAGTGAGAGGCAGCTGACTGGAACCTCATCCCCCTGCATGGCAGGGCCAGACCCCATGGCACACAGTGAAGGGAGAGCTCCGAGTGGTACCAGGCTCCTCACCATCCCCATCCACACCGCTAGGTCTTAATGACCACAAACAGGCAAAGCTGCCCCTTCTAATCCCTTAATTCCTCCAAATTGAGGAGATTGAGCCATTTCCCACACAACAAAGGCACGAGCTTGCTGCATGTGGTGTTCCCATGCTCAGCTAATCTCCAGGCCCTTTCAGAAGTGGCAGTGTATCTGCCCACATCAGTCTTGTGACAAGCCCTGGGCCATGACCCAATTTCCTTTGCTGGCTCAATGAGCTCCTTGTGCAGCAGAAGCAGCTACAGGTGTGTTCCCAGAGCCTTCCTGCACCCAGGGAGGAACAACCCCCTGCACCAGAACAGGTTAGGGGTGACCTACTGGGAAGCAGCACTGTGGAAAAGCCCTGGGAGTGCTGGTGGACAAGTTGGCCATGACCAACAATGTGCCCTTGGGCCAAGAAAGCCAACGGCATCCCAGGGGGTATCAAGAGACGTGTGGGCAGCAGGTCAGGGAGGTTCTCCTGCCCCTCTGCTCAGCCCCAGGGAGGCCCCACTGGGAGCAGTGTGTGCTGTGCTGGGCTCCCTGGGGCAGCAAGGACAGGGTGATCCTGGAGAGGGGACAGCAAAGGGCTGTGGGGATGCTGAGGGCACCAGGACATCTCTCTGGCACAGAGAGGCTGAGGGACTCGGGGCTGCTCAGCCTGGAGAAGAGAAGGCTGAGGGGGATCTGCTCAGTGCTGAGAAACCCCTGAGGGGTGGGCTCAGGAGGAGGGGTCACTCTGTGTTCAGGGGGCCCAGGGACAGGACAAGGGGCCGTGGGCACAGACTGGAGCAGAGGAGGTTCCACCTGAGCCTGAGGAGGAACTTCTTTGCTGGGAGGGTGGCAGAGCCCTGGGCCAGGCTGCCCAGAGAGGTTGGGGAGTCTCCATCTCTGGAGACACTCAAACCCTGTGATCCTGGGCACTGTGCTGTGCAGCCTGCTCGAGGGGACCCTGCTCTGGCAGGGGTGGGACTGGGGGAGCTCCACAGGTCCTTGACAGCCCCCACCAATCTGGGATCCCTTCCCAAACCCTACTCACACAACAGGCAAGTCCCCAACAGTACAGATGCCAGAGAAACAACCCGCTGGTTTCCAACTTTTCTTTCCCCACCCTCTCCAGCAGCAGTTTCTGCAAAGAGAACATGCAGATTCTGCTCATTACAGGAGATGAAGACTCTGCCCCCTCGATGAGCCTGCAAAGCACTTTACATCCTCACACTGAGTGTAAACCGTACAGGCAGCAACCAGACAGTGCAAAGTTTCCTGGGTTGTTTTTTTTTAAACAAACTAAGGAAAGTGGTGGTTTTGCTGCCACTTTTCTTTCAAAACAAGCTGGGAGAGGAGCAAAAAGGGCTAACTGATGAAGTGAAAAGCCTCACAGCCTCTCCCCAGAGGTGGTTAGCAGTGACCAGTGGCATTGCACAGGGCACAAGTACCGGAGGAACCAAACACACTGAAGCCTCCAGATTCCCTCACCGCTGCAGCACGTGCTCTGACTCAGCCTGGGTTATTTACCACAAGCCAGTGCAAAAACCCACACGTCAACTGGGGAAGCCACAAGAACACATGATGCAAGAGGACGACACTTAATTAGGGGTTGACAGCATTTTCTGCTTAAATACGTGGGTGAGAAGAGACAAAGTGACAGGAAAGCTGCTCCCATCACTTTTAGCTTTTTAATTATGGAAAAATCTTTCCCAGAAGGTCCCAAGGTTAACTCAGCTACTGGCAACACCAGAAAACTCAACCAACCAAGTGTCAGGCTGCCCAGGAACAGAGTATTTCTAAGACCTACCTAGAGAAGGACACACCTGATCACTGCTGGCTCATTTAAGGCTGCTCAGAGAGAACAGGCTCCCCCTCCCAGGGGCTCTGCTCCTTATCTGGGAGGACATAGAAAGCCTGGGAAGCCACTAGATGCTTCTCCTTTTGGTAGGAAGCTCTCCAGGGAGGCAGATGAGCAACACCAGACTGCTCTGCTGAGGTCAGCAGCGATAAGGATCAGGACAGAACTCACTTCCCACAGGTCACCGGTTTGGAGGGTTTTACAAGACCCTCTTCTTCCTTGTGCTTTTTGTTTCATTTCAGTGTTAACCAGCCTTTTGTTTCCAGTCTCACAGTGCCTTGATTTACCTTTCTGCTGCGGAAGGGATGGGCAGGGGCTCAGCAGGACAGCATCCTTCCCGTTAGAGGAAAACACAAGCGGCTGCACTTGTTGGTTGGATGGACGTGGTGCACCATCAGCAGGCAGCAAACCCAGAGGGTGCTCGTGCCAGGAATTCTGCTTTGCCAAAGGCTTACAAACAATGACAATATTTTGCTCCTTTGAGCATCTGCACCACTCACAGATGGATTTAGAAGCAGCAAAATACCACTGGGGGGGTATTGCCTTGATAGTAGCTACTTACAGGGAATCCACACCAAACAACTAGGGCTTTGCACAGAGCTTTAAAGAGCTTCTGCCCAGCTCCACAGACACAATCACACACACCCAGCCTGATGTGACTAAGAAATTCTGCTCTTGGGCATGTTCCCAAGGTGACCCAGCTCGCAGGCCTAGAAGCAACAGCTTGGGAGATAGCTGAGGGAAAGCAACACTGGCAACTGGGTTATTAAACACATGAAACTTCAATGGAACTCTCAGGAAATTTTGTTAAGAGACCTGGAAAGGCTTAATGGGAAACAAATCCCCTCACCTAGACCTTCTACTGTTCTGTTGCTGTTTGGGAGTTCATACAGTTCATCCCCTTGTGCTGCATGTGCATCTTTAAGAAGGTGCCAAGGCCTCTGCTTTGTCCTTTCCAAGGTCTGGAGAGCACATCCCAAGCCTGGCAGCCTGCTCCAATACCTGCTGCTACCAGCTCTGCCAGGGCCCTGGGGGAGATCAGGGAGGGGGCATCACTCATGGGACCCACTTTGGCTCCCGCTTTCCTGCAGCCAGGCTGTGAGATGGAGCATCACCAGCAAGCAATGCACCCAGCAGCTCTGTCTCCACACTGCTGGTGGGAGCAGAGCGTGTGAACCAGCCTGCTGAAGGTCACTCCCACCTAAACACAGCCAAATCCTCCTCGCACTGGGAGCTGGCAAACATTTCCCCCCTCCAACTCCGCACTGCAGTGCACAAGGTGCAATGTTTTCTGACTTAATTACACCCATGGAATATCTGCAGTTCCCCCATGCACAGATAGGAACTGATCTCGTGCTGGTAAGGTCCCAGAGAGCATGTGGGTACCACATCCCTCTCTGGCCTCTATAGATCAATCCCTGTCTTCAGGCATACTCAGAATCACAAGGTTGGAAAAGACTTTTCAGATCATCCAGTCCAACCATTCCCATCCTGAGCTAAACCAGATCCCTGAGCACCTCATCTCCCCTCTGTTAAACACCCCCAGGGAAGGGGACTCAGCCCCTCCCTGGGCAGCCTGGGCCAGGCCCTGACAGCTCTGCCAGGGAAGAACTTTCCCCTCCCATCTGCTCTGCCCCTGCCCTGGGGCAGCTTGAGCCCATTGCCCCTTGGCCCATCTCCTGTCCCCTGGCTGAAGAGACCAGCACCCACCTCTCTGCACCCTCCTGGCAGGGCAGGGGAGGTGGGGAGAAGGGCTCCCCTCAGCCTCCTCTTCTCCAGGCTCAACACCCCCAGCTCCCTCAGCTGCTCCTCAGAGGATTTGCCCTCCAGCCCCTTCCCCAGCCTGGTTGCCCTTCTCTGGACTCCAAGACCTCCATATCCTTTTGATGGTGAGGAGCCTCCTGGCAACTTGGAAAAGGTGGAGGGGAATAATCAAACTTGACCAAGATGTAAGCAGCATGTAAGGATGAGGAGGGCTCCCTGAGCCTTTGTCAGGGTATCACAGAGCTGTGGCAGACCTATTCCTGGCCTCGACTGGCTGCGATTGAGACGTGTTTGTGAAGAAAGCAAGGGCTGGAATTCCTGCTGCTGTTTTTCAGGCTCCAACCACCTTATATGGGAAAAGTCATATTTAATAAGACCGTGCATCTGACTAGAGCCCATAATGGTCACGTCAATGAATCACTTCAATAATTGCTCCCAAATTATGTGCTGCTCATGCTAAATCCACTCTGGTCCTTCCCTGGGGAGCTCTTCTGGAGCGGCCCAGTGAGCTTCCCAAGTGGGATGCGGCAGCTTCGCCAGCCACAGATCCAGCACCGGCCTAACAGGCTATTATATACAGGTCAATGCCAAATGCTAGTTAATGAAAATTAGATTAATCATTCTTCTTCTTCCAGGGTTCTTGGGGATTCATTCTCCAGCCTGTCCTGACACCGATACAGACGGGCTCAGCACCCTTTGGGGCAGTGCCCAGACCTCTTTGCCATACAAACACTACCCTTCACAGCTCCTGGGCCCCATAATCCCAGCTTCCCTATTTTGTTTCCAGTCAATTCACATCTTAAAAGGACAATTAATTTCCCAGAGCAGCCTGAATTCTATTTTCATTGCCTTCCTCCTTCCCTGCGGCTGAGCCGTGACTTATTGACTGTGAAGTAACTGCAGGGTCTTTAGAAGTTCAAGGCACAGGGTGTTTTTCTGTCTGTTTTTTGCCTAGCTGACTCCTTCTGTCATCATCTTCACTAGCACCATTTCACAGGAAAGAGGCATGTGACACCCAACTAAGCTGTGAACCATAATCATGCTGGGGATGATGTTTACATTTGATTTTTTTCCCCTCAAGCTGATAAGCTCTCTCCAATTTCCCTCTCCATCACCCTTGGTATGGATTGAACTGCTTGTGCCCCACGGGGTGGAATTCTTCTCTTATCTCTAATCTGCTCGCTGAAAAAAAAATTGCTTCCAGCAAACCCTTCAAAAGTCACTTCAAAGTTATCACTGCAAAGAGGGAAGAGCTGCAATAGCCTGCTTCATCTGTCGCAATCAACGCTCTCCCAGTGCTTTCTGCAGATGGCCTTACAGGTGCCACCAGCTTCCAGCACACTCAGCACCACTGCCTGGGGCTGGGATCTCCACTTTGTTATCCCCAGCTCTGGGTACAGCGAGACAACTGTTGAACAGGAGCATAAATACTTGTTAAATCGTTTCAGCTCCCTTAAAGCAGAGGAATTCAACCATGAAGAACATGTTGGAGGCTTCTGCCCAGGCTCTAAGCCATAAATGATGGGCACACGGCAACCCATAACAGGCAGTGACATGAGGAATGGAAGTAAGTCAGACAGCTACTCTACTTCCCCATTGGGCTGAGAATTTTCACCTTCACAAGGAGAGATGGTGCAGACCAGCTCTGCCAACAGCTCTGCAACAACTCCAGTCCACTTAAAGGGGACTTCCAGACCCCCTGTCTAAACGCTGCACCCAGGCAGAGGAATGGTGATGTGCTCTGTCCTCACCCAGCTGTTTCTGGGGTTGAGACACCCCATCCCGAACCATCCCAGCGCTCTCCCAGCACACCCAGTGCCTCCACGCAGCTCTGCTCCTTGCACCACAACCGGCCGACAGCCCGTGATGCTCCCTGCAGCCCCTTCCCAGGGCAAGGACATGTAGGTTCAGGGAGGAGGCCCAGAGGCCATTCATACCCCTCACATTTGGAAATTCCCTTTTCAACCTCACTGGTTGCAAAACTTCTAAAAATCCTCAAAGCTGGGTTGTGGGAAAGCTGGGAATTGTGAGTCCACACATGAGCCTGGCCACTGGCACAAAGTGATGTTTCCTCCCCCAAAGCTTGTTATGGGACTCCCCAAAGTTCCCTGTTCGGTGTCCAGTTCCGGGCTCCTCAGCATCAGAAGGACACTGAGGTCCTGGAGTGAGTCCAGAGAAGGGCAACCAGGCTGGGGAAGGGGCTGGAGGGCAAATCCTCTGAGGAGCAGCTGAGGGAGCTGGGGGTGTTGAGCCTGGAGAAGAGGAGGCTGAGGGGAGCCCTTCTCCCCACCTCCCCTGCCCGGCCAGGAGGGTGCAGAGAGGTGGGGGATGGTCTTTTCAGCCAGGGGCCAGGAGATGGGCCAAGGGGCAATGGGCTCAAGCTGCCCCAGGGCAGGGGCAGAGCAGATGGGAGGGGAAAGTTCTTCCCTGGCAGAGCTGTCAGGGCCTGGCCCAGGCTGCCCAGGGAGGGGCTGAGTCCCCTTCCCTGGGGGTGTTTAAAACAGGGTAGATAAGGTACTCAGGGATATGGTTCAGCATAGGACAGGAACGATTGGACTTGATAATCTTAAAGGTCTTTTCCAACCTTGTGACTCTGTGATTCCCTTCAGAAGCCTCACCATGCCATAAGTCAACCTGTTGTCAAGGTTTCCCTGACTTTCAGCCCCTTGCCTCCACCCATTTTACTCCTGTACCAGCCCAACCGGCTCCTCTCTCCATATTTACCCAGCGCGTAGGGAAGGTCTTTTGCTAACATGATGCAGAGTCTGAATTAACCCCACCACACTCAGTTGGTAAGAGTGCAGCACACAGCCATCCTCACTCTTTGACAAAAGGCCAGGAAGCAGGTTTTGGCTACACTGTTAATCCTCCATCGAGGGCACAAGTGGCACGAAGCACCCCTACGTGTGGGTCACAAGCACTTCACCACCTCCATCGCTGCTCCAAATAGCAGCAAAGGCATCGCTGAGTTGGGTTTATTGCCCTCACCTTCAAGGCACTGAGCACTGAACACAAACCCCCCTCTGCTCCCGGGCACATCACTCCGGTGTGTAGTTCTCCCATCTGCTGCAGCAAGGATCCCAAAGCTCATCAACACGCTCTGGCAGCCAGCAGCCCTGACCCCAGACCCACAGCAGAGCCTGTGCTGCATGTGGGCATAACCATGGCTTCACACATGGCCCATAGAGGGTGACTTCCAGCCACCCCAAGCATTGCTCTTCCCAAAAATACCTGTTGACCCTCACGCACGCTGCCCCCAGCCCTCCTGGGAGCTCCAGTTGCAAGTGTGGCTGAGGCCGAGTGATGATTTGGATGCTACCCAAGCAAGGGGAAAGCCACCGGCCTCAAAGAAATCAAAGCATCACTGAGATCACTGGCTCCATTTCAGCTCTTTTACTACCAGCATAAGGTAAGCCAGCCTTCAGGGTTGGAAATTCAGGGTTACCTGCCAAGCGAAACCCCCTCCCCTCCCACACACACTCCTTGCTGAGCGACAGGCTCTGCAGACACCTTGTCTCGTCCTCAGCAACCACCCGCCAGCCCCCCAGAACCTGAGACCTGAGGAGGACGAGCAGTATTTCAACTGCTCGTCGGCAAGAGGCTCCCTGCTCCGCTCTCTCGGCGGCACAAGCTGAAGCCTACCCGCTGCTAGCGGCACGCTCCCAAAAACGGGGTGTGAGCGGCGGGCGGCAGGAGCAGCCTCGGGAAAGGGGAGCCCCGCACCGCCAGCCCCCGGGTGCCTTCGCCTTGGGGGAAGGCCGGGGGCAGAGCGCTGCTCGTCCCCACCTCAGCCCCCCCTCACCAGCAGCCACACGTCACACCCGGCCCCCAGCATCCCGCTGGGGGTCAGAGGAGCCAGCGATGCCCGCGGGAGGCCTGAGGACACGGTGATCGCTGCCACGGCGCGGCCGGAGCCCGCAGACCTCGCAGCAGGCCCTGAGCAAGCTCCGGGCTCAGGCCGGCGCCCGGTCGGGGCCGGGACCCGCCGGCCCAAGGCCCGCCTGCCGAGCCGCGGAGGCCGGGGGCTGGAGGCCGGCAGTCACCAGGCGGCGCAGGCCGGGCCGGCCGCTCCTGCCGCCCCGGGAGCCCCAACCGCCGGGTCAGGCTGCCGGGGCCGCTCCCCGAGCCGGCCCTTCCCCTCTCGGCAGCCCAGGCGCATCCCGGCGCGGCAGCCCCAGCCGCCCGCCCGGGGCTCGCAAGCCCGTTACCTCCTGCCGCGTCCGGTCCCCCCACGCCGGCCTCCGGGGTGATGGCACCGGCACCCGCAACGGCGGAGCCTTCAGCCTCCTCGGGCGCCTCCAGCTCCATGGCTGCCGCGCGGGGCGCGGGCCGGGCAGGGCAGGCCCGGGGCGGGGCAGGACAGGCCCAGACCCAGGCCCAAACCCGCGCCCGCCGCCGCCGCGCTCCTCCCGGCTCCGGCCGCCGCTGAGACGACTGGGAACGGCACGGACCATAGAGCGCGGGCGGCGCCGCGGCTAGACACGCCCCAGCACCGCAGGGCGGAAGGGGCCGCGGCCAGCGCCGGAAATGGAGCGGCTTCCCCTTCCCTCCCCCCGCCCCGCGCTGCCGGGAGGGATCGCGATACGGGGCTGGCTGTCGTGATAACCCGCGCCCAGCGGGGCCCGGGCCCTCTTGCGGCTGGGAGGAGCGGGGGGGAGGGGCGAGAGGGAAAGAAAAGCCCCTCCCCCCGTCCCCGGCGTTCCGCAGCGAGCGGGAGGCACCAGCGGGCCGCGGCGCTGCCGGGCGGGATGTGCGCTGGTTGCCATGGCAACGGGGCCGCCCCCCGCACCCCGAGCCCCCGGCACCCCGACCCCCACAGGGATCGGCCCTGTGCCGAGCCCCAGCGCCCCCCGCTGTGGCCCCCGCGGGCCCGGGGCCTGCCTGGGGCCGGGCGCCGCCTCCTCACGTCCCCTTGGTGGTGTCTGTGTGTCTGTGTGTCCCCAACCCCTCCCCGGGGACTGGGAAGGCTACCGGGCACCGGGCCCGCTCCCCCCGAGCCGCCCCGGCCCCGCTCAGCGCCTCCGCTCCCCGACATGGGGACCGGCTCCTCCCGGCCCATGGCACCACCTAGTGGCACCGCGCCGCGGGGCCCGGGACAGACCCTGCGTGCGGGACAGCCCCGGGGTGCGGGGTCAGCCCCGGGGTGCGGGTCGGCCCCGGGGTGCGGGGTTAGCCCCGGGGTGCGGGGACAGCCCCGGGGTGCGGGACAGCCCCGGGGTGCGGGTCAGCTCCGGGGTGCGGGGTTAGCTCCGGGGTGCGGGGTCAGCTCTGCGGTGCGGGCCAGCCCCGAGGTGCGGGCCAGCCCCGAGGTGCGGGACAGCCCCGGGATGCGGGTCGGTCCCGGGGTACGGGGTCAGCCCCAGGGTGCGGGTCAGCCCCGGGGTGCGGGGTCAGCTCTGCTGTGCGGGCCAGCCCCGAGGTGCGGGACAGCCCCGGGATGCGGGGTCAGCCCCGCGGTGCAGGACAGCCCCGGGGTGCGGGTCAGCCCCAGGGTGCGGGGTCAGCTCTGCGGTGCGCGCCGGCCCCGAGGTGCGGGTCAGCCCCTGGGTGCGGGTCAGTCCCGGGGTGCGGGTCAGCGCGGACCGGCCCCTCCGGTTCTCCCCGGCCGGTCCCTTCACGCCGGCACGTCCCGGTGCCCGCGGCACAAATGTGTCACGGACGGGGCCGGCCCGGCCGGGAGCCCCGTGGGCAGTAACGCCCAGACCGCGGAGCAGCCGGGAAGGTGCCGGCAGCCCTAATGATGCTGCTCGGTGGCGTCGCCGTTCCCCCGCCCCAGGTGGTCCCGGCCGGGGAGCAGCCAGTGGCTGGGCAGTCCGCGGCCGGGGCTGCGGACCGGCTCCGTCCTCCCCTCGGGGCTGCCGGTGGTCGTCGGGGGGAAGGAGCCGCTTGATGCCGGCCTGCCGAGCGTGCGGGAAGTGGTGGCTCCTTAGCGACGGCTCCATGGCTCCCGGTCCGGGGTGGCGGCTGGGGGCCGGGGGCTTCAGGAGGAACTGGTCCCCCCACGATGCCCCGTCGGGGGCGTTCGACCTCCTCCTCCTGCGGCATCGGTACCAGCCCCGGCTGGAAGGAGCAGCCTGGACGGAGAGCCGAGGCGTGGAGCTGATTTCTGTCACTGCGGGAAAGCGAGCCCACGGAAGGAGGAACGGCGTGGGGCCGGGCACCAGGTGGGGGCAGCGGGCAGGGGCAGGGGAGGGCAGCCACCAGCAGGGGCAGTTTTTCCCCTCAGTCCCGCCGGGACGGGAGGCCCCGGGCTGGCCATGCGCTCTTGGGGCATTGGGTGAAGCCAGTTGGTCCCCTCGAGGCTCCTGAGCGGAGCTGCTGGGGGGTTGCGGGGCTCCAGGGCAGTGCGGGGTGGCAGAGCCCCACCACCTCCTTGGAGAGGATCAGGCTGGGGAGGGGGGGGGGGGCGGGGGAAGGATCCTCACCCCCCCTGCGCCGCCACCCCCCGCATCCCGGGAGTCTGTTCTTGCCAGGACTAGGTAGGGATTGAGCCGCCTTGAAGGACAACGGGGACAGCCCCCCGCAACCCCTGCTGTGCCCGGGAAGCTGCCCCGGGACCCCCTTCCTCCTCCTTTCCTCCTGCAGGCAGCGCCTGGCCCACAAAGGGTTACGCAGAGCGCCCTGGAGTGACACCGCTGCCACCAACCCGGGAGCTCAGCTCCTTCCTGGTCAGACCCGAGGCTCGGTGAGTACCTAACCCTGTCCCCCGGGACCCGCCGCCCCGCTTCCCAGCCGGGAACGAGGACCCAGCCCCGCTTTCACCTGGGGAACCGGCCATGCTTTGTCCCTCTCTGGGTGGCTCCAGGACCCAGTGACCCTCCTGGAGTCCTGTCCTGATGGCAGAGAGATACCCCTGGCCGGGTAGAGGTGGGGAGGGGAATCCAGGGACTTCTCTGGCACAGCTCTGTTCCCTGAGGGCTGGAGGACAGGATTTAAATCCATCCTACTGATTTACACCCCGGCTGGGTCAGACCTTCTGGAGACCCTTTCCCCCAAGCAGAGGATCAGGATCAGCCTGTGGTGGTGTGGGTGGGGTTGGGTGAGAGGAGCTGCTGGAGGGATCCATCACTCGGGTCCTGCACGGCCAGGACCAGACAAGGGACAAATGGCTTTGCAGCAGCGGCTGAGCCCAGGGACCCTGCTGACCCTGGGAAGGCAGTGGGGTCCAAGACTGAGGTGGAGGGGTTGGGAAACAGTTATGGGTGGCGGGGATGACCGTGGGGTCAGGCTGGGATGGGCAGGGCACATCACTCTCTGATAACCTCCCCACATGTTGCTGTCCCCATGGTGGGCATTCCTGATGGTGTCACCTGGGGCCAGGCTTAGCCCTGGATCAGGGACCTTGCAGTGGGAGAGGCTGTCCCAGCACAGCCCAGGCTTCCTTTGGCATTAAAAACCATGGGAAACGCTGTGTATGTGTGTATGGGGCACAATGGGGGGCGTGTGGGCCCACAACACCCTGTGCTGCCGGTGCCTGGTGCATCGGGTTGGGCCGGGGTCAGCTCAGCCCAGATACTGCCTCTGCTGGCGGGGCCGTTCCAGGTGCGGGTGGTTTCTGTCGGAAACCGGCCGAGCCGGCTCCTCCGGCTGCCAACCTCGGCCTTTGGCTGGGGCAGGCCCTGCGCCGGTCCCCAGGGGAGCCTGGGGACAGGACTGGGGCTTGGCAGCACTGCGGGCGCTGCCTGTGCTGGCTGGTGAGACAGGAGCTGCTGCTGTCCCCACGCTGCCCTCTCCACAGCTGCTGCCCACAGAGAGGCACGGGCGGCAGCGGGACGCAGGTGCGTGGCTGGTTTTGGTGCCTTGGTGATGGGACAGCAGTGGGAGCTGGTTGGGGACACAGAGGCTATGTTGGGTGGCAGTGGGGTCAGCTCTGGCACAATGGATGAGCCGTCACCCCCGGGAAAGGGCTGCTCTGGTTCCCCCACAATCAGGGTCCCTCACACCGCGTTGTCCATGGGGTGTGCAGGCTCCTCAGCCCTGCCCAGATGGCACTAGTGACATACTGAGTTGGGACCTGTAGTTCAGCCTGCTGTTCTGCTGTGCTGGGGACTCCTGTTTATTACTGATCTTACAAGCACCGGGACAGGACCGCGGGTGCCACCACACCGGAGTCCTGGGCACACGTGTCCCGGCACATTGAGCCCCAGTGGGTGTCGGGTGGGTGCTCAGGCTGGTTTTGGTGGCTCATGACACAGAGTTGAAACCCGGACTCTGCCCTCCAGGCTTACTGGGGCTATTTCTGAGGCCCGGGTGAATCATTACACTGTCCCTCCCTGGGGCTCCCTCAGCTGGGTCTGCTTTTGGAAGCCCAGCTGGGTGCGTCGGCGCAGATCCAGCTGAGGGCTGGCCATGGAAATCCCGTGTGCCATATAGTGGGGGAATAGTGCCCATGTCTCTGCTGCCAGCCAGTCAGCACTGGGGAGAGCCCCCAGCTGAGCTGCTGGCCAGTCCTCAGTGGCAGTACAAGGGGGCCCCACACCAGCCCCAGCATTGATGGGGCGGCCCTGGCCCATTGTGCCTGTGCCATGGCTGTGCCGTGCCATGGGTGGGACCAGGATGGGTGCTGGCAGCCCTAGGGTGCCCGGGATGGGAGCAGAACAGGATGGCTCTGCAGCCTAGTGTGGAGCAGGGCACATTTCACCTCCCTCCAGTCGTGCGCTCGGGCTGCTGCAGGCAGGCAGTGGGTGTGGGGCTGCTCTCCCCCAGTCCCTGCACCAGGAGGTGGGTTGAGGACCTGGTCCCTTGGCAAGCTGGCCCACCCCACCCCATGGGAAGTCACGGGATGCTGTGGGCCCACTGTCCCCCATCCCACACATGGATCCAACATCTCTCCAGGTTCACACTGATGTTTCCTCCAGGGAGCCAGGAGCTGGGGGAGGGGATCCCTGGGCCCATCCCCAGGGACATCAGTCAGACTCGTCTGTCCTAGCTGGAAAATACTGGGTTTGGGGAAAACCCAGGGAAACCAAAGGGTGAAGCTGGGGCACTGGTGCTGCTGAATCACCTGGCAGATTGCTCTGCCATCATGCTGGTCCCAGAACATGTGGTTGGGAGGGCGCTAAAGCACCATCTGAAGTGGCACCCCAAGGTCTGTTGGCTCCCAAGAGGAGGGAGGAAAGTGGGACTGACAGGACAGTGTGGGCAGGTTGTCCCAGCCATGGAGATTGGTCCTCATCTGTTTGCCTTGTGTGAAACCTCCCCTTCTGTGGATGCATATCTGAGGGGATGAAGGTGGATCTCCCAAGGGGGATTTCACACTGCATGGAGGCAGCTTGGGGTTTCAGAGCCAGCTCTGGGCTGAGGGGTTACCTGGGGTGCAACACGGCTGCAGGTCCTGGTGTGGCTGGTTGGTGCCTGGGCATGGCAGGGTGGCTCATCTTTCCTTCTGCGCTTCGTTACAGCCTGAAGTGGGATTGGGGAAGGCGCCAGAAGCTGCAAAGAGGAGACGGAGTCGGTCCCTGTCCCCGGCCAGCGGGCAGGGGCAGCCACAGTGGCTGGTCCCCGCAGTTACCGTCCCTCGCTTGCATTGGCGGATGGCCACCATGGAGGAGATGGTGATCTGGGAGCAGCACACAGTGACCCTGAGCAAGGTGAGCGTGGCCCAGGGTGGCTGTGGGGTGGGACGGGGTCTGTGGGGCTGGCTTGCCTGACCCCTCTCTGCCTGTACCCGCCAGGACCCTCAACGGGGCTTTGGCTTTGCTGTCTCCGGTGGCCGGGACCATCCCAACAAGATGACTGGGGACACAGCGGTGTTTGTTTCGGACGTGGTGTCTGGGGGACCAGCGGTGGGACGGCTCCAGTGAGTGCGCAGGGGTGTGGGGACATGGGGGGTGCTCACTGCAGCGGGGATGGGAAGGGCAGTGAATTGCTCCTGTTGGGACAGGGCCAGCACTGCTGCCACCGTGCCTGGCTGGGATGGGGTCCCCATGGAGCAACAGCTGCCCTTACCACCTTGGCAGCTCCTCCCTGCACCTGGGGCAGAGCCATGGCTGCGTTTTCCCTCCTAGGAGGAAGGATCACATTGTGATGGTGAATGGCCTTTCCATGGAGAATGTCTCATCCTCCTTTGCCATCCAGACACTGAAAACCTGCGGCAAGATTGCCAACATTGTGAGTGTGCCCTGCGGCAGGATGGGGGCGGGTGGCTTAAGCAGGACCCCACTGTGCCTGTCCCCATCCCAGCTCCCGTCTCACCCAGGGTTCCTGTGTGGGGCTTGGAAATTGCTGGAAAAACATCTGGAAGAGATGGCTGCACCCACCATCCTCTCCTTCTTGCTTTCCACCTGCAGACCCTGAAAAGACCAAGGAAAGTCCACCTTCCTGTGACCAAGAGCAGCCCTGGGTCCCCCGCTGTGCCCCGGCGCTGTGACTCGGATGAGGACTATGGGCCCCGCGGTGCAGATCCAGCCCTGCACCGCTCCCGGGATGACCTGGACCACAGCCAGGGCTACGATGGGGACTCGTCCAGCGAGAGGAGCTCTGGCCATCACCGCCATGACAGCCGCCGCCACAAGCCAGTGTCCCGGAGCCGGCGACGAAGCCAGGACAGCAGCCGCTGGAGGCAGAGCCCCGGCAGCGGCTCAGATCACAGGGGCTACAGCCGGCACCGCTCTGCCAACGGCTTCGGCCACGAAAGGGACACCAATGGGCTGGCCCTGATGTCGGGCTTCAAGCGGCTGCCACGCCAGGACGTGCCCATGAAGCCCATCACGTCAGTCCTGGTGAAGCAGAAGCAGAACGAAGGTGAGGACCTCACGCTCCCTCTGTCCCTGCGTCTTGTCCTCTGATTTGTGGCCGTGTCGTCCCTGCCCAAGGAGGAGGCACCCACAGGGTTGGTGCCAGGGTTTAACATGTGCCAATGCATGCTGTGCTGGGGGCACCAAACCTGCCTGGCCTCAGCTCGTTAGTGCCCCAAGGGCACCAGGGGTGGGCTCAGGGGGTGGCAGCAAAGGGGGACCTTGAGAGGGTCCTGCCTCTGCCTGGCTCCACAGCTGTCATGGGCTCTCTCTGGTGCAGAGTACGGCCTGAAGCTGGGAAGTCAGCTCTTCATCAAGCACATAGTGGAGAGCGGGCTGGCAGCGAAGGGCAGCTCCTTGCAGGAGGGAGACCTCATCCTGAAGGTAGGGCCCATGGGGCGCACTGCAATTGCTGGGGGTCTTTTCTCCCCCACTTTGAGTGGCTTCACCCTGGCTAGTGTCACTGAAGGGACAAGCCACACGCCGGCTTCTCTCTGCTGCCTGCAAAGGATGACAGCTTGGCTGGAGGCAGCTTGTCTGGAGGCAGCTCCATCTGGTGCCTGCACCCTGCCCCAGCTCCCCAGCCATCACCAGGGACCCCACAGGGCTCTTGGGGACCAGCTCCCTGCAGTGCCAGGGCTGGCTGGTTGAGGCAGCTCCACAGCATTCAAGTAGGGATGGTGGCTTGTCCCACTGACATGGTGGGATCGCATCTGCCCCACTGTCCCCACATGGTCTGTGCTGTGTGTGTGCGTCCTGCCGGGGGAGCGGTTGATCCAAGGAGCTCAGATGATCGGGGTACATCAGGTGAAACGGTGCTCAAAGTATTTGGGGAGGAGGAAATGAAAGAGGGAGAGGCTTTATTTGCATAAGTGGGCCAGGCAGAGCCTGGCTGTTGGAACTGGGGCTGAAGCTGGGTGCAAACAGGAGAGAATTCATCTCAGCATTCCCATGGGAAAAGCTGCTGTAACCCCAGGAAGATGACAGCCTCATGGTCTGCTTGGGCCTCACTCTCCAGCCCAGTGCATGCAAGGACAGTGCTGGGCCAAGGTCGAAGTAAAACTGAACTCCAGGCAGCATCTGAGCAGGTCTCTGCACCTCCTGCCTCCATGCAGGGCCTCCCTGCAGCCAAAGGTGGGAGCTAATTAGCCTTACTAATTTGTTTTCCGTGTGCAGGATGAGGCCCCTCTGGGAGGCAGCCAGGAACAGGGATGTAGGCCAAGCTGCGGGAGCTGGCCTGGCTGGAGGGTGGCAATCAGAGCATCCCCTTCAAGCAGGGCTTTCCTGGGAGCAGCTTTCCCAGAAGTGAGTGCCCTGAGGCCTCCTGCTCTGCCCCTTCCAGATCAACGGGGTGGCCAGCGAGGACATGTCCCTGGCTGACACTCAGGAGCTCATCGAGCGGACAGAGGGGATCCTGACCCTGCTCATCCTCCGGGACCACCGGCAGTTCCTGGTCAACATCCCTGACATAGAAGACAGCCAGAGCGACAGCTCCCGGATGGATGGTGAGGGGACACAGTGACAGGGCTGGAGGCAAACACGCCGGGACTGGATGGTCACTAATGTCTCCTCCCTCCCATCCCTGCAGATATCTCTGACATTGACTCTGAACTGTCCCACCCACCATCCCCTCAGAGCTCCCCACAGCCTCCTGCCAGGAGGAATTCACCGTAAGACCCACTCTGGGCCCACGTCCCCCTTTCCCCTGTCAGATCCCCCCCGTGTTCTCTGCCTGTCTGGAGGGGCTGGCTCTCCTCCATCCCAGAGCCCCTTCGCCCTGGGACTGGGACTGACATTTAGTCCCCAGCTTGCCCTGCTGTCCACGTTGCCCTTGTGGCACTGTGCCCACCCAGCACCTGCCTAAATCCTGCCTGACTTTCTTCTAGGGAGAAGAGACGATCCCACAGGGACCCTGCAGCTGTGGACAATGCTCGGGGGCCTGGTGAGTGACCTCAGATGGGGCTGGGGGACTCAGGGGCACCAGGTGGGCTCCAGGCTCCTGTGCATCTCCGCTGCCTGACCCCCCAGCCCCCAGCAGAGCCGTGCCAGGTCTCCCCGTGCCTTGGGGCGGTGTGGCTACTGCTGCCTCCTGGAGCAGCCCTCCTTCCCCACAGACCTGCTGGAAGCCGTGGAGAGGGATGGCTGCCACAGCCCCCATGCCAGCCCTGCTGCCCGAGCTGCCTGCGAGGACGGGTACGTCTGTGTGAGGTGGTGGGAAAGGGCTGGGAGAGAAGGGGACCTGCTCCAGTGCCAGGCTGGAGTCACAGGGCTGGTGATGCCCTGTGTTGTCCCCGGCTTGTCACTGCCAGGCTGATGGTGGCTTCCCCATGGCAGGTACAGCGCTGACTCCAGGATCGTGCACTTTGTGAAGGCCAAGAGCATCGGGCTGCGGCTGGCCGGGGGGAACGATGTGGGGATCTTCGTGTCAAGTGTGCAGGAGGGGAGCCCAGCTGACTGCCAGGGCATCCGGGAAGGGGACCAGATCCTGCAGGTACTCAGGGCTGGGAACAGCACCCAGTCCTTCTGCACCCAACTGGCCCCATCCCTCTGGGTCTGGTTCCCCGAGTTTGGGTTTCTCCTGCTGGATGTGGTTTTGGGGCAGTGCTGACGCCCATGGCTGTACCTATCGGGCTGGCTCTGCAGGCACTGCCTGAGGTCCTGTGTCCAGCACCATGCCAACCCCCAGTGGGGTCCAGGCCCTACCTCAGCTGGCCCAGAGGCCTTCCCCAAGTTTACCAGGGTCATGGCCAGCACTTGGGTGACAGGGACTAGTTCTCTCTCTTACCTACCCCTGGGCAGTGCCATCCCTGGGGCCCTCAAGGGAGTGGTCCCTCCATCCTGCCCGCAGTGCTGCAGCCACACACGTTTCCACGGCAGGTGAACGACACAACTTTCCAGAACCTGACCCGTGAGGAGGCTGTGGAGCATCTCATGAGCCTGCCGCCCGGCGAGGACATCACGCTGTGGACACAGAGCAAGCAGGACAGTGAGTGACAACTGCACTCACCCTGGGCTTGTGCCTCTCCATCCTCTGCCTCTTCTGAGCAAGTTGGACTTGCCATGCAGGGGAAGTCTCTGCCTCTGCAGGGTGGCTTTTCCTCCCTGCGCCATCCTCCTCTTCCTCCAGAGAGGTGATGTGAGGGGACTGGACCATTTTGGTCCTATTTGTCCTTCAGCATCCTGGGGCACAGGGGCTTTCTGGCACCACAGCTCAGCATGGTGGTGGGGTCTCAGGTCCTGCTGTCCCCAGAATGCTTGAGAGAGCTGTGGGAAGAAAAGGTGTCCCCAGTACCCTCCAAAGCAGCAAGGGCTACTGTGGGGGCTCCCAGGCAATCCAGCTCCTTCCTAAATCCCTCCAGCACCTTCCTCCTCAGCTATCTCTTCCCCTGATGGTCCTATTCCCCCTGGGCTCCAGTTTACAGGAAGATGATTTCATCCAATGTGGGTGACTCATTCTACATCCGGACGCACTTTGACTTCGAGAAGGACACGCCATCGGGGCTCAGCTTCGTCCGTGGGGATGTCTTCCATGTGCTGGACACCATGTACCGGGGCAGGCTGGGGAACTGGCTGGCTGTGCGCATGGGCAGGGACCTGCAGGAGCAGGACAAGGGCATCATCCCCAACCAGAGCAGGTAGGGATGGCACCAGGAATGGCCCCAAGATGAACAGAGCTGGGAGATAGCTCCCCAGTGAGATGGGGACATGGATGGTGGGGCCAGGAAGAAGCAGGGCAAGGGCTGGTGGAGCAGTGGTGGGAAGTGTGAGCCAGTGAAATCCCTTCTTGGGGTATGGGGTAGTTGACATGCTGGTTGTCCAAGGTCCTGGAGGGAAGAGGCTACCACAGCCTCATCCAGCCGTACCACTGAGCAGGGATGCTGGCTTCTCCTGCCCTGCTTCTTGGAGCCCAGAGAGACAAAGTGGGAGGAAAATCCGGAGGCTCCAGGTCCTGAGCCCTTTCCTTTCCCAGGGCAGAGCAGATTGCCAGCCTGGAGTGGGTGCTGAAAGGCACATCTGGTGCCAACCCCTCTGGGGCACGGGCTGAGTTTTGGAAGCTGCGGGGCCTTCGAGGAGCCAAGAAGATGCTGCGGAAGAGCCGGGAGGACCTGTCTGCCCTCACAAAGCAGGGCCACTACCCGCCCTATGAGAGGGTGGTCTTAAAGGAAGGTGGGTACCAGGGCTGTGTCCCCATCACCCAGACCCACCCAGGGGACATCAGCCCCTGCTGTGGGTGCTAGTGGGCTCCGCTCTCCTGGGAGGAGCGGGGTGAGTTCAAGGCCCATGGGCGGCTCAGGGCGTGGGGCTGGACACCTGGGTGCTGCAAGCTCTGCTCTTAGTCCCAGCCTCCCTGTGCTGGTCTGTCCTCTCCCCACAGCCAGTTTCAGGCGGCCGGTGGTGATCCTGGGCCCCATCGCAGACATTGCCATGCAGAAGCTGAGCACGGAGCTGCCTGAGCTGTTTGAAATTGCCCGTAAGTGCCCTGCCAGCAGCAAGACCCTCAGTATCCAGAACCTGTGAGAGCTCTTTACCCTTGGTTCTGTCCCAATCCTGCCTCAGTGCCCCCTCCACATGACCCCCTCCCACCATGTTCCCGAACTCATTCATGTGGCGTATTGAAGGGCACGGACTCTGATTGTGGTGGATCACAGACAACTTTAACAACAACCACCATGACAAAGCACACCGTGCCACTTCCCTGCTAAAGGAGGCACAAATGTACACCTCTACACAACCCTCTTTCCTGCTTTTTCTCTGGCTTTTTCAGCTTGTCTCCAACAAGCAGAACTGTCTCTTTTCCAGGGCTGCTCTGCCATTTCCCACACATTCACATCTCCCCATGCTGCCAGCCAGGCCCCAGCCATTCCCCCTCCCTGAGTGATACAACCCCAGGGCTGGGCATGGCCAAACCCAGCCTGGGGCTGCTGAAGAGGCCACATTCCCCAGCCCCCCAGCCCCTCTCATGCCACATCTCCACATCCCACAGCAAGTGTCCCCCGAGATGGGGCATCATCCAAGGTCATCAAGTTGGACTCAGTGCGGCAGATCGCAGAAAAGGTGAGACCCTCCCTGTGTCCCTGGAGCCAGGCAGGCCAGGGCCTGGGGGTGAGCCCACGGTCCCCAGCCTTGTCCCCAGTGGGGCTGATGGCTGTGCCTGCCCCAGGACAAGCATGCCCTGTTGGACATCACCCCCTCAGCTGTGGAGCGCCTCAACTATGTGCAGTACTACCCCGTGGTGGTGTTTTGTGAGCCCGAGAGCCGTCAGGGCATCAAGGCCATGCGCCAGTGGCTGGCACCTGACTCCAGGAAGAGCTCCCGGCGCCTCTACTCCCAGGCAAGCAAGATGAAGAAGTACTGCAGCCACCTCTTCACTGCCACCATCAGCCTCAGCGGCAGCAGCAACGCCTAGTATGAGGCCATCAAGGACATCATCAGGACACAGCAGAGCCAGCCTGTCTGGACGTCAGCAGAGCAGGTATGGGACACAGGGTCCCTGTGGCCAGAGCAGGTACAGGGCACAGGGTCCCTGCATCCAGAGCAGTTACAGGGCACAGGGTGCCTGTGGCCAGAGCAGGTATGGGGCACAGGGTCCCTGTGGCCAGAGCAGGTACAGGGCACAGGGTGCCTATGGCCAGAGCAGTTACAGGGCACAGGGTCCCTGTGGCCAGAGCAGGTACAGGGCACAGGGTCCCTATGGTCAGAGCAGGCACAGGGCACAGGGTCCCTGTGGCCAGAGCAGGTATGGGGCACAGGGTCCCTGTGGCCAGAGCAGGTACAGGGCACAGGGTCCCTATGGTCAGAGCAGGCACAGGGCACAGGGTCCCTGTGGCCAGAGCAGGTACAGGACACAGGGTCCCTATGGCCAGAGCACGTACAGGGCACAGGGTCCCTATGGCCAGAGCACATACAGGGCACGGGGTCCCTGCATCCAGAGCAGGTACAGGACACAGGGTCCCTGTGGCCAGAGCAGATATGGGGCACAGGGTCCCTATGGCCAGAGCAGGTACAGGGCACAGGGTCCCTGCGGCCAGAGCAGTTACAGGGCACAGGGTGCCTGTGGCCAGAGCAGGTACAGGGCACAGGGTGCCTATGGCCAGAGCAGGTACAGGGCACAGGGTCCCTGTGGCCAGAGCAGGTATGAGGCACAGGGTCCCTGTGGCCAGAGCAGGTACAGGGCACAGGGTCCCTATGGTCAGAGCAGGCACAGGGCACAGGGTCCCTGTGGCTAGAGCAGTTACAGGGCACAGGGTCCCTGTGGCCAGAGCAGGTACAGGGCACAGGGTCCCTATGGCCAGAGCAGGTATGGGGCACAGGGTCCCTGCAACCAGGCTTAGCGAGCTGGGGCTGCAGCCTGGCAAGTGATGAGGCTACGCACCCATCCCCATCACACCTGGGGTCCCAGCTCTGTGTCATCCCCACCCCGTAGGCCGATGTGGCACTGGAAGACAGTCTGGAACTGCTGAACCCATCAAGTGCGACCTCAGGCTACCTGAGCTGTGACAGTCACGCCAACAGCGACTACGACACTGACGGCGAGGCCGGTGCCTACACCGATGGGGAGGCAGAGGATGCCTATGACCAGCCCGGGCTGGCCCGTTCCTCTGAGGCAGCGCAGATGTCCCCAAACCATGGCCTAAGCAAGCAGGTGGGTCCCCCCATACTGGTGGGGCAGATAGGGTGGCACAGGGCCAGGCTGTGGGGCCTATCTCCTGTTCCCTGTGGCACAGGCATCTACCTGCTGCAGGGTCCAGCTGCCCAACCATGCCCAGCTCCCCATGGGGGAACGCAGCCAGCCCCAGGCTGGGGCACAATCCTGTCCCTGTCTCTGACACCCCATCTCTGGTCTTTTGCAGGTGACCAAGCAGCAGTGGCAGGGCCAGTCCTACAGCAGCATCAGGTACCCTGCACACCGGGGCAAGTGGGGGGCTAAAGGAGCCAGTGCTGGGGCAGCTCTGCCCAGCTGGGGACACCAGTCCCACCCAGGTGGCAGAGGCATCTCATCCCCCACTTCTCATCCCCCAGGGACTACGAGCATGATGCTGTGAGGAAGAGATTCACACGGGCCAGGGATGACTCGGACCAGGATGAAGGGTACGAGTGGGGCCCCGCCACAGATGTGTAGGGCACCACTGGCGTGTCCCCCTGGGCAGCCCTGCATCCAGAGGACAGCCCAGGGATCATCACACACACCAGGGGCCTAATCCTGCTGTACCCCACCTCCCTCAGCACCACCAAGTGCCTCCTCCTGTTTTTTGCCACAGCCTCTGCTGCAGGAATAAAAGGGATGCTGGATGTTTTCACAGGGATGGGCTGGTTCTGTGCATGCTGGCTGGCAGCACAGAGGGGAACGCCCCGTGGCAGGGGGCCCGTGCTGGCACCCAGACACCTCCCTGCCTGGATGGGTGCCTGCTTCGAGAGGTGCTGGTGCAGGAATTGGGTGTGGATCACGCAGACACCTGGCCCCACAGCAGGCTCAGAGTGCACATCCCAGAGCTGAGCTGGGGCTCCCGAAACGCAGCCGCCTCCGTTCCCCACCACTTTTATTTGTACATCAACCAAGCACACAGGCAAAGTCAGGGCAGTGTTGCCTCAGCTGGAGGGGATAAGGCACTCCCCCCCCTCCACCCCATGAAAAGCACAGCACCAAGGGGGGGGGGCAGGTGTGTAATCCCAAACTCCCTGGGGTGTGGGATTAAGTGCTGCCACGTTCCCTTTTGCAGCCCTGAGGGCTGTGATCCAGTGCTGCTGGGGGCTGGGCTGTGTGTGCACAGTGGTTCAAGGCAGCACTGGGAAAAACAGAGGTGGTCCCCCACTCGGTACGACACGTCTAATGGGGCTCTCTCTGCACCCCAACATGAGGAGCAGGTGCTGAGGGCGCTGCTGCCCTTATGGCCAAGTCCAGGAGTGGCCAGCTCTCCCTCAGGGGTGCCAGGGTGCACCACATGGCACCTACATGTGCACCCTGTGTGTGGGTCAGCGCTGCTCTGGGGCTGTGGTAGGGTGAGCTCTGGAGCTGAGCTTCCAGTACCATCCCCAGGTGGGGAAAGGCACTGTTGGTGAGTGTAAAAGCACTATCTGTGCTGACTGGATGGGGTGACTGGTCCCCTCTCCTTGGGCCAGCACCAGGCAGAGGTAAATGACACTGTGAAGCAGTGGGACAGGCACCACACAGGCACTGTGAGGTGAGGAGGGGTGACTGGTGGGGGAGAAGGTGCCCAAACCAGGACACCATAGGTCCTGACACTGCTCAAACTGGGTATCAGGCCCCCTGGGGTCTCCCACTGTGTCCTGAGTAAAACTGAAGGGGTGCAGGATTAGGGCCTCCTAGGGAGCAGAGGGCTCAGAGGAGGGCCCTGGGGCAGGAGGCAGAGCCTGTCCTGCCCTCACAACTCTGGGCTCGCTCCCACCTGGCCCCAGGCACATGCAGCGACAGCTGAGCAGAGCCAGCAGCTCAGAGGAAGATGGGCTGCTCCTGGCCCGTCAGCAAGCGGTACGTGGAGGCCGGCATGGTCTTGATGTGGACCTAGGCAGAGACACTTGCATCAGCCAAGAGATGCCAAAGCCCAGGCTGGAGGGAGCTGGGACAAAACTCCCAGTCCAGCCTGCTCTGTGCACAGCCACAGCTGCCCCACAGCTGTCACACAGCCCAGGCCCAGCTCACCTCGCTGACCGCCTGCGTGAGGATCTGGATGATCTTCTCATGGGGTGTTGCCACCACGCTCTGCCCGTTGATCTCGATGATGCGGTGCCCCACGCGGATGCCACCTCTCTCTGCGATGCCTCCACGCATCAGGCTGCAGATCTGGGGAGCAAGAGTGCTGCTAAGATCAGAGCTGCACCACAGCCCAAGGCCACACACAGCTGCCTCCCCACGCCCTTGGACGCGTGCTGGCTCCTGGCCTCAGGTGCTGCCTGCTCCAGCTCATGGGTGCTCAGCGAGGGCAGGGATGTCCCCGTGCTGAGCTGCAGGGCGAGGGCACCCTGCAGGCTGCTCTGGCTGACAGAGCTCAGTCCCCCCATCAAACCCCTGGGTTTCCCACCAAGTCTGAGCTGCAGAGCCAGAGCTTCTCCCTGGGGCACCAGCACCTGTGGGCTGAGTGTGTCTCTGGCACTACTGGGACCACTGGTTGGTGTGTGATGCAGCCATGGCACTCCTGCCACCACCCACCCACCAACTGCTCTGGGCCTGGAAACACTCCTCTCTGCCTTGCCAACGTGGAGCAGGGAGTGGCTGGGGCACCGGGGACACCGACAGGTCTATGGTCACAGAAGAAAACCAGGAAGAAACCACCACCCCAAAAGCAAACAGCTGAGGAGCACCATAGACAGATCCAACCACCGGTGTCACAGGAGAGCCCGGTGACACTGCAGCCCTGGCTGGCACAAGGAGCACTGCAACTGGGTGTCCTTCTGCCAGGTGGGTGGCTGGAGCCCTTGGCCAACCCCCCCGGGCTCTGCTCCCAGCCCTGTGGGCACTCACCACGCCGTTCTCCACGCAGAAGCCCAGTTGGTACTTGGAGTCAGGGCGCCGGATGACAGCTGTAGTGACAGGGGGACAGTGCACAATGTTCAGCATCACCTCGGTCTGGTGCTTGAGTTCCTAGAAGATGGGATGGGGCTCTGTCAGCTGGCATTGTAAGGGGGATGCAGCCACAGTGCTTGTGGGAGGGCTGAGGATTAGCAACATATTTTCAGTGGGGAAACTGAGGCACTGACACACATAGTGCCATGCTCTAACACAGGGAAAAGGAACTTTGAATCCAGCCCCACATCGCCCTCTGACCCTGAGGCCGCCCTGTCCTTGCTTTCAGCTCCTTCCTGCCTGGAAGGTAAAGGTGCAACAGGCTCCCCTCCAGGACACGTGCCTGCCTCCTCACCCCAAGTCCTCCTGGGGCAGGGCCCCGCCTGCACCCCGCCACAGCAAATCTAGTCCCCAGATGTGTCCCTGCCTTGTCACACCCCTTCTCTCACACACTCAAAGCAGGGACTATTCACAGACCACAGGATGGGAAACAGCCCCTCACATTCTGCCCTCATCAGCCACGAGCCTCACAGGGACCCCAGCACTGCTGACACTCCCAGACAGGCTCACCCAGTCCCCACCTCTGCCAGCACTTGCCCCCCACAGCTCCAGCTCACCCGGATGATGCTCTGGCAGGTGGCGAGGGGCAGCCCCACCAGGCTCGTGCCGTTGACGGACATGAGGCGGTCGCCGATGCTCAGCTCGCCCGAGCGCTCCGCCGGGCCCCCGTGCATCAAGTTGGCAATGACCACGGTGGGCAGGATGGAGCCCCAGCCCGACTCCACGACAGCGATGCCCAGGATCTCCCCCTTCTGCTTCTGGATGCAGACCTGGGCAGGGCACGGATGGCTTATGATCACCACAGTCATAGGGCATGTGGGTGCCCTGTGCTCAGCTCAGGGTGCACAACTGCTCAGGGAGCCATGAAGGGGATGACATGGAGGTGTGAGTGGGTAGCCCACACTATTCCCACCCCCAAAAAGCAGCTCTTACGTCCTTGCAGTTCTCCTGCCGGGAGAAGTGGGTCAGCTCTGCATTGTACTGCTCCTGGTCCTCGAGGGCACGGCTGTACTGGCGGGGGCTCAGCTCACTGGGGTTGATGCTATTGGCCTCCAGGAAGCGCTGGTAGGCTACGCTGAACGCCTGCCCGATGGCCTGAGCAATGATCTGGGCCTGGGGAAGGAGTGGAGAGGGGGTTGTGCGCTCACGGTTCAGGCCAGTGGTCTTCAAACTGGAGCCAATAGCCACCAGCATCCTGAAATGCCTGTTGCAGTCACTGTGCCCAGGGAGCCGCAGGGCGTCCTGGCTCCTTCCCCACCTGAACAGGCCCCTTTAGGGTGTCAATCCTGCTCCCTTTTCTCACTGGGCACCTGGCTGGGCTGAGGTGCTCAGGCTGAGCTCCTTCCCCCCTCTGTACACACCAGCAGCCCCAGAACACCCGGTCATTACAGCGGGACAAAGCTGAGGACCCCACTGCCCCTCTGCCCTCCCGAGGAGCTCGTGTGTTGCCTCACATCAGCTGAGTGGAAGACGTGGCAGATCATCTTGTAGAGCCGCTTCTCTTCTGCCTCCTCAGACCTCCGAGGCAGCTTCCGGCGCGCCATGAGCACCACGAGGGAGCCGATGTCGGCGATGTAAGAGATGGTCTGGAGGGAGTGATCCATCATGGCCTCCTGGCAAGGGGGACACGGCAGAGACGTTGAGCCTTCCCTGGCCTGAAGGCCCCGTGGGCAGCCTGCGAGCCAGCCACACGCTGCCAACATGGGGAGGGTTGGGGATCAGACACCACCGTGCCAGGATGTGGCTCAAGTGCCTGGCACTGGGCACAAACCACGTCTACACTAAAAGCTACGCACAGCCTCTTCGACGGAGGACTCATGCGTGCCCTCAGGTGCCCCTGGGGGATGAGACGGCTCTTCCCTCTTACTATAAAGCAGAAACTAACCCTGAGACAGAGACCAACAGAAATTTCTAGTCTCAGTTCCCTGGAGCTCAGCGTGGGAAGCCAGCAGCTCCCATGAGGCAGGAGAAGCCTGGTGTAACCACGTGAGCAGCCAAGGGACATGACGAGGCTGCGTAGCACAGCTGCAGAGTGACGTGTCCTTGCCCCAAGGCCATCCTTGGACACAACCCCACTGGTCTCAGCTGTCCCAAAAGCAGTGTGGGTGCTCTGTTCCCGTTCCCTGCTCACCTGTGTGTCGGCTGTGAGCACCTTGATCCTCTGTGTGGAGACAAACAGATCCACCTCGGTCATGGGCTGGGACTCCCCGTCTGGTGCCTGCAGAAGGATGCGCCCAGGAGAGGTCCCTGCGGCTGCTGGGGCTCCTCTGGGTCCCTGCCACACAGCTGGGAGGTCCCCAGCCCATGAGGGGCAAGGCTGGTCACATCCCACTGCCCTCCTGTACCTTAATCCTGTCCACCGCCTCCTGGGCCTGCGCCATGCGGACGCTGGTCGGGGGGTTCCTCTCTGAGACCAGCTGTGTGGAGCCCAGGTACTTCGCCCCAAATATCACACCGTCCAGCAGATCCTCTGGGTCACAAGGGCCTGGAACTGAGACATCAGGAGGGACTAAGCAGAGGCTGGTGTCATCCATTATCCCCCATAAACTAGGGGTACCAACACCTACTGCCTGTTAGCTGCACTTCTACATGTGGCAAAGCTCAGCACTTGGGAGACAGGCTCCTGGTATTGACTGGGGGACCCCAGGGCTGATTTCCCCTTCCCTCTGGTGTGGAAGGGCATACCCTTCCCCCTTCCCAAGCCTGGGCATCCCCCTCTCAGGTCCCTAAGGACCCTCATTCATTCAGTGACAGGCGAGCTGGGATCAAACGAGCCACCCAGAGCCTGTGGCCACATTCCCATCCTGTGTGGGCACTGAATTGGGTGCTCCCTACCCATCTGGAACCCTGGCCACCCTGCCTTCAAAGCAGGACATGGAGGATCAAGACTCCTGGGTACTTCTGCTACTCAAGCGTAGAACAACTCACCATCTTTGAAGGCTGGGTAGGAGGATAGGGGTTCCCTGTCCTGCAAAGCAACAAGAGAGCAGGTGAGGCTCTGGTCAGGATCTCAGGGATTCGGCCTGCCCAACCTCCCAACAGGCTGCCCCTGGAGCACCAGGATGGTGAGGGCAAAGTGTCCTGGGCTGTGGGTGGTGTGGTGCAGGGGACAACGCAGGGTCCTGGGGGGCTGTTCAGACCCACCAGCCTCTTCCCTGGGGCACCTATCGATCAGACAGCCCTGCAAGTATTCCACCCCCTCCCAGAGTAGCAGGAGCCAAAGCCAGTTCCAAGGGTCTTGTCTGGGCACCTTTAGCAGCATGAGGCCCCATAAGACCCAAGGAAAAGACATCCCTGGATCCCCTATGTTCCCACCCAAAACCCCACGAGGGAGCAGAAGCCAAGCAGCACATCCTGGCTTGCTGCCACACCGCCACGGCCCATGCGCGATGCACTCACAGTCACATCGCCTTGGGGTGGCTGCTCTGGCTCCGGGGCCGGAGCGGGAGGCAGAGCCTCCCAGGCCAGCTCTGGGGAACCGTCCCGATTGCCCTTGCAGGCAGAGTTGACCTTGCAGAGCCCCTCTCCATAATACCAGCCACCAGAAGGTCCTTCCTCAGAGCTCTCCAGCCTCCCCAGCCCTTCAGGCTTCTCCACAGCAGCCGGTTCCTCCTGAGCCTGCAGCATCTCCAGGTTGGTCCCAGCCAGGATGTCAGAGCGGGCCAAGGGCGTGTCAGCACTGGCCTCGGGCAGCCCCCCCTCATAGCACAGAAGGCTCAGCAAGTCCTCTCGGTCAGCCTCCGCAAAGAGGAGGCCATGGCAAGGCCGGGAGCAGGCTGAGTGCTGGGCACAGCAGGGCCGTGTCTCCAGGCCCTGGCCAGTGGCCACATGCAGCGGGCAGGGCTGGCACTTGCCCTGGCACAGCCCGTAACTCCGCCGGGCCTGCTCACCCATGAGCAGAGCTGTGCCAGCACTCGAGGAGGGCGGTGGGCCCTGCTCCGAGGTGGGCGAGAGGTCACACAGACTGGGGTCGAGAGTCTCAAGCCGGGCCAGCAAGCCCTGGATCTCTGAGGGTTCATCCTCCGCGTCCTCGGCCTGCCCAGCCCTGCCCAGGCAAGTGCTGGCTTCAGGGGCCTCGTCCAGCTCCATGCCTGTCGCGTCTCCGCTGCTGGGGGCTCGGGGGTGTCCCGCATCCCGAGGGATGCTCCCGGTGCCGGGTTTCCAGCCGGCTGAGCCCCGCGGCCCCGCGGTCGCTGCCTTTGCTTCCAGCTCTCTTCCCGAGTCCCGGCACAGCTCAGCTCGCCCGCCTCCCCCGCGGCCCGAGGCCGGAGCAGGCCCCGAGCCGGGCCCCGAGCCGCTCTGCAGAGCCTGGGGGACCGCCAGGTCCTGCCCGGGGCCGCAGCCGGGGGCCGGGCCGACGAAGCGAGGCCCCTCGGGCCGCCCGCCGCCCGCTCGGAGCTCGGGGGCACCGGGCCGCGCTTCAGGCTCCTCCTCTGTGTCCATGGACGGCAGCTCCGGAACCTCGGGAGCGGCGAGCGCAGCCGCCTGGACATCCATGCTGCTGTCCATGGCGTGGCGCCGGGGCGGGGAGCGGGGCCGGGGCCGGGGCGGGGAGCGGGGCCGGGGCGGGGAGCGGGGCCGGGGCCGGGGCGGTGCTCGGGCCTGGCAGCCGCCCGGTCCCGCCGCCGCTTCCGGGAGCCGCCGCGCCTGCGCAGTCCCTCCTCCCGTCCCGGCGTGCCCCGCGGCGGCCCAGCATGGCGGCCCGCGCGCTGCTGCGGGCGGCGCGGGTGGCGCTGCCTGGCCCGGCCCGCGGCTACGCCAAGAAGGCGGGTGAGCCCCGGCCCCCCGCCCCCAGCCCCTCGCCCCCAGCCCCTCGCCCCCAGCCCCGTCCTTCCCCCGCCCGCACCCATCCCCCTGCCCCGTCCTGACTCTGCTCTTGTCCCCGCAGCCGCCAAGTCCAAGGGCAAGAACGCGCCGAAGGAGGCGCTGAAGGGGCCGGAGGTGTGCACGGACCCCACCATGCTCGCCACGCACGCCATGGGGGTCAACTACTTCAAGGAGGGCCCGGAGGTGGCCCTGAAGCCTGACTCCGAGTACCCCGACTGGTGGGTGATGCCGGCTCCCTGCCTGGGAGCGGAAGGGGGGGTCCCTCCTGCGGGGCCTGTCCCTACAGGGGCGCCATCCCAGAGGCACAGGGATGGGGAGCTGCTCTGGGAGGGAGGAAACTGCTGCTCTGCGGCCTAGAGACCTTCCCTGAAGGCTGGGCCAGGGGAGCAGGCTGTGCTGTGGGTGTGCTGGGTGAGGGATCAACTCATCCTGGTCACGCACTTCCATTGCTCCATCCCATGCTTGTCCCTTCCTGCTGCAGCCTCACCCCCTCTGTGTTCTCCCCCAGGCTCTTTAAGATCCACCTCGGGCCCCCCAAGAAGCTGGAGGAGATGGACCCCGACTCAATCGAGTATTGGAGGCGCCTGCGGAAGTACAACACGTGGCAACGCAACAGGCTGAAGAAGGGCAAGAAGCTGTAGGTGCCCTGAGTGGCACCATGAGTGGGGCTGGGGCAGAATCTTCTTGTATAAAGTGGTAATAAAGCTCTGGAGAGGCGATACCTGTTATGGAGGTTGTGTCAAACCCAGACCCTCAGCAAACTTGGTGTGGGACCTCCCTCATGCTGGGGGCTGACAGGGGGTTGAACAGCACAGGCCATGAATTCTTGATGTATTTGCTAAAACAGAAGTTCATATTTTTGGTCATAGAGGGGACCCTATGCCACCAAATGGGTCCTGTGCCCTTGTCATGGTTTTTCCCCACCTGAGAGCTGGGCACCACACAGCCGCTTGCTGTTTAAGGCTGGGGTGTGGGAGATGTGTGGGAATTGAGGGAGGGAGAAAGGGAGGGAACAGAAAACCAGAAAACCCAAAACTTTGCAGGTTGGGCTAAGGAGAGTTTACTGGGGTAGCAGAGAGAGGGAGAGATACGATAACGCTAACAGGGCTTTGTGGCAAAATAGACAAGACTGATGGCACACTGTGCAGTGTCTCACTGAACCACACAGCTCCAGGTGTACAGCTCAGAGCTGTCCCGACATCAGAGCCTCCCCAAAACCACAGGTCCTGGAGCTGCCTGCTCCCCCCC
Source organism: Laterallus jamaicensis coturniculus (assembly GCA_022605575.1). Lineage (NCBI taxonomy): Eukaryota > Metazoa > Chordata > Aves > Gruiformes > Rallidae > Laterallus > Laterallus jamaicensis. Next base: position 4,513,222 of record JAKCOX010000043.1, on the reverse strand, counting down.
ACCAGCCCCCCTCATCCTGAGCATGATGTAATTAGCATGGAATAGCCTCAGCCTGGGTCATCTATCCCGGCTGTGTCCCCCTCCCAGCTCCCTGGGTGCCCCCCCTTCTCAGCAGGGCAGCATGAACAGCTGAAAGTCCTGGGCTGGTGGGCAGCATCTCAGATCATCCCAGAGTTACCAGCACTGCTCCCATCCTGACTCCCAGGCTGCTAGACCATTAACTCAACCCCAGCCAAACCCAGGACAGCCCTGCTCTGTCACAGCCTACACTGCAGCAGGGGGTGGGTGCGGGTGTGTAGTGGGTTTGGGGAGGGTGAGTGACTCTGCAGGCCCCATGTTCCCTGCGGGGGGCTGTGCAGCCCACACTCCCTGAGAAGTGAGCACTCCATGCTCTGGTGATGCCACGGGTGAGGTGAGGGGGTCCTGCCTGCCCCTCGCAGTGCCACCCCTCCACGGGTGAGGTGAGTGGGACGTGGTGGCCCCTCGCAGTGCCACCCCCCACAGTGCCACCCCTCGCAGTGCCACCCCTCCACAGGCAAGGTGAGGGGGTCCTGGCAGCCCCTCACAGTGCCACCCCTCCATGGGTGAGGTGAGGGGGTCCTGGCTGCCCCTCACAGTGCCACCCCTCTGCTGCACTCTCACTTCCTCGCAGCGGGGCAGTGGTGGATGCTGGGCCTGCAGGGTCCCATCTTGGCTGGACTGTGTGGTGGAGGCAGGGTTGTCCCCACAGCAGCGTGGGCCTCTCTGCCCCGTCCTGGTGTGTGGTCCCAGCTCTGGTCTGGCAGAGCCCAACAGCTTCCCTGCAGCCTCGGTCTTGCCTATGCACCAGGATCCCCTGGCTGATGGGGCCCCATACCCGTGGTTTATCTGTCCCAGACCCTCTGCCCTGCAGCTCCTGCCTGGCCTCAAGTTGGGCAATGGGGACAAAGCAGCCTCCTGCAGTGAGGAAGGGGCGATGGAGCCAGGGCCTGGCCCAGCAGCGTCCCCAGTGCCCCAGAGCCAGGGCTGGGGGCCCAGCTTCCCTGGGGGCACTGCGTGGCATCCGCCTTGGCAGCTGCAGCACTCACTCACACGCTGTGGCACAGGAAGCGGTGGAGGAAAGCAGAAGTGGGGGGTTGGGGGAGGTTTTGGCTTGAGCCCTCATTTCCTCTGCGTGGGGCTGAGTGCGCACCCTCGGAGCTGACAGGGCTCAGGCCGGGCTGTACCCAGCGGTGAGTGTCCTGTCCCTGCCGTGTCCGTCCTGCAGCTTGCCCTTCTCTTGCACCCCTCAGAGCGTTCAGCCCCCCCGAGCATTCAGGCACCCGAGTCCCTGCCCTCTATCTCAGAGCCTCCCTGCTCTGGCAAGTGTCACCCAGCTGCCATGGGTGGCTTGGCCCTTGGGACAGGTGCCCACCTGGGGTGGTCAGTGGGGAGGGACCTAGGGAAAGGAGAAGAGAGCCCCACCCTCCCCGGGTACTGCTTCCATCCAGGGTGATTCGTGCCACGCTCCCCTCGCTGCCAAAGCCTTTGTTAGAGGTCAAGGGGAGGCCCCAAGGCCATCATGTCCCCTCCGTGACCCTCTCCGCGGTCTCCTTGTGTTGAGCTGGCAGATCTCTTCCTGGCTCCAGAGCCACTACCCAGAGGCCTGATGATGGTGAGGGGGCTGCTGCTCACCCACTGGGGTCTCTTGGCAGGAGAAGGGGGGTCCCCAGGCTCAGCTGTCCACAGTGGGCCCTGTTTGCTCTGTATGGGATGAGCAAAGTGAGGGGACATCCCCTCTTTCTAGCTCCTTGGACCCCATCCTGCGAAGGTCCCTGTCCTGGGGCTGGGCTAATGGGGCCCTGGCTCTGTGCCCAAGGCTGGGGGGTGAGTGGGGTCCCCCGTGCTGCTGTCGTGGCTCTGGTCCTCCGGGCGTGGAGGGGCAACTCGTGTCATTCCTGGCTGGATCCAGCAGCATAGCCTGGCCGTCTTGTGGCAGTTCTGGTGGGCAGAACCCTCCTGGGCTCCTGCTGGGAGGAGACCCAAAGCTGTGGAGCTCATGCTGGTGCTCTCTCTCTCTCTCAAGCCGCCCTGTGCTGGGTTGGAGAAGCGCTGGGCAGTGTCCAGGGGTGCAGGTGCCTGCCACCCCATCACCCACTGCTGGCTCATCCCCTCTGTGTCCCCAGGCAGGCAGCGGGCAGCAGAGCTGGGGCGGGATGGGGGACTGGAGCATGCCCATCGGCTCGCTGGGCGAGGAGGCGGTGGCCCGGCTCTGTGAGCTCCTGGACAACGCCAGCCGGGGCTGGCGCAAGCTGGCCGAGATGGCTGGGGTGGAGAAACGCTTCAAGTGCAGGTGAGGGATGGGGCTTCTCTGGGTCAGAGCTCTGTGGGCACAGCTCTGCCATGGGTCCCCAAGCCACCCCGTCGAGGCCACAGCCTCGCTGGGGGCCCTGCAGTGTCCCCTAGATGGGGTCCCCATCCTCCCCAGGAGGAGGAGGCACTGTGGTGCTGAGTGCTGTGGGTGCCTTGCAGCGCGGAGGAGCTGGAGATGTGCTCGCTGAAGGTGCTGGAGCCCCATGGCAGCCCCACGCAGTGCCTCCTGCAGCTCCTGGCTGAGCGTGACTGCACCCTCAAGTACCTGCTGGGCTGCTTGGAGAGGATGGGGCACGTGCAGGCCTGCCAGGTCCTCAGCAGTGCCGGTAGGGACCCACAGTGGGGTCCTCTGGGGCATGGAGAGGGGCACTGGGGGGTGGGGGCTTGGAGAGGGAAAGCAGGGGGAGGTGAGGAGTGGCCAGAGGGGATGGGATGGGGGATAATGGGGTGGGGTTGGGAGGAATGGGATGTAGTAGGACTGGATTGGACAGGTTGTGATAGGACAAGAAGGGATAGGATGGATCGGGTGGGATGGGGTGGGTTGGATGGCACTGAGTGGTACAGGGTAGGATGAGATTGTTGTGACCAGATGGATGGGATGGGATGGGATGGGATGGGACAGGACGGGACGGGACGGGACGGGACGGGATGGGATGGGATGGGATGGGATGGGACAGGCTGTGTGGGCGGGTATGGGACAGGGTGTGAGACAGGACAGGATGGGATGGGATGGTGTGGAACAGGGGTCTCAGCCAGCCCAGGCTTGTCTCTCTTCTCCCACAGTCCAGAACATGATCCGCATCACGGTGCAGCCGGAGTCGCAGGTGGTGCCGGAGGGGATGCGGGTGGCCCTGACCTGCTGGGCAACCGGCCCTCCGGGGCTCACGTACCAATGGTTCTGTGGGAGGCAGAAGGTGAGGTCCTGCTGTGCTACATCAAGCCCACTCCCAGGCTCCATCCACGGCAACAACACCTGGATGGGTGGGACCCCCGACTCTTTGGCCCCCTCCTATCCTGTAGATGCCCGGAGCCACGTCCCCGGAGCTGGTGATCGACACAGCTGCCCCGCTGAGCCAGCCTGAGTGGTATATCTGCCGGGTGAACTGCGGGGCCACCTTCACCTTCTCCACGTGGGCCCACATCCAGGTGGAGAAGAGCAGCAGCCCCAGCTCAGGTGGGCCCTGAGATTGGTGTCTCATGGGGTCCCGCATGTCCCATTGGGGCCAGGGTGGCTTCTACAGGGTATTGCTCACCCCGGGGGCAGCGAGGTGGCTCCTGTAGGACGTTGCTTGCCACGTTCTGCTCTGGCTCAGCCACAAGTCTCCTGGGGTGACAGTGCCCGTGGCAGAGCCCAATGGACTGTGTCTTCCTGGTGCCCGCTGGCTCATGCCACCTGCGGGTGCCAGGAGCCTGGGCACAGCACGATGGAGCCTGGCTGTGGCCGGGTGCTGAATTTGCCACCTCATCCCTCCCTAGCCAGCGGCTACTGTCCGACCATGGCGGGGCTGCAGATCCTGCAGCAGCCACAGCCATGCTGCCTGGCTGAGGGGGACACACTGGCACTGGAGTGCAGAGCCATCGGCAACCCCCCACCCCAGTACCAGTGGTTCCGGAACCGGCACCCCGTGGAAGGTGCCCAGGCGCCCCGGCTTGAGGTATGGTGGGACACCCAGCATGGCATGGCGTGGCATTGCATGGCACGATGGTGCAGCACGGCATGGCGTGGCTCGGCATGCCACCCCAGCTGCCTGCTCCATCCCACTGGCAGGTGAAGCTGGTGACGACAGCGGAGCGGGGCAGCTACTCCTGCCGCGTGTTCAACCTCTTCCACGAGGTGTGGAGCCAGGAAGTGGATGTGGAGATTGGTGAGGGCCCTGGACAAACCTCCACTGCTCCCACACCATGTGGGGTGTCCTGGCTCTGCTCCGTGCTCCCGTAAAGCCCTACCATGGCTGCTCTGTTCTGGGGGGCTTCAGCCTGCAGCAGCTGGTGCTGCCGTGCCCGGGGCTGCCTGACTCCCCTCTTTGCCGCAGGCCCAGGGCTCTTCACCTCGGGAGGCTCCTGGCAGGAGGGGGATGGAGGTAGGTGGGTGCAGAGGGGGCATGTCCCCACTGCTCTGCCAGGCACTGCAGGCCCATGGCCCAGCATTTTTCTCTTTCCAGGCTCCCCAGAGCACAGCAGCCCCAGTCAGCTGTATGGTAAGATCCTGCCCAGGAAGGGATGGTGGTCCTGTGGGGCTGTGACTGTCCTCAGTGTCACCCCACAAGGCTCCGCTCAGCCAGGGGTGCTGTGGGTGCAGCACATCAGGGAAAGCAGACCAGCGAGGCAGGGATGCCATGGGTCACCCCTGTACCTGGGGACAGCGACACCAGCCTCCACTGGGTGACATATCTGTGGGCTGAAGCTAATGGGGACAGCAGGAGCATCCTGCTCCACCCTCAGCACCTCACTCTCCCATCCTGGCAGCCACCGACAAAGTGGCCCTGCTGATCGGCAACATGCACTACCTGCACCACAAGCAGCTGAAGGCGCCCATGGTGGATGTGCACGCCCTGGGTGCCCTGCTCCGCCAGCTCGACTTCAAGGTGGTCTCACTGCTGGACCTGTGCAAGGCCGAGATGGAGATGGCTGTCAATGAGTTCCTCCTCCTCCTTGACAAGGGTGTCTACGGTGTGTGGGTGCTTGCTGGGCTGACCCTAGCCAGGGAGTTAACCAGCAGGTTTTTTGCTGGGAGGGTCTTGGGGGGGCAGCTGGGCAAGACGTGGGGACCAGGGGTATGACCCACTGTCCGTCCCTCCCAGCAGGTTTGCTTTACTATGCTGGGCATGGCTATGAGAATTTTGGCAACAGTTTCATGGTGCCCATCGATGCACCCAGCTCCTACACCTCAGCACACTGCCTGTGTGTGCAGCAGGTGCTGCAAAGCATGCAGCAGCGCCGCACCGGCCTCAACATCTTCCTGCTCGACATGTGCCGCAAGAGGTGACCCAGCTCTGGCCACCAGCCTGGGGACAAGCTGCCACACTGGGAGGTCCTAGCACAGGGGTGCCCATGGGTGCTGGCTCCTGAAGGATCAGAGTGGGGTGTTCTCAGGATCTCATCCAAACTCCTTGGCTTTTTCTGGCTGCCTAAAGCATCACTGTCCCAGTGGAGCTAGCAAACACCACAATGGGTGTGCAGAGGGACATGGGGAGAGCCCTGGGGTGTGGGGTCCCTTGGGGTGGGTTTTGGTGGGGGGGGGGGGGGCGGGGGTAGTGAGTCCCGGCTCTGCCTAGTGTTACTTCTCTTACAGGAATTTCAATGACGACGTCATCCCGCAGGTCGGTGCGCTGCAGGTCACGGCCAACATTGTCTTCGGCTACGCCACGTGGGTCCCTTCACCTCTGAGTGCAGACAGCAGGGATGAGCATCCTCCCCTGGCACCCCCACCATGGCGCATCCTCGTGTGCACCCGTGTCTCTTCCCCCACAGCGTCTGTCCCTCTGGTCGATGCTGGAGGTGGTGGGCGAGCAGAGGTGCCCATGGTGGCTTCATAGAATCATAGACTGGTCTGGGTTGGAAGGGACCCCAAGGATCACAGAGCTCCAACCCCCTGCCACAGGCAGGGACACCAACCTCAGGCCTGGAGCTACACAAGGTTGCCCAGGGCCCCATCCAACCTGGCCTTGAACACCCCCAGACACGGGGCACCCACCCCCTCTCTGGGCAGCCTGTTCCAGCCCCTCACCACTCTCTCTGTAGTAGTTAGGTGGCACCTAACCAGACGCAGCCCCGAGGCATCGGGATACCGGCTGACAGGGCATCCAAGATGTGGCTGTGCTCCCACCTCTCCTCAGCAGGGAGGCTGGATGGGTGGGCAGGCCATGGGTAGAGCAGTGGTCTGGTGGCTCTGGCTTCTCCAGAGCTGTAACCCCAGTGGGCGCTGGCTCCTGGGGGTGGGACAGAGCCCTCAGGAGCCCACTGCTGCCCTGTCCCTGCAGGTGTGCGGATGCTGAAGCCTATGAGCTGAGCCAGGGTGAGCTCTCCAATGGCATCTTCGTCACCTTCCTCAAGCGCTGGCTGCTGGAGGATGAGAAGATCACGGTACTGCTGGACAAGGTGGCCGAGGGTGAGTGGGGAGAGGTGGGAGATGGCAGCCCCCTCTCCCCCAGCAGCCCCTGCTGATCCCCCATGCTCCCCACAGACATGGGCACGCTGGAGATCACTCGAGGCCGGCAGGCACTGGAGCTCCGCAGCAACCTCTCCGAGAGACGAGCCCTGACAGACCCCATCTGCCCCCCCGGCCGGGACGAGTCCTCTGCCAGGAACCTGCAGTGGGCCAAGGCTCATGGTGAGGGTCACAGCCACCCTATCCAAACCTGGTGCCTGCCTGGAGGAAAGAAACTGCTGGCACAGAGCTGCTGGCGCAGTGGCAGGAGCATCATGTCAGCATCCCTGTTTCAGGGGGACCCCAGTGTCACCTCACTCGTGGGTGCAGCTCCAGCTGGAGCGCCTGTGGGTTCCAGTCCTGTGCTCACTGTTCCCCCTTAGTTCTGCCGGAGAGCCGGCACCTCTGCTTCGACTGTGGTGTCACCGTCCAGCTGGGCTTTGCCGCCGAGTTCTCCAACATCATGATCATCTACACCCGTGTGGTGGCCGTCCCCAACGACATCGCCACGTGTGAGGCCAAACTCACCGATATCCCTGAGGTGGGAGTGGGCTGCCGAAGTCGGGGTGATGCTGGGGAACGGGGCAGTGGGACCTGTGGTGTTTTTCATGACTGGGTGCCATCCTTTGCAGGAGCTGGATGTGGATCTCAAGTGCACCAATAAGGAGAGCCCTGAGGAGGTGGGCAGCCCGCTGGCGTGGAGCCTCGACTGCCCCTCCTGCTGCCTCTACAGCCGGCTCTGCGGCTTGCAGAAACTGCGGGTAAGAGCTGCGTGGCATAGCCAGCGTGGGACTGCAGCGTGGCCGTGGGGGTGGCCCAGGATGGGTGCCCACGCTGCCGGTGCCCCCACAGCAGGAGCTGGCCTTCACCATCTGCCTGCAGTACCGCTACCGTGGCATGGATGACTTCGTGGAGGAGAGGCAGACGGTGAGCGTGGGGAAGCCGCTCATTGCCAAGCTCAACCTGCGGCTGGCGGCCTCCCCCTCACCGCCCAGCAGCCCTCTCTCCACATCCCTCCCCAGGACCTGGGGGGCGGCAGGAGAGTCCTGGGTTAACACCCCCGAGGAGAACCTGAGCCCCGAGGGTCCCAGCTCCCACAGCCTTTAGAGGGACAGCACGGCTCCCCCCACCTTGTCACTGCAGCCCCTTGGGGCTATGTCTGCCCTGCTGAGGGGCTGGTGGTGAGTGCTGGGTGGGGTAAGCCCCATCCTGGCCTGCGCGGGGCTCTCTGTGGGGCATGGATGGGCCTCCTGCCTCTGGGGACTGCAGCTCCTTGCTGCCCTACATACACAGCCCCGGCAGTGCCAGCCCCATAGCCCTGGCGTGGCCCCTCCATAGCGCCTTGTGCCAGGGTGCTGCTGGCCCCACATTGTCCCTGGGTACTGCCAGCCCCAGAAACAGCCTGCTGCCAGTCCCGTGTCCCCTGGCACAACAGTGCCAGCCCCACACCCCAAGTTAGTGCCAGCCCCACATGCCAGGACAGCACCCGGCAGCTTGGGGGGCAGAGTGCCCAGGCCCCACGGCTCAGCTGTCATGAGGCGTCGCGCCAGGGCACCGTTGGGTTCCTTCAGGCCTAGGAGAAATAGAGAGAAATAAGCAGATTAGGGGGCAAATCCCGCTGGAGGGGATTAAAGGGGGTGGGAGCTGGAGGGCTTCTGCACTGCCACGAGGGGCTGGGAGAACCCCCTGGAGCCCCCAGAGCTCCCACTCCTCCCAGTACTACTCCATGCACAGGGCTGTGCTGCCCCATCCGAGCCAGGAGCCATTTCAGGTTGGGATTTAGGAGGAAAACACACCTTTTGGCTTGGATTTTTCCCAAAAATGACCCCATGTGCCAGCATCCACGGGTGATGTGGGGTGTGCTCCACTGGCTCTGAACCAGGGAAAGCCCCAATAAAGGGGGAAGGGTGGCTGGCTTGGCGCTCCTGTGGTTTTCCTGCATTTCAAGGGATTTAAATTTTTTTGGCCAGAAATACTATGTTTCCACACCAAGCACCAGGGCACCCACAGGAGGGAAGGGTCAACTGGCCCCCACCCCAGACAAGGGTACCCCGACATGATCTGGTAGTGCTGCCCATGCAAATTAGCTCATTTGAATAATTTGCATAACCCCTCAACCCAGCAACCTGGAGAGATGCATCCTCTTGGGGGTGGGGGACGGGGGGTGGGGGTGCCTCTCCACGCTCTTCCTTTTGGGTGGCAGTTGCAAGATTGGAGGCTGGGGTGACGGGGGGGGGGGGGAACATCCTCGTCCCAATTAGGCTCCGATCAAACGGGTCGGGGGGTGCTGAGCCTCCCGCTCTCCACGCCAGCCAGCTTTTGTTGGTGCTCGGGAGGCCGAGGGGTGCCCCGGGCTGGCGCCAGCCTTGGCAATTATGTCATGTGAAAAGCGCAGCCCCCATTGAGTGCGTCCCTTCCCCCGGATCAAACCCCATTACTTCCGCGGCCGTTGCTTCATTATCTCCCCGCCGGAGCACGCCTCTGCCGGGGCCTGCTTCACCTCGGCCTAGGCCCATTAGCAGGGCTGGGGAGCCGGGGGAGCATCGATTATGCATTTAATGGGTTGTTAAAAGTTTAATTGTCACTAACGAAGCAGACGAGCAGCAGCAGCCGGGGGACTGGGACAAGGAGAAGGGTCTCATCGGGGTCAGTGCCTTGCCTGGCCTGGTGGCATCCTGGCCAGTCTTGCCTGACCCCAGGGCTTTGAGGATGTTGAGGTCCGGCACTGGGGCTGTTGGGTTGGGGTGTGGGGGGATGCAGCTGGGTGTGCTGGTGCCGAGCGGGGTCTGGGCTGTGTGGGGACATGGTGGGGATGCCAGGGACTTGGGGCACCTGCTCATCCAGGGCTGAGTCCCTGTCTCCCGCTATCCCAGCTGTGCTTCAGTACCTCAAAGCCACCACAGGCTTGGCCATCTCCTCCGGGGCTGCGCTGGCCCTCGCCGCCTCCATCACTGTGAAGGTGATGCTGGCTGTGCCCTAAGCCCCACAAGCAGGCAGGCAGGGTGCCCCTGGGGTTGCTGAGCTATGCTGGGCACTCCAAGGCCACACCACCTCCCCGCTCCCACCGGACAGGGGCAAACCAGCCTTGGCACACCATGTGTCCCCCACCGCAGGGACCCCAGGGTTCCCAGCTGGCCCCCTCCTCTTGCCAGCCCCATCTGGGGACTGCGAGAGTCCCAGAGCCACCCACCCTCCAGCCTGCACAATTATGGCAGCCAACATGTGGCTGGGCGGGTGCCCCTGGGGAGCAATTAGGGCTGGCGGGCAACAGGCGCAGCCCCGGAGCGATGCCCCTTAACAAGCTGACAAGGATGTAACAAGCTGACAAGGAATCGGCGTGGCACAGAGCTGGGCCCGGCCGGCAGCCAGGGCTGCATCAGGTCACCCGTGCCTGGATCAGGCCCCAGCCCCGCACGCAACATCCTGGGGTCCCCTGGGCTGTTATCCCATGTTATATCCCGTGTCCCCCTGGAAAGCTCCTTGCTGGCTAAAGCTCTGCAGCCCTGGCACACTAACGAGCAGCTCCGCTAATGAGGAGGGCAGGGCCCTGGCAGCACTGGACTCCAGCACGTGGCAGCCGTTCAGCTTATCTCTTTACTCATGATACAACTGTGGCCTTGGTGCCGGTACATCTACCAGCACGACCGGTGCGTCGTGCCCTGACGTGGCTAAAACACTCCCCCCCCCCCCCCCCGAAAGGACTCCCTACAAAACTAGAGCTTTTCTGTTCAGTTTTGTTTAAATCTGCAGCATTAAAAAACAAAAATAATAATAATGGGAAGGGGTCTGGGGAAAGGAGGTGTCCGACCATGGGCAGTGGTGGCCCGGTGGCCTGGTGGGATGCCTGAGCCGTGGCCAGATCCGCAGCCCCAGCCAGTGTCAGCAAGGCAGAGGGGAGCCCTGGGCAGCTGCTGGGGTGCTCCCCTGTGGCAGGGTCCTGCCAGCGCCCCAGCGCGCTCCCCCAGCACCACTGGTGTTGGTTCAACGGCGTGGGGGGGAAGATCCAGGCTGGCTTCTCTGCCCCATGCCAGCTTTGGTCCTGCTGAGCATCCCACCGTGTCCCCCCTCGCCTGCCGTGGGGCTGAGCCGACACCGGGAGCAGGAGCCCGGGGCCAGCAGGGCCGGAGGGGAGTGTTCATCAAATGGGCTGCCAGGTCTTGTCAATGGTCTGAATGTGCTCCTTGGCTTTCATGCGGAGCGAGGCGATGCTGGAGCTCCTCTGGTCTACCTCCTCCAGCGGGTACTTGTCCACAAAGGTGGTGCTGCACTGGTAGGGTGCTGGAGCCATGGGCTGCATGCCCTGTGCCATTGGCGGGGGGGTGTTGAGGAAGGAGTGCCCGCCGTAGGGGGGCTGCAGGGCCTGGGGGGCTCCCATGAAGCCGGGGATGCTGTGGACCGTGGTGGCGCTGGAGATGGGGGACGTCAGCCATGGGTCAAGCGGGAGGGAGTTGCTCATGGGCCCCACATTGGGTGTCATAGGGGGTCGGTTGAAGGAGAGCACAGGGGTGTCATGGAGCTTCATGGAGCTGGCCTCCATCTTCTCCTGCCGTCTCCACTTGGCCCGTCGGTTCTGGAACCAGACCTGTGAGGTGAGAGCCAGGGTGAGCCCCACCATGCCCAGCCAGTCCCTTGCAGCGTGCCCCACATGCTGTGCCCCATGCAGGGTGCTCCAGGTAGGGTGTCCCATATGGGGCATCCCATCCCCTGTGGGATGCCCTGTGTGTCGGGTCCCAAGCAGGGTGCCCCACAGGGCTCCAGCAATGCCCAGCCACCCCCACACCTCTGCCAAACCTCCCACACACACCCCAGAGACTGAGGGCATCTCTGAGGGGGTAGAGAATGAGAAGGTGTCACCACACAGCCCCTGCCTTCACTGCTCCATGGAAACACCACCCCAGCCTCACAAACACCCCCACAGCCCTCAGGATAACATTATCTGGCCTTCCAAAGCCCCTTGGTAAATCTTTTAGAAGCCAAATTTCCACAGTTACACCAAAACTCAGCAGGAACAAGAGGGATCCGCAAGCCAAGGCCAGCGGTGATGTCTTGCCCCATGGGAGCTGCTTGTTCGAGCACCAGTCCGTGTGTCCCCAGAGCCCAGAGCAGCACGGGGCATAGGCCATCTGCCACATGATGCAAAGGGGGGGGTCTCCCATGAGCTGGTCTCCATTGTTGGTGGACACTGGGCTACAGAGACGTAAACTTCATGTCTGAAGAAGGGCAACAAAGCTGGGGAAGGGCCTGGAGCCCAAATTCTGTGAGGAGCAGCTGAGGGAACTGGGGTGGTTTAGTCTGGAGGAGGCTGAGGGGAGACCCAAGCCCCATCTACAGCTCCCTGGAAGGAAGGTGTAGTGAGGGGGGGTTGGTCTTTTCTCCCGAGTAACAAGTGAACAAGAGGAAACAGCCTCAGGCTGCACCAGGAAAGGTTTCACTTGGATATCAGGAAACATTTCTTCACACCAAGGGTTGTCAAGCACTGGGACGGGCTGCCCAGGGCAGGGGGGGAGTCCCCATCCCTGGGGGGATTTAGAAGATGTGTAGATGTGGCACGTGGGGACAGGGTTTAGTGGTGGCCTTGGCAGTGCTGGGTTAATGGTTGGATCTTAAAGGTCTTTTCCAGCCTACCCAATCCTGTGACTCCGTGACACTGGTCGCTGCTCATAGAGCTTGGCAGAGCTGTCCCTGGGCTGGACTCCACAGAACAAGGCTGTGTTTGCTTGCCCTGCGAGTGAGGCCTGGGAAACTCAGTCCATTTGTAGGGGTATTACTGCCTGGCTTCACAGCCTGTTTGTCACTTCAGCTCCCTGACCCTTTCTTTCTTTTGCCCCGTCAATCCCAGGGGCAGTGGGGAGCAGACCAGTGGGACCCCAAGCTCTTCCCCAGGCTGCACCTTCCTTATAGAGCCTTCTCCTGCAGCCCAGGGAGTGAAACCTCATCAGCCCTTCTGCCTTCCCCCAGAACTGCTCCTCTCCAAGCTTAACCCCCCCAAATCCGTGATGATCTTGTGCTCTCCCAGCTCTAAAGCTGGAAGCAGAGCAAAGCTCTCCAGGGCCAGAGTGGTCCCTCTACCACCGCTCAGGGGACAGGTCCAGGGTCCTCCCTACCTGCACGCGGACCTCCGGCAGATTGACCTTCATGGCCAGCTCCTCACGGCTGTAGACGTCAGGGTAGTGGGACTTCTCGAAGGCGCGCTCCAGCTCGTGCAGCTGGTAGGTGGTGAAGGTGGTGCGGTTCCTCCGGTGCTTCTTCTTGGGCTGCTCCTCCTCAGTGGTGGCTGGCGGGGTGTCCTCGCCGTCCCCCGGCTTCCGCAGCTCACCCAGGTCCCCCTCACACTTATTCAGGAACATGGTGGCGCCTGCGAGGGGACGGTGGCTGTCAGCTGGGCTACAGGGACATCAGAGACCCCGCGCAGCCCCAGGACAGGTGGACAAGTGGATGGGAGGATGGGGCTGCCCCAGAAACATGTTATGCAAAAGCATAATCCTGTCTTCTGCCACGGCGTTATCTCGGGGCCGCGGTGTCCTGGGGACGATGCCCTGGGCACCCCGCGCTTGGCTTCACCGTGAGGTGCAAGAGGCTGATGTGCCCATCTGAAGCCCAAAGCCAAACTTCACCTCGAGTCAAAGACTTTATGAAAGTGCTGAGCCCCAACCCAACCTCTGCCCTGCTGTGGCGTGGAGGGGACCAAGCCCAGGTCAGCTCCCACCTTCCAGCCCAGCTCCTCTCCTCCAGCCCCTCTTCCCTATGGGCTGCACGTCTGGACCCAAACCAATGGAGAACCAGTGTTGGTCCCCAAGTGCAGCTGGAGCAGCCAGGCACCGGCCCCCAGCTAATAACCTTTTTTCTGCACCCTCATAAGCATTTTCAACCCTCGCAACGTCTCATCTTTAAGCTTTTTATCCGGCATCTGAAATCTTCCTGCAGTATTTACTGGGGATTAAGGGTCCCTTTCTACCACAAGGATGCAGGCAAACATGGAAATGGGGCAGAAATCCATAATCCTGGGGCACTTCTGCCAAGGGGAAGGTGCTGCTGCATCACCCAGACCTGCTGGCAAAGATTCGGTTAATGCCCAGTGGGTGCTGGGGGGGAAAGAGGGAAACGTGGGTTAACTCTGGGAGGGGATAAATGGGGGTCCCGAGGGGGCGGCGGGCAGGGGTGGGTGTTGCACATGGGGGGGTGTCTGTGTGTGGCACGCACGGTGTGTTGTGCAGCACGCCTGCTGTGGGATGCCCAGGCTGCGGGAGTGTGTGGTGGGCTGAGTGCGGGGTGGAACGTGCGAAGCATGTGTGCAGCGTGGGTGTGTGTGTGCAGGGCAGGTTGTTCCTCGTGCCTGCTGCCTGTGTGTACAGTGTGTACGCGGTGTGCAGTGCCCATGTGCTCTGTGTGTGTGTGTGTGTGCATGTGGCACACATGGTGAGCGTGCAGCGTGCCCAGCTCACAGCGGGCGTGCGAGGAGCGCAGTGCAGTGTGCGGGCACAGCGTGAGCCCGTGTGGGGTGGCTGGAGGGATGCAGCGTGCGCGGTACCTGCGTGGTGCCTGCGTGGTGCCCTGCAGCCCGTGTGCGCAGCGGAGGCACCTGCGGAGCGGGCAGCACACACGGTGCAGCACGTGTGTGGCACGTGCGGTAGGCCCCATGTGTGCAGCGTGTGCCCGGCGTCTCTGGGCACCGTGGGACACGCTGCGGGCGGGCGGCCTGTGCAGGGGGAGCAGCACGTATGATGCAGGCCATGCTGGCCCGGGGGCTGCGTGTGCAGCGGGTGCAGCGGGCACGGCATGTGTGGTGCATGCACGGGGGCTGCATGGTGCACACGGTGTATGTGTGGTGTCGGTGTGTGTGGCTTTGGGGCCTGTGGGCCCCCCCCCGATGCCCCTTGTGGGGTGTGTAGCAGCCCCAAGGGCTCTGTCCAGCCCCAGGTCCAGCCCTGCTGCCACAGTGGGGCTGCAGTCCCGGGGTGCCCTGGGGCGGGTGCTGGGTGTTGTGCCCTGAGGAAGGGGTGAGTGAGTGCTGAGGGGAGCAGGGGGCCTGCTGTCACTGTGTGGCCATCACAGCGTGTCCTGGGGCTGGGGATATGGGGAGCAGATGGGGACCCCACCGCCATCCCACTCGCACTTACCCGCTTCTCATTTGCGCAGCTCCACACCTGCAAAGGAGAGGGGAGAGGGGATGAGCCCCCAGAGCCCCTGCCTGGGGCACAGAACCTCCCATGGGGTCCCCTAGCTGCCCTGCCCACCCATGTCCTCCGTAGGCCAATGGGGCGAGCTGGGCTGGGTCTGCAGAAGAATTAGGGGGATCTGGGGTGATGGGAACCAGGGAGATGGGTACTGGGAGGGGGGTGGGGGGGTCTAGGGACAAGATGGGGCAAACAGGCGGAGAGAAGAGGTGGGACAATGGGGGGGCCAGGGACACAGTGTGGTGACAGAGGTCAGGGCCAGGGCTGGGGCAGCCCCCACCCTGATCCCATCTGAAAGCAAAGTAGGACGAAAACTCCTGGGCTGCAGAGCGTGGGAGCAGGGATGAAGGGAAGAACAGCAAAACAAGCCAGCAGGAGCCACCCGGCAGCAGGGCAGCAGCACCGGACCCTGCGGCGGGGGGTGTGTGTGACAGCTGGGGTTCCCCCCACCATACCCTACTCTGGCCCGGTACTGGTCATGGATGTCCCCAGCTGTGGACATGGGATCTTGGTGGGGTTGAGCTGGGGATCCTGGGGGACGTTGGCATCACCCACCCAGCGATCCCCATCCTCTATGGACAGGCCCCGGGGTGCCCTGACCCTTCGCCACCAGCGTTTCACCAATCCTGCCTAAAAATGGGGGGCAGCGCGGAGGGGGTGCTGGGGCGATGGGTGGGGGGAAGGGGCAGAACTGCCTCCCTGGTCCTGCCAGACATTTTCCTGCAGCTGCCCTTATCCCAGCAGCAATTTTGGCATTTAAACCTTTACATTTTAAATTGTGCTGGGAGCTGCAGGGATGCACAGCCTCGGGGTGGGGGTGGGGGTGGGGCGGGGTGGTTTCTCCCCTCTACTGGGTGCCCTGACCCATGGTTTCCCCCCAGGGGTTCCTGACTGGAGGGAGAGTGGGGGTGCCTGTTATTAAGACACCCAAAAAGACAACAGCAATGGCATCGAGCCCTGGTTGAAGTGGGTCAAAAACCTCACTTCCTCCATGCCAGAAAGCAGCAGAGCATCAGCTACAACAAGTGACCTCCCCTGGCCATGGGGTCCGTGGTGGGGACAGCCTCGGCTTTCCCTGGGCCCTGTGATTTGGCTTTCAGAAGCCCCCCCGGGTGTCAGGCTGTGGCCCTCCAGCCTTACACCTCCCAGGCCGGGCTGTTTGCGGTGCCCGGCGCAGGCAGTGAGGAGCGTAGGTGGCTCCAACCCTCCGACCCCAGCGTAACTCCGTGCAAGTGATGCTCAGCCCGGCACCCGCTCCCAAGCCCGGAGGGAAGGATGCCAGCCCCCGCCCCAGCCCCTGGTATTTCCCCCCCTCACCGCCCTGGGGGACACCCGCTCCCTTTTCCAGCATCTTCCCCCAGCACTGGCGCTTCCTCCCGAATCGGAATAAAACGGCATTACCTGCTGGGCCCAACTCGGCTTCTCCAGGAGTATTTAACTTTGCCAGTCCCTCCTGGGAACCAAACAAGCGGCTCAACCTCACCAATCTCGCAGCTTTGGCAGCCAAAGTTGCCTCTAGTCTTCTTATTTGTCACAGAACCTCCGTGCTAAGGCTCGGGAGAATCTTTATTTAGTGTTGCAGATGTCACCAAGGCCCCGCAGATTGGAAATGAGTCCAAAGGATTAAGACGAGGTTATTAATTGGAGGCCTTCCCCTTTAAGAATGATTGACAGTTACTTTCTGGACAAGTAATTGCTCTAAATGTCCCCCCAGCGCGGGTCCGGGGGGGCGGCGGCGGACAAAGCCCCGAACTGCCTTCCCCACTCAGATTGTCTCCCCACAAAGGCGTCCTGCTGGAGTTTGCCTTGTAATCCCCTCATTACGGGCGAGGAAAAAGAATTAGAAACAGGGGGAGCGGAGAAGAAAGGCTGGGGCAATAGGGGGGGAGGGGGGAGGATTTCCTTCGGCTGCCCGGGCTCTGCTCCCGGGATGGGGTTTGGGGTAGGCACCCCAAGACTTGTTGGGATGCGGGATGGGGCTGGTGTGATAGAGGATGTTGTCCCCCACGATGGGGATGGTGAGCTTGGGGTGGCCCCTGGGACGGTGTGTGTGGCCCTGTGATGCTGCTGCAGAGTGATGCTGCCTGTGGAGCCCGGCCCGTGTGTGGAGCAGGGATGGGGACCTGGTGTGGGAACAGGTGTGACAGCTGGCGATGGGCATGGGGTGTGGGGACAGGGGTAGGGACCAGGCACGGGGTCCTGCTGGGAGGGCTGGGCATGGGGTTGGGGGACCTGCTGTGGGCTCTGGAAACCTGCTGTGGGCTCTGGCGGCCTGCTAGGGGTTCTGGTGACCTGCTGTGGGGTCTGGGGACCTGTTGTGGGGTCTGGAGACCTGCTGTGGGGTCTGGGGACCTGCTGTGGGGTCTGGAGACCTGCTGTGCGGTCTGGGGACCTGTTGTGGGGTCTGGGGACCTCTTGGGCTCTGGGTGTGGGGGACCAGCCAGAAGGACCAGGTACCCTGAACAGCCTTGGGGACCTGCTGTGGAGACCAGGCGTGGGGAATGGCCGTGGGGACCAGGGGTAGGACTAGGCAGGGGGACCAAGCGTAGGGATCAGGGATGGGGAGCAGGCACTGGGCCATGGGGCTAGGTGTGGCGATAATGCATGGATGTGGGGCTGAGCGTGGGGACCAGGCGTGGGGACACGCTGTGGGGACCAGCTGCAGGGTCCAAGCGTGGGACTTGCCTCCATCCTTGGGGGCTTCTCATGGGGGTGTGGGGTGGAGAGAGCCTGCCCTGGGGGGCATCCTAACCCTCTCCTCTCCCCTCCTGCTGCCGCCCCAAGGACCCTGGCCCAGGAGACACCAGGAAGAGCACGGTGGGGGTCCTGAGGCCCAGACCCCCATCCTGCCCCGTGCGTTTTGCCCTTTTCTTTCTCCCCTCACTTTTACTTTCCCCAAAAAGCCTCTTCCTGCCACCTGCAACGCTGCCACCCCGGCCGCTGTCTCGGCCTCCTCCCACTCCCTTCCTCTCCCCGCCATGGTTCCGCTTCCCCTTTCGCCTGGCAAATGTACCGGGGGGTTTCGGCCCCCGCACGCCCCGGTGCCAGGTGGCTGCCAGCCCCATGCGAGTCTGTGCCCTCCTGGCTGGAGCTGCTGCTGCAGGACCCCACAGCCAACCCCGCGCCCCAGTTCAGGCCCTGAGGCCATTTTGGTGTCCCCCTGGCTTGCGGCTGTGTCTTCCCCAGCGCTGTCTGACACCGCTCTCGGGGCAGCGTGATGTTGTCTTGCCACCATGCCAGGGACAGGCTGCCCCTGAACATGGCCCCTGGGGATGGGGTGCCACCCCCAGCCCATGCTGTGCTGCCAGGGCCCCACCTGCAGCCAGGACACACCCAAGCACAGGG
The DNA here is from genome assembly GCA_022605575.1 of Laterallus jamaicensis coturniculus. NCBI lineage: Eukaryota > Metazoa > Chordata > Aves > Gruiformes > Rallidae > Laterallus > Laterallus jamaicensis. The sequence continues at coordinate 4,495,225 of JAKCOX010000043.1, read as the reverse complement.
CTGGGGATGCAAACAGGCCCCTGGAGCTGTGGCTCCCTCTAACCCTGGGGGTTCTCATGCCACAGTGATGGGTGCAGGACCCAGGTCCCTGGCACTGGTGGCCCTTGGTGGCTTCCCTCAGCGTGCTCCCACTGCCCTGGTGGGCACTGCCATGCTGGGACCCACCACCCCCAGGGTGCTGGGGATGAATTTAGGAGCAGGACAGCGGCCCAGCTGTCTGACTTCAGTGTTGCCCACCGGGCAGCGTGCGTGGCGCTGGCCCCGCCGACCGCCGTAAGGTGTTGGCTCGCACGGAGGGGCCAGGCCAGCAGGCTTATTTGCCAAATGATTATAATTGCCTTTTAGGAGCAGATAGCAAATTGATTTGCTTCCTCGTCCAAGGCCCGTAATCGCTTCATCACTTTAAAATATTAATGCTATACTTCTTTGCTAGTTTCCCAATTACCCTAATTGAAGGCAAATTGGTTAAGAAGGTGCAATGCAGAGTATCAGGGGGTTTAGTTCACTCAAATGACAGTTTTAAACCTCCCTAATCCTATTAGCAGGCAAAGCTGCTAACGCTTAGAGACGCTGCGTCAGCTTACCGGGGCGGTGGGGCCGGAGGCGGGGGTCGGGGTGGGGGGCGGCCGGGGGCCACCGGCCTCACGTGACCAGCTCGGCCGGGGATTTATCACTTTTTTAGTTCATTAAGAGGCCTTGGGCAGGCGGGGAGGCGGCAGGGGTGACCCAAAAGGGTGCTGAGCGGGAGGCAGGTGGCAGCGTGGGGAGTGCGGGGGCTGGGGGGGGGGGGGAGCAGGATGATTAGCCAAGGAGACCTGGCAGAGGGTCCTGACCTGAATCCCAGCCAGCGCTGGGAGCCCCCGCACAGCTCCACTGGGAGCACTGGGAACCAGGCTGCCCGTCAGGGTGGGATGGGGCCCTGCTGTGCAGTGGGGATGAAGGAGCCCACCATGCCAGGGGACCTTAGTGCCACTGCCACTGTGCTTGGTACTCAGTGCTGGGCCCCAGCCCTGGGGAGAGTGGGGATGTGGGGTGGGAATGGAGCTGAACCAGGTGCTACAGGTGTTGCTGCCCATCCGGGACCTGGCCAGGGCCTGGTGGGAGCACGGACAGCCCCGTCCCATGCAACACAGGTGGATTTTTGGGAGATTTTGCATGTTCTGAAGAGAGGCTGGACAGTGAGGATGGCAGGGATGGCCTCAGGGATGGCAGGGATGGCAGAAACAGCAGGGATGTCAGGGACACCAGGGCCACAAGCTGGAGGAGGAGGCTCCCACATGTCAAGCCCTAATGTACCCATCACAGCAGTCACCATCCCCCTGATTTGTACCTGAGGGGGGGTGGGTGCACAGGGGGGACACCAAGCACTGCTGCACCCAGAGACCCCCTTGCTCCTGCATCTCCAGGTCCTCCAGCCGCGGCAACTGAGACCTGTGGCTCTTGTGATGACGATGAACTCCGTGGCACAACTCCCTCACCTGCACTGGATTCAGCTGCTCCCTCCCAGTCCTGCAGCCCTGGGCAGCCCAGGCTGGGCCGTGCCCATAGGCCTTTCCGGAGCAGATGGCCCTGGCGTGGGGAGGACGGAGGCGGCTCAGCGCGTCCTTTCTTTCATGCAGACACAGCGTGACTCCCCAGCAGCTCCTGCTCCGGCGGGGAGGTGCCGCTGGGGCCAGCGCTGGTGGTGGTACATTTTACAAGGGTTCAGCTAGCTTAGTCCTCGGGGACAGGCGACTCAGGCAGATTAGACCTCGCTAAAATAGGCAGGTATTAGTGATCTCAGCAGCCCCCAGCCTTCCGGTGCGGCGGCGTTTAAGCCAGTGCCGCTGCCGACACACCCGGGAGCAGGGAGCAAGTCGCTGGAGGGACAAGAGACAGAGGGGCACCCCGGCTGAAGGGACCCCCCTCACTGGTGGGGGGATGCTTGAGGGAAGGGTTAAATGGTGCCACAGCCTCCATGAAGCCTTTGCCCCCAAGGGATGCCCCAGTTGGAGGGTGGTCCAGGTCCTGATGGCCCCTACGCACTCCTGGGGTGCAGCCATGCCTGGGTGCTGCTGCAGAACAAGGGGACAGAGGCCAAGTGTAACAGATTGGGGTTTGGCTTAAGGGCACCCATCATGTTGTTGCTCCCCCACCTCACAGGCCAGGGTTTGTTTGGATGAGGGGTATGGCAGGAAGACCAGACTGGTGCTGGCAAATGCTGTGTTTATTGAGCCAAATGATGCATGAGGCCATGGGGCTTGTGCCTGGGGGTAACAGAGCATCAGGGTCCCCCACACACCAGAGGCATGGAGGGAAGGGGAAGGGACTCAGGTGTCCTGCATCCCAGCAGCCACTCAGCGCACCCCAGAAAAGCAATAAGGAATGATTTGGGGGAGGAAATCCCACCCCCAGCACATGTATTGGTGCCCCCAGGTAACGGTAACCCATAGCACCCACATTCCACTGGGGCTGACCCCCAATGCTGCTGATGTCAGGTGCTGGCAGGGTGGGCAGTGATGCTACATCAGGGCACACTTCTCCTTCACGTCATCCACAGTGCCCAGCGCGCGGTCCCGCAGCGCCGGCAGGTCCACCTCCTGCAGCTTCGTCAGGAAGGCAAAGGCTCCAGTACCACCATCCTCTTCCTCCTCTTCCTCCTCACCCTGCACCATGGCAGCCAACTCCTGCGGCAGCTCCACCGCGCCGCCGGCCACGTGCAGCTGAGCATCGTCCCGCTCGTCCTGCGCACGGGTGGGATACAGCACCGGGGTTGTGGGGGACAGACCTGGGCACCCACTAGCTCTAGGGTGGGGGATGGGGGACAATAGGTCCTGCAGGAGGACTTGGGGATGTGGGGGGATGCCAGGACTGTCCAGTTCCAGATTCGGACGGCTGGACAGACACGTGGGCAGACGGATGGTGTGGCCGTTTGCTGCCCTCTTCAGGAATCACCTCCCATCCCAGGGGAGGCCTGGCAGCTGCTGGATTGGGGTGTCCCCTGGCACGGAAGGTCCAAGGGAAGGCCCCTGAGGTGCTGCCATGGGCAGGCTGGTCCTTACCTGGGCCAGGTGGTACTTGTCCCGCAGGTGCATCCGCACAGTGGCTCGTTCTGCCTTCTTCTGCGCAAAGGCTTTGTCCCGCTCGATCCTGCAGCAGCAGGTGCCACGCTGTCACCCCCCCTGCCCCCAGCAAGGCCCAGCTCCACCCTCCAGCATCACCCTGGTCTTCCAGCAGCAGCGTGGCTGGGCCACCCCCGGGCCAGACTTGGGGGGAGAAGGGGATGCAATGGTCTGCAGGAGGGTTGCAATGGGGACCTGGGGACAGGGGCCACATCCTGCCCTGCCAGCCCCAGCACAGATGCTCAGTGAAGGTGCCCATTGGAGGGACTTTTCTTCCTATGGCCTCTCAGCTGCTGGATGCTGGGGGGCCACCAGCTCCCCACAGCGCCCAGACACAGGGAGGTGGGGTCTTGGTGCAATCCCATGCTGTCCTGTTTCCTTCAGCTCCCTGGGTGCTGGGCTGGCACCAGACACCCACTGCTCCAGGACACTGACACCCAGGGGTGCCTCTTGTCACCTACAGTGCACCGAGCTACTGATCCATCCCTGTGCCAGCACTCATGGGGACCTCCTGTGCTGTGGGGAGATGCACCAAAGGGCACCCCCTCTGCTGCGTCCTGACTGCCTCTCTGTCCCTGTCCCACCCCAGGAACAACCCACGGTGGGTGGGACCCCAGCCTCAGTGCGTGAGGGACCCAGTGACCCCCCAGCCCTTACTGGTAAGGGAAGGTTTGCCTTACTTCTCCTCCAGCAGCTGCCGCTGGTACTCCTCAAACTCCTCGCGGGCCATGCCGTTGGGCAGCACCGTCGCCTTGCCATCCTTGGGGGGCCCCTTGGGTGGCTCCTCTTCGCCCCCCCGGAAGCTCTTCAGGGCGGCCGTGAAGAAGGTGGCCATGGGCGCCGGTCCTGTGCCTGGTGCCACCAGGTCCCTGCCCAGGGCCAGCACCTGCAAGGTCAGCGGGACCAGCTGCCCCAGGGGCGCTGCGGATCAGGGGCGGATTAAGGCATTAGGAGGGGAAGCCACAGCCAGTGGGGTGGAAAGACCTTCCTGCACCACTCACAGCACCCAAGGGTGCTTGGGGAGGGATGGCGGTGCGGGAGGGGACAGCGGGGTGCTGCCCCATCAGAGTGATAGGGAGGTGGAAAGAGCCACCATCCCCAGTGGCCCCTGGATTGGGCTGAAAGACCCCCCTCCACTGCACAGGCCTGAAGAAGGGCGGCAGGCACAGGGCTGGATCCTGCTGTGGGGAGCCCTGTGCCATGGGCACCCAGAGCCACCCACAGTGGCGCAGGGGGACTGGAGGTGCAAGAAGTTGGTGTGGAGGAGATGCAGTTGGATTAGCTGACAAACCCCAACCGAGGAGGGTCAAAGGACTGGGGGGGAGGCGAGGCAGTGGCAGGCATGCACACACACACACACACACACACACACGCCTGTGGCCCCAGCGCCCCAGTAATCCCAGCTCCACCGAGGCCTCGAGATTGCCTGGGAGCCGGCGGGGCCAGGGGCTTCCTGCTGCCCGAGGACGTGCCCCGCTCCCGTAATCTATATGCAAGCAATTCCCATACAGACTCTGATTAAAAGAATAATCCCTGGCTGCAGAGCCCCAAGGGGAGAAGGGATGGGCTCCGAGGGGAGCTCTGAGGGCCGGAGCTCCTAGGCCCCCCTGCGCCCTGCCAGGCCCTGCGTGAGGCATAGGCCTAATTTGAGCCCAGAGGCTTAACAATGCTGTTGAACTAATTTCCTGAGTTTAATCAAAAAGCCCAAATCTGTGTGGTTTAGCTGTGCCCGGTGTCCGTGTCTGGGTTTCATCTTCCAGCGAGCGGAGATGTCCCATCCCGTCCCCTGTCCCTGGGAGGGGCAGCTTGAAGGGACCCCATGGGTGACACCTGCTGTGTGGGGGGCTTGGCCCCCCTGGGGCTGCTCCCCCGTGGGTCAGGGGAGATGGACCCCATGAGAACTTTCTTTGGGCTGCGTGGTGGGAAGGACCCGTGCCTGTTTCCTCCTCTTCAGGTGCCCCAGGGGAGGACAGACCCCCACCCAGCTGCTGCCCCATGTCCATGGGGAGAGAGCAGCACAACAGGCCACCCTGCTGCCCAGCTGCCCCTTGCTGCACTGCTCCCAACCCCGGTGGGTCTGAGGGGCTTCTCGCCATAGGTCCTGGGAGCAGGCCAAGGGTTAAACGTCCTTCAGGTGCTTCAGCTCCTTCTGCAGCTTCTCTGTGAGTTTCTTGAAGGATGGACGCTTGCTTGGCTCCAACTCCCAGCAGCTCTTCATCAGGGCATAGACAGTGGGCGGGCAGCCCTCAGGGGCCTCCATGCGATACCCCTGCTCCAGCACCTCAGTCACCTCCTTCAGGGTCTGCAGGATGGAGAAGCCAACTGGGACCCCTTCCCTTCCCTTCCCTTCCCTTCCCTTCCCTTCCCTTCCCTTCCCTTCCCTTCCCTTCCCTTCCCTTCCCTTCCCTTCCCTTCCCTTCCCTTCCCTTCCCTTCCCTTCCCTTCCCTTCCCTTCCCTTCCCTTCCCTTCCCTTCCCTTCCCTTCCCTTCCCTTCCCTTCCCTTCCCTTCCCTTCCCTTCCCTTCCCTTCCCTTCCCTTCCCTTCCCTTCCCTTCCCTTCCCTTCCCTTCCCTTCCCTTCCCTTCCCCTGGCCAGGGGACAGTGGGATGGCCCTGTCCCATCAGAGCCAGCAGTGTGTGACCCACAGTGGCCCCCAGCACAGCACTCACCAGCTTGGGGTAGGGTGCTCGGCCGAAGGAGAAGGTTTCCCACAGGAGGATCCCATAGCTCCACACATCCGACTTGGAGGAGAATTTCTGCAGTGGCAGGAGGAGGTGTGGAGGCTGAAGCCAGCTGGGGGCTGTACTGGGCCCCCATCCCTCCCCAAGGGCAAGACAGCGCCTGCTCCCACCAACCCCCAGCTCCCAGGACTGTGACCCCCCCCCTCCCTTCCCATCCCCTGGGTCCATCCTGCTGCATCCCACCAGAGCTGCCCCAAATCCCACCATGCACCAGGGTGAGGACTGGCCAGGAAAGACCCTGAACTCTGGGAGATGCAGGGCTGAATGTGTCAGAAGCCTGCACAGGGCAGGGAGGGGTTGGCAAAGGGAGGGAGAGCAGGGGAACTCAAGGGGGCAAGATGATTTGGGAGGATCCCCCATCCCCTCATCCTTCCCTCCCCATCACTCACGTTGTGTTTCAGAGCCTCTGGGGCTGTCCACTTCACGGGCAGCAAATGGGCATCTGCACCCTTGGGGTTGACCCTGGCCAAGCCGAAGTCGCTCACTTTGGCCACGTTCTCCTCGGAGATGAGGATGTTGCGGGCAGCCAGGTCCCTGTGCACCAGCTTCTTCGACTCCAGGTAGTCCATGCCCTGAGCAACATCCCTGCCATAGCCAAGCAAGGAGGAGCAGTGTCACTGTGTGTCCCCTGGGGGATGCAGAGCACCCGGCCCCCAGCCCAGAGGGAGGGAGGTGGACTTACAGGGCGAACAGGAGGAGCTGCTGGGTCGAGACGAGCGCCCGGCCCCGCGTGCGCAAGAAGTTCACCAGGTTCCCCTGACAGAGGAGGAGAAAGATGTAAGGACCAAGCAAGATGGGGCTGCCCTGTGAGGGCTGCAGCACCTGGCATCCATCCAAGGCAGCCCCAACTGGGGTTTTGTCCCCAAATCTGAGCTGTGGTAAGTCCCACTGGCTGAGGAGCAGCTGGGTGCTCTCACCTTGCTCATGAACTCCATGACGATGTAGAGGCCGTTGTGCAGGATCACACCATGCAAACACACCAGGTTTTTGTGCCTGACCTTCCTGAAATAGAGGGTATCTGGGTCAGGGGGTTGCCTGCTCATCCCCAGGCCATGGGGCAGGGTTGGGCTGTTTCCCCCCACGGGGTGCTCACGTCATGGCAGCAGTTTCAGCAAGGAAGGCCTGGGCAGTCACGTCACACTTGATGTTCTTCACAGCCACCTTCTGCCCCATGTACTCACCCTGCAGGACATCTGGGAGGGGATGTGGGGGGTCAGGCTCAACCTGGCACCCGATCTTCTTGTGTCCGAGGCTGGGCTCTCCATGTCACAGGATGGGGATGCCAGGGGGGGCTATTTGGTGAAGCCCACGGCCAGTAAACCTCCAACCCCATCTCCTCACCTACCTCCAAACTCTCCTTGCCCAAGGCGGTCTCCCAGTGTGAGGTGCTGCAGGTTCAGCAACCAGCCAGCTGGGCACAGGAACAAGGGCACATTAGCAGGGGCCCACCCTGAGACCATGCAGCTTTGTCCCCAAAACCCCTCATGACCCTCTCCCACCATCCCCTACCTTTGGCCAACTCCTCCTCAGCTGACTTCATCCCAGTTTTTGGTTTGGGCTTCACCAGCTTGGTGCAGATGGCTCCCTGCTCCTTCATGTAGTGCTGCAGAGGGATGGACAGATGGAGGCAATGTGGCAACACCACCTCTTAACCCCAAACTTGGAGCATGGAACTGGGAGACAGTCACAGGAGGCTCCAGGTGACATCACCATCTCCACCCTGGAGGGGCCTAGAGCCCCTTCAGTTGGGGTAGTGTTTTCCCAGCACCTGATTCACAGCACTGCTCCCCCCTGGGCACAGCCAGGGAGATGCTGTGATGGGCCAAAGGTGCTGTGGGACACTACACCTGAGCTGAACAGGAGCTGATGGGGTTAAAGCCTGGGGCAGGAGCAGCTGGAGGCAGTTTGCAGAGACCTCAGCACTGGCAGAGGCCACACAGAGCGGAAGCGTTGGGGCGGAGCAGCCAAAAGGGGAAGAGACCCACCTGAAAGCAGAAGCTGTGTCTAAACAAGGAAAACATATGAGAGTGCAACCTCCTGGCCATGGGAGATGGGCAGCAGCTGTGAGACAGGGCAAAGATGGGCTTGAGGAAGAGCTTGCTAGAAAGGCAAGAGCTGACACAGCAGCCTGGGAGCCCCACGGCATCACCAGGAGAGAGGGGGCTTGGAGAGGAGAGAGGGGCCTTGGAGAGGAGAGAGAGGGCTTGGAGAGGAGAGAGAGGGCTTGGAGAGGAGAGAGGGTCCTTGGAGAGGAGAGAGAGGGCTTGGAGAGGAGAGAGAGGGCTTGGAGAGGAGAGAAACGTGCCAAAATGCCTCAGAGCCTTGGTGGGGCTCAGACCTCAACTGGGGCCCAGGGCTGGCAAGGGCTGGCAGCATCTTCATTTTCCAAAATGCTCTGAGCCCTGCTGCTGTGTGAAGCATCAAGTGACCAGGGATGGGGGCAAATGTGACCTTGGGCAGGGGACTGAGGCTGCTCCCAGACACCCCAAATCTGTCCACTGCAAACTGGGTGGGAACCATGAGCTGTGGGCAGGGCTGGAGGGTTACACCAGGTAATGGAACCTGATGAAAGCCACAGGAGAAAGGGACAGAAACACAGAGTCACAAGGTTGGAAAAGACCTTTCAGATCATCAAGTCCAACCATTCCCATCCTGTGCTAAACCAGATCCCTGAGCACCTCATCTCCCCTCTGTTAAACACCCCCAGGGAAGGGGACTCAGCCCCTCCCTGGGCAGCCTGGGCCAGGCCCTGACAGCTCTGCCAGGGAAGAACTTTCCCCTCCCATCTGCTCTGCCCCTGCCCTGGGGCAGCTTGAGCCCATTGCCCCTTGGCCCATCTCCTGGCCCCTGGCTGAAGAGACCAGCACCCACCTCTCTGCACCCTCCTGGCAGGGCAGGGGAGGTGGGGAGAAGGGCTCCCCTCAGCCTCCTCTTCTCCAGCCTCAACACCCCCAGCTCCCTCAGCTGCTCCTCAGAGGATTTGCCCTCCAGCCCCTTCCCCAGCCTGGTTGCCCTTCTCTGGACTCGCTCCAGGACCTCAGTGTCCTTCTGATGCTGAGGAGCCCAGAACTGGACCCAGCACTCAAGCTGCAGCCTCCCCAGTGCCCAGCCCAGGGGCACAATCCCCTCCCCAGCCCTACTGGCCACACTATCCCTGACACAAGCCAGGATGCCATTGGCTTTCCTGGCCACTCAGCCACACTGCTGGTCAGTCAACAGGGACCTGCCACTGCTCCACGTGACCCCATGAGGTTCTTGTCCTTGGTGCAGTGCTGGTGGGGCTTGCTGCCTGGGCAAAGGGGGGGGTGTGCTCACCTCAATCATGTCGATGAGGTTGGAGAAGTACTGCTCGCTGTCGATGCTGAGGGTGTGCTCCTCGTGCACCACGCGGTAGTGGATCACCTCCTTGCCAAAGCTCACACACAGCACGTAGTCACCAGGGTGCCGGATGGACTCACGCACCAGGAACAGCCCATCCTCAGGGGGCTGCAGCTCCTGCACTGCTTCCTGCCCCGAGATCTTCCCATGGAACCAGCTGGGGAGAGGGGCATCAGGGAGAAGGGATTTTGGGAGAGGGGTACTGGGGAGGGGGCATCAGGGAGAACGGCTACCAGAACTACCAGTAGTGAGACGGGAGTAGCAGAGCCCCTGCCAAAGTGATGTAGCCCCCATTGCATTACCCCCCTCCCCATGATGTCCATCCAAGCTAGCTGGACACAACTGGGGGTCTTTAAAGCCAGGTGCTGGCCCCAGCAAATCCCACCATCACCAGGCTGTGGCTATGGGCTGCTCTGCCCCCCACTGCCCACCCAAACCCTGGCTGGGGGGAAACATGCTGGACTCATTGGCGGTTGCAGCTCCCAGGGGCTGAGCTGGGCTGCAGCCACCCCCACCCCAGGCCCCCCCTTGGTGTACTCACGGCATGAGGCTGAGCTTGGGGTCGACGCGGATCGCGCCGCGCTCCCGTAGTGCGCTGGCTGCCACCAGCCCCTCCTGCCCTGTCTCATTGTGCTTGGCACGGTACCAGCCCTTGCCCTGTGGGTGAGAGGGTCTCAGAGCCGGGCAAGGTGGGCAGGGTCTCGCTGGGAAGGTGTGTGTGGGGGTCCCCAGTGGCTCAGCCAATGGCACCAGGGTCCTATTCCCTCCGTGCTGTCCCAGGGCAGCGCATCCCCGAGCACCCACTGGGCTCACCTCCACGGCCTCCACGATGGTGACCACGTCGCCCTTGTGGTAGGCCAGCTCCTGGGCCTTGGGCTTGGTGTGGTCGTGCTTGGTGACGCACTGCGTCCCTGGGGACCAGTGCTTCTGCAGGGGGGGAACACAGCGTCAGCAGGGACAGTGAGAGCTGGACCCCCTTTGCCTCCCACAGCCATCAGGGCCCAAGGACTTCCAGAAGCCCTGGCTGGTGGCAAGGGGCACTGGGCATAAGCCCCCCCTACACCCCACAGTGGTCCTGGGGGGACATGTCCCCCCGATGCCAGCAGAGGAAGTGCAGACATCCCTGGGGCAGCCCCACTCACCCCGGGCATGGTTGGCTGTCAGCGCCTCAGGGACTCCCTGTCCTCTCCTGCTGCTGCCTGCAAAGAAACCGAAGGGGCTGGGGCTGGGCTGGCCTGTTCCGGGCCACCGCTGCAGCCCCCACAGGCTCCTCCAGCCCCCTCACAAGCCCACCTGTCACCCGCAGCAGCCCCTCACCATGGGAGGGAGAAAGAGGCTTCGAGCAGGCTGCAAGCCCTGCCGTGCTGGCTGTACCCACAGCCAGAGGTGGGACCACCAGACCCAGGTGGGAGCTGTCCCAGCCTCTGCCCCTTCTCCCTGCCTCGGAGACCACAGATGCCCTCCACCACCCACCAGCACTCCTGCATGACATGAGCCCATTGCTGTGGCCTCAGGGTGGGGGGAGGGAATGCGGTTTTACCAGGAACTTGCTTTTCAACCTCCTGTTTCAGCAGCTCCATGTCACCAGGGCCACAAGAGGCACCAGCCTCCAGCCCTGATGTGGGGTGCGGGGGTGCTGGCGCTTCGGGGGGACAAGGACAGGCAGAGGTGGGATGGTCACATCCTCTGGCTGAGGGGTGATCACACAAAGTCCTTGTGCTCCCCTTGCCATCAATTTGTCATGCTGGGATGCATGTGACTGCTTTCCAACTCAGATCTGTCAGGCTTCTCTTCCTGGAGCTTTCATCCCCAGAGAAGGAGACTCCACACCCCCTGGGCAGCCTGTCCCAGGGCTCCCTCACCCTCACTGGGGAAAAGTTCCTCCCCATGTTGGTGTGGAACTCCCTGTGCTCCAATTTGCAGCCATTGCCCCTTGTCCTGTCCCCACAGACACTGAAAAGGGGCTGGCCAATTCCCCCTGCACCCCATCCTTCAGATATTGATAACCATTGATTAGGTCCCCCCTGAGTCTTCTTCTCTCCAGGCTGAACAGCCCCAGCTCTCTCAGCCTTTCCTCCCAGGGGAGATGCTCCAGGCCCTTCAGCATCTCCTCAGCCTCCTCTGGACTCTCTCCAGGAGATCCCTGGCTGTTTGATCCCAGGGAGCCCAGCACTGGACACAACACTCCAGCTGGGGCCTGAGCAGGGCAGAGCAGAGGGGGAGGATCCCCTCCTGTCACCTGCTGCCCACACTCCTCCTGATGCCCCCAGGATCCCATTGTCTCTCTCAGACCCAGGGCACACTGCTGCCTCATGGCCACCCTGTCACCCACCAGCACCCCCAGCTCCTTCTGCTCCGTGTCCTCCTTGTCCTGGGGACCCCCAAGGTAGATGCAGCACTGCAGGGGGGTCTTCCCAGAGCAGAGGGGCAGATTTCCCCCCTCACCCCCCCCAACCTGCTGGTCCTGCTTCCAGGAATGCAGCCCAGGACATAGTTGGCTTTCTAGGCTGTCAGTGCACATTGCTGGGCCATGTCCAGTATGTCAGTCACCAAGTCCTTCTCCAGGTGTTGATGCAAGGGGTTTCTCCAAACCATGGGCATGACCTTGCAGTATTCTCCCTGGGATACACCTCTCTGGTTCCACCACCTCTGCTTGTTCTTCACACACTCTGGTTTGGCCTGGAGGTCCTTACTGGTTTCCTGATCATTTGAACATACAGGAATCAAGAGCTCTGTTCAGCTCATGCAGGGGGGTAGTTTTCCAGAAGGTTCCATCCAGTAATTCCTTGAACAACTGAAACTGTGGCTGGTGGGATTTGGTGGGCAGATCCTCTCCTGCTGCCTTAGCAGCACAGAGGCTGGAGAGGGGGCAGCCCACAGCTGGGGCATCTCCACCAAGCCTGTGTCCTCAGTGGCACTGCCTGGGCTGCTGTGCATCCCCATACCATGGCACTATCCCCAAACCCACTGTGCTCTTAAAAAGCCAGGTTGTGGCTTCTGGAAGCTTCGTTCTGGTTTTAGCCCACTTCCTCCAGATCCATTTTGCAGCTGGAATCTCCCTCTCACTGTGCAGCAGACGTTTTGTTTCCTTTCCTGAAGGAAGAAGGGACTTCTCAGAGCTCACAACTCTTCAACTGTGCCAGAGATGCCATCTGATGAGACCCACATCCCACGGAGGTGAAGCTGCTTTGTGTCCACCTTGCTCCCTCGTACCAGAGAGCCGGGCAGTGGGAAGCCACCCCAGCAGCTTGGAGCTCCTCTCTGCTTCCAGAAAGGAGAAACACCTGAGGAGGGGGAGAGGTGATTTCCCTCGTGCTCTGCTTTTCTGGGTGCTCAGTGAACACAGGAGCCTGGGCTGACTGTGCCACTCTTGGGAAGCCCTGCTCCTGGAAACCTGTAGCCAGAGCAGGGTGATGTTTTCCTGGGAGAGGCGTGGGAGCTCTCAGTTCCTTGGAGCAGAGATGACAGCCTTTGCTTTATTCCTCTTTTGGTGGTGAGTCACGGTCACTCCTCTGCATCACTGGTGGTGAACCCTAGCCTGTTCCATGATGGCAAGGACCTGAGGCCTCACCATGTCCATCCCTCTTCAGAACAACAGCAAAGGGACAGCTGTGGTTGTTGCAAAGTTACTATTAGCAGGAAGCAGTTTTATCTGTTCCAGAAGCCCTCGTTAGCTGGCACAGATGCCCTCTCATCCTGCAGCCCATCCACACCACAAGTATTATCTTGGTGGGCTTAGAGAAGCCTGCTCCCTGTCAGGAACAGCCAAGGTCCCATGTCATGGGACGCAGCTCAGGATGGGTGAGGACCTCATGGGCATGGCTTAAGGACGGGGTTCACCCCACACCCCTTGCCATGGTGCAACCTGGCACAAGGGGGGCTGAGCCAGGAAGGATGACAGCAGCTCTGACACTGAGTCCTTCCCTTTCTCTGTTGCTTCAGGACAGAAAGTCCCTGTGAGAAGCAGCGACTGTTTTGCTCAGTCCTGCCCCTCTGTGGTTGGAAGGGATGAATCCTCCAGCTCCGAGCACCCAAGGGCCAGCAGTGGGGCTTGGACACACACATCCACACAGACACCCACATCCATATGGAATCCCACCACTGGCAGAGCCTGGGGATCAGCCGGAGCCTCCACCCAGCCACCATCAGGCAACGGCAGTGAATCACCTTCCTCCTGCTGCCACTCACATGCCTCATCCTAAAGCAACTGTTTGTTCTTGGACATGGTTGGTCCCTGCAGTTCCCACCATCAGAATGAACATTCCCACAAGCAGGGTGGGTAGGCAGTGAGCCTGGGGGAGGCACTTGCCCCCTGAGTTGTTCTGGAGCCATTCCACTCTTTTTCAGTTGGTTAACCCAGCTGAGAAGGACAGAGACACAGCGGGGTTTGGTGGAGCCACCCCAACCCTGGTCTGGAGAGTTCAGGCTTGTTTCCAGCCCCCACTGAGGAGGCACAGCAGCAGAAGAGGGGGACACACCCCCGTGGGCAGGTGGCACCTCTGCTGTGAGACCTGAGCCGGATGCCCTGTGTGCACACCTTCCAACCCAAACACTGAGAACAGCTTGTGGAAGTGCCCAGCGCACTGCAGGTTACTGGGACAAACAGCCAGCAAGTTCCTTCACCCAAATCACAGAATCATAGGATGGCATGGGTTGGAAGGGACCCCAAGGGTCACAGAGCTCCAACCCCCTGCCACAGGCAGGGACACCAACCTCAGGCCTGGAGCTACACAAGGTTGCCCAGGGCCCCATCCAACCTGGCCTTGACACAGCTGGGGGACACATGGCCATCCTCCCCACTGACCCCACACCACCACGTCCATCCCTCTGCACCGACAGACCAGACACAGCTCACCACCAGCTCCCACCAGCTCTGGCAGACACGTGCACTTACCTCCCAGCAAGGTCCATGCAGGGCTGTGGGAGCAAGGATGTCTTGGGGTAGCTCACTGTGAAGCCTGAACACAGGTTCCTGGGGAGTAATCTGGCCTCCCTAGGGAGCAGCAGCGCTGTGTTTTGATGGGTGTGCTCCCCAAAAGAGCAACTGAGCTATTTCCTGATTTCTCTGCCTGTAAGGGCTGCGGGCGCAGCGTCAGGAGGTCCTAGTGCCTGCCACCTGCACAGTCAAACATGAATCAGAGCTGACTCAGTGTTTAATGCCACAGCTTTTACCCTTGGAGGGCAAAGGTAGATTTGCTTGCTAGAAAAGAACGGGACACCATATAACCACTGATAGTGCTGAGTTGGGAAAGGACCTTTAAAGTCCTCTAGTCCCACCCATGCAGTGAGGGGGTGGGGCCTTTAGCTAGAGCAGGTTGCTCAGAGCTTCATCCACCCTGACCCTGAGTGTCTCCAGGGATGGGGCCTCCACCACCTCTCTGGGCAGCCTGGGCCAGGGTCTCCCCACCCTCAGAGGGAAGAACTTCTTCCTCAGGTCTCATCTAACCCTGCCCTGCTCTAGTTTAACCCATCACCCCTCATCCCATCGCTCCCTGCCCTTACAAACAGCCCTGCCCAGCTTTCCTGTGGGTCCCTCAGGGGCTGGAAGGGGCTCAGAGGTCTCCCCACAGCCTTCTCTTCTCCAGGCTGAGCCAGCCCAACTCTCTCAGCCTGGCTTTGTAGGAGAGGTGCTGCAGCCTTCAGATCATCCTCATGGCTCCTCTGGACCTGCTCCAAGAGGTCCATGTCCTCCTTGTGCTGAGGGCTCCAGAGCTGGGCGCAGCTCTGCAGGGGGGTCTCCCCAGAGCAGAGCAGAGGGGTCAGTCCCCTCTCTTGATCTGCTGGCCACGCTCCTTGTGATGCAGCCCAGGATGCCATTGGCCTTCTGGGCTGTGAGTGCCCCTTGTTGGCTCATGTCCAGCTTCTCACCCTTTAGCCCCCCCAAGGCCTTTTCCTCAGGGCTGCATGGCCAGATCCTGTATCCTGTAGCCCTGCATCCCACTCAGAGAAGGGTCTTCTGTGTGAGTAGGAGGTTTGCTGTTCACCACCTCGATTGCCACACTCTGAACATTTCCCCAGGGAGCAGGTCCCGTGGTGGCAGCAGCTCTCCAGGGAGACTGGGATGCAGGAGGGGATGTGCTGGGACCAGGGATCCTGTCTCAGCACCAACTTCTGCGAGACTGAAGAGATGTTGATCCAAGAGCAGGGCTGTGCCTTGCTGCTCCGTGGGGGATGGAAACCCAGACCCATCACAGGCTGGAGGGACAAACGGCCACCACTGGCAAGTGGCAGCAGCTTATCTCTGCCCTCCAGCATCCGCTGCTGGCAGGGAGGCAATAGCAGCCAGGAACCTGGAGCCCAGCTTTGCAGGAACATCCAACGTTCTGAATGTTCTCAGCAGAATGGTGATAAAGGAAAACACCATTTTAGGCAAATGCTATATCTCACTGAGGGGCTTTTTTTTGTTTAATTTTAATAAAATAGTGTTTAAGCCTGATGGTTAGGTTTCTCAGTGTTGATTAGGAGTTTAGGGGGTTGATTGGTAAAGCTGAGCAAGGGACCTCTCCTCACATCCCACCTGGTTATTCCCAGAGCTTGTTGGCTGCAGCAAACTGCCTCAAAGCATCTGTTGCTACCAGCATTTCTGTCAGGAACCCTTCTGAGAGATCTTTCACTTGCTGTTTGCACTCCCAGGATGTGAGCAAACTCTATGCACCCATCCCACCTTCTGGTGGCTCCCCGGGTACGTGCTCCTGTGAAGAGGCACCACAGAGCTCCCACTGAAGCTGGGTTGGGATCCTGCCTGGCTCCTTGTTTCCTTGGTTTCCTGTCTTCTGAACAACATCTTTCTTTCTGGGCTTTTGTCATTCCAAGCGCTCCCAGTAAGCCTGCCATCAAACAGGGCCACACATTCATGTCTCTTTCAATGGCAGTACTGTTCTTCTACGGAAACACTAACTGTCCTCTGAAAAGAAAGGGAAAATTTCCTGAAACACTGGGATGTAAACCACAAACTGCTCCCTTGGGAGCCACACTCCAACCTGCAAGGCACAGAACGCTGACAAGCACTGACACTTTGATGAATTTCTCCTTTATGCCCTGAGCTACTGGAAGCACCCATGCACAGCCCATTCCTTTTAGGCTTCTTATCCAACCAGCTCGGTCTTGGCAGTGTGACCTACTCATGGCAAACATTATCTCTGTGGTTAGTGCTCTGTTGATGTCAGGCAGACCTGAGGTAGCTGGGTTAGATGCAGCTGAGAATGCTGTAGGCATACAGGCTTGCTCAGCCACGTGGTTCCCCACAGGATATGAAGAACTAAGGAGAGGTTTGCCCCAATCAATTTGTCATTGAGGTTTGCAGTGAGGCCCTGACTAAGAATCATAACTTCATAACAGAAGTTTAAAGAGGCACATGCTTGCTTCTGAAACGCTCAGTAGGAGTTTTAGATGGGGTAACTTCAGCACACCCTTGTAACAGAGGGGTCAGGGGAGCCACGGAGATGCTCAGAGGGCTGGAGCAGCTCCCCTCTGGAGAGAGGCTGAGGGAGCTGGGCTGGCTCAGCCTGGAGAAGAGAAGGCTGTGGGGGGACCTCATTGCAGCCTGCCAGTGCCTGGAGGGAGCAGAGGAACAGGAGGGGAATCCGCTTGTTCAAGGGCAGAGACTGGCAGGACAAGGGGGATGGAGTGAAGCTGGAGGAGGGGAGGGTTAGATTGGATCTGAGGGGGAAGTTCTGTGCAGAGAGAGTGGTGAGGGGCTGGAACAGGCTGCCCAGAGAGGGGGTGGGTGCCCCGTGTCTGGGGGTGTTCCAGGCCAGGTTGGATGGGGCCCTGGGCAACCTTGTGTAGCTCCAGGCCTGAGGTTGGTGTCCCTGCCTGTGGCAGGGGGTTGGAGCTCTGTGACCCTTGGGGTCCCTTCCAGCCCAGACCAGTCTGGGATTCTATGATTCTAACACATGATACCCCCCACAAACATCACTGTCAGTAATAGATCACTTTTCCACCCTAACAAGGAAGCTGTCCTTCAGGTACCCTCTCAAGTTTTCTCACAGTGACATTCCTGCTTGGGTAGGTGCTGGGTCCCACACACTCCTCCATGGGGGCAGCTGCCCCCCCATCCCAGGCATTAAGGGACAAGCCAAAAACCAGCTGCAGGACAGAAGGCACCCTGGAGGATGGATTCCTAAACTTTTGTAGAAATTAAGTTAGGAAAGAGATGTTTAGCCTGTTGTGGTGACCCTGGCTTGAGGATAGATGCCTCCAAAGCCACTCTATCACTGTCATGTTTGGCTGGAGAGGGAAGAGAAGATATAACAAAAAGCTGGTGTGTCAAGCTAAGGGCAGGGGGAGGTCATTCAGTGGCCACTGTCAGGGCAAAACAGACTCACCATGGAATGAAATGAACCTGATTTATTGCCCAATCAGACCAGAGTAGGAGTATGAGAAATAAACCCAAATCTTAACACCCCTCCCTCCACCCCTCCCTTCTACCCAGGCTCAACTTCACTCCCCATTTCTCTCCCTCTTCCTGTCAGCAGCACAGGGAGATGGGGGTTGGGGTGAGTGCATCACACGCTGTCTCTGCTGTCTTTCCTCCTCAGGGGAGGACTCCTCACCCCCTGCCCCTGCTGCACCCTGGGGTCCCACCCATGGCAGACAGTCCTCCACCAACTTCTCCAACATGAGTCCTTCCCACGGGGCTTCAGCTCTGCCCCAGCTGCCCCAGGGTGGGTCACTGCTGTGGGGATGGTCATCAATCACAGTGTCTCTCAGTCCCAGACTGTTCCAGCCCCCTGCTGCCCCCAGCAAAACTGCTCTGGTGTGGGCCCCTGTGCCCACAGGCTGCAGGTGAGGGTCTCTGCTCCCCATCATCTTCCCTGGGCTGCAGGGAGACAACCTGCTCCACCATGGTCTTCTCCAAGGGCTGCAGTGGAACCTCTCCTTCAGTGCCTGGAGTGCCTCCTCCCCCCCAACCTTGTGGTCTGCAGAGTTTCTCACATCTTCTCCTTTCTCTGGCAGCAGGAACCTCTGACATGGGGCTTTTTTCCTTCTTTCAGATGTTATTCACAGAAGAGCTGCCACCGTTGCTGATGGGCTCAGCTGGTTTGGGCTCTGTCAGACCTAGAGAAAGCTTCTAGCAGCTTCTTGCAGAAGCCACCCCTGCAGCCCTCCCTCCCCCCTCCCCCCCCCCTCAACCTTGGCATGCAAATCCACAAGACACATCAATAAAAATTTCTTCTTAGAACAGAAGGTGGGTATTTTAAAAAGGATTTCTAAGAATTCAGGTGAAGAAATACAAGCTCCATAAAAAGGTTGAACCAGCACACAGTCCTTCAGGAGGCATTTAGCATCAAAATATTTCTATTTTACCTGGGGAAGAAAGCTTTTGTTATTACTAAAAGAAGTTTTAGAAGGGGGAAAAAACCAGGTTTAACAAAATATGTGTCAGTTTTTGCACTTCTTGCTTCCTCATCAAGACAAAGTTACCAGGAATTTTAGCTCCAAACACCCCAATCATGGTGCTGTGTTCTTCAGTATAGATGCAGAGCTTCAGTTTATATGTCCAGGAGCTCCAGGAATGTATTTTTAGAGCCTCTCAAACAGTATAGCTATTTAAACCTTCCCTCCCCTTTAAAAATAAATTAAATCAATACTGGAGTAAGCTACTCTACACCACCCATTGAACCATGAAATACTAGTTCCCTAACAGTTTCATTTCAGCTTTCTCCAGTGCTACAGAAACATCACTATTTCTGGCATAGTTCAAGGAATTAATGAGGAATATTTCTAATCTGTGTTTCATACCACCATATTCTCTCTAATAGGTATGGAAAAAAATTGCTTCTATATTCCAGTTAACCTCAAATCCTGTTTGGTGATGGGGTTATGAAGTACAGAGCAACATTTTCTAGTTACAAAGACACAAAAAAGAAGTGAAAAATCTCCTCCCCCATTTCTTATTTCCACAGTTTCAGAACACATGTTAAATACACCCTGTCTGTGAGAACTGAATGCCCAAAACAACTGGAAGATGAAGGTACAATTCACAATAGCCATTTTGCAGGGAAGAAATTAGTCTCCTTCTCTTCACAGAGTGAGAGGGTTCTCCTGAAAGAGAGCCTGAGCAGGAAGCTTGTTTCTTCTGGGGCAACAAGAAGCCTTAGAGGGTTTTAAGGGTCTTCTTTGAGAACCAGCTACCTGTGCTGTGAGAACTCTGAAATAAACCCCACTCAAACACAAGGTGTGGGTGCTGGATATAAACCCCACACTAACCTGAGACCTGGATGCTGGATATAAACCCCACACTAACCTGAGACCTGGATGCTGGATATAACCCCCTCACACACCTGAGCCCTGGATACTGGATATAAACCCCCCCCACACCTGAGCCCTGGATGCTGGATATAAACCCCACACCTAAGCCCTGGATGCTGGATATAAACCTCACACCCACCTGAGCCCTGGATGCTGGATATAAACGTCACACCCACCTGAGCCCTGGATGCTGGATATAAACCCCACACACCTGAGCCCTGGATGCTGGATATAAACCCCCCACCTGAGCCCTGGACACTGGATATAAACCCCACACACCTGAGACCTGGATGCTGGATATAAACCCCCCACACACCTGAGACCTGGATACTGGATATAAACCCCACACACACCTGAGCCCTGGATGCTGGATATAAACTCCACACACACACCTGAGATGTGGATGCTGGATATAAACCCCACACACACCTGAGCCCTGGATGCTGGATATAAACCCCCACACACACACACACCTGAGCCCTGGATGCTGGATATAAACCTCACACACACCTGAGCCCTGGACACTGGATATAAACCCCCCCACACACCTGAGACCTGGATGCTGGATATAAACCCCACACACCTGAGACCTGGATGCTGGATATAAACCCCACACACACACACCTGAGCCCTGGATGCTGGATATAAACCTCACATACACCTGAGCCCTGGATGCTGGATATAAACCCCTCACACACCTGAGCCCTGGATGCTGGATATAAACCCCTCACACACCTGAGCCCTGGATACTGGATATAAACCCCACACACCTGAGCCCTGGATGCTGGATATAAACCCCCCACACTTGAGCCCTGGACACTGGATATAAACCCCACACACCTGAGACCTGGATGCTGGATATAAACCCCACACTAACCCAAGACCTGGATGCTGGGTATAAACCCTACACTAACCTGAGATGTGGATGCTGGATATAAACCACCCACCTGAGCCCTGGAAGCTGGATATAACCCCCCACACACACCTGAGACCTGGATGCTGGATATAACCCCCACACACACCTGAGCCCTGGATACTGGATATAAACCTCCCACACACCTGGGATGTGGATGCTGGATATAAACCCCACACTAACCTGAGATGTGGATGCTGGATATAAACCACCCACACTTGAGCCCTGGACACTGGATATAAACCCCACACACACCTGAGATGTGGATGCTGGATTCCAGCAGCCCTTGCTCAGTGGGCAGGATCAACCCCTGGCATCCTGCTGAGCAGACAGGCACTGGTGGCACTGCTTGCTCTCCCATGCTTGCAGATGCTTGTTGTTGGTAACTGTAATTATCCTGTACACAGGATTCCTGCAGAAAACCAGACAGTTTAATAAGGCAGACTGCAGTAAGAAGTAGTTTTGTTTTAATTGCCCAGCATGGCAGAGAGGAGAATTCAGGGGTTTAATGTCTTGATGTGCCTCAGATAGTGCATAACGAGACTGTAGAACAATTAATTACCTAAGGATGTGTTAATGGCATTGGCAGGGCCTGATGTGGGAGCTGGAAGCAGGCTAATTGTGCTTATTCTGGGAGAGCTCAGCTGGAGGGGCAGGGGGAACAGCAGGGATTGTTGACAGCAGCTCTGGACAAGAAAGCAGTTTGAATTCATTCCTGTGAGAGGTCTCATTCCAATTCCAGCTGCTGCTCAGCCTGAGTCACCCCAAACTTGCAGGAGGCTGAAAACTTCTCAAGATGTCACTAAAACACAAAGTCCAATGTTCTTGCTGGTATGACAGCTACTGATACATTCCAAATGTATCATTGCAACAGAGGGGGGAAAACAATCTAAAAAAATGAAGATTTGTTTATTTTGACTCTCTAGAAATACCCAGATCTGGAACTGCTAAATTAGAAATGTGGCTTACCATTGAAAAGAAGCAGAAAACATGCTGAAGTTTGGAAGAATTTCTGTGAAATTCACGGAAAAGTTCAAGTGGAGTCACTAATGGGGATAGAATCATAGAATCCCAGACTGGGCTGGGTTGGGAGGGACTCCAAGGGTCACAGAGCTCCAACCCCCTGCCACAGGCAGGGACACCAACCTCAGGCCTGGAGCTACACAAGGTTGCCCAGGGCCCCATCCAACCTGGCCTTGAACACCCCCAGACACGGGGCACCCACCCCCTCTCTGGGCAGCCCCTTCCAGCCCCTCACCACTCTCTCTGCACAGAACTTCCCCCTAAGATCCAATCTCACCCTTCCCTCCTCCAGCTTCACTCCAGCCCCCTTGTCCTGCCAGTCTCTGCCCTTGAACAAGCTGATTCCCCTCCTGTTCCTCTGCTCCCTCCAGGCACTGGGGGGCTGCAATGAGGTCCCCCCACAGCCTTCTCTTCTCCAGGCTGAGCCAGCCCAGCTCCCTCAGCCTCTCTCCAGAGGGGAGCTGCTCCAGCCCTCTGAGCATCTCCGTGGCTCCTCTGACCCCTCTCCAACAGCCCCACATCTTCCTTGTGTTGGGCCCCAGCTCTGGACACAGGATCCAGCTGGGGGAGGGCAGAGCAGAGAGGGACAATCCCCTCCCTGTCCCTGCTGCCACCCCTCTGCTGATGGAGCCCAGGATCCCATCACCTTCCCAGCTGCCAGAGCCACTGCTGCTCAGGGGGAGTTTCTCCCCCCCCAGAATCCCCAGGTCCTTCTCACAGGGCTGCTCCCCAGGAGCTCTTCTCCCAGCCTGGATCTGTGTCTGGGATTCTCCAGCCCAAGTGCCACCCCTGACACTTGGCAGTGTTGAACCTCATCAGGTTCCCTCAGGCCCATCTTTCCAGCCTGTCAGGATCCCTCTGGATGGCTCCTGTCCTTCTAGGGTGTCGACCACCCCACTCAGCTTGGTGTGATACTCAGGGGTACTTCCCAAGGACTGAAACACATTGTATTAGGGCAGAAAGGATGTGGCTCAAGAAAAGGTGGTATTAGATCAGTACAACATGCAACAAGTTCTTCAGTCCTTCAGTTACCCTGCCAGTTGCCAGGGGCCTGTGAGCTTCGCACCAGTGGCAGGTCAAACCCAAAGCTCTGGTACCCTGACCGGCTGTTGGCCACCAGCCAGAGGACATTTAATTCATGAGGGAAACCTGTTCTCAGTGGTCAGAGCATTCACGAGGCATCTCAGCTCATCCTGGCCGTTGCTTGCTGTTGCCTACAGAGGGAGCCTAGTCCAGCCTGCTCAGAGGCAACTCCTGCAGAATAAACCCATGCAGAGAGGGAAAGCATTCTCCAGCGACAAGGCAGCTGCCTGGAGTCTATCAAGAAGGTGCTGCCTGGCCATGGGCAGGGTCAGCTCTATTCAGCTGGGCTGTCTCCAGTGGTGCCTATAAGCAAACTCAGGGAGGAGGCAGTACAGAATCACAGAATCACAGAGTTGTAGGGGTTGGAAGGGACCTCAAGAGATCATCGGGTCCAACCCCCCAGCCAGAGCAGCTCCCTATCTCATATTACATAGATAGGCGTCCAGATGAGACTTGAATCTCTCCAGAGAAGGAGACTCCACACCCCCTGTGATCCAAGAATATAGAATTATAGAATTGACCCGGGGTATAGAATCACAGTACATGTATAGTATAGCACAATTAGGGAAAACAACTCTTGCATAGCTAGACAATGATGTAGAATAGCTTGAAAGCCTTGTACTTTCCAGGATAAAATTAAGATAAAGGGCAAGGACTGGAGGATGGAATAACAGGTACCCATCTCCGTCGTCTCCGCCTAAACAAAAGAAACAGGAGACTGATAAAGGACTGGATGTACGACTAGGCCCAAAACATTCCGAGGAAAGCAGACAGTCAACAAGGCCATACGCTAACTCAGGCCGATAAGAACGTTGCAAACATCAAGGCCAGCACATTCCAGGCAAAGGGTGAAAAATACGTCATGAGGTAGACTCGGAGCCTTCTGCCCAAAGACCACCGAGCCCCCTGCCCACAATTTTTTTAAGGATCTGCGCAAGCGCGAAGGACTGATAAGCTAATTAGCATGTGAAGCGAGAGTAGGCGGGGTTAGGTAATGAATATGTATAGGCGTTAGTTGAATATTCATTGTTTGATTGTATAAGTATGGGATGGTTTCGCTGCTCCGGGGAGCAGGTTTGTGGTGGAGCGATCCCCCGTGCCCCTGCGCGTAATAAACATACCTACTTTATAACTTTCGAGTTATAGAGTCTATTTCCGTACGTCACCCTGGGCAGCCTGTCCCAGGGCTCCCTCACCCTCACTGGGGAAAAGTTTCTCCCCATGTTGGTGTGGAACTCCCTGTGCTCCAGCTTACAGCCATTGCCCCTTGTCCTGTCCCCACAGACACTGAAAAGGGGCTGGCCAATTCCCCCTGCATCCCATGTCTAAGATATTTATAAACACTAATTAGGTCCCCCCTGAGTCTTCTTTTCTCCAGGCTGAACAGCCCCAGCTCACTCAGCCTTTCCTCACAGGGGAGATGTTCCAGACCCCTAATCAACTTTGTCGCCCTTCTCTGGGCTCTCTCCAGGAGATCCCTGTCTTTTTTATCCCAGGGAGCCCAGCACTGGACACAGCATTCCAGCTGGGGCCTGAGCAGGGCAGAGCAGAGGGGGAGGATCAGTTCCTTCGACCTGCTGGACATACTCTTCCTGATGCATCCCAGGATCCCACTGGCTCTCTTGGCCACCAGGGCACACTGCTGGCTCATAGCCAACCTGTCATCCCTTTGAGTCCCTCTGCTTCAGTCATCACTCCCAGGAAGATCCCAAGCCTGACATAATTTGTCCTTTGGTAACTCTCAAAACACCTCTGTACTTCTCATTTTCCCCCTTTTAGCCTGCCACAGCCACAGCCTCCTTGAACAAGAACTCCCCCACATCTACTGCCTATTGAAGACCCATCACCTCCTTTGGTTTGAAGCTCCTCACACCAGCACTGGCAAACCTGAGCTCACGTTGTACTGGAAGAGACAGTGAACAGTCAGTTCCTATCCAGCTGCTTCATGCCACTTCAGAGTCTGCAAACATCTAGTGTCATCTCTCCCAGGCTGAAGTGTCCCAGCCCACACAGTCATTCTTGTGATGGAAGATGGAAGCCACATTCTGCTTTTGATCATCTGTAGCCTCAGGGCCCTTCTAAGTCCTACCATGTTCTCTCCAAGGCATGAGGAACAGAGAGCAGCATGCCATCAGTATCCCAAGCACAGGCAAACCACTGTCATCACACAAAAGGTGAGTGTAATGTTTTCTGTTCTCTATTTTCCTTCTTAATGTCTAAGATTTGATGGGCTCAGCACTGTCTTCACAATTCTGCTCCTGAGCAGTGACACAGCCAGCACAGCAGGTTGTATTGTGGAGAAGTCAGGAGAGTAAATTAGGTATTAGGGGGAAGTTCTTTGCAGAGAGAGTGGTGAGGGGCTGGAACAGGCTGCCCAGAGAGGGGGTGGGTGCCCCGTGTCTGGGGGTGTTCCAGGCCAGGTTGGCTGGGGCCCTGGGCAACCTTGTGTAGCTCCAGGCCTGAGGTTGGTGTCCCTGCCTGTGGCAGGGGGTTGGAGCTCTGTGACCCTTGGGGTCCCTTCCAACCCAGAACATTCTATGATTCTATGTTACTGTTCATAGTGTTGGTCAGTCTAGAAAGTTTTTGACGCTCCCAAAGCTTCACAAGTTGACATTTTTTTTCCAGAAAGTTAAATTTACTCCCTCCTGAGAGCAACCAACCTGCACCCAGTGCACCCTTACTTTTTCAGAAGGAGAATAAACCACTGAAGTATCCCTACAAACCAAACTATTCATCCCTGATGCCAAAGCAGAGCTCTACCTACAAAAGGAAATAATCAAAAAGCTCCCATGAGTCCCAGTATCTGCTGAAACATTCTCAGTATATAGATTAAAAACATAAATCAAAGCAACTCCCTAGTTAAGCAAACTCCCAGTTAACCAGCCTACTAGTTCAAAGCCACAAGTCAGAACAAAAGGTCTGGGGTGTTTTTTCCCCTCAGAAAGCATTAGCAATGTGTGTTCTACTAAATCACATGAGATGTAAAGACAATGAATCACTTCATTATCTTTAAAGCATGAGAACAGATTACTCTAGTGAGACAGAAGTCCCTAGGAAAAGCTGATATCATCTGCACTTTGCCCTCTGATAGCAGTCTCAGCAAGTGAGGACCAATAAACTGGTTCTGACAACCTCCTGTGGGCCAGAGATGATGTGACTTGTGGCTGAATTTCTGTGCCATACACACTTGTTTTGGTAAAAGTGCCCTTTAGGGGAGCAGCCCTGCAAATTCAGACTAGGCTCAGAATTCAGCAGGGCCCAGAGTCAAGGAGCAAACATGTCAGTGAAACAAGTTCTGGCAAAGGGAAGAGTCGCCCCTTGGGACACAGGAATCAGCTTGGTTGATAAATCACAATGAGCAGCTCAATACATCCCAAAACCAGCACTGCCACCATGGGGAACAGAACCTGCTGAATTTCCATAACTGGATCCTATGCCCAAATGGGAAATCCCTCATTTCATTCAAGTAGAGCCCTCACTGCCTACAAGCCACAGCCCTGTTCTCCCCAGGGCAGGTCTGATCTGCTCTAGCAGGCAGACTAATAGGTGACTGGAACCAAGGTCTCTCAGCCTTTCCTCATGTGAGAGACCCTCCAGTCCCCTCATCACCCTCACAGCCCTGCACTGCACGCTCTCCAGTACTTCACTGTCTGTCTTAAGCTGGGAAGCCCAGAACTGGACACAGTAGTCCCGATGTGGCCTCACCAGGGCAGAGTAGAGGTGGAGGAGAACATCCCTTCACCTGCCACACTCTTCTTAATACACCCCAGGACACCAATGACCTTCTTGGCCATAAAGACACGTTGGTGGCTCATGCCTGTTGTCCTTCATAGAATCATAAGGGTTGGAAGGGACCTGGAGAGCTCCTGGGGTCCAACCCCCCTGCCAAAGCAGCTCCCCAGCTCATACTGCACAGGTCGGTGTCCAGATGGGGCTGGAATCTCTCCAGAGAAGGAGACTCCACACCCCCTGGGCAGCCTGTCCCAGGGCTCCCTCACCCTCACTGGGGAAAAGTTCCTCCCCATGTTGGTGTGGAACTTCCTGTGCTCCAACTTGCAGCCATTGCCCCTTGTCCTGTCCCCACAGACACTGAAAAGGGGCTGGCCAATTCCCCCTGCACCCCATACTTAAGATATTGATAACCATTGATTAGGTCCCCCCTCAGTCATCTTCTCTCCAGGCTGAACAGCCCCAGCTCTCTCAGACTTTCCTCCCAGGGGAGATGCTCCAGGCCCTTCAGCATCTCCTCAGCCTCCTCTGGACTCTCTCCAGGAGATCCCTGGCTGTTTGATCCCAGGGAGCCCAGCACTGGACACAACACTCCAGCTGGGGCCTGAGCAGGGCAGAGCAGAGGGGGAGGATCCCCTCCTGTGACCTGCTGCCCACACTCCTCCTGATGCCCCCAGGATCCCATTGTCTCTCTCAGCCCCAGGGCACACTGCTGCCTCATGGCCACCCTGTCACCCACCAGCACCCCCAGCTCCTTCTCCACAGAGCTCCTCTCCAGCAGCTCCCCCCCAGCCTGTCCTGATTCCAGCAGTTGTTCCTCCCCAGGTGCCAGACTCTCCACTTGCTGTTGTTGAATCTCATCTGGTCTCTCCCTGCCCAGCTCTCCAGCCTGGCCAGGGCTCTGGATGGCAGCGCAGTGTCCTGCCTGTCAGCCACCCCTCCCAGCTCTGGATCATCAGCACTCGCTGAGGGTGGGTGCTGTTCCCTCATCAAGGTGTCAATGAAGATATTGAACAGGACTGGACCCAACACTGACCCTGGGGACACCACTGGTCACAGGTCTCCAGTCAGATTCTGCTCCACTGATCACACCCTCTGAGCTCGGTCCCACAGCCAGTTCTCCACCCACCTCACTGTCCACTCATCTATCCCATGTTCTCTCAGCTTTGCTATCAGGATGTCATGGGAGACAGTATGGAAAGCCTTGCTGAAGTCAAGGTAGATGACACCCATGCTCTCCCTCCATCCACCCATTTGACTGTTTAAAGACACTCAAAGCCTGATAACACAGTAATTCTGGGGTGCTTTATTGCTTCCATGGTGGTGATAAAAGACACTTAAGGCTTGCACAAGAGCCATAAATGTTTAAGCCAACTAATTAATTCATAAACCCCAGGAGATTCCTTAGGCTTTATGGAGTTCGTATCACCACGTTTGCTGTATTTAAGACCATCAAGAATAGATGCTCTGGAAACCACCCACCCCTGGCAGTGAAAGCAAACCAGTCCTGTCAGATGTATTAAAAACACAGAGCACTATGTAACTGCTGTTGGTGCTAGTCCAAACAATCTTAGTGACAACTTTGGCAGCACTATCAATGGACCTACCACTGCTGATACATGCAGACTAGATTTGTGGCTTTGTAAAGCTCTTACATCACTGGAGACATTTAAACCCTGTCAAACCAGGTCAGTAAATCTCTTTCGATGTGTTTGTTTTTGTGGCAAGAAATATTTGATCTCAAGACGAACAAGCTGCTCTCAAACAAGCTCACATGAGGCTTTTCATAGCTCCTTACTACTAGCTCGTGTGTGGACATTTGCTTGACAAACAGTTCAAAATACAGAGGGGGGAAAAGAAAAGGGGGCTTACCCCATGTCTTTAGGGAAGCAAACAAAAAAACCCCAGAAAACAAAAAACCAAAACACACCCCCCCTCCAAAAAACAAAAAAAACAGAAAAAAAAAGAGAGAGAGAAAAGAAAAAGAAAGAACAAGTGATTCTAACAGTGTGTGCTGCAAAAGATCCCAAGAACTTCCCAGCTGTTTGCTTCTCTGGTCTGACATACATCACAAGATTGAAGATTACAAGAATGGTTATCAAAACGTCTAGATTTTAATTGCAGCAGAGAGCTAACAGCTCACTGGACTAATAAAACTAGGGTATGAATTGCCACTGCATCAAGTTAACTGATTTACATAGATGCCATTCACAGCTGGTATAAAACCACACAGAACCACAAGCTTAATTACAAGCTTGGAATAAGATGACTCCTGGCCACCAGAAAAGCTTCCCTCTTGCTTCCTTGTCTGACCATGGAGGTATTTTACCCACTACAAAATTTTAAAGTTGATTATTTCAGGAACTAATAAGCTAATGCATTGTGTGATTGCTGCACAACAAACATGGGGGAGGAGGGGGAGGCTATAAAGACTATTAATACATAAAGAAAAAGACAAATCAAAGAAAGGGGAAGAGAAAAAAAAGCAGCCTCAGAAACAGCTTATGATCACTGCAAATTTAAATTGGATTGGAACTTATCTACATTGCTCCACAAATAGTTAAGTGTGGCTGGTTTAGAGAAGCTTCATGTACAGAAAGCTGAACTGACACGTTCACCAGCCAACATGGGCACCACTGACTGGAGATGCTCACTGCCCTTCAAGCTCAGCTCCAACACCTTCACCAGCCAACGTGGGCACCACTGACTGGAGATGCTCAGTGCCCTTCAAGCTCAGCTCGGTGGTTGCCACCCATCATGGTTTGGCCACAGATGCTGGTTCCTTAAGAGGGAGTTGGGGGAGGGCAGGGAAATTGAGGAGGGAGAAAGGGAGGGAGAAAAAACCCCAAGAAACCAAAACCTCACAGGTTGGGGTAAGGATGATTTGCAAGGGTAGCAGAGTGATAGATACAATAACAAGGCTCTGTAGCAAAATAGAGGAAACTGGTGGCACACTGTACAGTGTCTCACTGAACCACACAGCTCCAGGTGTACAGCTCAGAGCTGTCCTGACATCAGACCTTCCCCAAAACCACAGTTCCTGGAGGTGCCTGCTCCCCCCCCCACACCAGCCCCCTGGAATTGGCAGTTTGGGTCACCTGTCCCGTCTGTGTCCCCTCCCAGCTCCTTAGCAGGGAAACATGAACTGGAAAGTCCTTGATTGCTTGGCAACAACTAGAAACATTAGGGTGTTATCAGCACTGCTCTCATCCCAACTCCCAAACACGGCATTCCACCCCCATTAACTCTATCCCAGCCGAACCCAGCCCACCACCGTTCTCTGTGCAACTCAGGAAAGGCCAGAGAAGTTCTCCTGCAATTCACTGGAGGAGACAAACACACCCCAGGTGACACAACTCACCTCCTGACAGTGTGGGCAGAATGGAGGGAGCTGTTACAACTGACCATACGGCAGGTAACTCCCACGGAGAGACCGAGTCCGACTCCATCCTCCTGCAAACACCCAGGAGAGGACAACTGCTCCAGCCAAGTGGCTGCTACCAGACCAGACCTCTGGTGAGGAAATCACACTCAAGTACAAACACACCAGGGACTGAATACCAAAAAGAATGAGGAGAGTATAAAGAAGGATGCTGACATGGTGCAATACAGGAGCCCTTAAGTCTATCAACAAACTAAAAGATGAGCAAAGAGCTCATGGGGCGAGCAGAGAGTTCCATGGGGCAAGCAGAGAGTTCCATAGGGCGAGCAGAGAGCTCCATGGGGCGAGCACGGAGCTCCATGGGGCGAGCACAGAGCTCCATGGGACGAGCACAGAGCTCCACGGGGCGAGCACAGAGCTCCACGGGGCGAGCACAGAGCTCCATGGGACGAGCACAGAGCTCCATGGGACGAGCACAGAGCTCCACGGGGCGAGCACGGAGCTCCACGGGGCGAGCACGGAGCTCCACGGGGCGAGCACGGAGCTCCACGGGGCGAGCACGGAGCTCCACGGGGCGAGCACGGAGCTCCACGGGGCGAGCAAAGCCTGAGAGCAATGCCCAGGCATTTGCTGAAGAGGCAGGGGGGCCAGAAGGTAATGGAAGCCCAGAGGCTGAGATCCTGAGGGGAGAAAGCCCCAGGGGAGGGTGATGAAGGTGGCTGGTGGCTAGGAGCCATCAGGGCACAGCAGGAGCAGGAGTCAAAGCACGATGCAAGACCCTGAAGGAAGGAAAGGAGTAACCGAGGCCCGGGAGGAAAGGCAGCGCTGGAGCCAGCGCACCTTTTGGGAAGGAGATAAACCCGAACAAGGGCAGAGACGCCTCAGAACGCCCCAGCATCGGCAGTCTCACACCCTCGCCCCGGGAGGGGGGGTGGGGGGAAGCTGAGGCGCCCGAGAGCAGCGCCCCGCCGCTGCGCCAGCGGCTACTTCAAAGCCACCGCCGCCATCTTACCCACCCTGAGGGCGCGGGGATCAGCGCGGCGGGGCGTACCGGGGGCGTGTCGGAGCCAGCCCCCGCCTCGCCCCTACGTGCCCGCGGCTGCGGCCGCCATTTCACGCGCGGCGCGGGGCGGGCTGGTGCGGTCTGTGTTGTGTCACGGCAGCCTCTGACAGGAGGCGCAGGAGCGGGTAGTGGCTACAGCCGCGGTGCGCAGGGGCCCGGGCTCGGCCGCCTCCGCTCTGCCCCGCAGCCTGGCGAGGCCGGCGGGCTCCTGACGCCTTCCCGCGCTGCGCTGTGTGGGGAGCTCTGCCACAAGCCTCTCCCGTAGCCCGAGGTTCCTCCCTGCCGTGTTTCCACGGCCGGCTGTAGCCCTGGGCCCGCCTCAGGAGCTCCCCTCACGCTGATTCCCGGCCAAGCGGCGCTGCTTTGTGTGCCCTGAGCTCTGCCCGTGTTTCACTGTGCCCGAAGGGACCTGGCATGCCGGCGAAGGGCCTGGTGTCGCTTCTGGTGCGTCACCGTACAGGGATCACAGAATCGCAGGGGTTGGAAGGGACCATGGGGTCCAACCCCCCTGCCAAAGCAGCTCCCCAGCTCATGAGAGTCAATGGGATCCTGGGGGCATCAGGAGGAGTGTGGGCAGCAGGTGACAGGAGGGGATCCTCCCCCTCTGCTCTGCCCTGCTCAGGCCCCAGCTGGAGTGTTGTGTCCAGTGCTGGGCTCCCTGGGGTCAAACAGCCAGGGATCTCCTGGAGAGAGTCCAGAGGAGGCTGAGGAGATGCTGAAGGGCCTGGAGCATCTCCCCTGGGAGGAAAGGCTGAGTGAGCTGGGGCTGTTCAGCCTGGAGAGAAGAAGACTGAGGGGGGACCTAATCAATGTTTATCAATATCTGAAGGATGGGGTGCAGGGGGAATTGGCCAGCCCCTTCTCAGTGTCTGTGGGGACAGGACAAGGGGCAATGGCTGCAAATTGGAGCACAGGGAGTTCCACACCAACATGGGGAGGAACTTTTCCCCAGTGAGGGTGAGGGAGCCCTGGGACAGGCTGCCCAGGGGGTGTGGAGTCTCCTTCTCTGGAGAGATTCAAGTCTCATCTGGACGCCTATCTATGTAATATGAGATAGGGAGCCTGCTCTGGCAGGGGGGTTGGACCCGATGATCTCTTGAGATCCCTTCCAACCCCTACAACTCTGTGATTCTGTGATTCATACTGCACAGGTCGGTGTCCAGATGAGTCTTGAATCTCTCCAGAGAAGGAGACTCCACACCCCCCATGGCAGCCTATTCCACTGCTCTGTCAGCCCAGCTTCGCGGTTCCCACATCGTGTTGGAGAGGACAGCAGGCCTGCCCATGGCCTAGCTCTCTTCTGCCAAGATTTAGGCCCTGACACTATTCTTCTGTTCCCATGAGAGAAGAAAAGTTCCTCATGCTGAGAGGATCCCAATAATCACATTCTCAAAACACAGCTGCCTTGTTGGTAGGGGTACAGGCTGCCCTAAACCAAGAAGAAGTTACAGGAAGTGTTATAAATAACTTGGTCTCAAACAGGATTTTAACCCAGTTGAACAATTTATTAAACGAATAAAAGCAAGCAAATGGTGCTGGGGTGCACGGTCAGCACCGGGTGCGCCGGGAGTCTCCGCTCCACCAAGATGCACACTGGAGAGTTTCAGTCCTTGGCTTATATGTCTTCCAGGGATAACACAACCCATTGGCTTAAACTGACATGCTGGAGTGCCAGGCAACCCCCACAAGACATCCTGTATGTGGGCTTTAGCTTTTGCAAACGATCAGGCAGCTGGTTCTGCAGACTCCAGTGCCTTCCTCTTCTTCTTCCCTTCTTCTTCTTGATTACCTCCTTTTCAGAGACAAGTTGTTTCTCCTGAGGTATCCCAATGCACAGAAGTGCTACATTGTGGTCCCTTAGGCAAAGCTTTGCACAGCCTTTATATTGTTTGTTGCTGCTTCAACATAATTCATTCAGTGCATGCAAACCCATGACCGTACAAGGGTCTGTCATTATGCACCCCCAACATTATTCCATATTAACACCAATCAGATGGACATATATCACAGGAAGGTACTTGGGAGTACTGGAACATGTTAAGAACCAGCCATAATAAGATGGTCAAAACAGCAGGTGTGTGGATACTTTTAGGCATCAAAGGTAAACTAACAGTATTTAGCTATGATAGGTTTATCAGAACTCATTATCATTACTAACCAATCAATATGGTGTGAACAGTGTGTGTAACCAATTAGCAGTTTTTTAGCTTGCCACGTTTGCAGTAATAAAGGTATATAATCTGTGATTTCACCCAATAAAATGGCTTCACCTAAAATTCATATAAAATTGTGTGTTGCTCTCTGTCGGTCTCCACAACACCGGGCCGAAACACTGTGACAGCCAGTCAATATGTCAGCAAAATGAGATTGTTCTTTAAGAACTGACATACAGCTTAATAGGGTAATACTGTCTAATTGCCATCATGGCTTTAAATGACGGTGTTTATGGTGATAAATGAAACGATGAGATTGCAAAGGTGCAGTTACAAGATAAAGGCATCAAAGCTCAGCGCTGCCTTGTGCCTGTGACCTCCACTTCTGGAGATCTTAGGCCCAAGAGTGGGACTACTTAATTAAAACCTGAATGGTATGAGGGAAGTGCAAGATCTGGACCAACAGAAAGCTGCCGTGGACGTGAGTGACTAAACTGTGACAATGTGACTGGCACACGTAGCAGCATGAGCAAGTAACAGATGTACAAACATCTTTAATGTTTTATGAGGCCTTGAAGGATATTTCCAGACCTGTCAGGCTTGGAGTTTTACATGTGAGGATTCCCCATCTGGTACTGAGAGCGATGATAAAGGGGAAAAAAAACCCAACCCAAAACATCACCATGTTTTTAACACCTTTTAATTATTAACCTCCTTGACGGTCTCTTCATGTAGTGACAATCACCGTCATGTTTTCTTTCAGAACGTGCCCTTTGGACTATGGGAGAGGCGAGGCTGTTCTGGTCAGAACGTATGCAAGATGAGGAGCTTGGTGTAATGTGAAAGTGCTTCCGAAATGGGCGTCTGGGCAGATAAACCAGATGCTATCGGTGCAATAGATGGGAATTTACTACACAAGGCTTTGCCAGAGGCCACATCAAGATAGGGTAGAGGAAATATATTTGCATCTTCCTCGTGTGATTTTTCCCTGTGCACTCTGGTGTAATGATTACGAGGGATAGCACGTGTGCAAGGAACCATCACAAGATGCATGCTCTGCCACATCTCTTTGCTGCTGCATTGCCAGTTCCTATCCACGTGAGACCACAGAACCATAGAATACACTGAGGTGGAAGGGACCCATCAGGATCATCGAGTCAAACTCTCTCAGGCTTTGACTTCCTAATTTGGAGGAAGCTGGGAATGGATGCAGTTTGGATATGCCTAGAGCAGTAAGAACTGAAGTTTTAAGGGGAGCAGTGGGGTGTGGAGTGAGCAGTTTGTTAGTTACCCAGATTTCTGTGTAAGTACAGGATCTCACTGTTCTTCCACCCTAGAGAAAGGTGCGTTGAATTGATTTTTAGTTACGTTTCTCAGCTAAATAAAATTCAAACTGTGGGTTACCAGCACACAAAAAGTAACCTCACATATTCTAATGCTTCAATACTTTTGGCTGAAGGTGGGTACCTTGACAGGCATAGAGGATTTACAGACTTGCAAGCCTGTGAGCACGCCACGCACGAAGCACGCTGCTTTGTACCGCGGGTGTTACTGCAGGGCACGGTGTTAATAGCAAAGAGAGATCCGTTTCCTGCAGAACAGGGTGATTTACAGGTCCAGCCTCCTCCTGTAGACTGGAAATGGGTTCAGATATAAAGGGTGCCCTTGGCTACCAGAAAGCTGCTGGCTGCGGACAAGGAGAATACCCCTGAGGTCACTGCAGGGGCACTCAGCGCACAGAAAACCGCCGACCACCACAGCTTCCCCTTGCTCGCACCTCGCGTACACGACACCGTTCGCTCTCCCAGCCGAGCCTCGGCACCGCTCTCCCCGCCTGCACCCATCAGGGCGCTGAGCAGAGGCCCGCAGCCGGGCGCTGTCCTGCTGCAGCTTCTGCTCAGGTCCCGCTTCAGCGCCAGGGAAACGCTGCTCGCACCCCCTCTGCAGGGCCGGCGTGGGCGGGAGCGACGGGGCCGAGACGCGCGTTTCCCCCAGCTGCCCCCAGCAGCGCCGCAGGCCGCGGCCCAAGGGGCGCGGGCACCGCTACCGCCCGCGGGCGGAGCCCCGACCCGAGCCGGCGGGGACTGCCCACGTCTCGCCGGCCGCCTTCCTCCGCCCCCCGCCGACGGCCTCTCCGGCAGCCCCCCCCCTCGGGCCCGCTGGCCAAGCGCGCCGCCGCAGGAGTCTGTCTCCCCCGCAGAGGCCGCCGGGAAGCGCCCGACCTCAGGGCCGGGCCCGACCCGCCGCCGCCGCCGCCCGACGGGCCGAGGCCGCGCAAGGCCCCGCTCCGCGCGCCAGGCCACCGGCGCCGCACGCGCAGCGCCCCTCCCCCCCAACAGCGCGCGGCGAGAGGCCGCCCCCGGCCGGCGCTTGACGGACAGGCCAACGGGCCAACGGGCCGCGGGACACGTGTGCGCGGCGGCCAACGGGGCTCGGCGGGCGGGGCGGGGGCGTGGCCGGCGGCGCTGCGAGCGGCTTGTTGTGCGCGCTGCGGAGCCGTTAGCCTCCCGCTGCCCAGGCCCTGCCGAGCCGGCGACAGGTGAGGCCGGGCCGCTGCCTGCCGCGCAGCGGTGTCCGCGGAGCCCCCGGCTGTGCCCGCGAGGCCGGCGCGCGCGGGCGGGAGCGGGTGTCGAGGGCCGCGCCGGGGGAGGCCGCAGGCCTCTGGGCCTGCAGGGGGAGAGCTGGGGCCTGCGGCGGGGAGGGGCCGGCCGGAGGGGGAGCGCGGGCCCGGGGCGGCGAGTCGAGGCCGGGGGCCGGGCCCGCGGCGTGCGGGGCCGCGAAGGCCGGCGGGAGGAGGATGGGGCGCGGGCGGCGGAGGAGGAGGAGGGGCCCCAGGCCCCCGCGCTCCTGGGCGAGAAGGCCGTGGGTCTCGCTGCCTCGGGCTGCCGCCGAGGGGCCGGGCCCGGGAGGCAGATGCTCTCGTCCCGGAGCCTTTCTTCTGGGCTTGATGTCGTTGTCTTCCGTGTTTATTTTGCCCGTGTCTGCGCGGACGTAGCATTTAAATCTCCCACCTTCGTTAAGAGTGGCCCGTCTTTATTGACTGGCAGTGTCTGAGGGTGGGCTTCCTAATGCGGACAATACGAGGGGATTCCAGTGCTGATCTGTGTGGCTGGGCACCGAGTTGAGTGATGCTGCGCCGAGTGCTCTCGGCCGGAAGAAATCACGACTAAAGCAGCAGCCTGCTATTGTTACTACTCGGGGGAGGCTTTTCTGAGTGGAGCCCTGAGCCTTATTGAGCGTTGGATGAGGCAGGAGTGTTTTGGGGGGGCCATTCGGTGAGAAAGGGCTACTGAGCTCTGCTGGAGTAGGTGTGTTGGAAGCCTTTCGTGGCTGCTGTGTTTGTAGTGCTGGGTAGTGGAGTGGCATTGTCTGGTGCGCAGAGGCTGCTACCTGAGACTTGCTGAGGAAGGAAGCGTGTTTTGTTGCATGAAGGGGTTGCCCGGGGATCCTTTGAGCCACTTCAAGAGGCGTCTATGGAAAATAAAGGTGGAAAGAAGTGGAAAGGGTAGAGATTAATTCCCTTTATTACTGCTTCTTGTTGATCACTTGCCTGATCACTTTTTGTGGCCTGTGTACTTCTGTTCCCTTTTTCACTTTATGCCCTGATTGTAGAGGTTGACTGTTCCCATCACTTGGCTCTTGCTTCTCTGCTCATGTTTTAACTGCTTTGATGACACAGATCTAGAAAGCAGAGTTCTCTGACTTGTGTGTGTGTCTCTAAAACCTAGGAGATATATATGTTCTGTAGGCTTTATCAAGCCCCTGCAATTGATATTTTTTAATTTTTGCTGACTCCTGGCTTATGCTAGTGTTGTGTGATGACAGATAGTAGCCTTGATACCTTGCAGGAGCTTGTAAGTCTCTGCAGCATGATACATGACTCTCAGACCGTCCTAGTTTTTGTCCTGAAACAGTGTAACTGTATTTGGATAATGATGCCAATGAGCCTGTGGTTTCATGATTCAGTGTGCCGCAGTCCTAAGTTATGGAACTGCAACCTGCACTAGCAGTAGGCTCTCCCCTTGGTCTGCTTGGAATGTGAACAGGAACTTTTTTAGCTGGTGTTGGTGCTAAATGTATTGTAGAGGGAGTTTATAGCCTTAATTTTGTAGCCCTACTGCGGGTGGTTCTGCAGCACAGAATCACAGAGTTGGAGGGGGTGGAAGGGACCTGGAGAGCTCCTGGGGTCCAACCCCCCTGCCAAAGCAGCTCCCCAGCTCATACTGCACAGGTCGGTGTCCAGATGGGGCTGGAATCTCTCCAGAGAAGGAGACTCCACACCCCCTGGGCAGCCTGTCCCAGGGCTCCCTCACCCTCACTGGGGAAAAGTTCCTCCCCATGTTGGTGTGGAACTCCCTGTGCTCCAACTTGCAGCCATTGCCCCTTGTCCTGTCCCCACAGACACTGAAAAGGGGCTGGCTGATTCCCCCTGCACCCCATCCTTCAGATATTGATAGACATTGATTAGGTCCCCCCTCAGTCTTCTTCTCTCCAGGCTGAACAGCCCCAGCTCACCCAGCCTTTCCTCCCAGGGGAGATGCTCCAGGCCCTTCAGCATCTCCTCAGCCTCCTCTGGACTCTCTCCAGGAGATCCCTGGCTGTTTGATCCCAGGGAGCCCAGCACTGGACACAACACTCCAGCTGGGGCCTGAGCAGGGCAGAGCAGAGGGGGAGGATCCCCTCCTGTCACCTGCTGCCCACACTCCTCCTGATGCCCCCAGGATCCCATTGTCTCTCTCAGCCCCAGGGCACACTGCTGCCTCATGGCCACCCTGTCACCCACCAGCACCCCCAGCTCCTTCTCCACAGAGCTCCTCTCCAGCAGCTCCCCCCCCAGCCTGTCCTGATTCCAGCAGTTGTTCCTCCCCAGGGGCCAGACTCTCCACTTGCTGTTGTTGAATCTCATCTGGTCTCTCCCTGCCCAGCTCTCCAGCCTGGCCAGGGCTCTGGATGGCTGCGCAGTGTCCTGCCTGTCAGCCACCCCTCACAGCTCTGGATCCTCAGCACCGAGTGAAGGTGGCCGCACTGCTTTGGGATGCAAGTTATCTTAACGTGGTGCCATGTTTTTGGGAGCTGCAACAGTGTGAAGCACAGTCAGAATGGAAACATGAATATTCTGCATAGCATCTTTCTTAGCTGTGCCCGAGTTTGGCCAGTGTCTAGTCCTGACATTGGCTTACCAGGAGGTGTGCTCTGTGCTTTTAGGTACTGCACTTTGTTTTCTGCTTGCTGGTTCTTGCATGCTCTGTCACCTTCTCCTCCCTGAAAAACCCCCTCAGTGTCTCAACCTGCCAGAGACATGTCATTTTGCTTTCAGAATCTCTTCCTTTCAGCTGTGGTGCCAGCCTGCTTTTTTTTTCCCTGAAGCTTTGGTCTCTTGTCTTCTTTCTTGTCTGTTTAGTAGGAGCCCTCTTTAAATTGGTAACAGTAGAATATTAGATGTTGTGCTGACCACATGTCTTGTGGGTAACCTGCTTGTGAAGGTGGTAGACGTTTGGCTACAGAAAACTCAACTTGCTGTATTTGCAGACTTACAGAAGGTGTTTAGAGAAGCTGTTCACTTTGCACTTCCAAGTACTTCAGAGCAAGTGTGGAAGGCAGCTGCAGGAGACTCCTGCCAAGTTAAGCATTTAGGAGGAGTGACATAGCTCAGCAAAGTGAGTTTTGCCTTCTATTGGGATTGATCAGTGTGCTGCTTCTTGATGGGTAGTTCTGTCATGTAAGGTGCCTGCAAGCTTGGAACTGCTGCTCTGAATGATCTGTTTGATCACACAGTGGTGTTGTATGTAGGTGATGTATACAAAAATAGCTCTTTAAACCTCTTTTTGTTTTAGTTTCTTTTGGGGGAGGGTAGGATGGGAATTAGCTATGCTGACAAGGCAGAGATACTCCTCTTGTGTGTGACTTTGGGGTTTTTCTAACATTAGTAGCAGTGGCATAGTAAGTACAAAGTATAATCTTCTCCCCCACTGCTTCCATGGCCTCCTTGTAGGTGTGTGGTAGCAAGTGGTGGTGTCTCATCAAGCCTTCAGAGGTGGAATTTCAGCTACTTGGTTTGTGCTGATGGATGAGTTGGATGCTGTCTCCTCCTCCTGTTACTTCACTTGCCCTCATGCCCCATCAAAGTGAAAGTACCAGCTGTTAATCTGAGGATGGATCAGTGCGTGGGGCAGCTGTTGTCAGAATGTGTCTGGAATCCACAGTTCTCATGTCAAGTTCTTCTCACCTATGGCAAGTGTCCTGTGCACAGGAAAAGAGCAGCTCCCTCACAGCACGGTCCTTTGTCTCCAGATGGTTTTTGTACATGAAAAAAATTCCATAAGCAATTGCTGGGCAGTCTGATGCTGTCTAGAACAAGGAAGGTAACTGTATTTGGGTTTTTAATTTTCTCTAGTACCTGGTTGTCACAAACCTGCCATTTATAGAATAGCAGTGTGGAAGAGGAGAGAGTCTCAGCTGCAAACAGTTTTCCAGTTGTATCTTCTCTGCTTACTAACTGTTATGGTGGTGACTGTCAGCATCTCTCACTCAGGGACAAACGACTGAGGAACACCTTGACGTGGGCTCTGAGCACAGCTGCAGCCTGCTCTCTCTGTCAAGGCTAACTGTTAACCCTGAAAGATGGGACTATTTCAGATCTAGCTGCAGATGCTTACTATCAGCTGCGTAGTTGGAGGGCCCTTGTTCATACATGTCAAGCAGAGATGCTGTTGGGAGGCCCTGACCCTCCCTGTCATGTTAAAGCAGCAGTGGATGGGAGTTGTGGATGGGAGTTATGGCTGGTTTGTATCTGATTTCTGACAGCATCCTAACTATGATTAATTTGTTCATGTGAACATGAGGGAGCTGGGCTGGGTCAGCCTGGAGAAGAGAAGGCTGTGGGGGGACCTCATTGCAGCCTGCCAGTGCCTGGAGGGAGCAGAGGAACAGGAGGGGAATCAGCTTGTTCAAGGGCAGAGACTGGCAGGACAAGGGGGATGGAGTGAAGCTGGAGGAGGGGAGGGTGAGATTGGATCTTAGGGGGAAGTTCTGTGCAGAGAGAGTGGTGAGGGGCTGGAACAGGCTGCCCAGAGAGGGGGTGGGTGCCCCGTGTCTGGGGGTGTTCCAGGCCATGTTGGCTGGGGCCCTGGGCAACCTTGTGTAGCTCCAGGCCTGAGGTTGGTGTCCCTGCCTGTGTCAGGGGGTTGGAGCTCTGTGACCCTTGGGGTCCCTTCCAACCCAGACCAGTCTGTGATTCTATGAATTGAGTTCATCAGATGGATGATAAAATGAGGTCATTCCTCTGAAAACTGCAGCTGCTTTTTTGGCCTCAAAAGAGGCAATATAAGCATTGACAAAAACATTCACCTTGATTATGCCATTATATGGACATGAATAAAAACAACCAAGAGAAGTATTTAAATGCTTTTTAGACAAATCTCATTATTGAAGAATATATAAAACTACTTTGTTAAAATATTACAATTATGACAGGTGAGGTTTGTTCCCCTGGCAGCACACTTTAATGCTGAGTTTATGCCTAGTATTACAAAGCAAAAAGACAAAATAGGTTGTACTGGAAACCATTGATTTAGTGTATGGAAATACAGTTTGTTGGGATGGAGTAGTAGATTTTAGTAACAGCCACTACTGGTGTGGAGGTATTTTTTTTTGTTGTTAGAACTGACAATATTGGAATCTTCAGTTTATTTTTAAGGAGAAAAAGGGCAGTGTCGTCAGTCCAGGCTTGCAAACAGAGAGAAGAATCAATAAAAGATGAGATCTGTTAGCTCTGAAAAATCTGAAGGACTGGCAGGCAAAAGGACCATCTCCTTCCCAGATTGACAAACAGAACTTACCTTTAGTGTGGAAGGAACGTGCACGTGCAAGTCAAGCACCTTGTGTGTCCTAATGCTTCAGTGCAAAAGAACCTTCCTTTCTAAGGACATGCTTATTTTTTTAAGTGACCATGGCTCACTGGGCTGAGTTAGTCTCATTCTTGGGGAGGTGGAAAGAACAAATGCCAAACAAATTGAATATTGAATTTAAATTTCTCCTGTTTGCTCAAAACGTTGTGGGTGTGGGGGAGAGGAATTCAGATGTGGCAGCTACGTGGGTGAGAATGCTGGCCTGACTGATTGCTGTGGGACAATACAGAGAGATACAGGGTGACAGTACAGTTTGGGGAAGGAATCAGTGAGGCCTCACTCTTTGCCTTTAAATTTTCCTATCTTCCCAAACACCTCCCCTCTGGAGAGAGGCTGGGGGAGCTGGGCTGGCTCAGCCTGGAGAAGAGAAGGCTGTGGGGGGACCTCATTGCAGCCTGCCAGTGCCTGGAGGGAGCAGAGGAACAGGAGGGGAATCAGCTTGTTCAAGGGCAGAGACTGGCAGGACAAGGGGGCTGGAGTGAAGCTGGAGGAGGGGAGGGTTAGATTGGATCTTAGGGGGAAGTTCTGTGCAGCGAGAGTGGTGAGGGGCTGCAAGGGGCTGCCCAGAGAGGGGGTGGGTGCCCCGTGTCTGGGGGTGTTCCAGGCCAGGTTGGCTGGGGCCCTGGGCAACCTTGTGTAGCTCCAGGCCTGAGGTTGGTGTCCCTGCCTGTGGCAGGGGTTGGAGCTCTGTGATCCCTGGGATTCCTTCCAACCCAGCCTGGCCTATGATTCTATGAAACTCCACACTTCAGAGCCCAGGAAGATGGCTGTTGCAACAAAACATAAGATTCATACTTAGAGTGGCTGCCAGTCAGGTGCCAATAAGGAAGCATAACAAGCAAGAAAAGGTGAGCTCAAGGTTCTTCCTTCATGGTCATGGACTTACCTTTTGGAAACAGTATCAGGCATCTGTCAAACACAGGCATGCTACTTTGTAATTAAATTATTTACATTCCTAAGGAGAACTTAAGCTTTATTGCCTGGGACTTGATCATGTAGCTCAGATCTGAGTTGAG
This sequence comes from Laterallus jamaicensis coturniculus, assembly GCA_022605575.1. Lineage (NCBI taxonomy): Eukaryota > Metazoa > Chordata > Aves > Gruiformes > Rallidae > Laterallus > Laterallus jamaicensis. Next base: position 4,453,482 of record JAKCOX010000043.1, on the reverse strand, counting down.
CTCTTGAAGTACGTGAGCTATACTGTGTGTGTACGTGCTAGGATAGGATAACCTTATAGAAACTGAATGCTTCTCCCCTGATTTGTGGTATGAACATCCAAGTTGATCAAGGTGGCTCACCAGCAGAAGTCTGACCATGTCCCATGTTTCAATGCAGAATCCCAGTTCATCACCAGTGTTAACCCAAGGAGGAGGTTTCATCAGATGAGGGACTCTGAGACGCTGTCTCCTGCAGCGCTTTCTGCACAGCCTCTCCCAGGTGATGTAACTCACACCTCATTGCAGAGGGAAGCTGAGGCCGTGGGTTGAGAACCACGCTCTGCTCAGGACAGCCCACTTCCACTGTTCCAGTGAAGGTGCCCCAGACTGTACCACAATACTTGAAGGCCTTCATCTGGCTGTCTTTGGCCAAGTGTCAGATGTTGGTGTGGCCTGTGTGCTTCTGATAGCAAGGACAGTATGTTTGATATAGCTCTGACCTTGTGTTCAGCATAGCCAGTCTGAGTGCTCACCTGGGCACCTGCAGTGCTGCTTGGCTTTCCTGGTCTGGAGAGCTGTATTGCATGAATGAGAACAGGTCAGTTGCTGGTGTGAGAAGACCTTTTCCCTGGATTTTAAGCACAGACCTTGTTGCTCCTGAAGAATTTGCCATTCTGAGTTCTGCAGTAGCTAAAATGCTCACATTATCATGTCATCTATCCAGGTGTCTCAAGTTTGTGATCCCAGCAGTGAACTGGTGCCTTAGTATACCTTCACCTCACTCAGAGGTTTGCAAAGCTACTTGCCTGATCTTGAAGATGGTTATCTTTCTTGCCAATGTTCCTATTTCAGATTATCTCCTCTGATTTGTATAGGTCTTCCTTCTTAGCAAACATCTTGCAGAGAAAGACTTAATGGTGCTGTATCCTGGAATTCTGGCTGGAGAGACAGAGTCTCATTTGGCAAATGCTTTCCTTGGTCTGTTGCCAGAAGCATTTGTGTAATTTTTCTTTGAAATCTTCTGGGATCTTATGCACCTTTGAGAATGTGATTGTCACAGCACAGCATTTCAGGGATGGGAAGAGTAGGGGGAAGTATCTTGGAGAGCTTTTAGTCCAGTCCTGAGAATGCAGAGCTGGCTGTTGGTGAAAGACTGTTGTTTGAAACAGGTAGGAAAGTGTCTGACTGTGAACATGAGCACTTCCAGAATACTGATAGGGGAAAGATCAGGGGGTTTCCTCACAATACTTCAGTGAGAGCAGAACAAACCCCTTGTTTTCTTACATAGCATTGCTCACTTTATCTGCACCTTTATAGACCACTTTTTCCTTCTGGAATTGTTTTCAGTATGTGAAAGCTAATTCACAGAATCACAGAGTTGTAGGGGTTGGAAGGGACCCCCAGAGCCCATGGGGTCCAACCCCCTGCCAAAGCAGGGTCCCTGGGACAGGGCACACAGGTCGGTGTCCAGATGGGGCAGGAATCTCTCCAGAGAAGGAGACTCCACACCCCCTGGGCAGCCTGTCCCAGGGCTCCCTCACCCTCACTGGGGAAAAGTTCTTCCCCATGTTGGTGTGGAACTCCCTGTGTTCCAACTTGAGGCCATTGCCCCTTGTCCTTTCCCCACAGACACTGAGAAGAGGCTGCCCATGTCCCCCTGTGTCCCACCCTTCAGTTATTGATACCCATTGATCAGATCCCCTCTCAGGCTTCTTCTGAGGCTGTTCTGAACAGCCCCAGATCATTCAGTCTCAGTTCATTCGTAGGGGAGATGCTCCAGGCCCCTCATCATCTTTGTAGCCCTACACTGGACTCTCCAGGAGATCCCTGGCTTTTTTATATCCGTGAGACCAGAACTGGACAGTTCCAGGGCAGAGGGGGAGGATCCCCTCCTGCGACCTGCTGGCCACGCTCCTTTTAATGCCCCCCAGGATCCCATTACCTTCTTGGCCCCTGGGGCACACTGCTGGCTCATGACCCAATTCTTCAGGGGCTTTTTTTTATGCTGGCTGCCATGAGAACTCTTCACCACCAGTGGAGGAAGTGGTTTCCCACCAGCTTCCAGGATGCCCAGGAAGTGTTCGTCTCGCAGTAGATTGTGTAAGCACTTGGTGAAAGATCAGGAGGAAAGGAGCATCTCCTTTATCAGCACTCTGCTGCTTTTCCTCTTCTCTTCTGGGCCTTTGTTGCTCATGCATACTTTGTCCCTGGAATCCCATGAAAATGTTTGCCAGGCCTTTAGCAAGGGCTTCCTATAATTTTTTTTCTAATATCTGAGGGCTGGAGCAGCTCCCCTCTGGAGAGAGGCTGAGGGAGCTGGGCTGGCTCAGCCTGGAGAAGAGAAGGCTGTGGGGGGACCTCATTGCAGCCTGCCAGTGCCTGAAGGGAGCAGAGGAACAGGAGGGGAATCAGCTTGTTCAAGGGCAGAGACTGGCAGGACAAGGGGGATGGAGTGAAGCTGGAGGAGGGGAGTGTTAAATCAAGCACCACAAGTTTAGCAGCAGACTTGCAACTCTTAACTCCCTCCTGAAAGTTTAGTGTAAACCTTCTAAGTTCACCACAAAATCAGCTTCTCACCACATCTCTCAGTGCCACCACAGAAGAATTACCACAGGTTCAAAGAGTAACACATGATGCTGTTCATAAATGACATTTTATTCTGGGGGGATGTATTGGCAGTGTGAACTGTCTGTCTATTAGAGCAGCAAAGCTTGAAGGATGATGGTATTTCAGGTCCCACCCACATGAACAGCAGTTCAACTTTTTAAAAGGTTAGACAATGGCAGGACAAGGGGGATGGATTAAAGGTAAAGGAGGGAAGGGTTAGGTGAGATATTAAGGGGAAGTTCTTTGCAGAGAGAGTGGTGAGGGGCTGGAAGGGGCTGCCCAGAGAGGGGGTGGGTGCCCCGTGTCTGGGGGTGTTCCAGGTCAGGTTGGATGGGGCCCTGGGCAACCTTGTGTAGCTCCAGGCCTGAGGTTGATGTCCCTGCCTGTGGCAGGGGGTTGGAGCTCTGTGACCCTTGGGGTCCCTTCCAACCCAGACCAGTCTATGATCTGAAGAAAAGCAGCTGGAAGGTTTCCTTCACAGCTCTAATTGCTTCTGAATCAGCAATGCTCTGGGCACCCCTTGTTTATCATGGGGGGAGAGATGGTAAGGATGGCACAGGGAGATTAGAACCTGTGGTAAAATGATTTAAAGTCAACAGCCACTTGTCAAACTCCTGTCAACTTTGCTTAATGCCAGGTATCTGTCTGGTGACTTGCCATCATGGTGTGCTGGGGAGCATCCTGTGCTTGGAGTGGAGCTGTGGTGCCTCTGGTTTAGACAGCAGATATACCTTGAAGAATAAGGAAAATAGTTAGGGTTGTTTTTAAGCTTTTTTGGTTTGGAAAGCATTAAAATAAACAGTGGCAGCTTCAGCTTGCCAGGAGGAGAATCCTGACAGCAGGGAGGATTTGTGTCATAACTTGGGCAGACTTGGTTGAAGTGAAGAAAGTTTGAACTCTGCTTGCAGTGCTGGGAAAATCTGTTCCTTCCTTTGCTTACTCAATGCTCTTAATTGTGCAGTGCAACTTCCATATACTCATCAGTGTGTTATGCTTGTAGGGCTTGAATTCTGTACAGGAGCAAGGCAAGCAAACCTGCTTTCCATCAGAGCAGATTTGAAACGGAATCCTCTGGAAAGGAAACTTGCCTGAGGTGGTGCTCAGTTCAGAAGGAGCTGAGGGGAATGTGGATTCAGTGACTTAATTCCACAGTGCAGTGGAGACAACCTGGCAGCCTATAGAATCATGGGATGGTTTTGATTGGAAAAGACCTTCAAGATCATTGAGACCTACTGTCTGTCCAGCCCTACTAGGACCAACACTAGACCATGTCACCAAGTACAGTATCTACTCTGCTTTTAAACCCCTCCAGGGATGGTGACTCAACCACCTCCCTGGGCAGCCTGGGCCATTATCTGACAGCCCTTTCAGTACAGAAATGGTTCCTAATATCCAACCTAAACTTCCCCTGATGCAACTTCAAGCTGTTCCCCTTGTCCTGTCACTAGCTACCAGGGAGAGGAGACCAACCCCCACCTCACTACAACCACCTTTTAGGTAGCTGTAGAGTGTGATGAGGTCTCCCCTCAGTCTCCATTTCTCCAGACTAAACAATCCCAGCTCCTTCAGCTGCTCCTCATGAGATTTGTCTTCTAAACCCATCATGAGCTTTGTAGCCCATCTCTGGACACACCTCAGCATCTCCACGTTGTTCTTGTAGTGAGAGGCCCAAAACTGAACACGTTACTCCAGGTGTAGCCTCACCAGTGCTGAGCACAGGGGTAGGATTGCTACCCTGCTCCTGCTGGCCACAGTGTTCCAGATGCAGACCAGTGAATCATCCAGTGATGGGATGGGGAGTCTCTTCCCCTGTGCAGCCTCTTGCTCTCCTGTGCTCTGGTGTTTGGTCCAGTGCTTCTGTTGCTGCAGGGAGAGTTGATCACAACTGCTGACTCAACAGAAGTGTTTTCTCTCCTGGTGTAGTAGCTTTTGTGGTACAAAGTGGTCATCCTGTGGGCAGAAGGGTGCTGAGGCTTGCTTGTTGTAACACTAGACATACAAAAGCAGGGGGTAAAAGGCTAACCAGTGTGATGGGGGGGCAAGACCTCTCCTATAAGCTGCCAGCTGTTAGTGCTTCAATACATTGAAAAACAAGATTCACTTTGTATGGTGCTACATCTCAAATAAACATAAGCCTGGTTGGGGTTTATTTTAGAATAGCTTACTCTGTTATTACCAGTGAGCAAATCTGACCTTTGCAAAAAGACAGCATGACATAACTGCCAACTGTGACAACAGTAGCCCCTGGTGAAGGGGCTGAAAGTCCCTTCCTGCAGGCAGCTTTGCCTTTCCAGACTTTTCTAGTTGCTGTTGGGACTTTTTACCTTCTTCAGCTTGTAACTGTGAGTACTAGTGCCCTGCCTGGAGAGGATCATCCTCCCCTTGAGCCTGAGCTGGAGAATAAACCTGCATCCCCTGCTGCTGCTCAGGCCTTCAGCTCACAGAATCACAGAGCTGTAGGGGTTGGAAGGGCCCTGGAGAGCTCCTGGGGTCCAACCCCCCTGCCAAAGCAGCTCCCCAGCTCATACTGCACAGGTTGGTGTCCAGATGGGCCTGGAATCTCTCCAGGGAAGGAGACTCCACACCCCCTGGGCAGCCTGTCCCAGGGCTCCCTCACCCTCACTGGGGAAAAGTTCCTCCCCATGTTGGTGTGGAACTCCCTGTGCTCCAATTTGCAGCCATTGCCCCTTGTCCTGTCTCCACAGATACTGAAAAGGGGCTGGCCAATTCCCCCTGCATCCCATACTTAAGATATTGATAACCATTGATTAGGTCCCCCCTGAGTCTTCTTCTCTCCAGGCTGAACAGCCCCAGCTCTCTCAGCCTTTCCTCCCAGGGGAGATGCTCCAGGCCCTTCAGCATCTCCTCAGCCTCCTCTGGACTCTCTCCAGGAGATCCCTGGCTGTTTGATCCCAGGGAGCCCAGCACTGGACACAACACTCCAGCTGGGGCCTGAGCAGGGCAGCAGTGGCTGCAGCTTCACAAATGTCTATGTGGTGTGTTAATGGTTGTAACTCACAGTCTCCTTTGACAAGTGTGTGTGGTTGTTACATGAATGCTTCTGTCCCATCCTTTAACGCAGAAGTAACTCCAGTGCAGCTGTGCTGGCTTGCTGCACTGATATGAGCTTCTAGAAGCTTTTGCATCCTCTGAACACCTGACCTGATGTTTTACTGGTGGCTGAGAAGCAATAACATCTCAAACTGTTCTAATTCAGCTTGGATGGATTGTCCCCTCAGGCATGAGTGGGTGCTAGTGATACCTGCTTCAGATAGAGTTTGCTTGAGAGCTGAGCCTAACTAGAGGAATTTCACTAGTCATAGAATGATAGAATGGCATGGGTTGGAAGGGACCCCAAGGGTCACAGAGCTCCAACCCCCTGCCACAGGCAGGGACACCAACCTCAGGCCTGGAGCTACACAAGGTTGCCCAGGGCCCCATCCAACCTGGCCTGGAACACCCCCAGACATGGGGCATCCACCCCCTCTCTGGGCAGCCTGCTCCAGCCCCTCACCACTCTCTCTGCAAAGAACTTCCCCTTAATATCTCACCTAACCCTTCCCTCCTTTAGCTTTAATCCATCCCCCTTGTCCTGCCATTATCTACCCTTTTAAAAAGTTGAACTGCTGTTCATGTGGGTGGGACCTGAAATACCATCATCCTTCAAGCTTTGCTGCTCTAATAGACAGACAGTTCACACTGCCAATACATTCCCCCAGAATAAAATGTCATTTATGTACAGCATCATGTGTTACTCTTTGAACCTGTGGTAATTCTTCTGTGGTGGCTCTGAGAGATGTGGTGAGAAGCTGATTTTGTGGTGAACTTGGAAGGTTTACACTAAACTTTCAGGAGGGAGTTAAGAGTTGCAAGTCTGCTGCTAAACTTGTGGTGCTTGATTATTTTTTTTACTAGGTGGATCTCTTGTGTTCATTTACCTTTGTTCTGGAAATACAGTGCCAGGAATCTGGATTTATGGAGTTGGTAAACCCAGTATAGCAAGGAGTGATTGAGCTAAGCAAGTGTTGCTGATTCAGCTACGTGCAGCCAAACACCCAGTGGTAATCCTGTAGTGAGAACAGTGAGGTAAAGAAACAACTCAGTCCCTTCAGATGAGCCTTAATTTCATCCAAAAATAAGTGGGGTTATGCCCCTTGGTGGAGTCTGAATTTGAAACAGGTTCATGCTTAAACATTGTTGTGACTTTATGGGACAACTTGATGTGTGGGAGCTCCTGCTGACAGGCCACAGTGTGGTAAAATGCTCAAATAGCCATGACTGGAGGTGTTGACCTGAGCATCAGGGGCTATGGGTTCACCTCAGGTTTTTAGCAGCTTTTCCTTTTAATTCTGTGCACCTCACAGCTGGCTTTAAGAGCTGGTGAATAAAATGCTGTTGGTTTGGAGCTAGAAGTGTTTCATGCTCTTGGACTGAGAGGATGAACAAATCTGCAGCAGGAAACTGAATCAGAATCTGGAGCCATGCAAGAAATAAAGCTCGTCCTGGGTAACAGCCCGGAGCCAAAGGGGCTGTCAGTGGGTCTGTGTGCAGGTGGAGCCGGTGACAAGCGGGGTCCCCAGGGGTCTGTCTGGGGACCGGTTCTCTGGAACATCTGTATCAGTGACAGGGGGGATGGGATTGAGTGCTCCCTCTGCAAGGCTGGGGTGGCACCAAGCTGAGTGGGGTGGGTGACACAGCAGAAGGAAAGGAGCCATCCAGAGGGATCCTGACAGGCTGGAAAGGTGGGTGAACCTGATGAGGTTCAACACTGCCAAGGGTCAGGGGTGGCACTTGGGCTGAAGAATCCCAGACACAGATCCAGGCTGGGAGAAGAGCTCCTGGGGAGCAGCCCTGTGAGAAGGACCTGGGGATTCTGGTGGGGGAGAAACTCCCCCTGAGCAGCAGTGGCTCTGGCAGCTGGGAAGGTGATGGGATCCTGGGCTCCATCAGCAGAGGGGTGGCAGCAGGGCCAGGGAGGGGATTGTCCCTCTCTGCTCTGCCCTCCCCCAGCTGGATCCTGTGTCCAGAGCTGGGGCCCAACACAAGGAAGATGTGGGGCTGTTGGAGAAGGGGTCAGAGGAGCCACGGAGATGCTCAGAGGGCTGGAGCAGCTCCCCTCTGGAGAGAGGCTGAGGGAGCTGGGCTGGGTCAGCCTGGAGAAGAGAAGGCTGTGGGGGGACCTCATTGCAGCCTGCCAGTGCCTGGAGGGAGCAGAGGAACAGGAGGGGAATCAGCTTGTTCAAGGGCAGAGACTGGCAGGACAAGGGGGATGGAGTGAAGCTGGAGGAGGGGAGGGTTAGGTTGGATCTTAGGGGGAAGTTCTTTGCAGAGAGAGTGGTGAGGGGCTGGAACAGGCTGCCCAGAGAGGGGGTGGGTGCCCCGTCCCTGGGGGTGTTCCAGGCCAGGTTGGCTGGGGCCCTGGGCAACCTTGTGTAGCTCCAGGCCTGAGGTTGGTGTCCCTGCCTGTGGCAGGGGGTTGGAGCTCTGTGACCCTTGGGGTCCCTTCCAACCCATGCCAGTCTATGATTCTATGATTTCCAGAAAGAAGGTGCTGGCTGTTCAGGAAGAATTTTTCTCCTGTTGCAGGGATAGGACTTAAGTAATTGGATTTTGACAATTTCAAAGTAGTAAAAGCACTTTAAAAATCTACTATTCTGGCAGGCAATGAAGGAGGAACAGCTTGGGTCTGTTGTGTGTTTGAGTTGCAGATGTCCTCTGCATCCGAACTGCCAGGATTCAGTCCCTGCTGCTGACTGCTAGGGCAGGGTATCTTCATGCAGAGGGACTTTTGGGTGTTTTCTCAAGGCTTTCTTTAAAAAGGTGCAACAATAGAAGCTCTATCAAATCCTCAATATGCACCAAAGTTAGGTGAGTCTGTAGGGAAGCACTATTTCATACAAGTGCTTAAGCCCAAGGACAAACATATAGCAACTGCAGGGCCTTAAGATGCAGGATAAGCAATGTGTAAAGCAGAAAACATTTAGAAAAAAAAAACTGAATAAATAAAATCAGTTAAAATACTAAACTGTGACTGGTAGCTCTGGCTGCTGCGACACCTGACCAGGCTGGAGAGCTGGGCAGGGAGAGACCAGATGAGATTCAACAACAGCAAGTGGAGAGTCTGGCCCCTGGGGAGGAACAACTGTTGGAATCAGGACAGGTTGGGGGGGAGCTGCTGGAGAGGAGCTCTGTGGAGAAGGAGCTGGGGGTGCTGGTGGGTGACAGGGTGGCCATGAGGCAGCAGTGTGCCCTGGGGCTGAGAGAGACAATGGGATCCTGGGGGCATCAGGAGGAGTGTGGGCAGCAGGTGACAGGAGGGGATCCTCCCCCTCTGCTCTGCCCTGCTCAGGCCCCAGCTGGAGTGTTGTGTCCAGTGCTGGGCTCCCTGGGATCAAACAGCCAGGGATCTCCTGGAGAGAGTCCAGAGGAGGCTGAGGAGATGCTGAAGGGCCTGGAGCATCTCCCCTGGGAGGAAAGGCTGAGAGAGCTGGGGCTGTTCAGCCTGGAGAGAAGAAGACTGAGGGGGGACCTAATCAATGGTTATCAATATCTGGAGTATGGGGTGTAGGGGAATTGGCCAGCCCCTTTTCAGTGTCTGTGGGGACAGGACAAGGGGCAATGGCTGCAAATTGGAGCACAGGGAGTTCCACACCAACATGGGGAGGAACTTTTCCCCAGTGAGGGTGAGGGAGCCCTGGGACAGGCTGCCCAGGGGGTGTGGAGTCTCCTTCTCTGGAGAGATTCCAGCCCCATCTGGACACCGACCTGTGCAGTATGAGCTGGGGAGCTGCTTTGGCAGGGGGGTTGGACCCCAGGAGCTCTGGGGGTCCCTTCCAACCCCTACAGCTCTGTGATTCTGTTAGAATTAAGCTGAGGTGGAAGGCTTGGTGCTGGCTGGACAAATGCTTGTGTGTGTGGACCCTGATTCTGAACTTTGCTGCAGTGAATGCTTTGGTGTTCCCAGGAATGTGTGGAATCTGGATGCTTTTATTAAGGGAAAAACCCAACTTCCTTCAGAGCCCACAGTACCTGGTTTTGTGAAATGCCATGCACCTTACATTGAAAGAATGAATTGTCCTGGAATTCCCAACAAATTGTCCTGGAATCCTCAACAAAACATTTGGGGAGTGGTAGAAGTGTGTTGTTGAAACAGTGACTTTAAAATAAACATTAAAACTTGGTTCAGGTGGAGGAAGTTTTGCTCATTGAAATGCAAAGCTTGAGAACTTACTTGGGCTTTTTTCTCTTTGCAGATATATTATAAAATGTCTAATGGTTATGAAGATCACATGGCTGAAGATTGCAGGGATGATATTGGTAGAACAAATTTAATTGTGAACTACCTCCCTCAGAACATGACCCAGGATGAGCTACGGAGTCTGTTCAGCAGTATTGGGGAAGTGGAATCTGCAAAACTCATTCGGGACAAAGTTGCAGGTACAGTCTGGTGTAGAGGAGATTCTGACTGTCTGGTAGGCTGCCTGGAAATGTTTAATTGAATGCAATTTATCCTGGAAATGTTAATTATTTGTGTGGGCAATCGAACTGTTAGCAAGGAAATGTGTAACTGTGATAATACTAAGACTACATATTGATTATTAGGAAGACAGCCTGCTAAAGCCTAAATTAATGACTGTTTCTATATAATTAAGAATTCCAAGAAGAGTAGTTTCTAAATTTGAACATCATAGAATGGGCTGGGTTGAAAGGGACCCCAAGGATCACAGAGCTCCAACCCCCTGCCACAGGCAGGGACACCAACCTCAGGCCTGGAGCTACACAAGGTTGCCCAGGGCCCCATCCAACCTGGCCTGGAACACCCCCAGACACGGGGCACCCACCCCCTCTCTGGGCAGCCTGTTCCAGCCCCTCACCACTCTCTCTGCAAAGAACTTCCCCCTCAGATCCAATCTCACCCTTCCTTCCTCCAGCTTCACTCCATCCCCCTTGTCCTGCCAGTCTCTGCCCTTGAACAAGCTGATTCCTCTCCTGTTCCTCTGCTCCCTCCAGGCACTGGCAGGCTGCAATGAGGTCCCCCCACAGCCTTCTCTTCTCCAGGCTGAGCCAGCCCAGCTCCCTCAGCCTCTCTCCAGAGGGGAGCTGCTCCAGCCCTCTGAGCATCTCCCTGGCTCCTCTGACCCCTCTCCAACAGCCCCACATCTTCCTTGTGTTGGGCCCCAGCTCTGGACACAGGATCCAGCTGGGGCCTAACATCAATGGGCTTGTCTGAAACTGGTTTGAATGTGGTGTCAAGCTTATTAATTCTTTGTGCAGTTTTGACTCTATCAGATCTCTGAATATGCAAACAAACCTTTTTGATCTGATTTTGATCAGTCAGTTAAAGGTGTGGTGTGTGTCTGGAATGGTTATAGGCCTTATCACTCTTCAGGAATTTAACTTGTAAGTGCCTTAAATATGATTGTTAGTGGTAGCTTGAAGAGAGGAGTGAATTGTTCAAAAACTCAATGTCTCCCTGAAAATGAGCAAATGCTGGTAGAGCAACTGGTTCCTGAAGCTGTATCTAGTTGCAGGAGCTTGTGGTTTGCTCTGAAGATGTTTAATCCTTGTGCTGTTAAAAGTTTTCATCTGCATATGCTGTTTGCTTTTCAGAATTCTCAGAATCCTGGGTTTGGTGGGAGAGAATGGTTGTTTCTGTAAAGACCAAACCAGGTCTGAAACTACTTCAGCATCTGGAGAAACTGTGTGAAAGCTGATAACACACAAGGATTTCTCATGTGTTTCATCTTAACTGACTTCAGCACTTTATGTGTGTGAGGACATGAGAACCAAGTGATGAAATAGCTCAGGATTTCCTTTCAGGAAGGCTTCCTTGATTTCCATGGTGTATAGTATTCCTAATGTCTGAGATGAAGTGTTACATGATAGCCATCAATCTAAATCTCTCCTTACAGAATGTCTATGTAAAAATGATCAAGTCAATGACTGATTTCTTTGCCTGTTTGGATAGCTGAGTGTTCAACCTAGATGTCACACAGTTTGGGGTGTTGTGGAGTAGAGGTTTGTTCTGGAGGCATCAAATATCAGGCTGATCCACCCCTTAGACTTTCAGGTAAGCACAAAATCGCCTGCCTGAGGGAGGTAGGGGTAGTTTAAATGGGAAGCAAGAGCTGCCATTGCCTGAAGCTTGAACATCTACTTCATACCATTCCCTGGAGCACTGAACACCCCAGTAAAGCCTGGTTAACTTTAACTTGGAACTTGATGGTGCTGGGGAGTTCAAAGTCCAAAACATGTACTTCTGTGCTTTGTGTTTTTCATAACAGCCCTCTGAGGAATCAAATGTATAACTGCTGTTAGTGTTGTGTAGAGCCCTCAGATGCCTGCCACAAGTCATAGAATCACAGACTGGGCTGGGTTGGAAGGGACCCCAAGGGTCACAGAGCTCCAACCCCCTGCCACAGGCAGGGACACCAACCTCAGGCCTGGAGCTACACAAGGTTGCCCAGGGCCCCATCCAACCTGGCCTGGAACACCCCCAGGGACGGGGCACCCACCCCCTCTGTGGGCAGCCTGGTCCAGCCCCTCACCACTCTCTCTGGAAAGAACTTCCCCCTAATATCCAATCTAACCCTCCCCTCCTCCAGCTTCACTCCATCCCCCTTGTCCTGCCAGTCTCTGCCCTTGAACAAGCTGATTCCCCTCCTGTTCCTCTGCTCCCTCCAGGCACTGGCAGGCTGCAATGAGGTCCCCCCACAGCCTTCTCTTCTCCAGGCTGAGCCAGCCCAGCTCCCTCAGCCTCTTTCTGTAGGGCAGGTGCTTCCTGGGTGTCTTAGGGGTAGGCTCAAGGCCAGACTCTGGCTAGGCCAAGCTTTGTACCCTGCCTGACACAATCAATGTGTGGGATTTCTGCAGTGCTCTCTTAGTGTTTGCATGACTTGTGAGAGTTTTCATCAGCATTTATGACTAAATTGGAGCTGAAGCAGAACTGTAAAAAGTACTTCAGGTGATTAATTGAAGCTCCATGAAGTGGGTTTTTTTTTGGGGGGGGGGGGGGAAGGTGAAGGGGGAAGATCCTTGCTTCTATTTTGCAAACCCTCTGCAAAACTGTGGAATATTATTTGGGGGGAAAGTGATCTGTAAGATGACTCTGTTACTTCAGTACCTGTACTAGAACTGCTGTACTTGGTTCTGGCTCAGGCAGTATGCTTTCTAGTTTCCTGGGACTTCCAGGGTCATGGAGATGCTCAGAGGGCTGGAGCAGCTCCCCTCTGGAGAGAGGCTGAGGGAGCTGGGCTGGCTCAGCCTGGAGAAGAGAAGGCTGTGGGGGGACCTCATTGCAGCCTGCCAGTGCCTGGAGGGAGCAGAGGAACAGGAGGGGAATCAGCTTGTTCAAGGGCAGAGACTGGCAGGACAAGGGGGATGGAGTGAAGCTGGAGGAGGGGAGGGTTAGATTGGATCTTAGGGGGAAGTTCTTTGCAGAGAGAGTGGTGAGGGGCTGGAACAGGCTGCCCAGAGAGGGGGTGGGTGCCCCGTCCCTGGGGGTGTTCCAGGCCAGGTTGGCTGGGGCCCTGGGCAACCTTGTGTAGCTCCAGGCCTGAGGTTGGTGTCCCTGCCTGTGGCAGGTTGGTTGGAGCTCTGTGATCCCTGGGGTCCCTTCCAGCCCAGCCCAGTCTATGATTCCTGTGGTCACCATGGTAGGACTGGGAAGGAATGAGGGTGTTGGAGGGAACACAGCACTTTGCAGTATCACTGATGGAGCCAGGTGTAAGGATGTTGCTGAACCATGGAGGATTTGGTCAGGAGAAGAATTTTGATTCAGATTCATGTTTTCTGAGTAGCTAGGATGCATCATCTGTCTTCAGTGAAGGACTGACTGCAGGGGTCATTCCTGCATCTGCACAAATACGACTCATCTCCCACATAGCTCATGGTATCACAGAATCACACAGGTTGGAAGGGACCCCCCAGAGCTCCTGGGGTCCAACCCCCTGCCAAAGCAGGGTCCCTAGGACAGGGCACACAGGTCGGTGTCCAGATGGGGCTGGAATCTCTCCAGAGGAGGAGACTCCACACCCCCTGGGCAGCCTGTCCCAGGGCTCCCTCACCCTCACTGGGGAAAAGTTCTTCTCCAGATTGGTGTTGAACTCCCTGTGCTCCAACTTGAGGCCATTGCCCCTTGTCCTGTCCCCACAGACACTGAGAAGAGGCTGCCCATGTCCCCCTGTGTCCCACCCTTCATCTATTGATACCCATTGATCAGATCCCCTCTCAGGCGTCTTCTCTCCAGGCTGAACAGCCCCAGCTCTCTCAGCCTTTCCTCCCAGGGGAGATGCTCCAGGCCCTTCAGCATCTCCTCAGCCTCCTCTGGACTCTCTCCAGGAGATCCCTGACTGTTTGATCCCAGGGAGCCCAGAACTGGATACAAAACTTCAGTATAATGTTGTGATGATAGGATTTGGTCAGCACAGACTTGTAATGGGAAATCATACCCTTCTCCTGTTAGTTTTGCAGATCACTGTTTAAATACTTGAGGTGTTTGCTTCCATCCCCAAATATCTTTTGACAAAGAGACTACTGGCTTTGCTTTTTCCTTTTTTCTTTTTTTTTTTCTTGTAAGGACACCTTGTAGGATGAAAATAAAACCTGCTAAAGGGGTAACAAACAGCAAGTGCTTGTCTCCAAAGTTGAGCTAAGCAGTGCATATAGAACACTTTGGGTTCTGAAGTTGGCATTTTGAATAGTGAAGTGAAAGTGTTGTGGAACAGATCTAACATGGGGCTGAAGGACATGAGGAGGTAGAAACCAGCATCATCTCCTGAGCCCAGTGGACAGAAAGAAAAAAAAGACAGAAGAAAACTAGTGGAAACTTATGGAAATGAGTTTTCACTCAATTAAAATAGACTATGAGAGTGTGCTTCCAAAAACTGTGTGCTAGAATAAGTAGTCCACTGCAAGCTGTCAGCCTGCTCCAAGCTGGGTAGCAGATCTCTCTCCATAGGGGAGCTGTTCCAGCCCTCTGAGCATCTCCATGGCCCTTTGAGTCAAGCTTGGCCAGTTCCTGACTTGCTCTTCATCCCCTGGTTCTTCTCCTTGAGCCCTTCTCAGCACAGAGCCTGTTAGTTGGTCTAGAGGGAGGCAGAGGTGGCACCACGTGCCTCTCCCCAGATCGTGCCCTGTGCAGCAGCTCTCCCACGGTTTCCATGCTCAGCCTGGTACTGCTGAGCCAGCAGCAGTAGGAGTTTGCTTGTTAGCCTTGATCCTGCTTGTCAGTGTGTTTGTATTCCTCTGGAGGCTGAGCTGCAGCTGAGCCCTGGCGTTCCCTAGGCTGAGCTGAGAGCCTTTCTAAAGCCCTCCTGAAGGACATCACTTCTTCCATCTCCTGTGCTTCACCTGTCTGCACTGGAGCTCTGCCACGAGTTCCCTGCTTAGCCGGGCTGCTCTGTGACCCATCTGCCTGTTTCCCTTGCTGTTAAGGTGTTGGGAGACTGAAAATGCTGTACACATAGTGCAGCCTTGTCTCAG
Source organism: Laterallus jamaicensis coturniculus (assembly GCA_022605575.1). NCBI lineage: Eukaryota > Metazoa > Chordata > Aves > Gruiformes > Rallidae > Laterallus > Laterallus jamaicensis. The sequence goes on along the minus strand of JAKCOX010000043.1, from coordinate 4,438,413 downwards.
GGTTGGAATAAAGCCTCTTGATCCCTTGCTCTGCCAGGCCCACCTTGCTGTGCTCCAGCACTGGCATAACCCTCCTGGGGAAGTGTTGTGCAGGGGTGCTTGTGTTTTTCTCAGGGGTGATGTGATGGTGTATCCCCAGCTGTACTGTAGTGAAACGATTGGAAGCCCACACAAGCTGCATTTGAGCACTCAAGCCTGTTCTCATCTCCTGAAACTGCAGTTGCTGCTTTGAATTACAGCATCACAGAGCTTTAGGGGGTTGGAAGGGACCTCGAGAGCCCATGGGGTCCAACCCCTCTGTCAAAGCAGAGTCCCTAGGACAGGGCACACAGGTCGGTGTCCAGATGGGGCTGGAATCTCTCCAGAGAAGGAGACTCCACACCCCCTGGGCAGCCTGTCCCAGGGCTCCCTCACCCTCACTGGGGAAAAGTTCCTCCCCATGTTGGTGTGGAGCTTCCTGTGCTCCAGTTTGCAGCCATTGCCCCTTGTCCTGTCCCCACAGACACTGAAAAGGGGCTGGCCAATTCCCCCTGCACCCCATCCTTAAGATATTTATAACCATTGATTAGGTCCCCCCTGAGTCTTCTTCTCTCCAGGCTGAACAGCCCCAGCTCTCTCAGCCTTTCCTCCCAGGGGAGATGCTCCAGGCCCTTCAGCATCTCCTCAGCCTCCTCTGGACTCTCTCCAGGAGATCCCTGGCTGTTTGATCCCAGGGAGCCCAGCACTGGACACAACACTCCAGGTGGGGCCTGAGCAGGGCAGAGCAGAGGGGGAGGATCCCCTCCTGTCACCTGCTGCCCACACTCCTCCTGATGCCCCCAGGATCCCATTGTCTCTCTCAGCCCCAGGGCACACTGCTGGCTCATGGCCACCCTGTCACCCACCAGCACCCCCAGCTCCTTCTCCACACAGCTCCTCTCCAGCAGCTCCCCCCCCAGCCTGTCCTGATTCCAGCAGTTGTTCCTCCCCAGGGGCCAGACTCTCCACTTGCTGTTGTTGAATCTCATCTGGTCTCTCCCTGCCCAGCTCTCCAGCCTGGCCAGGGCTCTGGATGGCAGCGCAGTGTCCTGCCTGTCAGCCACCCCTCCCAGCTCTGGATCATCAGCACTTGCTGAGGGTGGGTGCTGTTCCCTCAGCAAGGGAATTTTGCCTTTTCAGCATGCTGATGCCTGGTGTTTGGATTGTGGTACTTCTGGATACTTCTGTCATATTTAACCTATCTGGTTATCACTCCCAGCACATTTCATAACACCAAATGCACACAAAGAACCCCAACACCCAAACCCAGCTCTTCACAAGATGCTGCATCATCCTCCATGTGATGCCTGGGGAGATTCTACCTTCATTACCTTGGCTTTTCTAATTGAATCTCACAGCACAGTTCCCCAGTTCAGAAAACAAACCCTAAACTAAATTGCCTTTAGACTGAGGTGCTCTGATGTAAAAAGATCCAGGTCTAAATCTGGGTTTCCTTGAGGATAGGATTGGGAGGATCTGTGTTACTGCTTTCAGGCTGGGATGGGGGTGTGTGTGTGTGGAGGGGAGAGGCAGCTACTCTGTAGTCAGGTGGAAAATAAGACCCAGCTCTGGTCCCCTGTGAGAATTCCCAGTGACAGTAGAGCTGTCAGTCAGTGGGGGGGAAGGAATGAGAAATGAGCTGGTAACTGAAGCAGCGTGTCTGGGGAGCTGGGAAAGGAAGCAAGGACATGGATGGAAAGCCAAAGGATGCACAGAAGGCAAATGAGTGCCCTCTCCTCTGAAAGGGCTTTTTGTCATGGAAACAAAACCAGCTTCTCTCTGCTGAAGGGGGGGGGGGGATAGTAGTTTGCTTAAAACTAGGTTTTATGGTCACTTTGTTAATTATTCATCCAGATAAGGACCTACTTGTTTCTTCTTTTATCTTTTGTCTCTGGAGTACATCTGCATTTCTGTATATGCAAACTTTTTTAAAGGGTTTTTAATGACTGTCTACTAAAATAGCTGGAAAACTTTTTCAGCCCAGCCTTCCTTTGCAGAGCAGGTTTCTAGCAGGCTCTCAGCATCAGGATAAAGCACCTAACTTGTCTCTTTGCCTGGCATAAACATTGGACAGAAATAATAATGCAGTGTAAGTGCTGATTTCTTATGTTTACTGGCATGGCCTGGGAGGAAGGTGGTTGGTGCTGGTCAGGAGGGGCGGATAGGGGGTGAGATGGTGAAGCAGAACATTCCTGAAGTGATCTGTGAGGGGCTGAAAGGCAGAACATGCCTCTTGCAGTGACTGGACTGTCACGTGTCAGCCTGGCCTGGATGAGATAAAACCAGTAACTGAATGGCAAGAGATGCCTGAGATTGATGGTATTAAGTATTCAGAGCAAGATAAGTTAATATGGGGTCAAATTTGTGTGACTTGGTGTGTTTTAGCCCTTCAGGACTGTAAAATCATGTTACAACTGATGTAGTTTAGAGGTGCTGAGTACAGAGTGAGAGGGAAGGTCTGTATTCCAGTGTTGGGGTTGGGTTGGGTTTTTTTTAGAGAATAATTGGTATTTTCTTACATAGTGGCTGGTAGAAGTTAACAGGACTGTAATTCCTGGAGTTTCATATGAACTCATTGTCAAATGCCTACAGCAATGAGGAGAGAACCTGATAACTGCTGTAATCCCACCCCTCCTCAAGACCCTGCTGGTTTTAACCCATGTGTGTTTCTGTACAGCCTGCAAGGACCCTGCTCTCTGGCTTCCTAGGGCATCCAACCCCCTTTAGAGAGGTTGTTCCATGGCTGTTTTCTATCAAGTTAGAAGTAGGGAAAGGTGCAGAATTTTGCTCAGACAAAACCAGTAGAGAGAGAGCCAAGGGGCATGGGCACAGCCTCTGCCTGCTTCAGGGAACAGGCACTCAGGAGCATGTGTAAGCACAGGGATGATGGAGTCAGAGCACAAGGATGTGTGTTTAAAGGAGGAGAGTGTTGTGTTGGAGGGGGTTGACAGAGTGGGCTTTCAGTCAGACAAAAAAGCTCAACTGCTTTTAATGGGAAGCTCACTTCTGGTTTAGGGAAAGGGAATATGTACAGAGGTATTGCTGGAGCAGCTCCCCTCTGGAGAGAGGCTGAGGGAGCTGGGCTGGCTCAGCCTGGAGAAGAGAAGGCTGTGGGGGGACCTCATTGCAGCCCCCCAGTGCCTGGAGGGAGCAGAGACACAGGAGGGGAATCAGCTTGTTCAAGGGCAGAGACTGGCAGGACAAGGGGGATGGAGTGAAGCTGGAGGAGGGGAGGGTTAGATTGGATCTTAGGGGGAAGTTCTGTGCAGAGAGAGTGGTGAGGGGCTGGACCAGGCTGCCCAGAGAGGGGGTGGGTGCCCCGTGTCTGGGGGTGTTCAAGGCCAGGTTGGCTGGGGCCCTGGGCAACCTTGTGTAGCTCCAGGCCTGAGGTTGGTGTCCCTGCCTGTGGCAGGGGGTTGGAGCTCTGTGACCCTTGGGGTCCCTTCCAACCCATGCCATTCTATGATTTGTCTGTGAAATCCTGATCAGTGTTATCTGTTGATTTAAAGGATAAAGATGTAGAAGCTGGTGTCTAAGATCTGATTTTTAATCTACTTGTTTCTCTGCAGAGATAAATCCTGCTGTCAGTGATTTGCCATGAGACTTGTGTGTCTGGCATAGTGAGAATTTGACCTCTGCAAGTGGAGATGTTTAATGCTGCAGCTGGAAGAGGGCAGGATGTTGTTCCTGTACCAGGGTGGAACACAAGAGATCTGGCTGCTTTAAGAGCTTTAGCAGACAATAGAAATTAACCCAGACTGTTTATACAAGGAGTGTATTAGGAAACAGTCAGTGACATTATTTGGGTTTAGATGAGTTACAGGTCTGTTACAATTCATAACAAAGCTGAGGAGTTGTGCTGCTGCCCTTGCTCTGGAGTTGCTCTGTGGGTAGGTGCCTGGTGACAGCACTTGGTGAGCTGTTTGCAGCTTCCTTCCATCCTCTGTGGCTTTTGGACTCAGTTCCAGGGGGCTGTGCTGCCATCCAGCAAGGCTTAGACAGGCTGGAGAGCTGGGAGGGGAGAAGTTTCCTGAGATTGAACAAGGGCAAGTGGAGTGTCTGGCATCTGGGGAAGAACAACCCCAGGGACTGGGGTTAGGGACTGTTGGAGAGCAGCATAGGAGAGAGGGACCTGGGGGACAGCAGGATGCCCATGACCAGCAATGTGCCCTCCTGGCCAATGACATCCTGGGGTCTGTTAGAAGGGGGGTGGTTAGGAGGTCAAGAGAGGTCCTCCTCCCCCTCTGCTCTGCCCTGAGGGGACCCCACCTGGAATAGTGTCCAGTTCTGGGCCCCTCAGTTCAAGAAGGACATAGAACTCCTTGGAAGAGCCCTGCACAGGGCCACAAAGATGATTAAGGGAGTGGAACCCCTTCCTGATGAGGAGAGGCTGAGGGAGCTGGGGCTCTTTAGCTTGGAGAAGAGGAGACTGAGGGGTGACCTCATTAATGTCTATAAATATGTAAAGGGCAAGAGTCAGGAGGCCAGAACCGGGCTCTGCTCGGGGATGGAGCCGGGCTCTGCTCGGGGCTCTGCTCAGGAATGGAGCTGGGCTCTGCTCGGGGCTCTGCTCGGGGCTGGAGCCGGGCTCTGCTCGGGGCTGGAGCCGGGCTCTGCTCGGGGCTGGAGCCGGGCTCTGCTCGGGCCTGGAGCCGGGCTCTGCTCGGGGCTGGAGCCGGGCTCTGCTCGGGGCTGGAGCCGGGCTCTGCTCGGGGCTGGAGCCGGGCTCTGCTCGGGGCTGGAGCCGGGCTCTGCTCGGGGCTCTGCTCGGGGATGGAGCCAGGCTGTGCTCGGGGCTCTGCTCGGGGATGGAGCCGGGCTGTGCTCGGGGCTCTGCTCGGGGATGGAGCCGGGCTGTGCTCAGGGATGGCATCGACAGGACAAGGGGCAGCGGGTGCAGCTGGAGCAGAGGAGGTTCCATGGGAATGTCAGGAGGACCTTTGTCCCTGGGAGGGTGATGAAGCCCTGGGCCAGGCTGCCCAGAGAGGCTGGGGAGTCTCCTTCTCTGGACACACTCAAACCCACCTGGATGCATTTCTGTGTGGTTAGTCAGAGTGATCCTGCTCTGGTTAGGGGGGTTGGACTAGATGATCTTTCATGGTCCCTTCCAACTCCTAACTTGTGATTCTGTGATTGTGATTCCTTCAGTAGGCTGGGGATTCTGGAGTTAATCTGCAGTGTGGCTTGCAGCCTTGTTCTTCAGTGCCAGGATAATCACCATTTGACCTTTTATTTATTGGAGGGGGGTGTGTATTGTTCTGAAATGTCTGGAAAGCAGAAGAAAACTTCATTGCCAGCCAAGACTATTGCTCAGCCACTCAGTGTGATGGAAAAAGGGCAGTGTTTCAGAAGAAATCCTCTACTCTAACAATTAGCTGTGTGTTCTAGTGTTCTCAAGCCTAACAATGGAGCTTAATAATAACAACTTAAAAATAGTATATTGTTAAAATAGCACATTCTCCTGTGCATGCTTATGGTTTTCTTTAGAAAATCCCATGGATCTGGAGGAGATGGGGCAACACAGTCTGGAAAAGAGACATCTTTTATTGAATATTGCTTGCACTGAGGCACTTGGAAGTGTTTTAGGGGTTTTTTTTAGGTCTGCCGTGATAAAAGTCTCTTAATTGCTGGGTATTACAACCTGGAATCATCTTAGTATGTAGTGTTATAATTGATAGCAGTGTTTGTGGAGGTTGGAGGTAGAAGCAGAAGGAATAAATATCCAAATATCCTTTGCTGAAAAGGTTGTAAAGGTTTTATATTCTCAAATTCTTGTGAGAGTTAAGAGGAAACTTTCATAAAGTAATAGTACATGAATTGTTTGCATGAAACTTGTAATTCTTGGGTTTCATCCTCAGTTTGGGAGACTTACAGCTCATGAACTGTATGAATGAACAGAGGATTGAAAACACCTTTTCTCTCCCCCTCTTGTCTCCAGGAGTGAAGTTTGGAACAAAGATACAGCCATGAGCAGCCTGATGATTTGTTACTTAACAGTTAATCTGTTCACCCTTTCTCACTCTGCTCCTTACCTACAAGAGTTTGTACTTAGAACCTTCATTAACAAGCCTGTTCAGAGTTGATATTTTAGTTTGGAATGACTCCCTGTTGCTGGATCCTCTGGGGCTGTTTGACACACACTGTCCTTGAAGGCAGAGGATTGTCCAGACTGGCAAATGGAAACGTTTTGAGATCCTACTTGTCCCACAGCCTTGAGAAACTTCTGTGCCTTATTTAAGCATTTACTGAGTGCATTCCATTTCTGTTGAGTTCACTCTTTCTCATGTGCATTTCCTTTAACTTGATGGTGATATCTTTCTGTTGGTAGGATGAATTTAATAAGCTGTTCTTCTGTGCAGGACACAGCTTAGGCTACGGCTTCGTGAACTATGTGACTGCAAAGGATGCAGAAAGAGCAATAAACACACTGAATGGCCTCAGACTTCAGTCAAAAACTATCAAGGTAGGATGGCTAGATTTAATTTTGTTTCCCCTCCACTTTCTATGAAAATGGCATTCTGATAAACTTTGTAGTAAGGCTGCTGTGCTCTCCAGCTATGGAAAGGGTAGGATCTGGGAGAAGAACAGTGAAATTTAAGCCTCTCTTCACACCTTTTTTTCCTACAGCAGTGGATGGGATCATTCCAAATTGTTGCCAGGCTTTTGAACACACATGCATGCCAGATACTTGATGATCTCTGTTTTAAATTGTGTTGATACAAATGCTCTCCTTCTCCAAAATAATAGTGGGTACTGTACCTGCAGGAAGTCACACTGCTTAGGTGGTAGCTGGAACATTGTCTGGTATCAGAAATTAAGGTAGAAAACTGCACTCTGGGTGGTAAAATCTTTTAGTGAAGCTTAAAAAAAAATATGGATGGCATGTGATGTTATCTTGGTAACTGACAGGGCCAGTATCTGTGTCAGAACTTCAGTCAGGGATTCTTCAACACAGCAAATCTGCCAGTTGGCAGCATTGGCATTAGGCTGCTGCTGTCTCTCCAGCAGGGCCCCTGTATTCTTTACATGCTGGATAACCCCAGGTGGTTGGAGCTACACAGGGACTCATGTCTTTGTTCTGGCAGCTTTCCCCATAGAATCACAGACTGGTCTGGGCTGGAAGGGACCCCAAGGATCACAGAGCTCCAACCCCCTGCCACAGGCAGGGACACCAACCTCAGGCCTGGAGCTACACAAGGTTGCCCAGGGCCCCATCCAACCTGGCCTGGAACACCCCCAGGCACGGGGCACCCACCCCCTCTCTGGGCAGCCTGGTCCAGCCCCTCACCACTCTCTCTGCACAGAACTTCCCCCTAAGATCCAATCTGACCCTCCCCTCCTCCAGCTTCACTCCATCCCCCTTGTCCTGCCAGTCTCTGCCCTTGAACAAGCTGATTCCCCTCCTGTTCCTCTGCTCCCTCCAGGCACTGGCAGGCTGCAATGAGGTCCCCCCACAGCCTTCTCTTCTCCAGGCTGAGCCAGCCCAGCTCCCTCAGCCTCTCTCCAGAGGGGAGCTGCTCCAGCCCTCTGAGCATCTCCCTGGCTCCTCTGACCCCTCTCCAACAGCCCCACATCTTCCTTGTGCTGGGCCCCAGCTCTGGACACAGGATCCAGCTGGGGGAGGGCAGAGCAGAGAGGGACAATCCCCTCCCTGTCCCTGCTGCCACCCCTCTGCTGATGGAGCCCAGGATCCCATCACCTTCCCAGCTGCCAGAGCCACTGCTGCTCAGGGGGAGTTTCTCACCCCCCAGAATCCCCAGGTCCTTCTCACAGGGCTGCTCCCCAGGAGCTCTTCTCCCAGCCTGGATCTATGGCTGGGATTCCTCCATCCCAGACAAAACCCCTGACACTTGGCAGTGTTGAACCTCACCAGGTTCTCCCAGGGCCACCTCTCCAGCCTGTCAACATCCCATCTTCCCCTGTTCATTTTTAACACCAACAAACCCCCTGCCGTTGTTTAGTGGGGAATCAGTGCAAATAACTCCAGACAAACCAAATTGCTCTTTACACCCTGAACATTCCATTTGGCTTTTTCTTTTGAAGGTTTCCTATGCTCGTCCCAGTTCTGAAGTCATCAAGGATGCTAATTTATACATCAGTGGGCTCCCCAGGTCGATGACACAGAAGGATGTAGAAGATATGTTCTCCCGCTTCGGCCGCATCATCAACTCGCGTGTGCTCGTGGATCAAACCACAGGTGAGTTCTGCTGCAGTAGCTTCACAAACCTGCAGTCTAGAGCATGTTTGACTTTCTTTTTTCAGAGACTAGTAATTCCTAAAGTTAATTAGACTCTAGCAAACTAACCATGACATTGGGTGTCAACCACTTTACTGGGCTGTCTTTTTCCAGTGATTTACTTGTATAGACACAGAGTTCCTCATGCTGTCTCCTTTGCCTAGCCTACAGCTTAAACCTGGGACCCTATTTTATCCCTTTATTTTACCAGACTGAGCTGCTGATTTGCTAAATATACTCTCTTGCTGTTATAGTTGATGTTAGTGTAGTGCAGTGTGCTTCTGGGCAGTGTTTGGAATCTGGTGTGCTAATACTTCCCTTTATTTGTAAAAATACAACTGTTATCCATAGGTGAATTCCAGGCCATAGGTACATATAAAAAAACCAAAACAATGTGTGGTCTCTGTTTATAGCAACTTGGAACTCTCACAACTTTCTCATCTTTTAAAAGGCTTGAGGGTCTTGTAACCACAGAGGGCTCTTACTACCCAAAGGAATGTACTTCATACACTCAGTACTGAGTGTAATTCAGTGGCACAGGGTGCCCAGGGAGGTTGTGGAAGCCCCATCCCTGGAGGCATTTAAAGTCAGGTTAAATGGGGCTTTGGGCAACCTGGGCTAGTGTGGGTGTCCCTGCTTATGGCAGAGGGTTGGAACTGGATGATCTTTGAGGTCCCTTCCAACCCAGAGCATTCTGATTCTTTGAATTGGTTTATTAAAAAAAATAAGAGAAAGCAAAGGGAGGAGTTGCTTAATTAAGTACTCTGCTCAAGAGAGACCAAAGTTAAGGGTTTCTTTTGTAATGTTAATTCTGACTCAGCTGTTAGGAGGTGTTTTCACAGTTTTAATTCCTTGCCTGATTGTTTCAGGCTGTATAACTAAAGAGTATGCCTTAGCCTCTACCCTGGGGCTCTACTCTACCAGAGTATGCCTTAGCCTCTACCCCTCTACACTTTCTCCAGTAGCCCCTATGTCATGTGTGAATTTGTAGAGAACTTCTATAGGTAGACTTTGTTTTACTGATCATACATGTGCTATATTAGAATAGAGGATAATCTAAACCTGATAATTCCATGTGTAACATTTATATCTGGTAATATGTGCATTTATCCACAGTAGTTGAGTGGCAGCTGTCACTCTGTGAGGAATCTGCTGTAACTTAGAGTGAACCACCAGCTTTTGGAGGCATTACTCTAAATGCTGAAGCCTGCAGTGTTAAACATCTCCATCGGAGCTAACTCCTTGTCTAGGCCTCTTGCTTTTAAGTGTTAGGATTTCATCAGACCACACTGGAAATCTGAGTGTAACAGAAATCCAAGGTGACCAGATGAGATGTGGATACTGCCACTGGAGATGCTCCAATATTAATGGAGAGAAATCCTGTCCTTCCTTTCCCAGAGAGGATTCCTTTGCCTGACTTTGATACCTATATGGATCTGCTTCTCCAGCTAGTTATCTAGGTGACAGCTGTAAGTAGAAGCAATAAAAAGCCTTCTAGAGCACAGGAAACTATTAATTCAAGTGCCTCAAATAGTCTCCTCCTCAGGCTGCCTGTGGAGTGTGTCTGGCAGCATCTGTCTGTCTTTGATGGAGCTGTGACATGAGGTGACAGAAGTCAGCCAGTTCAAATCTCCCCAGAAATGATGTAGTTTCCAGTGAGTGCTGCAGCATCATGCTGTGGCACAGTGATGTCTCCCTCAGTGCCAGCTCAGAACGTATGTATTGCTTTCAAATAACCTTAATATCATGTAGTGTTTGAAGAGTGTGCTCCATTTACATCATGCAGGTTGCTGCAGGCAGAGCTTAGGTTTCCTTTCCCTTCAGGAATGAAGCCATAGCTTGGCTTAAAAGCTGCATTTTATATCTTGATCTAGTCCCAGTCAGGAGAAATTTTAACTTAGATGTACCCTTTCAGCAGAGGCTGTTCTTTAATCTGCTTTAAATTTGCTTGCTACAATACTTAGATTGTTAAATGAATGCTACAGTAGATCAGGTGAGAAGCACTGAGGTGAACAGTGAGGAAGTGGAGAGGTTAGAAACATGTGTTGGGCTCTGGGAAAGCCTTTGGGGACTTCTGGGTGATGCTGCTCTTGTGGCCTCCCTGGAAAGGCACAGAAGCTTCCTCCTGGCACAGAAAGGCTGATGTCTGAGCATATAGTGCTGTCAGCTCTAATATGATGAGCTGATCTGGTCCAGCCTCCTGTCTTGGAGGTAACCAGCAAGAAATCAAAAGATGGGTCAACTTCACAGGTTGACTCCTCCCAGGTCACTCTAGACAGGCCAGCCACATAGCTGGTGCCAGCCATCTCCCCCCATTGTTCTGCAGTTCTCTTCAGAAGGTGCAGTGACTTGGGGAAGAGGCTTTCTCTGTGACTTTGCATATTTAATGCCATGCAGTAAATGAGGAGTTATTTCAGGAGCTTCTTCCAATGCCCCACATGAAAACACTCCTTTCCAGAGACCATTCTGTGGGCAGGTGTAGGCTTGGATTCCCTTTGGCTGACTTGCCACCTGCCCAGGGCTTTGTCATGCTGCAAATTATTGTTTCCCTCCCCTGTGAAATACAGGAAATAACATTCAAATGTCATCATGTGGTTTGTGATGAGCTTAACCAGCTTCTGAAGATTGCCCTCTGTGGGGGGAGAACAGAGACAGCATGAAAGCATTTGATGTGGCCCTTTCTGAACCAGAGCTGCTGAAGCCCTAGAACCAGTCTGCTTTGGAATGACATTTAAACAAAATGTACTGTTTTAACATCACTGTGATAAACAGTATTTCCAGGCTATGGAAAATCCCAGCTGGATGAGAAGCAGGGGAGGGAGGTGTGGAGGGCCATCTCCCAAGGCAGAGCTTTCACCTCCACCAGAAGGATCTGGAGGACTGCATCTTGCCAGGGGGACACAACTCCAAAGCAACAAATGTTTGCCAGTGATGTAACATTGCCAGCACAGCTACCAAGATGGAATTCTTAATCAGCTTTTAATAAATTAAACTATGTGACAGCTAGAAACAATGGCTGTGATGGAGATGAGATGCTGATCCCTTTGTTACAGAAGGTTAAACTGCTTTGGTTAGACCTTGTACCCTCACCTACAAACCAGCGTGTGTGCTCTTGGTGTGGAAGACACTGGAAAAATAAGAGTCAGGTTTGTGTTTGCAGATGCTTTCTAGTAACAAAGTAAAAGGACTTGAAAGTTTTTTAACTGATGGGAATGAATTATGAATTCTTTTGTCTTTTTTTTGCTGGAATTAAAGTGTTGGGAGGGGGGGGGTGGGGTTTTTTTATCTTAATGGGCAATGTCAGTTGGTGATGGATTTTACAGAATTCTACCACACTGGAGTCACTGTGGTTGTTAGAGCTGAAATGAATGTGGTTAATTTATCTTTCTTAATTTTCTACTTTATCCTCCAGCTGCTGAAGAAACTTTAGTCAAATGTAGAGAACTTTGAAAGCTGTGACCATAGGAAATCTTTAACTTTTTTTGTTTTTTGCTTTCAAAGTTATTTTTTCAGTTGATCCTGAAACTTCAAATTTTTTTTATTTTGTGTTTTTTTCTTTTCTTTTCTTTTCCTCTTTGTTTTTTGTTTTTTGTTTTTGTTTTTGTTTGTTTTGTTTGTTTGTTTGTTTGTTTGTTTCTTTTGTTATTCCTTTGGTTAAAAGGTTTATCCAGAGGGGTCGCATTTATCCGGTTTGACAAAAGGTCAGAAGCAGAAGAGGCAATTACAAATTTCAATGGTCACAAACCCCCAGGTTCATCCGAACCCATTACAGTGAAGTTTGCAGCCAATCCTAACCAGAACAAAAATGTGGCACTGTTATCCCAGCTCTGTCATTCACCAGCTAGACGGTTTGGAGGGCCAGTTCATCACCAGGCTCAAAGATTCAGGTAGGTTAGGAAGAATAATGCATTTAAGGCTGTACTGCTCTTCCCATGTCCCCTCTGGGCAACTGTCCTTGTGTAGCTCTGCAGTAATATCTTCATTGCAGCATGTGGGAATGGATACCTAGTGCACTCTTGTGTCCTGAGCTGTTATGTAAAGCAAATTGTTGAATTAAAATACCATTAAAGTCAAAACTTCCTTGGAAAAATCTATATGGAAATGAATTGTGTGAAGGTACATGCACTGCAGTGTCTGTTTCTGCAACTGGGTGTAGAGGGAGATGATAAAGCAGCAGATTCCACATGGGTTTTGGTAGGTGCCTGTCTCAACAGATCCCTGCTCTGCAGTCCATATTTCTGACTGTGGGTACCGTTTGGCCACTTCAAGCTCTGCACCACTGGTTCCAGCAGGGAGGTGTGGCAGTAAAATAGGAAAACCTCATTTCCCATTCCAATTCTGTGAGATTTCTGCCTGCAACTTAAGCTGTGGAGTGTTCTGTCTGTACTTGAGGCCTCAGTTCAGTAAGATCATTGAGCAATTGCAGTGTATTGTCTGCCTCCAGAGCTGTGGGAGGTACTTAGTTTGCCTTTGACAATTGCTTTAGTTGCTTTTGGTATGAACTGCTAGAATTTGAATTGCCTTAGTTGCTTAAAGGAGGGTGTTGGTAGCTGGCCTGTGCTCTGGAAAATGCATATTTACTGTCTTGTGGAGAAGTAATTGGCTTGGTTATGAGATGTGTTTGGGAGAGTTTGAGTAGTGTTTCCCTCATGGGAGCTGGCTTTTTTTTTTCCCTCCCTTGAGATACCCAGATAGCTCAGCAAGGTTGGACTGAACTCAGATAGCTTTGTGTGGTGCTGCTGTTCTGGTGTTGCTTTGCCCTTCCTGTAATGCTGTAGTTTGGCAGTTTAAAACCAGGCAGGTGTAGTGTGTGTGTCTCCAGTGAGAATGAGTTCTTCATCTCTTGCCTTGTGCTAAGGGTACTGAAACAAGTTGTCCAGAGGGATTGTGGAGTGTCCATCCTTGGAGATGCTCAAAACCTGGCTTGAAATGACCAGTTTGAGAATGGGACAATAAAAGAACAGTGAAGAGCAGCATTAATGTTATTTGCCTGCATTTCCTACCCTTCTACAGGCATGAGATCTCATGGGAGGGGACAAGAGAGAAGAAACTCTCTTCTGTTCCATTCCTGCTTCTGTGGGAGCTGTTTCACTCAAGCTGTGTCCAGTGCTCATGTTTTGGCCAACTTCTGCCTGTAGTTAGCTCGAGGTGGGCTGATGGAGACATGAAGATTTTGAGGTACAGCAGACCAGTAAAAGTAGTAAGAGAGCTGTGCTGGGTTCAGCTGTGCTGTCACTAATGTGCCATGGAGCCAAGAGTCACCAGCTGATCTGAATCACAGAGCTGTAGGGGTTGGAAGGGCCCTGGAGAGTCACGTTAAGTCTGGGCAAGAAAGAGATGATGAGTGGGGTGATAGTTCCTGTGGTTGTTTTGAAATGTCCTTTGGAGTCTTTTAACCCTGGGCTGTGGCTGTTTTCTAAACCTGTAACGTTTTTGTGAGTCAAAGCAGGAGGGAGAGGAGAGTTTATTTGAAAATTGGTGGCTGCAAAGAACAGAGGTACTTGCTGTTTTGGATTATTTTGCCTGGAAGGTACATTTAGATTTGTTGTCTTCCTGTGTTTAACCCCCAGCTGCTCTTCTACAAGTGTTTTCAGTCCTTGATGTGCTGTTGATCTGGGCTTGTGGGCAGAGTCTGAGGCTGTATAACAAGCAGGTTCAGAGCTATGCCAACTGCTGGAACCAACATGGTGCAATTCTGAGCTTAGTGATTTTTCTGCTCCCCAAACACATGAGCAGGAACCAAGACTACTGATCTGTTGAGATGAAAACTTTCCAGATACTAAGGTGGTATGCATCCTACCATATCATTACCCCAATTTGGAGAAGCTGAAGGTGTCTGTCAGAAAATGTAAGTGTGTAAAGCATGCAAACACAGCAACTTCTTTATATAAAAGCAGAATAAATAGTAGATGTGTCACACAACCATCAGACCACACGGATTAGTGCGTCTCATTCACGTTCTGATACTCTTAACTGCTTTTTCAGTTTACTGTAGTACAAGGATACCCAAACTTGGATGTGCTTGGGGCTGGCCAACAGTGGCAGCAGCAGTGAGTATGTGCAGCATGAGCTCAGGCGTGCCCGCACCGAGCTCCCACAGCCCAGCGCCAGGCAGCCGGCTGGGCTGCAGCCAGCAGCTCTGCCCGCCTCCAGGCAGCACTAGGGGGGTGATGGAGGGGAAGGGTCTGTACCCCAAAACACCCCTGCTCTGGGCACATGAGGGTCTGATAGCTCAGGTGTCTGCAGAAATGAGGTCCCTTGGAGCACCGGAGAGCCTGGGGTGGGGAGATGGGGACTGAACCGTTCATGAGTGCATCAACCCAAGTGCCACGCTGAGCGTGAGCTGCCGCTGTGTGTACGTGTGTGCTGCTGCAGCTCTGCTCCCCTTCCTTCTGTGTTAAAGGCAGCAGCAGCTCCTCTCTGTGCAGGGCAAGAGAGAGTCAGTGGAGAAGTGTTTGGCACTTAATGCAGCGTTCACTGCCCAGACATCCGTTCCCTGTTTTCTCCAGGTCAGCAGAGAATCAGGAACTGCCACCGCCATGTTCTTGGCAGAGAGCAGCACGTGTACCGCATTTAAGTGGTTTGCATATCACCAGTGGTACACCACAGTTTGGGAACCCCTGGTATAGTATAATTATATTTCTACAATCATGTGACCTCACATTTTTAAATAATACCTAAGCACAAGGGCTCAAATGGAGGTGGTTTGGTTGGTTGGTTTTTTTTTTAAACCTTAACTTTCACATGTCCTGACCTTTGAGTGCTTAGCTGTGCAACTGTCATACTGAATGGAAATAGTCTAAAGGGTTAAATGTCAAGGATGGAGACCAGATGGAGAATTATGGGGAGAGATGTGGGTTCTAGGAGACAAGAAAATCAATACAAAGCAAGCCCTAGAAATAAAAAGGGTGGTGTTTTGCTTGTTTTTTTATTCTAAAGGGTTAAATTTCAAGGATGGAGATCAGATGTGGGTTCTAGGAGACAAGAAAATCAATACAAAGCAAGCCCTAGAAATAAAAAGGGTGGTGTTTTGCTTTTTTATTATTCTAAAGGGTTAAATTTCAAGGCTGGAGACCAGATAGAGAATTATGGGGTGAGATGTGGGTTCTAGGAGACAAGAAAATCAATACAAAGCAAGCCCTAGAAATAAAAAGGGTGGTGTTTTGCTTTTTTATTATTCTAAAGGGTTAAATTTCAAGGCTGGAGACCAGAATGAGAATTATGGGGAGAGATGTGGGTTCTAGGAGACAAGAAAATCAATACAAAGCAAGCCCTAGAAATAAAAAGGGTGGTGTTTTGCTTGGTTTTTTATTCTAAAGGGTTAAATTTCAAGGCTGGAGACCAGATAGAGAATTATGGGGTGAGATGTGGGTTCTAGGAGACAAGAAAATCAATACAAAGCAAGCCCTAGAAATAAAAAGGATGGTGTTTTGCTTTTTTTTATTCTAAAGGGTTAAATTTCAAGGCTGGAGACCAGAATGAGAATTATGGGGAGAGATGTGGGTTCTAGGAGACAAGAAAATCAATACAAAGCAAGCCCTAGAAATAAAAAGGGTGGTGTTTTGCTTTTTGGCCTGCATACGTAGTGCTGGGTTGCTGTGCCAGGAGGCAGGGTTTAGGAAGAGTGGGTAGGGGATTTAAAAAATAAACCAAATCTGTTTGGGGAAAGTCAGAGAAGTTTCACTGGTAGGAAGCTGATGTCAAATTAATTGGTAGAAAACCATCCATGCATACTGAGCCAGTGAAACTGCACACTTAAACGTGGTTTGCTGTTTTGATGGTTGAAAGCTCCTGCAGTTGGAATATCTGCATAACTGGTATAAAGGAAAGAAACAAAAACCCTGAGGCTTAAATTCTGTAACTGGAAATGTGAGGCATCCCAGCTACTGAAAATTGACTGAGGAAATGCTAATATTTCTCTAGCTGCCGTACTCACGTAGCTGTGAGTATGCATGGCTCTGCCTTTTTAGTAGCCTGCTGGTACTGGGAGTGTTTGCCTGCACCTGCTGCCTTATGGTGGGAAGGGGAGTGGGTTCTATTCAGTCCCACAGAGAAGAAATGTAAATTAATGCACACAATCTCTGCTCCTTAAAGAGAACCCCCTGCCCTGCCCCAGCAAAACCCAAAGAAGCCCTTAGACTTAAGAGTTCCCAATGTGCTGGTTTAGAGGCAAGAAAAGGAGGATGTGGGATGCAAACTCCTTGAGTGAAGCGAGTGGGAGATGCCCAAGGGTGGCTTGGAGCAAGCTGGGGGCTCTGGGGAGGTGCTGCCTCTTCCCTGCACTCAGCAGTTTGGCACTGATGCCACCGAGCACCCTTAAGAACCCAGCTGAGTTCCTGAGATCCAGCTGGGGCCCCATGAAGGTGATCACATAATCCTGCCTTGCAACTCTTCTGTTGCCTACCTCTTTGAAAGGCTAGTTCCCTATTGATCAAATAGTTGGAGTATTTAACATTTTTTTCCTGGCAGCTGTCAATCTGATTGTCAGTTTGAATGGGGAAATATTTCTGGTGGTTTTGATGTCCATTGTAGAAAATATTCATTCTCAGTTGCTTCCCATTCAAGTGAATTTGCTTAATTGAATTTAACTTTTACATGAAATATTGTGCTTTTTATTTGCTAGGTTCTCTCCTATGGGTGTAGATCACATGAGTGGGCTTTCTGGTGTAAATGTTCCAGGAAACGCATCTTCTGGCTGGTGTATCTTCATCTACAACCTTGGTCAAGATGCTGATGAGGGAATCCTCTGGCAGATGTTTGGCCCCTTTGGTGCTGTTACCAATGTGAAAGTTATTCGAGATTTCAACACCAACAAGTGCAAAGGGTTTGGTTTTGTGACCATGACAAACTATGAAGAAGCTGCAATGGCCATAGCAAGTCTTAACGGCTACCGCCTGGGGGACAAAATCTTACAGGTTTCCTTCAAAACCAACAAGTCCCACAAATAACTTGCTCATGCTTTTTTTTTTTTTTTTTTTTTTTTTTTTTTTTTTTGTATGGAATAGATAATTGAGTGACAGAAGTTGAAACCTTCTTCTTTTCTTCTTTCTTTCTTTTTTTTTTTGGTTTTGTTTTGTTAGTGTAAAACTCTTCTTATTTTTTTTTTTTCCTTGCGCCAATTTTCACCCGTGTTTGTCTTTAGTCTAAATGAGAAGTGAAAAAGGTTTTTATATTCTGGGATGCAACTGACATGTTCAAATGTTTGAAATCCCATCATGTTAGACCAATTTTAAGTTCCTTTTTTAAGTTATTTCATTTCAAACATACTCAAAACCCCCACCCCCCCCTCCCTGAAATCTTAAATAGATTGCATTAACTTAGATCCCTCTGGATGGTGGTAAAATTGAAGCATGCTTTCACTTATGAGACTAACATTTGTTCTATTGAATGTTGTCTGCAAAAACTGGAATTTTCTGGAAAAATGTCAGGCTGAATGAATTAATTTCCTTGGTTTTTATTTTTTTAATCTTATTTTATTGTTTTTCCTACCCCTTCCCCTTGACCTTTTCTACCCCAGACTCAGTAGTATGGAAGAAAAGTTGAGAAATACTAATGTTTTAGTTGACAGTAAATTGTTTGATCAATTAATACTCTACTTAGAGAGTCAAGGAGTAAGCTTTTTAAAGGTCTTGTAAGTAGTAGCATGCCAGCATAACTTTTAACACCATTGATGAGGTAAGTTGCACACTGAACAGTAAGGAAGCTATCAAAATTCAAAGTTTTTTTTTTTATGAAACATGACTTTTAAAACCCACTTTCTAATAGGAATGGACCAAAGAGTTTCAAAAAAACTCCAGGAAGATATATTATTATTTTTTTTTTCAGAGTCAAAATGAAACTCCAAAAAGAAAGTGTGAATGAATCTATGTTGCTACTTTATCAAACTGAATCTCTTCTGTCCAAATATTTAATGCATGGTGCACTACTTAACTGGTACATTATAATACAGCAAGATACTTATTCATTTTCAAAGATGGTTATAGTTTGAATTCCTTTGGTAGTTTTATTTTGTAAAGGAAAACAAAAAAAAGCAAACAACCAGTTATAAACATTTGAGCATTGTATTTCTCGCATCCCTTCTAATGAGTGCTAGATTTTTCTATTTTAATAGGATTTTGTTTTGACAACTAGCTTTACTTATTGAACACTCAAGCAGAAAAGTACTTACTACTTGCAAGTTAGATATTAACAACAAAAAAAAACAACCCCTTTGATTTGTAGATTGAAAGATTAACCCCCTCCCCCCAAGTTTTCTGCAGACTGCCTTGAAACTTTGAGTTGTTCTGTTTCTGTTAATTTTCTTTTGCTTTTTTGTGTTTTTTGTTTGTTTTTACTTTTGCATTTAAGAACATTAAATTTGATTTTGTTTTGCTCAAATTTTGTTTTGTTTGTTATTTTCTGTTCTTTTTTTGCTAAGGATTGCACACAGTGTCCAGCTTTCAAAGAACCATAGTTCCTCTTTTAAGAGTTTGAAGTTACTCCTTTGACAGATGAGTAGAAGAAAAAGGGTTATGAAACAAGAGGGCTACCAAAAAAAAAAAAAGAAAATCAATTTATGACTTAAAAACTGGGCCACAGACCCATGTAAACCCTGCAGGTATTCTTTGATAGGACACCCAAAAAGGATGGCTCTGTTGGGTACAGGCTGTGTGAGGATGCTGGGCATGGCCAGAGCTTTGGCCTGAGCAACTTGAGCTCTAGTGTTTATGTTCAGAAGGTCAAGCAAACATGAAAATGGGGAAAGTGGCAGTTTTATTGCACTGTCTCCTTTTTTTGTGTGAACCTCTACCAGTCCCAAAGTGGGGTGGTTTTTTTTTTTTCTATTTTTCCCAAATTAAAACTGCCTAATATAGAGAATTCCTCTTAGTGTGTCCCAGCACTTCTTACCCTCCCACTGGCCCGTTCACAGCAGGGGGTCTGCAGACTTTCCAAATTTCCTGTCATTCTCTCTTGCCTTATTTCCTAGAAGATTATTTTTCAAACAGAATGGGAGTTGCTCTTCTCTCACAGCATTGAGATGGGGGTTCAGACTTCCAACAAACACCACCCTAAATACACCTTTGCATCAGGAAGCGTGACAGGCGTGCTGGCCATTGCAGCCCTGTCAGCAGCACTCTGAGTCACTTGTCAAAAGCTTTTCATGGAACCTCTTTGGCATCACTGTCATCTTGACTGCTTCCTCCTTTCTCCATCTCTCCTCATTTGCTAAGTGAGATGGAAATGCAGGGTATTGTCTCAGTAGTGGGATGAGAACATCTCTTAGTAAGCACCTGATCCCAGCTTCCTTGGATAAAATCCCAGACTGGTCCGGGTTGGAAGGGACCCCAAGGGTCACAGAGCTCCAACCCCCCTGCCACAGGCAGGGACACCAACCTCAGGCCTGGAGCTACACAAGGTTGCCCCAGCCCTGGGGGTGTTCAAGGCCAGGTTGGATTGCACCCTGAGCATGATCTGTGATCTGCAGTGGGGAGGACCAGCAGTACCAGTGTCAGGCTTCAGCTGGGCTCTCTTTCAAATGGCCCTGTCAGCTCTGTGTCCAAAGCTCACTTGTTTTCACAAAGGCAGAACTTGGTTGCACATGAACGTTTAGTGCTTCAGCACAAACGGGCCTTTGCTTCCGTTGCTCTTCCCAGCAGTGAGTCTCCCTGGGTTTTCACTCAGCCAGCCTGAGCTGTCTCTGAACTGGTCACCTTTGAGCCCTGGCAGTTACAGACTCTCTGTGCAGGCATACCTTGGGGCTTGATCAGCCTTTTGGGACTTGGACTGTGAAGCCAGTTACATTTTTTCAGGTAACTTCACCAACTGTTGCTTGGTCAACAGTTCATAATGGCTTTGTCCCTTCTAGCTTTAGAATTTATCTTGGTATCCCTCTTGAAAGGGAAGCTCAGCTGCCCTTACTTGGCACTTTTCTCCCCATCTTTCAAATAGCTGGCTCTCCAAGAAGGCTCTTGCCAGGCTAAGGCCACTCAACACTCTTCTTATGGGGCTGATGTCAACATGGCACATGAACAGTCTTCGTTCTTTGCGAGACTGTGGAGCTTCACTCTAAAATGAGACAATGCCTAGTTAAGAGCAAAACTGCCCTGATTGTTACTGAAGACCTTCTCAAAACTTCTCTGAAAACACTCTGGGCTTTAACTGTCTTGTACAGAATAAAGAAAAAAAAAACCCAAAACAAGAAAAAAGAAGGTTTCTTAGTATGTAAAAAAATTGGAGTTCTGTCAGAATTTCAATTCCTCAAAGGCTCTAAACAGACTTGGTCTTTTCCAGTCTGTTGATTATTATGCTTTTATTCCTGCTCAGTAACTTATATTTGCTTCCCAGATTTCTGCTGTCAACAGAACTCATCCCCATGCAGCAGGCTAGCCCCAAGCCTAATCACAGTTTAAACCTTCTGTTGCTCATTTGCAGATAGGGAAATCTCACAAGGGACACAGAAAAGGCAACGCTCCTGTCTGCGGGCTCTGTGTAAGCTGGGAGAGGCAAGAATGGGTCCTTCAGGTGAGGAGAAGGCAACATCACAATAGCTATAAATGTGAGCAGAATGGAAGCAGCTTGTTGTGCTTAGTTCTCTTGTCATTCAATGGCTCCACACCCTTAAGTGCTGAATTTGATTTTATTCTTCAAGCTGCGGGCTGGTAAAGTTTGGTTTGCTGGAGATGCTGTGCCCAGCTCCTCTGCATAGAGGGAGGGGAGCCAAGCCAGTGCAGCACATATTGCCTCCTGTGCCCAACTTGTGTTGATCCCTTCGCTTCTGCTCTATAAATTTGGGACTGAGCAGCATGGGAGGATCCAACATATAGGGTGGAAGGAGAAGTCAGGCAACACCACTGCCCAGAGCTGCGTCCCTGCAGCGGTGTGTGTATCCACACACCCTTTTTCTTTCCCTTTGGTTGGTTCTGTTTGGTTTGGTTGTTTTTTGGTTGGTTTGTTGTTTTTTTTCCAGTACATCTCTCTCATGGTAGCATGAAAACCACTGAACATTCAGAGATAACACAAATCACTGAAGTAGGATAAATTTCTCACTGCAGTGAGTCCTAGTTGGTCAGTTTACGGTCACTTATGTTTGTCCAGATGACCAAAGGGTGTCAAATATGGAGAGGACACCTATTTTTGTAGAGGCATTGAACATTGTAGTAATGTTGTTTATACAAAGCAATCAAAAATCTTTTAAAAAAAATTGGAATAGCTACATTTCTAGAAAGAATGTTCAGCAGTTAAAACCAAAATGATGAAATAACTGTAAAGATGATCTGTTATTTTGAATGTTGAGTTTTGGAAATGAATAGTCCCTAAGGTTTATTATCATTTTGTGTCCCTAAGATATTTAAATCCCTAAGGTTTATTACAAGTTTATGTTGCTTTAATGTTCTGGGTAAGGTCAATAAAGTAGAAATTCTTCAAATTTTTTCAGATTTTTTTTTTTCCCCCCCCCCAGTGTATTCTAAACTGTAATAACTGAAGTTACATTTTGGGTAGTTCACAGTTACGTAGGTGCTTTTAAAAAAACAACCTTGGAGGATGTCCCTACGTTTCCATTTTTAACTAAACAAACTATTTCTTGGCAGCAGGTCCTCTGCTAGCACTGCCTGCAGCAGGGCAGGGTGTTTGGGAGGGTTTTAACATGTACAGCCTTTTGTGAACTACCGCTTAGTTCAATCCCACAAGTCAAACACGGAGGAGTCTGTCCTCATGCTACCTCTGTTACCCCAGTGTGGGCCACCAAAAAGGGCTGAGGTGGTTTGGCCCTGGCTAGAGGCCAAATACCCACTGAAGCTGCTCTATCACTCCTCTTTTCAGCCAAAAAGGAGAGAAAATATATGTTTGAGAGGCTCGAGGAATGTGAGATAAGGACAATAATTGGATGAGGGAATGGGCAGAACAGACTGAACAGAGCTGGGTAGTGTAATTACTGTAGGGAATTGCTGTTGGGATGGGGATTTTTAAGGGTGATTCTCAAATATGTGATTTGCAGAGGCAAGGGGTGGAGTGTCACAGTTTTGTGTAGCTGGGTGCTGGCAGAGAAGGGGGAGCTGCAGGGGTGGCTTCTGCAAGCAGCAGCCAGAAGCTCTCTGCAGGCCCCAGAGAGGAAACATGGGCTGATTCAAGGCCAGAGTCGCTGCTGACCAAGGCTGAGCCCATCAGTGATGGTCACAGCACCTCTGGGAACCACAGGGAGAAGAAAAAGAAATACAGGCAGCTGCATTTTGCTCCCAGAGAAGGGAGTGAGAAGATGTAGGAAGCTGAGCAGGCACTGTGGCCAGGGAAGAAGGGTGGGGGAAGAATGAGGTCCTTTGGGTGCCGGAGAGAGAGATTCCCCTGCAGCCCCTGGGAGAAGCTCATGGTGGAGCGGTGTCCCCTTGCAGCCCAGAGACATCTACAGCCTGTGAAGAGGTTGATCCACGCCTCAGCAAGGTTGCTGGGGGACTTGTGACTCTGTGGGGGACCAGGCTGGAGCAGTCTGGGCCGGAAGGTCAGCACCCCATGGAAGGAGCCGTGCTGAGGCAAGTGATGAGGAGTTGACTCCCTGATAGAGAGGGTTCATGCTGGAGAAGTTCATGCAGGACTGTCTGCTGTGGGTGGGACCCCATGGAAGGGGGTTTGTGTGGAATGCCCCCCCTGCCCCAGCTGAGATGGGAGGCAACTTGGGAGGACTGAAACCCCCACTCCCCATTCCCTGCCCCTCCCTGTGCTGCGATGGGGGGGGGGGAAGAAGGGAGTAAAACCATGATGAAGTTTAAGTGTGCTAAGAAGGGAGGGGTGGGGGGAAGGTGCTTTAAGACCTGGATGTGTTCAAAAAAAGGGGAGATGAGGTGCTCAGGGGTCTGGTTTAGCTTAGGATGGGATTGGTTGGACTTGATGATCTTCAAAGGTCTTTTCCAACCTTGTGACTTGAATTCTGTGACCTGGCTGCACTTCTCATTACTCGGCTCTGGTTTTACTGGGTGTGTAGTGTAGTTGGAATTAATTAGTTCTCTTTATTCTGCATTGAGTCTGTTTTGCCCATTGCACTAATTGCAGAGTGATCCCTCTCTGTCCTTATCTCAACTCCCACGTCTCCCAACATATATTTTCTCCCCTTTTTGGCTGAAAAGGGGAGTGTTAGAGTGCCTTTGGTGGGTATTTGGCCTTTAGCTGGGGCCAAACCACTTCATGTTACCAGGCTTTTCCTTAATGAGGCAACTTGTCCTTTGTAACACTGTCAGCAAAGCACCTTACTGTAATGTTTCTACTTGTAGGCTCCTAAGGCTAGCTTTAGAGCAAAGGGACCAAATTCACCTGTAGCATTAGAAAACACAGTGCCCTTTGAGCTTCCTCAGTGTTCCCAAGAATTTCTCACCCTGGGTCCTTCATCCCCAGCCTTTGGAGGCAGAAGAGTCTTTCCATGCCATAGGCAAGTTCCCTGTAACACAGCTCTGCGCTTGGCCACGTCGGGTGCTCAGCGCAGTAGGACTGATCAACATGAAGATCAGAAGGCCTAGTGTTTTCTGTGTTTGTTACACCTTGATTTTCTCCTTAGAAACTGGTGGTGGTGGGGGGAAAAAGCCCAGAGTTCAGAACAAGGGTGACAAATCCCCACCCCCCTCTCACAAGAGGGGTACCCGCGTGTCGCGCGGCTTCTCCACGACGCAGGATTGAGAATGGTGGTTAAGTGATCTCAAACAGCACCTACTCTTAGCTTAATTAGGTTAATTTACAGTTTGGAAATAGCTTTTTTTGGTAGCAGTAGTAGCAGCCCTACCTAGTAAAACAGAACAGAACTTCTTAAGCATTGCTTTCTCCTTCTGCGTGATTTCGAAACCGGTCGAAGCCGTTGTGGGTCTTTCAAGCAAAACACAACACCCAGGGACTGGGTTTGACTTGAAATCCTGCTGTTGTTTCCTTGGGTCTTGCTGGGTTCTTTGTTCCTCTCTCACATCACCTTCAGTAAACCACAAAGGTTGAATGAGAAATCTCTTTCTGTTGAGTGGAAGTTTCAGCCCTTCGATTCCTTTGGTTGATAATGATGGAAAATGGGTAATAATAGAACTGCCACCTGAAACCTCCAGAAACTGCTCCTGTGTTCATGGGTTAGACTATTTATTCTCCTACTGTTGTTCCTTCTTTTCAAACAGTTTTTGAGCAACTTCTCAGTGGTACAGCTGAACTTTTTCACTTGGTCATTGAGGGGAAAAAAATAATATGACTTGAGACATTTGAAACCTCAGTTGGGATAAACCTTTATTTGACCAGTAATTTTGAATAATACTGTACTTCTAGTCTTTCTCTTGATTTGGTTTCCCTTCACTTCTGTAATCTTTGGTTGATAAATTAATCTGTTTGTGGGACAGAAGGTTTTATGGCTTGTTTTCCATACTGTACAGTATATGGTTAAACATTTTGTATATTTAGTGTGTTTTTAAGTTATTGATTTGTTTTATATCAAATAATTTATTTTTCAGGTACCATTTTCATTTAAACTTTGTTTTTACATGGGTTTATTTTAAATAAAGTATGACACTGCTTTCCAAATGTCTAAAATGAAGTTGAATCCCATTGTGTTATTTTAAGACTACTTCTGTAAATGAACTTATTTTAGAAATCACTGCAAAAAAAAAAAGAAAATAATGTAAGAAGTTGATACTTTGGTTGTGCTGGAAATTCAAGTGCTTGGAAATTCTCTGCAATGATTCTTCTTTTTTATTTTGGAGCAATTTTGAAAAAAATTGGAATTTTCATATTGAAACAGTTCAGAGATTTGTTGAATGAAGCAGCAGCTTTGTAGAATCCTGTGGATGGAATGATGAGCGTTGTTTACTAGATGGTATTTTGAAAATGAAATGAAACAACACCTAGATATTTTCTGCTGGTGTAATACTCAAGTGAAATGCTCTGGTCAGTAGCACAAAAGGAGTTTTGTACTTTACCCACGTGTTCATTATTGTTGAGTACTTGCTTGGAACATAGTCATGATGTTTTCAAACAACACGTGCTGAAAGGTGATGGACTTCAAAATAGAATTAGGCTTTTACTTAATGTGTTCATATCTTGTCTTTTTTTCCCCTGCAGGCATTGGATTATTATGGTGCAATTTGGAATGTAACTTTTTTTTTTTTCAGAAGAAGCTGAACTGTGTCAGGAGCAGGTTAACCAGGCTTGCTCCACTAAAGCTTCTGTTCCTTCTAGCCTTATTAGAAAGATGGAATTAAAAGGCACCACATGATTTCCTTTCTCTTTTTCAGGGAAAAAAAAAAGCTGTTCTCTCCATCTTATGGTTCTCACCATTAACCCCAACCCCCAGCCCAGCTCCATTAGTACCCAGAAATGCAGGTGATATGTTTTTCAGTGAGCTGGAGAGCATGAGCAGCAGGTCAGCCCTTAGGTCAGGCAGGGTCCTGGGGGGCACCCTGATGTGACAGCCCTGGGGGAGGCTTTCCAAGGGAATCACAGAATCACAGAGTTGTAGGGGTTGGAAGGGACCTGGAGAGCTCCTGGGGTCCAACCCCCCTGCCAAAGCAGCTCCCCAGCTCATACTGCACAGGTCGGTGTCCAGATGGGGCTGGAATCTCTCCAGAGAAGGAGACTCCACACCCCCTGGGCAGCCTGTCCCAGGACTCCCTCACCCTCACTGGGGAAAAGTTCCTCCCCATGTTGGTGTGGAACTCCCTGTGCTCCAATTTGCAGCCATCACCCCTTGTCCTGTCCCCACAGACACTGAAAAGGGGCTGGCCAATTCCCCTACACCCCATACTCCAGATATTGATAGACATTGATTAGGTCCCCCCTGAGTCTTCTTCTCTCCAGGCTGAACAGCCCCAGCTCTCTCAGCCTTTCCTCCCAGGGGAAATGCTCCAGGCCCTTCAGCATCCTTGTAGCCCTTCTCTGGACTCTCTCCAGGAGATCCCTGTCCTTTTTATACCACTCATGAAGAAACACTCATAAAACACACATCCTTTCAGGCAGAAGGAATCTGTACACTGCTGGCTTGAAATTAACTCTGCTCAAGTGGTTACTCCCTTTATCGCCCACACCAAGTTTGAACGTTTTCATAAATAGAAGCTGCTCCTGCTGTGTCTCAGCTGGTGCCTTTGCTGCCTTCTTTAGTCCCAGGAATTACCCCTCTGGTTCAAGGCTGGGCTAATTACTGTCCTTTGGAGGCATTGCCCCTGACTTGCCTGTGAAAAGGGATGTAACGTAAGAATATAAAGTGTCCTGGGCACGATAAAAAGGAAGGGATGGTGATGCTGTGTTGCCTCAGCCATCTCCGTACAGTGGAAAACTAGATTTCCTGTTACATTTCTCTTGTTCTGGGAGTTGCTCAGCCCAGCACCCATTGCCAGCTTGGAATTCCTCTTTGTGCTCTAGTGGTAGAGAGCAGAAATGAGTGTTTGCTGTCAGTGCTGGGTCACTGGCTGGGCAGCGCCCCTCGTGATGCAGAATGTTGCATCCCCAGTGCAGAACTCAGACCTTGCCTGGCTTTTCCTCTTCGTGGAGCTGGGCCAACCTCTCTGCTGACTCCCACCAGCTGTCAGGCCCCTGTGAGTCACTCTGTGCCCGTTCCCTCTGCCCACCATTGTACTCTCCAGGTTTTTCTTCTATGAAAAAATCCCATGGGGAAGCATCTGTTACCCACTGCAACAGCTGTCCTGGCGAAGCCGGTGCTCCCTCTCCCCTTTTTCCAACTCAAAGCTATTCCTGGGGCCCTCTTAACCCCCAGGGAGAGATTCTAGTTTTGTTGGGGTATCCTGTGCTTAAATTTCACCCTCTTTTGTTTCCAGAATTCTTGGGGAAGGGAAAGAAGGAACTTTAAAAAGCAGGGATGTTAAACTGCCCAGATGTCCATCCCACCCAGCGTGTCAGGAAACAAAGGAAGAACTTCATCCTGGCATTTGGTTTTTCCCCCTTCTAACTCCTGTATTTAAGAAAAAGAAACATGGGAAGCTCTCAGTGTCCTCCTGGCTGTGTTGCTGGTGTGTTTGGCTCAGGATTCTGCCCGTGGTGGTGAGAAGCTATTTCAGGAAAGCACATTAAACCTGGCACCCTCCCACCACCCCATCGTCATTCCCCTCGTGTCTCCCCAGCGCACCCACGCATCGGGTGGCAGAGGGGCCCTGCCTGGTCCCCTGGCAGATCCTCTCCATTTGCTGTTTGAATTTTGGAACTACCTTTTGGGTTTTTTAAACAGTCTTTCTGCTTCCATCACTTGCTGGCAGCAGGAGACTGGCAGCAAAAGGGGGGGAATCACTTGGGGTAACTCTTCATGGGTGTGTGACCGGTGCAGCTGAACGATGCTGCACTCTGTTTGTGCTTGCTTTGTTTTCTTTTAAAGGTGTTTCTAGAAACAGTGAACTTTGCAGAATGGGAACCTGAACCTGGCTTGTCAGCAGATAACTTCTTCTGCCATCTCATCACAAATATTTCTTCTTTGCCAGAAGATGTTGTGATGTGTCACAGTCATAATACAGGTTCCTCCTCGTTCAGTTGTCAGCACGATGCAGAATGCTTGAGATGTTTGAACTTGGCAAAACACATTGACTTTTCTCTGCAGTGCTGTAGCTGGACTGTTTATCACAAACCATGTTCTCAAGTTAAACTAGAACATGTGAGAGGCTTCACTGAGTTTAATAAAAAAGAGCTTGGGGCTTCCTTGTGTTCTTGGAGTCGGTCTCAGTGGAGCTCTTAAACCTACTTAACCCAAATTCTGTTTGAATATGTTGGAACAGATTCTGCCCCCAAGTCCAGCCTGTGCATGCTACAAAGCAAGGAGAGCAAAGCAGAAATTGTTTGGCTTAGGAGCAGTGTTGGGTCGATATAAACAGTGCTGAGCTGCCACCTCCTCCTAGACTCCATAGGCTCCGGCTCAGGTATGGTGGAAGGAGCATGTGGTTGCCCTTTCAGGATGTCGTGGCTGTACTGCAGCCTGGGAGCAGCTGTGGTAAGTAAGACTCTCTTCTTGAGAGTCCAAAACCAAGTGGTTTTGGTCTCAGGTGAGCAACTTGCAAAATTGGGGATGAAAAGAGTTTTGTGACCCTATATTGTGCTTCACCTTTCTGTGCTGGTGTTCCTTTTGCTCCACATCTTTCAAGAGACACAGTGTGCATCTGTGTGTGTGTGTGTGACTGCACACATGTAATGCCTGGGTGCTTATTAAAATGGCTGCAGCCTGTATTTATTGATAGTGAGGATACATCTATGCATCTCTTAACTGTACCTGTCAGCGTTGTGTATCTGTACATGCTATTCCACAGGGTGTATCTGTACACCTAGATGCTATTCCACGTGGTAGAAGTCATTAATCCAGAGGTACCTATCCTTAAAAATCCCACTTTTATAGAAAACTTCATAAGGTTCTTGTTAACAGTAGTACAGTAACGTGATGAACAAGCTGTGGAACTTTAGGAACTTCAGGGAAATTAATCTTCAGCTGGGTAAAGATTTACCATCCAAACCTTCTCTGAAGTTTCTCCTGAAATAACTGTATGCAGAGGGTCACACCTGCATGGTGTATCCTGGTACTTCTCAACAGTGGTCCTGTAATGCTGCTTTTTGGGGAGCACCTCCCACTTGCTTCTCCCTTTGAGACTTCTTTGGGAGTCAGTGACTTCTGGAAGTACTTTGGGTTTGGTTTAAACCACCTTTTCTGCAGGGTTGTTTTTCCCCCCCCTCCTTGATTTACCATATTTCATGGCCCTTAATGTTTTAATCCTTTCTTACTGCAGGAATGGAGGAAGGAAGAGACAGTTGAGCTTCAAGAAGGACCATGATTCTAGTGCAACTTCAGTGGCTGACCACGTGTGCCATGGCACACAGCACTCTTGCCCTGTTTCCCTCACCCTGTCCCTGGATTCCTGGATAGAATTCCCAGCTGCTGGAGCTAGCTTAGATAAAACACACTGAGGCCTGACCTGGGGGTCTTAAATGCTTCTTTTCTGAGTAAGGCAAAGGTCAGATTGGAGGTGTGACCTGCTTTGATGTCTTTGCCTTGTTCAGAACACTCTGAACATTTCAAAAGAAGAAGGCTTGAGGTGTTCAGGTTGCCCCCCAAAAATAATCCAATGTCATTGTAGGCATAAATAAGCCTCCACAGGTGAGTTCTGGATATGGTTTTCAGTGATGGTGTTGCTATAAATGCTCCAATCTCTAGCATCTTATGCTGGCCCTCCACCAGCATCTTATTTGTGTGATAAAACCTATTGAGATACAAGACACCCCTGTCAAAGGATGCCCTGGCATGTGCTCTGAGTGCAGTGTCAGCTGGGTGGCTGGTGGGAACTGGAGGAGCTCTGCAGGGAAACCAGCAGCACTGGGAGGTGGCTGTATGGATGGGAAAGACAGCTGGAGTTGCATCTTTGGCTGAGGGGAGATGTTCTCACCACCTACAACTACCTGAAGGGAGGGTGCAGAGAGGTGGGTGCTGGTCTCTTCAGCCAAGGAACAGGAGATGGGCCAAGGGGCAATGGGCTCAAGCTGCCCCAGGGCAGGGGCAGAGCAGATGGGAGGGGAAAGTTCTTCCCTGGCAGAGTTGTGGGGCTGTGGCCCAGGCTGCCCAGGGAGGGGCTGAGTCCCCTTCCCTGGGGGTGTTTAACAGAGGGGAGATGAGGTGCTCAGGGATCTGGTTTAGCACAGGATGGGAATGGTTGGACTGGATGATCTGAATGGGCTTTTCCAACCTGGGGATTCTGATTCTGTGATCCTGGTAGTGTCTTTTGAAACAGCAAATGAGAGGCAGGGGTCTGTTAGGGGTCTGTGGTGTGGGCTGGTGCAGTCCCAGGAATCCGACCTCCACTGTGCAGTGTTTGGGTGTAGGACACTTCAAGCTGAAGGAGGGAAGGGTTAGATTAGATATCAGGGGGAAGTTTTTTACAGAGAGAGTGGTGAGGGACTGGAACAGGCTGCCCAGAGAGGGGGTGGGTGCCCCGTGTCTGGGGGTGTTCCAGGCCAGGTTGGCTGGGGCCCTGGGCAACCTTGTGTAGCTCCAGGCCTGAGGTTGGTGTCCCTGCCTGTGGCAGGGGGTTGGAGCTCTGTGACCCTTGGGGTCCCTTCCCACCCAGACCAGTCTGGGATTCTACGATCAAGCTGCACGTGGCTGCCAGGGAGCACCAGGCTCTCCCCTGCCTCACTGCCCTAGTTGTGTCAGTGAATCCCTGTGCTGGGATTCTCCACTCACAGGAGGGTGCTGTTCTGGGAGCTTTTCCTTTGGATGCCAGTATGCTGGTGTGTCCTGGTCCAGAGCAGTGGGAATCACTTGGCTGCTTGCACAGGCAGCACTGGATGTTCTTGCTGGGTTTAATGGTGGCTGCAGGTCCTCTTTGGACTTTCCAGCTTGTTGCTGGTGATGCTTTCCCCTCCTTCCTGGCAAAAGCTCATATTGCTATTTGATTATCTTCATTCCAATGGCCATGGCAGTTAATGTCCCTCGAGCAGTTGGGACACTGCAGGCACCTTCCTGTCTTAGAATCATAGAATCACAGACTGGTTTGGGTTGGAAGGGACCCCAAGGGTCACAGAGCTCCAACCCCCTGCCACAGGCAGGGACACCAACCTCAGGCCTGGAGCTACACAAGGTTGCCCAGGGTCCCAGCCAACCTGGCCTGGAACACCCCCAGACACGGGGCACCCACCCCCTCTCTGGGCAGCCTGTTCCAGCCCCTCACCACTCTCTCTGCACAGAACTTCCCCCTAAGATCCAATCTCACCCTTCCCTCCTCCAGCTTCACTCCATCCCCCTTGTCCTGCCAGTCTCTGCCCTTGATCAAGCTGATTCCACTCCTGTTCCTCTGCTCCCTCCAGGCACTGGCAGGCTGCAATGAGGTCCCCCCACAGCCTTCTCTTCTCCAGGCTGAGCCAGCCCAGCTCCCTCAGCCTCTCTTTGTAGGGGGCACCTTTCTGCCTGTGCTCCTCTGAAATAACATCATGCAAACACCATGCTGTTCCCATTCCTGGCTGAGCTGTACCTTGGGACACTGGCAAGAGTTTAGAACCTCTCAGAAAAGTCAGAACTTGGGCATCAAGGTTCTTCTTTTGGGGCACAGTTATTTCTGGAAGACATCATCACAGCTTCCATGGGTTTGTGGTCCAGGTGGCCTCTGTGGTACTGTGGGTTATTCTTGTGAGGTCTTTGCCTGGCTTCCAGAAGTTGATGCTGTAGTTTGGAGAGCCAGGACCATGGAGCTTAATATTTAAGGGATGGGAGTGGGTCTTTAATGCTTCTATTCAAACAAAAACCCATGTAGATGAAGAAATCTGAAATTTATCCAGGCCTGAGGTTGGTGGCCCTGCCTGTGGCAGGGGGTTGGAGCTCTGTGACCCTTGGGGTCCCTTCCAACCCAGGCCATTCTATGATTCTACCATTCTGTGTTTTATAACCTGAGTTAGGAAGATACAGCCTGTAAATGAAGAAGTGGTGGAGCTCAGCCTGTGTAACTAAACCAGTGACACAAACACTGTGTGTCCTGAGGGATGCTGTGTGCTCTCAGCCTGGCTCTGTGACTCACTGCACTCCCTTCCCCAGAGTCCCTGCTCAGCCAGGGTGTTCAGAGCTTAAGCCAGTGATCCCAAAGAGCTGTAAGCTTGGGATTAACTAAGGTGTGTATGTTGGCTTGAGACTATGGGTGAGTACTGCTGGTTTACACCAGTGAGGCTGCATACTAATGACATGAGGCTCAACCTGGCTTAGTTTTATTTTTTCCATCTGGGTCTCCTTATGTAGTGCAGGAGAAGCTGCCTGGTCCGTGATTTTCTCCTCTTTGGACCTGTTCAGTATCACCATCTGATGTTTCCCCATCTTCCAGCCAGTGTGTGGGTTAGCTCTTGCAGTCTGTGGGGTTCCAACCTAATCTGAGTTCATGCAGTGGTTGGTAATCGGAGTAAGAGAGTGAGGAGGGGAAGCTTGTTCCAGGTGATCCCTGGACCTCTGAGCCACTAGTACCTAATCTGTGTGTACACCTCTAGTACCTAATCTGTGTGTACATCTCTAGTACCCACCCTGTGTGTACAGCTCTAGTACCTCTTCTGTGTGTGCAGCTCTGTACCTAATCTGTGTGTACAGCTCTAGTACCTGACCTGTGTGTACAGCTCTAGTACCTGACCTGTGTGTACAGTTCTATTTAGTACCTGACCTCTACCTGTGCACACCACACTAGTACCCAGCCTGTGTGTACACCTCTAGTACCCAGCCTGTGTGTACAGCTCTAGTACCCAGCCTGTGTGTACAGCTCTAGTACCCAGCCTGTGTGTACAGCTCTAGTACCTGACCTGTGTGTACAGCTCTAGTACCCACCCTGTGTGTACACCTCTAGTACCTGACCTGTGTGTACACCTCTAGTACCTAATCTGTGTGTACACCTCTAGTACCTGACCTGTGTGTAGAGCTCTGTACCTAATCTGTGTGTACACCTCTAGTACCTGACCTGTGTGTACAGTTCTCGTACCCAGCCTGTGTGTACAGCTCTAGTACCTGACCTGTGTGTACAGCTCTAGTACCCACCCTGTGTGTACAGTTCTATTTAGTACCTGACCTCTACCTGTGCACACCACACTAGTACCCAGCCTGTGTGTACACCTCTAGTACCTCTTCTGTGTGTACAGCTCTTGTACCCAGCCTGTGAGTACACCTCTAGTACCCAACCTGTGCATGTCCTTTCCCAGCCCAGGCCCTCACAAACACATCCCCAGTTTCTCCACTGACATCCTGGTTTTCCCAGCTGTCCCTGGGATGGACAGCAGTGCCCTGCAGCGTGGTGGTGCCAGTCTCACCAGTGCACTTGACACTCTGTGTGATGATGCACTAAAAAGAAACAGTCCCCAGCCCAGAGCTGCTGCCTGTGTCCTGGGGGAGGGATGAGAAAAGCTCTTGGGAGAGCAGCTCTCCTGCTGGGGCTTGGACTAAGGGCTCAGTGTTTGGCTGGGGAGGGCTGGGGACAGGAGGAGGAGCAGACCTGGTGGGTTTGTACCTGCCAGTCCAGGGCACTCACACCTTTCTCTGGTTGGCAGTGTTGAGGTGAGAGCTGGCAGACAGCAGAGCTGCTCGAGGAGCTCATGGTGTTGGACCCTGATCAGCCCCTTGGACCCTGATTCTGCTGGTTATTTCTGTTTGACACCCAACCATGGCACAGCTGGGAGACCTGACTGGGCTCCTGCTCAGTCATTAGGGGAAAAAAAGGGGTTCTAGCTGCAGGTTCAGGTGATGTTGTTTGGGTCCATGGGTGGACAAACATCCTGAACCACTTCCCTGGGTGTATTTCACACCCAGTTGAAAAAGTGGGGGCAGAAAGGTGTAGAAAGAGCCCTTTCAGTTTTTGTAACTCTAATTACCAGTTACTAACCAGTTGTTATTTGCAAAGGTTACCTCTGAGTGTTTTGTTTCCTACCTAAGACTTCTTGTGTAGGAAGTGCAGGTTGGTGCTTGGGTTGGCATGATCTCAAGGAGCAGCTCCTAACTCTCAGTAACAGCTGAGTGGATGCAGGTCTCCTCTCAGGAAGAATCACTGCTGTGCAACCAGTAGAAACCAACTAAAGGGCAGGATTGGTGTTGGCACTGGGAGGAGACTGGTGAGGAATTCAGCCCAGCTGGAGCTGTGAAATCAGCAGTTGGCTGCCCAGCTGGAAGCACAAGGACCATTCCTTCTGTCTCCAAGAGCTGCAGCCTGTCACAGCAAAGCAGTGTTTGGGATCTGGCACTCCGAAGGAAGACAGAAACCTACACAGTGGAGTTCAGATGTCTAAAGACAAGACTGCTCTGAAGGTGGGGGTCATGCTGCTCCTAGTACTTTAGCACTGGAATGTGGTTGAAGGGAATGCTTTGCAGATGATTGAAGACTTCAGGAAGGGGAAGGAGGAGGAGAATGGCCAGATCCCTGGACATCTCACCTCAGAGATCTTCTACTCACTGTCCTTCCTTGAGCAGAACCACAACAGAATGGGTAAGTGAAGCAAGTTTTGGGGTGGGGTGTGATGTTTCACTGTTCTTTGCTGCCTGGGTTGGGCTAAGGTTTGGGGAGTCCATGTCTCAAAACAAAAGGCAGAGTCTGAGCTTGCAGAGTTGGAAGGCTCAGCATTGTAAAAACAAGTAGCTGTGTGATTCAGAGTGTGATTCAGCCTCCTGACTCAAGCAGTGAAAACCTTCAGCACCTCATCCAAGCCCACCAGTGAGAGGCTTCAGAAGGCAATTTGCTCCTCCTGAAAGATGGGAGATTGACTGCTCTCCAGGGTGCCTGTCTCTCTGCTGGCCACAGGGACTGTGCCTGTGTAGCTTAGGGGAGACTAAGAAACTTCTAGAAAGCAAAGGTAAGTGCCTGTTGCACATCCAAGTGCCAGGATGTTTCCTCTTGCATGAGTCTAGCTGATTCCTGACATGGATTTTGGAGCATCTTCCCCAGGGATGTGTCAGCTTCTCCTCCTGTGCTGAAAACCTGGGAGCTTTGCCAGTGGTGAGTGTCAAACACTCACCATGGTGCAGAAACTCCTGGGCTTGTCTTGATCCAGGAGGATGAGTCCATGAGGTGTCTCTGCATGGCCATGGTGTAGCTGAACATGCATCCTGGGCACCCAGCAGAGCTGCAGGTGCCTTTGAATACCACATAATGAATTCCAGATGAGAACAGTGAATGCAGGTGATCCTGTGCTGTGTCCTGTTCTGCTCTCCAGTAGGATCTACTGGGGGGGGGGGAAACTGGTGAGCAGTGGGGTGAGGAGCACCTGCCTGCAGTAAGGGCTGAAATGATGTGTTCAGATTTTCCAGAGAGCTTTATTATCACAAGAGACAGAGTGAGGAATTCCATAGGGAAATAAAGATGTGCAGCAAACCAGAGGGGAAGAGGCAAAGACAGACATCTCCCAGTGCACACTGGCTGGGGAGACACTGACTGCAAGGAGTGTTTAGCAGAGGTTATCTGTTGCTAATTAAACCTCCCTCCCAATTAGCCAAGCCATGTGTATTATCTGGAGCTGCTTTGGAAACCTGAATCTGACATTATAAAGAGAAACTTGGTGTCCTGATAGCTTGAAATAAAGACTTTCAAAACTCCTTGTGGAATGGCATTCTCAGAAAGTTCCTCTGGAGAACTTGCACTTGGGAACCCATAGCAGGTTACATTTCACAATGAGAGGCTTCCTCTGCTTCCCACATGGCTTTGATTTTTATTTTGCCTCATGCTACAACATCCAGTTAGCCTTTTTCTCCTGCCAGTATCAGTGAAACACAAAACTGAGGCTTGTGTTGATGGAGAAGGTGGCAGTGCTCTCTGCTGTCTCCAGCAGCACCATGCCATGCCACCACTGCCCTCCCTCCCCATCCCAAAGATGTCAAAACAATGGAAAAGGGAAAGTCTTTGTCCAAAACTCATCACTTCAATAAATTCAGACCTGTAAAAAGAATCAATGCTCTGGAAGATGTCTCACAGCACAGAGAGGAACCTGTACTTCAAGGTCAAGCCAACTTAATCCTGGACAGCAGACCTGTGCTGGGGTCTCTGCTGTAAAGCTCATGCTGGAACTGAAGGGTCAGCTGGATGTAGATCCATTCAAGCTTTGGCTCTATGGTGAATCTTGTCCTCCAGTTCAGCAGAACCACTGGGGAGTGGTTCAGGAGAACCACTGAGTCGTTCCCAAGTCAAAGCTTGTGTGGCTGAATGGGTGGGTTTTCTGCCAGGGTTCAGGAGCTGCTGGAAAGCCCAGGGCAGCTTCTACTGCTTTTCCTCTTGGTTAATAACCACAAACCCCTAAATACCTCCCACAGGGAATTAGGTTATGGAAGTGGCTTTCTGGGATATCTTTTTCCCCTCAGTGGACTTCAACAACAGAGTTCCTTCCCTGGTCACTCTCCAGCCTTGTACACACCAACCTTGTACACAGCAGCCCTAAGCTGGGGGGCATCTGTATCACTGTGCCAGCCAGGATTTTTGTATGCATAGGGAAATGAGGGTTTCTGGGGGAGAGATTCAGGGCTGGAGCTTGTCTGTGCCTTGTGCTGCCTGCATGCTCCCACTGGATTTGTGTTCCCAGTGCCAGGAGAGAGAGGCACCTTTAGGGCTGTCTGGGGAGATAGAATCATGGGATCGCAGCCTGGGCTGGGCTGGAAGGGACCCCAAGGGTCACAGAGCTCCAACCCCCTGCCACAGGCAGGGACACCAACCTCAGGCCTGGAGCTACACAAGGTTGCCCAGGGCCCCATCCAACCTGGCCTGGAACACCCCCAGACACGGGGCACCCACCCCCTCTCTGGGCAGCCCCTTCCAGCCCCTCACCACTCTCTCTGCACAGAACTTCCCCCTAAGATCCAATCTAACCCTCCCCTCCTCCAGTTTCACTCCATCCCCCTTGTCCTGCCAGTCTCTGCCCTTGAACAAGCTGATTCCCCTCCTGTTCCTCTGCTCCCTCCAGGCACTGGCAGGCTGCAATGAGGTCCCCCCACAGCCTTCTCTTCTCCAGGCTGACCCAGCCCAGCTCCCTCAGCCTCTCTCTGTCCCTGACACAACACTTTTATTTTTGCCTTCATAGAACCACCTCCTTGCTGCTGATTGCCCAAACCAAAACCTCTCTGCTAAAATGGATCCCACCAGACACCAGGAGGTGTTACCAACACTTGATAAACCAGGGTGCTTGTGATGTCTGAGGCAAGATGCACAGAGTTACTTCATCAGCTGTTATTATTATTTATTGCTGATATTAAACATTCACTTTTGTCAGTACCAGTTTGTTCTTCCCCTTGTAGTGACCTTCCGGATGTGCTGGTTTGAGTTGTTGCTGGTAGGACTGTGGGCAGGGAAGGAAATCTGTGCCCTGAGTGATGGTGGAGACGCCTCCTGCATCCCCTGTGCTGAGCTCAGACACCTCTGCTGGGTCACTGCAGGGCTCACATGCTGTGTTGTAGTGTCCAGAGCTCACCAAGGAGAGGGGAGACACGTGGAAAGCAGTATTCATCCTGGCTGTCTTTTGATGTTGGCACATGTGCCAGGTGGCTGGTGTCCCCATGGCACCCAGCAAGGGTCAAGGATATGCACCAGTTACTGCACCGTGCAGGAGGTGTCTAAACTGGTCCGATACATCACCCTCTTGATGTTTGGAAGAGCAGGGAGCGATGGGATGAGGGGTGATGGGTTAAACTAGAGCAGGGCAGGGTTAGATGAGACCTGAGGAAGAAGTTCTTCCCTCTGAGGGTGGGGAGACCCTGGCCCAGGCTGCCCAGAGAGGTGGAGGAGGCCCCATCCCTGCAGACACTCAGGGTCAGGGTGGATGAAGCTCTGAGCAACCTGCTCTAGCTAAAGGTGTCCCTGCTCACTGCAGGGGTGGCACTGGATGGCTTTAAAGCTCCCTCCCAACCCAACCCATTCACTGATGCTGTGATTGTGCCCAGGGAACCTTCTGGGAGGACCCAGTTGGAGAGCAGTTACGTGATGGTGGTGGGAACTTAAGCTGCTTCCCAGACTCAGCACTGCAGCAGCAGAGACGAAGCAAGAGGGAGAAAAGGGATGAGATGGCATTTGGAGTGAGAAATTAATTCAGTGCTGTGAAACACTGATTTAAAAGGCTTTTGTGGAAAAGGCTGCCCTGGGAAGCCTGGATTTTAAGGCTGTAATTGGGATTTGAACATGGGAACAGATCCTTAGCTGGGAAAACCAATGCAGTTGGAGTTGGGTCTGGTCACTGTAATAAAACAGCTGGTGAAAATGCTGCACAGCTGCTCCCTCCATCCCTGCAGTGGAAATGAATCTCCCTGTCCCTTGGAGAGGGAAAGGTTTCAGCCAGCTGTGCTGTCCTTGAAACAGCTGGAAAAGCCAGTTATTTCCCACCTGGAGTTTGAGCTCTAGAGAAAAATGTGGCTAATCTGACTTTTTAGATGAGAACCTTGTAATAATAAAAAGCAATGGTTTAAAAAAAATCATAATAAATAAAACCAAACCTTGCAGAGTGCAGCCTGGGCAGCAGAACAGTGCTGGCCTGGAGTGTCAGGCTTCTGTCCCATAGAATCATAAGCTGGGCTGGAAGGGACCCCAAGGGTCACAGAGCTCCAACCCCCTGCCACAGGCAGGGACACCAACCTCAGGCCTGGAGCTACACAAGGTTGCCCAGGGCCCCAGCCAACCTGGCCTGGAACACCCCCAGACACGGGGCACCCACCCCCTCTCTGGGCAGCCTGTTCCAGCCCCTCACCACTCTCTCTGCACAGAACTTCCCCCTCAGATCCAATCTAACCCTCCCCTCCTCCAGCTTCACTCCATCCCCCTTGTCCTGCCAGTCTCTGCCCTTGAACAAGCTGATTCCCCTCCTGTTCCTCTGCTCCCTCCAGGCACTGGCAGGCTGCAATGAGGTCCCCCCACAGCCTTCTCTTCTCCAGGCTGACCCAGCCCAGCTCCCTCAGCCTCTCTCCAGAGGGGAGCTGCTCCAGCCCTCTGAGCATCTCCGTGGCTCCTCTGACCCCTCTCCAACAGCCCCACATCTTCCTTGTGTTGGGCCCCAGCTCTGGACACAGGATCCAGCTGGGGCCTCCCAAGGGCAGAGCAGAGAGGGACAATCCCCTCCCTGTCCCCTGCTGGCCCCCCATCACTGCTGCCTT
This sequence comes from Laterallus jamaicensis coturniculus, assembly GCA_022605575.1. Taxonomy (NCBI): domain Eukaryota; kingdom Metazoa; phylum Chordata; class Aves; order Gruiformes; family Rallidae; genus Laterallus; species Laterallus jamaicensis. Next base: position 4,399,627 of record JAKCOX010000043.1, on the reverse strand, counting down.
TTCATCTAATCCAGTTTCCAGTTTTCTAAGACCTCCTGAAAGAACTGGGCTTGAAAAAACCTTCCAGACATGCCACCTTCAGCCCCCAGCTGCTTCCCACCCCATGGCAGCAGTGGATCCTGGCTGCAGGGAGGAGCTGGCTCCTCACCCCTGTGCAGCAGAGCTGTGCTCTCTGGACACTTGCTGCAAAGTCCTGCAGTCTCCAAAGGGTAGAGAGGATTTTTCCCGCTCTTTGTGCCAAGTAAGGCCTTCAGCTTGTAGAGCATCCACGTATGACATTCCCAGTGTCTGTGTTCAGCACCAGGATCCCAGGAATGCTGTGCTCTACACCTGACAGATGTTATAGTGAACACCTGTCTGCTCCAACAAGGTTTCTTCAATCATTTCAATCACATTATCTTTGGGGTGCAGGTGGGGGGTCTCCACAGAAGGGAATTTGTCTGTGTTGCTGGCTGGATCTTGCTGCAAAAAAAAAGGGATAAAACCACCATTTTAGTATCTTAAACAGCCCCTGGGTTGGGTCTGCTCAGTGCTGCTGCTCCCCTGCTCCCCCAGACAAGGATACGTACCGGGGGGGGCTTGGGGGCAAAGTCCTTCTCACACACATGTGCTATGATGCCAGCAGCCAGAGCATCCCCCAGGACGTTGGTCATGGTTCGGAATCGGTCCCTACATGAGAGAGGATACAGTTGGTGCCCATGGCCAACGTGCCTGGGCTCTTCTATGGTATTGAAACATGTTAACCCCTGGCCCTCACATCTCTACCTCTGGTTTGGCCCATGGCAAGGTGAGACAGTGCAGTACTACAGAACCATAGAATCCCAGACTGGTCTGGGTTGGAAGGTACCCCAAGGGTCACAGAGCTCCAACCCCCTGCCACAGGCAGGGACACCAACCTCAGGCCTGGAGCTACACAAGGTTGCCCAGGGCCCCATCCAACCTGGCCTTCAACACCCCCAGACACGGGGCACCCACCCCCTCTCTGGGCAGCCTGTGCCAGCCCCTCACCACTCTCTCTGCAAAGAACTTCCCCCTAAGATCCAATCTCACCCTCCCCTCCTCCAGCTTCACTCCATCCCCCTTGTCCTGCCAGTCTCTGCCTTTGAACAAGCTGATTCCCCTCCTGTTCCTCTGCTCCCTCCAGGCACTGGCAGGCTGCAATGAGGTCCCCCCACAGCCTTCTCTTCTCCAGGCTGAGCCAGCCCAGCTCCCTCAGCCTCTACAGAGAGAAAACGATCCATGTGATGATCCAGGTGAGTCCTAACCATGAAGGTGACAGGGTGGCTTTTGTCTCACCAGTCTCTAGAGCATAGAGCCACCCATGCTCCTTCCCAAACTTCAGAACTTTTCCTTACTGTGAGCTGCCATGAAACCCCTTGAGATGCCTCTCAGAGAGAGGGAAACCTTGTTTACCCATCCACAGCACCTCTCCATTATCCAAGCACCTCTTCCATCAGTAGAAGGTGCCAGCACATTGCTGGGTGGTGGTGCTGGGTACCCTGTGATGCTCAAGGGTTGAACTTGCATTGTGGGTTTGATTTACCAGTTTCGTTCCCATTTATCTGAAGGGGAAAAGCAGTTGGGATACCGGATGCTGTTCCCTCTCTGCAGTATCCAGAGCAGCCACCCATGTGTCGAGCCTGTAGACATCAGCATCTACTCTGTATGGGTTTTCACCTAGCTACTTTGCTTTGTTTTTATCTTCAAACAGCACCCAGACTGCCTGTGTTTGACTCCTGCTTGTCTGTGACACCTGGAATCAAGCCTCAGTTTTTGTCTTCAGGTCAATCTGGGCTTCATCCATCAAGATGAAGACAGTCTCCTTGGAAGACAGACTGTGGGTGCTGGATGCAGTCCTTTGAACACCTCATCCTTACTCACAGAAACTCAGTGATGCTTTAGTTCTGGTGACTGATGAGCTTGAGAGAAAAGCTGCTGATTAAATCAATGCCAGAGGGGTTTTGCTGCCTCTGTTCAAGAGCTGTTGAGTTTTCTCCTGGGATTCAGTGTGCAACCAGCTTGTACTTCCCCTCAGTTCTGCTTTGATGTCACATCTAGTTCTCCTTTCTGTTTCATAGTGGTGAGCATGCCCATGTTTCAGAAGGAGAAACAGCAACCTGGGTCAGTGTTGCTGTAAAGAATCCCCAGTGCTTTGTGGTTTATTACTGGTCTCTCTGACTGATTTGGGTTTTTTTTTTCCCCCAGACACAATGTTTTTTCCTAAACAATTGCATGTTTCCAGCCCTTCTGTCACTCCCTTTTTCTCATGAGTGTCTTTCTGGCTAATTTTACCTTGTCCTGGTAGGAAGCCAGATGCCTTTCACTCTGCCTTGTTCCTTTTCCAGGGATAATACTGCACCAAACTTGTGCTGCAGCTCCTGTGCTGTGCATCCTCTTTACTGAGGGACAAGACTGTTATTTGAGATATTTCTAGGGAGAATGTTGAGCACAGCAGCCTTGCACAGCAATGCTTCATGAAGACAAGATTATCCACCTACTTTCTTCCTTTTTTACACCTGTTTGCTGGGGGAACCAGCATCATTTTTGCCAATGATCCAGAGCTGGGAGGGGTGGCTGACAGGCAGGACACTGCGCTGCCATCCAGAGCCCTGGCCAGGCTGGAGAGCTGGGCAGGGGGAGACCAGATGGGATTCAACAACAGCAAGTGGAGAGTCTGGCCCCTGGGGAGGAACAACCACATGGATCAGGACAGGCTGGGGGTGAGCTGCTGGAGAGGAGCTCTGTGGAGAAGGAGCTGGGGGTGCTGGTGGGTGACAGGGTGGCCATGAGCCAGCAGTGTGCCCTGGGGCTGAGAGAGACAATGGGATCCTGGGGGCATCAGGAGGAGTGTGGGCAGCAGGTGACAGGAGGGGATCCTCCCCCTCTGCTCTGCCCTGCTCAGGCCCCAGCTGGAGTGTTGTGTCCAGTGCTGGGCTCCCTGTGATCAAACAGCCAGGGATCTCCTGGAGAGAGTCCAGAGGAGGCTGAGGAGATGCTGAAGGACCTGGAGCATCTCCCCTGGGAGGAAAGGCTGAGAGAGCTGGGGCTGTTCAGCCTGGAGAGAAGAAGACTGAGGGGGGACCTAATCAATGTCTATCAATATCTGAAGGATGGGGTGCAGGGGGAATTGGCCAGCCCCTTTTCAGTGTCTGTGGGGACAGGACAAGGGGCAATGGCTGCAAATTGGAGCACAGGGAGTTCCACACCAACATGGGGAGGAACTTTTCCCCAGTGAGGGTGAGGGAGCCCTGGGACAGGCTGCCCAGGGGGTGTGGAGTCTCCTTCTCTGGAGAGATTCCAGCCCCATCTGGACACCGACCTGTGCAGTATGAGCTGGGGAGCTGCTTTGGCAGGGGGGTTGGACCCCAGGAGCTCTCAAGGTCCCTTCCAACCCCTGGGATTCTGTGAGATTCTGTGATTTTCATCTCTGGAAGGTATAAAATGTGTGGTTCAGAAAAGTGGATTTTGTTACTTATTTGAGACCTCCAGCAAAGACCTTGTACAGTCAAGTAGGAAGTAAATAAAAGATCAGGACAAGCTGGTGTGTCAAACTGGGGACCTTACTTGAGGAGTAGCTGAATACCAACCCCACTTCTTCCACACATGGCCCTTAATGAGGTCCTAGACCATGATGGGCACCTCAGAAGAGGAATCCCTCCAGTCCAGCTCTCCTTTAGGGACTGATTTGGGAACATGATGGGAACATGAAGACTCTCACACTTGGCTCCTGGCTTTGTTCTGTGATGCTTTAACCTCTGTTTGCCTCCCTGAGAGCTGCCTCAAAGGCTTCACCATGAGCTGGAACTTGGTGCCCACCCGTGACGTTGTGTCTGGAAAATACTCACAGAGCCCAGTCAACTGCAATGATGAGTGTGATGTCATCAGTTGGCAGCCCAACAGAGGTCAGCACGATCACCATGGTAACCAGTCCAGACTGGGGGATCCCAGCAGCCCCTATGCTTGCTGCTGTTGCTGTGATGCTGCAATGAGAAGGGTGCTGCTCAGTTACTCTTTGTTGGGGTTTTGGTTTGGTTGGTTCTTTGCCCCACCTGGAGTGTTGTGTCCAGTGCTGGGCTCCCTGGGATCAAACAGCCAGGGATCTCCTGGAGAGAGTCCAGAGGAGGCTGAGGAGATGCTGAAGGGCCTGGAGCATCTCACCTGTGAGGAAAGGCTGAGAGAGCTGGGGCTGTTCAGCCTGGAGAGAAGAAGACTCAGGGGGGACCTTCTGAATGTCTCTCAATATCTGAAGGATGGGGTGCAGGGGGAATTGGCCAGCCCCTTCTCAGTGTCTGTGGGGACAGGACAAGGGGCAATGGCTGCAAGTTGGAGCACAGGGAGTTCCACACCAACATGGGGAGGAACTTTCCCCAGTGAGGGTGAGGGAGCCCTGGGACAGGCTGCCCAGGGGGTGTGGAGTCTCCTTCTCTGGAGAGATTCCAGCCCCATCTGGACACCGACCTGTGCAGTATGAGCTGGGGAGCCTGCTCTGGCAGGGGGGTTGGACCCCAGGAGCTCTCCAGGTCCCTTCCAACCCCTGGGATTTTATGAAAGAAAATAAAGCCAGCATGTTTGCATGGAAAGGAAGTTATTCTGTGTGGAAGGATTGGATCTGGCTTCCTCCACCTTCCTTTCTGTCCTGAAGCCCTGTCTGTGCATGGTGCAGCTGAGGGCTTCAAGGGGGTTCTCCTGGCTTTGTGCTTGGACACTGCTCTGCCTTCCAGCCCCTGTGTGGGCTCAACATCTGCAGCCTCATGTGCTCTGAGATAGACACAGCCTTTATTTCCCTCTTGTGGAATGGGGATATCCCATTCCTGAAGGGGAGTAAACTGGACCTGCACAAACCCTTTTGAGACCCTTCATCCACGCTGCTGGTGTTGACCTGCTCTAGCCACACTCTTCCTTCCCAGCCTGGGTTTTATCTGCAGGGAAGGTCCTTGTGTGGCAGATTGTGTGGGTGCAGAGCTGGTGGAGCTTTCCCTGCAGACAGTGTGGGGGGTCAGCACACACTGTGCCCTTCCCTGCTCTTCAGCTTCCCAGCAGACTTCCCTCTCTGCAGCAGCTAAACCTCTGCCAAAGGGGAAGAGTGAGAGAAGGGGAATAGAGAGAAAGAATTCCACTGCTGCAACGAAACATTTACCTTATTGTTATAATTTGTCCCAAATCCAAGTCGTATTCATTGACCTGGGCAATGAAGATAGCAGCCACTGCCTCGTAGAGCGCCGTGCCATCCATGTTGATGGTGGCACCCACGGGGAGCACGAAGCGCGCCACGCGGCGGTCGATGCCATTGTTCTCCAGGAGACACTTCAGGGTGATGGGCAAGGTGGCTGAGCTGCAGGAGAAGAAATGGTCATTAATTCATAGAATCACAGACTGGCATGGGTTGGAAGGGACCCCAAGGGTCACAGAGCTCCAACCCCCTGCCACAGGCAGGGACACCAACCTCAGGCCTGGAGCTACACAAGGTTGCCCAGGGCCCCAGCCAACCTGGCCTTGAACACCCCCAGACACGGGGCACCCACCCCCTCTCTGGGCAGCCTGTTCCAGCCCCTCACCACTCTCTCTGCACAGAACTTCCCCCTCAGATCCAATCTGACCCTCCCCTCCTCCAGCTTCACTCCATCCCCCTTGTCCTGCCAGTCTCTGCCCTTGAACAAGCTGATTCCCCTCCTGTTCCTCTGCTCCCTCCAGGCACTGGGGGGCTGCAATGAGGTCCCCCCACAGCCTTCTCTTCTCCAGGCTGAGCCAGCCCAGCTCCCTCAGCCTCTCTCCAGAGGGGAGCTGCTCCAGCCCTCTGAGCATCTCCGTGGCTCCTCTGACCCCTCTCCAACAGCCCCACATCTTCCTTGTGTTGGGCCCCAGCTCTGGACACAGGATCCAGCTGGGGCCTCCCCAGGGCAGAGCAGAGAGGGACAATCCCCTCCCTGTCCCTGCTGCCACCCCTCTGCTGATGGAGCCCAGGATCCCATCGCCCTTCCCAGCTGCCAGAGGCACCGCTGGAGCACGAGCTGTGCCCCTTCTCCCCTTGCTCGCCTGGCCCCACATACATCCACAGCACCCTCAACTCCACCAGATGCCTTCTCAGCACCACCAGCATGTTTTAACCACGTTCTCCTACCTGGAGGATGTAGCCAGGGCGATCAGCAAGGCTTGCAGTATCCCCTGGATGAAAGGAAAGGGGTTTTTCTTGGTGATAAGCAGGAAGAGCAGAGGTAAGAGGACGAGCCCGTGGATGGCCAGCCCTGACACTACTGTAATGGCATACAGTCCCAGCTTCTGTCCTATTACTGATGGATCCTCCATCTCCAGGATCTTCCCAGCAATGAGGAATACAATGCCAAAGGGGAAGTACCTGCAGAGAGGAAGCATAAAGGATTATTTATGGGGTGCAGGAGTCGGTGCAGCGCTGACAGCACAGTGACGGGCACAGCGTGGTACAGCCACACAGAGATTCACCCAGCGCTCCCAACAGGCACTTGGAGACACAACCCCAAGTGTCAGCAGGTAAGAAAATACCAGAATCAATCCAAACTCTGCTTACCACACTGCCATGGAGACGATTTTCATGACTGCTTCGTTCAGGCACTGGCACACGTTGACCAGCGGCATCCCTCGCTCGCCCATCTTGCCCAGGAGAAGCCCTGCAACCAAGCACACCAGGGGAGCACCAGGGGGTGACCTGCCAAGTGTCTTGAGGCTGTGGTGGTCACAGAGTTGGGTTTCTCAAACTAAACCCCTCCCCACCAAACCCCAACCCAGGCTTTGGACTCTTCCTTGTGGTGCTAACCGGTGTGCTCGGCACAGCTCAGTGCTGGAGAGTCACTTCCAGAGCTGGGCACAGGCTCTCTGGCTGGTTGGGAAAACAACTATTTAGCTCTGGAAACTAAAATTGGTATTTTTCCAGGTGGGGGTGTATTGAGCTGAGGATGTGATGGTATGCTGCATCCCTGCCCTTGCTGTGCTGTGAGGAGGAGCTGTGTGCCACGTCTGTCGCTTGGATGAGCTTCAGACATGCCCAGGCTGCTGGTTGCAGGAGGGTGGTGACAGGTCTCCTCATGGGACAGGCTGTGCTGGCTGCCAGCCTGCTATCTCACACAGATGGCTATGTCAGTGCCTCACAGCATTGCCTCACAGTGCCTCAGCAGTGCCAGGTGAGCCCCCCTCCATGCCCAGGCAGCAAGCCCCACCACACTGCACCAAGGACAAGAACCTCATGGGGTCACATGGAGCAGTGGCAGGTCCCTGTTGACTGACCATGAGCCAGCAGTGTGGCTGAGTGGCCAGGAAAGCCAATGGCATCCTGGCTTGTGTCAGGGATAGTGTGGCCAGTAGGGCTGGGGAGGGGATTGTGCCCCTGGGCTGGGCACTGGGGAGGCTGCAGCTCGAGTGCTGGGTCCAGTTCTGGGCTCCTCAGCATCAGAAGGACACTGAGGTCCTGGAGTGAGTCCAGAGAAGGGCAACCAGGCTGGGGAAGGGGCTGGAGGGCAAATCCTCTGAGGAGCAGCTGAGGGAGCTGGGGGTGTTGAGCCTGGAGAAGAGGAGGCTGAGGGGAGCCCTTCTCCCCACCTCCCCTGCCCTGCCAGGAGGGTGCAGAGAGGTGGGTGCTGGTCTCTTCAGCCAGGGGACAGGAGATGGGCCAAGGGGCAATGGGCTCAAGCTGCCCCAGGGCAGGGGCAGAGCAGATGGGAGGGGAAAGTTCTTCCCTGGCAGAGTTGTGGGGCTGTGGCTGCCCAGGGAGGGGCTGAGTCCCCTTCCCTGGGGGTGTTGAACAGAGGGGAGATGAGGTGCTCAGGGATCTGGTTTAGCTCAGGATGGGAATGGTTGGACTGGATGATCTTAAAGGTCTTTTCCAACCCTGTGACTCTGTGACACAGGCTGTACTGTGGTGGTGACAACACGTGACTGTCCAGCAATACATCAGGCAGGACCTGCCTGAGTTGCTCAGATCCAGGCATTAATCCTCCTGCCTTAATTCTGGATTTTCTGGTGATGCTGCTGTATTAACCTGATCCAATCTGATCTGCTGTTGAGGGAACACCAGAGCAAAACCACACAGGAATGTTTGAAGGGGTTGTGGTGTTTCCTGATGTGCCAGCACAAAATTGGCCAGTGCTGAGTCCTGCTGCCTGCACTGGTGAGGAGGTTTCCCTAGTACCCACTGAGCTAAAGAAAAGAGTCTTTGAATATTTGCCCATCTGGTTCCCAGCCCAGGTCCTTTCTGTGAGGTCCCATTAGCTGAAACCTCCTCCTGAAGCCCTGTACCAGCATCTGCTTTAGCTTGGAAAAGAAGAATATAGTCAGGATCTTGTTTTAACCCTCTCATCCCTCTTCATTCTTCAGGGCTGAGGACTCCTGAAGACCCTTGGTAGGTAGGTGGATCTCTTGACTTGCTCAGCAGAGAGGTGAGATAGGGTCACCTCTCCCAGGACTTTCAGAAATGAGATGAGCTTTTGGCATCTTTAAATCTCAACTCTGGATATCTGTCCAGTACTTGATGGCCATAAAAGCTGGTTGGAAAGAAACCCATTTCTCTTCAGGTCCTACAGACAGGTGGTGGGGAAGGGGTCACCCTAGCAGATGGACAGCTTACTTCAGGTAACTTTAAGCCTCTGCCCTTTTCTGGATTTCAGAAGCAGTGGAGAGGACTGGAGATGCTTGGTGTTGGTTATGCTGGAGGGTCCTTCTTATGAAGCCCCCTGAAGTGAACTGTATCTTCTGTGAAGGCCACCTTGAAGCATCTGTTGGAACCCTTCACATCAGCAGCATTCCCACTCCTCCAGCAGGCAGCAGGAGAAGGCTGGGTCAGGCTTAGAGCCTGGCACAACTGTATGGAGACTTGGCCTGGGGCTTTCTGAGGAAGGTAAGAGAGCCTCCTGCAGTGCACAGCTTGCCACCCTGTGGTAGCTGTGTGGGGTTATCCTCCACTGCAGAGACACTGGGTGGCCAACAGGCACTGCATGGACACCATCAGTCCCACAAAGTCTCTCCTGTTGGCATTGGACACAAATACCTTTTGCTGGGATCTCCACCAGCTTCCACCTGGCTTCCCCCCCCTCCCCTTGCTTCAAGGAGGAGCTGGCCCCTGTTTCCCACAGCAGAGATGTGTAGCCTGGCTTTCCCTGCCCCCTTCCCATTTCCTGCCTGTTCCTTCAACCTCTTCTCTCAGGTGAAGCTTCCCATGGGGGTCCAATGCCCTTTCCAAGCTGCCCATGGCTGGTGCTGCTCTCACCCACCCTGAACACACACGGGGTGGGTTGGCTGGGTGGCCAGGGCCTGCTCGGGTGCCCTCTCATTGCATCCACCTGTGGTGTCTAGCAGGGAGCAACACTCAATTCGATATGAATTTTAGGTGAAGCCAGGAAGCCATTTTATGAGGTGAAATCACCCAGATTCTAGACCTTTCTTACTGCAAACGTGGCAAGCTAAACAACTGCTCATTGGTTACACACACTGTTCACACTGTATTGATTGGTTAGTAATGATAACGAGCTCTGATAAACCTATCTTATAGCTAAACATCCTTCGTTTACCTTTAATGCCTCAAAGTATCCACACACCTGCTGTTTGACCCTCTTGTTATGGCTGGTTCCTGACATGTTCTGTTACTCCCAAATCCCTTCCCATCACTGCTGCTTGGTTTAGGGCAGCCTGTACCCCTATCAGCAAGGCTGCTGTGTTTGGAGAATGGGATTATTAGGATCCTCTCAGCATGAGGAACTTTTCCTGTCTCATGGGAACAGAAGAATATTGTCAGGGCCTACATCTTGGGAGGAGAGAGCTAGGCCGCACGCAGGCCTGCTGTCTGCCCGGACATCCACCCTCAGTGCTGATCCTCACTCCCACACAGGCAGGCTGGGGCCCTGGTAATCTCAGAAGGGAAAAGCAGCTTCTCCTGGCTGGCTTGGCTGGAGGAGAGCACGTGTCCTGGGAGCAGGAGCTTGCTGTGTTCTCTGAGTGCCCACGGGCTGCAGGTGGTGTGGGTCCTGGGGCAGGGCTCTCAGAGACTTTTGTTGTCTCTAAGGCGCTTTGTCTCTGCCTGGTCCTGCTGTGACCATCTCCAGACACTCACCATAATGCAGCCCTCCAACCTGGCTGCTGCCCCCTGGCTCTGGTGCTGGTCCAGTGTGCTCCATCTAGCGCTGTGTTGGATGCTCTGCCTCCCCCTCAAATCCTCTAATTGGCTTTTTGGTTCCTTACACACTAAGTTCAAGCTCTTTGCCCTCACCTCTTAATCTACAAGTAATCCTGCCCCAAGCTCATCTCCTTGCCTCCTACTCTTTCCCCTCCTGCTTCATCCCCTGTCCCCTTCCTCACTCAGCCCTGCGCCCTGAGTCCTCCTCCTATCATAGAATCATAGAATCCCAGACTGGGCTGGGTTGGAAGGGACCCCAAGGGTCACAGAGCTCCAACCCCCTGCCACAGGCAGGGACACCAACCTCAGGCCTGGAGCTACACAAGGGTATGCTGTGGGTCAGCTCCAAGCTCCTTCTTCCTGTGCCTGTCTCCTGCCAGCCTTCTTCCTCCCAATCCCTTGCACAATCTCTCCACTCAACCTCTGCTCTTCCCTCCTTCCTGAAGTTGCCACCAGCACCTCCTCCACGCAGGGTGGCAAGCTGTGCACTGCAGGAGGCTCTCTTCCCTTCCTCAGAAAGCCCCAGGCCCAGTCTCCATACATTTGTGCCAGGCTCTAAGCCTGACCCAGCCTTCTCCTGCTGCCTGCTGGAGGAGTGGGAATGCTGCTGATGTGAAAGGTTCCAACAGATGCTTCAAGGTGGCCTTCACAGAAGATACAGCTCACTTCAGGGGGCTTCATAAGAAGGACCCTCCAGTGTAACAGTATGAAAGCCCTCAGCACCCATCCTTGGGCTGTGAAGGCTCATATCCAGAGACAGAACAGTTACCTCAGTGCCTAGGACCTCTTTTGAGCTCCATTATGGATGGTCCTAATGGAGGTGTTGGTACAACCTCCATCCTGTGCCCAGTTCCTCAGGGACTTGAGCAGTTAGACCTAAACCAACCTCACCCCTCTGAGCATCCCTACCTCAAGCCACAGCTCAGCAGTCACCACCCTGGGTAGCACCCACCACCAAACAGCCTTGTGTGCTGGAGTGTGGTGAGGAGCCCCCTTCTCTGCTGAGCAGGTACCCACCACCAAACAGCCTTGTGCACTGGCCTGTGGTGGGGTGAGGAGCCCCCTTGTCTACTGAGCAGGGACCCACCACCAAACAGCCTTGTGTGCTGGGCTGGGGTGGGGTGAGGAGCCCTGTTCTCTGCTGAGCAGGTACCCACCACCAAACAGCCTTGTGTGCTGGGCTGGGGCATGGTGAGGAGCCCTGTTCTCTGCTGAGCAGGTACCTATGGTTGCTGAGAAGATAACGATTCCCAAGACGTTCATCTCGTTGCTGGTGCCAGGCAGGGTCCTGTAGCTCATCTCAGGAGATGGGGTCAGCTCCAGGAACAGGGGCCGGTGGATCGCAGGGTTTTCATCATCAGGGGCAAAGTAAATGAAGCTCAGAGATTTCCCTGGCATCTTTGGAAAGCCAGGAGACTTCACCACTGGGACCAGGACAGTTCGATACTGGAACAGAAGGAAAGCAGTGGGGTTAGTGTCCTGGTGGCAGTGGCACCCATCCTGCTCTCCACACTGGGCCAGGTGGTTCTGGAGGGTCAGAGTTTGGTTTTTGGGCAGTAAAAGGCTGGTGAAGGGAAGAGGAGCAAGAAATAAACAAGGGGGAACTGTGGTGGTTCTCTGCAGACCTCAGCTCAGCCAGCTTCAAGCAAGGGTGCACTTCCCCAGGCAGACACTCCTGAGTCAGGTCCCTGCAGGATGCTGGTGCAGAACTGGGACAGTGCTGTGCTCCCAGTGGAGAGGCTCCTTCACCTCCATCCCTCTCCTTCTGGGGGCTGCTTTCCCCTCTCCCCTCCACCCTCTTTGACCTCTCCCCTTGGTCCAGCCCAGCCTTTCCTTCAATCCTCCCCATGCCCACTGCCCACCCACCCCTCTCCTTTGCTCCCCACCCCCCAGGCCTGAGAATCCACCACACAAGAGCAGGGTCCAAGGGAAGGAAGATACATGTTGCTTTTGCACCAGAGCCCTCCCTGTGAGTCCCTGTCGCCAGCAGCACCCTCCTACCTTTAGGTGCCCACCCTGGGGTGAGCAGAGAGCTGGCAGGGTGGGGTGGTGGGGGAGAGGAGAGGGAAGGCGTGGGGAGAGCTGAGCTGAGCACCATCCCACCCCCCATGGCAGCGGGGTCAGGTGAACTCACCTGCTGGAATGAAGCTTCAATGAGGTTGGAAGGAAACATATTCCTGTAAGAGAGCAACAGCACAGGGGTTACAGCACGTGGGGGGAGCAGGGAGAGGCCTGGGCAGCAGCTCTGGCAGGCACGAGGCCAGGCCAGGGCCCAGCACAGCCAACACCAGCTTGGTGCCCTCTGAGCAAGCTGGGGGTGAGGGTGCAGCTCCTGGGCTCCATCAGCAGAGGGGTGGCAGCAGGGACAGGGAGGGGATTGTCCCTCTCTGCTCTGCCCTCCCCCAGCTGGATCCTGTGTCCAGAGCTGGGGCCCAACACAAGGAAGATGTGGGGCTGTTGGAGAGGGGTCAGAGGAGCCACGGAGATGCTCAGAGGGCTGGAGCAGCTCCCCTCTGGAGAGAGGCTGAGGGAGCTGGGCTGGCTCAGCCTGGAGAAGAGAAGGCTGTGGGGGGACCTCATTGCAGCCTGCCAGTGCCTGGAGGGAGCAGAGGAACAGGAGGGGAATCAGCTTGTTCAAGGGCAGAGACTGGCAGGACAAGGGGGATGGAGTGAAGCTGGAGGAGGGGAGGGTCAGATTGGATCTGAGGGGGAAGTTCTGTGCAGAGAGAGTGGTGAGGGGCTGGAACAGGCTGCCCAGAGAGGGGGTGGGTGCCCCGTGTCTGGGGGTGTTCCAGGCCAGGTTGGCTGGGGCCCTGGGCAACCTTGTGTAGCTCCAGGCCTGAGGTTGGTGTCCCTGCCTGTGGCAGGGGGGTTGGAGCTCTGTGACCCTTGGAGTCCCTTCCAACCCAGACCAGTCTGTGATTCTATGGGCTCAGAGGTGAAGGAAACAGGACTGTGAACCACATGTAAACCAGCCACCTAGAAAGCCCCAGGCTGGGACAGACAGACACCATCCCCAGCCCCCTGCTCAGAGCAGTGCAGCCTCCAAGCTGGGTGCTCAAAGCCTTCTCCAGTCAATCCAACATCTCCAGAAATGGAGACCCTCCCCCAGCCCCTGGGGCTGTGCTGCTCCCAGTTAACTCTCCCCCACTGCTTTAGCCCAGCCCTGGGGCAGCTGGGTGGCTACAGGGACATGTGTGGGGAGAAACCAACCCCCCCATGGCTGAGCTCTGAAGTCCTGCTCAGCATGGCCAATGGTTCCCTTGGTTCCCTTAAACATCTCAGTGTCTCCTGGGCAGTTGATGCCTCATGGAAACATCTTATCTGGGAAACACCATCAGGAATTGGGCTCCTCCTGAAACCCTGTGACCTACCTGATTAAATCCAGTAATGCATCAGCAGAGCTCAGCACCACTTTCCCCACAGAGTAGTCATCCTTCTGGGCAGCTGCACCTGGGTGGATGCTGACCACCAGGATGATCCCAATGGTCACTGCCAGGAAGGTTGTCCAAAGGTAATAGGTGATGGTGATCACCCCCATCTTCCCACAGGCCTTGGAGTCCATGGTGGCCAACCCAGACATGAGGCTGCAGCATAAAAGATTGTACTCAGGACAAGATGCATTTGATGGGCAACATCTCCAAGGTGGGAGAAGTTTCCATAGATTTTTTTTTTTAAGAAATGCTTAAGGGCATCACTGATGCCTTCAGGATCCCATTGCCCTACAGAGAGAGGCTGAGGGAGCTGGGCTGGGTCAGCCTGGAGAAGAGAAGGCTGTGGGGGGACCTCATTGCAGCCTGCCAGTGCCTGGAGGGAGCAGAGGAACAGGAGGGGAATCAGCTTGTTCAAGGGCAGAGACTGGCAGGACAAGGGGGATGGAGTGAAGCTGGAGGAGGGGAGGGTGAGATTGGATCTTAGGGGGAAGTTCTGTGCAGAGAGAGTGGTGAGGGGCTGGAACAGGCTGCCCAGAGAGGGGGTGGGTGCCCCGTGTCTGGGGGTGTTCCAGGCCAGGTTGGCTGGGGCCCTGGGCAACCTTGTGTAGCTCCAGGCCTGAGGTTGGTGTCCCTGCCTGTGGCAGGGGGTTGGAGCTCTGTGACCCTTGGGGTCCCTCCCAACCCAAACCAGTCTGTGATTCTATGATAGCCAGGCTCATGGAAACCCCATGTGAGCTGCAAAGGGCAGGAGACACCTCTCTGAGTCCTTTTTCCAAGTCTGGCCATATTTTAGGGTTTCTGAGGTGAACAGGAGGGTATTCTGGTGGTGAATAACTTGCACTGCTTGTTTTGTGTGTGATACCTTCAACCTCTGATGCCCTGTGCTGCTGCTGCTGCTGCTGCTGTGTGTCTCTGTGGATGGTGAAGGGTTTAGAAGATGCTGGTGGGGGTGGATCCCACTCCCCAAGGAGAGAGCTGCTGGTTCAGGCTTCATGCACACAGAAGCTTTCCTAAGAAGTTGTCCATAAGCTACTTTTAAACAAAACTGGGCTAAAAATAGAGCTGGTGTCACAGGCTGCACCCACAGGGAGAGCTGGGCAGTGGTGGTACCACCACAGGAGGCAAATGGGAGCATCTGGTGGCTGCCCCATGTGCACACAGACCCACTCTGGGCCCTGGCAAAACTTGCTGGGGGTGCTCAGCAGCATCCCCATGACCCCTGGGCAGGGTATGATGGAGACAGAGACTGTGGTGGTGAATGCCACCCTTGGGTCACACATAGGAGGGGTGGTTAAGGTGGTGCCCAGCCCACAGCTTCCCTCTGGCAGCCAAGTGTCCAGGAGGAGGGGAGACCCTGGGAAGCTCAACAGGGGCCACAGAAGCAACGTGTGGGTGGGTGACACTTTCCATTGTGAGGCTTGGGGAGTTCCAGAGCTGAGCCCCAACCTGGACAAATCCATCCCTGGAGTGTACCCCTCTCCTCTGAGATGATGCACTGGGGGAAGATGCCACTTCACCACCATTCAGTAACAAAATTCCATGTGCAGAAGAGACCCTGGGACCCCCATGCTGACCCCACACCCACAGGCAGGAGGGTGGCTGGCTGAGAGAGCAAAGGAAACCCCCTGGCAGTGCACCAGGGGAGCAGGATGAGGTGCTGGAGGGGTGCAGCAAGAAGTATGGCCAGGATAGAGACCACTGTGCTCCCCAAAACAACCCAAAGCAAAGGGCACAGCAAGCAAACACTGGCCAAAGCAACAGAGCCTTAGGGAGCTGGTTTAGCTTAGGATGGGAATGGTTGGGCTTGATGAGCTTAAAGGTCTGGGATCTGGGGATTCTGGGATTCTGGCACGTCATCAAGGGGAAAAAACTAATTAGGTGTTTCTAGAACATGCCAGCAAGTGCCTGGACTCTGTAAGCCCTTGTCAGGAGATTGCTCAAGCTTGGGGGGGGCTCCATCAGCTGCTTCTTGTTTTGAGGTCTGGGGGGCTGGTGGGATTTGCAGCCATGGACACAGCGCTGTGGGATGCTTGCAGCTGCTACCTGCAGGTTCTCAGAACCCTCTGAAGAAGGAAAGCTGCTTTGGGCTTAAGCAGCTGCCCATCACCAACCACCACAGACACTCCTGGCATTGTCAGCTGCCTGGGACCAAAAAGAAGGGAACCCTCCCAGCCAGTGCAGGGGCTGGCCTGGGTGCAGGGGTCTACCAAATCCTGGGGAGGGTTTGTTCCAGGCTTTTCCTGGGAGATCATAGAATCATAGACTGGCATGGGTTGGAAGGGACCCCAAGGGTCACAGAGCTCCAACCCAGACCAGTCTATGATTCTAGGATCTCCCAGGAAAAGCCTGGAACAAACCCTCAGGACACCAACCTCAGGCCTGGAGCTACACAAGGTTGCCCAGGGCCCCATCCAACCTGGCCTTGAAGATCACAGGGTTTGATGGATACCAAGCCAGGGGATGCTGTTTGGTTGCTTGCTGGCTGCTTGGGTTCAGGGTTATTCTCCCCCCAGGCAGTTTTGGGGCAACCTGCTCAATGTGACGGAGAAGCAGAAGCTGATGTCTTACCTGGAGGTGATCAAGGGCAGGATCAGCATCTTCAGCATCCTCATGAGGAGCTCTCCAGGAAAGGAAAAATACTGCTTCTCCTGCACATAGAGCAGAACTGCTGTGTGAGCTGAGAGCTGACAGGTGGACACTCATCACAGGTTAAGGGCTCAAGCCTCATAAATTCATCTTTTTCCCAACCAGACCCAGCTCTGAGCCTGGTTCTGAGGCAGAAGCTGCTCCTCCTGGCACCCAGACACAGTGTTCCTCTGGCTGTTCCTTGCCAGGAGCTGAGTCAGGGATGGAAAATACCCAAATGGGGAACTCATCTGTGAACTAGAGAGGGGGGAGTGGGGCTGGTCCCCTGCCAAAAACATCCTTGGGTCTATTACCCTGTAGGGAATGGTCCCCAGACCTCCACTGCTGGCTCCTCCCCAGCACCATGACGTGGGTTACTGGGGAGAAGAGGCTGGACTGTGAGTTCCCTGAAGCTGTTGGGTGCAGCCTGGAGCCAGCAGCAAAAGGCAGAGAGACCTTGTGGCTGCAGATGGCAAAGCTGAGCTCAGGGGCAGCCCACGTGTCCAGCCCATCTGTGGGGCGACCTCACAGGGCAGCAAGGGAGGTTGGCACCCCGTGGCATGCATCCACACACACATCCCTCACATGGGCATGGGAGAAGGCTGCCTGGAGAGAGAATCCCAAAGCCCAGACCCCATAGCCATCACCAGCAGCCACCTGGCCAGCATCCTCCCCTCCCCCACCCCAGCCATCCCTTCATCCATCCAGTCCTTCACCCACCCATCATCCCTCAATGCATCTCTCCATCCACCAACCTTCTGACTGCAGAGGTCACAGAATCACAGAATCACAGAATCACAGAGCTGTAGGGGTTGGAAGGGACCCCCAGAGCTCCTGGGGTCCAACCCCCTGCCAAAGCAGCTCCCCAGCTCTGGCCAATTCCCCCTGCACCCCATCCTTAAGATATTGATAAACATTGATTAGGTCCCCCCTGAGTCTTCTTCTCTCCAGGCTGAACAGCCCCAGCTCTCTCAGCCTTTCCTCCCAGGGGAGATGCTCCAGGCCCTTCAGCATCTCCTCAGCCTCCTCTGGACTCTCTCCAGGAGATCCCTGGCTGTTTGATCCCAGGGAGCCCAGCACTGGACACAACACTCCAGCTGGGGCCTGAGCAGGGCAGAGCAGAGGGGGAGGATCCCCTCCTTCGAGGTTGGGGAGGTCCCTCTGTACCTCCATCAATCCAGGCATTCACCTCCCCTCCTCCCTCCCTGCCCACCAGTCCTTCACTATGCCCCTCTGTGTGGAACAGGTCTGAGGTGACCCCCAAGCCAAGCAGCTCTCCTGGTTACACCAGAGTGACTGACACCCCCAGGCTCTGAGGGATGCTACAGCAACCTGTTCAGTGGGCACTGCAGTCCCTGTACCCTCCCAGTGGAGTGGGACATCACGGGCCCAGCAAGGAGTAACAGGAGATCTGAACCAGCAGCTCTTCTGCCAGGGGGCTGCTCAGCCTTGTGGCACCAGTTGCTTCTCCAGCCCCTCATGTGCTGCACAGCTTTTGGGACACCAGTCTCTGAGGAGGAGATGTGGCTGCTGGGGAGCACGTGCAGGGCTCTGGCAGGGCAGGATGGGCTCTCACAGGCATGTGTACAGGGCAGGAGGGAGATTACACCCAGCTTCAGTTAAGTAAAATGCTCATCCTGCTGTGGGTGGTGATGCCAAAGGGTGTAATTGAAGTGACAAGACTCTGCTAAAGCCCAGTGGGTGACATGGGGCTGTTCCAGCTCCAGCTGCTCACAGCAGCATCCTCCCTCCTGGGCTCAGCCCAAGGTCAGGGCTGAGCATGGAGACGTTTACCAGCACGATGCTCCTGGCAGGCACCAAGGGAATGCACCACCTCCATCTGTGACTCCCAGGGGCCTCAGAGGAAGGGGACCCCTGGCAGCCCCCCCGGCTCCCCATCAATCCTGTTTCTATTGTCCCAGAGAGTGGGATGGTGTTTGGGTTGAGCATCGGTACAGCCGCGGTGAGAGGCAGGAGGAGCTCAGCCCTCAGCCCCCAGCACTGCTGGTTTGGTGGTGGGGGGGGGGAGCCTGTTACTGAGCATCAAGCATCTGTTCCTCCATCCCCATCCCACCTGGAGCCTCCTGCAGTCCCATGGGGTGGGCCTAGAGCCCCCACCCCCCACCCCCACCCAGCAGAGGCAGCAGGTTTGTCCTGCAGCTTTGCTGTTTGTTGGCAGCTTTGTGATCAAAGAAACCAAGCAGAGCCATGGGGGGGGGGACGGGGACACTCACCTGTCCCAAGAGCTGGTTCTCTTGGGCAGGAGCTTTTGCTTTTGGGGCCCTTGATGGTGATGCCACCCTGACCACCCTGTCCCCCCTCCCTCAGTCCCCTCCCAGTCCCAGCCAGCCTTACCAGCTCGGTCAGCTCCAGTGCCCGCAGCAGGAACCCCAGGAGGCATCCGGTGGCAACTGACAGCATGGACAGGGTCAGGAGGCCATTCTTACACCAGAAAGCTCGTCCCCACTTCCACACCCTCAGGAAGGAGCTGGACAGGGAGTTGAGCAGAGCTCTCCTGACCTGCTCCCACATGGTGATGCCCCTCAGAGCAGCTCCCAGCCCCACTCATTGCCCTGGGCACCACCACCAAACCCCTGTCCTTGCTGGAGCCCAGCACACCCACTGCTAATCCCCAGGAGACCAAAAAGCTTCAGGGCTATTTGGAGCCATTCCCATAATGGAAAGTGACGTCTTCAACTGGTTAATCTGGGTTTGGCATCCAGCCTTGCCAGTGCTGAGCCCTCCCAGTTTAACCCTCTGCCCCCCCTCCTGAGGAGTGGGGCTTCGTTCTGCAGCAATCCGGCCCCAGAGCTCCCATCCCACTTCCCCATCCCAAAGGATCTGGGTCCTGCTGCTGCCCCATGGCTGTAGGGGCTTGGTGAAGGCAAAGCTTGCACAGGAAGGCTGTTTCCTGGTGCTTCCTGGGTTCTCCACAGCCTGATGCTGAATGTATCCACAGGAACATCAGACCTGCCCCCCCACCCCCCACCCCAGCTCTTCAGGGAAGTTGCCCCCAGGCTGCAGCTGGGAAATCTGGTCAATAATCATTGCTGCCTGTGATATTTTAGAGTATTTCTATGTCCAGTTTGAGTCTGGCTCAGGCCAGGAGTCTCACTGGGGCAGGAGAGTGGTGCAGAAAGCAGCTGAAGGATGGGGTGGGGGTTTTAGGGGTACAGCACCACTCCCAGGCTGAGGATGCTCTGGGAACTGGGAAACAAACTGGCCCAAACTTTAACACTTTGACCCCTTCAACCCACAGATAAGACTACAAACCCTTCTCAACCCATTGCTGTATTTTACAGAGACAGAACAAAGCCCCAGGGAAGGGTTCACGTGAGGATGTCTTTGAACCCCCTGCCCCTGGGGACAGGATGCTTGGAGCCCTGCAGTGAGCTCAACAGCCTCACTGGTGTTTCAGCAGGGACACAGTGGCTTTTGCAGGTCACCACAGAGGAAGCAGAACTCCTTCCAAAGCAGGAGCAGGGCATGGAGAGCTTTTCATGTCTCAGAACCTGGGCAGGTCTCTGTGCTGTGCCTTCAGCTTTGGCGTGGGTCACTCAACCTGCAGGCAGAATTAGACAAAATCCTTCCTCATCCACACAGCTACAATGAGCTTGTCTGGGCAGGGAGAGACCAGATGGGGTTCAGCAACAGCAAGTGGAGAGTCTGGCCCCTGGGGAGGAACAACTGCTGGAATCAGGACAGGCTGGGGGGGAGCTGCTGGAGAGGAGCTCTGTGGAGAAGGAGCTGGGGGTGCTGGTGGGTGACAGGGTGGCCATGAGCCAGCAGTGTGCCCTGGGGCTGAGAGAGCCAATGGGATCCTGGGGGCATCAGGAGGAGTGTGGGCAGCAGGTCACAGGAGGGGATCCTCCCCCTCTGCTCTGCCCTGCTCAGGCCCCACCTGGAGTGTTGTGTCCAGTGCTGGGCTCCCTGGGATCAAACAGCCAGGGATCTCCTGGAGAGAGTCCAGAGCAGGCTGAGGAGATGCTGAAGGGCCTGGAGCATCTCCCCTGGGAGGAAAGGCTGAGAGAGCTGGGGCTGTTCAGCCTGGAGAGAAGAAGACTCAGGGAGGACCTAATCAATGGTTATCAATATCTGAAGGATGGGGTGCAGGGGGAATTGGCCAGCCCCTTCTCAGTGTCTGTGGGGACAGGACAAGGGGCAATGGCTGCAAATTGGAGCACAGGGAGTTCCACACCAACATGGGGAGGAACTTTTCCCCAGTGAGGGTGAGGGAGCCCTGGGACAGGCTGCCCAGGGGGTGTGGAGTCTCCTTCTCTGGAGAGATTCCAGCCCCATCTGGACACCGACCTGTGCAGTATGAGCTGGGGAGCTGCTTTGGCAGGGGGTTGGACCCCAGGAGCTCTCCAGGTCCCTTCCAACCCCTACAGCTCTGTGATTCTGTGATTTATTCAGCTCCATCTGTGAGTTGGGGGGTGGAGTTTGCATGCCAGGTGTCAGCAGCTGCTTGGGAAAGGGCATCCAGAGGTGTCTGGGGCATCAGGGACATCTCAAAGGAGATGGAAGGGCCCCTGGGGCTGGCAGCAAGCTGAGATGGGAAAGCCTGTGGGGAAGTCCCAAATAATTGGGAACAGGGGAACATGGGGACCTGTGGGGAGCTAGAAGCAAGGAAGGGATGTCCAAGAGAGAGGGGGAGGAAGCAGAGAGGGAGGGGAGGGAGGGCAGGTGGGGAAGTGGCAAGGGGCAGAGGGGCAGTGCTAGAATGGGGATCACTGCTGTGTGCCCATGGCAGGAGCAGCACCCAGTGTGAGGCAAAGGGGCTCAGCAGTGGCTCCCCCTGCACCTACCCTAAATCTCAACATCATCGTAGATGTCAGTGTCCCTGCAAGGAAAGAGACAGGGTGATGTGAGCAGCCTGGTGTCCCATGTCCCCACAGCCTCCCAATGCCAAGGCCAGCTCCAGGTGCTGTGTCTGCCCCATCTCCCCTAACACATCTGCAGGCTCTGGTGTCCTCCACACAGCCCCATTCAGCTCCTCCCAGCCTTGTGCTCTCCCTGCAAAGTCCTCCAGCATGGGGTGAGGGTGGCTCTGGTCCCTCTCACATCACACAGGGATGGTGGCCCTGTCCCAGGCTGCCATAAGCTGGAGCCCTGGCAGCATCTGAGCAGGGTCTGGGCAGGTCCCACGTGAGGAACCACAGCTTGGGGAGGGCTCCCAGCACTCCAGGAAGTTGCTCCCAGTGCCAGAATCTCTCCTGACACCAGAAATGGCAGAGCCCACCCCCAGAGTAACTATCTCATAGACTGATAGAATGGCATGGGTGGGAAGGGACCCCAAGGGTCACAGAGCTCCAACCCCCTGCCACAGGCAGGGACACCAACCTCAGGCCTGGAGCTACACAAGGTGTAGATCTGGTGTATGTCACAGCCTGGGTTTGATGGTTTTGAGCTGGCACTCAGTGGCCAGGACTGGTTTGGTGCTGGGCAATTGCTACAGCTCATGGGGTGGGGAGGAAGAGGCTGGGGAAAGGGTACTCACAGGTGTAGCATCACAGCCCGGGGCACGTAGCCATCTGCAACAGGGAAAAGAGAACATGTCAGGTTGTGCCAGGAGCCAGGGCCGGAGCAGGGTCTCACCCAGCACCTGCTCCTGCCAAGGACAGCCAGGGTTTAGTGCTTCTTTTTATGCATAGACATTTATATATATTTATTTATATATATCTATTTATATGTATAAAGCACTTATCATGGTACTGATAAACATCCTTCGGATCCACTCTGACATCTCACATCCCCTGGGAGGGCTGGGGCAAGGAGGAGCCTGGCTCTGGGAAGCTGAGCTGGCCCCGTGGGGGTAACGTGCTTGGGGCAGTGTGGGGGATGAGCTGGCAGGGAAGAGCCTGATCCCTGGATTTTGGGAGCTCCTGCTAAATGTTTGGCATGTTTTGAATTGGATGTGGGTCCAGCTGAGAAAAATCCCAAGGGAAGTATGAGGAGGATTCTCTGGCAAGGGGAAGCCCTGAGCCCCAGGGTGAAAGGTCTTGATTGTGGGATCCATGGGGAGGTTTCAGGCCAGCTATATCTTTCAGTCCTGGCTCCTTTGGTTTGGGAGCTATTGCTGGGTGTTTAGCATGGAGTTTAGCTGCTCCCAGAGCAGCCTGTGGTGCAAACACAGCTTGTGGAGCCTGTGCCACTGGCAAAGGCTGATGTGCTGGGCTGGTGGCTGCGGTGGCTTCAGCAGAGGGACACGAGCCCAGGTGGCAGCAGAGATGTTGGTGCTGAGGAGAAGCAGAACATTTGTGCAAAGAGAAGTGGGAACACTGGGCCAGAGGAATCCCAGACACAGATCCAGGCTGGGAGAAGAGCTCCTGGGGAACAGCCCTGTGAGAAGGACCTGGGGATTCTGGGGGGTGAGAAACTCCCCCTGAGCAGCAGTGGCTCTGGCAGCTGGGAAGGTGATGGGATCCTGGGCTCCATCAGCAGAGGGGTGGCAGCAGGGACAGGGAGGGGATTGTCCCTCTCTGCTCTGCCCTCCCCCAGCTGGATCCTGTGTCCAGAGCTGGGGCCCAACACAAGGAAGATGTGGGGCTGTTGGAGAGGGGTCAGAGGAGCCACGGAGATGCTCAGAGGGCTGGAGCAGCTCCCCTCTGGAGAGAGGCTGAGGGAGCTGGGCTGGCTCAGCCTGGAGAAGAGAAGGCTGTGGGGGGACCTCATTGCAGCCTGCCAGTGCCTGGAGGGAGCAGAGGAACAGGAGGGGAATCAGCTTGTTCAAGGGCAGAGACTGGCAGGACAAGGGGGATGGAGTGAAGCTGGAGGAGGGGAGGGTGAGATTGGATCTTAGGGGGAAGTTCTTTGCAGAGAGAGTGGTGAGGGGCTGGACCAGGCTGCCCAGAGAGGGGGTGGGTGCCCCGTGTCTGGGGGTGTTCCAGGCCAGGTTGGCTGGGGCCCTGGGCAACCTTGTGTAGCTCCAGGCCTGAGGTTGGTGTCCCTGCCTGTGGCAGGGGGTTGGAGCTCTGTGACCCTTGGGGTCCCTTCCAGCCCAGCCCAGGCTGTGACTCTGATTCTCTGGCAGCCTCAGCCCCTTGACTTACACCTCCTCTGGCTGTTGCGGCAGAGGATTTGCTCCTGGTTTGTAAACTGAATCACATCAAGAATTTCTCCTCGTCTCAGAGGCAGGTTCTTCCCTCCTCCTCTCTTCTCTGTCACTGCAGGGTCGACCATCATCTGAGTCAGGACATTGATGCTTCCTTCGAACTGAAACACAAGCAGCAGTGCTGCAGCTCAGCAGCTGCCCCCCAGGGAGTGGGAGCTGGGCAGCTCTGACCATGCTCCCTTCTTGGAGATCCCTCTCTAGCCAAACATCTGTGGGACTGGTCTGATCTGGGGGTGTTTCAGTGGGGAATGGGGCAGGTGTGACCTTGCTGTGGTGGACAGCTCCTCTGTGCCCCTCCTGGGAGGTCCAGGGGGTGGGGGTTTGGGAAGCTTAGAAAGATAAGCAATGGCTTCTTGCTACTCACCTTGAATTTCTTCTGAAACTCCCTGTCTGCCTTCTCTTCCTTCTTGCATTCCTTGAGTGTCATTGGCTTCATCTTCTGGGAAACCTGGGTGTCTCTGCAGAGTCATTGCAGGTCACAGGGAAAGCTCAGGTGATCCCACACTGTATCCCTCCCTCCCCCTTCTTCTCCCAGCTGCTGCCCCATCACACCAGCTCTGGGGCTGTTGGGACTCCCAGTCCAGATTTAAACTCTTGTCCTCTTCACCAAGGACATTTCTATTGTGAGCCCAGCAGAGACCACTCAACCCCCAGCTCTGCCCAAGCAGTGAGGAGCTCTTGCCATTTTGGGACCCTTAGAAAGAGGAAAAAACCCTCTCACCTCCGTGCAGCTGCCAGCAAGACACCCCTGTTAGGGGCTCCACCTGTAAAACCAAACCCCAGAGAGGTGCTGCTGTGAGGGCTGTGATAAGGTGCAGACACCCACTGAGACAGGACACACAGCTGAAGCCAAACCCTGAGTTCTCCCCCTGAGTGTGGGGGGGGGCTCAGGGTTTGCCCTGCCCACACAGGGCCGCAGAGGAACCCACTGCCCTCCTGTGCACAGGAGCAGCGGGCTCAGCGTGGGCTCTGCTGCTTCCCCATGGCTCACTGAGGCCTTGAGCAGCACTCCCCCCACCCAGCACCCCAGCCCCTCCTGTACCCACCTCTCCCAGGGCGGGGACAGGCTCCTGGCTGTGCCACGGGGGGCAGAGCAAAGCCTCTGTCCTTCCTGGGCAGCCCAACGGGCTCCACATCATCGTAGATCTCATCTGCATCCCTGCAGGGAGGCAGACAGTGGTTAGGAGGCCCCGCTGCAGAGACAGCCCTGGGGACTGGAGAGGGACTGAGGCTGCCAGGAGAAGGGTGAACAACAGGCGGTTGGGCTGACTGTAGGTACAGCAGGACAGCAGCTCGTGCCATGTACCAGCAGCTTGGCAAGGCAGCACAGTAGCCTGGGGTGTGCTGGCAGCAGCCAGACCTGTGTGATTGTCCCTGTGAGGGTGCTGGAGCACTGGGACGTGCAGCCCCTGGGCTCCATCAGCAGAGGGGTGGCAGCAGGGCCAGGGAGGGGATTGTCCCTCTCTGCTCTGCCCTCCCCCAGCTGGATCCTGTGTCCAGAGCTGGGGCCCAACACAAGGAAGATGTGGGGCTGTTGGAGAGGGGTCAGAGGAGCCACGGAGATGCTCAGAGGGCTGGAGCAGCTCCCCTCTGGAGAGAGGCTGAGGGAGCTGGGCTGGCTCAGCCTGGAGAAGAGAAGGCTGTGGGGGGACCTCATTGCAGCCTGCCAGTGCCTGGAGGGAGCAGAGGAACAGGAGGGGAATCAGCTTGTTCAAGGGCAGAGACTGGCAGGACAAGGGGGATGGAGTGAAGCTGGAGGAGGGGAGGGTGAGATTGGATCTTAGGGGGAAGTTCTTTGCAGAGAGAGTGGTGAGGGGCTGGACCAGGCTGCCCAGAGAGGGGGTGGGTGCCCCGTGTCTGGGGGTGTTCTAGGCCAGGTTGGATGGGGCCCTGGGCAACCTTGTGTAGCTCCAGGCCTGAGGTTGGTGTCCCTGCCTGTGGCAGGGGGTTGGAGCTCTGTGCCCCTTGGGGTCCCTCCCAACCCAGCCCAGTCTGTGATTCTATGATGGTGCTTTGCACCATGGGAGCTGCCTGCTCAGGGTGAGGCCCCACGCTGGGCTCCAGGAGCTGGAGGGAAAACCCAAGGGCTGTCTTGCTGTTCCTTCTCATGCCCTTCCCACTGGGTCAGGACAGCCTGGAAACAGGCAGAATGGAAGTGATGCCTTGGTCCTTACCCAGTTACGCTGGGAGCAGCCTGTGGTGGGCACTGTGCTGGGGAGGATGCAGTGTAGCTTGGTTTCAGGTAACCTATGGTCAAAAGAGGAACAGGAAGTAGCAGCAAGAGATTATTTCACATTTTCTCCTTGATTCTATCACCCACCCTGAGGTCAGAGCTGCCCCAGCCTAAACTTAGTACAGAGGGATAAGCCAGACCTCTCATGTAGAGCCAGTGAGGAGATTTTTACTTTAGACTTGCAGACTTTCTTCCCTCCCAGTACACCAGGGCACAGCTCACTGGGGAGCTCACTGGGGACCTTGAATATATATTCTCCCTGGACTAGTGATGAAAGGGGAGGGGAAGAGGCCAAAATGTGTATGTTGAATGTAGTGAAAACCCTAAATTCCAGATCTGAGTGCTAACACAGTGATGACACCCCATATTAAGAACATAAACCAGGTATGTTTTGCAGTTCTCATACAAAAGGGATGAGAAGCTCCTGCATAAGAAGGAAGAAGTTTCCCTCTCAGAAGAAGGAAAAGCCCTCTACTCTGCAGCTATGGCTGAGTCATCCTATAATCCATCCTATATATGGGGCAGTGAACAAGAACTTAGAGGAGCTGGGGAGGAAACAGGATTTGAAACAAGTTTCATCACCCAGAGTGTGGATTAGCAGAGTGGCAGCTGTTAGAAACCAACAGATCTTTCTAGATGTGGAAGGCCACCATGGAGCATGGCAGGGCTGGTGCTGAACTGAGACCTACCACGTCCAAGAGGCAACAAGCCCTGTGTCCCACACCAAGCCAGCACCATGCTGCCAGCTTCAGAGAGCCCCTTGCCCCTTAGCCAAAGGCTGTGTGTGTGCTTCTTACCCATGGGATGGAGACCAGCTCTGCTTCCCACCAGTCTGTTCTCAACCAGTGGAGTGGTTGGAAAGGAGCTCAGAGCTGCAGCAGGTTGTTTAGGGGCTCAGCCAGGTGACAACTGAGTATCTCCAAGAATGGGGATACCCATCTCCCTGGTGCCTGCTGCAGGGCTGCACCCCCTTCACAGGAAAGAAACTTCTATCTGGCATTTCCCCTCCTGCAGCTTATACCCATCACCTCTGGTCCTGCTCCTGGGCACCTCTGGCTCCATCTTCTCCTCTGGTTAGGTGGCTGTGAGCAGTGACAGGACCTGCCCTTCGCTCTCCTCCTGGCCAAACAGCCTGGGCTCTCAGCCTCTCTTGCCCCACCTGCTCCAGCCCTCAACAATCTCAGTGCCCTGTACTGGGCTCACTCCAGTTTGCCAGCACCCTTCACATTACTTACCCAACCCTACTCCCCAGAGCCTGATACCTGTCCCCAGCCAGGGCACTTAGTCCCCTCTGTCTCTTTACCTGCTGTCCTTCCCTCTCACTCCTTTCCACTTGCTAAGCCTGATAAAAGCCACTTTGGCATTATCAGCCCTCACCTCTTCAGCAGACCCCCAAATCTTTCTACCCCCCCAAGAGCTTCAGTCTCTGACTAGGGAGATTCTCCTTCCTGAGTGAGTGGCACCCTTCTCTGGGAGACTTGTGAGTGCCTGGTCATACCGGGTTGAGTGCTCCTTGGTGGCTCCATGGCAGGACCAACAGACACCCCAGGACATGCAGCCACACTGAACTTCTCCAGATCCACAGCAGGAGGCCTCCTGGGTTTGGCTGGCCTTGCTCCCAGCACCCTGACATGTGGCAGAGGCTTCCTCTGAGGCTGGGGGGGATGTCCTGTCCCACGGGGGCTTCTTGCAGCATCCAGGGGGGCTGCACCCTTGGCAGAAACTGCTGGAGCACCCTTGTCTTTGGCAAGTGTCCATCTCTGCTGGGCTGGGTTTCTGTGGGGAGGATCAGAGGGGGCTCCCACCTCCTTATTCAAGGTGTCTCCTCCTCCTGGCTTTGCAGGGACTGGGGGGAAGCTGGTGTCTTGAGCAATCCCCTTCTTCAGCTGTACCATCCATGCTGGGGTCTCACAGATGGGATGAGGAGGTGAACGTTGTTCCACCCTGTTCTGACCTTTACTGTGGGATGGAGAAGCCCTGTTGAAGTCTGTCCTCTTGGTCCAGGGTTTCTCAGGAGGTGGCTCACCCTTGGAGCCTGGCATGGGGGTCTGTCCTGGCTCTGCTGCAGAGCGACTCTCCAGCCAGCTGCCTGCTTCCGTAGGGTCCTTCCTGTTCCCTTGGAGCTTCGCCCTTAGGTGCCTCACCACAGCCTCTTTCCCCTCCAGATGTGTCTGTGGCCATTAAGAAAAGCTCCAGTTAAACACCAGTCAAACAGTTCAACACAAGTCAAAGAGCACCCTGAGGAATGCAGATGTTTCTTCACCATCACCTGACACTAAACCTCCTCCATGAAACAGAATCCCAGGGGTGGGAAGGCACCTCCAGAGCCCATGGGGTCCAACCCCCTGCCAAAGCAGGGTCCCTGGGACAGGGCACACAGGTCGGTGTCCAGATGGGGCTGGAATCTCTCCAGAGAAGGAGACTCCACACCCCCTGGGCAGCCTGTCCCAGGGCTCCCTCACCCTCACTGGGGAAAGTTCTTCCCCATGTTGGTGTGGAACTCCCTGTGCTCCAACTTGAGGCCATCACCCCTTGTCCTGTCCCCACAGACACTGAGAAGAGGCTGCCCATGTCCCCCTGTGTCCCACCCTTCAGCTATTGATAAATGTATCTGATGAGCCTGGAGTTGGTGGAGGAGACCACAGGCAGCCACCAGCATCCCTCCCCAGAGGCAAAACGGGGTGGGTGCTGCTGAAGCTCATCCTGCCAAAGCCTGTGTGCACAAAAACAAAGGCCAAGAGGCAGCAGCTCTGCCCTATTTTTGTGACCAATGCGTTTCCTGTGCTGCTCACCCCGTGCACATGTGAACTGGGACGCATCAGCCCCCACTGAGCTGCCCCCAACTTCCTGAATGACCCCAAAACACCTTTCTTTTATTTTCTGAAGCCTTTAGAGAAAGGCTGCCAGGAGGAGTCTGGCTGACATCTGCTAGAAGAGTGCCAGGTTTGAAGGACTGCACAAAACTCAGGGTGGGGAGAGGGGCTGGGGTTACATCTTCCCCTGGTTTCTCAGGAGGACCTTATGGGAAGGGGAGGGCTCACCTTGTCCTCACTCCTCCTTCTCCCAGCCCTTGTCCCCAGCCCATAATGTCCCTCTGTACCAGAGCTGCTGCTCTGCCTGCTGTAAGGAGTCCTTTGAGTAGCACTTTGAGTAGGAGTGAGGGTCTCAGCCCATCACAAGGACACCCTCCCTGTTTTGCTTCTGGGGAGGGATGCTGGTGGCTGCCTGTGGTGTCCTCCACCAACTCCAGCCTGATCAATTTATCAATAGCTGAAGGGTGGGACACAGGGGGACATGGCCAGCCTCTTCTCAGCAAGCTGTAGGCTCTGATTTTGCAGTTCTCCTCCCTTTTGGGACTTCAGTTTAGGTTGGGGCTTGTGTAATACTGGTTTTCTTTCGCAAGAGGAGGGCCATGATGGGAAGAAACCAGCACAATGCCTTTACACACAAGTGCTAAAATGTGTAGAGATATATAAATTCACAGAATCAGAGAGCTGTAGGGGTTGGAAGGGACCTGGAGACCTCCTGGGGTCCAACCCCCTTGCCAAAGCAGCTCCCCAGCTCATACTGCACAGGTCGGTGTCCAGATGGGGCTGGAATCTCTCCAGAGAAGGAGACTCCACACCCCCTGGGCAGCCTGTCCCAGGGCTCCCTCACCCTCACTGGGGAAAAGTTCTTCCTATGCTCCAATTTGCAGCCATTGCCCCTTGTCCTGTCCCCACAGACACTGAAAAGGGGCTGGCCAATTCCCCCTGCACCCCATCCTTCAGATATTGATAGACATTTATTAGGTCCCCCCTCAGTCTTCTTCTCTCCAGGCTGAACAGCCCCAGCTCACCCAGCCTTTCCTCCCAGGGGAGATGCTCCAGGCCCTTCAGCATCTCCTCAGCCTCCTCTGGACTCTCTCCAGGGGATCCCTGGCTGTTTGATCCCAGGGAGCCCAGCACTGGACACAACACTCCAGCTGGGGCCTGAGCAGGGCAGAGCAGAGGGGGAGGATCCCCTCCTGTGACCTGCTGCCCACACTCCTCCTGATGCCCCCAGGATCCCATTGTCTCTCTCAGCCCCAGGGCACACTGCTGCCTCATGGCCACCCTGTCACCCACCAGCACCCCCAGCTCCTTCTCCACAGAAATTAGTGCAAGGTCCCCTCCCATCCCCAGGCAGTCACCCCAGTTTCCCTGGTGAGCACTGTAAACACAGCACTCTGAGAGGAGCCTGGGGTAGAGAGCACAAATTGGCTGTTTGCTGCACTCCAGGCAGTGGGGCTTTCACCCCCACTCCTGAAACACCCCAACATCTTCCACATTCCCAAGCACACCACCAGGATCCAGTGGTTTGTAACCAGGAATGTTGGAGTTGTTCCCTGTGCTGGGAACACAGAGCTCTCAGGTGTACCTGTGGGACACAGCACTGCTGGCACTGTGATCAATTCTGCCTTTGCACTGGGGGTGCTGTCCTGGTCTCCAGTGGCAGAGTGTGGCCTCCTCTTCTTTCACAGACTTTCAATCCAGCCCAACATCACCCAGCAAATCTTGCATTAAGCCCAGGAACTGGTCAGATACCTTTGAAGCTCTGGCCAGCTCAGATATACAGGGGCACTTTGAGTAGGAGTGAGGGTCTCAGCCCATCACAAGGACAATGCAAAAGCCTTACCAACCAGAGACATGGTTCTACTCCCCCCACCCTGTCCCCAGGTCCAGCACAGCCCAGGACCAGTTCTTACTCACCATTTTCCATCAGCAGATGCTTTCCTGCGTGCTCAACTCCTTCCTAAAGGTCACTGGAGGCACCCAAGCAGAAGGGTTTATCCAAGGCAAGCCTCTCTGATGTCCCCCTCCCCTGAAACCAGAAGCTCTTTCCTCACAGTTGGTGAGAAGCTGTGTGCAATGCCAGGAAGTCGCTGTAGCTGACTGTGAAACAGCACAAGGAGGAGGAGAAGAAAGAAGAGGAGGAGCAGCTCTTGGTGCACTGCTAGCTTGGGCTGTGCTGCTGATGGGAAGCTCGAAGGTCTTTAAGTCCTGCCACCTGTAAGACAGTGTTATCCAGAAAAGAGCCAGGGAACAGCTCTGGGATGTGAGGGACAGGCTGCTGTGAAGACTGGGGGGGAGCAACTTATATTCTCACCTGAGAGTAGCCAACATGCACCTGCTGCAGGTGAGGTCTTCAGGGCCCCATGGGACCTTCAGAGGGTGGGCAGATCCACGGGGTCGTACAGCAAAACCAGCATGGCCCTGAGCAGCCAAGCTCTGTGGGAGCACAGGAGGGTTGGGGCGAGGGCTATGGCTTTCTGCTGTATCCAAAACCACTCAACATTGGGTCTGTTGAAGAGCCAGGCTCCACCAGGAAGCAGGGGAAGTCCTCTGCACAGCTCAGCACCGAGTTGGGCCATCTCTGTGTTGAAACGGCCTGGTTTCATCATTTATTGCCTCAGAGGCAGGAAAGGGCTGAGAGGTTGAGTCAAGGGCCATGGCAGGGATGGTCTGGGTGGCCACAGGCGGGTGCTGATGTCCCTGGCCTGGTGTGGTATGTCCCTGGCCTGGTGTGGTGTGTCCCTCCAGCCATTTGGGAGGCTGGCCCACCAGCAGTGCCAGGGGTGGCTCCTGCCTCTGGATGGGGTTAAGATGTGGAAGGACGTGGGGAAGGGGCTGGGACTGAGACATGTGGGGGTCCCAGGGAGGGTGGTGGGTGCCCAGGGGACGCTGCAGGGATTGATCCCGCCAGCCAGAGGCAGGATGGAGAAAAGGGGTCGGGAGGTCCCACACCAGGCCCAAGGGGAGCCGACATGGGGCACCGGGCACCTAACCTGGTTGGGGGGGGGGGGGGGGGGAGAGAGCTCCGGGGCCGCTGCGGGCAGAGGGGGGCTGAGGAGCCGTCTGTGGGGACAAGGGCTGCGGGGAGGCCCCACAGGCCGGGGGGAGCGCAGGGGGTGCGGGGAGGCAGCAGGGCCGCGTTTCGGGGGGTGAGGGCGGCAGGGAGCTCAACGGCCACGGCTGAGGGCAGGGGGGGGCTCGGGGCCCGCGATGGGGGCTCCGGCTGGGCCCCCCCCGGCACTGCGAGCAGCCCCCTCTCCCCCAGCCGCTCCGCGGGCGCTGGGCCCCGCCAAGAGACGACTCAGCCGCCGCCTCCCGCTCCGCGGGGCTGGGCCAGGCCCTGCCCGTCCCGCCTCCCCGCCATACCCCGCGGCGGCCCCGCTCCGCCCGCCAGCCCCGTGCAGGCGCGGCCCTCGGCCCGGCATGGCGGCGGCGGCGGCGGCCGTGCCGGTACTGGCGGCGGGCGCGGAGGCGGCGGGGCCGAGGGAGGAGGCGGCGGGCGCGGGGTCGCCAGGGCCGCCCCGCTTGGCCCGGCTGCCGCTGGCGCGGGTGAAGGCGCTGATGAAGGCGGACCCGGACGTCACCCTGGCCAGCCAGGAGGCCGTCTTCGTCCTGGCGCGGGCCACGGTGAGGGCCGCCGGCGGTGCCCCGTTGGTGCGGGAGGCGGCCCTGAGGCCGCCCGCCAGAACCCCGCGCTGCTGCCGGGCCGGGAGCTGCAGCCCTGCGGCTGTGGCTTCCCCTCCCAGCCGACACCGGCCGGTCAGCGGCAGCGCCGGGCGCCGCCGGGGGTGGGGAGAAGGGTCGTAGCCCTGCCCGCGGCTGGGTGCCTGGATGGGATGCGCCTCAGGGCTGGTGCCCGGGCTGGTCCCGCTCGGCCCCGCGCTGAGCAGAACGCTGGGGAAGCCGCGGGACAGCCTGGCTGTGCCTCCCGGGCCGAGTCTCCCCGCGTCAGGGGCCCGCCGGGGCCAGCGGGCGGCGGGAAGCGGCGCCCTCAGGCTGCGCCTGTCTCCGCGGGGCGAAGGCGGCTGCGGGAACCGGGGGAGGCGGCCCCCGCCTGCGGGGCGCTCTCTGCCTCTCTCCTCCCGCCTGCCGGGCGCTCTCTGCCCGCCTGGGCTTCCCGCTCTCCCTGATGGCGCGTTGAGGGCCTGTGCGGTGCAGGGGGGGTGTTTGTTTCTCTTTTACCAAGGGTCTCCCCTTGCTCAGGCCAGGGGTGTTTGGTGAGCTGCCTTTGGCACCCGTGTGCAGGCTCTGGCCTGCTCCCTGCCTCCCCGCAGCAGCTCCCAAGGCCTGCTGCTCTGCATCGCCTTCCCGCAGCTGAGGGCTGTGCTGGGCGCTGTGAGGACACTCACACTGGGCAGGGGACACCTTCCCTGCTTCAGAAGGAGCCCTGTGGAGCAGCAGATGCACAGCTGGTCTCCCAGGTGTGTTCAGAGGACCCTCCTCCCTGCAATACACCCCTGGACTGGGCATCACCCCTCCTTACTTCTGTCCAGCAATTCCATTCCTTGTTTTCAGAGCTATTTATTGGGAAGGGGAAATCTTTTAAGATGCAGGTTCTGGTTTCTTCCTGAAGTCTGGTGAGATTTTTTTTTTTCCCTTGGAATATTCTCTCTTCCCTCTCTCCTGTGTGAAAATACCTTGGGTTTGTTTTGCAGGAGCTGTTTGTTGAAACCATTGCCAAAGATGCTTATGTGTATGCTCAGCAAGGAAAAAGGAAAACTCTACAGAGAAAAGACCTGGGTATGAGAGCATGTTCTGTGCTGTTCCCTTAGCAAAGCCTTGCTAGGATGGGGATGGAGGATTTTTCCACCTGGGTTGTGTTGCCAAGTGACCATAGATGCTTCTCTTTCCCTGGGGATGGGAGAGAACAACCCCTCTACTAAATATTACACTAATAATTCCACACAGCAGCTCTAAACCAAGGAAACCTCCTTGAAATCAGTCACTGCAGTGGGATGTGAATTCAAAGCCTGCTGTTTGAATCATGCAAATAGGGGGTCAGTTTATCTTTGTTGGTTTTAATTTGCTTTGCAGATAATGCCATTGAAGCTATTGATGAATTTGCTTTTCTGGAAGGTGAGTTTCTGCTTGGTTTCACCTTGTATTTTGCATAATCTCCTTGGGAGAGAAAGAACTTAATAATTTACAGAGCCCTCTGTTTCCACATCTAATAATTAATAGTGTTGACTCATTAAGCCCCTCTCTGAGAGGTGAAGCACAGATGATGGGGACCCTGAGACACATGCAATACTTCCTAGCTAGATTTGGGTTTACAGGTGCAGGATTTGCTTGAAGTTCCTGCATATCCCTTTGGCAGCTTGTAAACAAGTTTAATTCGATCACTTAACCACATTTCTGTTGCCTGAGGCTGTGATGATATATTTTTTTCAGGTACTTTGGACTAAGCTGGATGGAGATGGAGCTCTTTGGAGAAAGAGACTGCAGAGACAGACATGGAGTGGAAAACAGGATGTTGAGAGTTCTAGTTCCTAGGCTTGTTAGGCTGAAATGACGACCCTAAGTGTTTTCCATGAAGTTCAAGTTGTTGTAAGCTTTTTAAAATGCATATTTTTTCATAAATATTTTGTACATCACTTGGCTGTGCCCTGCTGCCACTGCACAGACTGCTCTCCAGCTTTGGCCAGGTCACTTGGTAGTGGCTCAGAGCTGTGGTTCCTGCCTCTCCAGGTGTGCAGCACCACAGAGCTCCGCATGGACAGTGCCTCTGCTCAGATCCCTGGGCACAGAGGATTGTTTTTTATTTTGTTTTTCTTTGTATATGTTTGTTTTTTTGGCTGAACACAATTAAATGTATTATTTTTGGTTGTTGAACAGCTGTCCTGATGTCTCCTCTGCGCTGCTGGGACGAAGGGTAGCGCTGTGGTTTGGAAAGGATACCTGCTAATAGCATTGTGCTTTTGCTAATTGTTTTCCTCAAGGCAGAGCTGTCCCAGTGAAGCCCAGTTGTCCTCCAGGAACCACAGTTGAGCTCCAGGGAGACTTGACTCATTCCTACAGGTGTACAGCTTCCAGAAATTTCTGTGGTTGCTACACCTGTAAGTAATTGTAGCCCAATTGTAACCCAGTAATTGTAGCACCCACCCCCTCTCTGGGCAGCCTGTTCCAGCCCCTCACCACTCTCTCTGCACAGAACTTCCCCCTAAGATCCAATCTCACCCTCCCCTCCTCCAGCTTTAATCCATCCCCCTTGTCCTGCCAGTCTCTGCCCTTGAACAAGCTGATTCCCCTCCTGTTCCTCTGCTCCCTCCAGGCACTGGCAGGCTGCAATGAGGTCCCCCCACAGCCTTCTCTTCTCCAGGCTGAGCCAGCCCAGCTCCCTCAGCCTCTCTCCAGAGGGGAGCTGCTCCAGCCCTCTGAGCATCTCCCTGGCTCCTCTGACCCCTCTCCAACAGCCCCACATCTTCCTTGTGTTGGGCCCCAGCTCTGGACACAGGATCCAGCTGGGGGAGGGCAGAGCAGAGAGGGACAATCCCCTCCCTGTCCCTGCTGCCACCCCTCTGCTGATGGAGCCCAGGATCCCATCACCTTCCCAGCTGCCAGAGCCACTGCTGCTCAGGGGGAGTTTCTCCCCCCCCAGAATCCCCAGGTCCTTCTCACAGGGCTACTCTCAAGAAGCTCTTCTCCCAGCCTGGATCTGTGTCTGGGATTCTTCAGCCCAAGTGCCACCCCTGACACTTGGCAATGTTGAACCTCATCAGGTTCACCCACCTTTCCAGCCTGTCAGGAT
The DNA here is from genome assembly GCA_022605575.1 of Laterallus jamaicensis coturniculus. Classification (NCBI taxonomy): domain Eukaryota; kingdom Metazoa; phylum Chordata; class Aves; order Gruiformes; family Rallidae; genus Laterallus; species Laterallus jamaicensis. The sequence goes on along the minus strand of JAKCOX010000043.1, from coordinate 4,364,528 downwards.
CCCTCTGGATGGCTCCTTTCCTTCTAGGGTGTCACCCACCCCACTCAGCTTGGTGCCACCCCAGCCTTGCTGAGGGAGCACTCAATCCCATCCCCCATGTCACTGATACAGATGTTCCAGAGAACCCCAGACCTGGGGTGTCTCTGCTCCAACCCCCCCCTCCCCTCCAAAGCAAGAAAGACAACCTGATGCTAAAAGCTCAACTGGAAACAGAAACACAACCACTGAAAAGTAGGGTTTCCTTTCTGGCCAACTGAAATGCCCTTTCAGCTCAGCACCACTGAACTCCACTGATGTTTCAAATATTACTTGGAGATGGAAACTCCAAAGTAAACCATTCCAGACCAGTCAAAACCTTCCACTGGGATAAAGCTGAGCTGGCTTGTCCTGGACTGGGGGGGCTGTCTTGTGAGTTCACATGTGAAGTGACCCAAGTCCCATCAGTGAGGCTGAACCAGTCTGGTTTTATCTGGATGGAAAGTCACGTTGAAATGATTTTTCACAGCTGCTTGGTAAAGTCTGTTCACCTGGAGCTTGTTGATATTGTTTTATTGCTGTTTCTGCATATAAAACTCCCAGTGAAACCTTCCTGGCAGCTCCTGTGACAGAGCTGTGACAGAGCTGTGACAGAGCCAGCCACCAGGGAGGGACAGAGACCAACCAGTCCCAGTGTCAGATGGAAAAGCAGCAGAGAACCCTGAGTCAGGGCGGGGTGGGGGAGACAGAGGGTGGGGGGGAAACCAAACCTCTGGGGGCTCAGCTTGTGGAGGAGCAGCTCATCCATCCATCCGTCCGTCCGTCCATCCATCCATCCATCCATCCATCCATCCATCCATCCATCCCCAGAGAGGGAACCCCATCCATCCATCCATCCATCCATCCATCCATCCATCCATCCATCCATCCATCCATCCATCCCAGAGAGGGAACCCCATCCATCCATCCACCCATCCATCCATCCATCCATCCATCCATCCATCCATCCATCCATCCATCCATCCATCCATCCATCCACCCATCCATCCACCCACCCATCCATCCACCTCAGAGAGGGAACCCCATCCATCCATCCACCCATCCATCCACCCACCCATCCATCCACCCCAGAGAGGGAACCCCATCCACCCATCCATCCATCCATCCATCCATCCATCCATCCATCCATCCATCCACCCATCCATCCATCCATCCACCCATCCATCCACCCCAGAGAGGGAACCCCATCCATCCACCCACCCACCCACCCACCCACCCACCCATCCATCCATCCATCCATCCATCCATCCATCCACCCATCCACCCATCCACCCATCCATCCATCCATCCATCCATCCATCCATCCATCCATCCATCCATCCATCCATCCATCCATCCATCCATCCATCCACCCACCCACCCATCCATCCATCCATCCATCCATCCATCCATCCATCCACCCACCCACCCACCCACCCATCCCTCCCCAGAGAGGGAGCCCTGCCTATCCCTGGAGAGCTGGGATGGACACACCAGCCCAGCCACTGTGACCTGGCTGCAAGATGTAGCAAGAGGAGAGGAAAATTAAGCAGTGTGAAGTGCTTTTTTCCAGAGGTGGGGGAATCAGCATTGACCACCCAGACGTGTGAGGAAGGTGCTGGAAGGTGCTGTTATCTGTCCCCAGGGTCGCTAATGGACTGTGGCTCATGGGGTGCCAATGGCCCAGGGCTGGGAAATGACTGGGCCCCAGGTTTGCCTGTGCCCTGGGGAGGTCTCCAGGTCTCCAGGCACTTTCCTTCTGGGTTCCCCCTGCAAGGGCAGGCTGACACTTTCAGTGTCATGTTAAAGACTGGGCAGGGTGGGGAACCTGGGGGGGAGGGGGCATGAGAAGGATGCCAAAGCCTGGCTTCCAGAGATCACTCATCACTTTGTGCCCCCTCTTTAGGCATCCCAGAGAGATTTGCTTTCAGAAAACACTTTTCCCTCCTGGAAAACACAGCCCCATCCTGGAACAAAACCGCCAGCAGCTGGTGAAGCTGATGAAGCTCCAGCAGCTGATGAAGCTGCTGGGGGTGGGCAGGAAACTCTCAAAGCTTTTTAAAGCCAGGAGCCAAACACAAACCCCAAAGCGCCTGTACCTGAGGGCTGGGCCAGGGTAAAACTACAACCAGTTTAGAGCCAAACCCCAACACTGGTTTAGCCACAGTCCCAGCCACACTCCTTCCCCTCCTCTAGCTCTGGTAACAGAGATTTTAATCTGAATTTACTGGGTGAGGGAGAGGAAAGCTGGGAGGTTTGGCAGACAAACCCTTTCTGTGCAGACTGCAGTAGGCTTCTGGTTCCTTCCAAGCCTCAGGAGCCTCTGTCTCTGCTCTTGAGCCCCTGCCCCAGTCGGGACCTGCGAAACACAGGCTGAGGGAGCTGGGCTGGGTCAGCCTGGAGAAGAGAAGGCTGTGGGGGGACCTCATTGCAGCCTGCCAGTGCCTGGAGGGAGCAGAGGAACAGGAGGGGAATCAGCTTGTTCAAGGGCAGAGACTGGCAGGACAAGGGGGCTGGAGTGAAGCTGGAGGAGGGGAGGGGGAGATTGGATCTTAGGGGGAAGTTCTGTGCAGAGAGAGTGGTGAGGGGCTGGAACAGGCTGCCCAGAGAGGGGGTGGGTGCCCCGTGTCTGGGGGTGTTCCAGGCCAGGTTGGATGGGGCCCTGGGCAACCTTGTGTAGCTCCAGGCCTGAGGTTGGTGTCCCTGCCTGTGGCAGGGGGGTTGGAGCTCTGTGACCCTTGGGGTCCCTTCCAGCCCAGCCCAGGCTGGGATCCTGTGATTCTATGATTCCAGCTGTCAGACCTCAGCAGAAACTTACTTTTGAGTTTTTACACCAAGTTAAAGCTTGTGTAGGGAAAGAAAAGGTGAAGCAGGATGTGATTTCACCTCCAGAACCGGGGCCATCACCTCCCTCCCCTTTCCTCCCTTGTCATACCAGTCCTTCTCCATCCCATAGGGCAGATGGAATGACTTGTGCTGACATGGGGCAACGCTGCCTCCATCACCCAGCTCATGGGAGAGCTGTGAGCCCAGCCCAGAGCAAAGCCTGCAGAGGTGCCCACAGGAGTGTATCTCCTGGAGAGCCAGTGACACTGACTCCAGCATCCCAGACACCCGTGCAGGGCACAGCACCCTGGCAAACCCAGAGAGAAACACTGAGTGGATAAATGTCAAACAATATTCTCTGGGGAAAGTGCTGCTGTGAATATTTTATGCTCAAAGACCCTTTTTCTTCCAGGCAATCCCTCAGGCTGTCTCTCCAGAGACGGACCTTTCACAGGGTCAGGAGCAGGACTCACAGTTTGCACCCAGGAGAGTCTCTCTCTCTCTCTTTGCCCTCCATCCAAATCCAAGTTGGAGGAATAAAACCTCTCCTTGAGGTGGTGAGCTGGTGAAGGAACACACCCCAAACTCAGCTGAGGTCCCTAGCACAGGGAACAGGGCACTCTCCAGGCTGGGTGCTGGAGCCTGGCGCTGTGGCTGTGCTGCACAGCAGACTCCCCCCACTCCCCTCCCTGAAGATGCTGCAGCCATAGTGGCCTTGGGATGCAGCCCCAGATGAAATTCCCTTCTTGTTTCCTTGCAGAGGGATGTTCACTCCCCCAAAGTTCAGTGTGGCTCCAGTCAGAACCCCACAGGGGGTGTGTGTGTGGGGGGGTGATTTTGGGCTGTGAAATGAGGGGAAATCGTCATCCTGACTCCCAGGTGGGATAGTGTGGAATCTAAAATATGAAATGATGGGAACAGGGGTCTGCTGGACACGGGGAGGAAGGGCTGGAGGTCAGTGTTCCCTGCCTTGGCCTCCTCCCTGGTGGGCTCAGCTGTGCTGCTGGGCTCACATAAGGGCTCTGAGCAGCTGGTGGGTGCTCTGACATGGGCACCCTCTCCCTACCCACAGACTGCAGGGCTGAAAATCTCACCTTTGTATTGTTTTCTGCTATAAAATCTATTTGGCTGCTATTAATTTGTGCATTTGTGTGTTATGAAGTACCAGCTGGCCTCGTTGAGGGGAGGATTTCTTTCCAAATAATTAAAGGAGCAGTGAGATATTCACTTCAAAATACTTATGTCCTAAGCTCAGGTCAGTGGAGCCCCTGCTGCCTGCTCCAACACAGCTTTTGTGGATGGGGAGCTTTGACTCAAAACCCACCCGTGTGCCCCCCAAATCCTCCTCCTTAGGAGCTCTGCCTCTCCTGTGAATTCAGCCTGAGGATGGAGAGCTGGCAGAGGGCACGGTGATGGCCTCAGCTCCCCCCGGAGAGTCCCCAGCCAGGTGTTGCAGGGGATTTTCACACCTTTGTTTTGCAAATCTTTGCAGGAAATCGCTGTGGGAAGGTGCCCAGGCAGCTGCTCCCGGGGGGATCCTGCTCCCTTAGGTAAGCACAGCTGTGGGATGCAGCCGCTCCGGTTCCGGGAGCATCCCCACACCTCTGGAGCCAGGGCTGAGCTGTCCCTGCCAAGGAATGGATCTGCTGAGCCTGGATGCTGGGTGGCACCCACAGCTCAGCCTGGGTGCTGTGTCCAACCACACTGGGATGTGGAGCAGCACTCCAGGGGGGTAATGAAGAACCTGCCAAGGCCAAGGCGGAATTCAGGCTGCGGGGCAGCTGGTTGTAAGGTCTGTGCTCCCCCATGGTTGGCAGACACCGATGGGAAGAGGATCCTGGAAGTGCTTTTCTCCAGCTTGGGAGGTGCCTTTCCTGCTCCCTCCCTGTTGCAGGGTACAAGGAGGAGGAGGAAGAGGAGGGAGATGCTCTGGTGGAGGGTTGGTTCAGGCTCTTTTTAAGGGCTGGGGGCAGCGCTTTGTGTCGCTCATAGACACAACAACATGGTGAGTGCAAAGAGATGCAAACCAAGCTGTGAAGAGAGAAAGAATCCCTGCTTTGCACGGGAGAGGGAGGAGGCAGTTCACTGTGTTACACCAGGAGTAAGGGACAGATGCCACCAGGACAAAGCTTCACCCTTCTCTCCCACCCTGGTTTGGGATGAACTGCAGGGTGTGGAGGGGACAGGGGAGGATGGGGATGTGCTGGGGTCATCCCTAACCTCAGGGAGTCACAAGGCAGAAAGGAATGTCGACAAGCTGCTCCCAGCTCTGCTCCCAGCTCCACGCTCCTCCCCAGTACCATGTACACATGTCCAGGAGCCCTGTCTGCACCATTGTTGCCATCCAGCAGCACAAGTGAGGGGGTAGCAGGGTGGGGACCTCCAGGTGGGCTCCTGCAAGCCCCCTGCCAGACTGTCTGTGGTGTATGCAAATGAGAGGAGGCTATTTTATGTATAAATGAACAATCCCTCTGCAGCCTGTAAAATAAACATCACAGGCAATTTGCAGCTCCTCGGGGCTCCCAGTGCAGGGGCTGCCCCAGCATCCCGGGAGGATGCGGTTTGTGGGAAGGGATGCGGCTGTCTGGCACGAGGTGGGGGTTGCTGGGGGTTGCTGGGGGTTACTGGGGGTTGCTGGGGGTTGCTCAGACCCAGCTGTTCCCCTCCTCCAAATGTGGAGCAGGAGTTGGAGAGGAGAGGGAAGTGGGTGATACGGAGATGGGGCAGCATCACCCCACAGGACTCACCCGCCACAGCTGGTGAGCTGGGAAGAGGAAGGAGAGGATCCAGAGGACAGGAATAATTTCCTCTATGGATTAACTCAAGCCCATCCTTGCCTCTCCCTGTCTATTCTGGGTAATTAAGGCCCTTTCACCTGCCAGGCATCAGGTCAGAGTAAATTACAGACCCAGCTGGGCAAGCAGCCTCTGGCTTCCCTCCCACCCATGGGCCTGCAAGTGCTTTGCCCCCCTCGGTCCCTGCTGGCAGATGGACAGATGGACAGACGGTGCTGAGTCACCTTCCCCTCCCTGTGCCCAGCCTCCCCTGTGGGCCTCATCCCTGGGGAGTTTCCCTCTTCCCTGATGGGCTTTTCTTTGAAGGGATCCTTTGAAGGGATGCACCGGTGCTGTTCCATGATGCCAACTGCTTTCTCTCCCACCCAGCCACATGGAATTAAAACCAACAGGAAGAATAAAGAGCCCAAGTGCCCCATGTGCACCTTCACCACCCTGGTTTCTCTGTGCTTGGGGAACAAGAGCAAAAGAACTGGCTTTTATCCCACTGCTGGAGCCCATGGGGCTCTTGTGATATTCCAGTAATGCTGAGCAGCCTGGAATTAGCAGCAAATGGATTTTAATCCCTAGGAAGACAATTGGCTATTTAAAAAAAACCCAAACCCAACCCAAACTGCTTAAATTCTGGAGTGGTTCCTCCTGCTGCAGAGCAGCGGCCCAGCCCAGGCCTGGCAGGGCTGTGGGAGGAGGATGCAGGCCCGGCGCTGCCGGCTCTCCACTGGAGACCCACTCTGCACCATGGACTGGTCTCACTGGGATCCTGCTGCAGCATTGGGGGATGCAGCCTGGGCTGCTGGTGCTGTGTGGAGTCCCCAGGCTGGTGGGGACATGGTTTGGGGACGCTGTTGGGATGTGGAGCTCCCCTGATGCACCTCGCTCCAGGAAGTGACTGTGACATGGGGTAGCAGGACAGGGATGGGACAGGAATGGGACAGGAATGGGACAGGGATAGGACAGGGATGCTCATCCAGCCCCCTCAGCTCTGCATTCCTCCACACCACCGTCCTCCCGTTCGTCCCGTTAGTGCCATCATCACAAACCAGTTGGTCTCCTACAGAGGGCGAACACAGCCCAGCCAGGGCCTTGCTGAGGGGCTGCATGGCCCCAGCTCTCCCCCCCCCCCAACCATGTCCCTGCCAGCCCCGGGAGCACTGGGCTAAGCTATCCTCCCCTCCAGCTTGTGTACTGGGGCTAATTGGTGCAGGGTGCCCAGGAGCCCAGCTTCACACCTTGTTAGCATGGCAATTAGCTCTCTTTACCCTCCTGATTGCTCTTGTGCATATTTGACTCCAATCCATCTTTCCAGCCAGTTATAAATGCAGCACGGGGAGGCAGAGGGAGTTGTGCTGAGGCAGGGACAGCACAGCCATGCTGGGGCCTGTCTTGCTGCTGCTGCTTGCCCTCACCAAGCCGGTGAGCCTGAGTCCAGCCGGTGTGACGAGCCAGCGTGCTGAGGCACTGAAGAGGCTCCTGGAAGTCTTTGGCATGGAAGACCCCCCACCCCCCCCTGCTCACTTCAAGAAGCCGCCCCAGTACATGGTGGATCTATTCAACACCGTTGCCAACGCGGATGGTGTCACCAAGAACCCTGACATCCTGGAGGGGAACACAGTCCGCAGCTTCTTGGATAAAAGTAAGGACAAGGGGGCTCCGCAGTGCTGGGATGGGGCTGCAGGAAGGGGCCAAGTGCAGCTAACAGAAGTGTCCCCCTCCCCCCTATTTGGCTCCTCTTCCTAACCCATCCTTCCCTCCAGCTCACAGCGAGAAGATGCAGTTCCTCTTCATCCTCTCCAGCGTGGCCAAGAACGAGAAGATCCTGACAGCAGAGCTGCATCTCTTCCGCCTCTGGCCAAGGGCCACCAACGGGCCCAAAAGGCACCACTTCTGCCAGGTGAGGAGGGGGACAGGGACAGGATGGGGATGGGGACGAGACTGGGGATGTGCCACAGCCTGTGCCAGGGCCACTGCCGTGCTGCTGCCCCCTCACAGGGCCCAGTGGGTAAACGTGTAGCCCCACACGGTCTCTGCATTGCACAGAGACTCACAACCATTCTTAAATACCATTCTGGTTTGTGCACACACCAGCCCAGGTGCCCACGGGCTGTGCCAAATCCAAGCTGACAGCTCCCCCCGTGCCCCCGGTACCCACGCCTGGGGTCTCTCAGCGCAGGAAGGACCCACTGGGGGTAACTGCCCTGTGCTGCCTTCCCCAGGTCAGCGTCTACCAAGTGCTGGAGCGGGGTGAGCCGGATGCCCTGGGGGGGAAGAAGCTGCTGGCAGCCAGGCTGGTCTCGCTGCAGGACTCGGGCTGGGAGGTCTTTGCCATCACGCAGGCGGTGAGTGCCTTCCCCTGGTTCTGGTGGCACAGGGAGGGGGGCCCTGGGAGGGCGGGTGTTGGTGTTGGTTTGCATGCCAGAGCTTTGTTAACCCATCTCGCCCCTGGCAGCCTTTTGGGCTCTGATGCAATTTACTGTCCGTGCTCTGCAGCAGTGCGGGGGGGAGGGGACGACGACAGGCTTTAGGAGGGGGGTAAGGGCCCCAGCCTGGCCCTGCTGCTCCGCAAGTGCTGGCTGCTGCTGGAGTGTCCCTGTGCCGTGGCTTGGAGCAGCACAGCTGCTTCCCACAGCCAGGGCAGCCCCCGGGGCTGGGGAGACATACTGTGGCCACGGCAGCTCGCAGGGGGGTCCTGGTTCATGCCACCAGCTGCTGACAGGGTGTCAGGTCTGCCAGCCTGGCACCTGCTGTGGGGACACCGGCGTGGTGCCTGTGGTACCCTGGTGACACCGGTTTGGTTCTCCAGGTTCGCGACTGGATGGAAGATGAAAGCAGCAACCAGGGATTGCTGGTGGCGGTTCAGGACCTGGGTGGGAGCCCACTCGACCCACCCCCGCTGCAGTTCGCATCCGGCCGGGACCACCATGAAAGCAAGAAGCCCATGTTGGTCCTGTTCACGGATGACGGGCGCCGCGGAGCATCCCTGCCCGTGGCTGGCTTCCCAGGTGGGTCCTGTGTGCCCTTGCACAGCACCCTTGGTGCTGCTGTCTCCTCACCCCGTGGGGTGCTGGGCTCTCACATGGGCTCTTTTGAATCCAGATTTGGTTTGCCTTGATGAGCATGGCTGTGGGGCTATGGGGCTGTCACCTGCTGGTGGCTCTGCCCAGGCTGGTGACAGGCTCTGACTGAAGGGCTTGCTGCACCAGACAGCTGCAGACAAAACTTGTGGGGAGGGGTGGCTGGGGAGGGCGAGGAGGGGGGGTGTGCTGCAGCACATGCTCCCCCCTCCCAGGCTTGTGTGATGACTAGTGGCACCGTGTGCTCCTTTCTGGCAGATCTGCAGCCTCAGACTCCCATCCTCCCCCCAAAGCTGCCCGGGCTGCGCAGCACACGCTCCCTAGACCGGCTCCAGCCCTGCCAGAGGCACCCCTTGTCCGTGGACTTTGAGGAGATCGGCTGGTCCGGCTGGATCATCTCCCCGCGGGGGTACAACGCCTACCACTGCAAGGGCTCCTGCCCCTTCCCGCTGGGGGAGAACATGCGGCCCACCAACCACGCCACCGTGCAGTCCATCATCAACGCCCTCAAGCTGAGCGAGGGTGTCAGCAGCCCCTGCTGCGTGCCAGACAAGCTCTACTCCATCAACCTCCTCTACTTCGACGATGACGAGAACGTGGTGCTCAAGCAGTACGACGACATGGTGGCTGGGAGCTGTGGCTGCCACTGAGGCAGGAGGAGGAGCAGGAAGGTGGAAATGCTGCGGCAATGGGGGCTGCTCCCACCCCCTCCAGAGCACCTCTGTGTCTGTGTGTGCGTGGGTGTCTCTGTCCCACAAATCCTCCCTTACAAGGGACCAGGGTGAGCAAAGCAAGGAGGTGCCCAGCTCTGCCTGCTGTGGCATCACCCCCTGGCCCCGCTGGGAAGGCTCAGGGCTGAGTGGTGATGGAATCGACCTGAATGAGCCCCTGCGACTCCAGGGCACCAGCCCCATTGTGGGTGCACGGGGCACAGGTTTTCTTGCTGCCATGGGCTGTACTATATGTATATAGCAAGAGCACTAATATATGTGACAGAAACTGCCGGTACGGTGTCCTGTAAATGTCTGTACAGTTCTGTATCACTGTGACTTGTGAGCTGGATTCAGAGGAACTATTAAATGTGCTGTTCTCTGAGGGGCTGCTTGTGGGTAGGACCCTGGGACAGGGCTGGCCCAGGGCCAGCAAACACCCTGTGGGCATTGGGAGGGTTGGTGTGAGCAGAGAGATGAAGGTTCAGCCCCAGCACAGGTTTGGGGACAGGGGGTTTGGTTGCTGAGCCCTGTTCCTTGGAAGCCAAATGATTGCAGGATCCATCAGCCTGCCTGCCATACCAGTGGGTCCCTGAGCAGGTGATGGAGTCTGGGGGCAAGGGGGGGTGTAGAGGTGCAGATGTGATGCTGCCAGGGCGGGTGGGTGGTGGGGAAGGATGGCTCTGGGTGAAGGAGGGAAGGTTGCTTGCACAAGAGAAATGGGGTGGAATGAGCTGTGGGCTCGGGCCAGTGCTGTGTACAGAGGGTGGGTGTCAAAGTGGGTACCAGGGAGAGGGTGTAGCTGCTGGGGGTCAGGGCAGAGGTCCCTGTCTCACACTGGCTGGCACAGACCCCTGTGCCCTGCAGTCTAGGACTCGGCAGGAGCGTGTCTGTCCTGGCCAAAGGGCTCAGCCTCTCTCCAACAGCTTCTAACAACAGCAGGATACCCAACACCAGGATCTCCCCAGCAGCTCTTCATCTCCAAGCTCAGTGTGTGGATGACCCAAGCCCACCCTGGTCTGGCAGGCACCACCTTCCTCCCACCGCTCACCCAGAAGCACCGGCAGCTGTCGGCCCTTCCCACCACTGCAGCCCAGGGTCCCTTTCCCCATCCCACCCAGGGGCTGGCTGCAGTCCCACACTGGAGGGCCAATCCTTCCCCTGTGCCCCACAGAGGTGCCCCTCACTGCCTCCCACCCACACCGGGACGTGAACGCAGGGCAGAGCCAACCAGCATGTCCTGAGCTCGTGTGGATGTTCCAGCTCATCCCAACACACTCAGGGCCAAAACCAACAAGCAGACAGGCTGCATCCTGCGAGATGGGCAGGAGAGCTGGTGGTGAGCCCTGGGGAGAAGCCCTGTCCTCCCTCCCCTTGGAGTGATGAGCAGTTTGCTGAATTGCACGAAGTGGCTGGCAAATAACCCCAGGCCCTGAGTGGCTTTGGTCTGGTTTATTAAGCGCCTGTTCCTGGGGGTGCTCAGACAGGGAGGAGCTCTGCACCTTGGGGTGCCCGTGGTTCCTATTACAGCAGCATCCAGAGCCAGGACTGTGCTCCCAGGGCAATGAGAAGGGAAGAGGGCTTGGCTGGAAGGATGCACAGCTGTAGTATTCCCTGTGGGCCTTCACCCAAACTCCTGCAATGGACCCAGCCTGAGCTGAACATCTTCTTGGCTGGGAAGGAGTCACAGGGTCCCTGGCCACTGCCCAGGAGAGCTCATGTGTCCTGCTCGACCCTAGAGCAGAGCATCACCAGCGTAGGTGTCACATCACAGGTGTCCTCCCAGCCTCAGCAAGGTGACAGAGTTCAGGCCCATCATCCCACCTGCTCACTCCCCATGTTCTCAGGGAGTCACAACAGACACGTATCCTGCCCGGGCTGCACAGCGCTGGGTCGTCCCTGACCACTCTGTGGGACAGCACCATCCTGAGGGAGGTGACAAGACAGCCAAGGGCACGATTCACCCCTCCGAGCTGGCAGCAGCCCCAGCACAACAGCAGCCCCCCCACCCCCACCCCTCCCCAGCACTGCTGTGACTTGCTGCTCACTGCCCAAGTCATGGGGCCTCCCCTGGCGATGGGACTTACTGGAGGGACGAGCAGGCTGGGGGCAGGACGGGCGGTGAGGGAGCGGGTGCCTGGGTGCTGCTCAGGGCTGGCAGCGGGGGTCGGCGCCGCAGCACTCCCACAGCTTCCGCAGGACTCGCTCCTTCAGGCGGATCCTCCTGGCCAGCTTGAGCGAGTGGCTGGTCTCGTTCTCATGGGCCTTCAGCTTGGCATAGTAGTCAGAGAACTTGTTGTAGAGGATGGAGATGGGCATGCCGTTGAGGATGATGCCGAAGGAGATGCAGGCAAATGCCACCATCCTGCCCAGCACCGTGTCGGGCACAGTGTCTCCGTAACCCACAGTGGAGAGGCTGACCTGGACAAGGAAGGGAAAGGATCAAATCCATTCTATGTGAAGAGGAGACCCTGCCTGCCAGTGCTGGGACTCACCTCCCCCTGCCCCTGCGAGGGAGCTGGGTACCACCTCAGAACAGTGCTGCACCGTGCCAGCTTGGCTGTCCCTGCTCCAGCAGCCCGCAGGGTCAGGGATCAGCTCCCTGGGATGAACCTGGCAGGCTTGGGGAGCCTAAGGAAGGGCTGCATGAGACCCCAACAGAGAGAGGAAAGGCAAACCACCCAGCTCCATCCTCCCCTTTGCGTGTGGCTCTTTGCAGCACCGAGCTGAACCTTGTCCAGCAGCAGCCAGACTGTCTGCTGGAGCTTCCTGCCCACACCAAGCGGCTCCGCTGCATCCTGCCCGGTTCCAGGGGAAGGAAACTTCCCAGCCTGTCCCTCCCAGGGACACAGAGGCACTGCCCAGAGAGGCACCCGGAGGAATCAGGCTTGGATCACTGGGGAGCAGGGCTGGGGGAGCAGGGTGAGAGCTGAGGTGGAGGTTTGGGCTCTGCCAGGGGCTGTGCTGCCCCATGACCCCAAAATACTCAAACTGGGTGATTTTGTGAAGTGATTTTGTGCTTCCTCCAGGAGGAGTGAATGTGAAGCCGGCAGCTTGCGGTGGCTAAGGGGGATTATAAGAGCAGAAGCGATCTGTGGGATCATTTCATCCATAAAGCAAAATGCCCTCATAACCCCCGGCTCTCAAGTGCTTTAGCTGCTCCTCAGCTCAGAGCTAATCCCAGGTTTATTGTGGTGCTGGGCTCCGCGGAGCTGCCGGCTCCCGGCACAAGCGGGGCAGCAAACGAGGGCTCCCGGCCTGGCTGCTCTCGGGCAGGGCTGAGGTGTGGTGTGACCATGTTTCCTCAGTTCCCACGTGCAGTCCTGTTTCCCCAGCTCACCCCACACGCTCTGATCTCATTGTGCTTCGGGCTGTGCGCACGCCCCAGCTGGCCCCACTGTGCCCGTGGGGTCTGGTCCGTGTCTGCCCAGCTCTCAGGTACCACAACAGATAAAGCTCAGGGTGGGTTACACCCTCTAGCACTAACCCAGGCCTGGAGGTTCCCAAGTCACCACTTCTGTCCCATCACCCCCACCACCCCAAAACTGACTCTTGAGCCTCTGAGCTTCGTCCGAACCTCTGAGCATGCAGGACTCTCAATTCCCACCATTCCTACTGGTGGGAAGACTAGGACCTTTTCTGCCTCCTGGCCAGCAGCAGTGGTGAACCCCTCAAGCACCAAGGCATCCCCTACCCGTGGAGACCCACTGCACCCCTCTCTGGAAGACGGTGCTCATGCCTTACCGCTGCCCACCACCATGCGTAGGGGATACTGGTGAAGTTGGTGCCTGGGACATCATGTTCCACCGAGTGCATGAGAGCAGAGAAGGTGAAGACCCCCATGGCGATGAAGAGGAAGAGGCAGCAGACCTGCTGGTAGCACTGGCGCATGGTGAAGCCGAAGGCTCGGAGGCCAGTGGAGTGTCGTGCCAGCTTGAGGATGCGGAAGATCCTCATGAGCTTGATGAGCTTGAGGACTTTGCCCAACTTGCTCACATTCTCCACCTTGTGCAGCTCCTCATGGTAAAGTGTGTCCCCTTCGTCCAGGTTTTCAAAGAGGATCTGGATGTAGAAGGGCAGGATGGCAACCAGGTCGACAGCATTAAACGCTGCCCGCAGAAAGTTCTTGAAGCTGGAGGAGGAGATGAGCCTCATGAGGTATTCGGAGGTGAAGAAGATGGCACAGATCATCTCCAGCTGCTCCATCCACATCTTCCCTGTCTTGTGTTTCATCTCCTCCACTGTGCTCAGTGTCATGCCCACGATGGAGATAAGCACAAAGAAGCTCGACATGACAGCAATGATCTTGGCTGGGACAGAAGAGTAGGGGTTCTCAATGAGGTTCCAGATCATTTTCCTAAACCGCCCCAGAAATTTGCCCTCAAACTGCTCTGCTGAGTCCAGGGGCTCCAGTTCTGCCTCCAGCTCCTTTTGTATTTTCAGGTACTCGCTGAGTTCATCTTGTTTTTCCTCAAACAGGATCCGGCAACAGCGTTGGGAGTATTTCAGGTGGATTCCCCAGTACTCAATTTCCTCCACAAAGTTACTGGGGCACATCTCATCCATTATCCACAGGACCCCACTACGGTAGAAGTGGAAGATGTAGTGGAAAATGGAAGGATCCCTGTCAAAGAAATACTCATTCTTCTGCACTGAGTAGTCATCACAGAGCTGCAGCTTCTTCATTGGGTCTGTATGGAGGGCCAGCTTCCCGAGCCTGGTGATGGGATACCGGGCCACCACCTTGTAAGCTATCTGGAACAATTTACCACCCACATTGATGTTGAGCAAGTACTTGTTCCTTTGGACAGGAGTCTTGCTTTTCTCCTGGTTTCCATCTGCCACGTTGTGCATAGAGCTCCACTGCTTGACCAGGCTGTCCTGAGCAAACGGGATGTAGACTTCCTCTTCCTCCGGCGTCCGGCGGCAGCCCCGGCGATCCCCGATCTTCAGGCTGGCAGAGAGACTGGCACGCCTCATCCCCAGCTGCCTCATGGTGCCTGAGCCTCCGGAGCAGCGATTCCCCTTACGGAGCGTGGGACAGCAGCTCTGGCTGCATGGGAACGCTCCCACTCGCTGCCTGGGCCGAGTGCTGAGAGCTCAGAGGAGCGGTGGGGAGCTGCTGCCCCAGGGGCACTGGCCGTGTCGCGGTGCCACGTGGCACCTGCCAGGTTCCCAAAGCCGATTGCTTGTCAGCTTGCGCTCTGCAGCGCAGGAGTTGGAGGCAGCTAAGTGCCCGCTCCTTAAGACAATAATGGGATTGAAGCACTAGCCCTTTACATAAGGAACTATTTCCAGCCCTCCACTTCTCTTTTCCCTTATTCTGGCCTTATTAGCTGCTGGCACTTGTCGCACGCTACCCTGGTCCCGAGAGGGCCGTCCACCACAGCAAGTGGAGAAGAGAAGATGAACTTGCCTTGCCTTAACCCCAAAAGCCCTCCCTTGCCAGGCACAGGAAGGTGCAGACATGTGGGATTTGTATCAGCTTTGTACCCCCACGCCAGATGCTGCTCTTGGCACCAGTCGCTCGTTACGCAGACGAGTGCTAATGCAGCTGCCCCTGCGCCATCAGCTGTCACAGCCTGTGGAAGGGAGATGGTTGGTACCTCCCAGCCCATCCCTCAAAGCCCCACAGTGCAGATTTACAGGGCACGATGAGGTAAAGGAGCCACCTCACCCTCCATGCAGTGCCCGAGCCAACCCTGACATGAGTTGCTGCTCCTGCACCGCAGCCCCGTGCCACCGGCTGGTCACACTGGCCTTTGGCCACCTCCACACACAGGGACATGGAATGGGACACTGGAAGTGCAAGGATGCAGTTTAAAGTTTCCCTGAACAGCAGGAACTGAAGAGGAGGAAATAATCCTTTGGATTATAAAATGATTTGCAAGTAAGAAGAGGTCTTTGGTGCTTTAGCCTGGAACACAACCCTTGCTCAGCATGGGAAGCATCACATTGATCTCCAGGAACTTTTAAAAGGATAGATAGTGGCAGGACAAGGGGGATGGAGTGAAGCTGGAGGAGGGAAGGGGGAGATTGGATCTTAGGGGGAAGTTCTGTGCAGAGAGAGTGGTGAGGGGCTGGAACAGGCTGCCCAGAGAGGGGGTGGGTGCCCCGTGTCTGGGGGTGTTCAAGGCCAGGTTGGCTGGGGCCCTGGGCAACCTTGTGTAGCTCCAGGCCTGAGGTTGGTGTCCCTGCCTGTGGCAGGGGGTTGGAGCTCTGTGACCCTTGGGGTCCCTTCCAACCCAGCCCAGGCTGTGATTCTATGAACTGCTCTAACTAAATGCAGAGCCCTGAGCACAAAGCTGCTCTGAGGCTGAAAAGCAGCTCAGGCTCCACTACTACTGAAGTCTCTGAGCCCCAGGACTTGGCCAACAAAAATGCTTCTGGCACAGGACAGAGGAAGGGAAATCGCTGTCACAAACACAGGACAGCATTTTGGCAAGAGACCCATAAAAATTACTTTTCTTTCAACCCTGAGCCACCCAGCCCAGGGATCAGTAAGCAGAACCTGCATGATCTTGCAGGGAGGAGAGGCTGCGACCGCCACGCTTACCCAGGGGCCTCGCTCCCTGTCACACCACAGACCAGCACATCCCAGCTCAGCAGCTTGGGCTGAGAGGATGATCTGGACAAGCTGGTGACAGCTGACCTCTGCCACACATCCCCAGAAGCACAAGCACTGGTGTCAGCCCTGATGGCATTCCTAAAGCACATCCTGCGCCGCTGGGCACCGCGCTCCTTCCACTGGCTCTGGCAAAGGAACAAGCTCACAGGGTTGTAAGCTCTTCACCTTATTCTTGGCACAGCTTTCCATTTGTCATCTATCCTCTGGTGCCAGTACCAGCTGTTTCTCTGGTCTCCACCCACTCTGCTCCCTCTATTTCATTTTCCCTGTACAGCTGACACGTGCTGGAGTCACTTCAGCCCCAGGCAGGCACAGCAGCACTTGCTTTCCCTGCCTGCCCATGCCAGCCCACCCACCACGAGCCCTCTCTCCCAGGATACAACAATCCAAAGATGTGAGTCTTTCAATACAGAACTCAAGCAAATGCAAAAATCCCAGAAAAATAAAGAAATATCCAGAACTCAGTAGTTTCAAGTTCTTTATTGTGTCATTCACCAACAGTGATCTCCACCTGTCCTGCTGGAAACAGAAGCAGGGTTGTGTGGACCCTCCCCAGTGACCTCTCAGGACTAAACCCAGCAGCACTGGAACAGTACTCCACACCACATCCACAAGTCTCACTCATGCTATCCAGGAGCAGGAGACTCCTGCTCACAGGCTGGCAAGCAGAGTGAGACAGCAGCCAAGGCAGCAGCTTTCTATCGTTCCTTTGTGCACCTAGAGAAGATTGTGGTCAGTGCTGAGCAAGAAGTGCTGGTCAGTCATCTCCTCCCCACACTGAAAAGCACACAGCACTGAGCTGTTGGGAAAGAGCTACACATGGCATGACATACAGTGTTTGATCCAAGATGTCAGTTACTTCAAGCTGAAAGAAGGAAAAAAGACCAACCACCAAAGCCCAAAATCAACACAGAGAAGCACTAAACACTCAATACCTCACAGAATCCCAGATTGGTTTGGGTAGGAAGGGATGTCAAAGGCCATCCAGTGCACCCCTGAGCCAAGGGCAGGGATACCCCCCTCCAGTCCAGGGTGCCCAAAGCCCTATCCAGCCTGGTCTTGAACCCTGCCAGGGATCCAGGGGCAGCCCCTGCTCCTCTGGGCACCCTGTGCCACACAGAAAAATTTCTTCCTAATATCTAATCTCAATCTACCCTCTTTCAGATTAGAACCATTGCCCCTTGTCCTGTCACTGCAGGCCTTGGTAAAAAGCCTCTCTGCATCTTAAAACCCCCCTTAATGTATAGAAAAGGCAATGATGCCTCCCCCCACAGCCTTCTCTTCTCCAGGGATTGCCCCAGGCCAGGTGCAGGACCTTGTGCTTGACCTTACTGAACTCTGGATGGCATTCTGCTCAAGTGACCTGACTGCACCACTCAGCTCGGTGTCATCCACACACTTGCTGAGGGTGCAACGCCATCCCGACACCGAGAAGACACTGGGTAGCACTGGTCCCAGTGTGGACCTGTGAGGGACATCACTCCTGTCAAAAGAGTTTTAGGGAAGACACATTTAACAGCATTAGAGAAGCAACATCTGGAGCTCAGAACTGGGGTGGGAAGGGCAGAGATCCTTGCTGGAAGGGAGTGTGCAAGAGGCTGACTTGGCTTGGCAGCTGAGCAAAGCCAGAGCAGAGGGGAAGCTTCTTCATTGTGGCTGCCCTGTCAGTGAAAGCTTCCTGTACAGGCTGAGCAGCACCAGAACCTGAGTGCAAACATGGAGTCTGATATGTCTGATCAGTGTGGAGTCAGTGAGCTCCTCCTGAAATGGAGGAGAAAGCCCCTATTCCCTGACAAAATCCAGGGGGGAGAATGAGGCATGAAAAGCATCTCTTGGCTGGAAGTGGAAGGAAACAGTTGACTAGCACCTGTCATTTCATGGAGAATAAAATCTTTGGGTCCAAGGCCAAACTGGTGAATCAACACTACCAACCCATGGAGGCAAGAACAAAGCAGAAATTTCTACCACCTATGAGAGGGACTGGGGAAGGTCCTGTGTTATTTCCAGTGCCAAAGTAGTCCCACAATCTAAGATCCATTTTCAAGGGGAGCATCGTCGTGGTATTCCAGTGTAACAATGCAGAGCTGAGGTCCAGTCCCATCTTATCACCTTACAGTAAAGGCCCCTGTGTTACACAAACAGAAACAGACCTGGTTATTGGGCATCCTTTGGGCAAACACCTCCTGGGACTTCAGACTGTGCAAAGTGAAGGAAAACAACCCACACCAGAAGTTCAGCATCTTAGTGAGTGCTCAGTGTCCTTGCCAGCAGAGGAGAGACAGAGACCAGCACATCATTGTCAAAAGAAGTCAAGCATCTTCTCAGATTAGGCTGCACAGCTATCCCTGCAGTCAAGCAAGAGCCTTCATGCCTGATTGTGAGGAAGGAAGGGAAGGGGAGAGTGCTGCTGCTTCAGGACAGACTGAAACCCCAAGCACGTGGCTGACCAGCAGCAGGTACAGCTGGGAAAAGCTATTCCCAGAGGGGAAAGCACTAGGGGCTAAACACACAGGGCAAGGGCACATTTCTCCCTCATGCAATGCAGCATATGGGGTGCAAGAAACTTACCCTTCAGGGAAATGAGCCAGTTTGGCTCTTGTCAGGCATCAGCTGTTCCCTGGATGCTTTTTCAAAACTGAAGAGGTCAGATCTGCTTTTTGCCTTGTACAGGCCCCACACAGCAAGAGAACCCACAGCTACCAGGATGCTCAGGAGCACTAGAGAGGAGAGTGCACAAGCAGAGAACCACTCACTGCATCCGGTCCGGACACCGGCACTGGGCTCTGCTGCTCAAGAGCATTAGTGACACGTAGAGGTCAGCAGCTTTCCTCAAGGACAAGAGACAGAGAGGAAGTGAGTTAGTGCCAGATTGCATGGAACAGCCTTTCCAAGGCCGCAGCGTGTCTCAGCCAGAGGCATGGTTAAGCTGTGGTGTGAGGCCTCCCAGCCCAGCCAAAGCAGCGTCTGATACAGGCCTGGAATTAACTCTATCAGGATACTCAACTTACAGCCCAAGCCAGGGGCCAAGACCGTGCGCTCCAAGTCTCACATACCTGCAGTGACCAAGATCCACAGGCAGTCTTGACTCCTGGATGGCACGGAGCCCCCGGGCACGGGCCTAGCTGAAGCCTCTGTGATGAAAGAGCAACAAGTGCAAGAGGCTTCCAGCTGCCCTTGTGCTCAGCAGGCAGAGCAGCTTTGGGCCCAGACTTGGCTGAGTTCCTAGCTCACCTCACAGGTGCCTCTTTCAATCCAAGGAAAACCTTATCGACTGTTCCTGCGGATTACCCCACATCAGAGGGGAAAACCCCTTCATGGACAGCTTTACCAGGGACAGCCTTACCAGGGACAGCCTTACCAGGGACAGCCTTACCAGGGACAGCCTTACCAGGGAAACTCCACAGCTGTGGCTGCAGCACCTGAGCCCCTCTGTGCAGCACTGGGGGGGCTTGGGGACCCCCCTCTGCCCACCAACTGAAACCCAGACGCCGAATCTCTCAGGGTGGCAGTAACCCCCCTCTCCCTCCGCCCCTCCACCCCCCCGGGGATGCAGCACTCAGGCACCACCGAAAGCCCCCGGGCTGAGGGAGGCCAGAACCACACTCCAAGGCAGCCGACAGACAAGGGGAGCTCCGGAGGGCCTGGGCGTGCGGGCTCAGCCTTGGGCCTGGCTGGTACCGGGTGGGGGGCGGGGAGGAGGGGGAGGTTGGCTGCCGCCCGGCCCAGCAGCGCTGTCCCTTCAGCCTGCCCGTTGCCCAGCGCTCAGGGGGGCCCCGAGGGGCGGGCAGACCTTGGCGTGCCCGGCCCGCGGGAAGGAAGCGGGCGGGACGGTGCGTTCCGGAGGAAGGGACTTCAGAGGACGGGCGCTTCCCGGGGGGCCGCATCCCCGTCCCGGCAGGACGAAGCCTCAGGCGGGACTGACCCTTCGCGGCTTCCTCCGCACGGGAGTGCCGTGCAGGGACCGGAGCCCTCGGTCTGGCCTGTACCCTCCCCCCAACCCCTGAGCACGGCCCCGCCGCCCGGGCTCCCCCCCCCCCTCCCGCCGCCCGGGCTCCCCCCTCCCCCTCCCGCCGCCCGGGATTCCCCGCCGCCCGCCCGGGCTCCCCCCCTCCCCGCCGCCCGGGCTCCCCCCTCCCCCCCCCGCCGCCCGACCGGGCTCCCGCCCCCCGGGCTCCCCCCGCCCGCCCCCCCCTACCCGCGCTGCCGGTCCGCGGCGTGGCCGGGGTCCGCGGTGGGGTCAGCCAAGCGCCGCCGGGACTCGTCTCCGCCGGTGTCGCCGTCGCGCAGCCCCGCTCATCCTCCTCGTCCTCGCAGTCCGGGTGCCCATCGCAGCGCCACTCGCCGGGGAAGCAGACGGCGCCGGGCTGGCACTGGAAGCGGCCCGGGGGGCAGCCGGCTGCGGGGAGGGGGGGGCGGTGAGGGGGCGGCGGGCAGCCCGCGCGCGGGGCGGCCGAGCGCGCCCCGCCAATGAGAGGGAAGGGCGTGCTCCCCTGAGCCAATAGGCGCGACGGACACGCGCGGTGCGGCCGCGCGCGCCCCCCGCCCCGCCTTCTCGCTTACCGTTCCCTGGCGGAGCCGGCGGGAGCGGCCCCAGCGCCGGGACAGGGGCCCAGCGCCGGGAGCAGCCCCAGCAGCCCGAGCGGCCCCAGCAGCCCGAGCGGCCCCAGCAGCCGCGCCATGCCACACGCCGCCGTGCCCCTAGAAAGCGCTGGGTAGGGCGCACGCGCACGCGGATGCCCTCCGCCAATGGGGCGGCGCCCTTGGGGAGGCTCCGCCCTCCCCGGGGCCGGCAGAGCCCACCCCTCCCCTTCCCGGGCCGGGGGATCCCACCCCTCCCCTTCCCGGGCCGGGAGAGCCCATCCCATCCCGTCCTTCCCCTTTCCGGGCCGGCAGATCCCGTCCCATCCCGTCCCAACCCATCCCTGTCCCATCCCTTCCCGGGGCCGGGGAATCCCATCCCGTCCCATCCCATCCCTCCCCTGCCCGGGGCCGGGAGACCCCATCCCGTCCCATCCCATCCCATCCCTACCCTTTCTGGGCCAGCAGATCCCGTCCCTCCCCTTCCCGGGGCCGGGGGATCCCATCCCTCCCCTGCCCGGGGCCGGGAGATCCCATCCCGTCCCGTCCCGTCCCATCCCTACCCTTTCTGGGCCGGCAGATCCCATCCCTCCCCTGCCCGGGGCAGGGAGATCCCGCCCCATCCCATCCCTACCCTTTCCGGGCCGGGAGATCCCATCCCGTCCCATCCCACCCCATCCCTCCCCTTCCCGGGGCTGAGAGATCCCATCCCATCCCATCCCGTCCCATCCCTACCCTTTCTGGGCCAGGAGATCCCATCCCATCCCGTCCCGTCCCATCCCGTCCTGTCCCATCCCATCCCGTCCCATCCCTCCCCTTCCCAGGCCGGGAGATCCCACCCCATCCCACCCCTCCCCTCCCCGGGCCCCATTCCGTCCCCATTCACCTCCCAGCTCGCTTCAGCCTCCTGCGCCGCGGTGCTGAGCTCTGCCCGGCTCTGTGCCTCTCGGTCAGCGTCTCCCCCAGGCCGAGCGACCAAGCCCCTCGTTGCCCGGCTGCAGGAGGGGCAGGGCGGCGCTCGGGCAGCGCTGTGTTCCCCCGAGGGCTCTACCCTTGGAGAAGGGCCCAGGGGCTGGGGAAGGGCACACAGCGCCCTTGGAGAGAGCTGGGTGAAGGGGAAGCCTCCTGCCCCAGCGGGTGGCAGAGCCGTGGCACAGCCAGGAGAGCGAGGGCAGCACAAATCAGCAGTAAGCAGGGGCAAGGTAAAGGTGGCAGGGGGAGTTTGTGACCACCCACCCAATTAAAGGGCTGTACAAATGACCCCCACACACCTTCAAGGAGCGTGCATGCTGGTTTGGATATGCTTGACCAAGAGTAGATGATGTGGTAATTACTAACCAATTAGGTTAGTAAGTTTAGGTGGGTTTCTCTAATCCTGTAACAAGGTCAGTAGGTTGTAGATCCTGGTTTTGTGGAATCACCACCAGCACCAATCTCTGGTATGGAGTGTAAATCCCTTACCTCTGCTCCAGTGGTATACTGGTGTCCTGCACACCAGCTAAAGACCCAACTTTTTTGGGACAAGGCTGACTCCCAAGTGCTCAGCATCACTCCCTGGGTGCCCCTCCAGTGCTCTCTGACAGCTCCAAGGGAACGGCTGCCTTCTCTGGTGGTGCACTGAGAAATAACCACTGCTGCTCCCTACAGTCACCGGGTAGCTGCAGCAGGAGCCCAGGTAACTTCTTGTCGGGGACAAACGGGGCCACCACACTCAGCAGCTGCAGAGCTCTTAACTGTGGCAGGTAAGGGCTAGTGAGCCAAGAGTACCAGGGGCTACTTCTGTCTTGTACTGGAAAACCAGACCATCAGCTCCTCTTTGGGGAGGGTGTGTAATCATAGAATCATAGAATGTTCTGGGTTGGAAGGGACCCCAAGGGTCACAGAGCTCCAACTCCCTGCCACAGGCAGGGACACCAACCTCAGGCCTGGAGCTACACAAGGTTGCCCAGGGCCCCATCCAACCTGGCCTGGAACACCCCCAGACACGGGGCACCCACCCCCTCTCTGGGCAGCCTGGTCCAGCCCCTCACCACTCTCTCTGCAAAGAACTTCCCCCTAAGATCCAATCTAACCCTCCCCTCCTCCAGCTTCACTCCATCCCCCTTGTCCTGCCAGTCTCTGCCCTTGAACAAGCCGATTCCCCTCCTGTTCCTCTGCTCCCTCCAGGCACTGGCAGGCTGCAATGAGGGTCCCCCCACAGCCTTCTCTTCTCCAGGCTGACCCAGCCCAGCTCCCTCAGCCTCTCTTTGTAGGGATGTCACCATGACAGTGAGCTTACAAATCCACTGCCCCTAAGCTCAAAAGCACATGCTATATTGTATTCCCCTAAGAAAACCTTAGGCCCCAAAGCAATATTAAAGAGGAGTAATTTGAATTCATTCCAGTAAAACAGACAAAAAGGGCAGGGAGAATAGTCAGAGCTTTAAATACCTTTATTAGTCATGTATCAGCAGCACTAGGACAAGTTCCATGCAGCCTCCCTGTAGCCACATCCACAGAGGGCCTCTCTGTGAGTGCTGCTTTGTGAAGAACTGTGACCTGCCCATCTGGCCTTTATTTCCCACTTGGTTTATGTTAACTTCTCACAAATAGGGCTGGTCTTTGGAAATTTCCCACTTCTTAAGTGGTGGTCCTGGCGTCACTGGTTTTTTCTCAGCTGTTGTCACTGCAGAGCCAGAACTGGGGTAGAGAGAGAAGAGGCTTCAGTAACACCAGAGAAACCACACTGATTTCATCAGAACTACAACTTGGATTACAGAATCACAGAATTGGTTAGGTTGAAAAAGACCTTTAAGATCCAACCATTAACCCAGCACTACCAAGGCCACCACTAAACCCTGTCCCCACGTGCCACATCTACACATCTTCTAAATCCCCCCAGGGATGGGGACTCCCCCCCTGCCCTGGGCAGCCTGTCCCAGCACTTGACAGCCCTTGGTGTGAAGAAATGTTTCCTGATATCCAAGTGAAACCTTTCCTGGTGCAGCCTGAGGCTGTTTCCTCTTGTTCTATTGCTTGTGACTCAGAAGAGACTGAGCCCCCTCTCACTACACCTTCCTTCCAGGGAGTTGTAGAGAGGGCTCGGGTCTTCCCTCAGCCTCCTCCAGACTAGAGTCATAAAATCATAGAATGGCCTGGGTTGGAAGGGACCCCAAGGATCACAGAGTTCCCACCCCCCTGCCACAGGAAGGGTCACCAAACTAAACTAAACCACCCCAGTTCCCTCACAGAATGTGGACTCCAGACCCTTCGCCAGCTTCAGTGCCTTGATTTCCAGGTACACTCACAGAATCACAGAGCTGTAGGGGTTAGAAGGGCCCTGGAGAGCTCCTGGGGTCCAACCCCCCTGCCAAAGCAGCTCCCCAGCTCATACTGCACAGGTCGGTGTCCAGATGGGGCTGGAATCTCTCCAGAGAAGGAGACTCCACACCCCCTGGGCAGCCTGTCCCAGGGCTCCCTCACCCTCACTGGGGAAAAGTTCCTCCCCATGTTGGTGTGGAACTCCCTGTGCTCCAATTTGCAGCCATTGCCCCTTGTCCTGTCCCCACAGACACTGAGAAGGGGCTGGCCAATTCCCCCTGCACCCCATCCTTCAGATATTTATAAACATTGATTAGGTCCCCCCTGAGTCTTCTTCTCTCCAGGCTGAACAGCCCCAGCTCTCTCAGCCTTTCCTCCCAGGGGAGATGCTCCAGGCCCTTCCCCCTGCTAGAGCTGCTCCTTCCAGCCGCCTCCATCACTCAGAAGGCGACACAACCAAGCCGCTCAGCCGTCTTCCCACCAACACAGCAAGCTCCATGCTCCTTCCTCACCAGCCTTCCGTCTTCCTGGCTGGAATCAAACACAGTTTAACCCCCTCTCCGCTCGGACAGCCCCAGCTCGGACCTACCCGCCAGCCTGAGCCCCCGCTGCCAGCGTCTTCTGTGCCGCCGCCACCACGATGGGCGGGAAGGCCTCACGCCGTCCGTCCCGGCTGCAGTAATAGTTACTGGCAAGCTTGTGGCTGGGACCCACCGGGAGCCGAGGCGGGGGCTGGGTTCTACACAGAGAGCGGATCCAACCCGTCAGGCGCGGCCTCCCGCCGAGACCACCCGCCGCCCGCCCCGCCGGTACCTCTTGGAGATCTCGGCGTACCGCAGCGCCAGCTTGGCCTGGAGGTCCCGCTGCAAGGCAAAAGGCGAGAAGCGTCTCACGGGGCGCCGGGGGCTGCGCACCCCCCCCGCGGGGGTTCGCGGCTCACGGCCTTGCCGGCGGCGTGGGGCCCCCAACCCGCCCTCACCCCCGCCAGGAAGTTGCGGAAGCGCTGGATGAGGCGAGTGGCCGTCGCCATCTTGGCCGCTGTGAAGGGCGCTGGGGATGAGGGGGGGTGGGGGGGTGGGGGGGGGGTGTATGAGGGAGGGAGCCGGGGGAGGGGTGGGGTGCGCGCGGGGCACGCTGGGTCTCGCGAGATGTGAGGCTCTTATATAAAGCCCGGCGCGGGAGCTCCGCCCCTTTCCCAGCGCCTGACAGCCGCCATGGACACGAGCCGTGTGCAGCCCATCAAGCTGGCCAGGGTGCGCGCGCGGGGCGCCGGGAGGGGCGGGCGGGCGGGCGGGGGGTCACCGGGGGGGGGGGGGGGGGGGTGTCGGCGGGGAAGGGGGCGCGGGGGGGCCAGGGGGCCATGGTGGGGGCGGGGGGCGCGGGAAGGGGCATGGGGCGTCACTGGTGGGGGGCGGGGGGCGGGGGAAGGGGGCATGGGGGGGTCACTGGTTGGGGGGGGTGGCACCGGTTGGGGGGGGGCACCGGGGGGGCCATGGGGGGGGGCGGGGAAGGGGGCATGGGAGGGGGGTACCGGGGGGGCCATGGGGGGAGGGCGGGGAAGGGGGCACGGGGGGTCACCGGTTGGGGGGGATACCGGGGGGGCCATGGGGGGGGCGGGCACGGGGGGGGGGCACCGGGGGGGGGGGCGGGGAAGGGGGCACGGGGGGATATGGGGGGGGCGGGGGGGGGGGGGGCCATGGTGCGGGGAGTGTGGGGGGAAAGGGGGCACCGCGGGGGGGGGGGGCGGGGGGCGGCGGCGGGGAAAGAGGCCCGGGGGTGGCACTGGGGGGAGGGGGCACGGGGGGGGGCACCGGGCGGGCCATGGTGCGGGGGGCACCGGGCGCTCACCCCGCTCTGTCCCCACAGGTGACCAAGGTGCTGGGCCGGACCGGGTCCCAGGGGCAGTGCACGCAGGTGAGTGAGTGCCCGCGGGGGCCGGGGCTGTGTGGCTGAGGCCACCGCCCGGGCCCTGCTGACGCCATCCCGCCCCGGTAGGTGCGTGTGGAGTTCATGGACGACACCAGCCGCTCCATCATCCGCAACGTGAAGGGGCCGGTGCGTGAAGGCGACGTGCTCACCCTGCTCGAGTCGGAGCGCGAAGCGCGGCGGCTGCGCTGAGCCCGCGGCCCCGGGGCGGGCTCACAGCCCCCTGGGGAGCTCGCTGCCCCCAGAGGGGCTCGCAGCCACCACCCTGGGCCGGGCGATGGAGCGGGCAGAGGAGCGGGGCGGGCACCTTGCCCCAATAAAGGCTTTCACAGTGGATCCCGCCTGGATGTCGCTTTCTGGCTGCTGCAGCTGCTCCGTGGGGCCGGGGCAGGAGGCCCTGGCTGGGGTTACGGCTGCTCTCACCCTCTGGAGGACAGGAACCCGACAGCCGGATCGGCAGCGGGTTGTGAGACACGCTGGGGGCCGGCTGGCAAGGCCCCAGCCTGCTTCCCTGCCCCCCCCGCGGCAGGCGGGTCCCGGGCGCTGCTGTGGGCACACGGCCTCACTCCCCAGCCCGGGGCTGTGGGGACACCCGGCTGGGGGGTTGTTGTTCTTCTCAGCTGTCTCTGCCCTCACACAATCGCCTAGAAAGGGTTAGGCTGCTGTAAAGGCAAAGAGAGGCCAGAGGGATTTGGGATGAGCCTGAGGACGGGGCCAGAGCTGCTCTTCGGCTGGTAGTGCCTTCTGTTTATAAGGGACGTTGCCACTGGGAGGGTGACAGAGCACTGGGACAGGTTGCCCAGAGAGGCTGGGGAGTCTCCTCTGGCGACACTCAAACCCTGTGATCCTGCCTGTGTTCCTGCGGGGTTTGGTCTGGGTGATCCTGCTCTGGCAGGGGGGTGGGGCTGGATGAGCTTTCCAGGTCCATTCCAATCCCTGATGCTCTGTGAGTCTGGTAATGGATTGATACCGCTGGTGGTATGTTTGAACTGAGCTGGGCCTGCAGCTCCCAGTCCTGCAGTCTCTGGTGGGAGTGTTCATCCTTCAGTGTCTCGCTCTTGCTTAAGGCGCTTGGTGGCAGGTGGGACAGAGGGTTTGAGTAGCCTAAAGCTGGGGAGAATCATAGAATGTTCTGGGTTGGGAGGGACCCCAAGGGTCACAGAGCTCCAACCCCCTGCCACAGGCAGGGACACCAACCTCAGGCCTGGAGCTACACAAGGTTGCCCAGGGCCCCATCCAACCTGGCCTGGAACACCCCCAGACATGGGGCACCCACCCCCTCTCTGGGCAGCCTGGTCCAGCCCCTCACCACTCTCTCTGCAAAGAACTTCCCCCTCAGATCCAATCTAACCCTCCCCTCCTCCAGCTTCACTCCATCCCCCTTGTCCTGCCAGGCTCTGCCCTTGAACAAGTTGATTCCCCTCCTGTTCCTCTGCTCCCTCCAGGCACTGGGGGGCTGCAATGAGGTCCCCCCACAGCCTTCTCTTCTCCAGGCTGAGCCAGCCCAGCTCCCTCAGCCTCTCTCCAGAGGGGAGCTGCTCCAGCCCTCTGAGCATCTCCGTGGCTCCTCTGACCCCTCTCCAACAGCCCCACATCTTCCTTGTGTTGGGCCCCAGCTCTGGACACAGGATCCAGCTGGGGGAGGGCAGAGCAGAGAGGGACAATCCCCTCCCTGTCCCTGCTGCCACCCCTCTGCTGATGGAGCCCAGGATCCCATCACCTTCCCAGCTGCCAGAGCCACTGCTGCTCAGGGGGAGTTTCTCACCCCCCAGAACCCCCAGGTCCTTCTCACAGGGCTGCTCCCCAGGAGCTCTTCTCCCAGCCTGGATCTGTGTCTGGGATTCTTCCAGCCCCAGTGCCACCCCTGACCCTTGGCAGTGTTGACCCTCACCAGGTTCCCCCGGGCCCATCATTTCTTTTACTTTATTTTTGGGAAGCTCTTCTGCAATAGGTGTTCCAGTTGCTGAGCAAGGATTGCTGTTAGGGCTGAGAGTGTGTTTGGGGGGTGTCCCCTCCTGCATGTTCGTTGTGGTATGGGTGGCCTGAGGTGGATTTTTGTGCTCTGGAGAAAGCTCTTGTCAGCCTGTGGTCATGCTGTTGGCTCGAGCTTGTTGTTAGTTGGTGGCTCAGTTTCAGAGCACTGGGTGAGTCTGTGCTCCCCTGCTTTGAGTGGGGCAGCAGAGCTCTCAGGAACTGGTGAGGGGTGCAAGGAATCCACCTCAGGACCCACTTCTCTGGCTGCTGTTTGTTCCCTGCAGAGCTTTAGTAGCGACAGAGGAGCTGCTGCCAGCCCTGACTGCTGAGTGACTGAGACAGGAGGCAGCAGCTGTGGGCTGTTCCTGGGCAGGGGAACACTCAGACCAGCTGTAGCCTTTCCTGACTGTTCCTGTGGGGTCAGTATGGCCCTTGGCCATATGCAGGAGCAACTTGGCATCCCCACTCAAGCTGATGATTGCCCTTTAATAGCACAGCTCACTATCAGAGCAGCTGGGTGAAGCAGGGGTAGCAAAGGGCAACCACCTGATCCCAGTGTCCTGCTTGGTTCCATGAAGGCCAGAAGACACCACAGTACCCAGCTTGGGGCAGTTCAGCTGGAAGGAAACAGGTCTGATGGATGAGTAGCCAGCTCATAAACCTGCAGGCACTGACCTGGCTGGCCTCTGCCTGAAGCTGTTCAGGGGGTTTAGCTTGAGCCACACATGTGGGCAGGAGGCTGCTGCTGGTCACTGTAATATTTCAAAATAATTCCACTTAAAATTTTATTTATATCTTAA
Source organism: Laterallus jamaicensis coturniculus (assembly GCA_022605575.1). NCBI lineage: Eukaryota > Metazoa > Chordata > Aves > Gruiformes > Rallidae > Laterallus > Laterallus jamaicensis. Next base: position 4,335,905 of record JAKCOX010000043.1, on the reverse strand, counting down.
AAATAAACATCAGTATTAAAATAGGAGTAAACAAACCTGTGAGACCAAAGCAGTGAGTACAGAATACAGAGCAGTGAGAGCATCTTATGTTAACTTCAGTGCAAAGCTGACATGGCCATGCTGGCAGGACAGCCACGTGTTGCCCAGAACAAGCATCTTGGGGACTGTTTCCTGGTGTATGGCACAGCTTGGACCAGCCTGTGTGGGGCAGGAGCAGTGCTGGGGGAGGCTGGGCCAAGGAGCAGATTTGGGGGCTCTGCCTGTGGGTTACCTTTGTGAAGGATTCAGAGGGCAGAGCCAGCTTCACATGGGAAAACCTTTCTTCTTCCTCCTGGTCCTTAGTCCTTCCCTTGTCTGTTCCCACCCTGCCTGGCACACACACCCACACTGGCACACACACACATCCTCCAACATACATGTCCATCTCCATGGGCCACAGGGGTGTGCTGAGCTCTTCTGGCTGAGCTGTTTGCTCCTGGAGCTGCCCTTAGCTGCTCTCTGCCTTCTCCCAAGGGCAGTGGGCAGAGCTGGGCTTGGCTGTGGGCTCTGGTTCCCTTTGCAGGTGGTGGCTGTGGGGCTGTTTAAAATGGGAACTGTTTGGGAGGCAAGTGCTACCCTTCCCTGGGGAGCAGGTCCCTGCTCTGTGGGGGTATTACCTGGGCAGTTTCAGTCCCTAAGGGTGGTTCATGGCTCTCTGAGCCCTTCTGTCAGCTCACAGGCAGCCCTGAGTGCCTGGGTTTGTTCCTTCTGAGCACATCAGATCCCTGAGCCATTCCAGGCTGGACTCCATCCTTTAAATAACCAATATAATTTTTTCTTCTCTGTGTGCAAGTGCTAGAAAAAACCAAAGGTATTCAGATCTCAGCTGGGAAAGGAAATGCCACAAAAGGAGGGCAAGTGGTTGAGTCTGGAATTGCTCCCAGCCTGTGTCCAAGGCAGTGTTACCCAGCTGGATTGTCAGAGAATCTCAGAGCTGTAAGGGTTGGAAGGGACCTGGAGAGCTCCTGGGGTCCAACCCCCCTGCCAAAGCAGCTCCCCAGCTCATACTGCACAGGTCGGCGTCCAGATGGGGCTGGAATCTCTCCAGAGAAGGAGACTCCACACCCCCTGGGCAGCCTGTCCCAGGGCTCCCTCACCCTCACTGGGGAAAAGTTCCTCCCCATGTTGGTGTGGAACTCCCTGTGCTCCAATTTGCAGCCATTGCCCCTTGTCCTGTCCCCACAGACACTGAAAAGGGGCTGGCCAATTCCCCCTGCACCCCATCCTTCAGATATTGATAGACATTGATTAGGTCCCCCCTGAGTCTTCTTCTCTCCAGGCTGAACAGCCCCAGCTCTCTCAGCCTTTCCTCCCAGGGGAGATGCTCCAGGCCCTTCAGCATCTCCTCAGCCTCCTCTGGACTCTCTCCAGGAGATCCCTGGCTGTTTGATCCCAGGGAGCCCAGCACTGGACACAACACTCCAGGTGGGGCCTGAGCAGGGCAGAGCAGAGGGGGAGGATCCCCTCCTGTGACCTGCTGCCCACACTCCTCCTGATGCCCCCAGGATCCCATTGTCTCTCTCAGCCCCAGGGCACACTGCTGGCTCATGGCCACCCTGTCACCCACCAGCACCCCCAGCTCCTCCTCCACAGAGCTCCTCTCCAGCAGCTCCCCCCCAGCCTGTCCTGATTCCAGCAGTTGTTCCTCCCCAGGGGCCAGACTCTCCACTTGCTGTTGTTGAATCTCATCTGGTCTCTCCCTGCCCAGCTCTCCAGCCTGGCCAGGGCTCTGGATGGCAGCACAGTGTCCTGCCTGTCAGCCACCCCTCCCAGCTCTGGATCATCAGCACTTGCTGAGGGTGGGTGCTGCTCCCTCAGCCAGGTCATTGCTCCTGAGGCCCTGCTCCCCATCGCTGGCTCTGCTGCCTGCCTGGAGCTGCTGGGAGCTGGCTCAGAGACCACAAACTGGGTGCTAGTTCTGCTGGGTTTGTTTTCTGCTGTTCTGGGGAGGAAGTGACTTGCAGAGGGCTCCGAGGTGGTGCAGCTCCAGCAGTTGTGGTGGCAAGCAGAGGGAATGGCTTCTGCTCCTTGTATCCCAGCCTGAGGTTGCTCGATGGCTCCTCTGTCCCTTGGAGGCGTCTGTGTGTGGGCTGCTTCCAGCAGTGGAGGCAGGCAAGTGAGGCCCAGGGACAGCACCAGGTTTTGTGACAAGATTAAAGCATCTGCAGGCACAGAGCGTGATGAGGCACAGAGAGGAGGTGGAGAGGGGGCATAATTACAGCCTAGTGCCGATAGATGGGGCTGGCTGGCACAGGGCTGCCCCAGACATCACTAGTTCTGCTTCTTTGGGCTCCCAGGGCTCTTCGTGGCTGTCGGTGATGTCCCCTGCTGCAGAGAGAGCAGAGTCATGGAATGGCACCAGGACCCCTCCGGTGACTCCCAGGCAGGGCCAGCCAGGCCGGTTCCCTATTACTGGGGATGCACCGTGCATGTGGTGCTGGGATGCCCTGCTGTCACCCCCCACAGCCCCTTCCTGGGGAGCAGCACCCACATCACAGCCCTGTCATAGAATCATAGAATCACAGACTGGTCTGGATTGGAAGGGACCCCAAGGATCACAGAGCTCCAACCCCCTGCCACAGGCAGGGACACCAACCTCAGGCCTGGAGCTACACAAGGTTGCCCAGGGCCCCATCCAACCTGGCCTGGAACACCCCCAGACACGGGGCACCCACCCCCTCTCTGGGCAGCCTGTCCCAGCCCCTCACCACTCTCTCTGCAAAGAACTTCCCCCTAATATCTAATCTAAACCTTCCCTCCTTTAGTTTTAATCCATTCCCCCTTGTCCTGCCATTCTCTAGCCTTTTAAAAAATTGAATCCCCTCCTGTTTGTCTGCTCCCTTCAGGGACTGGAAGGCTGCAATGAGGTCCCCTCTCAATAGGGATGCACCGTGCATGTGGTGCTGGGATGCCCTGCTCTCACCCCCACAGCCCCTTTCTGGGGATCAGCACCCACATCACAGCCCTTTCCCCTCTCAATAGGGATGCCCTGCTCTCACCCTCACAGCCCCTTCCTGGTGAGCAGCACCCTCATCACAGCCCTGTCCTCTCCCAATAGGGATGCACCGTGCATGTGGTGCTGGGATGCCCTGCTCTCACCCCCACAGCCCCTTCCTGGGGACCAGCACCCACACCACAGCCCTGTCCCCTCCCATGGGGATGTGTGCCAGCCATGCAGCTGAGCTGGTGGCACGGTGCCACTGCTGTGACGCTTGTGTGGGGCAGGTGGCAGGAGCCAGAGGGCTGTGGTACTCACGGGCTGCTGCGCCTTGCCGTTGAGGTGGGCGTAGAGGAGCATGGCGATGTTGCTGTGTCCAGCCTCCAACGCGATGGCGACGGCGTTGTTGCCATCCTGAAAAGGAAGGAAGAGCCATTGGGAAGAGGCCCAGGGAGGGATGTGGGGTCGGTGAGCCTGCCCAGGTGCCAGCAGCTTACACTGTCCACAATGGAGACGTTGCAGGTGGGCTGAGCCAGCAGCAGCCTCACGGTCTCCAGCCGGCCGTGCTCGCAGGCACACATCAGCGCTGTGGAACCCTCCTCATCCTGCAGGTTCACGTCGGCTCCGCAGGCGAGCAGAGCTTCCACCATCTCCTGCCGCCCATGGCTCACCGCCAGCATCAGCGCTGTCTGGCCAGCCTGCAAGGCAAGGGATGCTGCCAGGCTGCTCCCCCCCAGCTGTGCCACCCGCTCTTCCCCCTGCCCACACAGTCCCTGAGCACCTCCCTGCCTGGAGATGAGCTGTAGGTGAGACCCCAGCACCCGGATGCCAGGCTGAAGGAGCTCTGGATGGGATGTGGTCCCCATCTACTGACCCCCCCAGATTTTGGAGCTGCAATCCTGCCCTTGGAGGAGCCAAGTCTGGCCCTAGCAGCTGCTAAGGGGTGGAGGGAGAGGGGCTGGAGGTGAAGGCCCCCAACCCACACCAACCTGGCTGGCTTTGGCATTGACATTGCCCATGCTGAAGAGCCTCCTGACCACGTTCATGTCGTCTTCCTGCTCGACGGCCGCCAGCGCTGCCAGCATGAGAGCTGTGTAGCCAGCTTTGTTCTGGTGGTCCACGTTACAGACCCCTGTGGGGAGGGGGTAGGGGTGCTCAGGGTGCCATGGGAGGCACAGACCGAGCCACGTGCCTGGCTCCCGTCCTGCCCAGGGTTCTGCCAGCCATCCCACTGCCCCAGGGGCACAGACCTGCCGCTGGGTTCTCCCCCAACTGTGGGCTCCCAAAGTGCTGGGGTGGCTGCCCAAACCCCTCCACCTCTGCCCAGATGCGGCTCAGGGCAGCTCTCCCAGTGCCTTTCCCCATGGGCACAACCAGGATGTGACCCAGGGATGGTGGTGGCAGGGGGATGTTTCTGGGGGTGGGGACCACCAACCTGTGTCCAGCAACAGCCGCACGATGCAGAAGTTGGAGTGGGAGACACTGTAGTGCAGGGCTGTGTTGCCATTCCCATCTGCCAGGTTCACCACGTGGGCCAGGAGCGTCGGTGAGACCTCAGCAAAGGCCAGGAGATGGTTGGCGACTGTGTCTGGGACAGACGACTTCTGGCTGGACAGACGGAACCACTCCTGCAGGACCAGGCTGCTGCTGGCCAGCTGAGGGCAGCAGGTGGTGCTGAGCCAGGGGTGGTGGTTCCCCCTGAGCCCCTGCACCACCCCTCTGCACCAACCCCCCTCCCCACTGCAGCCCTAGCAGGGAGCAGAAAACCTGCTCCAGAGGGAACTGGGCAAGAGCAGGACCCTGAACCCCCAAAACCCAACCAGGATGGCCTAAGCTGAGTCCACATGGGCTTTGGGGTACCTAGGACAAAACCTGGAGCAAAGGGCTGGGTTTTGGGGGAAGGTGCTAAGCTGGGCCTTGCTGGCTCATCTTTGGGGTGGGGGGCAAGACCCAGGGAGGATCCCAGCAGTGACTGGGTGAGCTGTCCCACCCGCAGCACCCCACTCACCACCTCTTTGCTCTTGGCAGCTCCAGGGTGGCCAAGGTGGGTCTTGACGATGAGGCAGGCCTCCCGCATCCGGGGGCTCAGCTCGAACCTGGGGAGAGCACAAGGGTATCTGTGGTGTGGGCTGCGCTGCCCCATCAGACAGGGACACCCCAAGGGACACCCCAATTTCCCCCAGAGAGGTTTCGCTCTCCTCCCCCATGCCTGTGAGCCTCCAAGAGCTTCCCACAGGGTGATGTCCAGCCCAGGGGCTGAACCTGGGTAGCTCCAGCCCCAGCAAACCCTAGCAGAACCAGGCCTTACACACATGTGTGCTCTGGCACCATTTACCCATTTTTAGCCCATTTTTTCCCCCTTCTTTTGTTGAAAACCACCATTAAGCACTGCTGGTTTGGTGTGTGTCGCCCCCACCCCCCACCCCCAATTCTCCTCTCCAGCAAAGATGCATCTGGGGCCCCTGCTCTCATCCTTCCTCAGCAGACCCAAGAAGCTACCAGGGTTTGTTCCTAGTGCACTGTGTCTGTGGGAGCTGAATGTGTTTTTGCACATCAGTGGCACTAAACCCAGGGCAGATGCACTGAGTCAGCAGGGCTAGTGCCAGCCTGTGGCTCCCCGCTGTGTGGGGCAAGGGAGCCTTCCTCATCAGCACTTACTTCTCCTTCACCTCGGGGGGCTCCAGCAGGGTCGTGCCATCCCCCTCACCCTCCTGTCCTGGCTTGTGCTCAGCTTCCCCAGCCTCCTCGTCTGAGGTTTCAGTGCCTCCCTGCTCCGAGCTGTCTGAGCTGTCAGCAGAGGCCTTCTCAGAGGAGCTGTCTCCCTCTTCCTCCTCCTCCTCCTCGCTGGATGTGCTCTCATACCTGCACGGAGGGAGGATGCTCAGTGGCAACATGCAGGTCCCCAGCTGGTCCCCTTCCAGGGACCCCCACTGCCCCCAGCCCAGGATGCCGGGGGCTGGTGCAGGGGGGTGGCAGGAGCCCCTCACACATACTCCCCGTTCAGCACGCCCACAAACTGCAGGCTCTTCTTGCTGCCCTCAGCTTCGCTCCGGGTGGGACCGTCCCTCTTCTTCATGATGGACTTCAGAGCTCCTGGGGGCAGAGACAGGTGTGAGGGGCCAGCAAGAGGAACCTCCCTGTGAGGCTGCCAGACCCCAGGGCAGGCACGGGAGGGATGCACACAGAGTGCAGGCAGCTGCTGTGACACAGGGCCACCCTCTCCCTTCCCGCAGCAACGTCCCAACCCTGACCCTGGTGTCATCCCTGGCACCAACTCACCGGCTGCAGGGCTCAGGGCAGCTCCACTGTCCCGTGCTGGGGACAGGTCCTGGCTGCTGTGTGTCGTCTCTGCTGCATCTGCCCCAGGGGCTGGACTGCCCTGGCACGGCCCCTCCATTGCTCCTCTGCCCTGTGTCGAGGGGCTGCCTGGGGCATCGCTCACCACACACTCTGTCTCCTCCTCTCCTGTCGGGCCGGCGCTGCCCACGTCGGTCTGGCTGCCCTTGTCTTCACAGCTGGTGGCCCAGTCGGGGCCGACCGCCACGTCCCTCCCGTCAGGGTGGCAGCTCACCCCGATGCAGGCAGTGAGCGGGCAGCACTCCACGCTTGCCTCCATCATCTCCGGGGGGTCACCAGCTGCCCGGCTCTGTGTCACCACCGCCGCCTCCACCAGCGCCTCGGACACCTGTGGCTTGGCTGTCACCTCCTTGTCTGCCTGCCCGTGGGGCCGACGGGCACACACCTCCAGCCGCAGCTCCTCCAGCTCCCGCGTGGCCTCTCGTAGGTGCCCCTCCATCAGGGCAATCACCTCCTTCTGGTGCCCCACTGTCTGCTGCAGCAGCTCCAGCTCCTGCTCCGCCTCGCTGGCCAGCCCCAGAGAGGACTCCAGCACCCAGACAGCCGCATCCCGGCGCTCCCTCGCCCCGCCAGCCGGCACATCACCACCCTCCTGCTCCGACCGGTAATAGAAAACAGCATCGCTCATGGCTCGGTCCTCGCCCACTGCCACAGTGCGGCACGACCTCTCAGTGGCTCTGGGGTTCCTGCATGGCCATGGCCTGCCACCCCGTTCTGGCACAGCCAGCTTCTCTGTCAGCTTCCTCAGCTCTGCAATCTTGCTTGCTCGCCCCTTTGCTGGCTCCGCTTCACTCTCTGGTCCTGCTTGGGGCAGCTCCTCACTCCCACCCCCCACCTCAGAGCCAGGGGAGTGGCTGAAAGCCTCACCAGGCTCTGCTGACAACTTCTCCATCAGCTTTGCCTTCTCCCTCTTCAGCTCACAGATCTGTGTCTCCAGGAGGGGGATGGTTTTCACCTGCTCCTCCAGGTCCCGGAGCTGTCGCAGGGCTGCAGCCATCTGCTCCCGCACGTGCTGCAGCGGGGCAGAGCTGAACCCCGCCGCTGGCGTGCTGCGCCCCGAGCTGCCAGGGCTTCCCCGTCCCCAGCCCACCTGGCCCTCAGTGCCCACTGGCACCCAGGGGGGTGGCTGATTTAGGGCAGCCGATGGGCCACGGTGGGAGGGACCACGGGTATCCTGCAAATGGCCCTGCTCCTGCTCCAGCCTCCTGCTTGTCTCCAGCAAGGTCTTCTCCACCCGCGGGTTTCGCACAAGGCACTTGCGGGTGGGAGGCGGGAGCAGCCGCACCGGTGGTGAGATGGGGTGGGAGGTTGGCTTGCTTGGGGGCTCCAGGGGTGCCCGGCTGTGCGGGGACAGCAGCAGCATGGTCCTGCCCTCCTCACTGGTCGTGGAGGTGAGGGACTCGGTGGAGGTCCAGGCGCTGGCGTGGCTGCTGGGGCTGCGCAGGGCGCTGGGTGGCTGCCGGGCCCCTTTCGCCCTGCGAGGCAGCGGCACCTTCTTGAGCGTTTGGCCACTCTGAATGTCATCAACATATTTCAGGAAATCCAGGTCCAGCAGGAAGCCGTAGGGGGTTTCCACTGAATACAAATTCTTTTCCCCATCGTCCTGGTCCCGGTACAAGAATGGACCCCCAAGATCTGCAAGAGGAGCAGGGACAGTTAGGCAGAGACCTGATAGAGACAGGAAGGCTTTTCCAACTGGGTTATACTGGGATTGCAGCCTGCATCCCCTCTTTCCACTGTGATGCTGCTGGCACTGAGCCTGGCACCCCCCTGTGCTGTTGGAGGTCACAGGGCACCCTCTCCATGCTGGGGCCAGGAAACCCACCGGGATGGGAGGGTTCATCCCTGCCATTCCCTTCATGCCCCTTCCACTGTCCCCAACCCATGATGACCCTAGTCCCTTTACCTGGGAGGTTCTGGTTCAGGGGTGCAGGCTGAGCCATCTTCTCCTGGGGACCTTGCTGACCAGTAGACCATCAACCTGCAACAACAACAGGGCCACATCCAGCGCAACGCTGCACGCTGGGGGCCGCTGAGTCCCACAGGGGGGCAAACCATCCCCCCCCCAACACGGCAACCACCCCTTGCCATCCGCTGGGCCCCCCCTCGCCCTCCCTCCAGCCTGGGTGCCACAGGCTGAAGCTCGAGCCGGCTGCCGGGCCGGAGAGCCCGGCGCTGCCTGTGAGGCTGAGGGTTGTTTGTACATTTAAGGAATGCTGCCCAGCCTGGGCTGGGACGGCCCCGCAGCAGCGGCCCTGCTGCCAGCACCGAGGGTGCAGCGTCATGAGTCAGCTCATGCTGCAGGGAGAAGGAAGAGGCTGCAGCCCCGGCGGGTGCGATTCTGGGTGGAGAAGTTTGCTGGGGATGAAGGGGCTGGAACACGAAGCTGTGTGTCTGCAGGCAGCTGCTGGCACATGCTGGGTGCGAGGGATGGCTGACCTTGCTGCCCAGGATAGTGCACCCAGGGTGCTGCCCATGGCATGGGTTGGGGGGGCCGCCAGCAGCAGTATTCTGCTGGGACCTGCTGCAGCGTCTGGCAGCATCTGGGTGCTGGGACCCAGGCAGGACACTGCGCTGCCATCCAGAGCCCTGGCCAGGCTGGAGAGCTGGGCAGGGAGAGACCAGATGAGATTCAACAACAGCAAGTGGAGAGTCTGGCCCCTGGGAAGGAACAACTGCTGGAATCAGGACAGGCTGGGGGGGAGCTGCTGGAGAGGAGCTCTGTGGAGAAGGAGCTGGGGGTGCTGGGGGGTGACAGGGTGGCCATGAGCCAGCAGTGTGCCCTGGGGCTGAGAGAGACAATGGGATCCTGGGGGCATCAGGAGGAGTGTGGGCAGCAGGTGACAGGAGGGGATCCTCCCCCTCTGCTCTGCCCTGCTCAGGCCCCAGCTGGAGTGTTGTGTCCAGTGCTGGGCTCCCTGGGATCAAACAGCCAGGGATCTCCTGGAGAGAGTCCAGAGGAGGCTGAGGAGATGCTGAAGGGCCTGGAGCATCTCCCCTGGGAGGAAAGGCTGAGAGAGCTGGGGCTGTTCAGCCTGGAGAGAAGAAGACTCAGGGGGGACCTAATCAATGTTTATCAATATCTGAAGGATGGGCTGCAGGGGGAATTGGCCAGCCCCTTCTCAGTGTCTGTGGGGACAGGACAAGGGGCAATGGCTGCAAATTGGAGCACAGGGAGTTCCACACCAACCTGGGGAGGAACTTTTCCCCAGTGAGGGTGAGGGAGCCCTGGGACAGGCTGCCCAGGGGGTGTGGAGTCTCCTTCTCTGGAGAGATTCCAGCCCCATCTGGACACCGACCTGTGCAGTATGAGCTGGGGAGCTGCTTTGGCAGGGGGGTTGGACCCCAGGAGCTCTCCAGGTCCCTTCCAACCCCTACAACTCTGTGACTCTGTGAAAACATCCCCCTGGGAGCACCCACTGCCACCGTGTGTGGCATCACCCTGTGCAGATGGGACACGGTGGCTGTGGGGCTGTGAGCATGTGGCACCAGGCTGTTTCCAGAAGAAGGCAGGGGAGGAGACATGCCAGAGGAAGGGCAGCTCAGCCCCAGCCCCGGGAGAAGCTGAGGCTCTGTGCTGCCCCAAGAAGGGCAGAGAAACACTCTCATCCAACCCAAAGCCCCTGCCCGGGATGGCTGGAGGGTCCAGCCTTTTCTAAAAGAGACGCTGCTGCCACCCCATGGCACAGCCCAGCCTGGGGACGACGCGCTGGCCCCCAGCTTGCACCCAGCTTGCACCCACTGCCCTGACAATGCCACCCATCGCTCCTCAGCTCCAGCCACGCCACTGCAGCTGCCAGCCCATGGCTTGGCAAGACCACGTAACTGCCAGAAGCCAGTGGAGCAGCTGAGGCTCAGGCAGTGCCGGCCCAGGCTCGGGCTGCACCCCAGCGATGCAGCAGCCTCCCAGCGATGCAGCAGCCTCCCACCACCAGCCCCAGTGCACAGGGTCAAGGGGTTGAGTCCAACCAGGCAGGGATGAGACACTTCCCGTTAGTCACTGGGATGGATCTCGGGGCTCTCCCACTCCTCTCCCAATCCACATGCAGCCAACACATACCCCAACTTCCATCTCCCTTGAGAGCATCTCCCTTGCCAGCTTTGTGCTGGCAGCCCTCACACCTCACTTAGGATCATCCCAGCTCTGTACCAGCCCCCCTCCCACATCCCTTGGGATCATCCCGGCTCCATACCATCACCCCATTCTGTGCTGCTGGCTTTATGCTTAAAAAAGGGGTCCGTGCATCCCCCACCTCCTCTAATCCTCCCCATCCTGGGAAGCAGCCAGCTTCCTCCTCTGCAGGGCCCTGTGCCCTCGCTGAAGGTAATCAAACAGCACCAGGGCCAGGCCAAACACTCTGCCAGGCTCTGTGCAGGCTGTAAATGAACCAGGAGGAAGAGGGAGAGCAGCAGGAGCCAGAGCCAGCGGGTGGGTTTCCTTGGGGGAAGCAGCCGGCATCTCCCTTCCGCCGGCCGGGTATTGTCCTGCCTGGGACCACGCCAGGAAAAGCTGCCTGTGCTGGGAGGTCTCCTGCACCGCTCCTCCTGCTTGTGGTAAGGGGGCCTGTTCTGCCAGTGCTGCCCCAGCCACACACTCGTCCCCCCTGCCACCTCATCCTGCCCCTTCAGCCAACAACAGCAGCTGTCAACTGTGTGGCTGCACTGCCCATCCTGGAAGGAAGGAAGGAAGGAAGAGAGGAAGGGAAGGGAGGAGGAAAGGGGGAGGGAAGGGAGGAGGAAAGGGGGAGGGAAGGGAGGAGGAAAGGGGGAGGGAAGGGAGGAGGAAAGGGGGAGGGAAGGGAGGAGGAAAGGGGGAGGGAAGGGAGGAGGAAAGGGGGAGGGAAGGGAGGAGGAAAGGGGGAGGGAAGGGAGGAGGAAAGGGGGAGGGAAGGGAGGAGGAAAGGGGGAGGGAAGGGAGGAGGAAGGGAGGAGGAAAGGGGGAGGGAAGGGAGGAGGGAAGGGGGAGGGAAGGAGGAGGGAAGGGGGAGGGAAGGGGGAGGGAAGGGGGAGGGAAGGGGGAGGGAAGGGGGAGGGAAGGGGGAGGGAAGGGGGAGGGAAGGGGGAGGGAAGGGGGAGGGAAGGGGGAGGGAAGGGGGAGGAAAGGAGGAGGAAAGGAGGAGGAAAGGAGGAGGAAAGGAGGAGGAAAGGAGGAGGAAAGGAGGAGGAAAGGAGGAGGAAAGGAGGAGGAAAGGAAGAGGAAAGGAAGAGGAAAGGGGGAGGAAAGGGGGAGGAAAGGGGGAGGAAAGGGGGAGGAAAGGGGGAGGAAAGGGGGAGGAAAGGGGGAGGAAAGACTGATGATCCTTCTGCAGATCCCCTCTGGCTCTTGGCCCCCACTACCTTTGGTCTGATGGGCTGGGCTGGACCCAGAGCAGCAGCTTCTGCCCTCACCCAGCTCGGAAACAATGGGCCCAGCCAGGCACTGGGTCCAGCAGGCTCCCAGCCCTGTGAAAACTGCCCTGGGGACACCACAATGTGCAAACCCCAAGAGGTTCCCCTGAGATCCAAACCACCCCCCTGCCATCACCCTGCCAGGACATGCAAACTGCCCCTGGCTGGGCTGAGCTGGTGGCAAGGCACATGGCAGGCTGGATTTCAGCTGGCAAGGGTGAGCAACGGAGGCAGACAGCCCTAGCACACCGCAGCAGTGAGAGGGTTAAATTCCCACACCCATGGCCCAGCCACCACCAGCACCTGCTGAGCCTGGCCACACAAAGCCAGCCTTGTCCCCAGCCAGCCCCATCACCGGTTCAAAGAGGAGCCGCTCTCCACCTGGGCTGAAGTCCTGCTGGGGATGACTGTGCCAGCCACTCTGGTGCCCAAGGCTGACTTTTTGGCAGCTTTGTCCACTCTGCTGGGCACAGGGACTCCCCCCCCCCCCAGGTGCCAGGCAGAGAGAACCCCTACATGATCCCAGCTGCCTTCAGAAGAAATGAAAGTAGCCCCAGTGCTTCCACAGAAAAGCAGGATGGGGCAAAGCTGGGGTAGGGCTCGGTGGTGAGAGGAAGAGGAGGAGATGTGCAGGGACCTGATTGTTCCTGCAGAGGCTTTGCCCTGGGCTCACACCTCCACTTCCCCTTCTTGGCATTGTGCCATTGGGCCAGAACTGGAGCTGCTCCACTCAAGTACCACGGGGCAGCCTGGGCACCTCAGCACAGCTCGATGTACCACCCAGTACCCACATCCCAGCCCATGCCTCGGGAATCAGGGCAGAGACTGGCAGGACAAGGGGGATGGAGTGAAGCTGGAGGAGGGAAGGGTGAGATTGGATCTTAGGGGGAAGTTTTTTACAGAAAGAGTGGTGTGGTCCTGGAACAGGCTGCCCAGAGAGGGGGTGGATGCCCCATCCCTGGAAGTGTTCCAGGCCAGGTTGGCTGGGGCCCTGGGCAACCTTGTGTAGCTCCAGGCCTGAGGTTGGTGTCCCTGCCTGTGGCAGGGGGTTGGAGCTCTGTGACCCTTGGGGTCCCTTCCAACCCATGCCATTCTATGATTCTATGATTCTATCCCAGCCTCATGGTCCATGGGGTGATGCCCCCCTGGGTCCCCAAGTGCCCAAGCTGGCAGGGGTCAGGCCTGAGGAGCTATTTTTAAGTCCCCAGACCCCTCTGGGCCCTTCCCCTTGCCCCCGCCCTGGCTCAGCCATGCAGACTAAGCTACTCAACCGGCGTGGCCGGACACAGGGACAGCTCTCCCCAGCTCTCCTCCCAAGCCAAAATACTGAGGTCATGAGGAATGTGAGAAGAACAGAGTCCAGAGCAGCCCTGGCCAGCACGACTTGATTTATCTCAGCCAGGCACGCTTCCCTCGAAGCTGTGTGCAGGCGATAAGCCCTGAAGCTCGGTGCTGAGGCTGTTCCAAAGTTAAAGGGAAACCACTGAGCAAGCACACAGCTTCCTCCACTGCCAGCGACCTGCTGGGATTCGGGCTCCCTGCGTGGAGCCGGCCCTCACGTGTGCCCATCACCCGCGGTGTCATCTGCTGGCGCTGGGTTTGGATGGGAGGTGTCCAGGGTTCAGCAACACCTTCCCCACCACCCCGCCCTCCCCCCCCCCCCCCCCCCGGCCCCATCCCTTCCCCAGGGCTGTACAGGATGGACTGAGCTCTGGGCCACCCGCTGGCCCTGCTCCTGCTGGCCCAGGCCACCTCGGCTGTGGTGTCCAGGCTGGGGCTGGCCCCGGAGGGGATGGATGCTGTGTGGGTGGGTGCGCCAGCTGACCCAGGGAGGGGAAGGGAAATGCTCCAATCTTCTCAACAGCCTCATTTCAGGGCTGGGCCGTTATTTCTGGAGCTGTCGTCACCATCAGCCCGGTTGGTCAGCAGGCTGTGGGGGCTGCTTGGGCTCTGCACCTGCTCCAGCACCTCGGGGACCTCCCCGAGCTCACACAACACCTGGACAACAGGCATACGGTCCGGTCTGTACACAGACATGCTCACGTGGGGATCAGCTCCACATGCCCCATCACACCTACAGCTCTATAGGGCTCCTATACCTCCACCAGCAAACATCTACCCCATGTCCTGCCCCCTCGCTGGAGCTGCCCACCAGCACGTCCCTCCAACACCTTCCCGATCCCCTCGGGGCTGGTCATGGGCAAGGAGTCCCAGTGACCCAGTGGGATCGCGCTGCGGCAAGGTGCTGGGGGATGAGACGCCTAAATTCAGCCCCCAGGAGCACAGCCCTGCCAGGGCACACGCACAGCCCCATGGCAGGGCCCCTGTGAGCACACAGGGAGCACCCCAAGCCCCGCAGCACCCTGCGTGCCCTCCTGCACCCACAGCACCCTGTCAAACCCTCAGCTCCGCGGGTACCCAGCACCCCAGGGTGCCCACCGCGGCCACGACACGGGAGGACCCTGGTGCCCCGGGGCGCTCCCCAGCACCCCCAGACCCAACAGGTCCCCAGCACCCTGGGAACCCGCTGGCAACCCCAACCTCATGGGTCCCCGGGGAGCCCCAGAGCACCCCAGCACCCCGCACGCCCCAACACGTCCTGGGCGCTCGCCCCCAGCCCAGGGCACCCCCGGGGAGCCCCCGCTCCCGCCAGCCGGGGTGGGCGGCCCGGCCCGGCCCCGACGGCCCGCAGCGGTACCGGCACCTCCCGGGCGCGGGCCGAAGCCCCTCTGCCGCCCGGGCGGAGCCCCCAAGGCGGCGGGGGGGGGGGGGGTTGGTCCGGGGCCGCCTCACCCCGCCGCGCTCCCGGGGGCTCCGGAGCGGCCTCTCGGCGGCCTCGGCGGCTCCGGGGGCCCCCGCCGGGACGAGCCCCCGCCCCGTCCCCGCTCCTGCAGCCGCCGCTGCCGGCCGGCCCCCGCCGGCCCCGTCCCCGCCGCCCCTCACCTCGCCGGCCGAGAGTCTGGGCTGCAGCCGGGCCCCGTCCCGGGCCCGGCGGCTCTGGGCTGCAGCGCGGCGCCGGGCAGCGCTGCCCGACGCAGCCCCGGGCCGAGGGCGGGCCGGCAGCGGGGCCGGGCGGGAGCGGGCCGGGGCGGGGCGGGGGCAGGCGGGAATGGCCCCCGGGGCCCGGCAGGGCCGGGACAGACGCCGCCCCCGGGTCGCTCCCCCCTGACGGGATCCCCGCTCCCCCTGGCACCGGGGTCCCACCGCCGCCCCTCCCCGCGGGGGGCGATCCCAGTGGCCCCCCCCCAGGGTGGGATCCCCGTCACCCGGGGGAAGGGGTGTCCCCGATGAGCCCAGGGAGAGGGGCGTCCTCTGCCTTGGCCCCATTCCTGGCTGGCCTGGGGAAGGGGGGAGCATGGGGAGGGTGTCCCCTGTGCCCGACACCCCAGGGCTGGGGTAACCCCTGCCCCAGGCACCTCGGTTACTCCCGGGGATGGGGTGTCCCTATTCTGGTCACCCTGGGGATGGGGATGTGCCCACGCTGCCCACCTCAGGGATGGGCATCCAGGAGAAAGGTGGGGGGGGGCTCCCTGCCTGTGTCTCCCCAGTGTTGGGGTATCCCCTGCCCTGAGCTCCACGATGCTGCTGGCTGGGGGGGTCTACAGGTGGTTGGGGTTCAGCTCCCTGCCCTGCTGTGTCCCTCCCCAGCACAGCCACCCCCTCCTCAGCCTGCCAGGCCCCCGTGGCCTTGCTCACTGCCTGCCTTTTGTCCCACCCATGGCTGGGAGCCCTCCGCCGCTCACCCTGGCTGGGCTCCCCAGGCCTGGCCCCGCTGGGTTTGGCAGCTCTCCCTTGTCCCAGCAGCCGGCTGTTTGTCTCCTTTTCTTGCCAGCTTTCTTCCCTGCCTGCTTCATGCGCCGGTCGCTCCGCTGCCAAGGTCTGGGCTGTCCTCCATCCCTCAGGGACCCCTGGCAGCTTCACACCTTAACACTCGCCCTCGCTAACTCCTCCAACCCCTTTCAGTGCTGAAACCCTCAGCAAGGATTCTTTTTTTTTTTGCTTCTTTTCCTTTCCTTTTCAGCTGCTGAACCTCCTGGGTATTTTTCCACGTCTGGCTCCTCTGTAACACTACTCACGGGAAGAGCAGGAGAAACAAGATGTGCTTCCCAGCGTCCCTCCCAGCTGCTGGCTGGCAGCTCAGGGACTTCCTGAGCAAGGGTTTGCATCCGGAAGGAAGTACCTTAATAGCCCTAATGGATCTACCTCCACCGACAGACCTCGTCCCTCTCCAACCCATTTACATACTTGGCCTCTCTGGCATCCTGTGGTAATGAACGTGGTGATTCTGTGACCTCGTTCTGTCTCTGAAGCAGGTCTAGAATAGCACTGCTCTTGTGCATTCACTGACTGCTTGGCAAAACATTCATTTGGGTCCCCTGTAGCCATCCAGCTTGCCTTCTCCATCCCAGTCTGGAAAGGTAAAGTCTGGACTCTCACACCCCATGTCCTGGCTAAGAGCTCCATGGAGGGCTCATGGCCAGGTCTCACACTCTTGGACATCCCCCAGAGTGTCACCCACCACCAAAGAGTGTTTCTTGATTCCTCCACGAGCAGGCAGGGGAAAGAAACCTCCTAAAGGAGGAGCTGGGGAAAGATGAGCTTGGGAAAACAATGTCACCCCAG
Source organism: Laterallus jamaicensis coturniculus (assembly GCA_022605575.1). Taxonomy (NCBI): domain Eukaryota; kingdom Metazoa; phylum Chordata; class Aves; order Gruiformes; family Rallidae; genus Laterallus; species Laterallus jamaicensis. The sequence continues at coordinate 4,319,560 of JAKCOX010000043.1, read as the reverse complement.
CTCTGCGGTGCTAGACCTTGCCCACCCCAACACTCTGGGACAATGGGGGTCCTCAAACCACCCAGAGCCCCTGAGGAAATACAGACCTGGGGCTGCCTAAATTCGGTGCTGGAGCACAGCACACAGCTGCTGCAGCAGCTCAGAGATATTTCACAGAATCACAGCCTGGGCTGGGTTGGAAGGGACCCCAAGGGTCACAGAGCTCCAACTCCCTGCCACAGGCAGGGACACCAACCTCAGGCCTGGAGCTACACAAGGTTGCCCAGGGCCCCATCCAACCTGGCCTGGAACACCCCCAGACACGGGGCACCCACCCCCTCTCTGGGCAGCCTGTTCCAGCCCCTCACCACTCTCTCTGTAAAACTCAACAGCAGCCTTTGAACAAGAGGTGTTGAGTTGTTCCCAGTGCTGATCAGACTCCTCTGGCTTTAAACATTTTCACCCAGGTCAGGGATGCTGACACAGGACCAGTCTGGGCTGTGGTACCTGTCTGCCTGGGCTGGCAGCTGCAGCTGAACCCAGGCTTGGAGGCAATTGGCAGGGCCTGCCGCCCTTCCTGCTCTGCCAGCGTGTGCTGAGCATCCCTCCCATCACCCTGCTGGGACTGGTGAGGCCAGCCAGGCTTCTGCTGTGGTTTTACCAAAGAATGATGGGTTTCTGGGTCGGCTCTCTGGGGCTCTGCAGATTTTGGTGGCATCAGGGCAGGGCCTGGAATGGCTGTCCCCAGTCCTACATCTTGTGTTGGCCAGGGAAACTGGTCTTGAGCATCCCACCAGTATCCTTCTGAACAAAAAGCTCCAGGACCTGTTCTGCTATTAGTTCACCAGAAACATTAAAAAGCATGGGGTTGGTGTGAATCCCTGTGAATCCAAATCGTTTGCCCTCTGCCAGTCCTGCTGGGAGTGTGCATGTGAGCGTGCCTCAGTTTCCCCACCAGACCAAGTGAGAATAGAGTACATGTGTGCATGTGTGCAGAGGTTGTGACATTGACCAGTGAGGCAGGGTGCTTCTCTGCAGCATGCCAGGAAACAGAGCCCCAGAGCTGGAGGTGGCTGCAGGCTGACAGAACAGGCTGTGTCCATGTCCCTCTGCAGGCAGCACAGAGCTCAAGTGGTGTCAGCACCTGAGAAGGCACACAGAGCTCTGCCAGGCTTTCAGCTGGCTGTGAGCAAGCTTTTGCTGTCACCCTGCCTCATCCAGGTGGCCCTTGGATGCAGAGAGTCCGAGGAACGCAGCTGGAGATGCAGGCCATCTCTGGCTCCGTTTGCTCCCTGGGCAGTGAGATCCCAAACCCCCTCCATGGGCAACCAGCTCCCAAAGCCCTGAGCATCCCAGCCCTCTGTAGGGCAGCAGGGTGCTGATGCCCAGGGTGCCCATGGCTGGGGGAAGCTGTGTGTGCTCGAGGTGCACCTGGAAAAGCAGCCGGTGGGATGAGTTCCAGCTGTTTCCTGGCTGCCTGAGTCCATCTCTGTTTGTTCCAGCTCCACCACCCCTGCCTGAGCCTGGCTTCCAGCTCTGTCACCCCCTCTGTGGACCCACAAACCGGCTGCCCAGGCCAGGCACAGCGTGGGACCCAGGGGAAGGCTGGCTGGGCTTTGCCCAGCACTGTCCCTGTTGCAGAAGCTGTGCAGACGCCTTCATGCTGCATAAATGCTCCATGCTGCTCCCCAATGCTGCTCTGGCAGCTCGCAAGGCCAATGGGATCCTGGGCTCCATCAGCAGAGGGGTGGCAGCAGGGCCAGGGAGGGGATTGTCCCTCTCTGCTCTGCCCTCCCCCAGCTGGATCCTGTGTCCAGAGCTGGGGCCCAACACAAGGAAGATGTGGGGCTGTTGGAGAGGGGTCAGAGGAGCCACGGAGATGCTCAGAGGGCTGGAGCAGCTCCCCTCTGGAGAGAGGCTGAGGGAGCTGGGCTGGCTCAGCCTGGAGAAGAGAAGGCTGTGGGGGGACCTCATTGCAGCCTGCCAGTGCCTGGAGGGAACAGAGGAACAGGAGGGGAATCAGCTTGTTCAAGGGCAGAGACTGGCAGGACAAGGGGGATGGAGTGAAGCTGGAGGAGGGGAGGGTTAGATTAGATATCAGGGGGAAGTTCTTTGCAGAGAGAGTGGTGAGGGGCTGGCAGGGGCTGCCCAGAGAGGGGGTGGGTGCCCCGTCCCTGGGGGTGTTCCAGGCCAGGTTGGATGGGGCCCTGGGCAACCTTGTGTAGCTCCAGGCCTGAGGTTGGTGTCCCTGCCTGTGGCAGGGGGTTGGAGCTCTATGATCCCTGGGGTCCCTTTCAACCCATGCCATTCTATGATAAATAAATCAGCCCAGCTCCTTCCCCCCCCCCAGCAGGCTCAGCTGTCCCTGCCCAGCCCAGCCACAGCAGGATGTCCTTGTTTTTTGCCTGCAGGTCTGGGAGCGGGCAGGAAGCTTGTTTCCTCAGATCCTTCCTCCCCAGGATGCTGCAGCAAAAACAAAGGACCCAAGAGCAGAGCAGGAGCAGCTTCCCTAGCTCTCTGTCCGTGAGCAGGTCAGCAGGACCTGGGGAAGGGTCTTCAAGGGGCTGCCTGACACCCACAACGCTCAGAGCTGGCCAGGCTGATGGCAGTGGGGGAAGCCATTGGGGAAGTCATACCCTGACAGCAGGCAGCCCCCCCCAGCCCCCTCACCAACAACAACATGTCATCTCCCACCACCCCAGCCCCTCCCAGGGATTCCCTTGAATCCCAGCATTGTTCAGTATCTTCAGTAACACCACAGCCAGTGGGATCAGGGCACCCTCAGCAAGTTTGCAGGTGACACCAAGCTCAGTGGTGGGTTGACATGATGGAGGGATGGGATGTCATCCAGAGGGACCTGGGCAGGCTGGAGAGGTGGGACCAGTGAACCTCATGAAGTTCAACAAGGCCAAGTGCAAGGTCCTGCACATGGGTCAGGACAATCCTTGCTACCAGCACAGGCTGGGGGTGATGTGATGGGGAGCAGCCCTGTGGAAAAGGACTTGGGGACACTTATGGGTGCAGAGCTGGACATGAGCCAACAAGGGGCACTCACAGCCCAGAAGGCCAATGGCATCCTGGGCTGCATCACAAGGAGCGTGGCCAGCAGATCAAGAGAGGGGACTGACCCCTCTGCTCTGCTCTGGGGAGACCACCCTGCAGAGCTGCGCCCAGCTCTGGAGCCCTCAGCACAAGGAGGACATGGACCTCTTGGAGCAGGTCCAGAGGAGCCATGAGGATGATCTGAAGGTTGCAGCACCTCTCCTACAAAGCCAGGCTGAGAGAGTTGGGCTGGCTCAGCCTGGAGAAGAGAAGGCTGTGGGGAGACCTCTGAGCCCCTTCCAGCCCCTGAGGGACCCACAGGAAAGCTGGGCAGGGCTGTTTGTAAGGGCAGGGAGCGATGGGGTGAGGGGTGATGGGTTAAACTAGAGCAGGGCAGGGTTAGATGAGACCTGAGGAAGAAGTTCTTCCCTCTGAGGGTGGGGAGACCCTGGCCCAGGCTGCCCAGAGAGGTGGTGGAGGCCCCATCCCTGGAGACACTCAGGGTCAGGGTGGATGAAGCTCTGAGCAACCTGCTCTAGCTAAAGGTGTCCCTGCTCACTGCAGGGGTGGCACTGGATGGCTTTAAAGGTCCCTCCCAACCCAACCCAGTCTGGATTCAGTCTATGACTTTATAACCCTTCTTAGGGCTGTGCTGTGGCAGCTGCATCGAGTGCAGAACACGGGCAGCATCCCCACCCCCTGGGGACCTCCTGCTCCACACCAGCTCCTCCTCCATCCCCTGTGGTGTGTGACACTGTGCCCTCTCATCCCCAGCATGGCCCTGCAAGACCAACCCTCACCTGGGGTGCCGGGTGTCCCCTTCTCCCTCTCCTGTGTCCCCTCTGATCTAGCTGCCCACAGGTGACATTCCCTGCCTGCCTGGCACAGCAGGCACAGGCTTTTACCTCAGCCAGTATTTTGTGTGCTTGGCACAGCACCCAACCAGCCTGGGCAAAGCCAGGGTGGCTTTTTTGCCTTTTTTTTTTTTTTTTAATCAGGGCTGGGGGAGATGCCCTCTGGGCTTCCCACAGCCCAAATTTACCTTGGCTGGAGGCCAGCCCAGCCAGCAGCACTGGGGAGGGGGGGACCTGCCCCACCATCTGGCAGCTTCCTGCCTTTATGTGGCCATAAACACTCCCCAGCGGTCGGAGCCACCGGCAGGATGCTCCCAGGTCTGGGATTTTCCAGGTGCCTGGGTGGTGCTGTGTGCAGAGGGTTTGCAGTGTGGGGCACTCACCTTAAACTCAGCACTGCCTAAAAATGGGCATTTTATATTCAGGGTATCTGGGCTGTAGCCTGATGTCCGACTGTAGCTGGGCTGCAAGATGTGGTTTGCAAACAGGCGTGTGCACTGCTTGTCCCCAGACAGGGCAGCTCCTGGAAGGGGGTGGTTAAGGAGGATGTCTGCTCATGTGAAGTCATGCGACCTCAGGGTTGGTCTCACGGCAGGATGGACCCTGGGCTGCCACCCCCTCCCCGTGGGATGTGCCCTTGTGCAGGAGCAGCAGCCCTGGCACAGCAACAACAGCCCCAGCTCGTGGGGTGAGGGGAGGATGTTGGCCTTTGGCTGGGCAGGGAGAAACCTGATGAAGTTCAACAAAAGCAAGTGGAGAGTCTGGCACCTGGGGAGGAATAACTGCTGGAATCAGGACAGGCTGGGGGGGAGCTGCTGGAGAGGAGCTCTGTGGAGAAGGACCTGGGGGTGCTGGTGGGTGACAGGGTGGCCATGAGGCAGCAGTGTGCCCTGGGGCTGAGAGAGACAATGGGATCCTGGGGGCATCAGGAGGAGTGTGGGCAGCAGGTGACAGGAGGGGATCCTCCCCCTCTGCTCTGCCCTGCTCAGGCCCCAGCTGGAGTGTTGTGTCCAGTGCTGGGCTCCCTGGGATCAAACAGCCAGGGATCTCCTGGAGAGAGTCCAGAGGAGGCTGAGGAGATGCTGAAGGGCCTGGAGCATCTCCCCTGGGAGGAAAGGCTGAGAGAGCTGGGGCTGTTCAGCCTGGAGAGAAGAAGACTGAGGGTGGAACCTAATTGGTGTTTATAATTATCTTAAGTCTGGGCTGCAGGGGGAATTGGCCAGCCCCTTTTCAGTGTCTGTGGGGACAGGACAAGGGGCAATGGCTGCAAATTGGAGCACAGGGAGTTCCACACCAACCTGGGGAGGAACTTTTCCCCAGTGAGGGTGAGGGAGCCCTGGGACAGGCTGCCCAGGGGGTGTGGAGTCTCCTTCTCTGGAGAGATTCCAGCCCCATCTGGACACCGACCTGTGCAGTATGAGCTGGGGAGCTGCTTTGGCAGGGGGGTTGGACCCCAGGAGCTCTCCAGGTCCCTTCCAACCCCTATGATTCTGTGATTCTGTGATTCTGTGATTCTCCTTGGGGGCCCTCAATGGCCTGATTGTGTGCTGGGACCAGATGCATGGCTTCAGGCAGGGGCACAGAAAGGCTTTTCTGCTGCTCTCAATGGCAGGTCTATGCTGCTCCCGCCGGGAAGGTCCCTCTGCACCACCCCAGCCCCTGACAGATCCCCAGCGGCCAGGAACCTGCCTGCTGTGGGGCAGTGGGCACAGAGGGACCCTCTGTGTGCCGAGACACATGCAGCCTGTCTCAGCTTCACTGCAAATGTCAAGAGGGAGTCGGGTGCCATCAGCCCAGGGGCTGTGCAGCGGGGAGGGGGAGTGGGGACATGGAAATGGCTGGGAATAACCCCTCGTGGAGAGACCCAGAGTTGGGTTTGCCAGTGACTGTGGCAAGGCAGAAGGACATCCGCTGGGCAGGACATTCTCTCTTTGTCCTAAGGACTCAGCTGGCACCTTTTTTGGGTGCTTAAGAGCCCAAAAGAAGGAGGCATTTTGGGGCTGGCTTGCCCCAGCGCTGAATGAGTTAGTGAGGCTGAGCCCGGGTCACCCCACAGGTGATGGGGACATTTGCATCCCCATGCAAATGGGATGGCAGGGTGCTGGGTGGCAGGATGGCAGGGTGCTGGGCAGTGGGATGACAGGGTGATGGGTGGCAGGATGTCAGGGTGCTGGGCAGTGGGATGGCAGGGTGCTGGGCAGTGGGATGGCAGGGTGATGGGTGGCAGGATGGCAGGGTGATGGGCAGTGGGATGGCAGGGTGATGGGCAGTGGGATGGCAGGGTGATGGGTGGCAGGATGGCAGGGTGATGGGCAGTGGGATGGCAGGGTGATGGGTGGCAGGATGTCAGGGTGCTGGGCAGTGAGATGGCAAGGTGCTGGGCAGTGGGATGGCAGGGTGCTGGGCAGTGGGATTGCAGGGTGCTGGGCAGCGGGATGGCAGGGTGATGGGCAGTGGGATGGCAGGGTGCTGGGCAGTGGGATGGCAGGGTGATGGGTGGCAGGATGGCAGGCCATGGTGATGCGGTGACCCTGTGCAGTCCCGAAGCCACGTCCCAGCCGGCCCTTCCCGCGTCCCCTCGCCCCTTGCCCGCTGCTGGGGGCGGCTGCTGGTGGCCCCGCAGGGCTCTGGGCTCCCGCTCCGGCGGCGGCTGCCCGCGGCATCGGGCCGGGCGGCCGGGAGGGGGCGATGCCGCCCCGGGAACCGCCCCGGCGCCGCGGGGGGACAGCGGGATGCGGGGGCCGGGCAGCGGGGGGCGATGCTGCGGGGAGGGCGCACACCGGGGGTGGGTGCTTGTGTGGGGTGCTGGAGGTGTGCGGGGGTGTCGGGTAGATGCCTGAGGTGGGAGTGTGGGGTGGGGGAGAGGGTAGGTGCTGCGCGGGCGAGGGACACCCATAGGATGGGTGCCTTAGCTGTGTGCTGGAGGTGCGGGAGTGGGGACAGGAGGCAGCCGGGCCCCGCCGGGAGGTGGGGACAAGACCTCATCCTGTCTGGTGGGACAAACAGCCTCTCCCACTCGGCGCCTGCAGCCCTGCCCGGCGCTGCGTGCTTTCTGTGCCCACAGGGGGCGGGTGAGCTGCCACCCGTGTCTGTGCCGGGCAGAGCATCCCTTCCCTGTGAGGCACCCAGGGCCACAGCGGGCTCAGCCCAGCTGAGGAAGCTCCAGCACCCAGAAACATCTCCAGCAGAGGCATGGCAGCTCTGCCATGGCTCATGGTCACGTTGGAGGGGTCACTGGTTTTCTCCCCTGGGCGGTGAAGTGGGGACAGGGACATGCAGGAGCATCAGGGGCAGCAAAGCTGGAGCTCTGCTCAGGCTGTGGGGGTGCCTGGCCATCAATCATTTAGCACTGTTAAATTTTAATGTGTAAAAGTCTCTTGAAGCAGGGAGCCTGGTGCAGAGTGAGGCTGATGATTAATTCAGGGAGCGAGGTGTGGAGGCAAGCGCCAGGCCCAGCGCAGCATGCAGGGCTGCTGGGGACTCACCCCAGAGCCAGGCCCAGCGCAGCCTGCAGGGCTGCTGGGGACTCACTCCAGAGCCAGGCCCAGCGCAGCATGCAGGGCTGCTGGGGACTCACCCCAGAGCCAGGCCCAGCGCAGCATGCAGGGCTGCTGGGGACTCACCCCAGAGCCAGGCCCAGCACAGGGTGCAGGGCTGCTGGGGACTCACCCCAGAGCCAGGCCCAGCGCAGCCTGCAGGGCTGCTGGGGACTCACCCCAGAGCCAGGCCCAGCACAGGGTGCAGGGGGTTTTGGGGACTCACCCCAGAGCCAGGCCCAGCGCAGTGTGCAGGGGGTTTTGGGGACTCACCACAGAGCCAGGCCCAGTGCAGCGTGCAGGGGGTTTGGGGACTCACTCCAGAGCCAGGCCCAGCACAGGGTGCAGGGGGGTTTGGGGACTCACTCCAGAGCCAGGCCCAGCACAGGGTGCAGGGGGGTTTGGGGACTCACCCCAGAGCCAGCGAGGAGGCTGGGAAGGGATAGACATCCCTGGTGTCACTGGGGGGCAGATCAGTGACACTGCAGACACTCACTGGTATCCACGCTGGGACTGGTGGGTATTCCTGCCCCTGTCCCAGAGGTGTCACTTGTGTCCCTGTGGAGTATTTTACAGGTAATGAGGCCAAGGGCTTTGGCAGCTCTTCCATGCTGGCATCCCCTCAGAGCCCCCACCCCATTTCCAGCCTGAAGCCGTGCCAACAAACACAAAGAAGAGGGAGACCTTATCACTGCCTACAACTACCTGAAGGGAGGGTGCAGAGAGGTGGGTGCTGGTCTCTTCAGCCAGGGGACAGGAGATGGGACAAGGGGCAATGGGCTCAAGCTGCCCCAGGGCAGGGGCAGGGCAGATGAGAGGGCAAAGTTCTTCCCTGGCAGAGTTGTGGGGCTGTGGCCCAGGCTGCCCAGGGAGGGGCTGAGTCCCCTTCCCCGGGGGTGTTTAACAGAGGGGAGATGAGGTGCTCAGGGATCTGGTTTAACACAGGATGGGAATGGTTGGATTCGATGATCTGAAAGGGTTTTTCCAAGCTGGTGAGTCTGTGATTCTGTGAATAACGTGCTGCTGGTGGAGGTGGCTGGTCTCACTGCACACACTGCACCTCCTCACCCAGTTCCCCCAGAGGGGTGCAAAGATCCCAACCCTCTCACAGTGGCCTGGGAGAAGGTGAGCCAAGCCCAGAGACCTTCAGCAGGGCACGAGATAACTGAAGAACAGCCCATAACTAGCAGGAGGATGGGAAGAAAACCCATCAAAGAGCCCAGCCACCACGTTGCTCATGCCTAGCCATGGCACAGAGCACGGGCAGGGCCCATGCAGCCCCTGGGAACTGGCTGTATAGCTCCAGCTGTTGAGCAGCCAGAGTGTTCAGGCAGGATGGGGGATGGAAATGTGTTGGGCCTGGCTGAGACACCCCCTTTTCCACAGCTCAGCTGTCCCAAGCATCCCCTGGAGCTCCAGCAAACCCCACCTGCTCCAGCCATGGCTGGATCCTGGCTGCACAGGGGTGTCCCTGGGGGGCTGTGCTGGTTGAAGGGCACACATGGCAGTGCTCAAACCCAGAAGTAAATGGAGAAGGTATTATTATGCATCCATTTTACTGAAAGCAGCCTTTCTCCAACAGCTTTTTGAGCCTCCAGGCTTTAGCCTCAAGTATTTGGGAAGCTGGGGTCAGCACTCCTACCTTCTAGTTAAAAGAGAATTAATTGGGCTTGTCTCATTTGAGGGGCAGGGGTGGGATGTACCCTGCAGGGAGCACTCACAGGTGCTTTTAGCTCTGATGAGTGCTGGCAATGGAGCAGTGAGGGATTTTTCCAGTGTCTTAGATGCAAGAAGAGCAACAGCAACAATCCACATCACATTGGGAAACGTGGTGGCATCCAGGACCCCAGTAAAAAGTGCTGATGCTCCACTTTGGGATCAGGCTGGAGGAGAGTGGGGAAGGGAACCTGCTGCTCTGCACGAAGGCAAAGAGATAAGTGGATTTGCAAGTCCCCAAATTCCACGTGTGCCACAGAGGGAGGAGGGGTAATGGAAGGGCTCTGCTTTCGGAGAGGCGAGTTTAAATAATTAAGGGGAATAGTGAGGTGGAAACAAATGTGCAGAAGGTTTGGGGCTCCCTGGAAGGAAGTGGAGATGAAAGGAATGGCCTTGCTACAATATTCATAAAGCTCTGAAGGCAGCAGCAGGAGTGCCTGGAAGAAGGGTTATTGCGTGAGCTTGTCTCCTCCAGCACAGGCACAGGAGGACGTGGCTGGTCCTGAGGTGCTCAGGGTGGTCAGGGGATGGTTCTTGTGGCTCTTTGCTACCAGTGACACAGGCAGAGGATGCCTCAATCCAGCCCAGCCCCTGGCAATCACAGAACCACAGAATTGTAGGGGTTGGAAAGGACCTCCAGAGCCCATGAAGTCCAACCCCCTGCCAAAGCAGGGTCCCTGGGACAGGGCACACAGGTCGGTGTCCAGATGGGGCTGGAATCTCTCCAGAGAAGGAGACTCCACACCCCCTGGGCAGCCTGTCCCAGGGCTCCCTCACCCTCACTGGGGAAAAGTTCTTCCCCATGTTGGTGTGGAACTCCCTGTGCTCCAACTTGCAGCCATTGCCCCTTGTCCTGTCCCCACAGACACTGAAAAGGGGCTGGCCAATTCCCCCTGCACCCCATCCTTAAGATATTGACAAACATTGATTAGGTCCCCCCTGAGTCTTCTTCTCTCCAGGCTGAACAGCCCCAGCTCTCTCAGCCTTTCCTCCCAGGGGAGATGCTCCAGGCCCTTCAGCATCTCCTCAGCCTCCTCTGGACTCTCTCCAGGAGATCCCTGGCTGTTTGATCCCAGGGAGCCCAGCACTGGACACAACACTCCAGCTGGGGCCTGAGCAGGGCAGAGCAGAGGGGGAGGATCCCCTCCTGTGACCTGCTGCCCACACTCCTCCTGATGCCCCCAGGATCCCATTGTCTCTCTCAGCCCCAGGGCACACTGCTGCCTCATGGCCACCCTGTCACCCACCAGCACCCCCAGCCCCTTCTCCACAGAGCTCCTCTCCAGCAGCTCCCCCCCAGCCTGTCCTGATTCCAGCAGTTGTTCCTCCCCAGGGGCCAGACTCTCCACTTGCTGTTGTTGAATCTCATCTGGTCTCTCCCTGCCCAGCTCTCCAGCCTGGCCAGGGCTCTGGATGGCAGCGCAGTGTCCTGCCTGGCAGCCACTGGTTCATGAGTAGGGTCACTTCAGCAATCAGAGGGCTTGTGCTCCCCCAGACCCTTTACCTGCATTATGGATTTTATTCATTATTCTCCTTCACCAGGAATGAGGACCTGGACAAGTCTGTGTGAGAATTGGCCAGAACTTAAACCTTTTTGGTGGACTGATGGCTGGGACACTGGTGACTTGTGCACTGGTACTGGTAGGGGCATTTCTGCTGGGGATGGTGCTGGGCATCAGTGCTTTGATCTGAGGGTCAGCGTTGGGTACTGGTGCTGAACACTGGCACTGGGAATGGTACTGGGCATTGATCCTTAGCTTTGGTCCTCGTTCTGGGGATGCATATTTGGTGTTGGTGCTGATGCAGGACAAGGGGGATAGAGTGGAGCTGGAGGAGGGGAGGTTTAAATTAGATCTTAGGGGGAAGTTCTTTACAGAGAGAGTGGTGAGGGGCTGGAAGGGGCTGCCCAGAGAGGGGGTGGGTGCCCCGTGTCTGGGGGTGTTCCAGGCCAGGTTGGCTGGGACCCTGGGCAACCTTGTGTAGCTCCAGGCCTGAGGTTGGTGTCCCTGCCTGTGGCAGGGGGTTGGAGCTCTGTGACCCTTGGGGTCCCTTCCAACCCAGACCAGTCTGGGATTGTATGATTCTATGCTGGTCATGGGGTGTTGGTGCTGGGCATGGGGTCCTGCTGCTGCTGGTGTTGGTAGTGGTACTTGCCTTTGATTTGCCAGGTCTGTACATCCAACATGGTCCTGGTGCCTTGTGCTCACAAAACCTTGGCAGTGTCCCACTGTTCTCTTGACCAGACATGGCTGCACTGTGAGGGGACCACTGTCCCACCATGTAGTCCCTGAATTCAGGCATCCTGCATGGGCAGATGCAGCTTCTGGGCAGTTGGGGCTGTTTCTGTTTCTCAGGAGATGCTACTTGGTTATAACATTGTCCACCTTGGACATATTGCCAAGACCAGGTGCACTTTCCAGCTCTGGTTCATCCCTGGTGTCTTGGTATGAGCTGCTTGTCCCATCCCAGGTAGGAAGAAAGGTCCCCAGCCCTGCCCAAGTGTGACCCCCCCCTTCCTGGCACCCCAAGGGAAAGATCTCTCCCAAGACTGAAGGGACTGACCCCAACCTGAGCTTTCTGGTGGGACTCCTCCATAGCAGTGGGGAAATGCTGCAGGTCCTCCAGTCCTTGGGCTGGGACCTGTGGGAGTGTCACCTAACAAACCAGGAGGAGTGATTCACCAGCAGCAGGAAGGAGGGTGAAGGATGCTGACTCCATGCTGGGAGCTGGGGCAGGAGGTGGGGATGCCCTCTGGAGGGTACCAGGATGCCTCTTGGAGCCCAGCCTGTTGCTACCTCTCCATCTGTGTACAGTTTTGCTGCTTATTCCCTCTGCCTCTACCCAAGCTGAGAATTCCTCTGGGCAAACACTTCCCAAATCTGCTGCTTTCCTTGCTCAGAAACAGGGCTGGGACCTTGTGCAAGCCACCAGTGCCTGTGTGTGGCTTTAACCATGCTTGGGCCCTAAATGCTGGATAATGCCCCCAGGGAATGTGTGCATCCCAGATGGGTGCTTGTCTGGAGTCAGACAGGAAATCCAAGGATGTTGCTGCCTTTTCTTCCCAGTGGGCAGAGGAGGGGATGGTTTTTGCCTCCTTTGAGGTGCCTGCAGACATTTATTGCTGTGGTAATGGGATGTCTGGCACACTTCACCATGGCCACTGGTGTGGAAAATGCTCCCCTCAGTGGGTGCATGCTGGCTCCCCACTCTGCTCCACACCAGCCCTCTGTCATCCTGCTCAGTCACTGGGCACCCCACACATGAAAGCTCTGTCAAGTCACTTAGTTGCTGCTACAGTTACCAAACCCCATGGAGTGTCTGCAGGAGAGGCAGGGCAGAGCCTGCTGCTGGGTGGTGGGGGATGCAGATACAGCAAAGAGCAGCCCAATGCTGCAGTGTGTGGTCCATTTTCCTCCCCCTTCCCAAACCAGCATCACTTCACAGGTGGCTGTGGGTGGTTTGAGGCAGTGAGAACATCCTTGATGCTGTGGGGAGTGATGAGGTGCCCTGAGGGAGGGCAAATCCTCTGAGGAGCAGCTGAGGGAGCTGGGGGTGTTGAGCCTGGAGAAGAGGAGGCTGAGGGGAGACCTTCTCCCCACCTCCCCTGCCCTGCCAGGAGGGTGCAGAGAGGTGGGTGCTGGTCTCTTCAGCCAGGGGACAGGAGATGGGAAAAGGGGCAATGGGCTCAAGCTGCCCCAGGGCAGGGGCAGAGCAGATGGGAGGGGAAAGTTCTTCCCTGGCAGAGTTGTGGGGCTGTGGCACAGGCTGCCCAGGGAGGGGCTGAGTCCCCTTCCCTGGGGGTGTTTAACAAAGGGGAGATGAGGTGCTCAGGGATCTGGTTTAGCACAGGATGGGAATGGTTGGAATGGATGATCTTCAAAGGTCTCTTCCAACCTTGTGATGCTGGGATGCTGTGAGACGTGGGGGCAGCTGGGAGTGATGGGAGCTGCTGGCCCGGGATGTGCAAGGGACCTGTGAGTGGGACCAAGCTGCTGGGGTCTTGCAGGGGGTTTTCAGGGACCAGCAGCAAACTCTGGGCTGAAAGGAGATCTGTGCTGAGGCTGGGAATGTGAGGAGGAGGAGGAGGGAAGAGCAAAGCAGCCACCACCCTGGGAGTGGGCAGTGGGGTCAGTGATGCTGCAGAGGCACAAGGGCTGTGGCCCTGGCGTGCCCGGGCTGGCTTGCAGGGGCTGCTCAGTGCAATCCAGCTCTGTCACCATGGAGATGGTTACTAATGGGGCTGGGCTGCTAATGAGGTTCCTGAGTGCTTGCTCACCCTCGGGCTGCAGTGACTGACAGGGTGGTGAGGCTGCAGCCGGCAGCAGGCTCGGGCTGCTGGGCTGCCCCACGTCCCAAAGCCCACGGGGACAGGAGCCCCCATGCCCCAGGGAGGGCAGGCTGGGTGTGCAGGAGCTGGGGCCATCCTCCTCCTCCTCCTCTCTGCCCTGAGCAGGGGAGCTGAAGGGGCAATGCTGATGGCACAGGGAGTGTTGTAACACTGGGGGACAGAGGGGCACTGCACACTTCCCTGACACACTGCCAGGGCACAGCCCAGGTGGCCTCTCACAGCACCTCCACCCCCACCCTCCCCACCCCAAATCTCCTCACTGGGGGCAAGACCTGGTGGGGAGAATCACAGGGAGAGACCACTTGCATCCATGGTGAAGAGCCCTGTCCCAGGGCAGGGGGTGAGGGGACCCAGAGACCCCACTCCCTGCACTCACCCTGCCAAGCCCAAGGCTGAGGGTCCTGCCAGATACAAAGCCCTGCCAGATGCCTCCTGCCCCCTTTCTGCTCCCTGCTGTGGCACCCAAGGCAGCTGCAAAGCACCCAGCGTGCTGCCAGCAGCATTTGGGTGGGCACAGCACATCCAAAGCCTTTCTCTCCAGTCCAACTGACCTTTCTTCTCAGGTTTATTGCTCCTGAAGTGGGGCTCTTGAAGCTGCCCCTTGCCTTCCAGTGAGCTCTGCTCACATTAAACCATGGCACAGGTGCTCCCAAGGTGGATTCAGAAGAAAAGCAACATGCAGAACCTGGAATATAGTGGGAAACAGCCTGAAAGTCCTGGTAATTAAGCAAGGAAATGATGTCAGCCTGAGCTTCCTACAGTGGAGGTGTTGCATTTGCCCCTCAGCCCTGTGTCTGGATTTTGGCTGGGATAGTTCATTTTCACCAGACACTGGGAGGGGACACGGTGGGGACCCAAAGGACCCAAAGGACTATTCCATACCACATGCCTGGGGACAGGCTGAGCATCATAGAATCATAGAATGGCATGGGTTGGAAGGGACCCCAAGGATCACAGAGCTCCAACCCCCTGCCACCAACCTCAGGCACCCATTCCAGGCAGTGAGCAGCTTCATTGTGGGTCACCTGCTCTGTGTATCCTCCTGTGAGTGTCACTGCTGTTGTTTCCCTCTTCCTTTGCTGTCCCAGGAAGGTGTCCTTGTCCCAGCCCATCAGTTTTACCTCTCCCTTCCAACTCTCCATCCCATCCCACTGGGGAGGGAGGATGAGGAGCAGCCCCATGGTGCCCAGTTACCAGCTGGGGCTAAACCATGATGGGAAACAGCCTTAAACCTGTCTCTTCATGGGGAACAAGAGGTTTAGGGGTCAGCAGGGCTTTTCCCAACACCCATGATGGTCTTTGTGGGCGAACACCCTTCCTGCTGCTCTGGCCACAGCCCCCACAAATGCTCCCCTGTTTTGGGGGGGGGGAATGGATCAGCAGCAAGACCCTGCTTGGGCATTTCCCCAGCAGAGCTGTGTGTGGGCAACACCACTGTGCCCAGGGATATGCTGGTGTGGGGGCCTCACAGACACTGTCCACACCAGAGTGGGGCCAGCCAGGGGGTCTCTGGGTGAGGGGAGGGAAGGATGGGGCTGCAAAAGCTGCTTAAGGGATTTGAATTCTTAATCCCCATTAGAAATTAATGCCCAAATCCCTGGAGTGGTGGCAAATCCCACCCCAGAAGTTCATTTTTTTTTGGTCAAAACAAAAGGAAACACAAGCTGCAGCATGTGGGATGGGCACCCCAGGAGTGGGGCTGGATAGGGTCACCCACAGGTCCCTCTTGCCATGGGGCACCCATGGGTGCTGTTTGGGGACAGCCACCCTCATTTCCCCCCCCAAACATTGAGATGTTTCCTCCTAAGCTGGCTGAGTATTTCAAAGCTCAGGGTCACAGCTCAGGATCTCAGCTTGGGGACCACTCTCCCCTCTCTGACCCAGCAAGTCCCCAGCACCCTCTTCCCAGAGTTTTGGGAAAACACCTTCCTCTCCTGCAATGCAGTATCCAGTGTGGAAAATGGCTGAGCTCTTGGGAATCTGGGTGGGATTTATTGCTTTGAAAGCAATTCCCATTTGACTTAGCAAAGGGCTAAGCTAATTTTACACATGACTTGCTTTCACACCTTTAACAAGAAGCAGTTTCTTTCTCCATGAGCAGTGCATATGGCAGCTAAATTGATTATTCATTGAACAAGTGAGGACATGCAGCACAGAAACTGTATCTGATGCTCAAGGCAGGGGGAAGGAGCCCACCAAAAAGCAGGTTCTCTCCCCACACAGTATGACTGAACACACCCAGACCCACTGAGGCTCCTTGGCAAGGTCACAGCTTCTGGGGAAGCTGGTGAAGAAGGCAAGGTGTAAATTGGTTTGAAAAGCTGATGCTCTCTGGCCTTCCCCTGGCCTTTCTGCTCCCAGAGCCACAGCAGCAGCCTTCTGTGTGACTGCAGCTGTGGTGATGTACTGAATGGATGCTGGGATGGGGAGTGCCTGGCTGCAGGCTGGGACAATCCCTGTGCAGATGGAGCTGGATTTGGGCAGTGCTTTGCATCTCACTCCTCTTGCCTCTGATTCCTGAGCTAGGGATTCACATTAACCCCATCTCCAAGGGCTCACATCACCCCCTCCCCTGATGCTGCTCCAGGCCTGGGGCGTTGCAGGAGCTCTTGCTCAGAGGAGGATGGAGATGCATGGCTTGTGCATGATGCTGGGCCATCACTGTAGGGTCAAAAAGCTCAACACAATGGTCCTTGATGCTCATCATCTCCCTCCAGATGATAGTGGTTCCCAAGTATCTCCATTCACCTTTAAGAAAAGCCACATCTTGGGCAGGGAACAGAGGGTGTGGAAGTTCTTTGCAGAGAGAGTGGTGAGGGGCTGGAAGGGGCTGCCCAGAGAGGGGGTGGGTGCCCCGTGTCTGGGGGTGTTCAAGGCCAGGTTGGCTGGGGCCCTGGGCAACCTTGTGTAGCTCCAGGCCTGAGGTTGGTGTCCCTGCCTGTGGCAGGGGGTTGGAGCTCTGTGACCCTTGGGGTCCCTTCCAACCCAGAACATTCTGTGATTCTATGAGAGAGGGAAGGGGTTTGTCACAGCCCTGTGAGCCTGATGGCTGCAGGATGTCTCTGCACACCAGAGCAAGACCAGCTCCAGCCCAGTTCAAGACAGCTACAGCAGCGTGCCACCAGGTTTGGGATGGGGATGGGGATGGGATGGGATGGCAGGGATGGAGACAGCCCACAGCTCTGGCAACCCAGGGCTCTGTCTCCTACAGGGAAGCAGATTTTTGGTGGGTCCCACCTAAGCCCCATGAACAGCAGCCACTGCCCCACTCTGCATAACAGACAGGGGCTTGTCCCCACTGTCCCTAGGTTGGATGATGGGGACTAAACACCCCCAAGCATGTCCCCCTGCTCCCAGAGGTTTAAGGCTTTTTGCATCTGCACCTGTTTCCAGCAAGTTCCATGGGAATGGGCTCGTGGCTGTTATCCCAGCCCCACTCTGGAGCTGTGGGTCTGGCTGGCAGAGCAGCCCCAGAGCCTGGCAGCACAGGAGCTCTGCTGTCATCTCCTTGCACAGGCAATAATCCTAAGGAACATCCTCGCCGCGAGGGAGCACGGAGGGAGCCAGGCACTGTCAGCTTGAATGACGTTTTAATTCAGGTTAATTAAAGGGTTCAGGCAAGAACAAACAAGCAGACAGTCTCCTCCAAGCAGGTGATAAGAGATCTGAACCTGAGCTGACAACAGCCCGCGGGAGACAGCTGATCCCTGGGTGCTGAAGGGGGGGGGATGCTCTGCTTGCAGCTGCACAGGGCACAAACTGAACTTGTTCCATGTGGGTACCCAGAGCATCACCCCAAGACCCCACACCACCCCTCAGCAGGGAGGGAAAGATCCCAGCTCAGCCCAGGACCCAGGTTTCCAAACCACTGAGCCAGGGAGGTGTTTCTTCAGTCTTTGTGGGGTGACCCCAACTGCTGGGTGTTGTGTGCCCCCTGTTTTCACTGCATCATGTCTGCAGTGGGTTCCTGGGCTGAGCCCCAAATGTTCAGTGAGCCATGATGGGGATTTGCTCTGACAGGCCAGAGGCTGGAGCTCAGGACCAGGCAAGCTTTGCAGGCTGGGACAACAGCCATGGAGGTTGTCTTTCCACGTGCAGGGCTCCCAGGATCTGACTCAACAGAGCTGACTTGTGCCAGCCTGCCTGTTGGTGCATCTGCCTCTGGAGTTTAGGACAAACCCAAAAGCATTGCCCTACATTTTAGGAGAAGGCAGGATCCAGCACCTGGGCAGGGTTTTCTTGTGCAGCAGCATGGCAGCCTGGCTGGGATGGAGAAGGATGCTCAGGGCCACATACTGCTGGCGTGGGCTGTGTGGAGTGTGAATTATTGCTTCTTTTCCCTGTAAAACCATGCTTCTGAGGGATGCGTTCATGAAATATAAATGTGAGACCTGCTTTAAGCAGGCAGAGCCTGGAGCTGCACGGCGGGGCTGCGCAGGCGGCAGCACGTAGCTTTCCATTTCCCAGCTCCAATTAATAATTGATGGTCTTCAGAACACAAGCTGAGATCTGGGAGCCCAAAACACCCTGGGGGCTGGCAGGGCTCCCCACAGCACACCACTGCCAGCCCTTCACCCACACCACCAGGCGCTGTCCCCACAGCCACCTGCACAGCACTGTGCAGGATCATAGAATCATAGACTGGCAAGGGTTGGAAGGGACCCCAAGGGTCACAGAGCTCCAACCCCCTGCCACAGGCAGGGACACCGACCTCAGGCCTGGAGCTACACAAGGTTGCCCAGGGCCCCATCCAACCTGGCCTGGAACACCCCCAGACACAGGGCACCCACCCCCTCTCTGGGCAGCCTGGTCCAGCCCCTCACCACTCTCTCTGCAAAGAACTTCCCCCTGGTATCTAATCTAACCCCTCCTTCCTTTAGCTTCACTCCATCCCCCTTGTCCTGCCATTGTCTATCCTTTTAAAAAGTTGAATCTCCTCCTGTTCCTCTGCTCCCTCCAGGCACTGGCAGGCTGCAATGAGGTCCCCCCACAGCCTTCTCTTCTCCAGGCTGAGCCAGCCCAGCTCCCTCAGCCTCTCTCCAGAGGGGAGCTGCTCCAGCCCTCTGAGCATCTCCATGACTCCTCTGACCCCTCTCCAACAGCCCCACATCTTCCTTGTGTTGGGCCCCAGCTCTGGACACAGGATCCAGCTGGGGGAGGGCAGAGCAGAGAGGGACAATCCCCTCCCTGTCCCTGCTGCCACCCCTCTGCTGATGGAGCCCAGGATCCCATCACCTTCCCAGCTGCCAGAGCCACTGCTGCTCATGGGGAGTTTCTCCCCCCCCCCAGAATCCCCAGGTCCTTCTCACAGGGCTGCTCCCCAGGAGCTCTTCTCCCAGCCTGGATCTGTGTCTGGGATTCTTCAGCCCAAGTGCCACCCCTGACACTTGGCAGTGTTGAACCTCACCAGGTTCACCTGGGCCCATCTTTCCAGCCTGGCAAGTTCCAGCCACAGCTCATCATCACTGCTGGGACCTGGGTCTGGTCCCCAGTGAGGGTGGGTGGTGTTGGCTGGCAATGGGTGGTGGGTTGGTGGTGGGCTGGCAGATGAGTCAGGGATGAGTGGCAGTGGGTGGCGAGGAGTTGGGATGGGAGGCTATAGGTTGGTGTTGGCACCATAAGGGGTGAGAAGAGGGGTGATAACCTGCTACGGGGGTGGGTAAATCTGGATGAAAACTTCCTTTCATAATCATCTCTGTTTGTAAACCTCAGTTTCTGCAACACCAGCATCCTTTATGAGGAAAATGCCCCTGAATAGCTCATTTTGAGTGAGCTGACACCAAGTCCACGAGATGGTGGGCTGAGTTTCAGAGCATTGGGGACCTGCCTGTGCCTGGGACAGCACTGAGCCAAGTTAGGGCTGGATCAGTGACTTCCAGATGGAATTGTAATACTAGTGTGACTCCTGAAGCAATGGCAAAGGCAGGACAGTGGTGCAGGCAGGGCTTAGGCAGGCAGAGAGCCTCATCCTCTCCATGCCAGAACCCTGCAGCCCAGAGAAGCATCCTAGGCTGCTCATGGGAGGAGGGTAATGCCACAGCCACCATCACCCAGTGTGACTGAGGACCCAGCCCTGGGGCTGGCTCTAAGGCAGTGAGTGGGTCCCCAGATGTCACAGGGTGGCACCGGGGCCAGGAGAGGTGTCCTGGCTACCACCTGCCCCTGTCTGGGCTGAATGTCCCCTTCACAGCCTCTGTTGTTTTCAGCTCAGCTGAAAAACAAACTCTGTGGGGCTGTTGTTTCTTTCTCCTCCTTTCCTAATTTAGATGGTCCCAAGGCCCCAGAGGCAGATAAAGGCGAGTTTATTCCATCCCTGTGTTTATGGCACTGCTGGAACATGCTGCTCCTGCAACTGTTACATCAAGGGAGCACAGGGGAGGCTTAGCTTCCTCAGCACAGCTAAACCCTCACCTACATCTGCTCACCGCCTCCTCCAGCCATGCTGCTGCCGTGGCTCAGGGCTGGTGGCTCTGGCAGTGCTGGTCCCCACATCACTGCTCCTGGCACAGCCCATGCCCTTGGCTCCTGCTCTGAATCGTGCTGGGGTGACATTGCAGCCTCCCAGTCCCTGGAAGGAGCTTATAAGCAGGAGGGGATTTGACATTTTAAAAGGACAGACAATGGCAGGACAAGGGGGATGGAGTGAAGCTGGAGGAGGGAAGGGTGAGAGGAGATATTGGGGGGAAGTTCTTTGCAGAGAGAGTGGTGAGGGGCTGGAACAGGCTGCCCAGAGAGGGGGTGGGTGCCCCGTGTCTGGGGGTGTTCAAGGCCAGGCTGGATGGTGCCCTGGGCAACCTTGTGTAGCTCCAGGCCTGAGGTTGGTGTCCCTGCCTGTGTCAGGGGGTTGGAGCTCTGTGACCCTTGGGGTCCCTTCCAACCCAGGCCTAAAATCCAAACTCCAGCTGGGCTGTCCCAGTTTTTCTAAGAGGTGCAAAACCCTGGGCTATTCTCACAACCACTTCCTGGGACAGGACCAGTCCTGGCCCAACGCTGCCTTCCCTGAGCTGGCACTGATGCTGGGCTCAGCACTGACCCAGTCCCACTCATGGCCACAGAGGTGTCTGTGGCAGGGTGCTGGGCAGTGCCTGCGGTTGATTTGGAGTTATCCCTCACCTCTGGAGGGGAGGGGGAGCTCTGTCTCCCACGATGCTCTGGCTCCATGAGATGGGGGCATCACCATCCAGGAGGCGTGAGCCGGTCCCTGGGCATCAGTGGGGTCAGGGTACCTGGAGAGAAGCTGGACCTTGGGGAATGATAGCATGAGGACAGCAAAGGAAATCAGAGATAGGGGCAGGAAATAACAAACGTGAGTCATCTGAGAAGTACTAGGGCAAGGACAGCTGCGGGGAGCTAATCGGCAGGAGATAAGGCTGCTGGGACCCAGGAGCCTCAGGGAGGATCTGAGTGAAAGGGAGAATCAGGGCACAGTGGTGCTGGAAACTCCAGCAGCCAGCATGGTCCTGTGCATCATGCTGAGAGTGCTGGGAGGAGCATGAGGCTCAGCACCCAGCCTTGGGTGCTCTGGGCAGCACATGTGCTTTGGGATGCTCTGGGATGCTCTGGGATGCTCTGGGATGCTCTGGTGGGATGCTCTGGGCTGCTTTGGGATGCTCTGGGATGCTCTGGTGGGATGCTCTGGGATGCTTTGGGCTGCTTTGGGATGCTCTGGGCTGCTTTGGGTTGCTCTGGGATGCTTTGGAATGCTCTGGGATGCTCTGGTGGGATGTTCTGGGATGCTTTGGGCTGCTCTGGGATGCTTTTCACAGCCTGCAGAGGTTTCAGTGAGACACCACGCTGGTGTTTATCCCCTGGCAGACAGGAGCTGCGGCGCAGCCTGTCTGCTTTTAGTCTGGTGGAGATTAAGCTCTCTGGGGCCTAATGGCAATTCTTTTGGCAAGCATTCAGCAGGCCTTAATCCATCTTATCTCTGCTCTGAAAGGATGAATTAGGCGCCTCTCCAAGCGCCCCGTGGGGAGCAGAGTGGCAGGAGCTCTGGCGACGTACAAGCTGCTGTGGGCGCCCCGGGGGTGCCCTACATACGGCAAAGAGGCGGCGGGGCTGCGGGCTCCTGGGCAGAGCTGGAGCAGGCTGGGGGCTCCTGGGCAGAGCTGGAGCAGGCTGGGGGCTCCTGGGCAGAGCTGGAGCAGGCTGGGGGCTCCTGGGCAGAGCTGAAGCAGACTGGGGGCTCCTGGGCAGAGCTGAAGCAGTCTGCGGGCTCCTGGGCAGAGCTGGAGCAGGCTGGGGGCTGGGGAAGAGGGAGGGTTGTGGGATGCTCAGCACACTGCACAACAGGACCCTCTCACCTTGCTCCCCCTGAACATCCAGATGTTGGGATCATCAGGAGTCTTGGCCTGAATAACACAGGTCTGATTCCCTTGGGATTTGCTGGGGTACAAGCCAGGGTGGTTTCTTGGCTCACTGGGGAAGCCTGGGGATGGAGTTGCACTGATCACACTGGCACCTGTCCAGTCATAGAATCATACAATCCCAGACTGGTCTGGGTTGGAAGGGACCCCAAGGGTCACAGAGCTCCAACCCCCTGCCACAGGCAGGGACACCAACCTCAGGCCTGGAGCTACACAAGGTTGCCCAGGGCCCCATCCAACCTGGCCTGGAACACCCCCAGACACGGGGCACCCACCCCCTCTCTGGGCAGCCTGGTCCAGCCCCTCACCACTCTCTCTGCAAAGAACTTCCCCCTAAGATCCAATCTAACCCTCCCCTCCTCCAGCTTCACTCCATCCCCCTTGTCCTGCCAGTCTCTGCCCTTGAACAAGCTGATTCCCCTCCTGTTCCTCTGCTCCCTCCAGGCACTGGCAGGCTGCAATGAGGTCCCCCCACAGCCTTCTCTTCTCCAGGCTGAGCCAGCCCAGCTCCCTCAGCCTCTCTCCAGAGGGGAGCTGCTCCAGCCCTCTGAGCATCTCCGTGGCTCCTCTGACCCCTCTCCAACAGCCCCACATCTTCCTTGTGTTGGGCCCCAGCTCTGGACACAGGATCCAGCTGGGAGTCCACCCAACCCAGCTGGTACCCAGGGCTGTCCCACAGTCCAGGAGTCCCCTGAGTGACACAGAGGACATCCCAGTCATTGCCATCCCACTCACTACCCCACTGTCTGGCACAAGGACTCTGAACTTGCCTTTTGCAAACCTGTCCTGACGTTGCTAATAATAGCTGTGTTAATTAAGGAGATCACCCAGCCCTGCATGATTCGTTTGGTCAGTTATGGGGGATACTGTCAGGGTAATGTAAATGAGGGGTGGCATTTGCCTCCCCAGCAAGTGCCTCCCCAGTCTGGAGAGCTGGAGCCATGTCTGAGACCCGAGGCACTCGCTGCATGTCAGGGTGACCCGGTTGGTGCAGGTGCCACAGGCAAGGATGCTGCTCAGCTCAGCTCCACGTAGACATTTGGCCTGAGGAGTTGCAGCTCAGATGGCTCCTTGCACCCATCAGGCACCCAAAGGGCACGGGCTGCATCCCAGCCAGGCTGTCTGTCCTGAGCCTGTTTGGCACTGCCCACCATTGTGGCATCTAGCCTTCTCTGAGCCCCTTCCATGTGGAATCAAAGAGGACAGTGGTCTCTGAGGGCCTGAAATCTCCCACTTTTCTGCATCAAAGCTCTGCTGGCATGGGTGGCTGGGGGCTTAATCTTATTTCTTTGGCTGTGGTGTCCTTTGGGTGACAGATGGGCTGGTGGCAGCTGGGGTGGGGGCCATGACGTGACACCAGGACAGGGTCTCTGTGTCTGCCAGAGGGGATTGCCCTCAGATGGGCCAGCACCAGTTTTCAGGATGATGCTGAGCACCTGCAGCATCACCCAGTCCCATCCTGGGACTCAGACACTCCTCAGCTGGGAAACTTGGTGGGTGGGGAGGTTTCCCTCTTTGCTGAGGAGTGGCAAAGCTGCTGACAGGCTTGCTGCAGGGTGCTGCTGGCTGGCACCCATGGGTGCTGCTGAGAATCATAGAACCACAGGGGTGGGAAGGGACCTCCAGAGCCCATGGGGTCCAACCCTCTGCCAAAGCAGGGTCCCTAGGACAGGGCACACAGGTCGGTGTCCAGATGGGGCTGGAATCTCTCCAGAGAAGGAGACTCCACACCCCCTGGGCAGCCTGTCCCAGGGCTCCCTCACCCTCACTGGGGAAAAGTTCCTCCCCATGTTGGTGCAGAACTCCCTGTGCTCCAATTTGCAGCCATTGCCCCTTGTCCTGTCCCCACAGACACTGAAAAGGGGCTGGCCAATTCCCCCTGCACCCCATCCTTAAGGTATTGATGAACATTGATTAGGTCCCCCCTGAGTCTTCTTCTCTCCAGGCTGAACAGCCCCAGCTCTCTCAGCCTTTCCTCCCAGGGGAGATGCTCCAGGCCCTTCAGCATCTCCTCAGCCTCCTCTGGACTCTCTCCAGGAGATCCCTGGCTGTTTGATCCCAGGGAGCCCAGCACTGGACACAACACTCCAGGTGGGGCCTGAGCAGGGCAGAGCAGAGGGGGAGGATCCCCTCCTGTGACCTTCCCCACCGGATTTCCCTCCCTGGGGAGGGTGAGGGGCGGGTGTTGCTGTGGCTCAGCCTGGCTGAGCTGTCCTTGCTCCCGACCTCAGACCTTTTTGCTGTGCGTCAAGCGCCGCTGTGGGTGAGTCAGCAGCTGAGTTGGCCCAGGAAGGACGTGGGATGTCATCTCTCTGGTTGCTGCCGGGGTGACACCCTGGCCAGCAAACCCATCCCTCCACACACCCCCCCCCCCTCCCCCGTGCTGTGTCACGGCTGCTCTGCTGGGACTCCAGACACCCCTCCTTACCTGCTGGGTCTTGGGGGGGCTTTGCTGGAAGATTTCAGCTGTATCTTCCTTCTCTCCTTGGCCCCCAAATCTCCTTTGTCATTCTGAAAGGGAATAAGGATCATTGACCCCAAGCTGAGTGGTGTGGTCCAAACCCTAGAAGGGCAGGAGCCATCCAGAGGGATCCTGACAGGCTGGAAAGATGGGCCTGGGGGAACCTGATGGGGTTCAACACTGCCAAGGGTCAGGGGTGGCACTTGGGCTGGAAGAATCCCAGACACAGATCCAGGCTGGGAGAAGAGCTCCTGGGGAGCAGCCCTGTGAGAAGGACCTGGGGATTCTGGGGGGTGAGAAACTCCCCCTGAGCAGCAGTGGCTCTGGCAGCTGGGAAGGTGATGGGATCCTGGGCTCCATCAGCAGAGGGGTGGCAGCAGGGACAGGGAGGGGATTGTCCCTCTCTGCTCTGCCCTCCCCCAGCTGGATCCTGTGTCCAGAGCTGGGGCCCAACACAAGGAAGATGTGGGGCTGTTGGAGAGGGGTCAGAGGAGCCACGGAGATGCTCAGAGGGCTGGAGCAGCTCCCTATGGAGAGAGGCTGAGGGAGCTGGGCTGGCTCAGCCTGGAGAAGAGAAGGCTGTGGGGGGACCTCATTGCAGCCCCCCAGTGCCTGGAGGGAGCAGAGGAACAGGAGGAGATTCAACTTTTTTAAAGGATAGACAATGGCAGGACAAGGAGGATGGATTAAAGCTGAAAGAAGGAAGGGTTAGATTAGATATCAGGGGGAAGTTTTTTTGCAGAGAGAGTGGTGAGG
This sequence comes from Laterallus jamaicensis coturniculus, assembly GCA_022605575.1. Lineage (NCBI taxonomy): Eukaryota > Metazoa > Chordata > Aves > Gruiformes > Rallidae > Laterallus > Laterallus jamaicensis. Next base: position 4,294,502 of record JAKCOX010000043.1, on the reverse strand, counting down.
GGCTGGACCAGGCTGCCCAGAGAGGGGGTGGGTGCCCCGTGTCTGGGGGTGTTCCAGGCCAGGTTGGATGGGGCCCTGGGCAACCTTGTGTAGCTCCAGGCCTGAGGTTGGTGTCCCTGCCTGTGGCAGGGGGTTGGAGCTCTGTGACCCTTGGGGTCCCTCCCAACCCAGCCCAGTCTATGATTCTATGACTGAGCATGTGTTAACCCAGAAGGCAAAACCAAAACTGCCCATGTCCAAAGCAGGAGGCATGAAGTGTTGCAGGGCCTGTCTGTAGCTTTCTGCTCTGTGTCCTTTGGTTCCAACCTGGGCTCATCCCACTCCAGCCACCAGCTGCCCTGGTGTCTTTTCCTGGCTGCAGAGCCTGGGGCTGGCAGGATCCCCCTCTCCCTGTTGCATCACCAGTTGAACTCCAGCTCCTGCTGTCTCCAAAGCAACAAGCAGCTAAATTTGGTAGAAAGTTTGTTCTGAGCCTGAGCCAAGCTTAATTTTTAATTGCTTCTAATTTCATTCTCTGGGCTGGGTTTGCCAGCCCAGGCAGAAAGGTCAGGCCAGCAGGGGTGGGCTCGGTTACCTGCGGGCAGCTCCCTGTCCCTGCCTGGGTTTGAACCCCCTGGGGCCTGGCAGCCGTGGTCAGCAGCTCTGCACAGTGGCTCTGTGTCCCACTGTGGCCAGCAAACGCTTTTTGTGTTCAAAAGACCAGCATAGCAAGGATTTGGCATTAAATCCCAAACACCTTGTGGCATTCCTGAGTCCATTCCCACCCCTGCAGCCTGAGCTTTTGCATCCCATCCCATTCCATCCTGGCATCATAACCCTTCCCTTTCCCTCCCCATCCTCATCCCCATCCCTTCCCTTTCCCTCCTTTCACTTCCCCTTCCTTTCCCTCCCTTCCCTTCCCTTTCCCTCCTTTCCCTTCCTTTCCCTCCCTTTCCCTCCCCTCCTCCTCATCCCCATCCCCTCTTTTTCCCTCCCTTTCCCTCCCCTCCCTCCTCATCCCCATCCCCTCCTCTCCCTCCTTATCCCTTTCCCCATCCCCTTCCCCATCCCCATCCCCATCCCCTTCCCCATCCCCTTCCCCTACCCCATCCCCTTCCCCTTCCCTTCCCTTCCCTTCCCTTCCCTTCCCTTCCCTTCCCTTCCCTTCCCTTCCCTTCCCTTCCCTTCCCTTCCCTTCCCTTCCCTTCCCTTCCCTTCCCTTCCCTTCCCTTCCCTTCCCTTCCCTTCCCTTCCCTTCCCTTCCCATCTCATCCATCAATTCTCACCCCATCCCACCTCACTCCCCTCCCTTTGCCTTGCAATCCCATCTCATCCCATCTCATCCATCAATTCTCACCCCATCCCACCTCATCCCCACCTCATCCCATCTCTGCATCCCCTTCCCATCCCATGGCCAGACCACCAAAGAGAGGAGCATTTCTGCCATGGGGACACATGGGGAAGCTGAGTGTCTCCACTTGTGCTCCCTGGAAGGCATTCCCTCTCCCTGCACAGGGATTAGGAGGCTGCATTCCTGGGGCAGCTCTCAGCTGCCACTGGAGAGAGTGAAAACTGCCTGGTCCTGGCTCAGAGCCCCTGGAACCTTCCACAAAATCCCCAAACATGCCATGCTTGTGCTGACAAAGCAAACAGTTATTCAAATGACAAAGGTCAGCTCTCCCCTTTTTGACAGCTATTTTTGCACCACGTTCTGAAGTCCAAGGGTAAAGGAGCTGCAGAGCCAGGCACAGCTCCATCCATCCCACCAGCACGGGGTACCAGAGGGATGTGGGGCACAGGAAGGAAACACTTCAGGGCAGGAGTAGGGAGAACAGGGACCTTCCTGCTTGCTTTGCCCCCAGCTCACCCCACTGAGCTCCAAGCAGGGGTTGCAAACATGGGATGTGGTCACTTGGGGGTTGTGTCACCTTCCTGTGAGGGAGCTGCACAGCTGGGGTCTGCTGAAGCCCTGAAACTGGAGTGATGGTCATCCCCATGAAGTGTGGGAAGCAGCCAGCAGCCCAGTGAGCCCCAGCACTGTGGGGAAGGCAGGAGGTCAGTGTGAGCAGCAGCCAGCCCTGTGAGGCTGCCAGTGTGTCTGCAGTAGATGCAAACACCCACCTGCTGCTCCCAGATGTGGCTGGGGATGTCCTGGGATGCTGCCTGAGGAGGAGGAGGGCATCACCTGGAGGGATGAACCTGATGCTGGTGGCTGCCCCAACAACAAGGGCAAGCCCTCCCCCTTGGCAGGACAGGTTGCCCTGAGTCCCAGGAAGGCATCCAGCCCCACTGCAGGGTGATACTCAGATCTCCTGCAGTGTCCCAGTGAGGCTGATGATGGGGTGTCCCCAGGAGCCACCTGCTGGGAGGGGGAATATGCACCAGAAATTGCTGCTGGGCTTTGTCTTGTGGGGCCAGAGGAAATTGGGATGAGAGTGGAGGTCCCCAGCATGGTCACCCCCCAGCCAGCTCTCACCCCACCAGCCATTCATTCCTGAAGTGCTCACAGAGTCTGACTGGAGACCTGTGACCAGTGGTGTCCCCAGGGTCAGTGTGGGGTCCAGTCCTGTTCAATATCTTCACTGACACCTTGATGAGGGAACAGCACCCACCCTCAGCAAGTGCTGATGATCCAGAGCTGGGAGGGGTGGCTGACAGGCAGGACACTGCGCTGCCATCCAGAGCCCTGGCCAGGCTGGAGAGCTGGGCAGGGAGAGACCAGATGAGATTCAACAACAGCAAGTGGAGAGTCTGGCCCCTGGGGAGGAACAACTGCTGGAATCAGGACAGGCTGGGGGGGAGCTGCTGGAGAGGAGCTCTGTGGAGAAGGACCTGGGGGTGAGAGAGTCCAGAGGAGGCTGAGGAGATGCTGAAGGGCCTGGAGCATCTCCCCTGGGAGGAAAGGCTGAGAGAGCTGGGGCTGTTCAGCCTGGAGAGAAGAAGACTCAGGGGGGACCTAATCAATGTCTATCAATAGCTGAAGGATGGGGTGCAGGGGGAATTGGCCAGCCCCTTTTCAGTGTCTGTGGGGACAGGACAAGGGGCAATGGCTGCAAATTGGAGCACAGGGAGTTCCACACCAACATGGGGAGGAACTTTTCCCCAGTGAGGGTGAGGGAGCCCTGGGACAGGCTGCCCAGGGGGTGTGGAGTCTCCTTCTCTGGAGAGATTCCAGCCCCATCTGGACACCGACCTGTGCAGTATGAGCTGGGGAGCTGCTTTGGCAGGGGGGTTGGACCCCAGGAGCTCTCCAGTTCCCTTCCAACCCCTACAGCTCTGTGATCCTGTGATTCTGTGACTGAAACCCTCCCTGATGGGGTGTCCCTGGTGGCACACCAAGAGTCTGGTGACTTTCCTGGGGCCATTCCCTCTCTGTCCTTGCACAGGGGGATGTGGGTGCTGTGCAAGGCTGAGACCCCTGCCCTACTCTGCACCCTGACCTTCACCTCCCTGGAGGGTTTCTCCCAGGGTATCAGTTTGGGTGATCTTGGGAATGGCCAGGCACAGAAGTGAACCCCAAAACAGTCATTGTAAAGAGATGCTTCCCAACACAACCCCAAGATTCTGGATGAACTGGAGGAGTCACAGTGCTCCACACCTTGGAGGCTCACTGCCAGCCACAGAGATCCTCCTCCTCCTCCACCCTATTTAATGGGAAATGTCCTTTATCAGGGTGGGGGGATTTTCTTGCTCCATACTCTGGATTTACCTTTGCTCTGCACTTTGCAACGAGGGAGAAATTTCCTGGTTCCCCCTGAGCTGTGTGTGTTGCTTTGCAGCACCAGGATCTTTTTCTGTGGGTGTCTAGTTTTCCTTGAGATGGGAGGATGCCAAACCTGGGCAGCCCCAGGGACACGTGCTCAGCACCAGGCAGGTGAGATGATCCAACGTGAGCATCTGAGCTCAAAGCTCAGACACAGACTTGGAACCACTTCAGCTTTGTTACCACCTGCTGAGCAAAGTCCCACAAATCAAAACATCCATCTATGCCAGGTAAAAACCCCACAACATGTGTTTTCTCAGAAATTCCAACTGAACAGAGGTTGCTCTGTGCCAGCCCTGCCTGAACAGAACCCCTTTATGCCCCCCTGCTCCTTCTCTGGGCTGTGCATGAGGATGTAAGGTGCTGGGTGCCCCAGGAGAGGTACCTGTGGGTGCCCCAGGCATGATACCTGAAGATGCTGTGCTGGATCCCAGATGCAGGATGCCCCAGGTGTGGTACCTAAGGATGTGGGGCTGGTGGAGAGCTGCCAGCCTGGCTCATGCCATCCCTCACTGCAGGATGGGACAGGGACTTGCACAGTGCCAGGACAGCAAGGGGAGGAACCACATGCTGAGCAAAGCAAGATATGAATGCAGCATGGGGAGAGCTCAGGAGGATGAGCAGTACTTACCCAGCACTCACACAGCAAGGTGTGGGATAGGAGTGCAGGTCCCTGGGGGCCAGTGCAGCCACCCATCAGGCACGTCATAGACTGGCATGGGTTGGGAGGGACCCCAAGGGTCACAGAGCTCCAACCCCCCTGCCACAGGCAGGGACACCAACCTCAGGCCTGGAGCTACACAAGGTTGCCCAGGGCCCCAGCCAACCTGGCCTGGAACACCCCCAGACACGGGGCACCCACCCCCTCTCTGGGCAGCCCCTTCCAGCCCCTCACCACTCTCTCTGCAAAGAACTTCCCCTAATATCTCATCTCACCCTCCCCTCCTCCAGCTTCACTCCATCCCCCTTGTCCTGCCAGTCTCTGCCCTTGAACAAGCTGATTCCCCTCCTGGTCCTCTGCTCCCTCCAGGCACTGGCAGGCTGCAATGAGGTCCCCCCACAGCCTTCTCTTCTCCAGGCTGAGCCAGCCCAGCTCCCTCAGCCTCTCTCCAGAGGGGAGCTGCTCCAGCCCTCTGAGCATCTCCGTGGCTCCTCTGACCCCTCTCCAACAGCCCCACATCTTCCTTGTGTTGGGCCCCAGCTCTGGACACAGGATCCAGCTGGGGGAGGGCAGAGCAGAGAGGGACAATCCCCTCCCTGTCCCTGCTGCCACCCCTCTGCTGATGGAGCCCAGGATCCCATCACCTTCCCAGCTGCCAGAGCCACTGCTGCTCAGGGGGAGTTTCTCCCCCCCCAGAATCCCCAGGTCCTTCTCACAGGGCTGTTCCCCAGGAGCTCTTCTCCCAGCCTGGATCTGTGTCTGGGATTCTTCCAGCCCAAGTGCCACCCCTGACACTTGGCAGTGTTGAACCTCACCAGGTTCACCAGGTCCCATCTTTCCAGCCTGTCAGGATCCCTCTGGATGGCTCCTGTCCTTCAGTGTCATGGGGTAGCTAAAACTCTTCCTGGGCAGCAGAAGTGACCCTGAGGTTTGGCGTGTGGCACAGCCAAAAAAGCCATTTGTGCTGCATCAGGAGGAGCAGCCCAGGAAGGGGATGTGCCAGGGGGCAGAGGGGTCATGGCCACTGGCAGGTGATGACTGATAAGCACCAAGCAGTGCCAGAACCACCTCCATCCCCGTCACAGAGGCGGGGACAGGTGGTCAGGAGTGACAACAGGACAGCAGATGCACTCACCACAGGCTCCATTCACTCTTGCTGCAGTTGCTCTTCTTCTGTTTGTAAGGGCAGGGAGCGATGAGACGAGGGGCCATGGGTTAAACTAGAGCAGGGCAGGGTTAGATGAGACCTGAGGAAGGAGTTCTTCCCTCTGAGGGTGGGGAGACCCTGGCCCAGGCTGCCCAGAGAGGTGGTGGAGGCCCCATCCCTGCAGACACTCAGGGTCAGGGTGGATGAAGCTCTGAGCAACCTGCTCTAGCTAAAGGTGTCCCTGCTCTCTGCATGGGTGGGATTGGATGGCTCTAAAGGTCCCTCCCAACCCAATCCAGTCTGGATTCAGTCTATGACTTTATAACCCTTCTTAGGGCTGTGCTGTATCTAGTGCAGAACACGGGCAGCATCCCCACCCCCTGAGGACCTCCTGCTCCACACCAGCTCCTCCTCCATCCCCTGTGGTGTGTGACACTGTGCCCTCTCATCCCCAGCATGGCCCTGCAAGACCAGCCCTCACCTGGGGTGCCGGGTGTCCCCTTCTCCCTCTCCTGTGTCCCCTCTGATCTAGCTGCCCACAGGTGACATTCCCTGCCTGCCTGGCACAGCTAAAGGTGTCCCTGCTCACTGCAGGGTGTGAATCATAGAATCACAGACTGGCATGGGTTGGAAGGGACCCCAAGGGTCACAGAGCTCCAACCCCCTGCCACAGGCAGGGACACCAACCTCAGGCCTGGAGCTACACAAGGTTGCCCAGGGCCCCATCCAACCTGGCCTGGAACACCCCCAGACACGGGGCACCCACCCCCTCTCTGGGCAGCCTGTTCCAGCCCCTCACCACTCTCTCTGCACACAACTTCCCCCTAAGATCCAATCTAACCCTCCCCTCCTCCAGCTTCACTCCATCCCCCTTGTCCTGCCAGTCTCTGCCCTTGAACAAGCTGATTCCCCTCCTGTTCCTCTGCTCCCTCCAGGCACTGGGGGGCTGCAATGAGGTCCCCCCACAGCCTTCTCTTCTCCAGGCTGAGCCAGCCCAGCTCCCTCAGCCTCTCTCCAGAGGGGAGCTGCTCCAGCCCTCTGAGCATCTCCGTGGCTCCTCTGACCCCTCTCCAACAGCCCCACATCTTCCTTGTGTTGGGCCCCAGCTCTGGACACAGGATCCAGCTGGGGGAGGGCAGAGCAGAGAGGGACAATCCCCTCCCTGTCCCTGCTGCCACCCCTCTGCTGATGGAGCCCAGGATCCCATCACCTTCCCAGCTGCCAGAGCCACTGCTGCTCAGGGGGAGTTTCTCACCCCCCAGAATCCCCAGGTCCTTCTCACAGGGCTGCTCCCCAGGAGCTCTTCTCCCAGCCTGGATCTGTGTCAGGACCATGTCCCTCAACAGATGCCTGTACCAGCAGATCTCTGTCTCATCACTGCTGAAATATTGCTCCTGCTGCTGTTACTGCTCTTTTGTGATTAAGGGGACTTGTTCATAAGATGCTTGTAAAGGGTGAAGGATGACTTGCTAACAGGATGGTTTGAAGTGCCACAGTGAGTATGGCTGGGGATGACCTTGCATTAACAATGTCTTGTTTGAACAGCTCATTTTGAGTAATTTAAAACAAACCCTGGACTGATAAAGAAGAAACATCAGTTGAAACAGAAGTTTGAGTCTCACACCAAGTCTTGAGTAAGTTAAGCACTCAAGGACTATGTGCCCTGTGAAAAGAAAATGACTTCTTAGAGGAGTTCCAGTCCCCCATCAGTCTAACAAACTCCTTATCTGTGTGATGAATTCCTTCCTTGCTTGTCTCAGAATTGGTCACAAATCCAGGCACAGCATCTCATTGGAGCTACTGCAAGCTCCCTGTGTCTTTGAAGAAAAAGATTACAAAACCTGCTGAAACTGGACTTGCAGTTTGGAGCCAGGGCAAGGGATAACTGAGGCTGCACAAAACAGAAGGTTACTTGTGGTGAGGAAGAGGAGCCACCCATCTGTGCTGGAACACTGTGCTGCTATCCAGAGAGACCTGGCCAGGCTGGAGAGCTGGGCAGGGAGAGACCAGATGAGATTCAACAACAGCAAGTGGAGAGTCTGGCCCCTGGGGAGGAACAACTGCTGGAATCAGGACAGGCTGGGGGGGAGCTGCTGGAGAGGAGCTCTGTGGAGAAGGAGCTGGGGGTGCTGGTGGGTGACAGGGTGGCCATGAGCCAGCAGTGTGCCCTGGGGCTGAGAGAGACAATGGGATCCTGGGGGCATCAGGAGGAGTGTGGGCAGCAGGTGACAGGAGGGGATCCTCCCCCTCTGCTCTGCCCTGCTCAGGCCCCACCTGGAGTGTTGTGTCCAGTGCTGGGCTCCCTGGGATCAAACAGCCAGGGATCTCCTGGAGAGAGTCCAGAGGAGGCTGAGGAGATGCTGAAGGGCCTGGAGCATCTCCCCTGGGAGGAAAGGCTGAGAGAGCTGGGGCTGTTCAGCCTGGAGAGAAGAAGACTGAGGGAGGACCTAATCAATGTCTATCAATATCTTAAGGATGGGGTGCAGGGGGAATTGGCCAGCCCCTTTTCAGTGTCTGTGGGGACAGGACAAGGGGCAATGGCTGCAAGTTGGAGCACAGGGAGTTCCACAGCAACCTGGGGAGGAACTTTTCCCCAGTGAGGGTGAGGGAGCCCTGGGACAGGCTGCCCAGGGGGTGTGGAGTCTCCTTCTCTGGAGAGATTCCAGCCCCATCTGGACACCGACCTGTGCAGTATGAGCTGGGGAGCTGCTTTGGCAGGGGGGTTGGACCCCAGGAGCTCTCCAGGTCCCTTCCAACCCCTACAACTCTCTGATCCTGTGATCTTCATCCCCATGACCCTCCATGACCACCACCAGCTGTGTGCAGCTGAAGTGGGGAGGAGATTCTGGAAATCACCTCTTGGTGATGATTCCTCATTTTAATAGGAAGCAGGGACAGGTTCTGGGTATGTGCAGGTGTAGGAGGTAACCTAATGAATGAGGATCATTGACCTGATTATAACCACAAGGAACTACCACCTTGGTGTGCTCCACAACTGCAGTGGAGCCACCCCAGCGCACCCAGTGCTGAGAACCAGCAACTAATGGAATCCCCCACCTGATGTGAAGTCGATTTGGACTGATGGGATGCCTCAGCTCCATGATGCACCTTTACTTTCCATTTCTTTTCCCATCTTTCTCTCTCTCTCAGGGGGGTTGGACCCAATGATCTCTTGAGGTCCCTTCCATCCCCTATGATTCTATGATTCTTTCTTGCATCTCTGAGAACTTTGATGTAACTATTAAACCTCATTTTTTTTAATGGCATTTGAGCTCATTTATGTCTTAATCTCACTCTGGTAGTAACAATAAATCTCCCCAGACCAGACCTTTCCAGTGTGGGACACAGGTGGGACTAGCTGGCCTTTGAAGGTCCCTTCCCACCCAACACAGCCTGTGATTCAGTCTGTAATGACTGGCCATCTCCTTCCAGGAATGGTGAAGGAAACAGAAGGCTGTTCAGAAAACATCTGGAGAAATCCCCTGTCATCCCCATGCCCACCAAAGGCTCTTCCACAGCCACCATCCCTGTCACCAGCCAAAGGTGGGAAGCCACCCTTGTCTCTTTGGGAAAGCAGAGCTCATCCCTGGTTTTGGTGGTCCAACCTTTCCCTCACGGGCTCAGGAGCACACTGAGCCTGCCAATGGGCAGCCCCACACCCTGGGGACCAGGAGCTCCCTGCACCAACGAGCTGCAAACCCAGCCAGCCAGAGCCCCTAATTCGAAACGCATGTTGTTTAACTGGAGAGATGACTGTAAAAATAAGGGTCAGGTTTCTCTGGCTGCCAAGCCTCCCATGTTAACTCAAGCCCTCTGGTTTCCTGCCTTCTGGCATGTGTGACCTTCTGCACAGTAACCCCAGTGCTCCCCGAGGATGAGAGGAAGAATAAAGGGTAGTGAAGACTTGCATAACCTTCATCCCGCCCCGCCAGGGAAATAAAGAGGCTGCTTGGACCAGGAGTGTTGTGGGCCTTTTGTTCAGCTTGATAAGTGTGAAAATGGGGTTGGGAACTCTCTGGGGTAATGGTGCTTGGGATAGTCCTCAGATCAGAGGAACCCCAGGGTGGCTGGGCCGCTCAGCCCATCTTCCAGAGCTCACAGGGGACATCGCAGCCCAGATACCAACATCTTCTGCCCTTGCTTGGACTGGCAGGGTTTTCTCCAGGGCTGCCCAGTGCCAGCAGGGAAAGCTGAAGGAGAGAGGATGGGAAAGGAGCCTGAGTGACGTGACGGAGCTCCTGACACAGCTGAGGGTGGATGCTGCAACCAGCATTCCCCGTTTCTGATTCACCCTGCTGGGAAATTTGTCTCTGCTCCAGACACAGCACCATCAAAAGCAGAAACTTTTGCTAGCTCCCTGATGGGGACAAGGTGTCCCCAGTCCTGGGAAAGGATGAGGCTGGTGCTCAGGCAGCTCGTGTGACCCCACTCAGGGTGGTGAGGGTCAGGCTACCATCAACCTGGGCACTGAGCGGGTCCAGGCAGGGACCATGGGGGTCCCTTGCTGTGTGCGCTGAAGCCAAGAGCTCACTGCCCCTCTCCAGAGCAGGGAGTGAGGGGGTTCAGAGCCAGCAAGACTCTTGGGAAAAGTGGGAAGAGTGACCCCAGAATGAGGGGTTTTAGCAGGCAGAACTGTTTCCTGGGGAAGGAGAGCAGTTCAGTCACTGCTGGGACCAGGTTTGAGTGGAGAGACCAAGGCATTTGGTGTGCCAGGAATGCTGCCAGAGCCTGTCTGGGTGAGATGTGCTACTGTGCTCACCCAGGGGCTGGTAGGAGATCCCTGCTCTGCTGAACCAGAATGACCATTCCTCTGGAAAACCTCAGCCTGCACAGTGACAGCACAGTTCACATATGCCCTATTCCCCTCTCATCAGAGTCTCCCTTAGGTTTGACACTTCCAACAACAAAGCAAAGCTGTGAGCAAAACCTTCCTGGAAATCAGCATCTCTCATCTCTCCTGGTGACGTGATCCCAGGCTCAGCAGCTGCAGGAATTCATGTGAGTTCAGACTGGGCTGAACTTTCACACAGTGACCTGCTGGGTCAGCGGGGGGAAGGACTGGGATGGAGAACAAAGGCACCCATCACAGCCCTCAGGCACACAGCCTGCTGTGTGTGGGATGGGGATGGGGATGGGGATGGGGATGGGGTGCCAGGCGTGTGGGGACTCTTTGGAGGAGCTGCTCTTGGTGCACACTGTGGATGCTGCCTGTCCTGGGCAGAGAGTGGGGGGGCATGGCATGGAAGAGGGGATGGGGATGGTGGTGGCAGTGGGTGTGGTGATGGGGATAAGGATAGGGATGGGGGCAAGCCCTGTTTCTGCAGAGAGTGCTCCACAGAAAATCACTCCTCTGGAGTGGCCATTCCCTCACCATGAAGAGACCCAGGGCCAGCCCTGGGGAGCCCCAGCTCCTGGGGCTGCTCCAGCACCCCAAAAGCCACAGCATCTGCTGGGCTGGGGCAGGGTGATAGAATAGAATCACAGAATCACCTGGGTTGGAAGAGACCCTTTAGATCATCGAGTCCAACCACAGCCTGACCCTGCCTAACCCACCTCTAGACCATGCCCTTAAGGAGTTCATCCACACACCTTTTACATCCCTGCAGGGATGGGGACTCGTCCTTGTGGGGTGCCTCCTGGGAAGCACCCTGCTCTGTCCTTCATCACCTCAGGACCAAACCTCAGCCCTTCCAGAGCCCCAAACCCAACCAGGGAGGGGTCCAGACCTCATGGGGATTTTGCCAGCAGCCATTCTCCACGCAGGGCAGAGCAGGACTCCCTCTTGGCACAGAGAAACGCCTGGCATGATCCATCCCAGTTGGCCGGACCATTTCAAGCTCTATTTAAACTGGAGAGCATCCTGCTCTACAGACAGCACCTTCCTATCACCCCACGGTCATTCACAGCCCAGGGTAGCTCAGGGCCTTGGGTGACTTTTCATTTGTATGCCTTGAAGATGTCTGTTTCTCAGGGAAAATTGGAGCTGCCCCAATAGGAAAACACATCCAAAGGGAAATGCATAAATCATTTGGCTTCTCAACAGGCCTTGGCTTCTCACATTACCTCTCTCCTGCCTCAGCATAAACACTCTGAGTGTGGAAAGTAACCAGTGGGAACACGTTTGCTTTGGCACCCAGTGTAGCCCTGTCATTTCCCAAGCCGTGATGTGGGACAAGCTCCAGTGTTGGGTAACAGTGGGGCAGGGAGCAGAGCTGCACAGAGGATTCATCTGGCCTGATGTCATTAACCTGGAGCCACAGTCAACACATGCAAGGGTGCTGCTTCCCTTGCTGTGCCAGTGACTCAGGGCTTCCTGCTTCGGAGGGCTCTGGGGATGCTGGGTGCACCAGACTCTGTGGGCACAGGTCCTTCCAGCTCACTTTCTCCCCCTGGATGCTAAAACCCAGCAGGAACAAGATGAAATGAAGAATCTTCATGTTTTGGGGGGGGGGAAGACCCCACCTGGGAATCTTTGGCAGGGCTGTGGCTGCCCCTCCAGCTCTCAGGGGTGGAGGTGAGTGCAGCAGCACATCTGTCCTTTGGGGGGAGAGACATAGAACACCCAGCATGGCCTGGGGGTGCAGGGGGCACAGGCTGGCCAGACACACCCCGAGGTGCCACAAAAGGACCCCAGACCCTGCAGAGATGCCTGCTGCTCTTGCTCTGCTGGGAGGTGACCCTCTCCATCACCCCCCTTACCCAGCAGCAGGGTGAGCACAGAGGGGCCCTGCAAACCTCAAAGCTTTGGAAAAAAAAGCAACAGCCACAATTTGCATTTTTGCTGCTGTTTCTCTCTGTCCCCTTGCAGTATTTCCTGTCTGGTTTTTCCCTTTTCTTTCCCTCTTTCCTCATTTGAAAAATTCCTTCTGACCACAAGGTACATGAGAAAGACCCGCTGGTCAAGGGGGGGGCTGGGAGGGGGGGGCTCTCTGGTCTCTATGCCTGGTGAAATGGCTTAAATTCCTCATTTCCCTGGTTCCTACCCTTGTGCTGCTGCCCTGGGTGCTTGCCCTGAGGCCTCACACTCAGCCTTTCCTCCAGCAACAGCCAGGGAAACACTTGGAGATGGCTCAGGGAGAGAAGAGCCAGCCCAGGGCTGGGATTTATTCCTTCAGGAGCTGCCTACGCTTTTCCAGGTGGACACACCTACATCGGGGGGGATCCAGCACTCTCTCTCCTCAGGGATTTTACCCCTGCAAAGGGGAAAAGATGGGAAAAGCTGAATATTAGTTTCCTACCCGAGTTGGGCTGCTGGAAGAACTGGGTGCGCACGTCATCAGTGTGGGAGAGGCTGGGCTGGCGATGCAGCTCTGCAAGAGCCCAGTTAAACAGAGAGCAGCAGATCTCTCCAACAGGAGGGGAATCAACTTTTTAAAAGGCCAGATAACGGCAGGACAAGGGGGATGGAGTGAAGCTGGAGGAGGGAAGGGTTAGATGGGACCTTAGGGGGAAGTTTTTTACGGAGAGAGTGGTGAGGGGCTGGAACAGGCTGCCCAGAGAGGGGGTGGGTGCCCCGTGTCTGGGGGTGTTCCAGGCCAGGTTGGATGGGGCCCTGGGCAACCTTGTGTAGCTCCAGGCCTGAGGTTGGTGTCCCTGCCTGTGGCAGGGGGTTGGAGCTCTGTGACCCTTGGGGTCCCTTCCAACCCATGCCAGTCTGTGATTCTATGATTCACACCCTGCAGTGAGCAGGGACACCTTTAGCTGTGCCAGGCAGGCAGGGAATGTCACCTGTGGGCAGCTAGATCAGAGGGGACACAGGAGAGGGAGAAGGGGACACCCGGCACCCCAGGTGAGGGCTGGTCTTGCAGGGCCATGCTGGGGATGAGAGGGCCCAGTGTCACACACCACAGGGGATGGAGGAGGAGCTGGTGTGGAGCAGGAGGTCCCCAGGGGGTGGGGATGCTGCCCGTGTTCTGCAGTCGATGCAGCTGCCACAGCACAGCCCTAAGAAGGGTTATAAAGTCATAGACTGAATCCCTGAGGTCGGTGTCCCTGCCTGTGGCAGGGGGGTTGGAGCTTTATGATCCTCGGGGTCCCTTCCAACCCAGCCCATTCCATGATTCTATGATCTCCAGTGCAGGGTCTTGGCAAAAAATCCTGAGAGGAGAGTTGAGCAGGGACTGGTAAGAGGCTCCCTGATGGCTACTGCCCTCGGGGGAGGGGGGGGGGTCCTGTGCCATCACCCTGCCTGGGATCCTGGGAGGGTAAATCCCACTGCCAGGCATTTTTGGACAAGATGGAAAGGCTTCTCCTTTTTATCAGCCAGGGCTGGGAGCTGCAGGGTGGGATGGCTGCAGACCTGCAGTGCCTGTCAGCTTGGCATGCCAGCACAGCCCAGGGAGTTGGGGGGGAGCGGGGATGGAGCCCCTAAAGGCAGCACGGGTGGAAATGCAGCCCCCACTTCTGGGACGTGGTTTGAGTGCTGGGGCAGCAGGAGGAAACACCCGGGGAGGGGTGGGGGCTGGAGAGCAGAAGGGCTCCATCTGCTCTCGTCTAAAAAAGGGCTCCACCGCGGTGTGTGGATTCCTCCGTGGGCACCACAAACAGACGGGGAAGCCGTTTGAGCTGGCAGGGACGGCAGGACCAGAGGGGGGGGAGGAGGGGGGCTGTTGGGGGGGCTGGAAACTGGAGTCAAACGAAACTAGACGCATATTTTTCCCAAGGGGGTGACTGAAGCCTTCGAGGGGGGAGGAATTCATCTTTGGCTTTCTCAGTGACCTGCAGAGTCTGGAGGAATGACGATCGTGACCCCCCCCCTCTCCCCCCCTTCGGGTGAGCTGAGGAGCTGACTCCCTCCCCAGTGCTGCTATTGCCCCTTTGGGCATCACTCCCCCCCCCCCTCCCCAACCCCCCCTCCCCGAGCCCTGAACCTGCAGCGTGCCCAAAGACCCGCAGCAGCCCCCAGCACCCACAGCTCCCGAGCCGGTGGGTGCCGGGTGCCCCAACCCCACGGCCAGCAGCTCCCAGCGGGGCCTGGGGAGGCGACCGGGGGGCTGTCGTGGCCGGGGGGCTCCGCAGGAGGGGGCGCAGGGCCCTTGGCGGCGCTGAGGATCCCCAGGGCGGGTGGGATGGTTGGGGCCGTGGGCCGGGGTGCGAGGACGGGCGCGGCTGGGCGGCTGGGGACCGGGCGGGGGGGGGGGGACGACGGGGTGGGGGGATGTTCTCTGGGCTTCGGAACCGGCGCTGCCGCGGGCGGCGGGTGCGGGGCGGCCAGGGCTGGGAGCCGGCGGGGGAGGGCGAACAAAGCGGCGGGGCCGGGGCAGGCGGGTGGGGAGGGGCCGGTCCCGGGGCCCTCCCCGCCGCGGTGCGCGGGCGGGGATAAAAGCGGGGGGCGCGGCGGCGGAGCCCGCACTGGGAAGCGGTGGGGCAGCCATGTGGGGTGTCGGGGTAGCGCTGCTGCTGTGCGCTGCCGCCGCCACCACCACCGCGGGGGTGTCGGTGGGACCGGCCCCGGGACCCGGAGCGGGGCGGCGGGTGGGGGCGGCGGGTAAGGAGCGGCGGGCGCAGTTCGCCTCCTGGGACGAGGTGAACGTGATCGCCCACGGGCTGCTGCAGCTCGGCCACGGCTTGAAGGAGCATGTGGACCTCACCAAGGGGCAGATGCGGGAGCTGGGCAGCCGCCTGACCGCCCACAACAGCTCCATGGGGCGGCTGCTGCGCCAGGCGCGGGAGGCGCAGGAGCGGGGCGAGCGGCTGCGGGCCAGCGTGCGGGAGCTGGAGGGCCGCGGCCGGCAGCTCCTCAACCTCTCCGAGGCTCTGCGGCAGCGCCTGGAGGAGGTGGCGGCCGACAAAGCCGAGATCCAGGGGCGGTTGGAGCAGCTGGAGGGTCGTGTGCGGCAGGCGCTGCAGGCGCGCCCGGCCGGTAACCAGAGCGCCAAGGACCTGGGAGCGCTGCAGGTGAGTGAGCATCGCCCCGGGGTGAGGGGTGAGTGGGGTCGGCCTGGGGCACCCGGCCCGTCGAGGGGCATTGGGAGCGATGGGGGAGGGGGGAATCAGGCATCGGGAAGGACCTGAGGGGTGAGGTGGGTCTCAGGAGTGAGGAGGGTCCCTGCCTTCTCGGGAGCGGCTGTGGGGAAGAGAGACTGGGGGGACCCGGTGGTCCTGGGCAGAGAGAGTGGCTGACAGAGGAGCAGCACTCTCGGGACACGGGGAGCAGCCTGGAGGGGAGTGTGTGTGTGTGTTTGGGGGGGGACACACATTGGGTGGCGATCAGCTTCAGGAGGTTGCGGGGGTATGATAGGCATGGGGACACTGGGAGCATCTGTGGGCACCCCCAGCCCGGGTGTCTGGCTGCTGCGGTGCATCCAGCACAGCTGGGACCCCCCCAGGCTGTGGGGCTGACCTGGCTCTTCCCCACCCCCCCCCCCCCCCCCCCGCCCCCCAGTCCCTGATGGATGCACAGAACTTACGAATTGAGGAGCTCTTGCAGAAGATCAAGCAGCAGCAGTACAAGCTGGACAAGCAGAATCTGCAGATTAAAAGCCTGCAGAGCAAGGTGAGCTCCTGTCCTGCTCTCTGGCTGGGGGGGTGGGGGGGCATGGTCTGATCATGAATGCCATGAGGATGCTGGTGTGGAACCTGCCCAGCAGCACAGTGCTCTGGGGATGGGAGAACCAGCTGTGCTGCCACTCCATGGTTTTGGGGACCCCACAAAGGCTGTGGCCCCAGTCCTTGTGCCGTAGTGTTGGTGTGAGGGTGGCAAACTGCCACCGTCCTGCGTATTTGTGCAGAGTAATAGGAGGAATTGGGATGCTGAAGAAGCATCTCTGGGCTCTTCCTTTGAGTTTATCTGCAGGATAAATTTGTTAGCATGGGTGTGAAAAAAACAAACACCATCCCACCTTACAACTGGGGCTTTGCCAGCCTCAGGTATCTCCTATTCCTTGCACTTTCTGGGCAAGTTCAGCCTTGGCTCTGTTTGGAGAGGAGTGGCTGGTGCCTTGACTGCTAAGCTCCCCTGAGCAGGAGCGTTGAGAATGAGCAGAGATAAAACCATTCTGATTTGTGGCTTTTTTTAGGTCAATCTACTGATCCCCTTACACCTAAAAGACAACAAAACCCAGTCTCTGAAGTGGAAGATAAACCTGAAGAGCCTCAGCCTTACCAACCAGAGCCAGAATGCCAGTAAGGAGCCTGTGCCAGCACAGAGTGAGTACCTGCCCGTGCTGCTCCCTGGGGACAGCCAACCTGCAGCCTTTTGGGGACAAAAGGTTTGGCCATCCTGTTCTTGGAACACAGTAAGACTTGTTCACAAAGCAAGCCTGGGAGTTTGGCCAGACTGGGGGGGGGGGGGGGGGAACCTGAGCACAGGCAGGATCCTGGCTTTCTGGATCAGGATTAGTCCAGTAGGAATTTAAGGATTTAAGAGGAATTTTTCTGCCTGACATTAAGAATGCAGCAGGGAGCTGAGAAATGCCCCTAGCAGGTATTTGTCAAAGAGGATTGGTGGGGTGGGGGGGGGTGTATGCAGCAGGGAAGGAGGATCTCTGCTCCTTGGAGTTAACTCTTGTTCACCTGCTCTCACTTTACCAGGCAGTCTGCTTCTCAGCCTGCTGTTGGAAGGGGGGGAATAGAGAGCCATGGGCTGTGAGAGAAGAGCTAGAACCTTGTCTGTCTGTCTTGGCCCATATTTAGGACTCATACATGAAAGGCAAGTGCCTCAGGTCGCAGCATCCTTAGCACAAGGTGCTGAGCTGCAGTGCCTGGGCAGTGAGGGCACTGGACACTCACAGCCCTGGGAAACAGGCACCAGAACAACCCAGGGGATGCTGCATCCAGAGCTCCTGGCTCTGCCTGGAGCATCTGCTCTGCCAGCAAGGGGGCTGGAGAAGCTCCTGCTGAGCTGAGTGGGTGTCCCCAGCTGTGCTGGGACCTGCAGCCTCTCGGGCAGGAACTGGTGTCCCCGCAGGGTTTGCTGGCTGGGAGCAGTTGCTCTTGTGTTATGTCAGTGCTGGCTCTGCCTGTGCAGCTGTCTGGGGATGTCCAGTGTGAGTGAAAGAAGCCAGGCAGGATGAGGATGCCTGGGGAAACCCTGCCCAGGCTTCACACCCATTGCTCTGGGAACACACATTGTACCTGGAGTCCAGAGCTGTCAGCAGTGTGCCTGGAAGCTGGGTGGGTGGAGCAAAGAGCACTGATGTGGATAAGGGTGGGAAGTGGGACTTCAGACTTCTCCTGGTGCTTGATGTGCTGGGGCTGGCCAGCCTGCAGCAGGGCTGTGTGAGGGTCCTGTTGGCCAGAAAACTGTCTCAAAACTCTTCCCCCTTTTCCCTGCTCTGCCTTATGACTCTCCCTCAGTGTGTCACAGAATCCCAGAGCAGTTTGCTTTGGAAGAGACCTTCAGAGGTCGCCTAATCCAACCGCCCCGCTCAGGTTATGCAGAAAGCAGGGTGTAGGGAGATGGTTTGGGGGTCTTTGGGTGGCAGACAGAAGCTGTGCAGCCTGCTCCATGCTGGCTGGTGGGTGCTGCAGCCCTTGCAATATGCAGTGGAAAGCAGTGAGGGTTCCCAGCCCGTGTGGTTGGGGGTGCAAGACCTAGGTGCCTTTTTGTACAGTGCTGGGCCCCCAATCAGGGGGCCCTGAGCAC
The DNA here is from genome assembly GCA_022605575.1 of Laterallus jamaicensis coturniculus. Lineage (NCBI taxonomy): Eukaryota > Metazoa > Chordata > Aves > Gruiformes > Rallidae > Laterallus > Laterallus jamaicensis. Next base: position 4,276,366 of record JAKCOX010000043.1, on the reverse strand, counting down.
CCCCAGCAGCCTGGGCTGAGCACCCTCCTGCTGGGCTCAGCCCTGTGCTCCCTTCCCTTGCTGCATCCCTTGCCCTGGAGTGTTGTGTCCAGTGCTGGGCTCCCTGGGATCAAACAGCCAGGGATCTCCTGGAGAGAGTCCAGAGGAGGGCTACAAGGATGATTAAGGGCCTGGAACATCTCTCCTATGAGGAAAGGCTGAGAGAGCTGGGGCTGTTCAGCCTGGAGAGAAGAAGACTGAGGGGGGACCTAATCAATGTTTATCAATATCTGAAGGATGGGGTGCAGGGGGAATTGGCCAGCCCCTTTTCAGTGTCTGTGGGGACAGGACAAGGGGCAATGGCTGCAAATTGGAGCACAGGGAGTTCCACACCAACATGGGGAGGAACTTTTCCCCAGTGAGGGTGAGGGAGCCCTGGGACAGGCTGCCCAGGGGGTGTGGAGTCTCCTTCTCTGGAGAGATTCCAGCCCCATCTGGACACCGACCTGTGCAGTATGAGCTGGGGAGCTGCTTTGGCAGGGGGGTTGGACCCCAGGAGCTCTCCAGGTCCCTTCCAACCCCTACAGCTCTGTGATTCTGTGATCCCTGGTGGTGATGATGCTGCTGACAGAAAACAAATTGACTTCATCTCACTAGCAAGTCGAGTGAGTTTGCTGGCAAATCTTGACGCAGGCAGTTATCTGCCAGGCCAACCCCATGCCCTCTGCCCGGGGGTAGGGGCAGAGAAGGGGGGGTGTGGGGGTGTGCTTCTGTCTGCTTTCAGAGCAGGCAAGTGCCGGGAAGGCTTGTGCCAGCAGCTCCCCATCCTCTGTTGTGGGGCAGAGCCGCGGTGCCGGCACAGCCCCAGTGAACGGCGGTGACCTCCTCTGGCAGCCCTTTCAGAAAGAGACCCTTTTATTTGCATCCAGTGAACACAAGTGGGGTGTGTTGGTTTTTTTTTTGAGATGGCACAGGGCCAAGCATGTGAAAGTTGAAGGCTCGAAGCAGCCTGGAGAGTGAAAGGTTTAATCACTTGCAGAAAGAGGATCATGTCTTTAGGCAGAGCCTGAGCTCGCTGGCAGCTGGCCCAGTAGGGGAAAGGTAGAACCCTGCTCACTCCCCATGGCACCAGGGCTCCCAAACCATTGGGTTGGGGAGGGTGAGGGGGAGGCGATGGAGACAGCTCCAGGCCTGCCCCACCACCATCTGTGGGAAGGGTGTTTATCCCAGGTTGGTGACCTCCTGTCACTCCCTGTGTTGGGGAAATGCAGTGCCATGCCTGGGGCAGCTCCAGCCTTGTTGATTCTTCTGTCATGTTTGGCTAAATAAAGAGGGAGGGGAAAGAAAAACATCCCCAGCAGCCAGGAGGTCTTGTTGTTCTGCTGGTGCCGTAGGGATGTGCAACATGAACTGGAACTAACGAGTGTGTTCCCCAAACAAAAAGGTTGAGCTGTGGGCTGTTCAAGCAGCTGTGTCTCATTCAGCTCCTCAGGAGTCCCCAGTGTGCCAGGAAAACAGAGATCCAAGTGTGGGGAGTGTGGCCAAGGGACAGACAGACAGACAGGGATGGGGGTGACCTCTGTGTGCTGGGGCCACTGAGCATCTGCAATGGGCACAGTCCTGCCGATGTTGGGAGAGGAGGTGAGGAGCCCACTGACAGCTCCCTGCTGCCATGGCTGTGGGCTGGGGCTGTGCCAGCTCCTGATGTGGGTTTCCCCTCTGCAGTCCCAGCTGGCTGCATGCACCCAGCAGTGGGGATGTGCTTCTTCCCCCTTTGTCTGGGTTTGATCCTTTGCACAAAGCGCTCTGTCGATCTGTGTGTGGGGTCACCCACAGGTGTGGGTGCACCAGTGGCACCAGCCCTGGTCAGTGGGGATCTGAGTGGGGGGGAAAGGCTGGTGGCAGGTGTCACAGTACTGTCCCCTGGATCTCCCTGCTCTGAGGCTTCCTTTGCCCCTTGCCCCACTGTGGCAGCAGGGCTCCCTGCAGCAGGGCTCCCTGCAGCAGGTGATGCCTCAAGGGGGCTGCTCAAAGGCCCCCCTTCCCCCATGCCCAGGTAAAGCCCTGTGGCGGGGGGCAAATCCCCTCTCCCTGCTGCTGGCCCTGATCCTGGGGTGCAGCGACTGCAGAGGGGACCCCAAAGGGGGGTTGTGGGGCTGTCTGGCACCCCAGCACAGCCTGGGGCTTGTCTTTGGGTTTTGTCACCCATCTGCCCTGGGGTCCTGCTGGCAGCAGCTGTGAGACACCAAAATCCATCCTACCCATGTGCAGGGAGAACAGACCCCCTTTGTCTGGGGGTGCTGGGGGCACCTGTCCCGGCTGACAAAGAGCCCCTTGACTGTGCCGACAGCCCCAGGCTGAAGTCCCTGCACATCCTCCAGTGGCCTTTTGACTCAGGGTGTTGTAACAGGTTCCCTGTCTCCCCCTGGGTGCTGCGGGTGGTGGGTCCCGCATGGACTTTTATCAGAGCTGTTGAAACGGTGCTTTGCTGGCGGCTCCGGGCAAAGTCCCATGGGGTGGAAGGAGAGGGGGGAGCCTGGCTGTCATAGGGATGGTGGGGGGCAAGCTGGGGCGGTGGCCTCACCCCAGGCAATCTACTGATGCAATGAGGTGGGGCTGCCTGTGGTCCAACTCCCCCTTCCCTGCCCTGATCCATGTGTCTTGGGTGGAAGGGTCACCCCAGCCTGGCCCCATGCCTGCTGGTGGCTGGTTGCCCAGTGGGACGTCTGGGGCCACCGCAGTCACTGGGGGTGAGAGGTCCTGAGGTGGATGCTCAGGCATCTTCCTCATGTCAGGACTTGGGGTTTCTTTCTGCCCCTCAAGACTGTGTCAGCCTTGGGGTGGGATGGGGATGCCTGGCCCTGGTGTTGCCCCACACCAGACAGGCTGCTCCTGCCCACCACAGGTGTGGAGGCAACTGGGAAGCTCCTCGGGTCTCACCATGCTGGGCAGCCATGCTCTCCAGCCTAGGTCACCCCAGTCTGGCCCAATGCCTGGCTTCTGCCTTGGATGGAAGCCCAAGGAGCTGTGTTTGGATAAATGGGAAGAGACAGGGTCAAACTATTTAAACCCTGGAGTCAGGCTGTCATCTCCAGCACGTGTCCAGGGCCACAGCCACTGCTGTGTGCAGCTGGCTGGGCTCATGGCCAGGGCTGCAAGTGCTGGGGCTGTGGTGTGAGCAACCTGCTGGGGAAGTGGGACACGGGGCCATCTTCTCAATCATCGTTTCCTTTCCCTGCAGAGCTCCCAGAGGATTGCCACCAGCTCTTCCTGGCCGGGCAGCAAAGCAGCGGTGTCTTCCAGGTGCAGCCTGCAGGGTCTCAGCCCTTCAAAGTCTACTGTGACATGACCACAGGTAAAGCAGTGGAGATGTCCTGCAGCGCTTTGCACGGTGGTCTTCATGGTAACCCCACAATGACATTTCTCCCTGCCTGCAGAAGGTGGCTGGACAGTGATCCAGAGGCGCACAGATGGCTCTGTGGACTTTGACCAGCTTTGGGATGCCTACAAGAATGGCTTTGGAGATCTTCAAGGTAGGTGGATGATGGTGTCTGCCTCCTTACTGTAGGATAAGTGAGATCTGAGCACAAGTTATTGCCTCTTGCTGGTTCCTGGAGACCTCCCAGTGCCAGAGTAGTGCTGGGCTGGGGAGTCTCCATCTCTGGAGACACTCAAACCCTGTGATCCTGGGCACTGCCCTGTGCAGCCTGCTCGAGGGGACCCTGCTGTGGCAGGGGTGAGACTGGGGGATCTCCACAGGTCCCCACCAACCCCCACCAGTCTGTGATTCTGGGATTTGCTGTAGGGTTTGGATGGGGTGTGGTGCTCAAAGGGGGTGGATGCTGCTTGCAGAGCAAGAGCCCTTGGTCTTCCTGCCTTGTCCTGCACATGCCAGGCAGCATCCTGGGATGTCCCTGTTTGTCTCTGGAGCCTGTTTATGTGTCTGCTTTGCATGGTGTGCTTGTGTCTGCAGAGCCAATGTAAGGTGTCTTGTTTCAGGTGACTTCTGGCTGGGGCTGGAGAAGGTACATCACCTTGTCCAAGAGGGACGATACAACCTCCTGATTGAGCTGGAAGACTGGGAGGGAAATTCCCAGGTGGTTCAGTTTGTCTTCAGCCTTGGTGGTGAGAGCACAGCCTACACCCTCAACCTGCTGGGACCTCTGTCTGGAGAACTGGAAAATGCCATTGGGGACTTCAGGCAGCTGCCCTTCTCCACTCGGGATCGTGACCACGATCTCAAAGCTGACACAAACTGTGCCAAACACCTCTCAGGTCAGTAGGAGCTCCTCCTTCCCAATGGTGGATGCTTTCCCTTCATCCCTGTGCTGTCCCTGTGGTGACCAGGAGTGGGGCAGTGATGCTGCAGAACTTGGCCCCTTTGGAGTCAAGGCTGTTTGTCTCCTGCTTCCCTGGGAAAGCTGCATCCTTGGGAGGAGCTGTGCAGGGAATGGGGAGGGAAGCTGAAACCAGGAAGGGTTCATAAATTCTAAGAGCTTTGCTGGCTCCCACCTTGTTTGGAAACCTTTCAAGCAAAGCAGCAGCCAATCCCCAGCCCTGAGATGGGGCTGCTGGAAGAGCTTAAGGGGGTCATGCACACAAGAAAGAGCAGCAGGGATTTGCATCCTGAAGTAATAGAGGATCTGGATGCCTGGAGAAGGCTGTGGGGAGACCTCCAAGCCCCTTGCAGCCCCTGAGGGACCCACAGGAAAGCTGGGCAGGGCTGTTTGTAAGGGCAGGGAGCGATGGGATGAGGGGTGATGGGTTAAACTAGAGCAGGGCAGGGTTAGATGAGACCTGAGGAAGAAGTTCTTCCCTCTGAGGGTGGGGAGACCCTGGCCCAGGCTGCCCAGAGAGGTGGAGGAGGCCCCATCCCTGCAGACACTGCAGGGTCAGGGTGGATGAAGCTCTGATCAACCTGCTCTAGCTAAAGGTGTCCCTGCTCACTGCAGGGGGTTGGGCAGGCTGGTTTTAAAGGTCCCTTCCAACTCAACACAGTCTGTGACACTGAATCTGTGGCAAAAACATGGGGAAAATGGGGGCAGCAGCTGCTTTGTGTGGGGTTTTCTGTCTCTTAACTGTCTCTGTGGGTTAAAGCTGCCTCTGTTGCCTTGGCAGGTGGCTGGTGGTTCAGCACTTGTGGCCATGCCAACCTCAATGGGAAGTACTTCCGCTCCATCCCGCGCCAGCGGCATGAGCGCAAGCAGGGCATCTTCTGGAAGACATGGAAAGGCAGGTATTACCCACTGAAGTCAACCACCATGAAAATCCAACCCACAGCACTGGAAGCAGAGCCCTAAAGCTCCCACTTGAGACTTGACCTTCTCTGTGGAGCACGAAGCTGAGCTCCATCACTTGGTGTTTACAGAAACAAGCCCACCCTCCCTGGGAAGTCCCCCCAGGGGGTGTTTCTCTTGGTTAGCAGCCCTGTAGTGGTATGACACAGCTCCTTGCTCGAAGTAAAACATCTCCATGTTGCCAAAAATCCCTGGATGGGAGCTCCCAGATCAGAAGAGGAACCACCAGCAGGGAGATCCATCTCCAGAGCATGCACAAAGGTCTCCTATCCTGCCACGTGCTGCTGTGGCAAGTTCCAGTTGCGTGGTGCTTTCTGTCCTGTCTGAACATGTGTGTGCTGGTTTTGATGAGCTGCAGAAAGGGACCATGTGTTTTGTCACTCTGGACCTGTGCAGTGTTGGGTACGGAGCCCAGTTGTGTCCTGTCTCACTGTTGTTCCCAAATGATGTCCTACGTGCCCTCCTGTGAAAGCCCCAGAACCTCCCTCCCCTGGTCCAGAGACTTCAACATGCTGAGAATGGGGGTTTGGTGGGAAAGCTGAAGGACACCCTGTGCCAAAAGGGCTCTCCTGGTCCCCATGGCTTTGAAGCCCTGTCTTTCTGGCTGTGCCAGTTTGGCAGGAGCTGCTTCCAGGAGGTGATGGGTGGGATCCTGCAGCAGGTTGCACAGGGGCCAAATCCTGGAGGGCTGGCTCTTAAACTCTGCCCAAAGCTTACTAGGGTTGGTTAGGATGAGCATTAGGACAGCACAGGTACAAAGCAGTGACCTGGGCAGGACCAGCCCTGCTGTCAGCTGTAAATCCCCCTGAAGCTCAGCAGGGTGGGGGGGCTGCCTTCTCCCAAAAACCTCCCCATACTCTGCAGCCTGAGTAGCACTGTCCTGCATGCGTGCCCCCAAATGTTCTCTGAAGGGTGAAAGGGCAGTGAGGGCTCTCAGTAGGAGCTGTACCACCCTGGGTGCATACCCTGGAGCACAGCACTACCTTTGGTGTGGGTGTCTGGGGAGAGGTGGGCAAAACAGGTCTCCAAAAACTCCTGTGGTCCAAGCTGCCGTCTTGGGGCTTCCCAAGCATCCTGCCCTTTTGAAGTCATATTGACTACCATGCCAGCTCTCCTAGCTGCTACATCTTGTACAGAGTCATTTGTAGGGTGTTGGATCTTGTCAATGAGTTTCCTGGTTTAATTTGTTTCCATATTTAAATGCAGTGTTAATGTGATGTAATTTATAAATGTTGATGCTGGAGGAAAAAAAAAGAAGCAACAGTAGTTTGTGTATTAAACTCTTTTTTTGTACTAAAATATCTTTTCTGAAGATGTCTTTTAATAAAAACAAGCCTGTAACTGTCCTGCTTGGATGATTTTTGCCTGGTGGCTTAACAGTGAGAGATGTGGGGGTGCACACTGAGGACTATGGGTTTGAAAGCTTCACTTATTGGGGGTTTGATGTTGAGTACTGTGCTTCCTTCTGGCCTCAGCTCTCAGCCTTAGGGCGCTCTGACAAATCCCTGCTGTAGTCCCCAGCTGCAGTTTTTAGTCTATTGGAAATTTTGGGGCTTTTTTCCCTTTGGAAATCAGGCCCTGGGGTAGCAGGGGACAAGTGACAATAAGCTGGTTTTGCTCTGTCTGGCTCATGCTGTGTGTGTGTAGTCATCTCCAAAAGCATTTATTGTGACTTTGGGAGAATGGATGTGTCTGTAGGAATGAGGTGAGGTGAGATGGAGTGGGAGGCTTGAGGGTGTGATGGGGGTAAACTCCAGCTGTGCTCAGAGCCATGTGTGTGTGGCCTGATACTGAAGAAAACAGCAAGCTGCTCTGTAGCTGCTCAGGGAAGGGGGACAAAAAAAGAACTTTTTATGGAAGTAAAAGGCAAGAATCCACTACAGCAGCTGTGTAAATACCTGCTGTACCTAAATGTGGCCCCAGCTGCTGTGTCTCTTCTTCCCTGGAGAAAAACCTGGGGTTAATTATAGCCCTAAGCACAAATGCACAACCAGCCCATTATACCTGGCTCTGTGCTATCTATCTGCTCCCTCTTGCATTCAAAAATGCATTTTTAATGTGCCGTTTGCTTAATTCAAAGCTTGTTTCATCTCTGGGTGCACCAGTGGCTGCTGGAGTGCTATGTCTGGATTCAAACACAGCTGGACCATGGTGGGTTTTATGCATCAAACAAGCTGGTGAAGGAGCTGTGCCCTATTTCTGAGGGGTTAGGGTTTTTTGGCAGACCTGAGGCTTGGTGCATTTGATCTTCAGGTCAGAGAACAACACCAGCCTGGGCAAGGCTAAATGCCCCAAATCTTGCCCAGCACAGGAACTGCTGCTGCTTTCTTCTGTGTCACTGTCTTGCCCTGTTCCGCTGTGCAGGTCTCCATGGCCCATCAATGTCAATGCCACCCCATACATCCACCTCACAGGTCACATGCTGGAGTGTGTCCCAGAATCACCAAGTCACAGAGCGATGGGTGTTGTCAGGGACCTGTGGAGCTCCCCCAGTCCCACCCCTGCCAGAGCAGGGTCCCCTCGAGCAGGCTACACAGCACAGTGCCCAGGATCACAGGGTTTGAGTGTCTCCAGAGATGGAGACTCCCCAACCTCTCTGGGCAGCCTGGCCCAGGGCTCTGCCACCCTCCCAGCAAAGAAGTTCCTCCTCAGGCTCAGGTGGAACCTCCTCTGCTCCAGTCTGTGCCCACGGCCCCTTGTCCTGTCCCTGGGCCCCCTGAACACAGAGTGACCCCTCCTCCTGAGCCCACCCCTCAGGGGTTTCTCAGCACTGAGCAGATCCCCCTCAGCCTTCTCTTCTCCAGGCTGAGCAGCCCCGAGTCCCTCAGCCTCTCTGTGCCAGAGAGATGTCCTGGTGCCCTCAGCATCCCCACAGCCCTTTGCTGTCCCCTCTCCAGGATCACCCTGTCCTTGCTGCCCCAGGGAGCCCAGCACAGCACACACTGCTCCCAGTGGGGCCTCCCCGGGGCAGGAGCCGGGCCCTGCCGAGTCCCTCGGCTGAAGCAGCCGGGCCCCGGGCCGCTGTTTTCCTCGGAAGGGCCCCAGGAATCCCCCGGCTCCTTCCCGCTCCGCAGCCGCTGGGCTGCAGATGGATGGGGCAGCTCCCTCCGGCGGCAGCGAGAGAAACGGCCCGGAGCGCGGCCCGCCGAGCGGTCGGCCTTGGGCTGACGCCGTGCCGGGCTCCAGGCTGCTGCGGCCTGCGGCTCCTGACGCCATGCCCCCCCCCGGGGCTCCGGCCGGCGGCTCCTGACGCCATGGCCCCCCCCGGGGCTCGGAGTCCTCCCAGCAACCCGGAGCGGCTGGCGGGATCGCGGCCGCCGGCTTTGCGTGGGTGCGGGGCGCTGGAAGGCGGCGCCAGGCCCCAGCTCAGCAGGCAGGGTCTGGGCATGGGGCGAGGGGCTGTTTGGGGTGCAACCCCGGGGACGTGTCCCGCTGGGGGTCACTGGGCTCGTGTCTCCCATGTCTCAGAGCTTGGGCTCAGCAGGTCGAACCGCCGCTGCTCTGGAGTCGGGGGTCCCCCCCAAAGTGTTGGGGCAGGAAGATGTTGAGCACCCAGGGCCGACATCCTGACCTAGCAGTGTTCCACAGCCTCCGAGGGCACGGAGAGCCCCCCGGCCCCTCTTCACAGAGCCCCCTCCAAACACACCCCCCGCCTCTGAGTAGCAGAAACAACTGCTGGGGGGTCCGACTGTGGGGCCTGGGGTTCTTTTTCATACCACAGCACAGTCCGAGTTGCTCTTCGCAAAGTCTGGCACGAAGCGAAGGTGTTTGTGCCTGCACAGAGCTGTGCCAGCTCAGGTGACACCGTGGCACTGGTGGGGGGCAGACAGAGGCATGGCCCCCCCAGCACACCACCACCAGTGAGGCCACTGCAGAGCTCCACGGTCAAACAAAAGAAGGCAAATTGGCAACCCCCTGCTTGAACTTGAAACCTGGTGCAATGCCAAGAAGCAGTAAGTTATTAAGGAGAGATGAACTCTCCACACCTCTGCACCCCCCGGCCTGGCCCTCTGACACCTCGCTTTGCCAACGCCAACAAAACCATCCCTGAAAACACATTTGCACCATCAGCAGCTGGTGATACGTGGCTGGTTATGGTGACACACCACTGATTCTCCAATGCAAAACCTACCACAACCCTAGGAGACTCCTGAGGGTGAAGAATGTAGGGGCTCAAAGCTCATGCTCTGCATCGCCTCAGGGCAACAGCCCTAACACCAAGTCATCACCTCCAGTACCTCCAGTACCTCCAACAAGGACAAGTGTGGGTCCTGCACTTTGGCTACAACAACCCCCAGCAGTGCTACAGGCTGGGGGCAGAGTGGCTGGAGAGCTGCCCGGCAGAGAGGGACCTGAGGGTGTTGGTCGACAGACAGCTGAACATCAGCCAGCAGTGTGCCCAGGTGGGCAAGAAGGCCAATGGCATCCTGACCTGTTACCAGCAATGGTGTGGCCAGTGAGACCAGGGCAGTAACCATCCCCATGTACCCGGCGCTGGGGAGGCCCCTCGAGCGCTGCGTTCAGGTTTGGGCCCCTCACTACAGAAACAACACTGAGGTGCTGGAGAGTGGCCAGAGAAGGGCGACCAGGCTGGTGAGGGCACTGGAGAACAAATGTGATGGGGAGCTGCTGAGGGAACCAGGGTTGTTTAGTCTAGGGGAGACCTGCTGGGTCTCTGCAACTCCCTGAAAGGAGGGTGTGGAGAGGCAAGGGCTGACCTGTTCTCCCTCCTGACTAGTGACAGGACAAGAGGAAATGGTGTCAAGCAAAGCCAGGGGAGGTTTCAATTGGATGTTGGGAAAAACTTCTTCCCAGGGAGGGTAGGTGGGCTTTGGGAGGGGCTGCCTGGAGGGAAGGTGGAGTCTCCATCCCTGGGGGGATTTAAAAGATGGTGATCTGAAAGGTCCCTTCCAACCAAGACAAGTCGATAATCCTTTGATGTATCAGCACTTCTATTTGGGAAAAGATACCCCTTAGGAACCATGATCCCATAGGCCAGGATGCTCAGGTGTCTGGGGGGAGTTAGCACAGCTTAGCCCCCCACAGTCACACAATCACAGAGCTGTAGGGGTTGGAAGGGACCTGGAGAGCTCCTGGGGTCCAACCCCCCTGCCAAAGCAGCTCCCCAGCTCATACTGCACAGGTCGGTGTCCAGATGGGGCTGGAATCTCTCCAGAGAAGGAGACTCCACACCCCCTGGGCAGCCTGTCCCAGGGCTCCCTCACCCTCACTGGGGAAAAGTTCCTCCCCATGTTGCTGTGGAACTCCCTGTGCTCCAGTTTGCAGCCATTGCCCCTTGTCCTGTCCCCACAGACACTGAAAAGGGGCTGGCCAATTCCCCCTGCACCCCATGCTTAAGATATTGATAAACACTAATTCAGAGGGTCTGAACCGTCTCCCCCTGCCCCAACTCTGCTCACTCACTGAGGATCTCCCAAGACTGGCAAAAAGAACTCCAAAGCCATATTATCCCTCTCGACCGTCTCAGCCTTGTTCCTGTGTGATGCTGGAGCCCCGTTGATCCCTTAGTTGGCCAAAGGCTCCTCGGGGGAGAGCAGGGGACCCTCGGCCCGGATCCAGCCCGGGGACCGGCCCGAGGAGAAGGGCAAAGCCACGGCTCCGGCCCGGAGACGGGCAGCGCCAGGGCCGGTCTGAGGGGAGGCTCCCGGTGCACTGCGACCCTCGGCTCCCCTGACCCGGCCCTGCCCCAGCCCGGCGCCCTGCGAGCCCGCCCCGGCCCCGCCCCCGGCCCCCGCCCCGCCTCGTCTGGCAGGGTCCCAACTCAGGCACGCAAGCACTGCCTCTCTCTAGCTGCCCTCTTGTGATTGGACAGCACCGACCGTCACTCAGAGGCGCGCCCGCTGCCTATTGGGAGTCGTTGATAGGTCTGGCGCGGCGCCCGCCTCCTGCGGGCTCTGGCGGCTGCTGATAGGCGGCGGCGGGAGCGGCCCCCCCTCCCCCCGGCAGGGCCGCGGTCGGTGCCTGGCAGCCAGAGGGTCGGCGCCGCCATCGCCATGGGCACCCGCGACGACGAGTACGACTACCTCTTCAAAGGTACCGCCGTCCGCGCCGCGCCGGCGGCGCCTCTCGGCCGCTCTGCGACGGGGATGGGCCCGGCCCGGCCCGGCCCGGTCCGCCAGGCCGCGCCTCCAAGGCCCCGGAGCGGCCGCCGCGGCCTTTGTGCGCGGGGCGGCCTTGCGGGCTGCGCCCCTCCGGGCCCGCTGCCGGGGTCGTTGTCAGGCTCGTTGCCGGGGAGCGGCGGCTCGGGGGTGGGAGGGGGGGGCAGCGCCGGAGCCCCGCGGGCCTTCCCCGCCCCGCCGCGGCGGGGGCTGCGCGCTGGCGGCCGGACGGCTGCAATCCCCGGGGCGGGCCGCGATGGGGGAGCGGCCCCGGGCCTGGGCTGGGGGCGAAGGGCGGTGGGCTCCGCGTCGGGGCCGCTGGCGCTGGTTGCCCGAGAGATCGCTCCGGTGTCGAGCTGAAAGAACTTGAGGTTCGGCGGGGGAACTCCTCCGGGCGAGCGCCTGGCGCCGGGAAGCCCAGCGGAGCCAGCCCGGCCTTGCCCGGAGCCAGCCCGGCCTTGCCCGGGGCCGCCGCAGTGCTCCTGTCCCCGCGCCTGTGGCACTTCGGGCGGCCCGGGCGCTGCCCGGCCGGGTGTCCCCGGAGCGGACGGCTCACGGCAGCTCGGTGTGAGGATGCTCGGGCCGAGCCTCCTCCCGGAGCGTCCCGCAGCTCTGCCTTTGAGGCCCAGGGAGCTGCGGGGAGGGCTGTCAGGCATTCGCCTTCCCCACCCCGCATGATTTACGCTTGGCCTCCCACAGCAAGCGTGGCCGAGACCCTTAGGTTCACCCACACACCGAGTTCCCGTGTGCGGGTGGTGTGGGGGGCTGTGGGCCGTGTGCCTGCTGCCAAGAAGGTTTCCCAGGAGCCTGGTGTCGGGGCACACTCTGTGTACGTGGCCCCTAACAAGGGCAGCAGCGATCCTGCACTTGCTTGTTGATGAAGGGGAAGAACAATTGCTCATCTGTTGGAAACGCTCGATGGGTGTGTTTGCCTGTTTGGTGTATTTGTTTTAAGGTCTTCATGACAGTGTGGGGGGGGAAGGAAACCCCTTGTTTCTTCTGTGCTTCTAAAGCAGAAGACTAACCTCCAAAAATATGCTAATATGTCTGGGGATAAACTAGTTTCCTTCTGAAGTCATTCCACTGTCTAATTCCCAAGTGGTTTCATAGCTGGGAACTTGAAAGCCTAAACATTTTCTTTCTTTTTACCTTTCTGTGAGTAGCCACTTATGTAGGCAGGACCACATTTGTCTTCAAAAATGCTCATGCTGCTTTGAAATGTGTTTTTAATTTTAATCTGGAGTGCAACTCCCCCCTAAAGCTCTTTGGTCTGACACTGTTCTGTTGCATTGATGCTGCAAAGTCACCTGGAATTCTTTGGACCTCTTAATGAACCACGGGGGAGAGAGCTGTCCTTTTCTGTGTCCCCTTTGGAGAGGGGTTGCTGTGTGGATGTTGTTTTGTTTGTTTATTTTTAAAAAAGCCCTACCAAAACCCCCTTTCCCTATCTACTAATCTTTTCCTTCCTTCCCTCTAGGTTTTGGGGGCTTCCTTCCCCTGGGGTTTTTGAGGCAAGAAAAAATGAATAGAAAGGGAACCAAGAGGGATGAGGTCTCCACTGTTGGACCAACTCCCCTTCCTTTTCCTTTTGCTCCCTCCAATAATGGAATTAAATCTCAAGAGGAATTGACATAATGGAAAGAAGCAATGTCCAGGGAGTTGGCTGATTTCTGGTTTAGCCCCTGAGCTACCTTGGTGGCTCTTAAACTCTGAGGCCCCTGTGGTGGTCTGAGGCAGAAGTAACAGTGGAGAAGGATTATCTTTATTAAATTTAAGGCTTGACCATTTCCCCTACCCCCACTTTCTCAAGGAAATCTGCTTGGAGACTGATTTTTGGCTTTTACAGCTGCACTTGTTTAAGAAATTAGCATCCTTACACTGTAATATTATTTAGGATGGCTCCAGCTGAAAGTCCTGTTGCTTTAAAGTCCCAGGTTGTACTTTTTGTCGTGGAAGATCTGGAAGTGCTTGTATAGAAACCTCTGTCATTTAGTCTAGATTGTGTTAATCAGCATTATAAAAAGATTCAAGGCTAGAACCGTGTGTTGTTAGGCTCTTTCAGGTGAGATGCTGCTGGGAAACCAGTTGCTTGGTGGTAAAAATGGCCAGGGTGTCTGCTTGTAGCTGGCTCTGGGCTCTTGGTGCTCCTTCATCTCACTGTCTAAAAGCTTGTCCAGACCAGCTGTTTCACCAGCACTGTGGGGGAGATGAATGTAACCAACTTATGGGGTCTTAACACACAGGAGGCAAAAACTGATGTAAGTTTTGGGAGCCCTCAGGGGATGTGAGAGTGGCCACATTCAAAGCTGCTCTGCAAAACCAGCGCCTCTTTAATCCCAATTTCCCTTTCTTCTGTGCACACCCTGACAGTCAGAACTGCCTTGTTTGATTGACCACAACAAACTGTTGTTTTTTAAACAGAATGATGGAACCAGCCTCAGGGAGAAGGAGCTGAGTTCTGTGTGCAGGGTAATGAGGCAGCAAGGACCTTCTTGTAGGTGCATTTTGATGATGCAGCCTAGGCAGAGGCAGCAGTTCAGGGCTCTGCTTCCAGTTAACTTTCTAGTGGGATGCTAAAAAAAAAAACCAACAAACAACCAACCAAAAACCTGGGAAAAACTTTTCCTGAGGAGTTTTTAATGGATTGGATCAGGATTTGAATTCACAACACTTTAATATTTGTTATTTGGGAGCCTTGTACCTGTTAAAATGAGATCTGTGCATTAATTCTCCTCTTGGCAAGGTTAGCTATTAGCAGTGTTTGTTTTAAAAGTCTGAGGTTGTGCAGATAGATGCTGGCTCATGAAAAAGGAAGGAAAAACACCCAGAGGAAAAAGACCTTTATTTTTTTTTTTACCTTTATGGGAATTTAGACTGCTCTGCTCAGAGCTTGAGCCTAACAAAGGCTGTGCTATTGAAACAAATGTGTCAGATTAGTCATCAATATCTGGCAGCTGTATGAAATTAATATTTATAATGAATTCTCCTTATGTGGTCTCTGCCTGAGAGCCTTAATCCTCCTGATTGCTCAAAATAATGCATTCTTTTTGCAAGATTAATAGTGCATTTAAAATTCTATCATAAACTTGATGATTTTGGGGAGGTTTTTTTCTTGCCAACAATGTATTCTCATAATTTGTTTGTCTTTTGCTTGCTTTGTACCAGGGTCCTGTGGTGTGAAGCAGGGGTCTAGGTGCTGGGGTTGTGCTCTGTAGGGCCAAGTGTTGTGGTAGAGGAAGCAGAGTGGTGACTGTGATGGAGATCTGAATGCTTTGCTGAATGCCAGGTGATGTGGTGAACCCATGGACTGCCATGGTGTGGTAGAGAGGAGAGAATCAGGAATGTCTGAAGGAGCAGTGCCACAGCTCAGGATGTGAGCGTGGTGCTTGCAGAATCCCAGACTGATGGGTGTTGTCAGGGACCTGTGGTGCTCCCCCAGTCCCACCCCTGCCAGAGCAGGGTCCCCTCGAGCAGGCTGCACAGCACAGTGCCCAGGATCACAGGGTTTGAGTGTCTCCAGAGATGGAGACTCCCCAACCTCTCTGGGCAGCCTGGCCCAGGGCTCTGCCACCCTCCCAGCAAAGAAGTTCCTCCTCAGGCTCAGGTGGAACCTCCTCTGCTCCAGTCTGTGCCCACGGCCCCTTGTCCTGTCCCTGGGCCCCCTGAACACAGACTGACCTGTCCTCTGAGCCCTGTTCAGTGGGGCTTGCTTGTGTGCTCACAGCCATCTGATGGTGACAGTGCTGGTTGTTCATGTTCTATTCACATGGCAGTGTGGCCTCAAGGCTGTGCAAGGGGTGTGACTTCATCAGTTCTGGTGGGAGGTGTTCAGGGAGTATTTGGGCTCTCAGCTCTCATTTGGAGCTCTCTGTTCTGCTGCCAGGACTTTCGTATTTGAACCAGCAATGCTGTCTGGTGGCCTGCTCCTAAACTGAAGAACTTTCCCAAGATCTGATTGCTTAGTCCAGAATCCTGAAGGTATCTTCTTGCTTGGTTGCCATAGAAGATAAGTCTGTGGGCTCTGTCCCCACATGGGCCTCTGGTCTTTGTGTCCTTCTTGTGAAAATGCTCATTTAATGCTCAAGATGATGAGCAAGAACCACTTAGCTGTATGATGGAGGAGAACTTTAATTCCTGAGGTTGGATCCAGTTGCCTGCCTTCACTACTTCTGCATCCAGTCACTTCCCAGGAGAGCCCTGACATGCCCCACTCGAACAGGGAGCAGCCCAGTGAGGAGAGCCTGGTGCTGTGCTGCCAGTCACACCAGAGGCAAGTGCCCAGCTGGAGTAGCTCAGGACCCCCAGAGTTCGTGGCTGGCAAGCTGTTTGCATGGTTTATGCCCAAAGCTGATAACTTTTGCACACTGGAGGACAGGAGGTGGGTACACCCTGCAGAAACAACGGTGCTGTCCTGAGCTGCAGGTTCCCATGGGTGTAACTCCCTTAGGAAATGGCTGGGAGTGGCAGGGGTTTGCTGTGCTGCTCAGGCTGGGGTGGTGGATGTTCCTCCCTCCTTTGGGCTGCTCTCAGGGCTTTGTAGGGTATGGCCCACTGCGAGTCAGCCCATGGCTGTGAAAGATGGGTGACCTTCAGCCTGGGTGGGGAATTGGTGATGGAAAACTCTCTGGAAAAGAAAACTAACACAATCTCCAAGTCAGAACTCTTAAAATCATTTCTTATGTGTCTGTGCTAAAGGATGGTTGGGGCTGTTTGGCTGTGAGGAGCCCATCTCAACCCTCTGGGGTGGGAGGTGTGGCACGCTGCCACGACCCAATGGCTGCCCCTTCCTGCCTCCCTTGTATTTTGACTGTTCAGCTGTGCTAGCACAATTGTCAGTCTGTCTGTGCTGTCAGCTGGATGAAATGCTGGGGGGGAGGTGAGGCACAGCCAGAGTGTTTTGGTAAGCTCCCTGCGCAGCTCGGGAACTGTCCCGGTGCAATAGATGGAGTTTGGGAATATGCTCCTGGGGTGGGGAGTTACATGAGCTGGAGCAGTGTGGAACAATGGCCTGAGCAGGAAAACACTGTAATAAAAGACAAGCAGGGTCCTGGGTCCTGGGTGAACACTGGTGAGCTCATTCTGGCAGTGTGGAACCAGAGCAGTCTTCTGTGCTGCGGTGAGGAGCATCGGGAATGGTTACTACCCAGGTCTCCTTTCCTGTAGGAAAACCAGCTCCTGTGAATGAGGAGGATTGATAAATGTGTACTTTGAACCAAAGTAGGAAATATTCCCAGGGTTGAAGAAACCTCACTGAGACTACCTTCTTCCTGCTGCTCGAGACAGGACACAGCTAGCCTGCAGACCGAAGTCTTGCGGGGTTTGCTGAGGCGGAGGGAGGATGGCTGAGCTGCTTTTAGCCTGGTTTCCTGGTGGTTAGTTCTTGCTCTACTCAGTACCACAGGGATGTAGACAACATGGAGTTGTGTTAGCCACCTCCTAAAGAGCTGAGTGGGGCAAGCCTTGTCATCGGAGCATAGGTAAGAGGGTCTCAGGGAGGGCAAAGTCCAGCACCTGGGTATGAAGCTGCAGCCTGCGCAGGCACGAATGGTACAAAGGAGCGACTTGGGGTCAGCAAAGAGCTCCAGCCCAGAGTGGAGGAGCCCCTACTACAAGTTGTACCTTTTGTGTTCACAGTTCCTTGTGGTAAAGCTGTGCTTTGTGTGCTAACGCTCCCTCTGCTCTAACATCTTTCTGTTAACATGGCAACACCGTGTGGAGGCAGATTTTAGCTCGTCTTCTCATGCAGCCTGCTAGAGCTGGGTTTGCTGGGTGAAGTTCTGCCTTGCTTTGTATCTTGCTTGTAGGATCAAATGCCTCCTCTCTTCCCCTTTTTGTGGTGGATGTGTTTATAAATTAAATTACTGAACTAAACCACCCTGTCTGACCCCAGCAGGGACTGTGAATAACCAGGTTGGTTTTTTGGTTGGTTTGTTTTAGAAAGCAGAGCAGGCTTACCCTGTACCCAGGCTTTTGTCAGGCAGACAGGTAGCCTGTTGCCTGCTCTTGAGTGTTTCTTAAAAGGTGGGTTGCAGCCTTCTTCTGCTAAATATCAAGTATGCCAGGGACACCTCCTTCCCTGTAACTCCTGCTGGTATCTCAGGGCCTCCAAAGCCATGTTTGACAGTTGCTGTAACAATTCCTCATCTCCTGCTCTGAGGAACTGAGCAGCTGCTAGCAACACAAAAGCTTGGGGCTGTTCTGAGGCTGGGGAAGCTTCAAGTAGTAAGGTGTGAGGTGTTGTTAGTGTAACTTCTATGTTTATCTGGCTGGCCAGCTCCACACAAGGCAGTGCAGCAGCCAGGTAGCACCACTGCACTGTGTGGAGAATTGAGATTGAAAGCAATGTCTTTTCTTTCAGTTGTGTTGATTGGAGACTCTGGAGTTGGGAAGAGTAATCTCCTGTCACGTTTCACACGCAATGAGTTCAATCTGGAGAGTAAGAGCACCATTGGGGTGGAATTTGCTACCAGGAGCATCCAGGTGGATGGGAAGACGATAAAAGCACAGATCTGGGATACTGCAGGACAGGAACGATACCGTGCCATTACCTCAGCGTGAGTACTGTGTCTTTGCTTGTGCTGACAGCAGAACTCTACCAGAGATATTGGGGATTAATTCTCTACCCACAGAGTCACAAAAACTATTTGGGACACAGGACAGAATCACCATGACAGACTTCAGTGTAGATCCAAGCCATAAGATACTCTGCCCTGGGGAGGCCCCAGCTGGATCCTGTGTCCAGAGCTGGGGCCCAACACAAGGAAGATGTGGGGCTGTTGGAGAGGGGTCAGAGGAGCCAGGGAGATGCTCAGAGGGCTGGAGCAGCTCCCCTCTGGAGAGAGGCTGAGGGAGCTGGGCTGGCTCAGCCTGGAGAAGAGAAGGCTGTGGGGGGACCTCATTGCAGCCTGCCAGTGCCTGGAGGGAGCAGAGGAACAGGAGGGGAATCAGCTTTTTAAAACGATAGACAATGGCAGGACAAGGGGGATGGATTAAAACTAAAGGAGGGGAGGTTTAGATTAGATATTATGGGGAAGTTCTTTGCAGAGAGAGTGGTGAGGGGCTGGAACAGGCTGCCCAGAGAGGGGGTAGGTGCCCCGTGTCTGGGGGTGTTCAAGGCCAGGTTGGATGGGGCCCTGGGCAACCTTGTGTAGCTCCAGGCCTGAGGTTGGTGTCCCTGCCTGTGGCAGGGGGTTGGAGCTCTGTGATCCTTGAGGTCCCTCCCAACCCATGCCATTCTATGATTCTGTGATAAATGCTTTTGTGTTCCTTGATTGATGCAAGGAAGGAAACTTTTAGATTCTAATGATACTATTATAGACAAAGTGTCAGCTGTAATCAAAGAAGTGTGGGAAATTCTCTTGGAGTCCTGTGATTTGGGTTTTTTACCTGCACTGGATGTGCTACCCTCATTACGTGGGATGAGTGGCATCTCCAGTAGAAGCTGAATACTGTTTGGCATTGAGTTTTGGTTTAGGCATGCTTCCTTATAATGCCAGCAGCTTCTGGTCTTCATTGCCCCCTCAGTCTTGAGAGTGAAGGTGGTTTTAGTTCAGTCTGCAGCCACAAACTCCTTTGAAATCTCAATGACTTTGAATTTGTCACAGCCCATACAATTAGATCCCAGAGTGGATGCTGAATAACCATTAAGTGGGAAGGCAGCTGTGGCAATGCTGGCTTGGCAGCATTAAGCACATCCTGCTTAGAACAATGAGTTGAGAAGTGGTTTTGTACAGCACCTTGTTAATCCAGACAGTGTCTTAAAACATTGACGTTTCTTAGTGTTACAGATAGGTATCAGTTTTAAGGGCACAGACTTGTCTGTGAGTCACACATGGTTTGAGCTGTTTGCGTTAGCTCAGGGTAAGGGGAGCTTTTGTCATTGGGGTGAAATAGGGTAAAGCACAGTAGGTGAGAGACAAATAGAAGAATGTGGAGCCCATAGGGAATGTTCTGTAGGGGAAGAATGCAAAGCCAAAGGAATACAAAAGCAGATTCAGCAGTGATTTGAAAACACATCTTTCCCATGCTTGTAGTGGGTTTTTTCTAATTTATTTTTTTTTGCCATGCTTAGGTTGTTCTTAGTGCTGGAAAAGCTCAGCAGAAGAACTGCTGGTTGAGTCTGGCTCAACAACAGACCTGGCTGATGCGAGTCAGTGCCTCCATAGTCCTGTGATCTGGTGTCTCTTGCTGCTACAAGCTCTTGCTTGACACATCGCTGGGCCAGTTCAGCTCACTAAGCCAGCAGAACACCAGCCAGCAGTGAGAAGTGAATGTTTTCTGCTGACTTGGTGCCCTGAATTGCTTCAGTGATCACAAAATCACAGAGCTGTAGGGGTTGGAAGGGACCTGGAGAGCTTCCGGGGTCCAACCCCCCTGCCAGAGCAGCTCCCCAGCTCATACTGCACAGGTCGGTGTCCAGATGGGGCTGGAATCTCTCCAGAGAAGGAGACTCCACACCCCCTGGGCAGCCTGTCCCAGGGCTCCCTCACCCTCACTGGGGAAAAGTTCCTCCCCATGTTGGTGTGGAACTCCCTGTGCTCCAATTTGCAGCCATTGCCCCTTGTCCTGTCCCCACAGACACTGAAAAGGGGCTGGCCAATTCCCCCTGCACCCCATCCTTCAGATATTGATAGACATTGATTAGGTCCCCCCTCAGTCGTCTTCTCTCCAGGCTGAACAGCCCCAGCTCTCTCAGCCTTTCCTCCCAGGGGAGATGCTCCAGGCCCTTCAGCATCTCCTCAGCCTCCTCTGGACCCTCTCCAGGAGATCCCTGGCTGTTTGATCCCAGGGAGCCCAGCACTGGACACAACACTCCAGCTGGGGCCTGAGCAGGGCAGAGCAGAGGGGGAGGATCCCCTCCTGGGACCTGCTGCCCACACTCCTCCTGATGCCCCCAGGATCCCATTGTCTCTCTCAGCCCCAGGGCACACTGCTGGCTCATGGCCACCCTGTCACCCACCAGCACCCCTAGGTCCCTGGAGGGAGCAGAGGAACAGGAGGGGAATCAACTTTTTAAAAGGGCAGATAATGGCAGGACAAGGGGGATGGAGTGAAGCTGGAGGAGGGAAGGGTGAGATGAGATATTAGGGGGAAGTTCTTTGCAGAGAGAGTGGTGAGGGGCTGGAACAGGCTGCCCAGAGAGGGGGTGGGTGCCCCGTGTCTGGGAGTGTTCAAGGCCAGGTTGGATGGGGCCCTGGGCAACCTTGTGTAGCTCCAGGCCTGAGGTTGGTGTCCCTGCCTGTGGCAGGGGGTTGGAGCTCTGTGACCCTTGGGGTCCCTTCCAACCCAGAACATTCTATGATTCTATGACTGTGCCTTCTGGTTTCAGATACTACCGTGGTGCTGTTGGGGCTCTCCTTGTCTATGACATTGCCAAACATCTCACCTATGAGAACGTGGAGCGTTGGCTAAAGGAGCTTCGGGATCACGCAGACAACAACATCGTCATCATGCTGGTGGGGAACAAGAGTGACCTGCGCCACCTGCGAGCCGTGCCCACCGACGAAGCCCGGGCCTTTGCAGGTCTGTAGTCAGCATATTCTGGGTTGGTGCTTTCTGAACTTGATGTTTTTGCAAGCTGTCACCATCCTGTTGTTGTCAAGGACTGAACTTTCCCCTTGGAAGTTTATTTTTCACCTTAAAAAAGGCGTTTAAGATGATTTTTTTTTTATTAGTTTAAATGCAATTCTCTTGGCTCAGTAAATAGCATGTGTGGTTGGGTTTTTGTTGGCTTGGGGTTGGTTGGTTGTTTTTTTTTAAGCTAGTGACTGCACATGCTTTTGAAACACTGTCCTTGAGCTGCCTGATAGCTGAAGATTAAACACTTCCTCTAGCAAGGCTGGAGACAGCAACATTTAGAAGAGAAAATATCAGAAGGTAAATATCGCAACACGAAACGTCCTTCCTTCCTTCTTAGAGGCCTGGTTCTCCTGAGCCCATGTCAGTGGGGACAGCTGCAAATGAACACCAGATCTTCTCTTAGGTGGTGTAGGTTCTGCTCCAGAGCACTGATGAGTACAGTAGTGCCATCTTAAGTTTTATTTCAATGCAGTGATCATCAGACTCTGAGATGATCAGTTGTTGGTAGAAATCAAGTGGGTTATTTGAGCTGCTGCCACTGTGTTACTACTTCTGCCCTTATAGGCCTGGGGACATTCTGCTTCCTTTTGTGTAGCTGTCAAGCTTGGATAGGTGGAATTTCAATGTACAGCCTTTAAAGTCTTCCTAGGAATATCCCTAGGGCTTGCTTAAGTGTGGTGTCTGATGTTTGCTAGCAAGTGAGTACCTTGTGGTTAGCAAAGCCATGTTTTCAGGTGAATGAGAAGAGTGTAGAAGAGGAAGGAGTCAAGTTAGTTAGCACCCTAGAAAGTGCCTGATGTTGGTTGCTTGGTTCAACACCTTATTTTTTTGCCCCTGACTTCCTCCTGAGGCTGTTTTAAATCATACAGCTGTTACTGTTTAATCTCTCTGGCTGAAATTTGCTTGTGTCTGGGCAGGTGGTACAGTACCATGTGAGAGTGGGCTCTGAATCACAGTATGGTCCTTTTAATTAAAAAATGTATCTTTTGCTTTGGAAAGAAAAGGGAAATTAAAAAAGGACTTTATTCCCAGGGGGTTTATTGTAATTTGGAGGTGGGTCTGATTAGGAAAGTGTAGCTCTGTTTGTTTTTTGGGGTTGCAGAGGATTGTGACTCCTGTTGCAACCAACGTTCTTTTAACTGTGCTTCTACTCCTAGATGTACCTTGAGCATCCCCAGCCTTGCTCCAGGTGCTTCCAGGAGTGATTGGTAGCTGCTGGGAGTAATGGTGGGAACAGCACCCACCCTCAGCAAGTGCTGATGATCCAGAGCTGGGAGGGGTGGCTGACAGGCAGGACACTGCGCTGCCATCCAGAGACCTGGCCAGGCTGGAGAGCTGGGCAGGGAGAGACCAGATGAGATTCAACAACAGCAAGTGGAGAGTCTGGCCCCTGGGGAGGAACAACTGCTGGAATCAGGACAGGCTGGGGGGGAGCTGCTGGAGAGGAGCTCTGTGGAGAAGGAGCTGGGGGTGCTGGTGGGTGACAGGGTGGCCATGAGGCAGCAGTGTGCCCTGGGGCTGAGAGAGACAATGGGATCCTGGGGGCATCAGGAGGAGTGTGGGCAGCAGGTGACAGGAGGGGATCCTCCCCCTCTGCTCTGCCCTGCTCAGGCCCCACCTGGAGTGTTGTGTCCAGTGCTGGGCTCCCTGGGATAAAAAGGACAGGGATCTCCTGGAGAGAGTCCAGAGGAGGCTGAGGAGATGCTGAAGGGCCTGGAGCATCTCCCCTGGGAGGAAAGGCTGAGAGAGCTGGGGCTGTTCAGCCTGGAGAGAAGAAGACTCAGGGGGGACCTAATCAATGGTTATCAATATCTGAAGGATGGGGTGCAGGGGGAATTGGCCAGCCCCTTCTCAGTGTCTGTGGGGACAGGACAAGGGGCAATGGCTGCAAGTTGGAGCCCAGGAAGTTCCACACCAACATGGGGAAGAACCTTTCCCCAGTGAGGGTGAGGGAGCCCTGGGACAGGCTGCCCAGGGGGTGTGGAGTCTCCTTCTCTGGAGAGATTCCAGCCCCATCTGGACACCGACCTGTGCAGTATGAGCTGGGGAGCTGCTTTGGCAGGGGGGTTGGACCCCAGGAGCTCTGGAGGTCCCTTCCAACCCCTACAGCTCTGTGATTGTGTGAAATGGCTGCACAAGGGCTGTAGTGAGGAAAACACTCTCATGCTGTAGGACAGCTGTGGGTAAGGTGCTGCTGCCAGAACGCAATGGTGCCCCACGTCTTCTAGTGTAACAGGGAGTGAGAGGGGGAGAAAAAAAGCCTGTGCCCCAGCTCATGTGGCCTAGAAATGAAGGGGAAAAGCTCCAATTAAAGGTAAAGGGCTGTTACAGTTTTTAACTGAACCACTTGTTATTTATTCCAGAAAAAAATAACTTATCTTTTATTGAAACTTCTGCTCTGGATTCAACAAACGTAGAAGAAGCCTTCAAGAACATCCTCACAGGTATGGCTCCTTATGGATTCAGTAGCAGGTCACCTTCATGAGCATGGTGGTTTGCAGCTATCCTAGGATGTTTTGGAAATGAATGTTGGGGATGAATGGTTTATTTGCAAGCCTTCTAATCTCACCTTTGTGTTCTGCCTCCCACCCCATGCATACCTTTCTGCCCAAGGATCAGGAGGTTTCTACTCTCCTGACTTGCCTTAAATTCAAACTCTTGCTGTAGCACTGTTGTACAGGTGCTCTTAGTTCTGTGCCTGCATGATGTTTCAAAGCATAGTCTTCCACTCCTAAAATGAAGTAACTGGTAATTGGCAAAGGACCCTTAAGAACCCTATCTAAATAGAAAGAGGGCTGTGAGACAGGTAGTAGATTACTGTTCTGCCTCTGGCTGCCCCATGAGACCTGGATCTTGGCCTAAGGAGGGGAAACACCACAGTCAGGAATGCTAAAAGGCCAGTGAGTTTTGTAGATTCAGGCTGCAAAGTAAGTTTGTGGTCCAGAGTGAATAAGAAGATAAGAATCACAAGTGTTTGAGGTACTACTGTGCCATTTAGAGTTGTGGCTGCTTTGCAGGTTTTATTCTCTTTTGGTTAATGACTTAGATCCTGACCAGTAACCCTGAATTGTCTGTGCTGGACATCTGCCTTAGGCTGGGGTTTTTTTATTTATTTTACCTAAATCATTCTCCTGATCATCTCAAGAAGTTTCAGAAAAGTATGTTAATGAGATTGTTCTGCATTGTGCCTGATTTACATGTCCCACAACATCTCAAGGCAGGCATTTTCTGAGCTTTATTGTGACCAGCTACTGATTTTATTGCATGAGAAAGAGTGTTTGTTCTGGTTCTTGCTGATCAGAAAGGGTCTGGTTTATGTTACATGTTGGCTGCTGACCAAAGAATTGGCTTTGTATTATTATCTCTTGATCACAAGATCATTACTTCTTGAATGAGAGCCTATTGCTAGGAAAAAAGCTGAGTTTTACTGTGGTGCAGTCTGTAAGGCAGGCTCTTCTAGCTTCCTTCTGCAGAGGCATGCAGGGAAGTGGTGGGAAGTGTTGATCTGCTGCTGGCCAGCTCTGTTGGTACCAGAAGTGTGTTGCAATTAAAGGAAGGTGACCAAGAAGAGACAGGTGGGAGAAAAAGGATAGCCATACTTCTGCTCCTAGAAGTAAAAAACCTCTTAGACTAGGAATGGGTTGTATTTTCTGCCCAGTGTGATTTGTGTGGACTTTCTAGAGCTACTGGAGAATCTGGCTGTGAGGCAGAGCTGTGGAGCTGTTGAGGCAGAGCTGTTACCATCTACCTTGTCTTCCCTTGTGGTGTTGTCCTGAGTCTGACCCTGGGAAGAGAAGATGGTCTAAGGCTGGGCTAGGTGACAGCCCCAGGATGGGCTGCTGTACCAGATGAGATGCTCAGGGAGTCAGAACTCGAGTTGAGGCCTGGCCTGGATAAACTGAACTCAAAGCACTATGTCTTAAGGCTTTTGGGAGTCCAGAATGCTGCTGAGACCATCCAGTTCAGCTCTAGGGAGGACTTTTTAAAGGAAGACTGAGTAGTCCTGAAAAGGCTGTTCCCAAAGTGACTACCTGGCAGAGAACCATCCTTGAAAGGGAGGAAAAGAAACCTGGGCAAACTTGCTGTGTAGTGCAGGGAGCTGGGAGCAACTGTGGGGGGCTTGAGGTTGGAAGCAGCAGGACAAGGAGGTTCCTTCCTGGCCACCACTTTGAGCAATCACTCAAATTGACACCCTGCCCCTTCCAAAAGATGATACCCCAAAGAAAAGAGGGCTTGGCAATGACTCAACCAGAGCACAGGAGAAGGGGCTGTGACAGCTGTGTGGCTTCAACAGAAAGAGCTGGGGGCAGCCAACAGCAGGGAAGTTGGTCTTGGGTTAAAGGTTTCCACTTTAAATGATGTAAATACATGCCCCACCTTCTTAAAACAGAAAATACCTGAATAAACCCCATGAAGTCCCCTGTGATTGATTTTTTTTTTTTTAATCCCTACTGAAGACTTTGGGTGTTGCTGTTTTGAGGCTGTGGCTGAATGAATGTGACCATAATATTTACCACCAGCTTCCAGGGAGGTGCTTGCCCTTTTCCTGCCTCACAATGGAGGGAAGTTGGAAAAAAAGGTTATAGTCAGGGAAATAAGTAATTTAAAAGCCTTTCAACTTAACTGATTTCTGCTAACTATGCAGTCAAAGCAGTTTGTTTCTGAAAGCTTTTAACTTGGCAGTCTCTCCTCAGTGGTTACAGCTCTGTGGATCTGTGTGCTTTCAGGCAGAAATTAATTGGAGTCAAATTAATTCTCTCAGGAAAAGCATTTTCGGATCAATATGGGGCTTTATGGAACCATGTGGCTTTTTAGTGTCATAGGTGGGAAAATGGATTTGTTACAGAGAAGAGCAGGCATTTCTGTCAGGCATTTCTGTCAGGCAGTAGCAGCTTGCCAGAACCTTGAGTGTGAAATAGGTACCATCAGTGCTGCTGTGCAAGGATGTTTTACAAGCATCCTGTTGATTGGTGTTTCTAGATCCTGCTGAGAAGGACCTGGGGATTCTGGTGGGTGAGAAACTCCCCCTGAGCAGCAGTGGCTCTGGCAGCTGGGAAGGTGATGGGATCCTGGGCTCCATCAGCAGAGGGGTGGCAGCAGGGACAGGGAGGGGATTGTCCCTCTCTGCTCTGCCCTCCCCCAGCTGGATCCTGTGTCCAGAGCTGGGCCCAACACAAGGAAGATGTGGGGGTGTTGGAGAGGGGTCAGAGGAGCCACGGAGATGCTCAGAGGGCTGGAGCAGCTCCCCTCTGGAGAGAGGCTGAGGGAGCTGGGCTGGCTCAGCCTGGAGAAGAGAAGGCTGTGGGGGGACCTCATTGCAGCCTGCCAGTGCCTGGAGGGAGCAGAGGAACAGGAGGGGAATCAGCTTGTTCAAGGGCAGAGACTGGCAGGACAAGGGGGATGGAGTGAAGCTGGAGGAGGGGAGGGTTAGATTGGATCTGAGGGGGAAGTTCTTTGCAGAGAGAGTGGTGAGGGGCTGGACCAGGCTGCCCAGAGAGGGGGTGGGTGCCCCGTGTCTGGGGGTGTTCCAGGCCAGGTTGAATGGCGCCCTGGGCAGCCTTGTGTAGCTCCAGGCCTGAGGTTGGTGTCCCTGCCTGTGGCAGGGGGTTGGAGCTCTGTGACCCTCGGGGTCCCTTCCAACCCAGAACATTCTATGATTCTACTGCCCAATTTTTCCATCAAAACTAAGAAGATTCCCTGGTTCTGCAAGGAGCATTCCTGTGCCTTTCTCCTTTGCAGAGCCTTTTCCTAATATCTCCCGTTCATGAAGTCATTGAAAAAGAATGTGCTGGGAAGCACTGCTTGTGGCAGACAGTGAGGAATCTTATCTGAATGACTTTCCCAGACAAGCTGCTGTATCCATTGGAGACCTGGAAAGCTAGCCAGATGTTATGTGCCACAGCTGGTCAGACTCGATTCCCTCTCCCATCTCTCAAGTTAAAAATCTCCTTGTTCTTGGGTTCTAGTACCTTCTCTGACAGCTTGGACAGCTTGCTTGGCCACGTGCACGTGCTCTGTTGGTGGCAGTGCCTCTCCAGGCTCTAACCAGTCTGTTCTCATTGCAGAAATCTACCGCATTGTTTCTCAGAAGCAGATTGCAGATCGGTCTGCACACGATGAGTCTCCTGGCAACAACGTAGTCGACATCAGTGTCCCACCAACCACCGACGGACAGAAATCCAACAAACTCCAGTGCTGTCAGAACCTGTGACCTCCTGTAGATGACTCTCGTGCCCCTCACTTTGTCTGTGCTTCATTTAAAAACTTGTGTGCACTTCTTATCTCTCCTGTGATTCAGTGACTCCCTCTTCTTCCCTCCTTGACCCCATTCCTGACTCCCCCCCCTCCCCCCTTTCATCTTAGAGCTTTAATTGTAGGGCTAACATTCTCCTGCCTCTGAAATCCCCTTCAGTGTGGTGACTTTTGGGCTTGAAATGTATAGGCACTGATCTGATAGTGTTGGAACATCTGCTGCTGGATATTATCCCATGAAACACTCTCCTCAAATGGTTTTGTGTTGGGGTTTTTTTTTTGTTGTTGTTGTTTTATTTTTTTCCCTAGGAGAGCAACCATGGGGACTTTAATGGTTGAAGAAATAACTACATTTAGGTGACAAGGGTTGTTGTTTTTTTTTTTTCTTCCTTATTTTTCTTCCTTGCATTTCTGTAAACATGGGGGAGGAATTAAAAGAAAATAGCTATCCTACCAAACACTCTGTTTTCTGTCCTGATAAAAGTCTCACAGTGAGGTTTTTAGTGGCTGCACACACGTAACAACAACAAGCTGTTGAAAATAACATTACTTATTATGTAATTACCCCTAATACAGTTAGTCTGGCTGTGTAGTTTACAGTTTCCTGCTTGGGAGATCTTTCTCTATTCTTGTTTTATTTGGGAACAATGAAGTATGTCTGCATTGCTTTCTCTGCCACCATGAATGTCTGCGCTGCTTGTGCAGGCTTTATGAACTGGCCTAATATTTATTCACAGCTTCCATTAACCAGTTAACATTATTGTACAGTAAAAGCCAGCATATTGACTTCAGAAACCTTTTGCACCCTGTACAAGTAGGCTTATTTTGTACTGTAGATCAGTGTCTGAAAGCAGGATCTTCTGTAGTTTCAGGATTTTTTTGCATGCTGCTTTTTCTCTAGATCTCTCCTACCCCTGTTTGAGTGAGTGAAGCAATATTTTCATGTCATGTATATATATATACCTGCACTTGTTAAGGGTTTTTGGTTGTTGTAGAGAAACACAATACTTTATACATTTTGTAAAACTTCTGCAGAACCATAGCATCTTGGAACTTTCTCTTCATGACCTTTCACTATTGACCTTGTGCATAATCTTCTTGACCTCTACTAAAAAGCCTAAATATGAAGGTTTCACATAATTGCTACTAACCTGTTGTTTTCCTCTTCTTGGGTTTGACTGAATTGCAGGCTGTAATTCTCAAATGATTGTACTTCACCTGATGTAACAGGCTTGTCATCAGCAGGGCTAACTACTGTAACACTTTTGTTTTGCTGAGTGGGAAGAATGTTACCACAACTTTGCCTAGTCAGTCTCTTGCTAGCTTGTGAAAATCCTCTATGATGATGGCTCTTCATGGTTCACTAGCTGTTACACACTTGCATCCCCTCTGGTGTACACTGAATGGTATGATGAGGCAAGTACTGGGTGAAGCTCTCTATAAAGGAGGAGTTGGAGACCATCTGCTGCTCTCTGAAGGCTAGTGAAGCACTTTGCAGTCAAGTTTTGCTCTGTATTTTGAGACTGTACCTCACTCTGAATCCTACCTGCCTATTAGTGAGATGTTTGGGGTTTTTTCTCTTTTCTTTTCTGATACAAAGCAAATATGAAACTGTGACTTGTGCTTGAAGGGGAGATCTGACATTCCAGTCTCAACTGTTCTGTCTGGTTATGTAATAAAATTAAGGGCAGTTAACTCTCATGGCTTTTCTTTTGTAAGATTTCCAGACCTTGAATTTCATGCTGTATCCACTTGGAAGGCTGTTTGCAGCAAAGGGTGCCTAGCATTTCCACTGTGGGACTTCATTTAGAGGACACCTTCAAGGTGAAGGGGTGCATGCTTGCAGCCTAATTCCATTGAAGGAGGATGTGAATTCCTCTTCAGGCATCACAGTGCTCTGTGCTGAGGGTATCCCAGGTTGGGAAGCACTTTCAACACTTGATATTTACTTCAGTGGCATCCTGTTGGGAGAAGGTCCAGCCAGTGGGAACTGGAGATGTTTTCTCTTTGGTGACATTCTAGACCAGAATGTGATGTCTGATCAGTATTTAGAAGGCTGAGCATGCTGTCAGAGTAGGGAAGAGGTAGGGAAAAGAGATCATTTGAGAACAAGTGGACAGTAGTGGAGCTGGGGTCCATACTTTCTGAACAGAACTGAGTTGAAATGAGTTCTTTCATACTTTCTGAAAGCAATGAGTTGAGCCTGAGGAACTATCATGCTGTTAAGACTTGTTAATGCACCAGCCTGAACTAGTGTGTTTATGCTGTAAATCTGGTTCTTAACATGAAGGTTCCAGAATCAACCTGGCCTGGTATAAGAAGTTGTGAAGCAGTTTTTAGTCCCTTGTCTCTGAACAGATACTTTATTTGGTCTCTGACTCTGTGGAAGGCTTTAAACTGTGTGTTGGAGCCTCAGCAACAGATTCATGTCTAGGGTTTACATGCTGCTAAATCACATGGGTATTGAAGAGACCTTGTACAACTTCTTTGAGCGAAGGCCCCTCAGAGGAGGTGGATCTCAGACCCATGCTGTTGATGTCAGGGCTTGGTTGCTTTTGAGATCTGTTGTGTGACATGGAAAGACCTGCTGCCCTTTGCTGCAGGGGATGGTTTGGTACACCTGAGGGGAGGGAACCACATCTCTGGTGCACGTGTGGGCACACAGAGCTTGTGTGAGCACTGTAAGCTCAGCTGTGGCTTTATCTCCTGTGGTCACCCCATTTATTGGACTAGATATTGGCTCTTTCCCAGACTGCTGTGCCATGCTCTAGGCAGTTAGATGCAGTCCTTTGGTGGGTTTGGGATGCTCTCACATAGACTAAGCTGTTGGTGCCAACAGAAAAAGGACAGTGGTCCAGTTCTGCCTGGTTTAAAAACATCTTCCTGTGCAGAGAGAGGAAAATGCTTTTGATGTTGAGTGCTGCAGTGTTGTGCTGAAGGCAGTGTGTGCTCCTCAGGAACTGTAGCTACCACTCAGCCCACTGCTGGTGATGGCTACTGAAATGGCAGAGTGGAAGACTTGGAGGAGTCCTGAGGAAGCTGGAGCTGTTGAAGAGCTGTCTGATGTTCAGAGCTCTCCAGTAACCCTTTGCCCTTCACTGTGCTTTCCTGAAAATAGCAGTTAAATGTCTCCTCACGTGGATTGCTTCATACTGCAGCTTCACTGGCTCCATGTCTCTCAGTGTCACTGTCAGGAGAAGGTTCTGGCTCTCTTCTCTCTGCCATAGGAGGTTTGAGGGCAGGATTTGGCTTATGTGAAACTCCAGATGACAGGAGGACTGCCTGAGGAAGAAGGAACATGTGCTGTGCTGCTTTCCTTGGATGTTGAGGATTCATGTAACTCTTAAATAACACCAAAAAGCACAGAGTGCTTACCCCAGGGCCAGCAATGTCTCTGCTGAAGGCACCTGCTGGTATTCAAAGCAGGTCCTCCAGCACAGAATTTGGAGTCCTCTCTGCTAACTGCCCTGTTAATTATCAGAAGAGTAAAGGCCAGAATTCACATGTAAAAGTGATTTGGCTGTGTACCCACACAGTTAATTGGGAAAATAAATGTATTGGGTAGACTGCCTCAATCTAACTTGTCTTTCCTGTTGAGCTGGATGCTGACAGACAGGTGAGTTGGACTGGGATCTCCACGGACAGCTTGCCCAGGACAAAGGCTTACACAGTAGTCTGCACAAGGCAAGAAAGTTTGGCTCATAGGAGTTTTAAAGCTCTATACCTGTATAAATGGCAAAATCCCATTGATGGGTGTCTGCTTACTACTGTGTTGAAGAGATTTTTGCATGTGTTGCAGAGACCATCTAGAGTGGGTAGAAGGGAAAGGTGCTGTCATCCTCTGTCATCCTTCCCCCTCCACACCCCCCCTCCCCCTTGGTTGCTCCTCAGCACTTTGGGCAGGTTGGAAGCAGTAGAGAGATTGCTGTGTCCTAGAGACCCCCCCCCCAGCTTGGCTGCTGTCCTGTTAGGTTGCTCATAGTGACTCCCCAGACTGTGGAAAGGCTGGTGATGGAGCATTCCCCTGTCAACAGGAGAGCATGTGCTCAGCTGGATGTGCCAGGAGGGTCTGGACTGGTCTGTGCCCTTTGAGCAGGTCATTGACCAAAAGCTGCTTGGGAAGACGTACAGCAGGGCTGATCACTTCCTGATGGGAGTGAGTGCCACATGCTGCGCTGGGGGGGTTGATCTGTTAGTGGCTGGGCCTTACCTGTGCTTGGTGATGGTTTCCCTGCCAAGCACGGAGAAAGAACTTGCTTGGATGTTCTGGATTGGGGTAGAAGAAAACGGATCCTAATGAAGTGACTCTGTGATGTGAGGAGGCCTGTTCCTTCCTCAGAAGCCAGGAAAACCAGTGGTAAGGGCAGGGACCTGCCTTTCCAGCAGGAGGTGAGCGGGGCGAAGGCCTGGCTGTCCTTCCAGTACCACGCCGTGGAGGCTGGAGGCTTTTGGCTGGAGGCAGAGTGGTTTGGATGGCGATTAACGGCTGTTTCCATGACATGAGACTCTCGGGGTTGCTGCGCTCTCAGTGTAACTACCGGTAATTCCTCCTTCGGGCGGGTCAGGTGAGGCACAGCCGGGTTGTTTGGCAGGCGGGGGGGGGGAGGGGGGGCAGCCCCGGCCCTTCCTGCAGCCCCGGCCCTTCCTGCAGCCCGTTGGGGAGGTTCCTTCCGCTTCCTTCGATTCCCGGTCCCCGTGTTCGGTGCGATCCGCTCTGTCCACCCCCCGCCGCTTGCTCTCTGTGCCGGGTTGTGCTGTACCGTGATATAAAGACTGCCGAATCACACCGTGTCTGTAACCTTCTGTTCCCGGCGCAGCTGCAGAGCGGGGGGGAAGCTCGGTACGAGGCCGGGGACCCCGCGATGGGCCCCGGTAAAGCCTTGGGGCCGTGCTCCCGCCGCTCCGGGACCTGGCGTGAGGCGATAGGGGGGGTGGGTCGGGTGGGGGGGGTTCCTGCTGCCTCCGCCCCGCTCGCTGCCCCAGCGCACAGCCCGGGCGGAGGGATGGAGCAGCCCAGCCTGCGGCCGCGGCACCTGCTCCCGCCAGACGGGTGCGCGGCCCCGGGGCTGCGGCAGGGAAGGGCTGCCCCAGGCGGCTCCTCCCCGGGGGGCGCGGCCCGGCCCGGCCCTGCTCGGGGCCGCTGCCTGCGGGGCGGGGCCGGGCCGTGCGTGCCCTTGGCCGGGGGCGGGGTGCAGCCGTCACTAGCAGGGGTCGCGTCGCGACGCCGGATGGGTTCCGCGTAGCCTATTGGACGGGCCGGCGCTGGCGTCGGAGCGGAGCCGCGCGGCGATTGGCTGGCGGGTGGCGGTGCCGCTGCGAGGGCGGGTGAACGCCGGGTTGGGGGGGGGGGGCGGGGCGGCGCCCGGCGGCCGCAGGAGCCGGCGATGGGGCGGCGCGCGCCGCGCTGAGGGGCCGCGGGCGCCGGGACCGCAGGTACGGGGGGGGGGGGGCGGCACCTGCGGGCGGCGGGGGCAGCGCCCGGCCCGGCGCGGCGCTGCGCTCCCGGCCGGGGCTCGGGCTGCCCTCTGGTGCGGGGCTGCGGCGGGGAGCGGCGTGTCCCGGGCTGGCCGTCCCAGGGTGGGTGGGTGGGTGGGTGGGTGGGTGTCCGCCGCGGGGGGCTGGCCGCTGGCGTCCTGCGGGCCCCGCTCGGGTACCGGCTCCTCGCCCCGCGGGCGCGCTGCGCCGCCGGTGCCTGGGGAAGGAGGGCCGGCCCGGCTCCGGGGAAGGCGGCTGCGGGGAGCGCGGCCTCTCCCGCGGGAGCGGCGGGGCCCGGGCTGCCGGGCTGTCGTACCGAGCGCCCGGCACCGCGTCCCGGGCGAGGCCCGGGGCCGGCCTTGCCCCCCGCCGGGGCGGAGCTGCGGCTCCGTCCTGCGGGGGGACGGGAGCGGCCGGCGCCCGCCCCTGCCCGGGCCGTGTCGCGGAGCGTAACCGGGGCGGCGGGGCTGGGCTGTGGGGCGGCGGGGTCGTGCCCGGGCTGCGGGTCTCTGCCCCGCCGTGAGGAGCCAGGACGAGGTTTCCTTCCCCGCGCTCCCACCCGCGGTACTGACCTTCGGGGCGCCGCGGCCTGACGGGAGCCAGAGGCTTCCCAGCAGAACCAGCCCAAGCGCTCGCTGCAGCTGTGTGTTGGGGCACCCGCTCTCTTCTGGGCCGAGAGTTTGGGGCTGGTTTTCCTTAACCCGGGACCTGTAAGTCTCCCTGTCTTGCTTAAACTGGTTTTCCTGGGGCAGCTCAATGGGGGCCGAAGCCGCTTGTTCGTGGGGTCTGGGCAAGGGACGAGCCTGTAGCTCAGATATGGGGAGGCGACTGAGGCGCTGAGGGTGCTTCTCTCACCGCCTCAGGTGTTTGATCTTGTCATGCAAGTCCCTGGGGGTGTTCCAGGCCAGGTTGGATGGGGCCCTGGGCAACCTTGTGTAGCTCCAGGCCTGAGGTTGGTGTCCCTGCCTGTGGCAGGGGGTTGGAGCTCTGTGACCCTTGGGGTCCCTTCCAACCCAGCCCAGTCTATGATTCTATAAGTGTGTTCTGTATCTGATGAGGAGACCAAAATCAAGACCCCAAATGCCCCACGACGGCCCTTGACCGAGACTTCCTGCTTACCTGGGCGATGGCCCGTGCTGCTGGTACCACAGAAACCCTGCTCACCTGAATGCAGGGTGACACACCTGCACTGCGCGGTACGACCACCCCAGTGAGTCTGGGTTGCTGCCTGACTCCAGCTCTCGGCAGAAGCTGGGCAGAGCACAGGCAGCAAGCAGAGAGGCGGCTATCCCTCTGGTCAGCGTTGCTGGCGACTGATGAGCTGCCAGGGTTAGCCAGAGCAGCTCTGGCATTTCCCTGGTCCCTGTCCCTATGGCACCTGGACATGAAGCTGTCCTGCCCCATATGTGTGTGATGCAGCTCGGTCAGCAGGGCTGTGCTGCTCATCTCACCCAGCCCTTTATTTGCTCACTCTTAGCAGACTGCCTGTATTCCCCCCCCCTCTCAACCCTCCAGTAGCAGCTCTGATTTTCCTTGAGACTCACATTCTCTTGCTCCACTCTCCACCCAGCAAGCCTTTATTTCTGTCTCTTTCCCTTCTGAAACAGGTTCTAGCACTTTCTCAGCCCTTTCTCAGGTTCTTGTCACAACTGCCTGTGATGCCACTGTGGTAGGTCAGCGCTGATGGCCGTGGCCAGTCCCCTTCACCCACCCAGCTCGTGGGGACCTGCAGCCCTGCTTGGTTGCCAAGCTCTGCACATGCACCGAATAATCCCTTTAACAGCTGGATGTTGGCCTCCTCATTCCAGGGCTGAAGTGTTTGAATGCTTTTTTGCATCTCTAAAAGGATTAGGGAGACAGCTGCAGGGGAGAGCTGCTGGGAGGGTGGAAGAGCCCTGGCTTTCCAGGTGTTGGGACTGCTGATGGCATGTCACCCTTTGGAAAGCGGCTTGAAGGCTGGGACTGGAAAACCCCTTTGTCAAATACAACTGAATTTAATGACCCCGCTTGAGGTCTAACTCAAGGCCTGCACGAGAGCATCACAGGCAGCCTCCATCAGTAAGAAGGTCTTAACTTTGCCAGGAGTGGCCCAGGTGGCCCAGGAGACAGCCAAGTGAGAGCTTAACCTGTGTGTTGTGGACATTAAATGCCAGCTGTCAAAACCTGGGCTGCCTGTGTGTGGTTAGCTAGTGAGCACCACTGGCAGTCTTTAAATGGAAACAGGAAAAAAAACAAACCAGGCAAGCGAACAGTTTCTTTTTCTGTTGTGTTTGCCCCTCTTTTACTTTGCTGTGGATTTGCACTGAGGCTGCAGAGTGAGGTCACCCCGAGCTGGATGCCAAGGAGACTATGCAGATGAGCGGTGTTATAAATGTACTAATTGTAAACAGCTCCTGACACAGTTCTGGTCTTAATAGATGCTGGAAGAGGGGCTTTTCCCTGCTAGGTTATTGATGCTAGATCAAGCAAGTGCAGGGGAAGGTCTTTCCCTGGGAAGAGGGTTAGTGTAGGGTCCTTGAAGCACCAGGACCAACCCATAATACAGCCAGGTCAGCTGGGCAAATTGAGGCTGGATGTGGGCTCTGAGAGTTTGGTAGTGCTGATGGGCTGCTGCAGATCCTTAGGATGTGACTTTATTGTAGCTACCCAGGCAGAGGTACAAAGTAAAATGTGTTTTTAGGAGCTTTTGGCACTAGTGTTTAAAATAGCTCAGCTTTTTACAGCGAGACCCACAGAACCTTTTCTTTGAAGATGAAGGGAGGAATCAGGCATCCTGAACTAGAAACTACAGGCTGAGTTTATTTTTCCCCCACTTGACTTTGACCCAGCGTGGGAGATTTGGAGATTTCAGTTTCCATTTTCTAAATTGGGGTGGGTTTTTTTTCCCCCTTTCCAGATGAAAAGTTTATCACTAGTGTGTCTTTTCTGTCCCCCAGGCTTATTTACTCTAGTGACCTTACATTTCTTCCTGCTCTTAGCTCAAACCCTTCCCATGAAAGAGAAATGATCTCTGTTTACTTACGCTGGTCCCCTTGAAAGCACAGCAACCACTTCTAAGTTGGGAAGAAACAGGCACAGCATCTCTGTGAGGGAAGATGAGCCTTCTGAGAAATAAAGCACTTGGTCACTTTTGAGGGAAGGAAATGAGCACAGCACCAAATCCCTGTGAAGGATAGGCAAGTGGTTTCCATGAAGTTCCTGTAAAATAGATGCTTTAAGGCGCTGGGTTAATCTGTGCTGAGGTGCAGGTCCTGGCTCATTGAGACAGTGAATGTCATGCACACCAACAGCAGGTTCTCGCCTCTCCAAGTCGGGTCTCGTTCTCTTCCCAGCTCTACCTGCAGCAGGGCTGTTCCCCAGGGAGGATGTCATCACTCTGTCATCTTTGTGCTGTGGTGAGACCAGGTCGGCTCTAGCTTGTCATAGAATCATAGAATCATAGACTGGCATGGGTTGGAAGGGACCCCAAGGATCACAGAGCTCCAACCCCCCTGCCACAGGCAGGGACACCAACCTCAGGCCTGGAGCTACACAAGGTTGCCCAGGGCCCCATCCAACCTGGCCTTGAACACCCCCAGACACGGGGCACCCACCCCCTCTCTGGGCAGCCCCTTCCAGCCCCTCACCACTCTCTCTGCAAAGAACTTCCCCCCAATATCTCATCTCACCCTTCCCTCCTCCAGCTTCACTCCATCCCCCTTGTCCTGCCAGTCTCTGCCCTTGAACAAGCTGATTCCCCTCCTGTTCCTCTGCTCCCTCCAGGCACTGGGGGGCTGCAATGAGGTCCCCCCACAGCCTTCTCTTCTCCAGGCTGACCCAGCCCAGCTCCCTCAGCCTCTCTCCAGAAGGGAGCTGCTCCAGCCCTCTGAGCATCTCTGTGGCTCCTCTGACCCCTCTCCAACAGCCCCACATCTTCCTTGTGTTGGGCCCAGCTCTGGACACAGGATCCAGCTGGGGGAGGGCAGAGCAGAGAGGGAGAGGGCAGAGCAGAGATGGAAGCATCACAGCGACAGATGCGGCTCTGCGAGGAGAGGTGGTTACCTGCTTGCTGAGTGTTTGGCTGTTTATCCTCTGTGTGTGGAAGCAGGGAAGCTGCTACTGAGCTTCCCAGGGGTTTGGCCACCTTTCCCAGTGGTGGAATGTGTCTCTTTACAGCTGTGACAGACTGTGAGAGCTCTGTGCACTGATGGAAAAGGGCAGAGTGGGAAAATCCTGAAGGTATGGCCTGACACAGTGTCTCGGCAGGGACAGGATCACAGAACTGTAGGGGTTGGAAGGGACCTCAAGAGCCCATGGGGTCCAACCCCCTGCCAAACCAGGGTCCCTGGGACAGGTCACACAGGTCAGTGTCCAGACAGGGCTGGAATCTCTCCAGAGAAGGAGACTCCACACCCCCTGGGCAGCCTGTCCCAGGGCTCCCTCACCCTCACTGGGAAGAAGTTCTTCCCCATGTTGGTGTGGAACTCCCTGTGCTCCAACTTGAGGCCATTGCCCCTTGTCCTGTCTCCACAGACACTGAGAAGAGGCTGCCCGTGTCCCTCTGTGTCCCACCCTTCAGCTATTGATAACCACTGATCAAATCCCCTCTGAGGGTGCTTCTCTCCAGGCTGAACAGCCCCAGTTCACTCAGCCTTTCCTCGTAGGGGAGATGTTTCTTAACCATCTTGGTAGCTCTTCTCTGGACTCTCTCCAGGAGATCCCTAGCTTTTTGATGCCAGGGAGCCCAGAACTGGACACAACACTCCAGGTGGGGCCTGAGCAGGGCAGAATAGAGGGGGACTGAGCCCTTTGTGTGTCCTCCAGGAAAGCAAATGGCCAGACAGGCGCTGTGAGGATCCACACCTCTTCCACCTGTCAGCCACGCAATGCTCTCCTCGCCCCTGAGCTCGCTAGGATGAGCAGTTTGGAATCAGTGATTTGTCTCCAGTTTCAATCAAAAGAAGTGCCTGTAAGTTCTCTTCCAGATTTCACACAGCAGTTTGAACTGAACGTTCCATCCCCTGCTCTCACACGAGGTGATTGCGTGTGGTTAACCTCAAGGGCGGGCACGCTGTAACTGCTCTTGCAGTTTTAATCAGCTGTCACAGTCAGTGATAGACTGAAGGAAACATTCTCCTCCTATTCCAGAAAAGAGGGAACAAGGGGCAAGGAGCAGGACTGACTTGGCAAACAGAAGAACCAACAAATAAAACCTTGTCTCTAAAGCACTTCCCTCCAAAGAGGGGGATGCACCGAGCACTCTTGGTCTTGGCTTTAACAGCCATTTCTTTCTTGGAAGCTTGGAAAAGCTTTTATCCTGTTTCAGCTGAACACTGTTTGGGTTTAGATTTGAGAGTGACAGGAGGGAAAAGGTGAACTGCAGTTCTGGGCTCTTCCCAACTTGTATTTCCTCCCAGATTTTCTCATGCTTGCCTGTAGACAAAGCAGTGGGGGCTGGTGCATCCAGGAGAACAGGAAACACAGCCTCAGCAAAACACCACCAACTTCACAGGAGAGAGGGAGGATTTTTCCAGCACTAATGGCAGTTGTGAAAGTTCTCTTCAGGCTTGAGGAGGGAATTTTAGCAGCAAGGAGTGGGCAGAAGGGAGATGCTGGTGAAATCTGCTAATCTTTGGCTGGCTGTGAAGAAGGGGATGCTCGCGGTTGGTACCCGCTTTGGAGCTCTTCAGGTATCAGTGGGATGTGGGGTTGAAGGCTGTGGTGGTGCCTTTGCTGGAAAGCTCTTTGAGTGTGCCAGAGAGATGGGTACAGTGAAATACCTTGGTTGAACAGTATAAATGGGTAAGTTAAGTTCCAGATCAGGTGTCTGTTGGAGGTCAGTGCGCTGCCTGGGTTCCAGCAGAGGTTGAAGTGTGCTGGCTGCACGCTGCTCTGAGCAGCTGGAGCGAGCAGGGCTGCTGTGTACTGGCAAGTGGTTTGTTCCCGCTCCTGTTAGGCTCCAAGCAGGTCATTATTAATCATATAATGGTGTAAATGGTGCTTTATAAAACAAGGAGGAGAATGTAAGTTCTTCCTGGCATGGGATCCCCCATCCTGAACTAACGACTGGCATCCTTTGAGGGGGTGAACATTCCAGCATTGTGGGGGAGCTTCTCAGCTATCTGGACCATGCCTGCTGTGCTGAAATTGTGGGGTTTCCCTGATACATGACCCCAAGCTGGAAAATCAGTTTGTTTTGGATAAACTAGAAACTGCCTGGCAAGCAGCTGTGCAGACTGGGGAGTCCTTGAGCGCTGGCATTGCTGCAGACACTACCTCTCTTCAATGGGCAGCTCTCTGAAGCAACAGGGCTGGGAAGCAGAATTATTCCTGTGTTGCTGCTGTTGTGATGCAGGACATGAGCAGTAAGAGGCCATGTGGCTCAGGTGCAGGGTGCAGGGCAGGGATGTGCTTGCAGGTGGTGGGATGCTTGTTTTCCCCATGGATGGGCAGCACTTCTGCAAGCATTGCTTTGTGGGCACCATTACCAGGTGTTTTCCATCCTGGTCTATCCATGAAGCTGTCCAGCCTTAACTACTGCATCTCTCTTTCCCTGTAGAGAGAGGCTGATAAAGCACAGAGGGAGGTGAGCATGGTGTCTGTGCCGTGGCCTGACGCAGTGCGTTGTGCTGCTGTTTGCCTCCCAGACCTGATGTCTTTTTAGTACTTGGAGGAGCAGCAGGTGTTTCTCACATCCCAGCTGGTTTTCAGTTGTTTCCTTAGCCTGGAGAAGAGAAGGCTGAGGGGAGACCTTATCACTGCCTACAGTGACCTGCCAGGAGGGTGCAGAGAGGTGGGTGCTGGTCTCTTCAGCCAGGGGACAGGAGATGGGACAAGGGGCAATGGGCTCAAGCTGCCCCAGGGCAGGGGCAGAGCAGATGGGAGGGCAAAGCTCTTCCCTGGCAGAGCTGTCAGGGCCTGGCCCAGGCTGCCCAGGGAGGGGCTGAGTCCCCTTCCCTGGGGGTGTTGAACAGAGGGGAGATGAGGTGCTCAGGGATCTGGTTTAGCACAGGACAGGAACAGTTGGACTTGATGATCTGAAAGGTCTTTTCCAACCTGGGGATTCTGTGAAACTTGCTATCAAAATGGCTGATTTTTGGTTGGAGATATCCTCTGCGAAGAATTTTCTCCTAATGTTGCAATTCATGTTTCCAGATGTTGGTAATTAAAGTGCAGCAGACTCGCCTTTCCTAGGGTCTTGTGGCAGATAAAGTCTCGGAAGATCTGAGATAACTCTGTTCATTTTGGCTGTAGCTTGTGGCCTCATCTCTCCCAACTCCAGCTTGCAGTGAGTAGAAGAAAAACAAACCCTCCTTTAGGCTTCTGGTTGCTGTACTGGTTGTCTTCTCACCATGTAACCTTGAGCCTTTAGCTGCTTTGCAAATGTGTCTGGGAGGGGTGGCTGACAGGCAGGACACTGCGCTGCCATCCAGAGCCCTGGCCAGGCTGGAGAGCTGGGCAGGGAGAGACCAGATGAGATTCAACAACAGCAAGTGGAGAGTCTGGCACCTGGGGAGGAACAACTGCTGGAATCAGGACAGGCTGGGGGGGAGCTGCTGGAGAGGAGCTCTGTGGAGAAGGAGCTGGGGGTGCTGGTGGGTGACAGGGTGGCCATGAGCCAGCAGTGTGCCCTGGGGCTGAGAGAGACAATGGGATCCTGGGGGCATCAGGAGGAGTGTGGGCAGCAGGTCACAGGAGGGGATCCTCCCCCTCTGCTCTGCCCTGCTCAGGCCCCACCTGGAGTGTTGTGTCCAGTGCTGGGCTCCCTGGGATCAAACAGCCAGGGATCTCCTGGAGAGAGTCCAGAGGAGGCTGAGGAGATGCTGAAGGGCCTGGAGCATCTCCCCTGGGAGGAAAGGCTGAGAGAGCTGGGGCTGTTCAGCCTGGAGAGAAGACGACTGAGGGGGGACCTAATCAATGTCTATCAATATCTGAAGGATGGGGTGCAGGGGGAATTGGCCAGCCCCTTTTCAGTGTCTGTGGGGACAGGACAAGGGGCAATGGCTGCAAGTTGGAGCACAGGGAGTTCCACACCAACATGGGGAGGAACTTTTCCCCAGTGAGGGTGAGGGAGCCCTGGGACAGGCTGCCCAGGGGGTGTGGAGTCTCCTTCTCTGGAGAGATTCCAGCCCCATCTGGACACCGACCTGTGCAGTATGAGCTGGGGAGCTGCTTTGGCAGGGGGGTTGGACCCCAGGAGCTCTCCAGGTCCCTTCCAACCCCTACAGCCCTGTGATTCTGTGACTGGCATATCGTTCTGTACCGAGTGACAGTGCTCCAAAGCAAGGCTGGATTGAAAAGCAATGTGATGGGTACCCCAAAACCTGGGATAACGGGAGTCCTGCTGTGCTCACACCAGGCCCATCCCTATGGATTCCTTTGAGAATCAGGGTTGGCTCCCCATGGGAGCCCCAGGAGCTGCAGGGTGGGTATATTCCGTGTGGGTTTTGCCTTTGTCGGCGCTGCGAGACGCGGTGATGAAGTGCAGCCGCTGCAGAGGTTGGTTGAGGATGGAGCAAGGTTTGGGGAGGAGGCATTCATGTTGGTGCAGGCTTTGGCAACACCAAAAACTGATCTCAGAGGTGCACTGCAGTATTTATTTTACTCTTGGGGTGTAGATCCTGGCAGTGTGTCTGTCTGGAGAAGAAGGAATAAATCCTGTTCTGTAGAAGAATGTCTCTTCATCTGTGCTTGGGAAGCAAGCCCGTTTGCCATCAACCCATAGTCTAAATAACCAGGGCTTCTGAGAGCTTCCATCATGTGCCTTGGTGTGGAGATGCTGGGATCGTTTGTCCTGGGATGCAGAGCCTTGTGTTAGTGATCTGCTGGTGCTGAGTGGTGTTACTGGGACAGCCAAGAGGCAGCGGTAGGGATGTGCAAATAGGACAAAAACAGGAGTCCAGAAAGTCTGTGCCCTGGAAGCATCAGATGTTGTTAAATGTGGGGAGCACAGGAGTGTTGGGGCTCAGCCCTGGGATGGGGCAGGGGAGCCTGCACATGGCAGGGGTGCTTCTTGGTGTCTCAGCCCTTGTGCTTTGCTGATGAAGGTGCAGGAGAAGGCTCCTGGCTTTGTTAGGAGGTTCTCAAGCTTCTGGTATATTGCCTCTTGATTTTTATTTGTCTCCCCTCCTCTCTGGGGTTTATTCTGTCCCATGGGCCAGGACCAGCCCCTGACTGATTCACAGTGTGGCTCCCTGAAGAGCTGATGCCTCTACAGCACCTCCTGTAGCTTTGCCTGTTGACCAGATGCTGCTGGCAAGGCAGGAAATGGAGAAGCTGCCTAGGGAGCAAAATGCTTTCCTGTATATTATCTACCAAATTCTGAAATGCTCTAAGAGCTCTTGTGTGGCATCAGATCTCACTTTGAGTGCTGGGGTGTATGTCATGAAAGGCTGTGTTGATTTTCTCCCTCCTCAGGGCTCCTGGTGCCCAGCCTCCTGGGTCCTAGCACTCAGATGAGTCCTGAGCATAGGACTGGGTGAGATTTCTTCCCAAGCCTTGGGGAGGGGAGAGCTGCAGTAGGTCTCCTAGCAGTGCCCCAGGGCATCTCTCCTACAGGCTCAGAGCTGTCTTCAGTCCCTGGAGGGAGCTTATAAGCAAGAGAGGATTCAACTTTTATTAAAAGGATAGACAATAGCAGGACAAGGGGGCTGGAGCAGCTCCCTCTGGAGAGAGGCTGAGGGAGCTGGGCTGGCTCAGCCTGGAGAAGAGAAGGCTGTGGGGGGACCTCATTGCAGCCTGCCAGTGCCTGGAGGGAGCAGAGGAACAGGAGGGGAATCAGCTTGTTCAAGGGCAGAGACTGGCAGGACAAGGGGGATGGAGTGAAGCTGGAGGAGGGGAGGGGGAGATTGGATATTAGGGGGAAGTTCTTTGCAGAGAGAGTGGTGAGGGGCTGGACCAGGCTGCCCAGAGAGGGGGTGGGTGCCCCGTGTCTGGGGGTGTTCCAGGCCAGGTTGGCTGGGGCCCTGGGCAACCTTGTGTAGCTCCAGGCCTGAGATTGGTGTCCCTGCCTGTGGCAGGGGGTTGGAGCTCTGTGACCCTTGGGGTCCCTCCCAACCCATGCCATTCTATCATTCTATGATTCAGCTGATGGATCAAGCATGGGCAGACCTGTGGTTGGCTTGCAGGGCACAGCAGGCGTGCAGGGTGCTTTGGAGGCTGATAGACAAAAGCCTGTACTTCTTCTAAAGAACAAAATAACTCTGTGGTCTTCAGCCCTCAGCAAAGACTCCATGTAAACAAACACATGTGAAACACAAAGCCCTGTGGTAGCTTGGAGCAGTCCCTGGGGTTTTAGTTGGTTTGGGTTTTTTTTTCCCTCTTTAGATTGAACCACTCAGCCATTTAACAGCAGCATGGAGCACTTCAGGCACTCCCAGCATCCCACCCACACGGCATCTTGGGGTGCAGAGTCACTGTGTGTGTCAGGGGCTGGAGGCCAGAGCTTGCCCTCAGTGATGGAGAGGAGGTGGTGTACCCAACCAGTCACCCAGGGAGTACAGGTATACTAGTTGGGTGCTGCAGCCACCTGCTGTGGGTAGAGCTGGGTGCTGGAAGGCACATTGCAGACCAGGGATGGGACTTAGGCTGTAGAAAGATGTGTGTTGGCTGGATGGGATGGGATGTGCAGGAGCAGGTGCTTAGATGTGGTGAAGGAAGCATTTCTCTGTAGTTGTCTCTCTCAAGAGGTTTGTGTTAGCTGATTTGGGAAGTGCAGTTTGTGTGGTGGCAAGGAAACCTTTGATGTTTGGAAATGACCCCAAGCAACTGAAAAACTTCAGCTCACTGATGAGGCTTGCAGGATCACAGGATTAGAAAATGCTGTGTTTACTTAAGTTTAGCTAAAAGGGATTTGTAAGGGGTGTGTGTGTGTGTGGGGGGGGTAGCCTTCTCCTGGGGTGAACATTGGCTGGTGTGAGTGGTGGTTGGAGCTTTGGTGATCCACACACAGGGAGGGGGCTGCTAGCTAAATCTGAGGAAAAGGTACTTGGGTACAGATGGGTTATGTTGGCTACACAGCTTGGTTTTCTCCT
Source organism: Laterallus jamaicensis coturniculus (assembly GCA_022605575.1). NCBI lineage: Eukaryota > Metazoa > Chordata > Aves > Gruiformes > Rallidae > Laterallus > Laterallus jamaicensis. The sequence continues at coordinate 4,232,653 of JAKCOX010000043.1, read as the reverse complement.
GCTGGCACTGTCATGAGGTGCCAGGACCTGGTGATTGTAACCAGGTAAATGAGTTGCTCAGTGAGAGGAACAGATGTAGCTGCTGGTGGCCTTGCTAGGAGGTGGGTTTTTTCCTTGGTGGAGATATGTTCCAGGGAAGCTAATTTGTACAGAAGCTGGTGCATATGATAGAGCTGATTCCAGTTCCAGTTTGCACTGGATCCTCTCAAAGCCTCCGAATTGATCCCAGGGTTGACACAGGTTGAGGTACTCATCATGTAGACAGGCTGTGAGCAGTGTGGAGGAGCCCTGACCTGCACCAAACAGCCCCGTGCCACTGTTTGGCCTTTGCCAGTCCTGTTGTTGTGTTTCTCATCTTGATGGGGGCTTTGATCAAGGAGTTTGTCTGGCCTGCTCTGGTTTCCCTGTCTGGGGGAAAGAACTGGCTTACAGGGCTGCAAAGTTGGAATTTGCAGGACAGAGCTGGGGGACCCTTCAGCTTCTTGGCTTCTGCTGGGTATGTCTGGCTGAAGGAGGGCAGATCTTTGTCAGATGTTAAGAAGAAATCCTTCCCCAGGGAGCAGGGAGCCCTGGCACAGGGTGCCCAGAGAAGCTGGGGCTGCCCCAGGATCCCTGGATCCATGGCTGGGTTGGATGAGGCTTTGGGCACCCTGGATGGGGGGAGGGGGAGTGACACTGGGCGGGGGGGCTTTGAGGACCCTTCCCACCCATTCTGTGACTGTGTCTTCTGGATGGAGCAGTGGTACAGCCCGATCTCTGCACTCCTGAGGTGTTCAGTCACTTGAGGGAGTTTGGAAGCCCCTGTTGCCCTTTGGATGACACAAACTGGGCCTCATACCTCCTTGTGACTGAGGACCAACTGGGCCTCATACCTCCTTGTGATGCCTGAGGACCAACTGGGCCTCATACCTCCTTGTGACTGAGGACCAACTGGGCCTCATACCTCCTTGTGATGCCTGAGGACCAACTGGGCCTCGTACCTCCTTGTGATGCCTGAGGACCAACTGGGCTTCATACCTCCTTGTGATGCCTGAGGACCAACGTGGGGGATGTTTTGCTGGCATGTTCCATACAAGCTGTGGAACAGGCAAGGTCCTGCACCAACTGTGGCCTCTGCCTTGGAGCAGCAGAGAAGGACTCACAACTCTTTGAGGAACCAGCTTATCCTGCTGCACATATTGGAGTTCTGGAGTCCTAGTGCACAATGTGCTCTTCTGAGCCAACTTTCCACAAACAGAGTTTGTTTTTCTTCAATTTGAGTAATCTCTGCAAACTTGGCCCTTTATATCCTGGATCTGCTCAGAAGCTGAGGATACAAAATGTTTCTGAGAAGAGACTCCTCATTTATTTGCTTGTCCCTAACTGTAGCAGCAGAGGGGATACTGCTAATAAACCTGATGGCTCACAGAACTTTATTTTACTTTTTTTTTTTTTTTCCTAGGGTAAAAATGAGAACAAGAAATGTATCCCCAAGGAATGGGCTCAGGAATTGCAGCTGCCCAGGAAAAAAAAAACCCAGCATGTGGCTCAAAACAGCTGTTTGGGTTGTGATTCTGACTCGGAGCTTTTGATGGTTCTGCTGTAACGTTGGGTTTGGTTTGGATGTATGGTGACAGTTGGGAGAGGAGGCTGTGTTGGTGTGCAGAGCCTTGAAGGAGCCAGGAAAGGGACTGGCTTGGCTGCACGCTGGGGTTCGTGCTCAGCTGGGTATGAAATTGGAACCGGAGTGCAGTGCAGATGTTATCTTTGGATTTCAGTGACTTCCTCGCTGGCTGTCTCCAGGAGAGTCACACTGCTTTGCCTTTGTCTCTGCTGAATGGCATGAGTCAGATGATAAAGGGTGACTGGGGGTTCCACCCTGGGACAGACCCCGATGAGGAAGCGCCCAAGAACCCGTCACAGCAAACCACGCGCTTCCTGGCGCACGATGGCAGGGTGGCCATTCCCTCTCTGCTCTGCCCTCTCCCTCTCTGCTCTGCCCTTGGGAGGCCCCAGCTGGATCCTGTGTCCAGAGCTGGGGCCCAACACAAGGAAGATGTGGGGCTGTTGGAGAGGGGTCAGAGGAGCCACGGAGATGCTCAGAGGGCTGGAGCAGCTCCCCTCTGGAGAGAGGCTGAGGGAGCTGGGCTGGGTCAGCCTGGAGAAGAGAAGGCTGTGAGGGGACCTCATTGCAGCCTGCCAGTGCCTGGAGGGAGCAGAGGAACAGGAGGGGAATCAGCTTGTTCAAGGGCAGAGACTGGCAGGACAAGGGGGATGGAGTGAAGCTGGAGGAGGGGAGGGTTAGATTGGATCTTAGGGGGAAGTTCTGTGCAGAGAGAGTGGTGAGGGGCTGGAACAGGCTGCCCAGAGAGGGGGTGGGTGCCCCGTCCCTGGGGGTGTTCCAGGCCAGGTTGGATGGGGCCCTGGGCAACCTTGTGTAGCTCCAGGCCCGAGGTTGGTGTCCCTGCCTGTGGCAGGGGGTTGGAGCTCTGTGACCCTTGGGGTCCCTCCCAACCCATGCCAGTCTATGATTCTATGACGTGCCTGATGGGTAGCTGCACTGGCCCCCAGGGACCTGCACTCCTATCCCACACCTTGCTGGGTGAGTACTGGGTAAGTACTGCTCAACCTTCCCTGCTTCCCTGCTTCCCTTCCAACCCGTGCCATTCTATGATTCAGCCCCCAGCAGGGCTGCCAGGGCAAGGACATGGACTTGTCTATGTCCCTCTGATGTGGAACACAAAGAGCCTCAGTATAAATACTCCCAGGACATGGGGAGTCAGGGCAGTTTTATTCCAATACGCAAAAATGGCCCTTTTTTTTTTTTTTTCCTCTGGACTTAAAAATAAACAACATTTTGGCTGAACAAATGGAACTGAGCTTTTTATTAAAAGCATATATCTTCTCATGCCTGGTTCAGTCAGAGGCTTTTCAAACTGAAAGAACTCCTTAACTTGCAAAAGAGCTGACTTTAGTCATTCCAATAGCATTTATCAGCTTACTTTTTGCTCCTTAGATTTGGAGAACTTGTAGCCTTTTTTTCTTTCCCCCATGGAGAGCAGCAAGAAGGGCAGCTGCACTGTAGGGAAGAGCAGTGTAGTGAAGGCAATGTGGAATCCAAGTTAATTTTTAAGGTGATGGAAAGATCAGATTCAGTGGGAATTGAGCTGCCTGTGAGCTCACACCCTGTTGGGATGTGGGGGAAGGATCTCAGGTATATCTCAGGAAATATACTGTAACCTGAGTGCCAAAGTGGGGGCTGGGTGATGAGACCCCAGTGAGTGCATCTCCAAGGCACAGAAGCACACTTGTGCCTACCCACATCAGTTTGCAGGGCTTCAGTGATCACGTTCTTGTACTGGCCTTTTGTTTTCTTCCTCTGTAGTCTGGCCAAGCCTCGAACCAGGACCAAGCCCTTATTTTCTTTAGCTATTTTAGTTTGATTTAGGCTTAACTGAACCTGACAAAAGTGCAGTTTCATGGGAATGTTTGAGTCCCGTTGTACAGAGAGATCAAGAAGCAAAAAAGCCTTTCCTCAGGAGGGATGGAGAAGGTTTCATAGAATCATAGACTGGCATGGGTTGGAAGGGACCCCAAGGGTCACAGAGCTCCAACCCCCCTGCCACAGACAGGGACACCAACCTCAGGCCTGGAGCTACAAAAGGTTGCCCAGGGCCCCATCCAACCTGGCCTGGAACACCCCCAGACACGGGGCACCCACCCCCTCTCTGGGCAGCCTGGTCCAGCCCCTCACCACTCTCTCTGCACAGAACTTCCCCCCAATATCTCCTCTCACCCTTCCTTCCTCCAGCTTCACTCCATCCCCCTTGTCCTGCCAGTCTCTGCCCTTGAACAAGCTGATTCCCCTCCTGTTCCTCTGCTCCCTCCAGGCACTGGCAGGCTGCAATGAGGTCCCCCCACAGCCTTCTCTTCTCCAGGCTGAGCCAGCCCAGCTCCCTCAGCCTCTCTCCAGAGGGGAGCTGCTCCAGCCCTCTGAGCATCTCCGTGGCTCCTCTGACCCCTCTCCAACAGCCCCACATCTTCCTGGTATTGGGGTCCCAGCTCTGGACACAGGATCCAGCTGGGTGAGGGCAGAGCAGAGAGGGACAATCCCCTCCCTGTCCCTGCTGTCACCCCTCTGTTGATGGTTTCTTTGCTTGCTTTGGCCTTTGGGAGATAGAGCTTGAAGATTCTCCCCCACACCTCCAAAATGAACCAAACCAAATTCTTTCCATCCTTCTTCTCTGCTACGTTTCGGGGTTGTTATTGTTTAGTTGTTCCCCTTGCTGTGAACTTTTCATTGCTTTCATTTGAACTTCTTCTCTGGGTTTGTTTCTCTCTTGAAATCCAGCCACCAGGATGAGACACCGTTCCGGCTTCGATCCCAGCCAGTCCTGGTGCACAGGGATTACTGTGCATGCCTTACATAAGGCAGCCCCTGTTTACAGACACAAGGATTTTGGTCTTTACCAGCACTACAACGTTGTTGGCTGGCGTTCAGCTTGTGACTAATTGTAACCCCAGCTCTTTCTTTCTGCACAGCTGCCTCTCAGGGACCATGCTAAGGGATTTTGGAGAAAATGGGATTTTTTTTCTCAATCTGCAAAGCATGCCTGACTTTGGGATTGAGATATAACCCCCCTGCCAGGGAGGAACAGGGCTGTTGCTGGCAGCTTGGGTGAGCGGCTGCCTTCCCCCAAGGCAGAGAGCTCTCCCATCTACACGTGGCTCATCTGAGCCAGCTCCTGGTTTGTCATGTTGGCTTTTTTCACTGTATCTTCTCCCAAATTCTTGCATTTGCTGCTCACTCCTTTCCTCTCTGCTGGGGTGTGACGTCTGGCAGAGAGCAACATGCAATTCAATATGAATTGTAGGTGAAGCCATGAAGCCATTTTATTAAGTGAAATCACCCAGATTCTAGACCTTTCTTACTGCAAAAGTGGCAAGCTAAACAACTGCTCATTGGTTACACACACTGTTCACACTGTATTGATTGGTTAGTAATGATAACGAGCTCTGATAAACCTATCTTATAGCTAAACATCCTTCGTTTACCTTTAATGCCTCAAAGTATTCACACACCTGCTGTTTGACCCTCTTGTTATGGCTGGTTCCTGACATGTTCTGTTACTCCCAAATCCCTTCCCATCACTGCTGCTTGGTTTAGGGCAGCCTGTACCCCTGTCAGCAAGGCTGCTGTGTTTGGAGAATGGGATTATTAGGATCCTCTCAGCATGAGGAACTTTTCCTGTCTCATGGGAACAGAAGAATAGTGTCAGGGCCTCAATCTTGGGAGAAGAGAACTAGGCCGCATGCAGGCCTGCTGTCTGCCCCGACACTGGGGCAATCTCAGAGTTGCTGAGAAGGCCATGGTGTGCTTTGCTCTTTATAAAAATCGGGGTTGGTCTGAACTGAAGCAAAGGAGGAAAACTGGAGCTTTGTGGAGCTCTGGGAGGGGTTTCAGGGCTTTTGCAGGGCTCGGACCCACACGTGGGGTGTGGAGGTGGAAGAGTGTGCTTTCCTGGAAAGAAAGAAAGAAAAAAGATGGACAATCAAAGACGAGGCTGAGGGGAAGCCAGATGGTTTGAGTGGTGGTGGTGGACAGGCTCTAAAGGGCTCAGAAAGCACCTGGGCACAGGCAGGGGTGGATGTCCCTGTGCTGAGCCATGCCAGGCTCAGGTTGAAGTGGCATCTGTGTTCGGGTGCTGCCGTTCCTGAGGGTCTGGATGTGTCCTCAGGCCAGAAGGACATGGGCCCACGGGGCTTCTGGTGTCTCCCCTTCTGTGGTTTGGAAGGCTTTGTTGGGTTAAAGGGTGGGTACCAGGAATTCTGTCTGGGAAAGGCAAATCTGCAATTCTGACACTAAATTATGTAAGTAGGACACTTGGAGCCTTAATTTCATGGTACAGCAGCCTCACAAAGCCATTAAAGGGGACAGAAATCCCATGGTTGTTGGGCCCTGGGGGTGCTGAAGGAGGGTGACGGTGGGGGGGGAATCCATGCCCTGTCCGGGCAGCGTGGGGTGCTGGGCTCTCACCACAGTGCTGTTCCCACAGGTGCCTGTGCCAGTCCAGGGCAGGGGGGCCTGGAGCTGCCATGACGACCGGCGATTGCTGTCACCTCCCTGGCTCCCTGTGTGACTGCCCAGGCAGCGCTGCCCTCTCCAAGTCGGTGGAGGACTCGGACATCGGTCGCCCACAGTATGTCACACAGGTCACTGCCAAGGATGGACGGCTCCTCTCCACGGTGATCAAGGCGCTGGGTGCACAGAGGTAAGGCTCCTTCAGGGACCAGCCGTGGGTGACAGTGTCTGGGCTTTGCCCCCTCTGTTTTTGTGCCTCCAGGGACTGAGGGAAACGCCAAAGTCTGTGAGGGAGTTTGCCTTGCTAATGCTGAGCATATTTATATTTATATTTATATTTATATTTATATTTATATTTATATTTATATTTATATTTATATTTATATTTATATTTATATTTATATTTATATTCATAAAGCACCTATCACCATATTGATAAACATTCTTTGGAGCCACTCTGATGGCAGAGATAAGGACAGGAGTCAGCCTGTTGGTACCTCAGCGCTGCTGCTTCCAACTGATTTAAAACCAACAAAAAAAACCCCAAAAAGCCACAAGACTTTGCTGCCAGCTTGCTGGGCTGGTGTTTAATACTGCTACTCCATCAGGGTTGGAGGGAGACCTATTGTGAGTGGCAACAGTTTGCACTGGCTTGTCTAGCTGAGCTGCAGAGCAGTGTGGGTGTCTCAGAAGGGCAGTGAGATGTGAAGGCTCAGACCTGTTACCAGCTGAAACGTCTCAGCAGCAGGAAGCTCCTCTCAGGAGAGAGCAAGCTAGCTTTGCTCTCACTCTCTGTGCTTAAGGTAGAGTCAGTGACCCTTCTGGGCCCTTCCCAAGTTCCAGAAGGTCTCCAGACAGAAATACGTGTCAGTTATAAATATATCATGTCAGTTGTAGAGGTGTAGAGGAAGCCAGATGCTTCCCAGGCCTGCATGCTCTTCTCACTGGTTCGCACTGGTTGCATGTTCTGGTAGGTAAGGACTTGCCTTCATCCAAAGCCCACAGACCAGTGGCCCCTCCAATGTAAGGTGGCACTGGCAGCATCCCAGTGCGTGCCCTGCCAAGGCCTTGCCAAGCAGCAGCAAAGGTGGGATGCTGTCCTAGCAATGGCAGCATCCTGTTCATGGAGGTGATTTAAGGGCTGAAAATGGAAGACAACCCCGATTTGGAGATGGTTGCAGAGTGAAGATGCAGTGTGGGTTGGCAGCCCCAGGGAGAGGAGAGTGTTTGTGTTGCAGGAACTGGGGTGTCTGGCTGTTGCTGGAGGGGACCTGTGGCAGTGTTGCTCTCTCTCGGGCTTTTCCCCATGTGACACCTCACTGCAGCTTGCAGAGCAGAGGATGCTTGGCAGTGTTGTTCAGTCCAGTGTGAGTCTGGCTGTGATTTGTGTTCAGAGCAGCTCTGAGGGGTTTTTTCAATGAATTTGGCCAAATCTTGATGAGGTGTGAGAGCAGCAACTGCAAACAGGGAGAGAAGCAGGAAAACATACACGTGTTATGTCCCATGTGCTGCACATGAGACATAACAACCTCCAGCAGTGCTACAGGCTTGGGGGAGACTGGCTGGAGAGCTGTCAGGCAGATAAGGACCTGGGAGTGTTGGGTGACTGACCATGAGCCCGCAGTGTGCCCAGGTGGCCAGGAAAGCCAATGGCATCCTGGCTTGTGTCAGGGATAGTGTGGCCAGTAGGTCTGGGGAGGGGATTGTGCCCCTGGACTGGGCACTGGGGAGGCTGCACCTCGAGTGCTGGGTCCAGTTCTGGGCTCCTCAGCATCAGAAGGACACTGAGGTCCTGGAGCGAGTCCAGAGAAGGGCAACCAGGCTGGGGAAGGGGCTGGAGGGCAAATCCTCTGAGGAGCAGCTGAGGGAGCTGGGGGTGTTGAGCCTGGAGAAGAGGAGGCTGAGGGGAGACCTTCTCCCCACCTCTCTTGCCCTGCCAGGAGGGTGCAGAGAGGTGGGTGCTGGTCTCTTCAGCCAGGGGACAGGAGATGGGCCAAGGGGCAATGGGCTCAAGCTGCCCCAGGGCAGGGGCAGAGCAGGTGGGAGGGCAAAGTTCTTCCCTGGCAGAGTTGTGGGGCTGTGGCCCAGGCTGCCCAGGGAGGGGCTGAGTCCCCTTCCCTGGGGGTGTTGAACAGAGGGGAGATGAGGTGCTCAGGGATCTGGTTTAGCACAGGGCAGGAATGGTTGGACTTGATGATCTCGAAGGTCTTTTCCAACCTTGTGGTTCTGTGAGAACTAGAGGAGAGCTGAGGCAAACATCATCACAGTGTCTGGCAGGTCAGTAAAAGTGGGGGGGGAACTGAGCTTGCCTCTGATGCCAGATAGGGTGGGCCACAAGTTGCTCAGAGCTGTAAAATCTGTGTGGGGAAACTGCCTGGGATAACAGGTTATACTCCCCCCCCCCCCCCATCAGGATTCCTGACATGAGTGTCTTCATGGGACACCAGCTTGTTCCTTTTGATGGTGATGGGGTTCAGTCCCATCCTTGCCATCAGCCTGTAGCGAAGCCGGGAGCAGTGTGACTGTACCACAAGGTTGTGTTAGCCACCCAGTCCCTACAGCCTGCTGGAAAACTGTGTTTGTGGGTGTATGGTGTGGGAGGGGGACCAGGCCCCCTCTGAACAGGAAGGAAGGAAAATGGAGGCTGATAAGAATTTATTTCTTGCACTGTCAGCAGATTTTTTTCCTCCTGGGTTGTTTATCAGTAGCCAAGGTTATATTGATGTGCTGGAAATAGGAAACTTCTCAAACAGGAAGAGAGTGGATGAAATGTCTTACAGATGCTTTTCTTACCAAAGAAACAGCTGCCTGGGAGGGACTGGAGGCTTAGGGGGTTTTTCGATCTGCAAACCAAACTGGGAGGAGCTGTTGACTCTGCTGAGGGTGGAGGAACCTTACAGAGAGACCTGGACAGATTGGAAAGCAGGGAAATCACCAACAGCATGAAGTTACCAAGGGCAAGTGCTGGATTCTGCCCCTGGGAAGGGCAGCCCTGGCTGCACACCCAGCCCAGGGGCTCAGGCACTGGAGAGTAGTGGTGCTGAAAGGGATTTGGGGGTCTTGGTTGGCAGCAAGTTACCTGTGAGCCAGCAGTGTGCCCAGGCAGCCAGGAGGACGACTCCATCCTGGGGTGCATCCAGCTTGGCATAGCTGGGCCAGGGAGGGATTGTCCTGCTCTGCCCTGTGCTGGGGCGGCCTCATCTCCAGTCCTGGGGGCAGGTTTGGGTGCTGCAGTACAAGAGGGACAGAAAACTGTTGGAGAGTGTCCAGGCGATGGGTGAGGGTGTGGGGGGGAAGGCTCCTGAGGAGAGGCTGAAGGCCCTGGGGTTGCTCAGCCTGGAGAAGAGGAGGCTGAGGAGAGACCTTCTCACCACCTACAACTACCTGAAGGGAGGGTGCAGAGAGGTGGGTGCTGGTCTCTTCAGCCAGGGGACAGGAGATGGGCCAAGGGGCAATGGGCTCAAGCTGCCCCAGGGCAGGGGCAGAGCAGATGGGAGGGGAAAGTTCTTCCCTGGCAGAGCTGTCAGGGCCTGGCCCAGGCTGCCCAGGGAGGGGCTGAGTCCCCTTCCCTGGGGGTGTTTAACAGAGGGGAGATGAGGTGCTCAGGGGTCTGGGTTAGCACAGGACAGGAACAGTTGGACTTGATGATCTGAAAGGGCTTTTCCAACCTGGGGATTCTGTGGTACAGCAGAAGAGGAGTCTTGACATCTCCTCTAGTGAGCTGACATGTACTTACTTGCTGTCTCTTCTCTTCCTAACAGCATTTCCCCCCTGCCTGTTCCTTTTCCTTGTGTTGTGTTTCAGTGTCTTGCTCTTGCTTTCTGTATTGTCTGGTTGTGCAAACCAAAGAGAGGAGCACTCCTGCTTTGGAAGATGCAGATTGCTTGTCCTGGCTGTCGTGTTGTGATTCCACAAACTTCTTTTCCAGTCAGGTGTTTGTTTTTAAAGTCAGAATAGCAGCAGAGTGTGAGCTGAGATGGTGTTGGTGTGGCTTTTGTAGTGCCAGCAGTGTGTGGGAAAAGGTGATTTTTGGTTTTTCACAGCCAGGGAGGGTAGTGCTGTGCCTCTGCTGTCCTGCATTTTATTCCTGGGTGACCCCAGTGAGCAGCAAACACTGAAGAGATACACTGAATTGCTGAGAATAGCAAACTTTAGGGTCTACAGCCCTGGCTAATTCATAGGGAAAGGATAACATTAATTCAGGTGAGGTTTTGCAGAATGTTTCATTTTCCTCTGGAGGATCAGAGAACTTACAGAGACCCTTATAACCCTTGGACTCAAATTAATGTGTGCTGGGACCAGTTTCCTGTAGGACTGATGGAAGAAATTGTCAGAATTTTATTTTCTTTTCTCAAAGAATTTTTTCCTCTCCTTTTAAACATGATTTTACCCACCCCCATACCCATGAATCCAGCAATGTTTTTGCAGTGTGGTTATCCAAATTATTCCTCTCCAAAACACACAACCTTCCAAAAATGAGCTAACTTTATGCAGCACTGCCAGATACTGTTAGTCAAACAGGTAAGATACAGCAAGGAAAAGTATTTCTCAAGACAATTCAGAATGCTTTCAGAAAGTGGTCTAGTCTGCCTTACTATTTTATTCACATTCTTTACAAGACCACATAGTAATTTGTTACAAATTAAAGTATTTGTATTATTCAAATGGCAATTAGCCAGTTTCCTGGGGACCACAAGACATCCTCATTATGGGCTTGCAGATGTGGCTTCTAGAAACCCTGTGTCTTCAGCTGCTAGCTGGGATGCCTGTGGACCTCACATGGCACTAGATGCCTGAGTCTAGGGAACTGGATGCTTTTGGAGATGACTGCAGGATAAGGTAATGGTGGTGGTTCAGCGTGCAGGGATGCAGGTGAAGGACAACAGATGAGTGGTGTTGGGAGGAAGGAGATCTTGGGTGATGGCAGTTAGCCTGCAGCAGGCAAATAAGGTGCTACGCTTTAGGAAAGCATTGTAGAACGGAACAGTCACTGGTGTGCTTGCACCTTGACAACTGTAGCTCTAAAAGGGTGGATTAGAAATGCAAGAGGTCAAGGAAAGGGTAGTGAAGGTGATCAGAAAGGTGGATGTGTTTCTAAGGCATGGCTCTATAGGCTAGGCCTCTCCTGTTTGTGAAGGAGGTGACTGAGCAGGCTCTGATGGAGGTCTGTAAATCTGGGGGGGTGTGGGAAACATTATCCTTTCCAGGACAAGAGTTAGGGGATAGAGCACCAAAAAAAAAGGAAAGAAAAAGTTCCAGGTGAAAAGGACTTGGCTCTTTGTGTGGCTGGAGAAAGCCCTTGCTACAGGAGGAGGTTGGATGCTCTGAGTTTATGGAGGAAGAGAAGAAATTACCTTAGTCTGTGATGGAAATTTGTCAAATGAATATCAACTGATACACTTGAATTAAGGGATGCTGGAGCAGGAGCACTGACAGTCCACAGCTGGTGATGCCAGGTAGAGGTGTGAAGGAATATCTCAGGAACAAATGGGTGGTCTGAGCATGATCAGGGGTGCAGACCTCCTGAGGGAAAGGTCACAAGTGTCCCTGAAAGCCTTTGATACTTGCCTTGAGGAGCATCTCTGGTTCTGTGAGGTCCCAGGAAGGCAAACCTTGAGCATGATCAAAGAGATTTGATTCTGTGGTTGAAACCTCTGGCCAAGGAGGGGGCAGGACGTGGTGGTGGTTGAAGCATCAAGGTGTTACTGCAGCCAGTGAAAGGCCTGGCTGCTGCAGAGGGTTCTCTGCAGTGGTGTGTGGGCAGGAGGCTGAGTTACTGTGCTGCCATGGGCTTTGTATGCTGAGAACTTTGATGACTGCCTGCCATGAGATGTGTTGTGTCCTCAGGGAGCTGAGCATCCAGAGTCAGTGTGGTTGTGTCTCTAGACACTGCTGTTTCTTACACAGCTGAACCCAGGATGTAGAGCAGAGATGGTGAGAGGGGGTAGGTGCTGGGATCAACCTGATCGTGACTGCAAGCATCCTGAGTGGCTTCAGGTGATCAGAGGCTGCTTGTAGGCCTGTTTTGGAGGCTTCAGGCCAACAACTAGTGATCATCTGGCTTCACTTTGGGCTTCTGCATTGGTGTCAGTCCTTCAGGATTGATTTTGGGTCCAGTGTCAGCCTCTGCCCACCGCGAGCAGAGCTGAGGACTGTAGGACATGTGCTGTAGTCCCTTCTGTGGCCAGCTGAGCTGGCTGGGCTGACACACCAGCTTCTTGGGTGGCTCATCAACACACCTTCCAAAACTTACTGCCCTAAAATACCCTGGGCACCCCCACGGTGGTGAGGCAGCAGGTGCCCCTTGCTGCAGCAGGGACGCCTTGGGGGGCACACTCTGCCTGCTGTGCATCCCCCCCCATGTTGGGGCTGGGTGGGAGCAGCCCCCCTTTTCCAACGTGGCTGTGATGTTGTGCCTGTCTGACCCTGATTTCATTCTGTTTGTCTGCTTCTCTAGTGACGGTCCCATCTGTCGCATCTGTCATGAAGGTGGAAATGGGGAGGGTCTGCTCTCCCCATGTGACTGCACAGGAACACTGGGCACCGTGCACAAGAGCTGCCTGGAAAAGTGGTTATCCTCCTCCAACACAAGTTACTGTGAGCTCTGCCACACAGAATTTGTTGTAGAGAGAAGACCAAGACCTTTGACAGAGGTACTGCTTTCTTCCTGCTTTGCTTTTATTTCCTTACCCTTTGAGAGAGATGACCCATTTACCCTGCTGTCCTTGTGGTTCTTGCTGTCTCCTCCTCCTCCTCACTGGATCTTAGCCTCCACAGAACAATTGCTTGAGAGAGCTCAAGTCCTTTATCAGACCAAGTGGTGTAGTTTCAGAAGTGCAGCAGTGATGTTTGGGGTGGCTCTTAAGCTGTGAACCCCCATGTGCTCCTCCCAGGGCAGGCTGAAGGGCTGCAGGATACGCTCTGCTTGTAGGTAGGCTTCAGTGCCTGAGCATGGGATGCAGAGGGCACCATACCACCGACTGAGATGCTGAGCTCTGGGAAATAGGCTTTCTTTCCCTGTCACTTTTAATCTGACCTCTCAGTGTTACATGACTGTGGCTGTCTGCATGTGGTGTCTCCATCACGTTCCTGCATGTATCAGTACAGGCTGGGGGGGAGCTGCTGGAGAGGAGCTCTGTGGAGAAGGAGCTGGGGGTGCTGGGGGGTGACAGGGTGGCCATGAGCCAGCAGTGTGCCCTGGGGCTGAGAGAGACAATGGGATCCTGGGGGCATCAGGAGGAGTGTGGGCAGCAGGTGACAGGAGGGGATCCTCCCCCTCTGCTCTGCCCTGCTCAGGCCCCAGCTGGAGTGTTGTGTCCAGTGCTGGGCTCCCTGGGATCAAACAGCCAGGGATCTCCTGGAGAGAGTCCAGAGGAGGCTGAGGAGATGCTGAAGGGCCTGGAGCATCTCCACTGGGAGGAAAGGCTGAGTGAGCTGGGGCTGTTCAGCCTGGAGAGAAGAAGACTGAGGGGGGACCTAATCAATGTTTATCAATATCTTAAGTATGGGGTGCAGGGGGAATTGGCCAGCCCCTTTTCAGTGTCTGTGGGGACAGGACAAGGGGCAATGGCTGCAAGTTGGAGCACAGGGAGTTCCACACCAACCTGGGGAGGAACTTTTCCCCAGTGAGGGTGAGGGAGCCCTGGGACAGGCTGCCCAGGGGGTGTGGATTCTATGAACTTGGTGGCAGTCAGAGTGTGCCTGCTGTTCCCAGAAGCTCTGCCCTTCTTAGAGAGCAGCTTTACCAGCTGGCTGCCACTTCCCATTAACACCCTTTGCCTGTGGTCTGCTCTGATCATTGAATCATAGACTCATAGAATGGCAAGGGTTGGAAGGGACCCCAAGGATCACAGAGCTCCAACCCCCTGCCACAGGCAGGGCCACCCTGATCTCATCCCACACCAGCTTGGGCTGAAACTCCTCACCAAATCCTCTTGAGAAGTGACATCCCCAAGATGTCCATCTACTTCTGAGAAGAGGCCCAGGGGAGGATGCAGCTGCTTAGTCATGTAAAGATGACACAGTTCCCCCAGCTTGCCTATCTGGGAAGTTCTCTGCCCCTTTCTTGCAGGAAGGGGTGAGTGGTGTTTTGAAACTTTTGAGGAAGTGATGCTCATGGGGGAACGTGCTGTTCAGTAGCACTGGGGAAAACTGGATGTTCAGGTAAAACTGGGAAGTCAGAATAGAACTTTCTGGGCAGAGGAGGATGGTAACGATGTGGGAGCATGCTTTATGGCAGTGCTGTCCATGAAAGGGTCTCTGCTGGGTGGGCAAGGCTATCCAGGCATCCTAGCTCTCTCCTGCTGCCACTTGGCCACTATGAAACCCACATGGGAGAGTTTGGTGATGTGCTACCTGCTGATACTGGTCCTCATGGGAGGAAGCTCCTGCTGTTTGCTGTGCCCTACCTTTGCAGCTCTGGGGAGACTTAGAGCTGCTCGCAGCAGCTGCAGTGGGCACTGCTCAGCACGCTGCTCTCCATGGGAAAGGCCACCAGCCCCAAGGGGTACCAGCCCCAGGGAGTACCAAGCCCCAAGGAGAACCAGCCCCAAGGAGAACCAGCCCCAAGGAGTACTCAGCCCCAAGGAGTACTCAGCCCCAAGGAGTACTCAGCCCCAAGGAGTACTCAGCCCCAAGGAGAACCATCCCCAAGGAGAACCAGGCCCAAGGAGTACCAGCCCCAAGGAGAACCTGCCCCAAGGAGAACCATCCCCAAGGAGAACCAGATCTCTGCATGCTTGGAGAGCCTGTGGAAGGAATGAACCTGAGAGCTGAGGGTGGGCTGGAGGAGGAGTTGTGGTGGGTGCTGTGGGCAGGCTGCAGTGCTGCTGCAGAAGCTGCAGGAAGTTCTTGGAAGTCAGGAAATGCCACAGCCAAAACTGTCTTACTTTTTACTTGGCTTTCTTGTATCTGCAGTGCAGTAGGGTGTGCACACAGTCACAGCCTTTCCCAAGATCAGCACATGGGTGAAAGATGCCCACTGGCCACCTGTGTTTACCTGGCTCTTGTATCCCTGCCCCCTCCTTGGGGGCTTCTTGGGGTGCTGAGCACCTCACAACCAGCAGCTTCATTTTGCAGCCTACTTGAGGGAGGGAAGGCAGCAACCTCCTTCAGCATGGATTAAAGAGAATTTTTGACTAGAACTGGATTTGTATTTTCTTTAAGCAGCCATTTGTTTATGTTGTGGCCTGTTCAGTGTAAAAATAGCAACAGCTTTTGCTGCCAGTGTGCCTGATCCCTGAACCAGGAGTGGGGGACCAGCTCTGGCAGCCACAGGCTGGCCCATAGGTGCAGGCAGGGTCTCTCCTGTGGTTCAGCCTAGTTCAGTTCTATTTTAACTAAGCAACTGGTTGAAAGCTAAAAAAGAACCTCCACACAAGGCTTTTGTTAACTGTTGGGCTGTGAGATTGATGGGCTGGGTGCTCTTTTTGGGAGCATGTTTTGAACTGCTGCTGCTGAAGACAGAGCTGAACTCCAGTCCTGGGTGCCTGGGGAGGGGCTGTGGGGCTGCAGGATGCTGTGCAAGGGCACAAGGGCTTCTGCCTGGCTTTCTGAAGTGGCTTCTGGTAGAAGAGTGGGCTGGTGGTAGACTGGGGGCCCTCAAGCATGTCCCCAGCAGAGGAGGAAATGACCAAGCCTTGGGAGGCTTGGAGCAGCTTTCCCTTCATCAGTGTTAAAGTATTGTGCATCCCTGTGTTTACAGGGCAGAGACTGTGGCAGGGGGGTTGGAGCTCTGTGACCCTTGGGGTCCCTCCCAACCCATGCCTTTCTATGATTCATATCTTGGTGGTGAAAGCTAATGAGTGTAAGGCATGGCTTGTTCATAATGCTTCTCTAAGTGTTTAATACCCCTGCTAAAGCAATGCTCATCTGGGACAGTTCACTGCTCCCAGGAATGGTTTCTCTGGTGAGTCAGTTGCCATGGGAGCAGTTTAGCCAGGTGCTTTGTTGCCACGTTTCTGGCCTTGCGAGCAGGCCTGGTGCTGGAGTCCCAAGAACATCCTGCTTCTGTGTCCTCAGCACTGGTGCTTCGCTCTGCTGCGTGTGTTGAGGTGCTGTGTTTAAAACCAGCAGTGTTAGTAATCATAGAATCATAGAATCCCAGACTGGGCTGGGTTGGGAAGGACCCCAAGGGTCACAGAGCTCCAACCCCCTGCCACAGGCAGGGACACCAACCTCAGGCCTGGAGCTACACAAGGTTGCCCAGGGCCCCATCCAACCTGGCCTGGAACACCCCCAGACACGGGGCACCCACCCCCTCTCTGGGCAGCCTGTTCCAGCCCCTCACCACTCTCTCTGGAAAAAACTTCCCCCTAAGATCCAATCTAAACCTTCCTTCCTTTAGTTTTAATCCATCCCCCTTGTCCTGCCATTATCTGCCCTTTGAACAAGCTGATTCCCCTCCTGTCCCCTGTGTGTCTCTGTGCAAAGCAGCTCCTCCAAGGAATCACACCATACCACAGCCTGACAGGTTTTTGTTCCTCCTGTTTTCTTTATTATGCAATTTGGATTAAAAGATACTTATTTTTCACTGACTGCTAATATTTCTGGTTCCCTTCAGCTGGATATTTTATATAGGTCAGAGGATTTTTTTGGTCTCATATGAGTAGTTACCTGCCACAAAGGGTGTTTGAAATTCTGAGAGCTGTTTGCTTGGCTGGTTGTCTTGCTGGGGTAGGGGATACCTCCTATGGACCTGCCCCATGCAGTCACTCTGCTCTGTCCCTCTGGTCTCCTGTACCCCCATAGCAGTGGGAGATGTTGTGGGGGGTCCTACAGAGAGAGGGTTGCAGGAGCAATGGGGATCTTCTCAGTTCTCCTGTGTGTGTTGTTAGAGAAAGACATTTTGCCTCTGTGCACAGCATGGTGATTGCTGCCCCCCACCCCCCATCCAGCTCAGAGAACTGAGATGTGATGTAAACTCTCCCCCACCCTTCCTCCAGCCTTATCTTCCTTGCAGACAGACTTTTTTTCTTCACTTTCCATGAATTCCTCTGCTGACCTCACTGCACTGATCTCTGTCTGGTCTGTGCTCCTCCACCCCCTTCCCCAGCTTGTGTCTCCTGTCTCCACACAAGCCTGTGTTGGACTCCTGCATCTCCTGAAGCCCAACTTGCTCTTGGCTCCAGCTGAGCCCCATTCCTCTCTCATTGGACTGGAGGCCTGTGACCAGTGGTGTCCCCAGGGTCAGTGTTGGGTCCAGTCCTGTTCAATATCTTCACTGACACCTTGATGAGGGAACAGCACCCACCCTCAGCAAGTGCTGATGATCCAGAGCTGGGAGGGGTGGCTGACAGGCAGGACACTGCGCTGCCATCCAGAGCCCTGGCCAGGCTGGAGATCTGGGCAGGGAGAGACCAGATGAGATTCAACAACAGCAAGTGGAGAGTCTGGCCCCTGGGAAGGAATAACCCCTTGTATCAGTACAGGCTGGGGGGGAGCTGCTGGAGAGGAGCTGTGTGGAGAAGGAGCTGGGGGTGCTGGTGGGTGACAGGGTGGCCATGAGCCAGCAGTGTGCCCTGGGGCTGAGAGAGACAATGGGATCCTGGGGGCATCAGGAGGAGTGTGGGCAGCAGGTCACAGGAGGGGATCCTCCCCCTCTGCTCTGCCCTGCTCAGGCCCCAGCTGGAGTGTTGTGTCCAGTGCTGGGCTCTGATGGATGGGGCCCTGGGCAGCCTTGTGCAGCTCCAGGCGTGAGGTTGGTGTCCCTGCCTGTGGCAGGGGGTTGGAGCTCTGTGACCCTTGGGGTCCCTCCCAACCCATGCCATTCTATGATTCTATAATTTCTGGGCCTTGGCTTCCTGAGCTCTGTGTACTCCAGGGGAAAGCATTCCCCCCACCTTGGTGAAGGAAACAGGATCATCCTCCTGGGGCTGCCCATGGAATTTGATGACCTGCAAGGACTGTTTGGTGGATGCCCAGAGAAGAGACACATGGGTCCCTCTTCTGAAGCTGCACTTTTTTGATGCAGTGTGTTTCTTAGGGCAGGGACAGAGCTGATCGTGCTGCTGTGAGTCAGGGTCATGTTTTTCTGGTGTAGGCAGGCCCCAGGTCAGGAGCAAAAGGCAAATCACCAGGTGCCTGAGCAGCCCCAGGCTGTAGCTCTTTGGTGGATGGAAAGGACATGAGATGCTCTATAACACAGCTGATGTTGCACAGCAAAATACTCCTCTTGTTGCTGCAGGTTGTGTCTGACTGGAGCCCTGAAGCACGTGGGGAGCTCTGGCAGGGTGAGCTGGTGAGCTTGGCAGATCATCCTGCTCCTGAACAGAGTTCACCAGAGCAAGTGGTCCTGCTGCAAGGCTGGGAGAGACCTGGGGACATGCTGGCCTTCCAGTGTGGTGGCTGTCAGTACAGTGAGATCAGTGCTGGTCCCACCAGTGCTGATCCTGCCCTGTCACTGTGCCTGGCATGGGATGAATGCTGCCCATTTTGTGAAGGGAGCCCCCAGCCCTGCAGGCTTTGCAGCACGAGGCAAGTGAGCTGTGAAAAGCACTGGGAGCTGCTTCTAAAGCACCCACTTGTAACCACTTTGGAAGGCTGCAGGGTGCTGAACACTGCTGGGTGGGTCCCTCATCAGTCTGTGCCCAGTGGTCCCAGGTGACAGAACTCAGCCCAGCTCAGCAGCCTCCAGACTAGCAGCTGCTGGTGTGGACGGACCAGGAGAGTGCCCTGTTAGACTCTGAGTTCTGCTTCTGCTTCCAGAGGAGCTGATGATGCCCTGGTACCTTTTCCTGCACACCCTCCTCCTGCCCTCCATCACCTGGGGCTCACTCTGGTTTCACAGGCACTGCAGTACCCAAAGCTCAGATCCTCATCCTCTCAGAGCCCTGCCGTGGGTTCAAGGAATGAGCTCCCTTCCTCAACCCTGCTGATCCCAACAGCAAGAATATCTGGGGAGAACCTCAGCATCATGCTGGAGGACAAAGAAATATGGTTGTACCTGGCATAATCAATGACATTGATGATGGGATTGAGTGCACCATCAGCAAGTTTGCAGATGACACCAAGCTGAGTGGTGTGGTCGACACCCTAGAAGGAAAGGAGCCATCCAGAGGGATCTGGACAGGCTGGAAAAATGGGCCCAGGTGAACCTAATGAGGTTCAACACTGCCAAGTGTCAGGGGTGGCACTTGGGCTGGAGGAATCCCAGACACAGATCCAGGCTGGGAGAAGAGCTTCTTGAGAGCAGCCCTGTGAGAAGGACCTGGGTGTCACCGTGGATGAGAAACTTAACATGAGCAGCAGTGGCTCTTGCAGCTCGCAAGGCCAATGGGATCCTGGGCTCCATCAGCAGAGGGGTGGCAGCAGGGACAGGGAGGGGATTGTCCCTCTCTGCTCTGCCCTCCTGAGGCCCCACCTGGAGTACTGTGTCCAGATCTGGGGCCCCCAATACAAGAAGGATGTAGAACTGTTGGAGAGGGGTCAGAGGAGCCACGGAGATGCTCAGAGGGCTGGAGCAGCTCCCCTCTGGAGAGAGGCTGAGGGAGCTGGGCTGGGTCAGCCTGGAGAAGAGAAGGCTGTGGGGGGACCTCATTGCAGCCTGCCAGTGCCTGGAGGGAGCAGAGGAACAGGAGGGGAATCAACTTTTTAAAAGGGCAGATAATGGAAGGACAAGGGGGATTGATTAAAGCTGAAGGAGGGAAGGTTTAGATTGAATATTAGGGGGAAGTTTTTTCCAGAGAGAGTGGTGAGGGGCTGGAACAGGCTGCCCAGAGAGGGGGTGGGTGCCCCGTGTCTGGGGGTGTTCCAGGCCAGGTTGGATGGGGCCCTGGGCAACCTTGTGTAGCTCCAGGCCTGAGGTTGGTGTCCCTGCCTGTGGCAGGGGGTTGGAGCTTTATGATCCTTGGGGTCCCTTCCAACCCAGAACATTCTATGATTCTATGATAACTCTGGTTGTACAAGGAGAGGTGGTTTTCAGCAGGGTGGTCTGGGACCCAGCTCACAGCTGGGGCAAGCAGCAAGCTCTACCACTTTCCCTTTAGCCTCACACATGATTGCAGCCTGGAAGAAATTGGGTTTTGGACTTGGTCTGGAAGAAGACCAAGCTGTGCTTTTGTTGCTTTCCTGTGTTTACTTGATCATTTTTCTTATAAAAACTGTTTAATCTGACCGACTGCTTTTTGGATGGTTTGCAAGGTTTATTTTAAGTCCCATATGGGCTAAAGTTCTGTTGTGCCAGAACCCTGAGCCCTTAGGGTGCCTTATTGTATTCCTCTTTCACTGTGTCAGTGCATATTGGCAAAGTAACTCAACTACTTCAAAAGGAAATTAATTTGCTTCCTGCCTTTACATGTTTGGCTCCCATCTTAGGGAGGAAGAAAGAGTTGCAAAGGTCACAAGGGCTATAAATAGAGTAAGATGCAGTAAAATACCTATCTGCCTTCAGTCCCTGAGTTTCTTGTTGTATGAGGGTAAAGAATGACCCAAGGTGGCCTCTTCCAGGGGCTAGGGTGCTCTGGGATTGCTGCAGAGGGATGTTGGTGCAGTCGAGGTAACTTGGCGCTCACCTGGGCGCTGTGTAGTGGGGACAGCCCTGTGCTGTTGGAGCAGGGAAAGCCACAGCCAGGGGTTCAAGAGATGCCAATCTGCTGGTTGTAGGAGCAGCTTTGCTATGGACAAGATTTGCTGTCCACCCTTGCTTCCTCTTAGGGTTGCTGAGGACTGCGTGTGTGGTCCTTATCTTCCCCACGCAGCTCCTCTCCACTAATCTCCTCTGTAGAGCCACACAAGGGGTGACTTGCAGGTCTGCCTCCCTTCTCCCAGCCCCTCCTGACCAAACCACAGTTGTGGCTGCTCTCAAGTTTCTTTCTGGCTGACCAGCCATCAAGCTGTGCTCAGAATGGCTTTCCAAATGCTTGTCACTTGTCCTCTGTTACTGCAGGAGCGTCCACACTCTTCAGTAGCTTCACTTGCTCTTGCTCTGTTTGGGTCTCTCAGATGCTTCAGGTCACATCTCTGAAATACCTTGCTTATCAGTCCTCCCAGCTGAAATTCCTGGCCAGGTTCTTTACCTGTGGCTGCAGCATCCTCTCCTCTGTTCTTGACCAGCTCCTTGTCCCTCGCAGGGGTCTGCGAAGCACGCTGCTCCCATGGCTCTGACCATCCCAGCCCACCCAGCTTTGCCATTTCCCCCTTCTCTTTCAGGGTAGCATGGCAAGCTTTTGGTAGTGGGGTGCTGCATGGCTGGCTTCTGCAAGGGGCAGCTAGAAGCTTCCCCCAGGTCTGACAGTCACAACACCAGCCAGGCTCAAAGCCGGACCTGCTGCTGACCAAGGCCGAGCCCATCAGCGATGATCACAGTGCCTCTGGAGGAGCATATTTAAGAACAAAAGTTCACATTTTACTGTTGTGGAGTCTTGGATGTGTTTCTACTGAACCTCAACACAAGACCTGTGAGAGCTTTGCTAAGCCATGCTTTACTGGACTGACCTCCATCTGCCTGCTAGCTGCTGCCTGCTCCTCACTGCACAAGCGCCCAGCAGCTCCTGTGTTACTCCTGCCTTCCCCCACGTGTATTCTTTGTCTGTCTCTTCCCCTTCCCTTGCTGGTTGTAAGTCATATGTTTGGGGCTCTCTGGCTCTGGTTTTTGGAAGGTTTATGTGAGTTACATGTAGGAGGTGATCCTCCCCCTCTGCTCTGCCCTGCTCAGGCCCCACCTGGAGTGTTGTGTCCAGTGCTGGGCTCCCTGGTGTAAAATGGACAGGGATTTCCTGGGGAGAGTCCAGAGGAGGCTGAGGAGATGCTGAAGGGCCTGGAGCATCTCCCCTGGGAGGAAAGGCTGAGAGAGCTGGGGCTGTTCAGCCTGGAGAGAAGAAGACTCAGGGGGGACCTAATCAATGGTTATCAATATCTGAAGGATGGGGTGCAGGGGGAATTGGCCAGCCCCTTCTCAGTGTCTGTGGGGACAGGACAAGGGGCAATGGCTGCAAATTGGAGCACAGGGAGTTCCACACCAACATGGGGAGGAACTTTTCCCCAGTGAGGGTGAGGGAGCCCTGGGACAGGCTGCCCAGGGGGTGTGGAGTCTCCTTCTCTGGAGAGATTCCAGCCCCATCTGGACACCGACCTGTGCAGTATGAGCTGGGGAGCTGCTTTGGCAGGGGGTTTGGACCCCAGGAGCTCTCCAGGTCCCTTCCAACCCCTACAGCCCTGTGATTCTGTATGAGGTGCACATGGGCTGCAGAGAGCACACAAGAGCTTCCCAGCACAGCAGTCCTGTTTCGCTCGCACTCTGCGAGCTGCTGACTAATGCCCTTCCTCTGTTCCTTCCTGCAGTGGCTGAAGGATCCCGGTCCCCGCAATGAGAAGAGGACCCTTTTCTGTGACATGGTGTGTTTCCTGTTCATTACTCCCCTGGCAGCGATCTCTGGCTGGCTGTGTCTGCGTGGAGCCCAGGATCATTTGCAGTTCAACAGCCGCCTGGAGGCCATCGGACTCATAGCACTAACTATAGCACTTTTCACAATCTACGTCCTCTGGACGCTGGTAAGTGTCTGCTGCTCAGGACCTTGTTTCTGTTCCAAAGTGAGTTCAAAATACCAGCCCCACCAGCAGCCAGCTGGTCACAGAATCTCTGCTTTGCCCTGGGGAGGCCCCAGCTGGATCCTGTGTCCAGAGCTGGGGCCCAACACAAGGAAGATGTGGGGCTGTTGGAGAGGGGTCAGAGGAGCCACGGAGATGCTCAGAGGGCTGGAGCAGCTCCCCTCTGGAGAGAGGCTGAGGGAGCTGGGCTGGCTCAGCCTGGAGAAGAGAAGGCTGTGGGGGGACCTCATTGCAGCCTGCCAGTGCCTGGAGGGAGCAGAGGAACAGGAGGGGAATCAGCTTGTTCAAGGGCAGAGACTGGCAGGACAAGGGGGATGGAGTGAAGCTGGAGGGGGGAAGGGTGAGATTGGATCTTAGGGGGAAGTTCTGTGCAGAGAGAGTGGTGAGGGGCTGGAAGGGGCTGCCCAGAGAGGGGGTGGGTGCCCCGTGTCTGGGGGTGTTCCAGGCCAGGTTGGATGGGGCCCTGGGCAGCCTTGTGTAGCTCCAGGCCTGAGGTTGGTGTCCCTGCCTGTGGCAGGGGGGATGGAGCTCTGTGACCCTTGGGGTCCCTTCCAACCCATGCCATTCTATGATTCTATGATTAGGAGTTGGAAGGGACCTCAAAAGATCATCTAGTCCAACCTCCCTGCCAGAGCAGCATCACCCAGACTAAATCCCACAGGAAAAATAATTTACTTTGATTTGTGTTTGCATTTGTGTAGCAATCTCTACCAGCAGCAGCATTTGGGGTTTTTTTTCCCCAGCTCATTGGTAGACACTAATTAATAAAACAGGATAGTGAAAAGCCTTAAAGTAGCACTTTGTGACCAAAAAATCCCATTCACCTTTGAGTTACATTAAGGGTTGCTTCATTAAGTACTAAAGATTTGGAAGATCCCTCTCATGGCAAGAGGATGTGGCCAACTGGGATGGTGTGTGCCTTTTGTTACCTGGGTCAGAATGAATCAGAGGAGATGCCAGTTGAATGCTGGTGAGCTTTCCCTGAAGTAACTACTGTTCCTCATTAAATCACAGCAGTGCTATTGTCTGAACAGGACAGAAAGCCATAGAGTCAAGGATGAAAAAAGCTCTTTTCACTTTAGTCTCTATTAAAAACCAAATTTGCACCCAGAGATGCTCATCCCATCTGCACAGGGTTCCTGCCTCCTCTTGTGAGAAATCCTTGGGCTCCTTCTCTTGAGCCTCTGTTTAATTATCTTCACATGGCAGCTGCTGAAGCTGCTGCTGAGGATGAGGGTCGTTTCCTGCTCATCTGCTTTCCAGCTTGGCATGGGAGCTGTGTTCCCCAGGCTGGGAGGTACCAGGGCACAGGCCTGCCTGAGCGTGGCAGGGGCTGGGGACAGGCAGTGGTCCAGCTGTTGTGCCTGTTCCTGTTGTTGAGAAGAAAGATGAACTTGGTGCCCAGGTGGTGGAGGAAAAAGAAAATCTGGAGAACATTTGACCCCTAAATAGCCTGCCCTCATAGAATCAGAGAATGGCATGGGTTGGAAGGGACCCCAAGGGTCACAGAGCTCCAACCCCCTGCCACAGGCAGGGACACCAACCTCAGGCCTGGAGCTACACAAGGTTGCCCAGGGCCCCATCCAACCTGGCCTGGAACACCCCCAGACACGGGGCACCCACTACTTCTCATGTCCTTTGTGCTGCCCAGCATAGGCTGGCCATGCCTGAAGGAGGTGCAGGCTGGCTGCTGGGGGTCTCTGTGCCCCACAGGTAGACAAATTCCTGCCCATTTGTTTTAAGATGTCAGTAGCAGGATGTGTGAGAAACACTCTAACCCTGGAGAGACCTCTGACTTCTCTCTCATACCAAGCTCTTGGGCTCAAGCCCTGAGCCAAGGCTGGGCAGTCAGCCTGTCCTGGCCCAAAGCTGCAGCTTTACAGCTGGACTGTTGGGGTAGGAGGCACAGGAGATCACTGGGGATCACTGGGAACTATCCACTGTCACTGTGTGCTGGTCTGTGCTGGGAAAGAGTTTCCTGCTGATGCCTCACTTTGCATCTTTTTAGACATGCTGACTTAGGCAGGCAGGAGCTTGCACCTTGGATTGAGTCCAGAGGAACAGGAAAGCAGATGTTAGTTTGCTGTGGGGCACATCTGTGCTGCTCCTGGCTGAGATCCCACAGGAGCAGCTGGGCTGGGGAGCAGCTCCCTGCCCTGGCTCTCCCCAAGCCCTTGGGGCTCCCTCTCTCCCCCAACTCTGGTTCCATTCAGCTCTGCCATGTCCTGTTCCTAGTAGGTTTCTGGGTTTGGATCTTCGCCTGGCTCTCTCCTGCAGACCCTGTGTGTGTTTGTGCCCCATTGACTCCCTTTTCCAGCTGCTTGCATGGATACACCATTTTTGGGGAGGGAAGAAGGAGAGATAGCAGGACCCCAAAAAGCTGACAGTTCTGTGGGTATGGAAACACCAGAGCCTGTTTCCCTGCCATCTTGTGCTGTGATCTTGAGTAGCAACTTTCCCTGGGGTTAGGACATTCCTTCTAACTCTCCCCCACAGATTTGGGTGCTGGAGGGGGGGGAGGGGGGGATGTGCGTGGTGGTGGGTGGTGAGCTGGTGCTGCAGCCTTGGCACTGGGGCATCCCTGCAGTGAGAGTGCTGGGTAGTAATTGCAGAGCACAGGGAGCTGTTGAGGAAAAGCCACAGGAGCATAAAGCTCCTTGCTGAAGATCCTCAAGCTAAAATTGGAATCCTGAAGAGGAAGTACTTCCATCTTCTCTGGCCTGGGCCTGGGCTGGAGGAGATGGAAATGTGGAAGAAACTCAACAGTGTTGGGGCCTGTTCCTTGTGGAATACCAAGCCCTGATGCCAGGGGCTGTAGTTCTGCTGTTCTTCAGCCCAAGGTTGCAGCTCCTTCCCATGGAGCAGGAGCTTTCCTGAAGGTTTGCACCATTAGCTGCATTCACACTCTGACTCTGGAGTTTGCCAGGTGCCTTTGCTGCTCATTTATCCACAAACCACCTTATTCCTGTGGCTGTCCCTCTGCAACAGGAACACAGGGAGTGCACAGACCAAACCCCTGAATCACCTCAGTGCAGTGGCACAGCTCTGTTTCCCATAGAAGGTGCCTGTGACCTACCCAAAAATAATGGGAATATTGAGTTCTCTGTGTCAGGTACACCACCCAGTGCTGCTGGCTTCCCAGCTAAATGCTTCCTGAGCTTTTACAAAGTACAGCAGGTTTGTTTTGATGGATTGAATGGCTGAATTTGGTATTTCGTTTTCTTGATCACAATTTCTGGGAAAATAAATAGGAGGGAACCACATGCTGGCTTTATTCCTTAAGAAGTTCTGGAAGAGTTAAGGGATCAGCAGGAAAATCGGTAGTGGTGTTAGGGATTGCAGAAGGATGCAGTGAGGAGGCCATCCTGAGGGAAGAACCAGTAGGTCTAGGGAAGTAATAGTGCCCCTGGACTGGGCACTGGTGAGGCTGCACTTCAAGTGCTGGGTCCAGTTCTGGGCTCCTCAGCATCAGAAGGACACTGAGGTCCTGGAGCGAGTCCAGAGAAGGGCAACCAGGCTGGGGAAGGGGCTGGAGGGCAAATCCTCTGAGGAGCAGCTGAGGGAGCTGGGGGTGTTGAGCCTGGAGAAGAGGAGGCTGAGGGGAGCCCTTCTCCCCACCTCCCCTGCCCTGCCAGGAGGGTGCAGAGAGGTGGGTGCTGGTCTCTTCAGCCAGGGGACAGGAGATGGGCCAAGGGGCAATGGGCTCAAGCTGCCCCAGGGCAGGGGCAGAGCAGATGGGAGGGCAAAGCTCTTCCCTGGCAGAGCTGTCAGGGCCTGGCCCAGGCTGCCCAGGGAGGGGCTGAGTCCCCTTCCCTGGGGGTGTTGAACAGAGGGGAGATGAGGTGCTCAGGGATCTGGTTTAGCACAGGATGGGAATGGTTGGACTTGATGATCTTCAAATATCTTTTCCAACCTGGTGATTCTGTGAAGCACAGCTCGAAGCTCCCCTCGCAGGGCTGCTCTGAAACTGCAGGGCCAGTCCCACCACTGGCCCACCTCTTTCCCAGCCTTCCCATCCTCTCCCTCAGCGTGGACAAGCCTCCTGGGCCACAGCATTGTCAGGAGAAGAGAGTGTGACTGAGGTGCTGTTGTTGCAGAGGAGAAGAGGCTTTGGTGAAGGGCTGAGCAGATCTGTACAAATCTGTGAGGTGGAGGAGGCTGGTTGGGTTCAGTCCTGTTGAGAGTGTCTGGTTTTGCTAGGGGAAGGGGCACGGTGTGGTTTGGTCATAGAATCATAGAATGGCATGGGTTGGAAGGGACCCCAAGGATCACAGAGCTCCAACCCCCTGCCACAGGCAGGGCCACCCACATCCCTCCACATCTCCCTGGCCCAGTAGCAGGCCTAGCTGAGTGAGCTGTGCCTCTGTGCTCTGGGGCTCAGAAAGCCCCCTTGGCTGTGCCTCTGTGCTCTGGGGCCCAGAAAGCCCCCTTGGCTGTGCCTCTGTGCTCTGGGACCCAGAAAGCCCCCTTGGCTGTGCCTCTGTGCTCTGGGGCCCAGAAAGCCCCCTTGGCTGTGCCACACTTGGCCTTGTGTGACCAGGAAATAATTGTTTCCTTGCCAAGGGTGTGGGGTGTGGAGTGTCCCCCCAACCAGCTCAGCTTCCTCCCTTGGCCAGGGGACCTTGGTGAGGAATCTGCAGAGGGCAGATGGGTGCCAGCATATCTGCAGAGGGCAGATGGGTGCCAGCATCTCTACAGGCTCCAGCTGTGTGATGGGCTTTGGTAACAGACCGATCCCTTCTCACCCCCCAGGTCTCATTCCGCTACCACTGCCAGCTCTACTCGGAGTGGCGAAGGACCAACCAGAAGGTCCGCCTGATGATCCCGGCCTCGCGGAGCCCTCACCCCGTGCCCCACTCCCTCCTCTCCGCCAAGCTCATGAAGAAGACCGCGGATGAGACCACCGTCTGAGACGTCCCTTGGCCACGGCCCTGCACGGCTGCGGGGCGAGCGCAGCCCTTGGGAGCTGGCGGAAGCCAAGAGGGGCGGGTGTCCCCCTGCACGGGCAGCCGCGGAGGCACTGGGAGGCAATCGTCCCACCCGGAGGGACTTTTGTCATCAGCACGTACTTTATGCTATGGCAAACAGACAGATAATCAATATCTGCCCTGTACAGTGGCCTGAAAGAGCCAGATGGCAGAATATTCCTGTCTGCAGAGACACTTTCCTATAACTAAATACCATATGTGGAAAATATCGCCCTATATATATATATATATATCTATATCTAATATTATTTTTTAATGGCCATGCATATTGTGTTTCAGTCCTTTTGTGTTGATGTTCTAAGCTTCAGTCTAGAAGCTGGCAGCCTGATCTCATTCAGAGGTTAAATCTATGCCTTTTCTCCAGATGAGCAAGACAAAGACCACTTCTCATCGACCGTTCTTGAAAGGCCCCTTCTCCTTTGCACTAAATTGGTTTTTGATAATACTGCAGCAGCCTTTCCCCTTACTCCTTGGTCTACTTTTGTGGTGTTTCTGTCCTTTCTAGAAAAGTTGTGTGTTTTTAATAACGATCGTAATCCCAGAAGGAGTAAAATGACGTGATACTGAATGGAGACATTTTGTATTGTAAAGTACTGTAACTTGGAGAATTTCAAAAGAAGTTTCAAAATGAGAAAAATCTTTTCCTGTGCAGATGTGATCTCACAAGAGGCTTTCCTTGCAGGTCCTGGCTCAAGCCCAGGGCTCAGATGTGCTCAGCTCTTGGTACGTTTAGCAGAGGTAGATGGAGGATCTGAGGGTGAGAAGTGATGCCCTGTACTAGCTAAACCCACCGTTGCCTTTGGCTTTTAGAAGATTCAGAAGAGAGCTTTCCTGGCACCAAAAGGTGAGAGCTGGAGTCTGTTTTGCTGATGTCCTTTCACCCTCTTGAGGCTGGACCTCTCCTGTCAGTAGCACACATCCCTTACAGGACAGACCCCGCTCTGCGGCTGCTCGGCAGGACACGGGTGGTCTCGGGTGGTCTCACTGTCCCGGCGCTTCATTTGCACATTGCTGTGATTCAGTTCTCCCCTGAGAGCACTGCCTGTTCCCTGTCTGCTAGTGCAACCCTCGAGGTCAGTGGTTCCCAGAGAGCAGCTCTGGATCCTGCAGGGCCAGCGCTTCCCTTCCTCCTCTGTCCTCTGCTTCCAGCACATCCAGCTAACCAAACCAAACCCTCTGTTAACAAGTGCCCAACCTGCCAAGGGTCTCTCCGAGTCTGAGTTTGGTTCCTGCCTCACTACTGCCTCCCCACGCTGCAGGATGATGCCTGTGCCTGGTGCTGTGCTTCCCTGAGCCCCAGGAGTGGAGCAGGCTGGCAGGACGCTGGTGTTGGTACTGCCCTGCTCAGTGCTTCAGTGTGCAGCTGCTTGGTCTGAGCCTGGGCTTGCTCCTACATTGGTGAGGGTAGTAGCAGGGAGGAAGCAGGCTCCGAGGTCCTTGCAGAGGGGGGCTGGTAGCTGCACACAACCTCCCTCCAATCCTGTGCTCAACCCAAGCAGATCAGCCCGGTGTCCTGAGATCCAGACCTCTCCTCTCTTGAATTCACAGCACCCCGTGCCATTTTCCTTCTGGGCAGTTGTAGCCAGGATGCTTTTCCTTGCATGTCCACCAGTGACTTCCCAAGGCTGGAAGTTGCTGGTGGCATAGGCAGCAGGGGTTGGATTCCTGCCTCTCCCAGCAGGATTGCTCCAGCCCTGGAACCTGGTCTGTGTCTGCTCCTCTCCATCTCCTGTCCCGGGTTTCTCATGCAACTCAACCGTGTCCTGGTGCATCTTGCAGCAGCCTCTCTCTGCCCAGCCACAGGCTGGTCCGAGCTGGTCTCCAATCAGGGGGTGACTGTCTCCTGCCACAGCCTGGCTGTGCAGCTCCACTCCCCTCCCTGCCTGTCTCTTCCCTTCCTCCATGTACCCCTGGGCACTTTCCCATCCCTGTCGTGCTGGGATGACTCGGGCCCTGGTGCTGCAGGAGGTTTTAGTGCCAAGGGGCGTCTTCAGCCCCGCTGCAGTTATGGTCCTTGCACAGTGGCACTGTCCTGCTTCCCATCAGCTCCTGCAGTGGAGCTGCCCTGCAGAGGCTGCCTCCTCCACACCCCCTTTCCTGTGGCAGCGAGTGCTGCTCTGCTGCTCTGTGCCTTGTCTTGGGTGCCCTTCCCTGCAGCCCCTGCCCAGCAAACCCAGTGCCACCAAAACGTTCCCAGTGAAGAAGAATTGAGGGGTTTATTCTCACCTTCCCAGCCCTGGCTGCCTCTCAGGAGCTTGGTCTTGGAACACATCTGGTTCTGGCAGGTGGTGAGGGATGTGTGCTCCCACACTACCTTCTAGTGAGGACTGCATGGAGCCCGTGTTTCAGTTAGCAAACCACCATCAGTGCGAATCAGCACTGTGAAAGCCAGAATTCCCTGGCTGGGGGCAGCTGGGGCCCAGCCCTGGGCTAGGTCACAGCTACAGCTTTGCTCTCAGCTCCAGTCACTGCATCAAAGTTGCCAATAATTGGAGTTGTTATGTGTGCCCCTGCAAAACCCAACAGCGACTCTTTGAGTCTTTTCAGAGATGGTCAGACCCTGGATGTGGGGAATCAGCGTCTGACTCGCCACCTTCCAGTGTCGTGGGGAAATGGGCTGTGCAATTCATGTCAATAAAAGTGAGACAAACTTCAGGCTGTTGTGTTGTTCCTGGAGGAGATGGGGAGGCCTGAAGAGCCCGGGCTGTCTCCTCATAGCACACCCCATGTCTCACTTCCCAGTGCAGCTTTACCGACCTGCAGCCTGGAGAGCCAGCAGACGGTTTCGTGTCTGAGCTGAGGCTGGGCCAAGCCCAGGACTCTTTGCCAGTTGTGGGTGTGTTTGTCTGCAGGCAGAAGCCTCCCTGCTGTGGGCCAGGCGAGGAGGCGATGCTGGGCCAAGGGTCCTTCTGACCTTGTGGGAGCAGCCCTGGAGCTGCTGGTGCTGTAGCTCTGTGGAGGCTCCCACCACTGCCCTGGGGAGTTGCCTGGACAGAGTCTAGGTCCAGGGTGCTGGGAAATGCTGGACCTGTCCGCTCTCCTCAGAGGCCTCGGGGTGCTGTGTGTGAGACTGCATGATGGGAGAGGCTGGGCCTGGCTCCACGAGCCACTCGGGTGGCATGAGGTGGGATGCCTGCCCAGGCTGGATGCCTGAGGACAGGGCCCTGAGCACCCATCAGGCCCTTTTCCAGGGTGTGATGGAGGGCTCAACACATCCCGAAGTCTCAGCCCTGGGGGTGTGGGGAGCATCAATGGGGAACCCTGGCTAGAAAGGCTGTGCTGCTTTAAAAGGGAGGTGGGAGGTTGTTAAGCGGCGTGTCAAAGACACCAGTTAAGATGTTGCAAAACCACTGTTTGAATGCGTTTCCCAGGCCCTGGACAAGGGCTGAGCCTTGGCCGTGACCTTGAATGAGACCAGTGTTTCCTGGGTAAGCTAGAGAATGAAGAGGGCTCTGGGCTTGTTTATGTTTAAAAAAAAAAAGAAAAGCAAATGTACCATGTTCCTGGGGAGGAGCCTCACCCCAGGCCTGGAACATACAACAGCTGGAACACAGCAACATGCCTGGGATGAGGAGAGGAAAAAGCCGGAGCAGCAAGGACAGTGTCAAGGAAACCAAACATCCAGTGTGGAGGCCTCACGGTTAGAAAAGGAGACACACGTCATCAGGGATGGCTTTCATCATGGCTACTCAGGCCAGACCAAACCTGAGCAGGGTTTGGACCAGACCTGAGCAGGGTTTGTTCGAAGCAGCTCTGACACAGACAGATGGTGAGAAAACCTGTTTGTGGAGGTGCCTGCACTGCCCCTCGCTGCAGCCGTGTCTCAGGGCTCAGGGAGGATCATCTAGGTCTGATCAGCACCCCACTCTGCCACTGGTACCAGGACAGGGACCCCCCTTGATGCCAACCCGCTGGCCTCCATGTCCTGGCACCAACCAACAGGGCAGTGACTGCCAGCCCCATGCCTTTGCTGGGTTGCAGCCGTGACGTGCTGTCCACGCAGGCTCTGGGCATGGGGCAGGACCTCCTGGCTCAGGTGGTCTCCCTGGAACATAGAATTGTAGAATCACAGGGGTGGGAAGGGACCTCCAGAGCCCATGGGGTCCAGCCCCTGCCCAAGCAGGGTCCCTAGGACAGGGCACACAGGTCGGTGTCCAGATGGGGCTGGAATCTCTCCAGAGAAGGAGACTCCACAACCCCTGGGCAGCCTGTCCCAGGGCTTCCTCACCCTCATGGGGAAAAGTTCCTCCCCATGTTGGTGTGGAACTCCCTGTGCTCCAATTTGCAGCCATTGCCCCTTGTCCTGTCCCCACAGACACTGAAAAGGGGCTGGCCAATTCCCCCTGCACCCCATACTTAAGATATTGATAGACATTGATTAGGTCCCCCCTGAGTCTTCTTCTCTCCAGGCTGAACAGCCCCAGCTCTCTCAGCCTTTCCTCACAGGGGAGATGCTCCAGGTCCTTCAGCATCTCCTCAGCCTCCTCTGGACTCTCTCCAGGAGATTCCTGTCCTTTTGATCCCAGGGAGCCCAGCACTGGACACAACACTCCAGGTGGGGCCTGAGCAGGGCAGAGCAGAGGGGGAGGATCCCCTCCTGTGACCTGCTGCCCACACTCCTCCTGATGCCCCCAGGATCCCATTGTCTCTCTCAGCCCCAGGGCACACTGCTGGCTCATGGCCACCCTGTCACCCACCAGCACCCCCAGCTCCTTCTCCACAGAGCTCCTCTCCAGCAGGTCCCCCCCAGCCTGTACTGATGCAAGGTGTTATTCCTTCCCAGGTGTGTCCCTCTATCAGTCTAGCTGTGCTTTTAAGAACCTCTGTGTTCCTGAAGCCCGTGTACCTGCAGTGGCACCAGAGCACAGTGATGCTTCTTGCATGAGAGCTGAATTTAAACTCTTTGTGGTGTAACCCCACATGAAACTGTTGTGTTTCTCAACGAAATCCAGCAACTGTAGAACTCAACTGCCAAAGAGCTGACTTTATTTTAGGGTGGGTGGGATGGGGAGGGGAGTGGAGAACAGCAAAAAGGACCATTAAACCTTTTCCCACCCTCCAAAACACAAAACTCCAGTGAGGAGGGTCCAGGGCACCAATCCATTGTGAAACTCAATTTCCTCTTCTGGGTTGAGGTAGGTGTTCCTCAGCACACAGGGCAAGTCCCCGTGGGTGTTCCCCATGATTGAGGTCAGGTGTGGGGGGGTGGGGGGGTGTTGGTGCTGCTCTGTGCTTCAAAGAGGCTCTTTTGTGTTTGCAGGGTAGGTGCTGATGGAGGGAGTGTCTTCACAGGACCTGGGGCTGTGGGTACCAGCCAGCTGCCAGCACACACCTCCACAGAGCCAGGAGGACCCAGACCCTGTGGCCAGAACGACATTAAGAGAAAAACTGGGCTAAACTGTGCATGAGATTGACTCTCAGGTTCCAAAAACCTCCACAGTGAGGAACTGCACTTGCTTTGCACAGGGCAGAATGAGAAGAATGAGCTTTTCCAGCTTATTCCAAGCTGGTATCAAACTAAGGGGTATTTCTTAGTTTGGTCTTTGGCCAGAGTCATGTGCTACTCGGCTTCTGGTCCTAAACACAGGACAACAGGTGAGAGGGAACAACCTTCCTGCCATAGGCCACAACCTCCAGCTGCAGGGTCACCTCCACCCCTCCATAACAGGTGGAGGAGAAAGAACCAAAGGGGAGGTGGGCTGTGGAAGGGGGTGTGAAGGGTGTCAGTGGGTGACTGAGAGCCAGGTCCAGCCAGGGACAGCGGGGCTCCCTCCAGGTTACCTGGACCAGATCCAGGTGCCAGAGCCCCTTTGCCTCAAACAAGGGCGGGTTGGAAGGAGGGTTGTAAGGACGCCCCCCCCCCCCATCCCTTGCCTGTCCCAGGGCCTCCTGGGGGGGCTGGAAGGAGGGTTGGAAGGCTGCGCTCCCCATCCCCTGCCTGTCCCAGGGCCTCTTGGGGGGGTTGGAAGGAGGGTTGGAAGGCTGTGCTCCCCATCCCCTGCCTGTCCCAGAGCCTCCTGGGGGTCCGGCAGCTGCTGGGAGGTCCCCAACCCCTCAAGGATTCTCCCAAAGCCGCAGGAGTCCCCAACCCCTCAGGTGTCCCACTCCCTCAGGGACCCCCAACACGTCGGGGATCCCCAACCCCCTTGTCCCGCCGCGGCCGTGCTTGCTCTGCTCCCATACCGAAAGTGAAAGCGAAGCTGCCCAGCAGCCCAGCCATGGCGGCAGCCCCGGACCTGCGGGAGGAGGCCAGCTGCTCCATTTGCCTGGACTTGTTCAGCTCTCCAGTGATGCTGGATTGTGGGCACAACTTCTGCCGAGCCTGCATCTCCCTGTGCTGGGCCCGGGCCGCCCCCTCCTGCCCCCAGTGCCGGGAGACCTTCCCCAGCCGCAGCCTCCGGCCCAACCGCCCGCTGGGCAACATCGCCGAGCGGCTGAGGCAGCTGGGCCCACCCGGGGAGGGTGAGGTGAGGGGGGAGGTGAGGGGTGAGGTGAAGGGGGAGGTAAGAGGTGAGGGGCAAGGTGAGGGGTGAGGGGTGACGCGAGGGGTGAGGGGCGAGGTGAGGGGTGAGATGAGGTGGAAGGTGAGGGGCAAGGGGTGAGGTGAGGGGTGAGGTGAGGGGCCAAGCTGCCTCTGTGCCAGGTGGGGCAAGGGGGAAGGGGTGTGTGTGTGTGGTGTGTGAGGGGGGATCTGTAATGGATCAATGCTCCAGCTGCACCCCTGATGCTCTGATGGGGATTGGGTTGGGTTTTTAGCCATGTCTCCTGGGTGCTGTGCCTCCCTTTCCCGTGCTCTTCCTGAGGGCTGGGGGTCTGTGGGCAGTGCTGTGCTGCGCGGGTTGCGCAGGTGGTGTCATAAGTTCCAGTGCTGGCGTCTCCTCCAGCATCCCACAGCGTGTTGCTGGCTGCCAGACCTGGGTGGGGAGAGTTGATGTCCCCCATCTTTAGCACTGTCATGCCCATCCCTAGTATGAGTTTGATTTCTGGCATCCAAATCCACAGGGTCTCGATCCAGGCAGGGGGGCTGTGGTTCCACGCTGGATGCTGGTGCTGAACTCACTCACACCAGTACCCTGTTAGCTGGTTTTGGGGGTGCCCACTCTCCCAGACACAACAGCTGCTGTTCAGGACCTCACACCCACTCCAGCAGCTGAGACACCCCCCCCGACTGCAGGAGCTGAGAGCAGAGCCTTGGGGTGCCCACACCCCTCCCTCACCCCATCTGACTGTAGGAGCTGCCACCAAATCCAGTGGCACCAGTCCCCCCCAGTAACCAGCCCTGCTGGTGGCACTCCCACCCACGGGATACAGAGAGATCACGCAAACAGGTAGGTAAGGAAGGGTTTAGTGAGCAGGTAGGATGGATGGCAGTGACCAGGCACAGGGCTGGGCCAGGGGAGTGCGCTGAACATCTGCCCCTGGGGTCCCTTTCTGCTTGTTCCGCCCCAGTCCCCATCCCCTGCATGTACCCCCATCACTTCTCACAGTCCCACTGACCCCTGGGACCATTCCAGTCCAAAGCCTATGTATGCCCAGCCCAGGGAACGGACACACAGCATACATACAAAGTGTGTGTGTGGGGTTCCTCAAGGAAGTCTCTTCCTGCAGGAGCAAATCCAGTTGCAGCTGGAGAGCCTCAGGAGAGAGAAAGGAGAACTGGAAAAACAGCAAAGGAAGGAGCAACAGATCTGCCAGGACCACCTGGTAGGTGCATGGTGCTACCAGGGAGAAGTTAATTGGGGGGGTGGGATGGAGAAGAGTTGACCTTTGGAGTTGGGACATGAAGTGATAGTGTCCAGCTGCTGGTGCCCTGGGAGGCAGAGTCACGCTCCACACCAGAGAGCAAACGTGGTGGATGTGTTTAGTTGCTGCCCATGGGTCTACTCTCACCTGAGATGATTGTTTCTGCCCCCAAAGGAGCAAGTGAAGGCAGAGCAACAGAAGGTTGGGCCTGAATTTAAGAAGCTACAACAGTTCCTGGAGGAACAAGAGGGCCTGCTGCTGGCTCGGCTGGCAGAGCTGGAGGAGCAGATTAAAACAAGACTAAAAGAAAATGCTGCTAAATTCTCCAAGGAGATTATTCACCTGGATGGCCTGATCAAGGAGAAGGAGAGCCAGCTGTCAGGACACAAGTCTCTGCAGGTGAGGTCTGCTGGGACACCAGCAAGTCAGAAACACCCAAGGGGTTCACCTTACCTTGGGTATCTTACCTCCCACCCTTAACTTGCTGGTGTGTCTGTTGGGTGTGTGAGGGGAGTGTGAGGAACATGTGTGCAACATGTGTGCACTGAGCTGCTGCTCTCTGTCTCTCACCTAGGATGCTGCTGACACTTCAGGCAGGTATGTGTTGCTGTCTCCTTTACATCACACTGCTGCCTTGGGGTTGCAAAGATTCCTACCCAGAACAAAGCTGGATGCCTCCCACACCAGGGATGCCCCACTTCCATCTGCATTTCCATCTCCCAGAGGCTGATGAACCAGTTGACTCTGCCAGGAAAGTCCATCCCTGGGGCAATGTTTGAGAAGGACACTGAATTGTTAGTGTCTTTGGTTGACAGCCTGGTTGGCTTCTCCATGGCCAGTGCATCGTGTCACTAAGGCAGAGAGGGGGGACTGTGGTGCCCTCAGCTTGGGCCTTCAGCACGTGGTTGTGAGGCAGGTTTGCTCTGAAGGAACAGGGTGACAGGGGCCACTGGGATCATCCCTCATAATAGAGATTTAATTGGCAATTAGAGCATTGGGTTAGAGTTGTGACCTAGCCAGTGCTGTCTCTCTTCTCCTTGATGCTCTTGTGTTTAAAACCCAACCCCCAACCCCCCTGGAATGAACTTTGTGGAGGGTGTTGATTCAATGGGAAAGGGGCCTCTAGCCCCTGCCACTACCAGGGACTGACTCAAAGGAGGAATTGAAAGGTGGCTTGTATGACTCCAGGGGTGAGAGGGAAAAACTCCAGCAAAAGGACCAGATGAGCCACGAGCTGATGAAGGAGCCTGGCATCTGCTCAGGAAGAGCTCCCACGCTGGAGGAGACAGCAAGAAACCCCCAAGGTACAAAGATGGGCTCTCAGAGGACAAGGGTCCTGGGGTGGGGAGAAGGGGGTAGTCAGTGCTCTACAGGAAGAAGGAAAAGCTGAGATCTTGGTGCAGTGTGTCCTGCCCTGGGTACACCTTGGAGAGGTGTCCCAATTGATGTGGGAGGTGTTCCTACCCCCAGCTCTCTCGGTCTCTTGTTGCTTTTATTTCCCCCCAGAAGAGCAGCCAATGCTTGTGCTGATTCACACCATCAGCTCTGGAGCCCACTAAGGAATTCCTGTGCCTGTGAGCCTGTTCCAGCATCCTTTGTGCAGCACACAGTTCCTGCCACAGCTCTTGCACCAGACCCGTGCTGTGGCTGGAAGCAGGTCAGGGATGGGAACTAGTCCCAGATGCCCCAATAGGCTGGAATGACTCTCAGCCCATGCTCTCCTAACGGGGTGGTTTATCCCCAAAGGGGCAATTGAGATGACTGCCAGGCACACCCTGGCCTCATGCAGAGTAATTTAGGTGGTAAAGGACCTCTGGAGGCATCTAATCCAAACCTTTGCTCAAAGCAGGTACAGTTAGGTGGGATCACTCTGTGCTTCCTCCAGTTGAGTTCTGAATATCTCTAAAGACAAAGATCCCACAACTCCTCCAGCCACCTTGGTGACTCTGTCACCATTTCCTGCTAGGTACCTCCAAATTCTCTTTTGCTCCTGCTCCTTCTTGCTCCAATGGGAGAGGCTGGTGAGCAGCAAGCACCAGGGAACGAAGGGTTCAGGATCTCTGCTCACCAGCTCCCTGGAGCTCCCCAGAGCTGGTCTCCACAAAGCACCTTCTGGTGTTGGTGGTGTTATCCAGATGCCAGAGGTGAACTCTGGACTCCATCTCTTCCAGAGGCTTTGACAGCTGCCACAGGGGAGGAAGTGCAGGAGTCTTTTGGGCTGTACACAAGAGGTGAGTTCTGCTGGGGAGCCTCCTCCAGTTAACCCTTCATGAGGGATGCCACATGTGTTTTGGGGGTGCAGTGAATCTTCACATGTCACTCTGGGCACAGAGCTGCTCCTCATTTTGAACTTGGCACCTTCTAGAAGAAAAGTATTGCCAAGTTTCCTCCCCAGCCAGGACCACACCTGGACCCAGTGTGGTCAAACCCTTGCCAGGACTGATCTCTTCCCCTTGTTTTTCAATCCTTCTGCTCTCTTGCAGTGCCTGTGACTCTGGATCCAGACACAGCTCAGGCTCGGCTCATCTTGTCAGAAGATGGGAGGAGTGTGAGGCAAGGAGCCCCTCAGCAGAGGCAGCCTGACAGCCCCAAGCGATTCGATCCCTGCCCTTGTGTGCTGGGCTGTGAGGGGTTCAACTCAGGGCGAGTGTGCTGGGAGGTAGAGGTGCTCTGTGGGTCATGCTGGGCTGTTGGGGTGGCCCTGGAGTCTGTGAAGAGGAAGGGGATTATTAACATGAGCCCTGAGGGGGGGATCTGGGCGGTGGGGCAGTATATGGAGATGTTCCAGGCTCTCACCTCCCCAGTCCCCACCCCTGTCCTTCCCCACGTGGTGCCTCGGAGGGTGCGGGTCTGTCTGGACCATGCCAGGGGCTGGGTGATGTTTGTCAATGTGGACAGCAGGGCTGTGATCTTCACTTTCCTGCAAGACACCTTTGCAGGGGAGCGAGTCTACCCCTGGTTCTGGGTGGGTAGGGGGTCCCAGCTCAGACTGGCCTGAGGCCTGAGAAGAACATGTTATCCCTCTGAGAAGGCTCTGTGGCCACCCTGCCCTCCTGCATCTCTGGCTAGTCCTTGGGGACTCCCATTGCCTTCTGCCATCCCCATCAACCTTCTGCCTCAAGGGCTGTTCAACTCCTGTCTGTGGAGAGCAGGAATTGCCTCACTGGGAGCAGAAATCCATGGGTTTCCCCAGTCTTGGCCCTACTGTTGGGTGATGCTCTGAAGCCTCCATGTATTAGTCCCTACTGTTGGCCAGATACAACTCTTGTGTTAGCTTGGGAAAACACAAGTAAATATTAATCTTTTTGGGAATCATAGAATCCCAGACTGGTCTGGGTTGGAAGGGACTCCAAGGGTCACAGAGCTCCAACCCCCTGCCACAGGCAGGGACACCAACCTCAGGCCTGGAGCTACACAAGGTTGCCCAGGGCCCCATCCAGCCTGGCCTGGAACACCCCCAGACATGGGGCACCCACCCCCTCTCTGGGCAGCCTGTTCCAGCCCCTCACCACTCTCTCTGCACAGAACTTCCCCCTAAGATCCAATCTAACCCTCCCCTCCTCCAGCTTCACTCCATCCCCCTTGTCCTGCCAGTCTCTGCCCTTGAACAAGCTGATTCCCCTCCTGTTCCTCTGCTCCCTCCAGGCACTGGCAGGCTGCAATGAGGTCCCCCCACAGCCTTCTCTTCTCCAGGCTGAGCCAGCCCAGCTCCCTCAGCCTCTCTCCAGAGGGGAGCTGCTCCAGCCCTCTGAGCATCTCTGTGGCTCCTCTGACCCCTCTCCAACAGCCCCACATCTTCCTTGTGTTGGGCCCCAGCTCTGGACACAGGATCCAGCTGGGGGAGGGCAGAGCAGAGAGGGACAATCCCCTCCCTGTCCCTGCTGCTACCCCTCTGCTGATGGAGCCCAGGATCCCATCACCTTCCCAGCTGCCAGAGCCACTGGTGCTCAGGGGGAGTTTCTCACCCCCCAGAATCCCCAGGTCCTTCTCACAGGGCTGCTCTCAGGAAGTGCCAGTAGGATTTGTGTCTCCAAAGAATTTTGTGGGTGGAATTATAATCATTGCTTTTAATAAATTAGCAGACTAAAGAATCCTGCAGTGTTCAGTTCGTTTCAGTGAGGCTCTTGGAAAGAAAATGTGGAGGTTTACATCTTTTCCAGCCAAAGAACCTGGAATTTGCTGGAGTTTAGGAAAAGGCTGTAGGAATTGCTGTTTTGAGACCTGCTGATGTGTAGAGCTGATGGGATTGGTGGTGGTGTGTGGTAGAAGTGAAAAATAGGAAGAACCAATGTTGTATAAATCCCCAATAAATAATCAAAGCTCCAACACTGCTCAAAGAAATGTGAACTGAACCCATATCCCACAAGACCTTGCTGACAGATCAGAGGGGCTTTCAGCCCGCTGGCTCCATCTCCTGGTGAAGAAGCTGACCTGTGGAAGGGAGCTTGAGGGCTGGAGGGCAGGGGGAGGGTTCTAAAATGGGGAGGAGAAATGATGCTACAGCCACAAACTCTGAGTAGGATGTTTAATACGACCTCTGGAGAGGGGGGTGTTATGAAAGAGCATCTGTGAAAGGCATAGCTTGCTGAGGGGTGAAGCCCACCCCTTCTCCTTGCCCCATGGTGACCTGTTGGGTCAGGCTGTGGTGCTGCTGCAGGGTCTGATCCCAGCTCCTCCAGACACAGATCCAGCTGTGGGGTATCACCTCCCTCCCGTTGTACACGTGGCAATGCAGAGCCCCAGCCCTGGCAGGGGAAGCTCTCCCTCCTGCATGGGCACAATGTCAGCTCTGGCACCAGGAGCTGAGGACAGGCTGGAGAGCTGGAGACCTTGTCTGTTCCTCCCAGGATGTGCCCCTCCCCTGTGCTCTGCCAGGAGCAAGCTAATGCCTTTGGGAATGGTTCTTGGATGGTCCCCTGGGCTGCTTTGCTGGACTGCAGGTCCCCCAGCTGTGCAGAGCCCAGGGGCAGAGGGATGTCACCTGTCCCCATGCTGTGCCAGAGAGGTTGGTGAACCCATCCCCTTGTGCCAGGTGGCTGTGCCTGACCCAGCAACTCCTTCCAGCTACTGGAGCAGACTGAGGAGACCCATTGCACCTACCCAGTTGCCACCACAAAGGCAACAACTGGGTTGGCCCTACGAGAGTCCAACCAGCACTGTGGCTGGAGAAGAAGAAATCCAGGCTGCACTCAGTGTTACCCTTCACCTCCATTCCCCTTTCCTCCTAGGAGCAGGAGAGGACAAAGCAAGGTCCCTGGGAGGGGGGAACCACCCCACACCTTCTGTAGGTCTAACATAGCCTTAGAACACCATCTCCCCAGAATGGCAGTTTTCCAAGTGGATCTACAGCTAGAAGGACATGCCTGGTGAAGAGTGGCTGAGCACTTGGGGCTAATTTGGAGAGAAGGAGGCTGAGGGGTGACCTCAGGGTGCTGCAGCTTTCTGAGGAGGGGATGTGAGGGGGTGGTGCTGATCTCTTCTCCCTGGGATCTGGGACAGAATGTCTGGGAATGGTTCAAAGCTGTGCCAGGGGTGCTTCAGGCTTAATATTAGGAGGCATTTTTTTTCCCAGGAGGGTGGTCAGACACTGGACCAGAGGTGGTTGATGCCCCAAGGCTGTCAGTGTTTGACAGTGCCCTTAATCACAAACTAACTTTTGATCAAGCAGTTGGACCAGATGGTTGTGGTATGTCCCTTCCACCCCAACTAGTCTATATGAGGAAAAAGAGACTTTGATGAGGGGAGACAGGTTGGCTGGGGCCCTGGGCAACCTTGTGTAGCTCCAGGCCTAGAGGTTGGTGTCCCTGCTTGTGGCAGGGGGGTTGGAGCTCTGTGATCTTTGGAGTCCCTTCCAACCCAGCCCAGTCTGGGATTCTATGATTCTGTGACAGATCTGTGGGATCTGCCTCATCTGTGGGCTTCAGGCTCTTCTCAAAGGCTTCCTCACCTCCCTTTCAGTGTGCTCTGCTGGAGCAATGTCCTTAATGCACATGTCAGTGTGTGGAGCAGATAAGTGTTATCATGGACTCCAGCAGCCAGCTATTTTTGGTTTGTTTGGGGTTTTTGGTTTGTTTTTTTTTTTTTAACTTAATAATTTTTTAAAAGGAATCATCAAGCTTAATTGAAAACAGCCAGAGACACTACATCTTTTAAGGGGTTTGAACCTGCTGTATTTTCTCATGGCCTTAGACAGAGCTGTTCTGCAGTGCCTTGGCACTCAATGCCACTTCTCTGCTCTAGGGCCACCAGGCACCAAGCTCCTTCACACACCAGATCCCTGTGCTCCATTGTCTCTGCAGTCCCAGCTGCAGGGTGAAGGGGATGAAGGAAGCTCTTTGGGGCCATCCATCCCTGAGACCTGCCAGTCCTCCCCTTTGGTGGCCAGAGGAACCATGTGAGGGGGAGCTGGCAGGATGCACAACCCTCACAGTTCCCAGCTTCCAGATGATGGGGTTCATCTTTCCATTCTTCTCTCCCACCTCCCCACCCTCTCCCAACAGTCCCCCCCACATCAGGGGCACAGTGTGAGCCATGAGTCCATCCCCAGCCAGAGCCACGGGCAAAACCTCTCCCCAGGACATGGAGACAGGCAGAAAGCAAAGATGGGGGCTTTGTTGTCAGCATCAGCAAATGCCACATGTCCATCTGTAAAGTCCAGGCTGACCTGGATGGTCCTGGGGAAGGCAGCAAGGTGCAGGGGAGTCCAGTCAGGGTCTGTGAAAGCATGGTATTGTCCAAACCACTGCCCCACCGCCCAGATCCCCTCCTGGGGAGTAAACCTGAGGACACCCTTCCTCCTGACAGACTCCTGGGCCACCCCCACAGCCCACCAGTCCCCCCCATTGGCCACCTCCACATCCCAGCAGTGTGTCCCTGCGGTGAAGCCGGGGCTGCCCAGCACGCACGGCTCGGTGTCAAACCGCTCGGGGCTGTTGGGCAGCCAGAGCCACTCGCTGCCTCGTCCCACGCCTCGCAGGTCACCCGCCAGCATGAGGAAGGGGTTGGCAGTATCTGGGTCCAGGGTCACGTCAGCTGGGGACACAGGAGGAGAAGCTGCTCAGGACAGGCATCCCTGGGGCTGTGTCCAGGCTGCATCCACCCCAGGAAGAGAAGGAACAGGACAATTTCACAGCATCACAGAGTCGACAGGTTGGAAAAGACCTTTTAAGATCATCAAGTCCAACCATCCCCATCCTGTGCTAAACCAGATCCCTGAGCACCTCATCTCCCCTCTGTTCAACACCCCCAGGGAAGGGGACTCAGACCTTCCCTGGGCAGCCTGGGCCACAGCCCCACAACTCTGCCAGGGAAGAACTTTTTCCCCCCCCACATCTGATCTGACCCTGCCCTGGGGCAGCTTGAGCCCATTTCCTTTCCCCTGTCCAGAGATGCCCAACATGGGGTGGGAAACCCCCTTGTACTGGACTGCACCACCCTCAGCCCTGCCTTGATTCTTCCCCTGCTCCTGATCCAGGAACTTCCATGGGATTTCTGGCCAAGGAGACCTCAGTTTCCTGAAGGAGGATGAGGCACCCATCTGCCATGCAGACACCTGGACCTGAGCTTGGGTTGCTGCAAGAATGAAACTGGCACATCTGGGCACAAACCAGTGCAGACCATGATGGACATTACCCCAAACTCAATAACCTGTGGCCTCAGATTCCTGTTTCTTTCTGTGGGCAATGGAGGGAGGCAAGGATGATGGCTCAGGTGTCTTTGGAGTTAGTGGTAGGTCTACAGCACTGGGTGTGTTGCAGCACTGGGGTGTTGGCAGCTGCCAGGTCTCATACCCCATCTGAGACAAGCCCTGGGGCCTTTGACCCTCAATAGCTCTAAATTGCATTTTTTCTCCTTAGCAAAGGACAGTTGCCCCCCCCACCCCACCTTCCCTTCTAAAAACTCACCTCTTCCACTCATCTCCTCCACTTGCTTGCCTGGGGTGTCCCTCTCTTCATCCTCCATCCTGGATACCAGCAGGTCTGCAGAAAATCAGCGGTGTGGAGGCAGGATTCCCTGTGGGATGTGGAAACTGAGAGGCTCAGAGACCACTGAGGGGCTCAGAGACCACTGAGAAAGGATAAAGCAGCAGAGGAAACGGTGGGAAAATTGTTGCAGCGTTCAGGCATCTGCAGGCTGACCCCAGGGGAGGAGGGCTTGCCTGGGTGTGGAGGAGTCCAATCTGCTCACCACGGCCCCAGCCTTCTCAGCTCGCAGCTG
Source organism: Laterallus jamaicensis coturniculus (assembly GCA_022605575.1). Classification (NCBI taxonomy): domain Eukaryota; kingdom Metazoa; phylum Chordata; class Aves; order Gruiformes; family Rallidae; genus Laterallus; species Laterallus jamaicensis. Next base: position 4,189,099 of record JAKCOX010000043.1, on the reverse strand, counting down.
CACAGCACCAGCACAGCATCCCCAGCTTCTTCCAGTGAGTGGATCAAAACCAAGAGGGGCTGGATGGCCTGGAGAGCACAGCTGGGGAGCCAGCAGCTTCTCCTCACTGGGGGTAGGGGGGTCACACTGTTGGACCCCCCACCTCCACTCCTCCTCCCATACCCTGAGCCTGCCAGTGAGTGTGTGACCTCATCTGACACTTGAACTGGGGAATTCCCTGCTGACACCCCAGTCCTGTTTGCATCACAGCCTCTGCCCCATCTTGCCTCCCTCTGGCCAGCTGCGGGTAGGTGATAAGAGCTGGAAGAGGCTGTATCTTCCCACAGCAAGGTGCTCACAGCCCCCTGGGTCAGGAACACCCCAAGCACCCCCAGCCCAGCGGGACGTTCCCTGGGACACCAGCCATGCTGTCAGTGTCCAGGCTGGGTACTGTGATGAGGGAAGAGGTCTGGCCCCTCACAGATGTGTCATGCTGTGGTGGGCTTCAGGGTGGAGATGGCTGGTTTGTGAGGCATGTGTTGCTTCACTTGCTCAGATGGTGAATGGGACAGTGGGTGCTGGGCTTTCCATCCCACCTCTTTGCTCTCCATGTGCTATGAGGTGATGGCCTCACCTTGCTTGTAGGGAACTTGGGAGGTGACACACACTCTGCTTTGTCACTGAAAGGCACTAGTTGTGCAGAAAGGAAAGCTGAATGCAAGGGGACCAGATGGCTCTGCTGCCTGGTGCTGGGACGGGACTGGGACACACTGGTTCAGCAGTGACTATGCAAGCTGTATGGTGCTGGGGCAGGGTGTGCCAGCACTGCTGCTGAAGGGATAACCAGTGACAAAGTTGAACACCCCCATGGGTGATGGCCTGGCACAGGCAGGGGGTTGCACCCATCCTCATTGGCCTTGCAAGCTGCAAGAACCACTGCTGGCTCATGTTAAGTTTCTCATCCACCAGAATCCCCAAGTCCTTCTCAGCACATTCCATGAGGTTGGTTTGCTATCCTTACCTCTGCCATCATTTCTTTGCCAGCTCTGCCTCTCTGTACACTTCATTTGTCACCTTTCCCCTGTCCCTTTGGGGAAGGTCTCTGGCTGGGTGCCTTCACCCAAGCTGATGCTCTCACCTCCTGTCCTGGTTCTGACCAGGCCAGGGTTGACCTCCCCAATCAGCCAACACAGGTGAGCTGAGTCAGCCCAGGTGAGCTGAGTTAGCTGGAGCTGTTTCCCACACCACTTGCCTATAAAAGCAACTGGTTGGGGAAAGGTGAAGGCTGGTTTTTTCCTCTAGAGCAGTTGGTGTGTGGCCAGGATGTCAGGTCAGTTGTTTTTTGCTGTTGGGCAGCCCTCTGTAATCATCAGTTCAGTAAGGTACTGTGTGTTAGCACTGGGTGTTCATGTAACAAGCCATTATTGTTCTGTATTCACTTTGATATTTGGCAGTAAACTGTCCTTATCCCAACCCATGGTGGCTCTGCCTGTTTCTCCTCTGGGAGTGAGCGAGCGGCTTGGTGGGCATTTGGCCTCTAGCCAGGGCCAAACCACCACACCTCTGTGTGCTCCCCTGCTCCTGGCTGGGGACCAGGATGGGCTGAGCACCCTGGGGAGGAGCTGCCTTCTGATACACCCCAGCTTTTCCTGAACAAGCCATCCCTGATGGACTTGCCCTTTAGCTGGGGGGAAGGATTTGCTTTTAAGCTATTTTTAAGCTAGTGCTGGGCATAGCTCACAGCTCTGTGTGCCCTCTGGGTGTGAATCCTGACTCCATCACCTTCCTCCTGCTGCTCCTGACCTTTTCCTGGGGCACATGCAAACTGCTGCCAGTATCCATCCCCTCCCAAATCCGGGAAGGCTGTGTGGGAGGATGCTGCAGTACACAGCCCTGGAGGGTGTCTGTGCCAGGGATGTGCCTGTGGATGCTGCTGGGGGAGCGTTTCCAGAGCAAAAGCATTGCCAGAAAATCACTTCAGAGACTTTCACTTTTGAGCAGAGGAGGAGGAAGCGAGTGGCATGCTGGGACACAGGGTGACGTCTTTTGTTTCATTTCAGACAGGGAAATGCTCGGCTCAGATGGGAGTGACCCCCCTGGAAACGCAGGGTGATAGCCGAGCCCAGAGCAGAGCTGGGCACCCCCAGGTATGTCAGCGCCTCAGAAAGCTGCTGCCAGAAACCACATCCTGCCCTCTGCCCAAACTGGTTCCCAGTTCTCCTTAACAAAGCAGGGACTGTCAGTGAGTGATGGACTTCGGCGGGGGGTGGGAGCAGCAGAGAGGGCAGAGCAGGGCCAGGTCCCATCTTGGCTGGGTTTTGGTTATTTGGTCCCACTCTGTGTGGTGGCATCGATGTGGCACCAACCGAGTCCCACCCTTGTCCTGGGGAGGAGCACATGGCCCTGGCTCCACGTGCGTTGGGGCTGGGCTTCTCCTGCAACTTTCCATCTCTTAGGGCTCCCTATTGAAACCACTGCCACTTGCCCTGCAATTAGAGGAGATGCTGCAGCTCTTCCTTTGTTTCCCCCTTTGTTTAAAAGTTAATTTTCTTTCTTATTTTCTCCCTCCCTCCCCTCATTTTTCCTCCTTTTTATCCTTTCTTCTCCTCTGTCTCCAGGTTGTGCACCATGAAGAGGATGCTGCCCAGATTCCACTTCCACTGCTCCCTGCCAGCTTTTACCATTTATGGTTTGATTCTCCAGCTTCACGAGCTTCAGTCAGGTAGGGATCCCTGGGGTCCCCACTCACCCTTGAGGCATTGCTTCCAGCCTGAATAACTTCCTGGCTGCCACTGCAGCTGCCCCCTGTGAACACAGAGCAGGATCCCAGCAGCATCCCTCTGGCCATGTCAGCACAGGCACTCCCACAGCCTCACTCAGTTAAGGTGATGATGCTGATGAGTTCATCACAGTTTTCTGCCATTTCCCTCCCAGTTTTCCCTTTTCCAGCATGTTCCCAGCATGTCATTGCTTTACTGGGCACACTGGACCTTTTGCAGAATTCAATAAAAGGAAAAAAGTAAAAATAAATAAATTTAAGTATTCTGGGCTCTTTCTCTGTTCCATTGCTGACCTGAAGCAGCTTCTGCAAGGCAGTCCTGGCAAAGGGATGCAGCACAACAGCTGGCTCCAAAGTTACCTTGCCAAATAAAAAAAAGGCTGATTTGCTTTTGTTTTCCTTCAACCAGAAACCCCTTTCTCTGGGAGGCTGGTGGCCAGATTATTAATATATAATATTATAAACTATACATAATATATTGTATATTTAGAACTATTTTATAAATACATAAATATTATGGCTATAAATATGGTATGAATATACAAAATACATTATAAATACATTACATATATTATAAGCTATCTATTGATAATATATTAATTTTAATATACTTTTAATAAATTTCCAGGTGCCCAGAGCCCCTGATATTTTTATTTCCCATTGCAATGGGTGCAAATAGCTGAGGACATTTGAGTTCCTTACAGTCTGCTTTCCCTAGAAAAGCAGCTGGAAGGTGTCTGGGAGGTTCCTTCCTTCTTCACTCTGCTTTCCCCCTGCCCTGAGCAGCGATTTGAGAACAAACCATGGTTTAGAGAACTGCAGGGCTTTCAGGCACAGGACAGGGAAGATGAGGAAGTGGCCAAGGCCCCATCCCACTCCTTGGTCCTTCTCCATAATGTCACATCCCCCCAGCACGGTCACGCTCCCTGTGTGACAGCCTGACCTAGCAGCACATGAACTGCGTGGAGCCGCATCCACCGCTCAGCCAAGCTCAGTCACCAGAGAAAATTCACTGTTATTCCTTCTTCCTCTGTTTTTTTTTCCTCCCAGCTCCATTCAACGTGACAGGACCCCCCGGGCCCATCAGCGTGGTGGTTGGTGAGGACGTGGTGTTGCCCTGCCGCTTCTTCCCAGCCCAGCCTGGGCAGGATGTGGAGGTGACGTGGTTTCGGGAGCACTTCTCGCCCTTCGTGCATCGCTACAGAGGGGGCCAGGACCAGTATGGGGAGCAGATGCTTCAATACCAAGGGCGCACGGAGCTGCTGAAGGGCGGCCTGGCCAAGGGCAGTGTGGACTTGAAAATATTCCGGGCCCAAATATCTGACAGAGGGAATTACACCTGCTTTGTCCACTACCACTCAGACTACGATGAGACTGTGGTGGAGCTGAAGGTGACAGGTCTGTAGTCCGTCTCCCTGGTACTAAATATCATCTAACTAAAGTACAGCAAAGATGATATAAAGCAATGAATGTAACTTTGAACTGAAAGGGTTAAAAGCTTGGGCATGGGTGAACCTGGTGAGGTTCAATGCTGCCAAATGTCAGGTGTTGCACTCGGGCTGGAAGGATTCCAGCCATAGATACAGACTGGGAGAGGAGCTGCTGGGGAGCAGCCCTGCTGAGAAGGACCTGGGTGTCGTGCTGGGTGAGAAACTCAACATGAGCCAGCAGTGTGCTCTTGCAGCTGGGAAGGGAGATGGGATCCTGGGCTCCATCAGCAGAGGGGTGGCAGCAGGGACAGGGAGGGGATTGTCCCTCTCTGCTCTGCCCTCCCCCAGCTGGATCCTGTGTCCAGAGCTGGGGCCCAACACAAGGAAGATGTGGGGCTGTTGGAGAGGGGTCAGAGGAGCCACGGAGATGCTCAGAGGGCTGGAGCAGCTCCCCTCTGGAGAGAGGCTGAGGGAGCTGGGCTGGTTCAGCCTGGAGGAGAGAAGGCTGGGGTGGGTGTGGGGGAGTGTGTCCTGTAGCTTGTTCTGCTGTGGTAGTAGCCTCCAGAACAGATCTTTGAGTTGTGGGTAAAAAACCTGCAAGAAATGTCCTGTCTCCTGGTGATGCCTTAACCCCTCCATCCCAGGATTTATCTATGTCAAACAGACAACTTCTTTCAGGGAAAGGAGCAGCCAGGACACCTTCTCCCCTGATATCCAGTGTTCCAGCATCACATGGGGGGGTCTTGTTTTCCCACAGCCAGCGGCTCTGCCCCGCTCATCGTGCTGGAGCACTACCAGGACGGGGGGATCCGGGTGGCCTGTCGCTCACACGGTTGGTACCCACAGCCCCAGGTGCTGTGGCAGGATCCTGATGGGCGGCATCTCCCATCCCTCTCGGAAAGCGGCACCCAAAACAAGAGCGGCCTCTTTGCAGTGGAAAGCAGCATAATCCTCACCAGGGCTGCCAACCAAAGAGTCTCCTGCACAGTCGGACACACTCCACAGGGCCAAGGACATGGATCAGCTTTTTACATATCAGGTGAGAGGTGGTGTCCTAGTTTTGCCCCAGCTGAGAGCTGAGCACCACACAGTCACTTGTTCTTTTAAAAGGAAGCAGCAGGGGGGAAATGGAGGGGCGAAGAGGGAAGGGAAAGGGAAACTTCCAGTACCTGAAGGGAGCTTATAAGCAGGGGGGGAATCAGCTTGTTAAAGGGCAGAGACTGGCAAGACAAGGGGGATGGAGTGAAGCTGGAGGAGGGGAGGGTGAGATTGGATCTTAGGGGGAAGTTCTTTGCAGAGAGAGTGGTGAGGGGCTGGACCAGGCTGCCCAGAGAGGGGGTGGGTGCCCCGTGTCTGGGGGTGTTCCAGGCCAGGTTGGCTGGGGCCCTGGGCAACCTTGTGTAGCTCCAGGCCTGAGGTTGGTGTCCCTGCCTGTGGCAGGGGGTTGGAGCTCTATGATCCTTGGAGTCCCTTCCAACCCAGAACATTCTATGATAAAATGACCTATGGTAAAAGGACCCAAAACGAAGAAACCAAAACCCCACGGGCTGGGATAAGGAGAGTTTACTAGAATAGTAGAAATATAGATATAAGAATGATAACAGGACTTTAGAGGAAACTGGTGATACACAATGCAGTGTCTCACTGAACCACACAGCTCAGGCCGAGCAGCCCAGAGCCATCCCAAAACTGGACCGTCCCCAAAACCACCTGTCCTGGTGCCACCTGCTCCTCCAACCAGCCCCCCCTTTATACTGAGCATGATGTCACTGGCATGGAATACCCCCTTGGGCCAGTTTGGGTCACCTGTCCTGGCTGGGTGCCCCCTTCTCATTAGTAGGGAAATATGAACAACTGGAAACTCCTTGATTGCCTGGCAACAACTAGAAACATCAGGGTGTTATCAGCACTGCTGTCACCCCAACTCCCAAACACAGCGTTCCATCCACTGTTAGAAAAGAAATTAACTCCATCCTAGCCAAAACCAGGACAGGAGGACAAGGGCATTGCTCTGAGAATGGGCCTGGTGGGGCTGCCCATGGGAAGCCATGAGGGCAGAACATCTTCATGTGTGTTCTCCCATCATGCTCAGTGTGATGCCTTGGGGAGCTGGAATCAAAACTCACCAGCCTTGGTGACTCTGAAGCAGGGTCCTTTATTGCAGCACTGGGCACACAGGGCATTGCTCCTCCAGATGTGTGCCCTGATTAAAGCCAAGTTTCTCATGCTTATACAGATTACCTATACATATTCATTAGGCTTTCTAAGAAAAGGCAGGGCTATGCAAATTATTTCTATTTTATATTAATTCCTCCCAGATAGAGCATGCTTAGTGACAGTGAGGGAGTCTTGTGGTGTCTTCAGGGATGAAGGCTGGACATCTTCCTTGCCCTCAGCACATGCTCTTTACGTTTCTTATCCATGGTTACCTGAGCTCAAAACACATTCCTGCACCAACTAGTGAGGAACCCCTTTTTTGCTGAAAACAAGCTAGACTCTGTCTCTTAATTGGTCGTTAGTCTCATTATTTATGACTCCCTTACCTCCACTTTCTCTAGTTTCAAGGCTGTTGCACTGTTATGGCTGAGTTTTGTAGCCACTTTCATGAAACAGCTCATATGATTACAGCCCAATTCTGCTAAAATCCAAACCTAATCTATTCTTAAAAACACACAAATACTGTCTGTTTTAAACCACACAAATTCTAACTTCATCTTCAAGGTTGTTTCACTGTTATGGCTAAGTTTTGTAGCTGCTCTCACAAAGCAGCTCACACAGTTACGCCATTTTCTCCTAAAATCCAAAACGAATCTGTTCTTAAAACCATGAAAATTCTTATATTAAAGCTTTATAAGTTAATATTAATATATCAATATTAAATAAGCTGTTTCTCCATCAGTCTATTCAGTATGATTCCATTTCATTGAATCAGGTGTACCAAGTGACGTTTGCTGTTGTGTTTGTGTGGGTGTGCTGCCAAACCTGACTCAAAGCAGGGATTTAGGGGAGGAAAAAGGACAGCAACCCTCAGTGGGGCAGTTTCTGTAGGCACTGGGGTTAAACACAAGCTGTTGTAACACTGGAACCAAACAAACCAAGGAGAAACCAGCCTCTGCCCTTCGTCTTGCCCCCAGTGAAATCACTGTACTGCTGGTTTGATACAAGAAATAAACTGTCATGTCCCATTTTAGCATCTTCAAAGATGGGGGATTTTTTCCCTTGGAACACAAGAACACTCATTTTTACCACAAGATTGATTTTTTTTGGGGGGAATAGATTGCAATGGAGAACTGGAGTGATTGTACACCACTCTGCACCACAGTGCCAAGAGCTTTTCAGCTGCATCCCGCTCCTTGTTTGGTTTGGGAATGAACAATTCTGGGAAACCTTTTTTCCCTGGGCAGGAGGGCTGCACCTTTCTCCTGATTATGCTGCTCTGTACTGAATTGTTGCTGTTGGTGGGTATGTTACTGATCCTATATTGCCCAATAAGATATGGTGATTTTTTTCTCTGAGGAATAAAACCCAAGATTTAACTAGAAATAATTTGGTTAGAAATCAATTTGCCCTTAAAAAAATCCTCCCCCCCCCCAATGCATACAAATCCTCATCAGACTCAGAGAAGTGCTTAATTCCCCAAATGGATTAATAGTTGTTTTAAAATGTTCTTTTTGTCAGTTTGTGGAATACATCAGGACCCGATTTTTCACTCTCGATGGGATTCAGACATTCTTGGGATGGGATTGTATGAAATAGGAAATAAACTGCTTCCTCTGCCTACTTGCAGAATAACCAAATCCTTGTGGGAATTTTGTTTTTCAGATCCCTTTTTCCAAAATGCCCATCCTTGGATGACAGCCCTGGGTGTGGTGCTGGTTGCTGTGGCTGCTCTCCTTATTATCGTTATATATCTATTTCTAATGAAAGGTATCATCCTGGCATGGGGTTTGGGGAAGGGGGGGAAGGTATCCTAGCAGCCACCTCTGGGTTTGATGGGTGAGAGGGTTTGAGAAGTTCTGGGATTGTCTAGGAGTCTTAGACACACATATGGGATCAGGGAACTTAAAGACCAAGGGGGTTAACTTGTGGAAAGAGAAAACCCCTCCTTGTTTCTCTAACAAAAATGGTGGCAAAGAAGGAGGAGGTCTGGAAAGCAGCATGAGCTGGCTCTGCCTCTGCCCCAGCCAAGAGTAGGTTCTACGCACAGAAATGGGGTGATAATTTGCCTGGCCCTGAGAAGAGAAATAAATGGGACTTCTGGTGGCCTGGTAGGGCTTCATTCCCCTCTGAAAACCCCTGTGGGATAAATAAAAGCGTAATAAAGGAAACCAATTTCCTCTACTTCTTCCCAAAAGGAGATGTAGCAATGGGTTGTGCAGACCCCACAGCCCATTTGCAAGTGGCTGTAGCTCAGGCTGTGGGTGAATCAGTGCTCTTTGGAAGGGATGTTTCTCTAAAAGGACTGGTGTTCCTTTCTTTCCTTCACAGGGAAGCAGGAGAAAAAAATAGGTAAGTGTTACTTTGCATTTTTCCAGAAAATGGAGAATTCCCTCAAAAGGAAGAATTCATGGGGCATGTTTCTGGGGGACGTGGGGGAGGGAAGAAATTTGTCCAGCTGCCACAGAAAATTGTGACCTCCATTTATTGAAATCATGAAGTGATGAAATGATGTTGTAATTTTTAAGGAACCCAAAGAAAGGGTGAACAAACGTTGTGCCAACAGAGAACTTGAGTTTTCAAAGGGCTCTTAAGGTTCTTCCCTAAAGCTGGAGGGAGTTTTGGGGTAGTGCTTTGCAGAGGCCTCAGCTCTGGCTCAGCACTAAGCAGGATGGTTCTGGAGCACTGGGGGTGAAATTTAACCCCATCTCACCCCTAGTAGCTGCTGATCTGGCCCTTCACCTCTGTGCTGGAGCCCCAAGTGAGGTCACCAGCACAGGTCCCTGCCCAGGGTGGGTCAGGGAGGGTGAGAAAGATCCCCAAAAGTCTTGAAGAGAAAGATCTTGGCAAGAAAAGGGGGATGGGTTAAAGCTGAAGGAGGGAAGGGTTAGATTAGATATTGGGGGGAAGTTCTTTGCGGAGAGAGTGGTGAGGGGCTGGAACAGGCTGCCCAGAGAGGGGGTGGGTGCCCCGTGTCTGGGGGTGTTCAAGGCCAGGTTGGATGGGGCCCTGGGCAACCTTGTGTAGCTCCAGGCCTGAGGTTGGTGTCCCTGCCTATGGCAGGGGGTTTGGAGCTCTGTGATCCTTGGGGTCCCTTCCAACCCAGACCAGGCTGGGATTCTATTATTTGAAGGAGGTCCTGAGCTGAGGAGCAACTTCAGCCTCCTCCTCACCCCCAGCAAGGGCATCAGGTAAACAGGAACTGGCTTTGGTGGTGACAATCTGTTCTGGTTTTGCTTTCCAGCGATGCAAGAGGCAGCACTGCGTAAGTCTCACTACCCATCTTCCTGGTGAAATCCCCTGTGAAAACTTTCAGACTTCTTTTTATTTGGCCTCCCATTCCACCTGATTGCTCTTTTCAGGCAGATGCTTTACACCCCTTTCCTCCTTCCCCCTTATAATGTGAAAATCCACTCTGAAAAGCCATTTGGATTTTTTTCCCTGAGTGGCTGCCAGTGCTTTTTAACACTTAATTTAAGTAGTGAAATAGTATTAGTTTTCAGAGAAATATTATGGAGAATACTGAAAATAGGAAGAAATACTGAAAAAGTATTGTTTTTCAGAGAAATATTACCAAAACCTAAGCTATTGAGAATTTTGAGAGGAGTGTAGATTCTTTGATTAGCAAAAAATTAACAGATTAAAGCCCCAAGAAGACTTAAAGAGGGTGTGTATTTTTGTTTGGGTTTTGCCTGCTCTCTTCTAGCTCATGGAATTTCCAAGAAAGGTTCCCCTGGCTATTAAAAATCAGCTCTTGCTAAATGGGTGCCAATGCAGGGGATATAAATTATGTGGAAAATAGAGAAGGCCCCTCAGGAATCATGAGCATCCAGGAAATCAGAGTGTAAAGTAGTGTATTGACCCATTTTGTTGCAGACTCTCTCCCCCCACCCCCCACCCCCACTCCTCATGGTCCTGTAGCTGGGTCCCAGTAACCTGTGTTTCTGTTTGTTGTTCAGGGCGCTGTGATGCACAGATCGGTGAGTCTTTTCCTGACAAAGGGGTTTTTACAGAGTCTGTAGAGGGTGGGGGCTTGGGGGGGGGGGGGGGGTTGTGTTGGGTTTTGTTTTCATTTTCACTTCTAGAATGGGAAGTGAAGCAAGAAGGGGGGGGGAGGGAGGAGGAAATGAGAGAGTGAATCTGGAAATCCAAAAATTTGAGGTTGTTGAAGATGTGTGATTGTTCAAGGGGAGTGTGGGCAGCAGGTGACAGGAGGGGATCCTCCCCCTCTGCTCTGCCCTGCTCAGGCCCCAGCTGGAGTGTTGTGTCCAGTGCTGGGCTCCCTGGGATCAAACAGACAGGGATCTCCTGGAGAGAGTCCAGAGGAGGCTGAGGAGATGCTGAAGGGCCTGGAGCATCTATCCTATGAGGAAAGGCTGAGTGAGCTGGGGCTGTTCAGCCTGGAGAGAAGCACCCTCAGAGGGGATCTGATCAATGGTTATCAATATCTGAAGGGTGGGACACAGGGGGACATGGGCAGCCTCTTCACAGTGTCTGTGGAGACAGGACAAGGGGCAATAGCTGCAAATTGGAGCACAGGGAGTTCCCCACCAATCTGGGGAAGAACTTCCCAGTGAGGGTGAGGGAGCCCTGGGACAGGCTGCCCAGGGGGTGTGGAGTCTCCTTCTCTGGAGAGATTCCAGCCCTGTCTGGACACCGACCTGTGTGCCCTGTCCCAGGGACCCTGCTTTGACAGGGGGGTTGGACCCCATGGGCTCTGGAGGTCCCTTCCAACCCCTATGATTCCGTGATTCTGTGTCTGGGGTTGGGGATGGGTGACTGCAGGTCCCTTGTAGGCAAAAGACCTTCTCCTTCCCTGGAGATGAGCATCACCACCTGCACCATCCCCTGCAGAGCTCCAGGCTGGGGTGGGAGAGTGCTTTGCAGTGCCAAGAGTTGGTGGCAACCTGCCCTCATGCATGTGCCAGCAGCTGTGGGAGAGGCTCTATCCAAATCAATATCCCATTTATCTTCTTTTTCAGAGAAACAAGCTGAAGAACTTGGTGAGTATTTGCCTCCTTCCTACCCAGGAGACTTTTCAGTTGGGCCAGTTTCTCCTCTGGGATTTGCATGAATGTCCTGGGTTTGGTTTTCCTTTGGGAAAAGAGGAAGTAGAAAATACTGAACCCACTTCAGAAACATTTTCCTTTGCTCCCTTTGTGTTTTTAAGCTATTCCCCAAAATTCTTCTGTACTGAGAAGAACTCTCTTTCAGTGTTCAAAGAAAGTGCAACCAGACCACTAATATATGTCTGAATTGGGACAGGCAGGGCAGTGCTTTTTCCATCTTTCCAGATAAAAACTCCTATGTGGAGCCAGGAGTTGGATTTGATGGTCCTTATGGGTCCCTTCCAACTCAGGAGATTCTGTGATTATATAGTTATAATGTGGCTGGACAATGAAGTTTTGAAGCCACACACCATCAGATGCCTTTTACAAGTACAACAACAACTCAGGAAGTGCCTGACTACCTCTCATCTGGGTTTTTAATGATTTGTTTTTAAAGCATGGAGAAGATACGCTGTGCCTATAGAAGAAGGTAATTCAAGTTTGTTCTTTCAGTGTGCTGAATTATCTTTGATGCTTTAATCTCCCTTCCTGGTAGTTCCCCTCCTGCAGTGATGCTGGTGGGACCAGGGATGCTTCTGCCAACCCTCATTTCACAGGGAGATGCATAACCCTTTGTCCATTTGGTGCATGCCCCAGTTTCTGGCAATCTTGGAGAGTCCTGGTCCTCAGTGAGCAGTGCTGGCTGTGTTTCAGGGACATGGGGACTTCTTCAGCCTGGAGATCTGTGGCTGATGCTCTTTCCTCTCTGCTTGGTGTCATCTTTCTGCTTAATTTTCTCTTCCTTGCACTAATGGAGTCGCCTTGTGCAGCTTGCCATGCCAGCCTGCCAGCTATTGCTTGCACCCTGCAGACCCCCAGACAGAGGGGCAAGAACCATGTACTAACTAATATAGCAATTGCTTTTTGCCTTTGGGATCACGTTCACTTCAGCCACAGTGAATGCTGTGAATCCGGCTCTTAATCCAAATGGTACTGAAACATTGTGAAGTCTCTAAAAAGGTTAAAAAAAGGTTTTCAAAATGCAAAATCCACCCTCAGCAAGTGCTGATGATCCAAAGCTGGGAGGGGTGGCTGACACGCAGGACACTGTGCTGCCATCCAGAGACCTGGCCAGGCTGGAGAGCTGGGCAGGGAGAGACCAGATGAGATTCAACAACAGCAAGTGGAGAGTCTGGCCCCTGGGGAGGAACAACTGCTGGAATCAGGACAGGCTGGGGGGGAGCTGCTGGAGAGGAGCTCTGTGGAGAAGGAGCTGGGGGTGCTGGTGGGTGACAGGGTGGCCATGAGGCAGCAGTGTGCCCTGGGGCTGAGAGAGACAATGGGATCCTGGGGGCATCAGGAGGAGTGTGGGCAGCAGGTGACAGGAGGGGATCCTCCCCCTCTGCTCTGCCCTGCTCAGGCCCCACCTGGAGTGTTGTGTCCAGTGCTGGGCTCCCTGGGATCAACCAGCCAGGGATCTCCTGGAGAGAGTCCAGAGGAGGCTGAGGAGATGCTGAAGGGCCTGGAGCATCTCCCCTGTGAGGTATGTCTTTCAGTCATGGCTCATTTGGTTTGGGAGCTATTGCTGGACGTTTGGCATGTTTGGCATCAAATGCTGCTCTGGCTGAGAAAAACACTTTTAGAGGTACATTGAAGGTTCCCTGGCAAAGGAAAGCTCTGAGCCCCAGGGCGAAAGGTGCTGCTTGTAGGCCCTTTGTGGAGGTTTCAGGACATGTATGTCCTTCAGTCCTGGCTCCTTTGGTTTGGGAGCTATTGATGGACGTTTTGACATGTTTGGAATGAAATGCTGCTCCGGCTGAGAAAAACAAATGTGCAGGTTCATTTAAGGTTCCCTGGCAAAAGAAAGCTCTGAGTGCCACGGTGAAAGATGCTGCTTGTAGGCCGCCTGGGAAGGTTTCAGGCCAGGTATGTCTTTCAGACCTGGCTGCTTTGGTTTAGGAGCTATTGCTGGACGTTTTGACATGTTTGGAATGAAATGCAGCTCCAGCCGAGAAACACACTTTTGGAGGTATATTTCAGGTTCCCTGGTAAAGGAAAGCTCTGAGCCCCATGGTGAAAAGTGCTGCTTGTAGGCCCTTTTTGGAGGTTTCATGTCAGGTATGTCTTTCAGTCCTTGCTCCTTTGGTTTGAGAGCTATTGCTGGACGTTTGGCATGTTTGGAATGAAATGCTGTTCTGGCCAAGAAATAAACTACTGGAGCACGTTTCCAATGTGGAGGTACATTTAAGGTTCCCTGGGAAAGGAAAGCTCTGAACCCCAGGATGAAGGGTGCTGCTTGTAAGCCCTTTTTGGAGGTTTCAGACAGGGGGTAGGTCTTTCAGTCCTGGCTGCTTTGGTTTAGGAGGTATTGCTGGAACTTTGGCATGTTTGGAATGAAATGCTGCTGTGGCAAAGAAAAACACTTTTGGAGCTATATGGAGGCACACTTAGGTTTACCCGCAAAGGAAAGTTTTGAGCCCCAGGGTGAAAGGTGCTGCTTGTAGGCCCTTTGTGGAGGTTTCAGGCCAGGTATGTCTATCAGTCCTGGCTGCTTTGGTTTGGGAGGTATTCCTGGATGTTTGGCGTCTTTGGAATGAAATGCTGCTGTGGCTGAGAAAAACACTTTTGGAGGTACATTTTATAGTAGTAAAGTACTACTTAATAGTACTTGTTTTTAAGTATTTATTATTAAGTAGTCCTGTCCTACTTACTATTTAAAGTATTAAGTATTTAATATTTATTAATTCATACTACTTAATACTAAGTACTTCATACTTGGTACTATTATGTAGTAGTTCTACTATTAAGTAGTAGTTGTACAGTAGTACTACTAAGTAGTACCAGTACAGTATCACTTAATATTTAACGTGATAAGTTTTTAAAATTAATTAGTACATCTGTACTACTTAATATTTAAACAATAGTACAGTACTACTTAATTCTTAAAGTATTCTGTGTTTCATATTAAGCAATTCTTAAATTTATACTTATTTAATTAATTAATACTTAAAAGTATTAAGTACTACTTATTGCAGCTTCAGTGAAGATCTCTCCTGGTGTGAGCTCTGCCCTGATGCATTGACTCCTCTCTTCTGCAGTGAATGTGATCCTGGACCCAGACACAGCCCACTGTGATCTTCTGCTGTCTGGTGACTGCAAAAGTGTGAAACGAGAAGACAAGAGGCAGGACATTCCTGACATCCCCAAGAGATTCAACCCCTGGCGCTGCGTGCTGGGCCAGGAAGGCTTCACCTCAGGGAGACACTACTGGGAGGTGGAGGCGGTGGATGGAGGGGGCTGGGCTGTGGGGGTTTCTAGGGAAGATGTGAAAAGGAAGGGTGAGATTGAGTTTACACCAGAGGAGGGGATTTGGGCAGTGGGGCAGTGGGCAGGGCATTTCCAAGCTCTCACGTCTCCTGATCGCACTCTCCTGCCTGGAATCCAGACTCCCAGGAGGACCCGGGTCTCTCTGGATTATGAGGAGGGACGGGTGACCTTTTTCAGTGCTGATGAGGAGACTGCTATCTTCACGTTTCCACTGGCATCGTTTGAAGGTGTCAGAGTCTACCCTTGGGTCTGGCTGGGTCCTGGGACATGGCTCAAAATGTGGCCCTGATGAAGGGGAGGGAGCAGGCAAAGGGGTTTTTTTTAGGGGGCTGCAGGAGGTCCAGCTCACAGAAGGCTTGAGGTTGGAAGGGATTTGAGGAGGTTTCTCTTGCAACCTGCTGCTCACAGCAGGGTTAATCTCCAGGCTTCCTTAGGTGTCTTTGGATCTGGTTCAGATGAATTGTGTTGCATCTCTGAGGATGGAGACCTCCTTGCCTCTCTGGCCCTCTGTCAAGGGGAAGAATTAACCCTTTATGCTTGGTCAGAGTTCCCCCAATTGCATCGTGTGATGTTGCTTCCCACTCTCACTCTCTACCCGTTGAAGACTTCCACTGAAAAGGCACTCCAGCAACAGGGAGCTGGGGTGGGAAAGCTGCTCTTTAGTGTAAAGAATAAAGTTACTGCAGTGGGATTGGTCTGATGTGTCAGCACCAAGTGTCTGTGCCTGAGGTGCTGTCCTCACCTCCTTTTAGCCTGTTGGAAGTTGCAAAATGGGTCACCATATCCTGCAGGACACAGGGAAGGCCTGCTGGTCCATGGCTCTGCCTGTCCCCATGCCTGCCTGCAGCACAAGCCCAGGTGACAAAGTTACTTGTGACTGTGGTGGTTTTGGCCCTAGCCAGAGGCCAAATACCCACCAAGCTGCTTGCTCACTCCCCCCTTCAGCTGAAAAGGGGAGAAAATAGCTATTAGGAGGCTTAGGACCTGGGATAAGGACAGAGCGATCGCTCTGCAATTAGTGCAATGGGCAAAACAGACTCAGCACAGAATAAAGGAAAGTGATTTATTACTACTACAACTAATACACCTGGTGAACTGGAATGAGATAAGAAGCGGCCAGGTCTTAAAGCACCTTCCCCCACCCCTCCCTTCTTAGCACACTTAAAACTCATTGCAATTTTACTCACTTCTTCCCCTCCCCAACATGGTGCAGGGAGGGGCAGGGAATGGGCAGTGGGGTTCTGGTGATCCCTCACAAGCTGCTTTTCCTCCCAAGATTTCAACACTTCTCCTTCCCCCCCACCCCTTGCCTCTTCGCACCCTTGACTTTAATCATAGATCTGCTCCCTTCATCCCTCCCCTGGCAGCACAGGGAGGGGCAGGGAATGGGGAGTGGGGGGTTCAGTCCATTCTTCCTGAGTTGGCTTCCATCTCAGCTGGGGGGTGGGGTGGGTATTCCACACACACACACTTCCCCTGCAGCGCTGTGGGGTCCCACCCACGCAAGAGTCATGTCCACAACTTCTGCAGCCTGAGTCCTCTCTATGGGGGAGCCATCTCCTCACCACAGGCCTCCCAGCAGGGCTCCCCTCCACTGGGGAGCCAACTCCTCACCACAGGCCTCCCAGCAGGGCTCCCCTCCACTGGGGAGCCAACTCCTCACCACAGACCTCTCAGCAGGGCTCCCCTCCTTTGGGAAGCCATCTCCTCACCACAGGCCTCTCAGCAGGGCTCCCCTCCTTTGGGAAGCCATCTCCTCACCACAGGCCTCTCAGCAGGGCTCCTCTCCACGGGGTGCTGACATTCAGGTCCAGACCCCCCGGCCTGGTCCCCCACAAAGTCACAAGTCCCCCGGCAAACCTGCTGAGGTGTGGATCAATCTTCACAGGGTATAAGTGTCTCTGCTCCCCGTCCTCATCCCTGGGCTCTGGGGGGACACCCGTTTCACCATGGTCTCACCACGAGCTGCCAGGGAAACTCTCTTTTTTGCATTCTTCACCCGCCTCCTGCAGGCCTGGCCTTGGTGTCTGGGCAGCTCGGTACATCTTCTCTCTCCCGCTCCGGTGGCAAAGTGCCCCTGCCAGCAGTTTTGTTTTCTCCTCTATGTGATTCCCAGAGGCGCTGTGACCAGCTCTGATAGGCCCAGTCTCAAATTTGGCCTTGAACTGACCATGTTTTCAAAATATGGGGCTTGCAGAAAGCTGTAACTGCAGCTTACAAAAGCCTCTGAAGCAGCAGAGCCACACAAAACTGCAATAGTGACCTGGAGACATCTAGCGCTGAGGTGAATCCCCCCACTGGTCACTCATTCTTGGGGAGGACAAGTTGCTGTTTCTCACAGTGCCAAGGAGTATGGAGCAGGCTCCCATTGTCCCATGTGGGCTGAAATGAAGCTGGGGAACCCAAAAGTTCACGTGAAGAAAGGCATCTCGTATTGAAGGCTATTTTTGGGCACCTCTGTAGTGGGAACTGCCACCTGCAAGGGGGTGACAGAAGTACCTGCTTGGTGCTTCTAGTCTTGGACTAGATGATCCTGGACATCTTTTCCAACCTTAATAATGATTCTATGATGGGGCAGAAGCACCACTGTTAGCAGGATGGCTGATGTAACCCTCATGTCTCTCTTCCCACCTTAAGGAAGCAGGCTAAACAAGGATACTGTTGTTGCTTCTTCGCTCTCCCCACCAAGATGTCAGGACCCCAGGATCAATCCTGGCCTCTTCCTTACTACTCATAACCAGCCATGGGAAGAGTGTTCCTGCAGATGACTCCTGACCCATGCACCCCTTCCCTCCGTAGAGCATACCTTTCCCCTTAGCAAGGCTTTAGTGGGCTTCTGCTGCTTCCCCTTCAGGGACTGAAGCAGGTGGAGTGAAGGACACAGAAGGTTCAAAGTGTCCCAGGGCTTTCATCCACCTGTCAGAGGGAGTCTGAGAGGCAGAAGCAATGAGAAAGGCTGTGGGCTGGAGAGGTGGGACTGAGGCATTGAGGACTGGCTGGTGGGGTCACAGGGGATGCTGTAGTTCCAGAGTGAAGCTAAGAGTAGTGCTGTGGAAGAGGAGAAGCCATGTGGAGGCTTAATCCCTGGGACACTATGAGTAGACTAAGGTTGCATTTGCTCTCTCTTGGCAAAACCAGCCCCCAAATTCTGCCTCTGCTGCTGTCTCCAGAGGAATTCTTACAAGCTGAGCTAAAACACCCCGGCAGTGAGTGGACTGTTAGGGGAAAGAGAGGCTGGGAGAGGGCACAGGAGGAACAACAGGCCCAATGGACCAGAGAGATATTCCATACCATGTAGCACCATGCTCAGCAAGAAATTGGGGTGGGAGGAGTTTTTCCAAGGTACCATTTCTCAAGGACTGGCAGGATACCAGTGTGCTGGTGGGAGGTGGTGCATGAATGCCTTTGCATCACTTTTCTTTTGGTCTCTCCTTCCTTCACTCATTAAATTGTCTTCATCTTGACCCACAAAGTTGTTTGGGTTTTTTTTTTTGTTCCACTCGCTTTTGCTTTTGCTATTCTCTCCTCCATCCCAGTAGGTGAGCAGCTGGTGGGTGCTTAGCTGCTGGTCAGGTTAGACCCACCACCATCCACAGAATGGAAAACCAGTAGAAAACCAGTATCTCCCCTTGCAGCTTCTTGGTGGCCCTCCAGCTCTGCAGTTCAAGATGTTCTGCAGTGACCTGTGGGCCATGGGAGAAAAGACAGCTTGGCTTCAGGAACTGACAGCAGGAGGAACTGCAAAAACCAAGCTCCTTCCCCTGCTTCTAATCTCCTTGCCTGCCCTGTGCTGCAGCTTCTCCCACAACTGTTAGAGAAGCCTCTCAGCTCTCCAGCAGAGCCATCCCTGGCCTTCCTGTCAAGCCAGGAAGGAAGGATCCCTCATCTACACCACCACCAACTGGATGAGGTCATGTAACTGCTTCTCACTGATACACCAGTGAGGCTGTGGCCCCAGTTTGAGATGCCTCAAGGGTCAGAGCCCAGAGTGTGCTGAGAAAGAGCTGTCTTGAGGCAGAAGAGGGGATAGACATTTATTCAAGGGACCCTTTTCCCAGGGTGCCAAAAGTTTGGGTCAGGGCAGTATGCAAGGGCTCCTCCTGGGTGCAACCTCCTCCCCTTTACCACACAGAAGAAACTGTGGCCCCAGTGTCTGGTTAAGACAAAAAGAGATGGTGAAGTGTCAGCACAGTTGAAGTGAGGGCTGTGCTGGAGGGCAGGAGGAGGGTTTGGCTGCTCAGGAAGCTGCAGCTCCCTTCCCACAGCTGTGGGTGCTGATAGAGTGCCTGGGCAGCCCCAGCACCAGCCTGCACCACAGCAGTGCCCATCCTCAGGCAGGACAGAGGCAAAGAGCTGGAGAGCAAGTGCTGGAGAGTTCCCAGGTGAGTCCCAGGGAAGTGGTGTCCATTGGGGACCAGCACTTGGCAGAGCCACCCCTGCACAGGGGAAGCTCTTTTCGTGTGGGTTGTGCTCCTACCTTGTGAACCCAAACCAGGGGGAGGGCTGGGCTGGCACTGGGTAAGGGCATATTTAGGGGCTCTCTTCCAGCACGTGGTTTTTCTGGGCTGGGGTGGGTATGTGGGGAGGTGATCACCATGGAGCCACTGCTTTTGCAATGGTGAGGGCAGCAGAGGAGGCACTGCTGTGAGGAGCTATGTGAATAGGGGGTCTCCCTCCCGTGGAGGAGGGTGAGGTGAGCAAAAGGGCAGAGAAGGCGCCTCCTTGCTGAGCCTGTTCCCCTTCAGGGATAGGATAACACAGTGGGTGCTGGCAGTTGGTGTGGGGCTCACCTCTCCCATCCTCCCAGGGAGGAGCTGCAGGGCTCAGAAGGCTCCCAGAGGGTCTAGTGGGGGGCTGTCAGCTCTCTTGCAAATGGTGCTTGCATGGGAAGAAAGGCAGCACGTAGGTCATGGCTGCCTGTGCCCATTGCTCTTGGCTCTCCCCTCCAGGCCATGTGGGTCCTTGCCCCACTCTCACTTATCCTCCTGGCCCTGCTGTCCCTGGCCAGCACAGACAAACCAAGCCAGCCCTGCCCGTTGGAGATGAACAAGGTCAAGGACCTCCTGGAGGTGAACTGCACGGGACAGGCTCTCAGCACAGTGCCCCCAGACCTGCCCAAGGCCACAGGCATCCTGCTGCTCAGTGCCAACAGCCTTGCCTCACTCTCCACCGCCGCCTTTCTGCCTCTCACCCAGCTGCAGGACCTCGACCTGTCCAATAACGGGCTGGTGACTCTGCACACTGGGGACCTGCTGGCATCCCTGAGGGAGCTGATCCTGTCCCACAACACACTGGAGGCCTTGCCTGCTCTGCAGGGCCTGCCTGCGCTCACCCGCCTGGCTGTGGCCCACAACAGATTGGTGACCCTGCAGCCAGGGGCTTTCCGTGCTGTGCCACTGCTACAGGACCTGGACCTGCGAGGGAACTCTCTGAGGACACTGCCCCAGGAGGCCTTTGCAGGGCTGAGGGCACTCAAGGACTTGGACCTCTCAGACAACGTCCTGGAGGAGCTCCCCAAGGAGCTACTGCAGGACCTGGAAAAGCTGGAGACCCTCTGGCTCTCAGGAAACCAACTGCAGAGCCTGCCCACGGGCTTCTTCCGTGAGGGTCACCTCTTTGCATATGTCTTCCTCACTGAGAACCCCTGGCACTGTGACTGCGACCTGCGCTACCTGCGGGAATGGATCAAGGAGAACAGTGACAGTGTCTATCAGCCGGAGCGTGGCCTGGAGAAGACAAAGGTGGAGGTTGCCCCTGAGAAGGTGCTGTGCCTCAGCCCCCCTGAGTATTTGCAGAAGCCCATTATCTACTTCAGATCCAGTTGTGACACTGAGGAAGACATGGATGAGGAAGAGGAGGAAGAACTAATGGAGAAACCTCCCTCGACCACCTTCTTCCACCAACATCCATCCACCCCCAAAGAGCAGACTACCATGCCAACCAGTCCCCCCCGTGCACCTACACAACCCCCCAGCACTGCTTATCCTGCCAGCACGCCAACCACCATGAACATCGGAGCCCCCAGCACCAGTAGTGATCCCCAGCCCCCCACCTCCACAGCAGCGCCTTCTACTGCCATGCTGGTGGCCTATTCCTCTGTCAGGTCTTCATCTCCTCCTCTGATGTCAACAACACTAGTGGTGTCCACCACTGTGCTTTCCACTCATGCCCCAACACCTCCAGCTCCCCTGTACACTAGAAGCGTCACCCAACCTGCACCTTCCCCTCCACCTCTACCTCCACCCCTCTGCCCCTGCTCCACCCCAGGCCTGGCCGTACCCGTTCTGCGCCCATGGGCAGGTGGGGAGGGTCCGCAGTGGGGGCAGTCGGTGCTGAGGCATTGCTGCCTGTTGCATTGGGTGCTCTACCTGGCCTCCTTGGCTCTGCTGGTCCTGACCATGCTGGCTCTAACAGGCTGGCTGGTGTGGCTGTGCCTGGTGCAACGATCCTCCTGGCACAGGGCCCTGCAGACCCAGGAGGTGCAATATCCACTGCTGAGGTTGGAGGAGTCAGCAGGACGCTCTGCCCTGCACCTCAGCAGCTTCAAAAGCCCCCTCCAGCGCCCCACATTCTGCACCATCAAGGAAGTAGAGTTGTGCCCTGAGGTCACTTACTGCACCATTAAAGACCTGGGGATACAGCGCAGTTCTGCAAGTTCCTCCTTCTGCACCACAAAGGAGCTGTGGGTGCATCATCAGCCCCAGAACGCTTCATTCAAGTCTTTCTCCAGGAAGCTGGTGGTCCCAGGCCTTGGCTCCCTGAGGACCCCTTCTGCTTACAGCCTGGACAGGGGTGTCAAGGCCATTGGTGGTGTCAGGGTGAAATATGCTGGCAACACTTTGTAAATGCTTCTGCCTCTTCAGAGAAAGGGAGGGAGGGTCATGGCTCTGCTTCACACACCTGTATTTTATAGGGGAAGGATCTGCTTCACCTGGGGGAAGCCATCCAGACCCTTCCCTGATACTTCTCACACACCCTGAGGTTCCTAGACCTGAAATAATTGCTGGGGTACTTGGCAGGGTGAAAACACTCCCCAAACTAGCCAAGTGAGTGTTTGGGGTCCACACTGTGGGGCTTCAGGGTGGGTGTGGGAAAGCAGTGCTTCCTTCATGCTCTGTACCCGACTGCTTCTGTTCCAGCAACCCACCCAGAGATCACAGAATCACAGAATCCCCAGGTTGGAAAAGACCTTTGAGATCATCAAGTCCAACCAATCCCATCCTGTGCTAAACCAGATCCCTGAGCACCTCATCTCCCCTCTGTTAAACACCCCCAGGGAAGGGGACTCAGCCCCTCCCTGGGCAGCCTGGGCCACAGCCCCACAACTCTGCCAGGGAAGAACTTTTCCCTCCCATCTGCTCTGCCCCTGCCCTGGGGCAGCTTGAGCCCATTGCCCCTTGTCCCATCTCATGTCCCCTGCCTGAAGAGACCAGCACCCACCTCTCTGCACCCTCTCCTCAGGTAGTTGTAGGTGGTGATAAGGTCTCCCCTCAACCTCCTCTTCTCGAGATGCTGTGTGCCTCCCTCCCTGTACCAGCTCATTAGTCACAGAATAAAGCTGCTCTTTGCCTGAATTTCAAATGAGTGCTCGTTTCAGTTCATCAGACCTCCCATAGTCCTGCTGGGGCACAGTGAATGACAAAATTGCTTTCAATACTTGAATAGCAGAAGATGGAGAGATGTCCACTTACTCCTGGCTTCCTGGGATCTAGGATCCTTCACTGTGGGACTGAATCATGTGGGAAAAGCATCCTGCTGCATGTCACAGAATCATAGATTCATAGAATGGCAAGGGTTGGAAGGGACCCCAAGGGTCACAGAGCTCCAACCCCCTGCCACAGGCAGGGACACCAACCTCAGGCCTGGAGCTACACAAGGTTGTCCAGGGCCCCATCCAACCTGGCCTTGAACACCTCCAGACACGGGGCACCCACCCCCTCTCTGGGCAGCCTGGTCCAGCCCCTCACCACTCTCTCTGCAAAGAACTTCCCCCTAATATCTAATCTAACCCTTCCCTCCTTTAGTTTTAATTCATCCTCCTTGTCCTGCCATTATCTGCCCTTGAACAAGCTGATTCCCCTCCTGTTCCTCTGCTCCCTCCAGGCACTGGCAGGCTGCAATGAGGTCCCCCCACAGCCTTCTCTTCTCCAGGAAACAGGAGGCATTGGTGCCTCTGCATGACCAATCATGGGATGGCTGAAACTGGGGTGGGAGGGAGGTTTCAGAGGACCATGCATGTGATTTATGACATGCAAGTTACCTTGATATTTTGGGAGGTATGAGAAAGTAGTTGTCAATGGTGGGAGTCAAATAGGAGGCCCTGGCAGGGGTGCAGTGACTGGATCACACAAATCACTTTCAGAAATCCAGTTCTATCTGTCCCAAACTTGTCATCCAGCTGGTGTGGGACAGCTGTCAGATTGACTAACTGGTCCACAGGACATGTGGCTGTGCTTGGCCAGCTGGGCTGAGCGGCCTTGTGTGCAGTGGTGGCTGCTAGGCCAGCTGGTGTGTGCTAGTGTGTCTGGATGTGCAAGCGCTGCGTGTGCCACTGAGCATTCCTCATTGTGCTGGTGGTGTCCTCTGAGCCATCATACTTACTCCTTCTCTCCTGGGACAGCAGAAACAACCCCAGAGACACCACATTTGTCCCAGAATCCCTCTAGGGGTGACTGCAACAGCCCAAGAGATCTCAGATAACTCCAGAGCATCCAAGGGACAGACCCCAGTGACACCAGAGACCCTTATAACTTGTCTGAACTGTTTCTTTACATGGAATTTTTAATTTTTTTTTTTACTTTATCAGATACTTTTAGTACATCTTGGGACATTTTACAGCCCCTTCTGGTCTTCTGGTGGTTGAGGATGACTGAGGATGAGTGCTGGTGGTTGAGGATGACTTTTCTTGCTCTGTAACTCTGCATTTCTTGCACTCTGGTGCTTAGGCTCTGTGGAGGGACAGTTTGCACCAGCTCTCATCTCCCCAGGGATTTGACTTCTGTTTGACACTTCTGTAGGGTCACAGCATCCAGGTTAGGCCATCAAGATCTGAACAGCTGGAGAACTGAACAGATAGAGTGCTGTGAAGGTCAAGACCATTGGCAAGTGGATAATGGGTGATAATCTTGGATGTTGGCAACAGGGAGTCCCACATGGGGCTGTGCTGCAAATGCTTCTGTCCAGCAGCTTTATTAATGATATGGAGGAGTGACAGTGTGCTTTTATCATGCTGGCAGATGGTGCCAGCTTGGGAGAGATCAGTTTGTATGCTCCCAGCATGACAGACATTCCAGGAGCATCATTCACCCTGGAGAAACAGGTTGACAGAAACCTTATGAGAGCCAACAAGGACAAATGCAAAGTCCTACACCCTGGAAGGAAGATCACAACAGTGCTGATGGGGGACAGACTAGCTGGAGAGGAGAGCAATGAGAAAGGACCTGTGTGTCTCAGTTGACAGAAAGGGGAACCAGATCCAGCAGGGCACCCTGCAGTGAAGAGAGCTACAGAAGGCTGGGATGGGTTAACAGGAAGGAGCATAGTCAGTAGATAGAGGGAAGTGATCATCCCCCTCTGCTCAGTGCTC
The DNA here is from genome assembly GCA_022605575.1 of Laterallus jamaicensis coturniculus. NCBI lineage: Eukaryota > Metazoa > Chordata > Aves > Gruiformes > Rallidae > Laterallus > Laterallus jamaicensis. The sequence goes on along the minus strand of JAKCOX010000043.1, from coordinate 4,164,793 downwards.
ATTACACCCCATCTAAAATACTGTTTTGAGAAGCCATGGGACCATGCAACCCTCCCCTACACATCCCAGGATCCTCAAGTCCTTCACCAAAGGTACTGCTGATATCCCAGTAGTTCCCACAGTCCCCATGACCTCCACCTCTCCTTGCAAGTCCTCCCTAAGATTTTCCCTATCTCCACACAACAAGCACTCCAGGACCTCCAGAACCACCTCGGAACCCCAAAGCCCAGAAGACCCCCTGATTACTCCCTTCTACCCCAGCACCCCCAGGACTCTCTTATTCTCTCAGGATCCCCCATACACCGCAAGATACTTCTCAATCAAAGACACACACTCACACATGCTCCCCCCCCACCAATGCCCATGCAGACACCCAGAGACCCAGTGCCCTCCACCCACCCCCTCCCCAGGGGACCCAGGAATCCCAGTGATCCTGGTCCCAACTCCCACCCATCCAGTGCACTCAGGCCATTGGTCTGCTCTCCTGTTCCTTGCAAGAAGCACCTGGATGTCTGGGTTTTGCAGCAGAAACAAGAAGACCCAGATGGGAAGTTGAGGAGCCACTTTTATTTAACTCAATGTGCAGGAGGAAGTGGGGGGGGGGCTGGGGGGGAGGGAGGGGGTGCATGTGTGTATGGAAATAAGGGGATCTCCATCTCCCAGTGAAGGGCTCAGGGAAGGGTTGCAGTGTCTTTTGTGTTCAATGGGGTGGCCACATTCTAGGGCATGGGGAGTTGGTGGAAACCACAGGAGGAACCCATTCTGGAGGAGAGATCTTTGGGCTGTTTCAGCCCATAGAAGCTACCTGAGGATCCCAGTATGGGGTGTGGGACTTTTAAGCCCCTCTAAGAATTATTGGGGGTGTCAAGTGATCTCAAGGGGTCCTCAAAACAGTTGGGGCCACGCAGGGCAGGGCGGACAGTGAGGACACAGGCTTGAAGGTCAGTGTAGGCGTGGGGCAAGGTGCCTCGGGTGATCCAGCGCCGGGTGCCTGGTTGGTAGGCATGGATCAAGTGGGTGTCACGGTAGGTCTCATGACTGTACCCTCCCAGTACAAGCAGTTCCCCACCCAGCACAGCTGCACCTCCAACTACATGGGCATGGGGAAGGGGGCTGAGGAGGACCCAGATGTTCATCTTGGGGCTGTAGACCTCAAAGGCCAGCTGGTCCCTGTAGCCAGTTTGCCCGTCTCGCTGGCACAGACCACCAGCCACATAGAGCTGCCCACCTGCTTCCTCCATGATGTGGCCAGCTCGCTGGCTGTTCATGGGGGCCAGGAGCACGGCAGGAGCCCCTGGCATGTAGCGCAGCAAGGACACCTGGCACTGGCACGCCTCATCACACCCTCCAGACACATAGATGGAACCATCCAGGGCACACGCTGCGTGCCCACACAGAGCTGTGGGCAGGGGCTGGCACCTCCTGGGTAAGAAGAGAGGGAAGGGAGGAGGGCAGGGTAAAGAGGGCTGCCCCATGGTGACTGCCTGCCCAGGCGTTCCTCAGTGAGCCATGGCTCCATTGAACAGTCAGTGCTGCCCAGCTTCCAGTGAGCCCCAGGTCCCTCACTCACCACTCAGCAAACTCATAATGGATGCCCAAGGGGCATCACTGTTCAACACTTTGTAGGCTCCAAAAGGCACCATTTTCAACCCACAGTGGGCTCCCTCAATGGGCCATATTGGCCAACAGCAGAGCCCCCCGTGAACACAGCCAGAAGATGTTTAGATTTGTCTCACTAGCAGATGGCAAACAGACCCACAGTGACTACTATTGGCCAAAATACACCACTCAGTAGGCAACACTGGCCAACATCCAACATCACTGCAAGCACATGGTTGCTCAACACCCAGTAGGCCTCTCCCAAAGGCTACTGTCAGCCCATTCTCCAGTGGAGGCTCAGTGATCCAAAGACCACTCAATGGCAGCACTGTGAGTGGCTGCTAAGGCAGAGGGAAGCGGGTGTCCAGGTGGTCTCACCTCCAGGTGTCGTTGGCCAGGTCATAGCACTCCACAGTGTCGGTGCAGTAGAGCTCACCCGAGCTGCCTCCCAGGGCATAGATGAAATCCCCGAGCGCTACAGCCGCGAAGTAGCTCCTCCCACAGGTCATGCTGGCCAGGTGCTCCCAGGAATCGTCCATGGGCTGGTACCTGGGATTGAGAGGCAAAGGGAGCAAGAGGCTACCTGTAACCTACAATGCCATGAGGTGATGTTGGCACCACTGAGGCCAACAAACAGCCAGTCCCCTAATTCCCTGAGGCTACATGGTCCCCTCCTTCTGGGCAATACCAAACCTGTAATGCTCTGAGGCATTTTAGGATGGGAAACTCCCTGCCCTACCCTAAGAACATGCAAAATCCCTGAGTGGGAGGGCAGGTCCCAGTCCCTGAATGCCTTGGGGCCACTTGACCAACTGCAATGCCACAATGCCTTGGCTCCATAGGGCAGCTCTAGCGCTGCCAACACTTCCTCTGATCCACAATGTCCTGGTGCCACATGGCACCTCCAGGTCCTCTGCATCTCTCACCTGTAGACACTGGCCAGGGTGTCACGGACCCCATAGTAGCGCTTTCCACCCAGGACGTAGAGGATGTTGTGCACCACAGCTACAGCGTGGCGGAAGCGTGGGCCATCAGGGAACTGTCCCAATGCCCGCCACTCTACCTGCTTCACCAGTCCCACGGCACTGAGGTAGCGGTGGGCAAACCAGAGCTGCCTGCTGGGCTTCCGGGCAGCCATGTTGGTTGTCAGTTTGTCTCCACCACAAACCACCAGCACCTCTTCCAAGGAGCGCACTCGGTATGGCAGCTGGGCTGTGGGGGCCAAACTTGCTACCACGAGCTCGTGGAGGACCTTTGGGTCAGCTACCCCTGCAGTCACTGATGGGACCTTCTTCAGCTCCCGGCCAGACATGAGGGCAAAGCGAACCGATGACAGGACTTCCTTAGCTAGATCTTCTTGGTCACCTCCATTGGCCATGAGCCACCGGGATGCTGCTTCCAAGGCCTCCAGTTCATGGAGGACATTGAGACTGTCAGAGCGAAGGAGGCGGATAAGAACATGAGCGGGAAGATCCAGGAAGGCCTGTGTGGCCACCACGCTGGGGAAAGTGGCCAGGATATAGTCCTCTGCTACGCGGCCCACCTGGGCCAGCCCGTAAGTCACAGCAAAGGCCAGCACGTCCAGGCCAGTTTCTGGGGTCAGGCCACGGGTGAAAACATCCAGGCAGAGGGTGAGAAGGCCCCAGGCTTGGTAGCGCAGGGAGGTCTCAGCTGCCTCCAGGACCGCAGACCATGGCCCTGCCACAGCCCCCGTGTAGGCAAAGGAGAGGAGGAGGTGCAGCTCGTTGGGGGACAGGCCCGTGGCCAGCGGTGCGGCGGGGTCGTGGGCAGCCTCCCGCATGGGGCAAGTGAAGAGGGCTCGGAAGAAGTCACAGGAGCAGCTCAGGGCCAGGCGCTGAACTGGGGGGAAGGAGGAAGAATGGTGGAGGCAGTGGGGGACACTTCATACCACACAGCCCCCTGGGATCTCAATTCTCCTGCCCCCTGGCTGCCTCAAGCCCCCGGCTCTCCCAGGGGGACCAGTCCCACAGGCACCTCTAGCTCCTCATCCCACACAGGGCCCCAGCACTGCTCCCAGAGGACCTGGCTGTCCCAGCGTGCCCCATCCCCCTCCTCCTCAGCCCTTCCTGGGGATCCCCACCCCCAGCTCACCTGGGATGACCTCGTCCCCAGCCCGAAGCTGGAGGTCACAGCCCAGGCCGCTGGCATGGAGTTGCTCCATGGCTCGTAGTGTCTCCCACTGCTCATCCAGGGGCTCAGGACCCCCCTCCTGGGAGTCACTCTCCAGCTGCTGGGCACAGGCAGCTGCCACACGGGGGGCCCCCAGGGCCCTGGCAGCCTCTTCCACCTCCTCTTCCCGGCCGTGGGGCACAGTTCCCCCATAGGCGAAGGCCAGCACAGCCCGCCAGCCCCACAGTGTGGCCCCGGGTGGCAGGGGGACATGGGGCGGGGGGCTGCGGCGCAGGTCTCTGGTCCTGCCCTCCAGGAAGTGGAGGAAGAAGGAGCTGATGGAGGCCAGGACCACAGCATGGGCCACATCACCCTCCGGACCCACAGCCACGTCCACCAGCTGTCCTGCAGTGCGGAGGTTGTCAGCTGTGGCCAGGAACTGTCCAGCGTGGGCCCCGTCCCTCAGGTGCCACTGGGTTGGGACTGGACCCTCTGCAACCCACATCTTGCCTGTGGGAACACACGAAGCAGGGAGATGGGGGGTCATCCCCATAGCCAGAGCCTCTGGAGCATGGCAGAGTCCTGGATGGGGACATGGGGCCCTGTCCCACAGTGAAAGCCACTGGATTGATTGCCAAAGCCTCTACCCCATAGCTGAACCCTCCAGGAACTGCCACTGTCCCATGGCTGAATTTAATGCCCCTTGGCAAAACTGAAGCCCCATAGCTGAGGCTGATATCCCTCATCTGCCTCACTGCTGATCCCTCAGGATGAAGCTACTGACCCCCAGCCAATGCTGCTGCCCCAGCAGAAAGCCACAGCCCCGAAGCTGAGTCCTCTGTCCCCAGTCAAACCCTGCACCCGAGAGCAGATGCCACCAAGCCCATCCCCAACCATCACCCCATACTTCAAACTACTGGTGCTCTAACAGTGGCAAAGCTGCTGGTCCCCAGAGCAGCTCCCCAGCAAAGCCACCTGTCCCACCAGCTCATCGCATGGCAGGGGCTGCTGTCACGCCTTGTGCCGCCTGTCGCGACGGGCTGCGAGTTGTGTGCTTCACGACACGTCACGCGGCCTCTGGCACCGCTCCGAGCTGGGGTGCTGCTCCTGGCCCAGCACAGTCACCCTCCGGAGTGCTGCATGCTGCCACCCCCGGCCCTGTCACAAGCGGTGCCTCACGTGTTGCTGGCGGTGCTCGCGTGGTGCTCGCGTGGCCTCGCTCAGGCCGAGCGCCCTGCAGCCCTGTGGTGCCTGCCCCATGCCACGTCCTGCCACGCAGCGTGCCATGGGGTGCAGTGCCACACGCTCGTCCCCCCTTACCGCCTGCCACCGCTCCGGGAAGCTCCTGTGACCCCCCAGGAATGTGCCTGGGTAATTATAGCCCGGATAGGACACGTGGCCACAGTCAGGAGCTGGGAGAGGCCCAGGCAGAGGGAGGGCCCAGGATCTGTAGCCCCGGGATGGGGTGATGGGGACACCCAGGTTCCCTGAGGACAGGCAGTGGGAAGGGTGGAAGCTGCCAGGAGGTTTTTTCCCCTCTCAGAGAGTGGGAAGCTGCAGGGATGGCAGGTCCTGCTGTGGGGGGCTCTGGACCATAGCTTTAGGACACCCTCTAAACCTTGCTCATCTTCAGACCCCAGGGCATAGCAGAGACCCCTCAAAAGTCCATGGGGAAGGGGCAGGGGAATGAAACAACTTCCCGGGTCTCCCAGCCCCCATGACTACCCACTGTGCCCCTGAACTGGAGCCCAGCTCTGGGGAGAGCTCCAAGCCCCTTCCCATCCCTTGAGGGGCTTCAGGAGAGCTGGAAAGGGGCTGGTGCTGAGGGCAGGGAGGGTCAGGCCCAGGGTTACGGCCTTCAGCTGCAGGAGAGCAGCTGGAGAGGGGCTGGGAGGCAGAAATCCTTCCTGGGGAGGTGGGAGGTCCTGGCACAGGGTGCCCAGAGAAGCTGGGGCTGCCCTGGGATCCCTGGCAGGGTTCAAGGCTGGTTTGGATGGGGCTTAGGGCACCCTGGGCTGGAGGGGGGGGGATGTCCTTGCCTGTGGCAGGTGGGTGCTGGGGAGGTCTAAGGGCCCTGCCCACCCACACCAGTCTGGGTGTACATCAGTCTGAAAACACCAGACTGACAACAGTAACTGCACAAGCACAGCAGAGACACAGTGACCTGCACAGCAAACCCTGGTGTCAGCAGGAGCAGCAGATGACTCTTCCTCTCCACCAGCTCCACTCCTTCTTCTGCAGCCAGCCAGCCAACACCAAAACCTTGTGACAACGCTGGTTTGACAGTATCTTTATTACACAACATCTTCTTACAGCCAGCATTACAGCTTGGGAGGTCCTGCCAGCCTCCAGCCCTCCTTGTTACCTATCTTCATCAGAGCAGCAGTGATTCCGAAGCCCAAACACGCAGTGGTGCCAGTCATGTAACTGTGAGCTGGAAAAAACAAACCCAACCATGGAAGATCTGTGAAGGCACAAATACTACACAGGAAATCTCAACAGAGTTATCAATTATTTCATGAGCTACCTGCTCATCATGGTCACTACCTTGACCATCAGTAACACTGGTTGTCAAGAGAGACCAGAAAAGGGACTACTCTTCATTTTTTTTAGATTAAATTTTCTCATGTTGTTAGCTTGGAGTATCCATTTCTGGGATCCACCCCCCCATCTCCTTACACAGGCAACCTTAAGTTGCCTATTTCAGTGACAAAAATAACAGCCACTGCTTCAAACTTCCATCATATCTTTAACATGGAGTCTGAAGACACCTGCAGACCACAGAGCTGTACCAATACCTGCAGGAGCTCCTCTGGCCTTTATTCCATGGGAAATAAATCACATTTGCTGCCTGGAAAACACATCTTTCCACAACTAGGCTTTTCACACCCTGCCATTTCAAGTTATTCCTGGTGTTGTGACTGGCAGCACTGGGTCAGTGCTGATTTCACTCTGTAAAGCAGCGTGATCACAGAATCATAGAATGGCAAGGGTTGGGAGGGACCCCAAGGGTCACAGAGCTCCAACCCCCTGCCACAGGCAGGGACACCAACCTCAGGCCTGGAGCTACACAAGGTTGCCCAGGGCCCCATCCAACCTGGCCCTGAACACCCCCAGACACGGGGCACCCACCCCCTCTCTGGGCAGCCTGTTCCAGCCCCTCACCACTCTCTCTGCAAAGAACTTCCCCTAATATCTAATCTAAACCTTCCCTCCTCCAGCTTCACTCCATCCCCCTTGTCCTGCCATTGTCCATCCCTTTAAAAAGTTGAATCCCCTCCTGCTTACAAGCTCCCCTCAGGGACTGGAGGGCTGCAATGATGTTACCTTTGCAGTGATGTTACCTCTGGTCCCCTCTGTAGCAGCATTTATTTTCCCAGACCTGGACAGAGGAGCTTCAACAAAACTGATGTGAAATGGAATTCACAGACTGAGATGAATCTTCACTAAACACACCTGCCATCAAGATTATTTCCCATTTCTCCCAAAGACTTTTAGAACTATCCACATTTACCTCTAGCACCCAAGACAGCTCCTGTGGCACAGCCTCCTATGAAGTAATTCCAGGGGTCATCAGGTGCCTCGCGGATTTGGGCGCTGAGGCAGGTGGATAAGCCGAACACAGCTCCCAGTGTAGCTGTAAACAAGAGGTAGAAACAGAACAAAGCCAGTCAAGGCTCTGAGTGTGACAGACAAAGGCCCTTCCTTCCCCAGACAGAGGGCTGTGCTGCTGCTCCTCCAGGAGAGGAAAGCAAAGCCACATCTGGTTTTGCCATCACATCCCAGCCACCGCCGTGAGGCCGGGCATAGTGCAGGACTCGTGTGGCTCCTTCTGCAACCTCCTCCACCACACAGGTCCTGTGCACACCTCCTCCTCCACCACACAGGTCCTGTGCACACCTCTTCCACCACACAGGTCCTGTGCACACCTCCTCCTCCACCACACAGGTCCTGTGCACACCTCCTCCGCCACACAGGTCCTGTGCACACCTCCTCCTCCACCACACAGGTCCTGTGCACACCTCCTCCGCCACCACACAGGTCCTGTGCACACCTCCTCCTCCACCACACAGGTCCTGTGTACACCTCTTCCACCACACAGGTCCTGTGCACACCTCCTCCACCACACAGGTCCTGTGCACACCTCCTCCACCACACAGGTCCTGTGCACACCTCCTCCACCACACAGGTCCTGTGCACACCTCCTCTACCACACAGGTCCTGTGCACACCTCCTCCTCCACCACACAGGTCCTGTGCACACCTCCTCCTCCACCACACAGGTCCTGTGCACACCTCCTCCACCACACAGGTCCTGCTCACACCGGTCCTGCTCAGCCGTGTGCTGCATCCCCAGCATCCCTGTGCTGTGTCCCCAGCAGAGAGGGCAGGTGAGTTCCAATGGCTGTGGACAAAAGGCATCGCATCCAGCTCGCTGTTTAGCTCAGGTGTAGTACCAGCCCTTCCAGATGAGGCAATGAGCAGCCCCCAACAGCCAGGGCTGAGAGAAGTAGCTTTCTCTGCAGCATGTTCCCCCAGGGCCTAGGAGAGAGCAGAGTTCTGCCAGAGCTTTGGCTGAATCCCAGTTCAGGAGTCCCTGTGACCCCAGTCGCAGGGGTCCAGGTGCAGACACCCAGGGGGCTGTGCTCTCCTTAAGGGCCACTTGTCCTGGCACTTCATTCCTCTCCCTGCCTGGGGCTTGGAGTGATTTTTGGACAGTAGAAAGGGGATTGTGTTTGTAAATTATCACCAGTTTGTGAAACAATTCGGATTTTGTAAACTGATTTCATCAAATGAATCAAGAAATTGCACAGGATCATGGTCTTGTCCACTGAACCACACACCTCACCCCACCAGACCCTACAGCAACGTGGCTGAGAAGCCTGGCAAACTGCTGTGTTGAGCAAAGCCCCTAATGAGGATTTCTTGGTTTGTCATACAAGTTCTTGCTGGTGAAATGTGAAACTGGCTACCAGGCACCTTCTGCAGATCTCAACTCATCTTTCTTGGGAACAACCACCATGTCCAGGATTGAAAATTTTTATCTCTAAGGGAAAACACGTGTTCATGTTACAAACCTCTGCAGTGCTTCAGCAGCTATGCTGATCCTATGATCGACTGAAAAGGGCACTGGAGAAACAAACCTCACAGCCCAAGGGCTGTACTTCAGCTTCCCTGTTCTGTTCTGAGGGGTGTGCAGGGAAAACACATGGCTTTGGTGCACAGGGTTTGGCCCTGTAGCAGGGATAAGCCCTTTCCCAGGTGTGAGAACTGGTGAGGAGAGACAATATACTGGTCTGGGACTACCAGAGCTATCAAAACCATAATTGGTTGCATGATCTGGTCTGTTATAATGACCTCTGTGGCTCAACTCGTTACAGAAGACTCCAGGTCTTGCTTTAGAGGACCTGAAGAACTGCAAATCACAGGTCTGGGCTGATGATGAACTGTCGCTGGGATCAGAGCTGGGATCAGAGCTGGCATCAGCCACTAACCTGGCCTGGAAACCAGAATGAGTTCGGCAAGAAGGCCACGCTGTGCCTGCCACAGGGCTGGGGGAGCGTCAGCCTGCGAGAGCTGCACTTTGCCCCTGGAACAGCCACCTGGGCTCCCTGCTCACCCCTTCAGCACCCACTTTCTCCTGCAGAACACGGGCAGTTCCAAGGGACTACGTGGCCTCTCCTTGGCAATACGGCGGGATGGGAAAACCCCTCAGGTTTATTTTCCTTTTGCCCTCAGAAGCATCGTATTTGCTCCTCAGCAAGCGTGGTTTATTCAGCACGGTGCCTAAACACGCCGAGGTAAAACCCCGAGTGCCTCCTGCGCTCCTGCGGCGGCGCTGCCGGTACGTACCTCAGCTCCGGGCTGCCTGCAAGGGCAAAGAGCAGACGGGAGGCAGCGGCCGCCTCGGGAGCGCGTTCCCCTCCCGCACTGCCCCCGCTGGTGGGGGCATCGTTGCCCTGGCCGGGCGGCCCCCACCGCCCGTGCCTGCGCGGCCGCGGCAGCTCTGACCCGAGCGCCGGAGAGGAGAAGGCCGGGGCGCGGCGGGGCAGTTCCAGGCGCGGCAGTTCCAGGCGCGGCGGGGCAGTTCCAGGCGCGGCGGGGCAGTCGCAGGCGCGGCGGGGCTCCTGGCCTCCGGCCGTGCAGGAACCGCCCCCTCCCCAGCTTGCGGGGCGGCGCAGCCAGCCCGTCCCCGCGCGAGGGCCGGGCCTCCCCCCCCTCCCCCGGCCCGGCCCGGCGGCGCTGCCCGGCGCGGGGCTGCGCGGAGCCCCCGGCCCTTACCCATGGTGACGCTGTCCGAGGCTGCCATCTGCAAGGCGGCCATGGCCGAGCCGGGCTGCAGCAGCACGATGCGGTAGGCCGTCCCGACCAAGCCTGCAACACAGGACGGCGGCTCTCAGCGCGGCCCCGCTCCACAGCCCCAGCCGGGCCGGCGCTCCGTTACCGCCCGGGTCCCGCGGCCGCCACCCCCCCACACCCACCCCTCACCCGCGGCGGCGCCGACCCGGGTGGTGAGCCAGGTGCGGCGGGGGCAATCCTCGCCCTCGGGGCCGTCCCAGTAGCCCGCCATAGCGCCGCAAGGGCAGGGGGCCGGCGCTGCTGCCCCGATCTCGCGAGAGGAAGGCCCGGCGCTGCGTCAGCGCCGCCTCCCGGCTCCACTCAGGGCTGCACTGGGAGCGGGAGGCGGAGGGGGAGGCCCGATTGAAATACACCCCTGCGGAGCCTCAGCTCTCCTCAGAAAAGGCATTCCCTGTCCCCCTCCAGCAGAGGCAGCAGTGCTCCGAGGACAAATGTCGCCTTTAAACCTGGGAAAGAGGGAGCTGAAGGGGGATTCTGGGCGCTGCTGTTACACGTCGGGACATCACCCCGCAGCATTCCCTCCCAGGATACCATAGGAGAGAGGAAGGAAGGGTCTAGTTCAGCAGTTCTCTCCTAGGACGCCTGGCTAATCCTCACAGGGGAGAAAAAAGGTCATCCTGGAAAACACAGAAATACCTTTATAAGGTTGTCTGAATGTATCTGCTACCCCAGCACGGGCTCTGGAGCTCCCGGAGTTGAAGCAAAACAGCAGCACACAGACCCCCCCCCCCTCCCCCCAAAAACACAAGGGAGAAAAGCACACAGTGAAAAGTCAGTTTAATGAAATCTTTGCATGACAAATTATGGCAATTATCATCATTGGAATTCCTAAAACTAGAGAAGATTACGGGGCAACATGGTGAATTTTCAAAGATGGAACATGTTTCTAGAAAGGAAAGAAATTGTTTTCTACACTGGATGGGGGAACAAGAGGCCTAACTGCAGAATGGGACGTGTCTGGAACAGTCCTTTAAGGGCAGCAATACTGAGAGCAGTGGGATCGGTACCTCTGACTGGGAGCAGGGAGTCCTTAGCAGGGTTTGTGTTCCTGCAGGCTTCCAGCTGTGTGGACACCTGCCTGGGCTGGGGGCAGTGGAAGGCTGCTGAGGAGTAGCTGATTTAGCTCTTTCCCTGTCCTGCCTTCACACAGGGAACAGGACTGCCTGACGACTTGTAACTGCCCAGCTCTTGACCTCTTGTGCCTCCTGGGGATGTCATCTCATGGGCAGGAGGTTCAAATTCTGGGGTTACTACCACCACCCCCCTCACAGCACTCACCCCAGCAGATGCACCCAAGTTTATTATGCTCTTCCCTATCTTTTTTTCCCCCTTTCTTCTCCTGGAAAACATGAACGGCTGCACCCACATCCCTCAGCAGCCAGACTGAGATGCACAGTCATTGCCAACAACATCCAGGTCTCAGCAACAGAGCTAGGAGCAAAGGAGGGTGGTGTAAGGGGAGAGTGGTGTAAGGCAGCAAACTGGGGCACCAGCAGCCCTCTCCCCAGGACATGCAGCACAGGGCTCAGGGTGTTCCTTTGTTTGCTGGCAGAAGTTTTAATGCAGATCCTACACACATTTTGACATGAGTCTCACAGAAACCTTTGCAAGCACCTGGGCACCACCTGCTTGTACCTGTCTCTGGTTTACTGAGGCTTAAAGCAGGTAGTGAAACAAGAGCTTTGCTTCGGCCTAAAGGATCTTCACAGAATCACCAGGTTGGAAAAGACCTTTAAGATCGAGTCCAACCATTCCCATCCTAAGCTAAACCATACCCCTAAGTACCTCATCTACCCTTTTTTTAAGCACACCCAGGGATGGTGACTCAGCCCCTCCCTGGGCAGCCTGTGCCAGGCCCTGACAACTCTTTCACTGACAGTTTTTTTCCCTAACATCTAATCTGAATCTTGCTGGGCAAGAACAACATCTATGGCCAGTTCTACCAGTGGTTCCCACTAACCTTTTCCTCTCTGCTATACACACAAAGCTTACAACTGAAATACAATTTGGGTCAGTAAATAACTGCCAGATTTTTCATAATGCCACAGGTGATTGTGTACCAGCACTGAACCCTTAAAGCAAGCATGCTTATTCCATCTTCCTAAACCTTCAAGTGTCATCACTTTCCTTTTGGGTAAAGCACCTCAAAGTGAGACTGCATAGAGCCCAGGGAGCCTGGGGCCAGCAAACACCACCTGCTTCTCCCCAGGTAGGTCCTGCTGACCAGGACATCTTAGTATGCTGACAACAAGCAACTTTGTGCTGCACAAGTGTTTGAAAAGAATAGTTTAAATCTGAGTAGCTTGGTGTAAAAAGATCCAAGATCCAAAGCACAGATCACTCACTTGAAAATACATCAGTTCCCCAGACAACACAGAAAAGGGGTGGGTGGGCATTAGGAAACATGCTGCGTGTCTGCTGTTGGGGTGCATCAGTAGGCTTGTGCATGGTGAACCCCCCCCTCCCCATAACTAAGAAGAAACCAACCCAAAATGCAAGAGGCATGAGCAGACAACCCAGAGGAATCACAAATGCAGTGCCACAGCTCTTTATTAGCCCCCTTCACTGCCTGGAAAAGCAAATCCAAGATGCTCCTTCAAGAGTTTAATCAGGAAACGCAAAGCAACCCCTGCCCAACAGCTGAAGTCTCTACAGTTAACAACAGGTAAAACGAACCATGTTGGACTGACAGGGAAGAAAAGCCTGTTTCATGAAGAGAGGCAATAAGGACTGTTTTGCTGTTTCAGTAATGTCAGAGTTGGGTTTATGCTACAACCAAGGGCTTCATTTTCAATTCATGCTACGTTAAATTCTTCTTCCTCTTTCAATTTCTTTTAAATGGTGCATTTTAGGTCTCCTTAACCTACAGGAGAAAGAGCAAGTGAGAACTTCTCTATTAGGAAACTATTTATAAAGGAAACAGAACAGTTTGGGGAATTTACAAGGCAAGCGACCTGGTCGCTGTTCTTAGTGACTATCAAATTCCAACTTGGCTGGACAAGAAGATACCAGAGGTTTTCATAACAAAATAAAACTCAACTTTCACACAAGAGGCCCAAATTGTTAGGAAACATCCAAAGCAAAAAGTGAATTATGGTTAGAGTAGGAGTACTTCAGAATTACACACAGGAAAACATTCTTGCTTTTATTTTGGTGGAACAGAATACAGTGTCCTTCAGCCCAAACTATTTGAAGCTGGCAATGTTACCTTTTTTCTTCATGCTGCAAGACTTCAGGAAACAGAACAGGGACAGGAAGGGTTAGAAGTTTAATTTTCTATTTAAGGCTGTTAATTCAGCAAGATATTTAAAAATGTACTCGACTTTTAAGCATGAATAGTTGCATTGACTTCAGTTAAGATTATTCACATGTAGTTAAGTCAGGCAAGTGCTTAAATGGCTTGTTGAATCAAGCCATTAAATGAGCTGCTTTATTCTATGGATTTATTTTAATGGCTGACAGAGCTCATGACATGAGCTTATTTTATTCTTCCAAGGGCTAAATAGCTGTTTCCTCACCGACTTTTCTCAAGGTGTAACCTGGATGCCTCCTACACTTTTAGCCACAGAAATATGTCATTTTCTAAGAAAAATTGTATGCAACATCTATTATATATAGTGGCTTAGCTCTCCCTTAAATAGTAACAGAAAAGAACAGTACAAAACAATAGTTTCACTTTTTCAACAGACAAGAGCATCTTCTTGAAAAACTAAAATTAAAAAAAAAAGTATCACCACAATATAAATCCCCAAATAACAATAATGAAATGGGAAGAAATAAAAGGAGTTAGCAAAACATCCTGTGGACTTCAAAGTCTCTTATTACCCCATTAAAAAAGCTTTTCTGGTGAACCACAATGTTTTGTTTCTCTCTGTTTATAAACCCACTAAGACAGGGAACAACGGTGCCCACAACCTACATTGGGATTAGAAGGTAAAAACAGTCTGCCCCATCTACAGTCCGAAAAGACAATGAACCCAAGAGGGCAGCCAGTGAGCGTAGGGTCTGGGGAGGACACAGTTTCCCTGCAAGTGGCAGAAACTCCTAAGGGAGAGTAGGGGTTATGAAAGCACAATTCGAGTTGGAACCGTGTCGGGAAGTTCTATCTTGGAGGCCTGCAAGATATGAACTACTGAAGAAACAGTCAGAAGTTCCCAATGAAAAGCTGTGACAAGCTGTAATGTGCCATTTCAATTACAAGGATGAGGGGAAATGTTTGTTGTTTTTTTGTTGTTGTTGTTTTTATTTCTTTTTTTATTTTTTTTTTTTAATTTTGTTTTTGTTTTTTTGCTCATCAATATGATGAGCATTCACGTCCCAAACCACATTCAGGTAGTTTCCAAGTCTGCTTTTTTTGTGTGGAATCTACTGATCCAGACCAAAAAACCAAACAAACAGAACAGGGATGTAACAGTTCTTAAGTCCTGGAGCCTTCAAACACTGCCTGAAATAATAGCTGGCCTGGGGTATCAAGAGATGCCTGCAAGATGGTGTTCACAGCAGCCTTGCAAGCAGATCGGCTCACATCTGCTATGTGCTGCCAACGTTCTGCCCATCACCTTCATCATTAGGACCTGAAAGAAATAAGAAGAAATATCTTCTGTTTCTTGCCTTACAATGAGACACCCTACCTGAAAAGCCTACAGAAGTATTTAGGATTTCAGTGACAAACAAGAGAGGTGGAGTTCTTCCTCCCCACACTCACATATTACTTCTCCAGATTAAGTTCTGTCCACTGGAGAAGTTTATGTTTTTGACTAATTTGGCTTGGGGATCCCAGAGCTCAGTTTCTCCCCAGCCCCTTCAATCCACCCAATGCTTTTGTTCTTTTCCCCTCCCCCTGCAGTGAATCAGGATGGAGGAGCAGTCTGTCAGAGGTGGAATGTTCTAAGCCACAAGACAGCAAAGCACAGATGACTCCCAAGTCAAGCTTTCCTCAAACTGAAGATTCACACTTGAAAATTATGTTCTCCTCTCCTACAATGAAATTAATTACACTCTTTCCATGCCCCTTTGTAAACCTTCTGCTTTCCAAGCAGCACAGTTACTTGAGGGTCAGCCTGAATCCTGCCTGCTGGAAGTAGCCCCAAGACAGTCAGCTTGGGTTTTAAGTGGCCATGCTGAAGGCAAAAACCAAACTCACAACCACCTCTTAAAAACCCCATCAGCAGTGTTAGGATTAAGCAAAGCACACATAACCTCTGCTAAACTGTGACACGTAGCTCAGACAGAAGCAGCAGAGGGGACATTTTACCCCTTTGGAGGAGAAGCAGGAGGAAAACAGCTGCACTGCAAAAGGCAATTCAGGCAATGAGTATTAGTGCACAAACACAGTGAGAAGCAAGAGGCCAGAAGCACACCTACAGCACACACCAACCGAGCGGGCAGTCTGCCAGAAAGAAAACCAGAGAAAGACAGATGGAAAAGAGGAAACTATTCTCTTTCTTGCTTACCAGTTCCAACTGATCCTGAAGGTGCAATGACATCATCATCACTGTCTTCCTCATTTGACTGCGTTACCTCTGGCTCAGGTGCTACATTCTTGACTTCCTGCTCTTGTTCCACTCTACTCCGCAGGGCCAGGATCCGATGGTGTAACGCTGCGTACAGCTGCCCTGTGTCTTTAGAGCTGGCCTATGGGGTTTGAACATTGAAAAACAAGAGAGCAGGGTAAGGGATTAGAACAGGATAAAACACCTCTTCCATAGTGCACACCAGTCAGGCCCAGTTTCACAATCCACTCTTCAGTTCCCTCACGTAGGGTTTTCCAAGCCCCATCAGAACGGGCTGTGGTACACAAAGCAAGATGCCAGGGAAGCTAAAGTGATGGTGAGTGTATTCCTCTCTGCCCAGCACCAACCTTCCCTGGCTAACATCACCAGTACTACCTGATGTTAGATCATCATCTGCACCCAGGAGCCACACAGCTCTCCTGACACCTCCCAAAATCTTATGCTAACAAAGATCCTCAAGAAGTTTGTCTTGCAGAGAATTTTCCTGGGTTGCCAATAACCCAACTTCACATTTTAGTTACTCATAATCAAGTAATTTAATTGTTCCATGAGGGACTGTTTCAGAGGGAAGCATCTGTGACAACCTATCCAAGAATGTATCTTTTTCTCCTCTCAAAGGAGAAAAGCACCAACGTTTAGGCCTAGTGAACAAAGTATTTAAGGGATATTACTTAAAGGAACTCCCTTTGAATACTAAACTGCCTTCACGCTATCAATTAACTACTCCTACCATTACCCCAAGTTAACTGGAAGGTCTATCATTCTTCCCTAAAAACCTGTTTCTATCTACCCCATCAGTCACAAATCTGTCACCAAAGTTCCCCTGCAACGAGCTGTAGTGAACAGATTATTCCATACAAGAGTCTCATCAATACTAAAATCAATAGCAAATAACGTGATGGCAGATTAACTCAAACTTTTCAGATCTAGAAAAACACTGAAGAAAGTTATCCATTCATTCCTCTGCTTTTTGTTTCCATCAGCAGATACTCAGTGTCACCAAGTGCCACGCCAGGGCTCCAGATCCCAATCCATCAGAGAAGCTGACCACTTGCTGGTACCTTAACTTCTGATCCATAAGAATGCTTAATTCTTTAGCACCCCCTTGTGCAGAATCAGTGTAAGCCAAAAGAGTACATTCAGACCTCCCAAAATCTAGGGTTGGAAGGGACGGACCTGGAGAGCTCCTGGGGTCCAACCCCCCTGCCAAAGCAGCTCCCCAGCTCATACTGCACAGGTCGGTGTCCAGATGGGGCTGGAATCTCTCCAGAGAAGGAGACTCCACACCCCCTGGGCAGCCTGTCCCAGGGCTCCCTCACCCTCACTGGGGAAAAGTTCTTCCCCATGTTGGTGTGGAACTCCCTGTGCTCCAATTTGCAGCCATTGCCCCTTGTCCTGTCCCCACAGACACTGAAAAGGCTGATTCCCCCTGCATGCCCTGCTTCAGATAATTACAGACTTTAATTAGGTCCCCCCTTAGTCTTCTCGTCTCAAGGCTGAACAGCCCCAAGTTCCTCAGCCTTTCCTCATAGGGGAGATGCTCCAGGCCCCTAATCATCTCCGTAGCCCTCCTCTGGACTCTCTCCAGGAGATCCCTGGCTGTTTGATCCCAGGAAGCCCAGCACTGGACACAACACTCCAGGTGGGGCCTGAGCAGGGCAGAGCAGAGGGGGAGGATCCCCTCCTGTGACCTGCTGCCCACACTCCTCCTGATGCCCCCAGGATCCCATTGTCTCTCTCAGCCCCAGGGCACACTGCTGGCTCATGGCCACCCTGTCACCCACCAGCACCCCCAGCTCCTTCTCCACAGAGCTCCTCTCCAGCAGCTCCCCCCCAGCCTGTCCTGATTCCAGCAGTTGTTCCTCCCCAGGTGCCAGACTCTCCACTTGCTTTTGTTGAATCTCACCTGGTCTCTCCCTGCCCAGCTCTCCAGCCTGGCCAGGTCTCAAAATAAGTCACATTCACTGTCCTGCTACTGCTTGGAATACTCTGTATTAAAAGTGTTATCCTTAGCTACTAACTCCTTGCTCTTGTCAGCTATTCAGTGTTTCCCTCCTGGTGCACCCCACCCACAGCACAGGTAAGACAGAAAGCTGTCCTGTGCTACAAGTCCTGGTAGATGGAATTCTGGTTAAGCTTTTACATAGAAATCTATGAGATTCCTGTTCCTCATAGAGCAAGGAATGAGGTACATGAATCTCACGCTACAGTTATAGTCACAGGAGGTGTGGAACAGATCCCATGTCTCCATGGTCAGTGCTTTGGACAATCTGGCTTCCTAGGGCAGCCTTTTACGTGGCATTTCTTCATCTCTAGGCTGGCTGTTCAGGCAAGCAGAGGCTGCCAAGCACCTTGTCTCTGGGAAGGGTGCGGTGGCAAGAGGTGAGGTGCAGAGAAGAGGAACATTACCTCAGCTACAATTCAAGCAAACACCAGTTTCAGGAGGAAGGTTAAGATGTAAACCAAAACCCAGTACTCACTGATATAAGAAAAACTTTAACTCCTTGGTCCTCTGTATCCATCGCTGTGATCCGGATACTCTTCTCACTGGCTTTGTCAATCTGCATCTGAGCCCAGAGCTTGGTATTTAAGATTAACCTGAGACTCCCCTGGGTCCTCATCACTAAAACCAAGAGATAAAATTAGTTAGGTGGAGAAAGACACAACACAAAGCTCAAAACAGCCAAGATGGCTTTTTCTTGTGTGAATGTTTTGGTCTGTTCACAAAGGAATATTAAGGGAAAGCCATTAAAACAGGAATCTCTCCCAACTGTTCATGTTAATCAAGTTTATCAGTCATGTCTAAAGGTGTTTAGTCTTGTGTTAACACAGAGCTCAGCAGCTGGATCCGAGCTGATAATCTCAGGCACATTCCTGCCCATCCAAAGATCACAAGCTATTCACAGAGTCTTCCCCCACCACCAGCACCCTGTCCCAAAAAGCAAAGATTCCAGATCTGAAGAGTGTTACCATAAATGTCTAGTCAAATATTCTACTTGCTAAATATAGTTTGTTTTTAGGGGGAGAAGGGGGTGGGAACTGGAATGTTTGCTACAATAGGAGGATATGAAAATATCTGAAAAGGTCCAAACTGCTTCTGAGTTGCTGTAGCCAAGAAAGAACCAACAGTGGATGCTGCTGCATGCCATGGCAGCACCCTATGAAAACAGCATTTGCTGTGACCCAGTACCTCCTTCCCCCTGGTTCCTCTTACCCAGCCGAGACTGTAATGTCCCATCGTCTGTTGAGGCCATATCATTGAGTCTCAGAAGTCCTCTCCCTCTTTCCACCCAAGACTGAGAGATTTTATCAAATACAAACAGCTTGCACTGAATCTGTAACAGAAAAGATCTCTTGAGGCACAGCAGGTGATTGGAGTAATCATCTATTTCCTATTTAGTCACTTACAGTTGGGTAAAGAAAACTCAGATTTTATACTGCAGTTCTGAACTGTTTCTGGTGGTGGAAACCAAAGCAGTCCTCCTCGTCTCTGTTGGGATAAAGTCCTTCAAACACACTCTCTGGTTCCCTAAGAGGTTATTAGCAGAAGCTGTGTATTCAGTACAGGCTGGGGGATGTCCTACTGGAGAAGAGCACTATGGAGAAGGACCTGGGGGTGCTGGTGGGTGACCGGGTGGCCATGAGCCAGCAGTGTGCCCTGGGGCTGAGAGAGACAATGGGATCCTGGGGGCATCAGGAGGAGTGTGGGCAGCAGGTCACAGGAGGGGATCCTCCCCCTCTGCTCTGCCCTGCTCAGGCCCCACCTGGAGTGTTGTGTCCAGTGCTGGGCTCCCTGGGATAAAAAGGACAAGGATCTCCTGGAGAGAGTACAGAGAAGGCTGAGGAGATGATGAAGGGTCTGGAGCATCTCCCCTGTGAGGAAAGGCTGAGAGAGCTGGGGCTGTTCAGTCTAAAGAAAAGAAGATTAAGGGGAGACCTAATTGGTGTTTACAATTATCTTAAGGATGGAATGCAGGAGGAATTAGCCAGCCCCTTTTCAGTGTCTGTGGGGACAGGACAAGGGGCAATGGCTGCAAGAGCTCAGGAAGTTCTGCAGCAACATGGGAAACAACCTTTCCCCAGTGAGGGTGAGGGAGCCCTGGGACAGGCTGCCCAGGGGGTGTGGAGTCTCCTTCTCTGGAGAGATTCAAGACCTGTCTGGATGCTTATCTGTGTAGCATGAGCTGGGGAGCTGCTTTGGCAGGGGGGTTGGACCCCATGACCTCTTGAGGTCCCTTCCAACCCCTACAACTCTGTGATTCTTACAGGATCAAACAACAAGAACAATCTTCACATAAGGTACAAACTTCCACAGGGAAAATTTATTGTGGTAAGAGACTGGGTAAGAGTCAGCTATGATCTTAAATCAGTCAGTTCCTCCTACAGCCTCATGTGCACTTTGCGCTGCTGAGGCTGGTTATCTGGTGCTGGGAAGACCCAGCAGAACGACAGCAAAGCCAACCACATCCTGTATTAAAGAAAGGATGAACCAACAAGTTGGCTCATTATCAACTCACAGCCTGACCCACAAACAGTCACAATAAAGAAGAGGGGTTTTTCCTGCCTCCCTGTTCATCAGTTTGAAGTAGTCCCCTTTTCTTCTTTCCAATGGTAGGACTGCCCCTGCTTCCCATAAATACTCCCTTTCTCCTCCCTTGCCAAATATCTAAGGAAGACAGAGGTGGGGGATGGTCTCTTCAGCCAGGGGACAGGAGATGGGCCAAGGGGCAATGGGCTCAAGCTGCCCCAGGGCAGGGGCAGAGCAGATGGGAGGGGAAAGTTCTTCCCAGGCAGAGCTGTGGGGCTGTGGCCCAGGCTGCCCAGGGAGGAGCTGAGCCACCTTCCCTGGGGGTGTTGAACAGAGGGGAGATGAGGTGCTCAGAGATCTGGTTTAACACAGCATGGGAATAGTTGGACTTGATCTTAAAGGCCTCTTCCAACCTTGTGATTCTGTGATCTCTATATCCCCAGGAAGCATCCATGAGTTTCTGAACTACAGAGAAACAGAAATACCAGAACAACCATTTCAAGGCCATTCTTGTCATCAGGGATTTCTTTTTACAGGACATACCCCATAGATTATAGTTTTGTAGGATAATACAAGTGCAACTGATACACATGCATCAGTTACTGACACAGCACATCTGTGTGGTGTCAGAACAGACCAGCTGGTCTATAAGAGCAAACAGCTATCCTGAAAATAAAGAATGCAGTTCAGGTGCTGGGAAACTTAAAAGATCAAGAAAAAAACCCCATAATTGGAGGATAAAGAGAGGAGGAAAAAAATATATACCACTTAGGTCTACAGGAAAGCCCAACACTTTTTTAAGGACATACTGAAGTGAAAAATAAATAAGTACAATGTCAAATAAATCATGAATTACATCAAGAGTTTAAGTCAGTACTGTGTTTTAGAAGGTTATTTAGTCATAAGTACCTCAAAACATATTCCTGAGCACTGTTTTATGGCTTCTACTACACAAGAAACCAGACTGCTGGGATAACAGTCCATTTGAGTTTAAAAAGGAATTATCATACTACTGGTTACTTAAGACCTTAATCATTTGAATGAAAACAAACTAAATATTTTTCTTTTGTAGGACACAGAAGCCTTTACACAACTGATTCAGGAAAGCATGCTGAAGAATCATCTGGATGGCCAAACCACTAAAACTTATTCTGAAAGGGGAAATAAAGAAACAACAAAAGGATCTGACAATAACTCTCCAAAGTTTGCATTTTAAGGCAATAAAAGATGCTGGAGACCGGATGGCTGAGGTTTAGGGAGTTGTGCATTCACTGGACATCCATAGGAGTCCTCATCAACTCAAAGCTCCTGGCTGGAAAGATGGGCCTGGGTGAACCTAATGAGGTTCAACACTGCCAAGTGTCAGGTGTTGCACTTGGGGCTGAAGAATCCCAGCCATATGTACAGACTGGGAGAAGAGCTCCTGGGGAGCAGCCCTGTGAGAAGGACCTGGGGATTCTGGGGGGTGAGAAACTCCCCCTGAGCAGCAGTGGCTCTGGCAGCTGGGAAGGTGATGGGATCCTGGGCTCCATCAGTGGAGGGGTGGCAGCAGGGACAGGGAGGGGATTGTCCCTCTCTGCTCTGCCCTCCCCCAGCTGGATCCTGTGTCCAGAGCTGGGGCCCAACACAAGGAAGATGTGGGGCTGTTGGAGAGGGGTCAGAGGAGCCAGGGAGATGCTCAGAGGGCTGGAGCAGCTCCCCTCTGGAGAGAGGCTGAGGGAGCTGGGCTGGCTCAGCCTGGAGAAGAGAAGGCTGTGGGGGGACCTCATTGCAGCCTGCCAGTGCCTGGAGGGAGCAGAGGAACAGGAGGGGAATCAACCTTATAAAAGGATAGATAATGGCAGGACAAGGGGGATGGATTAAAACTAAAAGAGGGAAGGGTTAGATTAGATATTAGGGGGAAGTTCTTTGCAGAGAGAGTGGTGAGGGGCTGGAACAGGCTGCCCAGAGACAGGGTGGGTGCCCCGTGTCTGGGGGTGTTCCAGGCCAGGTTGGATGGGGCCCTGGGCAACCTTGTGTAGCTCCAGGCCTGAGGTTGGTGTCCCTGCCTGTGGCAGGGGGTTGGAGCTCTGTGACCCTTGGGGTCCCTTCCAACCCATGCCAGTCTATGATTCTCTTCTACTTGATCTGTTTCTTACCTGCAACACATTGCTTTCTGCTTCCTCACCAGTAATCACTTCTACCTTGGCTAATAAACACTTCCTGGCTGTTGCTTTCGTGTAGGCTGCTGCAGACTCCGCCAGCGATTCCGAAACATTATTAGCTGAAGAACATTTCCAAAGGTTGAGAATGATTAGCATGTAATTATCAACGATTTAGAAAGGTCTCACAAATAAAGCAGAATTCAGAGAAATAAAGTGCAAGAGACAGAGGTTACTAGAGTGTTAGAAACAGGACTAAAGCTTACAGCAGGAGGTAAAGCTTAAAAACAAAAGGGGAAGAGACTCTCCAGCACCCAGCACATCACCTCCCAGCCCTAGTCTGGATCTTTGGTTACAGGAGACAGTACAGGCAACAAAGACTTTAATAATTTTTTAGTAAAGTAGCAGGATATTGAAAAACACAGTCATTTAAACAGGGTGAGCCTTCAATTCCTAAAACAGTAGTTTCTTTTTCACCTTTCTCTGGTGTGGCTTCCTGAGATGAGGAATCAGAGCCCGACTCTGTAGCAGCATTCTCCTTATTACTCTCTGTACTACCCTCATTTGATTTTGGTGGACTCTATTGCAAAAAGAAGAAGAACAGGTAAACAGAAGAGAGGAAGCAGGCCCTAATTTTGCAGACCAAGAGTAGTTGACCAGCTACTGAGGGAGACCTCAGTGTTTACAAACCATATGGCAAAAGAGGAATCCCAGGGGGGATACTTCCATGCTATCCTACTACCCCAGCCAAGGAACTGAATGGAGCATGACCTGAAAACCAGTTCAAATTGGTTTTTCCTGAAACCAAAACCAAATTTCAACCCTTACTTTGAAGTTATTTTCAATAAAGCAAACCAATCTCAATACAGTTCTATTCACTCCTGGCTCAGTGGCTGGGAATTTACTGTTGCATTAACTGTTCCCTTCTGGCACCTGCACAGCAATAGAAACAAGAGTGGGAAGCAGTGAGGCACTACAAGTTCTCTCTTAGGTTGGTACACAATAAGCAGAGAATTTCCTACCTCAGTAGAGGCAGCTGCCCTACTGCCAGACTTGAAATCCCATCGCTGGGGGAGTCACAACACTGACCTTTTCTCAGTTTGGAGGACAGCAAGCAAAGCACCCTCAAATACTGGTATTAAAGGAGTCATTTAAAGCAGCAAGCTATGCCATTCAAGTGCTTGGACTTGAGAACCAGAAGAACAGAAGGCTCTCAGTCTCCTTATGCTGATAAAGTGTGGCAGGGAACTCCTGGCAAGCAGGGCTGTGCAGAGAAGAGCTGATAATGAACCCCCTCATTGCACTTCAAACAAGTCATCTGCAAGGGAAACCACTGAAAGAAACCCACACTTCAGTGACAGGGAGAGATAAAGGGCCTCTAAATTCCCAAGTGAGAATCTGTAACACAACCTACTGGCAACATTACAGCATTTCATAGGTGGTGGGTACTCACTAGGACTCGCTCACTCATGTTCTGTCCAAAAACAAACTTGTTGCTAGATGTGTCTGCACTGTTTGTAGAGTTCTCTACACTGAAAAACAAACCCAAACAAAACCAGGTTTCATTCTGGAAAAGATCTGTTTACCTTCTACTGAAAGAAATTCCTCAAAAAGAGAGCAATTGTCACTGGCTTTAAAAACCAAACACTGCTTAACAGAGAAACATAAGCAGAAATTCCTTCAAGTCCTTCCACCCAAGAGCATGTTCTGGTTTTACAGAATGGGAGTTCACTTCAGAGTTGTGTGTAATTTTCTCACTGTAAATACATTCTCTTCAGATATCTAATTCCATATTAGATGCTGAATGCTAAGAGGGGGCTTACTCATAGAGCATATTACTTTTACAAGACCCTATTCTGCATTCTTGAACCACTATGCATTTTTAGGCCCATTTTCTCAGAAAGAATTGAAAGAAACGTTTGCAGTCTCCTAACTGAAGCAGGGGCAGCAGGGAGAAGTAATGCCTTTTATTGGACTGGCTGCAATGCAACAGCCTCCCCAGGGAGTTTCACAGTCAAATCTCAGCCCTTACCTTCTGTTCTCCCCCCTATTGTCCTCCCCTGTGGCATTTTATTAACAGATTTTAAATCCCATTTAGGAAGGACACCATAGTTTTACTAATTTATAGACTCAAAGT
The DNA here is from genome assembly GCA_022605575.1 of Laterallus jamaicensis coturniculus. NCBI lineage: Eukaryota > Metazoa > Chordata > Aves > Gruiformes > Rallidae > Laterallus > Laterallus jamaicensis. The sequence continues at coordinate 4,140,386 of JAKCOX010000043.1, read as the reverse complement.
AGTAACAAGTCATTGTTTACCTGCCTTCCCTTCAGGCATAGTAAGGGAACATGCAGACTGCAGAGCACTTGGAATCAGGCCTAGGGGCATTCCACTGTGTTTGGAAAAGGGAGGCAGGGATGTGACTTCATGATTCAAGTGGAAACCAACCAACCTTTAAACTGTGCATGTGGAGTGGCTACTTCTGAATAAGAGTTAAGCAACAGAGGAAATCCTCAGGGGAAGAACATTTTGCCTACTAAGGGAAATAAATACCACAGTCTATACCCTATTACGTGGTGAACAACAAGGTGTAAAATACACAGACTAGAAGGACAAGGCAAGCACTTGTTGGTGCTTTTCCTACAGTTCTTTCACAGCCTCAAGCAATCAGCAGTTCAGGTTCTTCCAGGAGCAGAGATGTTGCTCTCTGGGGAATTTGTCCCACATACTCCTCCAGTTATCAAATTCAAAGCTCTGTGTAGCAATCAATTCTTTTCTATTTTCCACTCTTTCTCTAAGACTAATTGGTTTTTTTGACCACCACTAAGCTAACATTTTCCAGAGCCATAGAGACATCTTAGTGTTAGGTGAAGGCCATCAGTTCAGAGCCCATCCTGTACAGATAGAATTAGCAGTCTTCTCCTGGCTGCATCACTCTACATATAACTACATCATTTACTCTGATGCTATCAACTAATCAGAGTCTCTCAAAGGCCTCCCAGTAAAGATTCCTGCTTATGGGCCCTTGATCTTGCTCTGAAAAGTTTATCATCATGATCACATGGCTTGATTTATTTTTTTAAAACCATTCTGTATCATGTGAGAAACACATGGACCACCACAAACACAGCACAGATCTCTATGGGATTCTAGTAGTAGCTCCAATTTATTCCAACATTGTTTCTTTCTGATCATTTATAAGATGACTTATAGGACTCACAAGATGTGTTGGGTTGGAAGGAACCTTTAAAGCTATCTAGCCCAAATCTCAGCAGTGAGCAGGGACACCTTTAACTAAAGCAGGTTGCTCAGAGCTTCATCAAGCCTGACCTTGATTGTCTCTTATTTTATGCTTGTGCAATGTTCTGAAGAGGTTTTAGTGAGGACCTGGTCAAGTAACTGGCATCAAATACATCTCCCTTGAGAATTCCCTCCTATCTACATTTGACACATCATTCTCCAGAAGCCAGGGTTCCCACTGACTCAGCATAAGCTCTGCACCCAATAAAGAGCAGAACCCCATATCATTCTCAACAGAGAGTAAAGAAAAGATTGTCCTATAGTTTTTCCTGTAGTCTCACCTGGAACTGATGTACTGTAGAAAATAGTTTGTTGCAGAAGGTGTGTCTGATGTAGGAAGGCCAGCGTTCTGCACGTCGGCGGTCTCATCGCTTTCATCTCCTAGCTACAAGAACAGCAGATACTGACAGTTTGAACCACCCACCACAACATTTTAGGATCATTCTTACCCAAGACAAAGTTCCACCCACAAACACTTCATACAATAGAACAGTATAAGCCCATGTCTCAGTAATACACTTCCTTCTGTTACACCAGGCAACCTTCCCAAGCCCATCTCCAAGAGGAGGTACTAACAACCCACCTCAATTACTTCAGGCACAGGTTTGAACCCAGGATGCCTTAATTTTATCTGCTCACCTTTCTGTGAAGTCCTGGTTGCACTGGAGCACCTTAGGAACACATTTCAACTTAATTCTGACCCAAAGGGTAAGAGAAAACATGACATCACACTGCACTTTAGCTGTTATCTATGATTGCAGTGGGTGTGTTTATTTTTCTTATTTTTATAAGGAAAAGCTTCTTATGCTACTAAAGAGTGTTAATTTATTTAATGTTGGGAAGAGCAGCTTTACAAAACAGCCAACCAAACTGTGTGCACAGCTTCTGATTTTGCACAGAGGTTTTAACCCTGTTAAAATAGGAGCTCCCAAGTAATTCATAAAGAGTGTGTAGTGCTCATGCCAAGAAGGGATCTGTTCTGCTGCTGCTTATCCTCAACTCAAATCCATCAATTCTTAGGCAAGATAAACATGTGCTTACCTTGACTCTGTCTCTTAGGTTCTGCCCAAATACAAATGCTTGTTGGGCATTTAGTTCTGCCTTCTCACAGCTGTCATTATCTGAAGTATTGTTGGACTCTTTCTTCTGAGGTTCTCCTGCCTAAAGACAAGGAATTGAAAACTTGAAAAGAAACTCAGTTTCCTAGGCTAAAAAAAAAAGGACACAAGGTGGTGAGTCACAGGGTCATTTACAGTTCTGCACTGGGTTTGGCTGGGCTGAGGTCAGTTTTCTTCACAGCAGCTAATATGGGGCCAAGGTTGGATCGGTGCTGAGAACAGTGGTGATGACAGAGATGTTTCCCTTCTTGCTGACAGTACAGAGCCAAAGCCTTTCCTGCTTCTCACCCCACCAGTGAGTAGCTGGGGGGCACAAGGGGTTAAGTAGGGGGCACAGCTGGGAAAGCTGACCCCAGTGGCCAAAATAGAATATTCCAGACCATACAACATCATGCTCAGCACATAACTGGGGACTTGGCCACAGAAGGATCCTGCTCAGAAAAAGACAGGGCCTCAGTAGGGGTTTTTTCCTCCACACATGGTCAGCAATTGCATCTGCATGTCCCTTGTTTCACATAGATTATTCTTCTCTTCCTTTGACATCCTATTAAGCTATCTCAACCCACAAGGGGTTTTTCCCTATTCCCTCCCATCCCCTTGGTGGGGGTGAGGGAGCAGCTGTGTGCTGCTTAGCTACCAGCTGAGGTTACACCACTACAAACAAGTCCCTGACATCTCCAAAATCATAGAATCATAGACTGGGCTGGGTTGGAAGGGACCCCAAGGATCACAGAGCTCCAACCTCCTGCCACAGGCAGGGCCACCAATCTCAGGCCTGGAGCTACACAAGGTTGCCCAGGGCCCCAAGAGCTACAGGCAAGTTTTGCATTAAAAAAAAAAGCCCTGTTTGTTAGAGAATCTTAACAAGTCATGGAATATTTAAAGTTCAAGGGGATCTCCAGCAACCAAACCATGTTCAAAGCCACATTAGCATCAAAATGATGCTGGGCTACCTGAGACCTCATGAAGTCAAGTCAAAAAATGTGCAAGGAGAGCAGTTTGACAACGTGGAGCCTGGTTCAGAGTTCAACAACAGTAAATATGGTGATTCTGTCCTAACCCCCACCTGGAATCCCCCCTTGCCATGCCTGCAGCCTCTCACTTGTTTGCAGGCACTTTGAAGTCTCATTCTATCTTGCTACACCCCACCAATTTTACATTTAAGGGCCATAACCTTTGCATAACCTAGCTGTATCAGCTGCCTTCAGACTAATTCTGGCATTTCAAAGACATCCTTTTTCTGCTGATAGCCAGAAATGGGCCAGTGTTGCTGCTGGGAGTAGACCTCCACCACTGAATAGATGGTGCAGACAGGGTAAAGGAGCATTCTGCTGAACAAAACTAAAAATCATTAGCCTAGGATCTCATTAACTCATCCTCCTTTGTGGAGGAGTTCTTTGTTAGAGCTCTTGAGCTCAAGTGTACTATTAGGACAGCACAAGAACTACTACTACACCTGAACTGTGGTCATAGTGTGGATACCTAAGAGGGCCATCAGTGATGAAACTGCACTCACATTACTGAGCAGACTCTTTCTAGAAAGTAGTTTGAAGTTTGTCACCTTGAGTGGCTTCCCAATCCTTCTCCAACTCACCTTGTCTTCAGAGTCAGAACTTTTCAGCGCTGCATCACCTAGTGATTCTGATGTGGCTGCAGAGTCTGGTGAGATATTGACACCATTGGTGCCACTGCTGAGAACTGCAACAAGGAATGTGAAAGTGAAATAAACTCTCCAGATATTTAGATCAGCCTAAAAGCAGTAAGATTTTGGTAACAAGTTGCAGACTGGGTTTTTTAAGTCTGTGAAACATTGGAATATAAACTCCAGAGTTCCCAGAGTACTCTGCAAGTGAGGTGAAGACCAGGATTCAGCAATTCTTAGCAAATTCAACATTCCAAAGGCAGAAAAGCAAGTCAGCAACAAGTTCCTTAATGTATATATAGATGTTGCAGGGACTTCAGCACATATGACTCCAAGAAACCACCCTGCTCTATTCTAACACTGCTCACAGCCAGCAAGGCTCCTCTCTGGGCTGATCTAGCTCCTTACACACAGAACTGCTACTGATGATCTGTACTCCAAGATGATGTTCTCTGTAGAGTCCAACCTGTGCCAAGAAATCAAGCTAAAAACATATGGTTCTAGGCCAGACTCCACATTAATGGAAAGGGCTTGTTTCAGTCCAACTGAACTTCCAAATAACAAGGGGGAGCTGAGGAGCTGGGAAAATGAAGGACTTTAGTAGACATGGACACCTCAAACAGGTTTTTTTCCCCTTAACTTCCAGCTTCAGTCAGGCCTATTTCTCTTTGCTGTATCAAATTCCCTTACAAATTGATCAGCTGTGCCCAAGCGATCAGCTGGAGCTTACTACCCCACAGCCACCACTGTCACCTGAGACTGACAATCCACACCCAGAGAAATCTTTTTATTCCAAAACTCAAGCATAGACTACACTAAAGCTGGAGGCCTAGCAACATCAGACAGTCACCCTACACCAAAACAGAAGGGTTGACTGTGTCACCCCCACGTAACACAGCTATACTTGACTTTTCTCAAAGGAAAAACCTCAAAAAAACCCCAAGGCAGATCCTGAGGAAAAACAATGTGCTAAAAGAAATTGAGTATTTTGTTCTCCTCAGTAATATTCTAATAAATAATTCAAGCAAAAGCATGAATTACCCATCTGTGAGAAAGCTTTTGGCTGTGGTGCCTGTAGTACCGCCGGGCGCAGCACCCTCCGCTGCTGCTCCTTCGGTTTCTGGCTTGGGAGACCTGCAAGTAGAAGATTGTTTTACAAGCTACAAAGCTTTTGGAGTTGAAAAATGTCACTTCATCTAAACTTCTGATTAATCTGTAAACTGAAAGGGTAGTTGAACTGAAAGAGGAGATTGAGATTAGATATTAAGAAGAAATTCTTCCTGGGGAGACCGTGGCACAGGGTGCTAGAGAAGGTGGGGCTGACCTTAGATCCCTGGCAGGGTTCAAGGGGGCTTTGAGCACCCTGGGCTGGTGGGGGGTGTCCCTGCTCATAGCATGGGGGGCATTGGGGGAGGGTGGGCTCTGAGGTCCCTTCCCAACCCAAACCAGCCTGTGATTCTATGATTCTCTACCTGATCCCAACAGAACAAAGGAAAACAAGACATTGAAAAAGCTTCCACATCCCCTCCTTTCCCATCCTTCAGTCTCAAAATAAAAGACAACTTCCCAGCCTTAGAAGATGCTTTTTTCTCTCCCTTCTCCAGGAAAGCAGGGGAGTGTGACAATGACTCAGAAAGAAAAATCAAAACCTAAGAGATTAATAAATAGGATTGATTGTGCACTGCTCAACTGACATATTATTCAACTACAAATTCCAAGTCTTCTTTTCTCCTCCCAGTAAGGTTTTTTTCCCCAAATACTGGTAAAATGATTCCCCCCACTCTTCTTCATACAATCAAATGGATTAGTAGAATCTTAGATGTGGTTTCATTTAACATTCTGGTTTTTTGAATTAGCCTAGACTTGTAGACTTGTTGTAAGATATACAGCACTCCAACCTTTTAATTCCCCTCTGCCTCAAAAAGCCAACCATCATTAAACAATCTAATAACAACAAAAAACCCAAAGCATCTTAATATCAACTCTTGAAGGTTATGGCAGTCCCAGAAGGTCCAGTCTTCTTCACTGACCAAAACTAAGATGAACACTTGATCCAATAAAAATACTGCCACAAAAGTTACTCAAAGCAGCTCAGCTGAATATTCTGCAACTAGTTCCATTTCCAGCCACCCATATCCACAGGAAACAACCACCACTGAAATAGAACAACTCTAAGTTGGAATGTTCACATCAGCTCAAAAACTCCTTGTTCTTTAAATATAGTACTCTCCTTGCAAACAAAGTAACTAGTTTTCATATCTATCTTCCAACACCAAAGCACTTTTGTTTTCTCTCTAACTCCTCAGGAGCTGTATATATATTTATGTTATTCCTGGACTGTGCTAGGTCTGCATCAGCAACAGGAAACCATAGAACAGGCAACACTGAGAACCATGTAAAAGGCCAGGGTGTGAAGTGGGGAGCAAACAACCCTGCAGAGAACGCTCTGCCCTGGTCCCAGATTGAGCACCCAGCGAACCTGCTCAGCACACTCCTGCAGCACCCCTCTTCTTCCAGTTTTCTACCTATGGAAACCAGTTTACAGAGCCCAGGACTCCTCTAAGAATTAAAGCAAAGCACACTAAGCAGAGACAACTAGGAGAGACATCTCAGAAATGTATGACTGATCAAAGCCAGGAGCTGGATGTGTGTATAGACATGACACAGTGGATACTGCCATGGCCACTCCAGAGAGCTCAAGATTTTTTTCCCTGAATAAACATGGGTGTTGCCACTTGCCAGTTAGAGTAGCAGTTTGGGAAAATGCCTAAATAAAATGCTTGAACTGGTGTCTTTGCACTGCTACAGAAGACCTTGAACTCACCTGCACTAGGTGCCTGCCCATGGATAAGTATGGGTGGCTTCAGCCGGAACCCGCTGCTCTTCTCCTCTAGAAGCAAAACACAAGAGTCACAAGGATGTAGCTGTAGCCTGCTACAGACATTGGTTCAGTCACCAAATTCCTCATGCTTCTCCCACTGTAACAAGCTACAAGCTTTATAAATATCCAATTTCCCAAGAACAAATTCCCTTTCCCCAAAAGCAGCCTGAATTTCTGGTGATCACCACAGGGAAGGTTTAGATTGGATCTTAGGGGGAAGTTCTTTGCAGAGAGAGTGGTGAGGGGCTGGAACAGGCTGCCCAGAGAGGGGGTGGGTGCCCCGTGTCTGGGGGTGTTCCAGGCCAGGTTGGATGGGGCCCTGGACAACCTTATGTAGCTCCAGGCCTGAGGTTGGTGACCCTGCCTGGGACAGGGGTGCTGGAGCTCTGTGACCCTTGGGGTCCCTTCCAACCCATGCCATTCTATGATTCTATGATCAGTATGACCACAGACTGGGGTAGATTTGGATACTGTTTTTTCATATTGAAAATCAAAGCAGGTAAGTGCAAGTTTATGTTTCATCTTGAGGCTAACAAGCAGAGTCTCTTCCACCACTAAACCCAAAGAATTAAAGAATTTTGCTATTTGGTATTTTAATTACCCCTAGAAAGCATGAAATCAAGCAATAAAGTGAGCAAGAAAACAGCTGTAGGATCAGAACCATCACCACTGCTCTTCTCCTAGACCTCTGATCTATCTGAGGACTTTGGATTGTGACAGACTGAAAGCAGTTTGCTGAGAAAAAGTAGAAAAAAAAAATGAGGAAGCTCACCTGGTTCTGAGTCAGAGTTGCCTGTAGAGGGTTCACAGAAGCTTGATGGCATAAAGACGTTGTTCTTTGTTACTGCAGTCAAGGAAAAAGAACAAGAAAGAGAAGTTGTGGATATTGTTCTTGACAGCTACACTGCCAGGCATGGTGAGGCCACCAGTTGAAAACATTTTGTCTAGTTGTTCATTTTGTTCAGTTCAGGTTTTTCTTTCTTCTAAACTAAAGCAGTATTACAGCCACAGAAGGAAACAGGCCACTGCCCAAAAAAATCCCCTTAGTTTCTCCTGAAACAGTAAGAGAGAAACTGTCACTTATTCTGGAGGGAAGATGAACACAGGAATCCTGGCCTGAATTGCATCTGAATGAGGAGTTAGAAGAATTTCTTCCTAATATTCAATTGAAATCTACCCCCTCCCAATTTAAAACCATTCCCCCTCACCCCATCACTCCCTGCCCTTCTAAAAAGTCCTTTCCCAGCTTCCTTGTAGCCCCTTTGGAGACTGGAAAATGCTGTAAGATCTCCCCTGAGCCTTCTCCAGGCTGAACCAGCCCAACTCTCTCAGCCTCTCTTCAGAGGAGGTGCTCCAGCCCTTGGATCATCCTTGTGACCTCCTCTGGACCTGCTCCAAGAGGTCCATGTCCTTATCATCTTGGGGACTCCAGAGCTGGACACAGTACTCCAGTGGGGTCTCATGAGAGCAGAGTAGAGGGGCAGAATCACCTCCCTTAACCTGCTGGCCACGCTCCTTTTGATGCAGCCCATCATACAGTTGGCTTTCTGGGCTGCAAGTGCACATTGTCAGCTCACGTTGAGCTTCTCATCCACCAGCACCCCATAGTCTTTCTTTGCAGGGCTGCTTGTTAGTTTTCACCAAAATTTGAGATTTGAGAGATTCTAATCTCCAGAGCTAAAGGTATCACAGTCTGGGGCAGTTAGCAATCCATTACAGGCAACCTAGAAATGCAAGCTCCAGTGAATAAGGAAGCTCCAGTGAGTAAGGAAGCTCCTTACAGGCTCCACACAGCCTGCTGTCCCAACAGAAAACCCACAACACCCCTGTGCATCATGTATGTACAGACACTGTTCTTGTACTAAGTGACCAGCAAGCAGACAGCATCACACAGTTACCCCACACAGTTACCAGGGCTGGAGACCTCCTAAGCTCTACCCCAGAGAATCAAGACCCTAAAGAAAAGGGGTTCTTGCCCTGATGGCATGAGATGAGAATACTGCACCCATAAGCAATACTTTAAATTCTGTAGTCACTATTTCTTTAAAATTAGAAGAAAAAATAACTCTGTCTTCACCTTTTAGGCAGGCTTCCTGAATGGGCTGTATGTTAGGAGTTATTTTTCACTGTTTTCTCAGTTACTCTTTGTCTCATCTCCTTTACTTCACCAAGGATGACAGAAACAAAGCAGCAAAGCCTCCAAACCTGCCCTAAGGACTGACATATCTTAACTAAAATAATCCCCAACCAAAGCTGTAAACCTCCTATTGCCTCTGGGGAGAGAAAGTATACATTTTACAGACATTCCTATGGGTGAACACAGATACCAAAGATGACTATTCCTGCAAAGGGCAAGGACTTCCATACTGTCTCCCATGACATCCTGATAGCAAAGCTGAGAGAGCATGGGATAGATGAGTGGACAGTGAGGTGGGTGGAAAACTGGCTGCGGGACCGAGCTCAGAGAGTGCGATCAGTGGAGCAGAATCTGACTGGAGACCTGTGACCAGTGGTGTCCCCAGGGTCAGTGTTGGGTCCAGTCCTGTTCAATATCTTCACTGACACCTTGATGAGGGAACAGCACCCACCCTCAGCAAGCGCTGATAATCCAGAGCTGGGAGGGGTGGCTGACAGGCAGGACACTGCGCTGCCATCCAGAGCCCTGGCCACGCTGGAGAGCTGGGCAGGGAGAGACCAGATGAGATTCAACAACAGCAAGTGGAGAGTCTGGCCCCTGGGGAGGAAGAACTGCTGGAATCAGGACAGGCTGGGGGGGAGCTGCTGGAGAGGAGCTCTGTGGAGAAGGAGCTGGGGGTGCTGGTGGGTGACAGGGTGGCCATGAGCCAGCAGTGTGCCCTGGGGCTGAGAGAGACAATGGGATCCTGGGGTGCATCAAGACAAGTGTGAGCAGTAGGTCACAGGAGGGGATCCTCCCCCTCTGCTCTGCCCTGTTCAGGCCCCAGCTGGAGTGTTGTGTCCAGTGCTGGGCTCCTTGGGATAAAAAAGACAGGGATCTCCTGGAGAGAGTCCAGAGGAGGACTACAAAGATTATGAAGGGCCTGGAGCATCTCTCCTATGAGGAAAGGCTGAGTGAGCAGGGGCTGTTCAGCCTGGAGTGGAGAAGACTGAGGGAGGACCTAATCAATGTCTATAAATATCTTAAGTATGGGGTGCAGGGGGAATTGGCCAGCCCCTTTTCAGTGTCTGTGGGGACAGGACAAGGGGCAATGGCTGCAAATTGGAGCACAGGGAGTTCCACACCAACATGGGGAAGAACTTTTCCCCAGTGAGGGTGAGGGAGCCCTGGGACAGGCTGCCCAGGGGGTGTGGAGTCTCCTTCTCTGGAGAGATTCCAGCCCCATCTGGACACTGACCTGTGCAGTATGAGCTGGGGAGCTGCTTTGGCAGGGGGGCTGGACCCCAGGAACTCTCGAGGTCCCTTCCAACTCCTACAACTCTGTGATTCTGTGACTGCCCCCTGCCCTTCCCAGGTATCTGCCCTGCCTGCCAACACAAACAGGCATATGAGCACCAGGCATGAAACACTCCAAGTCCTCTCCACTTTGAAAGGAACAGGAGGAAGGGTGGAAGGAAGAAGGGAAAAGGGATAAACCTCAGCAGAGTAACTAAGAAACAGGTAGTGTTTACAGACATTTAAGAAGTGACCTTATTCCAACAAATAAAGATTTCTGGTAAATTCAATTCATCTGCATAAGATTAAAAAAAACCCCTAAAGCTACAAATATAAACTACCAAGAGAGAAAATATATTAAAAAACATTATTTATCAACTTCTTTGGGCTTTACTGGATCTGCTACCACCGTCAGAGCACGTGGTGGTTGTGCTCTTAAGCCAAAGCACAGCAGGCAGAAAGAGGACTGCTGAAGTGACTGGAAACAAGGAGGAAACCCACCTTTGGCATAATATTGCAGCAACACTTACCTGACTGAGAAGGAGGGAACTGAGTTAGGGATGAAGTTCTCTCACGCTTTACAGGTGGACAGTAGCTCCCATCCTCTCGATCAGATTCTGGATAAAAAGAAAGCAATTCCAGAAAATGCACAAAATCCTGGGAACACCTTAACTCACAGGTCTTTAATCTTACAATCAAATCTCTTACCATCGCCACCTTCTGGACTTGATCCATCTGCTGATCTCTGAAATCAGATGAGAGTGATAAAAGTCACCTACTGAACACTTCAACTTCTTCAGATACATCCAAAAACTATCCTCACTTGAGACATGTTTTCTTTACTGTCAATGATGTACACATGAGACAAAGCACTATTTTTCTCACTGACATGTACACAGGCATCCTGAGTTTCAACCAGACTGAATTAACCTGATTTAACCCATCTGAACACCTGTCGGAAACCACCGGCCGCGACCCGATGGTCTCAAACGGAGGGAAGCAAGGACACACTCAATATGAGCGATCAGCAAGCTTCCCTCCGTTTGAGACCATCGGGTCGCGGCCGGTGGTTTCCGACAAACATCAACCTGTGCAGTATTAGCTAGGGACCCTGCTTTGACAGGGGGTTGGACCCCATGATGTCTTGAGGTCCCTTCCAACCCCTACAACTCTGTGATTCCTGGTCTAAGCATTTTAGGAGATTAAAGCTATGCAAGAGTCCACCTGACAAGTGTTATGGTAGTGACCAAGATCACCAGCCCTAGTCAAAGTACATGCTGAACAGAATTCCCTTTCACTCACGTCTATTTTTCCCCTGCACAGGCATCTAAATAGCTAAATCCCACAGGAATGTCATAGATCTAAACCAAAAGATCTAAAACTTTCACAGATTCAGGAATTCAAAGGCCAGAGAAGAAATTATCATAATGCCCCAAGCACAGACAGGTCAGAGAACCTCACTCATGTCTCCCTCAGCATGGAAACTCCTGCCTGAGCTTTGGAGACACCCAAGCTCAGTTTTCTGTTTTCAGATGAGTTAGCCCACTGCAGAGCTGCCAACACTACTGGGAACTGGGGTTTCATTGTGTTATATCCAGCAGGAGACACGTTGCTGTTTCCTCACAAGACTCACTGTCAATATTCACTCCTCATTACTGGGACATTCACTTACCAGGTCTTCTCATCTTTGGATAAACCTCTCTGTGGTTCACCACAGCAATGCTTTCACCAGTGAAATACATTCCCAAGGCCTTCCCCATCAGGAGAAAGGCTTTCAAGAAAATAAAGCTATAGGCACATGATCTAATGATTTCCCACAGACCCTGCCTAGATGGCAAACTAGATGCAGAGTGAGAAGCCAAATGCTGGAGGCAACCACATGCTTTCTCTCCTTTCTAGTCCATCTCTACCAGCAGACTCCATAGGAATCCAGAGCCAAGACCCCTGCATCTCCCAGGACCTCTGCCAGTCAAAGGCAGAGGACACAGGCAAGGAGGTTGACAGGACACATGTAGACTGTGTTAGCAGAAGCTTTACCTTCTTATGAAGCACACTGTGAGGGTACTGCTGCAGACAGAAGTTGCTTAAGAGTGTTGCTTATTTTGGAGAAGATAGGGAGACCAGACAAAACCAGGGGGAATACATGCATGAGAAACACTTGACAGACTGGGGAGGGAAATGTTATCACAAGTAGTGATAAGGAACAGCAGACCAGCCTTTCCATTTCAGGCTTCCCCCCCTCCCCAGGCTACACAACCCCTACTTTACTGCAATGCATGTTTGGCACCAGCACACTGCACAAAAATGAAAACCAGCACCACCATCCCACTGGGAACCATTAAGGTGACTCAGCTTCTCTCCATTCAGTTCTTTGACATTAGAAGCTGGAGAAACTCTTAAACCAGTAACATCAACACCCAACCAACAATTTACTCCTTGCTGAAGAGCAGAGGCCACTTTTCCCTTATTTACTCCTCCCCCTGGTTTTAGAAATCCAGCCACAGAGAGGTTACTCTCACCTCTAAACAGAGGCTCCTACAAGTCAGACATTTCTAATTAACCAAATTACCTTTAAGGCTACCAAATCAATCCTTTTTAAAGGTGCAAATGAAATAATTACCTATGCCACATTGAAGCACAAACACTGCTTCTTTACACCCTTTACCTCTTCACACAGTTGCTACAACAAACTAACAGAGAAGTCATATAAACTTCCACAAGTTCACCAGGTTTTGTTTCTTCACAGTAAGGAACAGCAACAGGGCAGGGAAGGGAGAACTCAGGTAAAGCAGAAAAGGTCAATGTAATGAGGTGAAACCTCTACCTGTACTCACAAGGCTGATCTCTGTGCATCTTAAATGTATTTTGCAAAGTTAGACATAAAAAGACTTCAAAGCATGGTACAACAAGGCTGCACTGCACATACAGAAACATCTATGTGCCTACATTCTATACATGGCCAAGTGCAACACTACAGGCTTGGAGCAGAGTGGCTGGAGAGCTGTGCAGAGGAAAAGGAGCTAGGGGTGTTGGTTGACACTAAGGGATACAGTTTAGGGAGTAACAGAGGTGGTAGGGTGACAGTAGTACTAGATAAACTTTAATGATTACTGAACTGCTCCAGCTGTTGCTTAAAAGCTGTTCCAGAACCTCATAAACAATGGGGTCCTGCTGACATGGCTCCATGCCACACAGGCTTCCTTGGGTTACAGAGCTGAAAGTCAGGGCACCACCATCAGCTCTGCAAGAGGCTGTATTGTCTGGCCACACCACAGGATCTCAGCAGAAATACCTGCCTGTGTGGTTAGAAAGATGCTGTGTCTCTTCTGGGGGCAAGCTGCTGGAGAGGAGCTCTGTGGAGAAGGAGCTGGGGGTGCTGGGGGGTGACAGGGTGGCCATGAGCCAGCAGTGTGCCCTGGGGCTGAGAGAGACAATGGGATCCTGGGGGCATCAGGAGGAGTGTGGGCAGCAGGTGACAGGAGGGGATCCTCCCCCTCTGCTCTGCCCTGCTCAGGCCCCAGCTGGAGTGTTGTGTCCAGTGCTGGGCTCCCTGGGACCAAACAGCCAGGGATCTCCTGGAGAGAGTCCAGAGGAGGCTGAGGAGATGCTGAAGGGCCTGGAGCATCTCCCCTGGGAGGAAAGGCTGAGAGAGCTGGGGCTGTTCAGCCTGGAGAAAAGAAGACTGAGGGGGGACCTAATCAATGGTTATAAATACCTAAAGTATGGGGTGCAGGGGGAATTGGCCAGCCCCTTTTCAGTGTCTGTGGGGACAGGACAAGGGGCAATGGCTGCAAATTGGAGCACAGGGAGTTCCACACCAACATGGGGAGGAACTTTTCCCCAGTGAGGGTGAGGGAGCCCTGGGACAGGCTGCCCAGGGGGTGTGGAGTCTCCTTCTCTGGAGAGATTCCAGCCCCATCTGGACACCGACCTGTGCAGTATGAGCTGGGGAGCTGCTTTGGCAGGGGGGTTGGACCTGATGATCTCTCGAGGTCCCTTCCAACCCCTACAACTCTGGGATTCTGTGATTCCTCAGACCTCAATCTTCCCAAGGTCCTGAGAACATGACCCAGACTTTCTGCTCCAGCAAACCAGTATGAACACTCTTAAGGTGCCTCCACCTTCTGTGTAATTCAAGATAAGCGAGAGTTTTACTCTAAGAAACTGGCATAATTTGAAAAATGTTTCCCAGCACATGAGGCTTACACTGAGCTACTGTCCCATAAACTGAATGGAGCAGAGTTGAAGGACACATAGATAGCAGTTATGTACAGCCAATAATTCCTCCATGTGTTCCCCCGCAGCATTTTTCAGTCTTAAATTTCTTTCAGGCCTGCAGAAGAACTTTTCCCCAGTGAGGGTGAGGGAGCCCTGGGACAGGTTGTCCAAGGGTGTGGAGTCTCCTTCCCTGCAGAGATTCCAGCCCCATCTGGACACCAACCTGTGTGCCCTGTCCCAGGGACCCTGCTTTGGCAGGGGGTTGGACCCCATGGGCTCTGGAGGTCCCTTCCAACCCCTACAACTCTGTGATTCTGTTCACTGGGGTAAGATTTGCTGCTCTTTAAGAACAAGTGTGAGATGATGACTCTTGTGGTTGTTTTCCTGAATGCCTGGCTAACACAATTCTCTCAGCCAGTTCTAGTTTCTCTGACCATGTCAAATGACAGAAACCTGACCTAAGTCTGTAACTGTGTTTACCAGCCATATTTCAAAATATTAACCCTTGAAAAAATTAACTTGCAAAAAAGAGGGGAAAGTCTCTGCAGCAGGTCATCAAGAAACATCTGGACAAGGAAAAGGGCTTAACCTACAGCTGTTTGTACCTTGCCATGACGATCCATTTGGCCCTGGGTTTACTTGAAATGCCCCATTCTTGGAAAACTAAACCAAGAAAAACACTAAAGCCACCACATCGGTGCAAGAAAAAGGTGCAGGTGCTGTATAGAGCATCTTCAACAGGCAATGATCTGTCAAGAGTACACACCCAGTGCGTGGTCACAATGACCTGCATCAAGAAAACATGGCTGACCAATCAGAAATGAGGCAGCAGTGTGCCCAGGTGGCTTGTGTCAGGGATAGTGTGGCCAGTAGGTCTGAAGGTGATTGTGCCCCTGGACTGGGCACTGGGGAGGCTACACCTGGAGTGCTGGGTCCAGTTCTGGGCTCCTCAGCATCAGAAGGACATGGAGGTCCTGGAGCGAGTCCAGAGAAGGGCAACCGGGCTGGGGAAGGGGCTGGAGGGCAAATCCTCTGAGGAGCAGGTGAGGGAGCTGGGGGTGTTCAGCCTGGAGAAAAGGAGGCAGAGGGGAGACCTGACCACCACCTCCCCTGCCCTGCCAGGAGGGTGCAGAGAGGTGGGTGCTGGTCTCCTCAGCCAGGGGACAGGAGATGGGACAAGGGGCAATGGGCTCAAGCTGCCCCAGGGCAGGGTCAGAGCAGATGAGAGGGAAAGTTTTTCCCTGGCAGAGTTGTGGGGCTGTGGCCCAGGCTGCCCAGGGAGGGGCTGAGTCCCCTTCCCTGGGGGTGTTTAACAGAGGGGAGATGAGGTGCTCAGGGATCTGGTTTAGCACAGGATGGGAATGGTTGGCCTTGATGATCTCAAAGGTCTTTTCCAACCATGTGACTCTATGAGTCTGTGAAAAATCAGAACACACTTTTAAGGTTGCCATGACTCTATGTTAGCAGTTATTCACCCAATCTTTAAAAAAACCACTTTACTACACCACCAGTAGAAAAAACAAAGCTTAAACCTACAACAATTCCTTCCCTACCTCAAGGTACCATTTCTTTTTTGCTTGGTGGGTTTTTTCCCCAAGTACCTCAACTTGAAATTCTGCTTCAGCATCATTCCTGCTGCTTTCAATCTAAGCATACTGCAGGTTGGCATGACAATCTCTTCTTCCTATCCAGTGGAAAACCAGCATTAGTTGCTCACTTTCTCAGGCTGTGGTATTAGGGCTTAGAGGGAATAAACAGTCCTGCTCCTGTATATGACTGCTTCAAGCAAATCCCTCATACATACCCAACTTCCCATTTAGAAGAACTCTTTTCCTTAGCAAACAAAGACTTAACACCCTATATTTTAAAATTAATACCTGATGTGCCTTCTATAGTTACACCCACTAGGGTGTCCAAACAGATTTCATTTTGAATTGGCACAACAGCTTAGAGGGGACTAACCCTTACCAAAGAACCACTCAGGCCATGGTGCCACCTGAAGTTCACAGTAACAGATTCCTCCTAGGGGAAGGGACTAAGTACTTGGTAGGTTCACACTTACCCCTGCCAGTTCTTGTTGAATAGGAGCCAGCTGGGCTTCCGAAGCGGGACTCAGGGTAGCACTGACTGAGGCAACAGGGGGAGCAGGGTGCTCAGAGTGGCGCTCACCAGCTGATTCTGTGTGACCCAGAGCATTGTGGGGGGGCTCAACCTCTCCCTGGGGGTCCTCGCCTGAATCCGACAAGCCTTTTTGCTCTGCAGGGGACTGGGAGCAGAAAAGACAACGTCCCTTCAATGCAAGGCTGCAACAGGAGAGCAGTCCCTAGCCAGAGGAGCTGCTAATCCCTTTAGAAATGCCACTGTTTTCACAGTAGGGCAGAAGGAATGGCTTGCTGCTGACACACCAGTTCAAACGCACCCAAACCATGGAACAGAACCTACTCAGCTTCCCCTCCCCACAAAAAAAAACCCCAAACAACCACCAGTTGGAACTTTCTGAAAGTTAGCTGAAAAGGCTTCATGTCCCCAGCAAAAGACCATGTTGCCAGCCATGGGCTGGCTGGGTTTGAAAAGTCCTTCAAGGCCTAAAGCACAGGTAATGGCTTTAACCCCCAGATTCCGACAGAAGAATTACATGGACAATTACTGTCCTTCACTGGTTCTTCAGACAGAGGTTTGAGGGTGGGACTGATTATAAAATTCTCCACAGAAATAGATTATTATAACATTCACACAAGATACACAATCCTTTCACATTCACAGGGCTGAAAACACCCTGGTGTTTTGGTGAAAGTTTGCCTGTTTCAAGGAGGGGGCTGACAGGCCAGCTCGTGCACACTGATGGGATCTGAGATGTTGAATGCTGCAGGGTCCCACTTGCAGAACAAAGATGAGGGATTAACATATTCTGCACACATGGCTCTTGCAGCTCACAAGGCCAATGGGACCCTGGGCTCCATCAGCAGAGGGGTGGCAGCAGGGACAGGGAGGGGATTGTCCCTCTCTGCTCTGCCCTCCCCCAGCTGGATCCTGTGTCCAGAGCTGGGGCCCAACACAAGGAAGATGTGGGGCTGTTGGAGAGGGGTCAGAGGAGCCACGGAGATGCTCAGAGGGCTGGAGCAGCTCCCCTCTGGAGAGAGGCTGAGGGAGCTGGGCTGGCTCAGCCTGGAGAAGAGAAGGCTGTGGGGGGACCTCATTGCAGCCCCCCAGTGCCTGGAGGGAGCAGAGAAGCAGGAGGGGAATCAACCTTTTAAAAGGACAGATAATGGCAGGACAAGGGGGGTGGATTAAAGCTAAAGGAGGGAAGGGTTAGATGAGATATTAGGGGCAAGTTCTTTGCAGAGAGAGTGGTGAGGGGCTGGAACAGGCTGCCCAGAGAGGGGGTGGGTGCCCCGTGTCTGGGGGTGTTCCAGGCCAGGTTGGATGGGGCCCTGGGCAACCTTGTGTAGCTCCAGGCCTGAGGTTGGTGTCCCTGCCTGTGGCTGGGGGTTGGAGCTCTGTGACCCTTGGGGTGCCTCCCAACCCATGCCATTCTATGATCTGAAGAATGAAAAAGTTAAAGGCTTTCAGCCTGAACTGTACTGCAATAAAGGATGAAATTATACCCCATGGATGATATGCAGGATGAGGATGTTCTCCCAGCAGCAACCTACAGGCCAAGCCTCCTGGTGTCTTATGGAGAAGTATCTGAGAAGACACCACATAGCCATGGCTTGGCTCTCAAAGTGTTCAATAGGATGAGGAGAGACTAAAAACACTCATCATTGCACAGGTCCATGGAAAACTGAACAACCACCTCAAAAATAAACAACAGCCTTTAAATCTTAAGAGCCCAAAGTTCTTCAAGCATGACCTGGCCTGTCCTCAAAGAGAAGTGAGTATTCAAAGACAGCAATATGTGCTATGTCCTCAGCAGGTTCGCTGCAGCTCAGAGAAGTCAGTCGAGTTTTAAGTCTTGCATGAAACTGCTGTCATTAAAGCTCAACATAGCCCAAATATATTCAATGGGGATAACATGTCAGGTAAAGCTGAGGGTGCTGGGTTTTTTATTTGCAATGTTTTCTGGTTTTAATATGAAACTCTGACTAACAGAGCCAAACACTAACCTAAAAAGCACAGTACAAGAGAGAAGAATTAGAGAAACGTTTTGTTCCTCACCAAAAATTAAGCCAAGTCTTTGGCTCAGAAAACAACAGCACACAAAGGCTACCCAGGAACAGGCCACAGCACTCCCAATGTATGCACATTACTCATGCATAAAGTCAAGAGGTAAACACCTCAGTCCTCCACTTGACATTTTATACCCATTACTCCATGTCCCTTTTCTATTCCAAGCCTCACTTCCAGAGTTAACTGCATTCCAAATGTCACTTGGATTTCTTCTTCTTCAAAGGGAGACAGCCCAAGCTCAGGAATTGTTACCTGCATCACACTCACCACAATTAAACAAGCAGCTGCACCAAAGAGCTGATTTTTCTCATGGCTTACACTGCACACATCCTCTGGTCCTCACTCCACCACTCCAAACCCTCCCAACACAAGTCTTTCCTCACACCTTTCCAATCCTGCCAGATCTCCCCTGGCCACCCACAGGGCTGGAGACTTTCACACTGAGCAGACAGCAGCTCTCCCTCTGCAAGGGGGTTGGTGGGGGCCTCACTCATCAGTCAGGTTTCTAGTTTTCAGGAAACACACAGGGGACATTGAAATCTCAGTTGCCTTCTCAACAGTAACCACATCTGCAAGCCTTTGGTTTGGTGACCAGCCACATAACCACCCTCCCTTGGCTTCCTGGCTGGAAGACCTCCCACCTCCCCAGCATGGGGAGAGCCAGATGTCTGTGGTGGGACTGAACAAGCCACAGTCCAACTGCTGTACAGGTGATGGAGACAGCCTCTTCTTCACACAGAGCCTGGGGGACAACAACCTAAAAACCACAGCGGGGAAAAACGCTGAAAGCTGCAACCAGAGCAGTACTAGGAGATGGGGGAGACTGCTCTTGTCAACAGAAGGAACCTCAGGATGAGCCAACTGTCACAGGGATCTGGGGACTACAGGGAATGAATACACACAGCCCAACCCTGGGGCTGAAGGTCACTAAGAAGATTCAGTGTCCACAAGAAGCAAGACAACATAGGAACAGGGTATGGAGGTGTTTCCACAAAATAGCTAAATCCTTAGTATTCTTTGGCCACAACACACAGAATTTGAAGGGAAAAGGAGCAGGAATGTAACACCACAAACATGAGTGGCACATAGGATGGCAATGCCAGTGACTGCCACAGAGCTGGAAGGCATTCATAGAATCACAGAGCTGTAGGGGTTGGAAGGGACCTCGAGAGCTCCTGGGGTCCAACCCCCCTGCAAAGCAGCTCCCCAGCTCATACTGCACAGGTCAGTGTCCAGATGGGGCAGGAATCTCTCCAGAGAAGGAGACTCCACACCCCCTGGGCAGCCTGTCCCAGGGCTCCCTCACCCTCACTGGGGAAAAGTTCCTCCCCATGTTGGTGTGGAACTTCCTGTGCTCCAACTTGCAGCCATTGCCCCTTGTCCTGTCCCCACAGACACTGAGAAGGGGCTGGCTGATTCCCCCTGCATCCCATACTTAAGATATTGATAACCATTGATTAGGTCCCCCCTGAGTCTTCTTCTCTCCAGGCTGAACAGCCCCAGCTCTCTCAGCCTTTCCTCCCAGGGGAGATGCTCCAGGCCCTTCAGCATCTCCTCAGCCTCCTCTGGACTCTCTCCAGGAGATCCCTGGCTGTTTGATCCCAGGGAGCCCAGCACTGGACACAACACTCCAGGTGGGGCCTGAGCAGGGCAGAGCAGAGGGGGAGGATCCCCTCCTGGGACCTGCTGCCCACACTCCTCCTGATGCCCCCAGGATCCCATTGTCTCTCTCAGCCCCAGGGCACACTGCTGCCTCATGGCCACCCTGTCACCCCCCAGCACCCCCAGCTCCTTCTCCAAAGAGCTCTTCTCCAGCAGGTCACCCCCAGCCTGTACTGATACAAATGGTTGTTCCTTCCCAGGTGCCAGACTCTCCACTTGCTTTTGTTGAATTTCATCTGGTTTCTCCCTGCCCAGCTCTCCAGCCTGGCCAGGTCAAACTTATATTCAACTTACAACAGGTTAAAAAAAACAACATAAAATTAAATGAGACCAAAAGCCCATCCTGCTGAACCCCTAGGCAGAGGACCATGCAGATGGTGGTAGCTCACATGCTTGGGTTCAGCAAGCAACTGGAGAAATTCAAAGAAAAAAGGAGCTTTACCAGCAATTTACACTGACTTTGAGCTACAGATAACATCACTAGTAAGGCAAGAGGCAAGAACATTCCCTGCACCCATGCTATAGACTTACATGGAAATTTCAATGTATTATTGCACTAGTAATTCATATTAATACAGCATTCCAAAGTAGGCTAAGTAGATACCTATCAGATGATAGTAATTCTTTTATTACACAAGTATTCCAAAACATGAAAGAAGCAAGGTCACCTTCCAGCATAGGACTGATCTCTGTCCAAAGAAAACTAGACTATGTGCTCCAAGACTCAGAGGAGAATCAAACAAAACCCAACAAATTTTACCAATTGCCACTTTCATACCGAAAAAAAATCAGATGCCAAGATCATTTCTTGGTCATAACTTTATATTTAAATAAAGAAAAAAAAATCAATATGTTAAATGGATCAAAGTCTACTGCAAGGTTTGGAGTTGTGTGAATAGTCTGTGGTTTAAGTCATGAAAAGCAAAACCAACAAAGAAATCAAGGATTTGTCAAACCACAGCTACTTTGGACAGAAGCTTGTACAGCTGTCCTCAAAAAAAGCACATCCAAGGGAAACTGCAAGCTCTTAAAATTAGTCTGCACTCATGCTTACTATTGAAAGCATCTTGTGATCTCTTGAATTCTTAAATTCTGACTTAAGTTCTTGCTTGAAGCTCTTTGGAGCTAGTGAAGAACAGTTCATTCCCTTTGAGCTGTAATTTTATTTTTTGTCTGATGATTTGTGCCTCTCTTTGAACCTCCTGTTCTCTAAAGGAAATGTTCCTTCTAAGTACAGCTCTAGGGAGAATTTTGGCAGAAATCTATCCCTGTCTCTGAAATCCAAAACTCAGTGGAGAGAATGCCAATGTTAGGAAGCCACCCACACAAACTCACCTTGCTCAGCCAGCTCAAACAACATCTATTTTATTAAAACACAAAAATAACACACCTGGACTAAATACAGTATGGGAGATGAGTCAAATACCATGCAGCTTATCTTCTTTCAGAGCAACCCTTAAAAGCTCACCACTACAGACTCACCTACAGAAAGCAGCACACCAACCCAAACTGGTTATATTATAAGGTAGAAATCAAGTGCTTTTTTCTATATTCTAACATTACTCCCAAGCCAGGCTGGTGGAGGAAAGAGGACAAGGTGTAAGCTATGTAACAGACAGTGGTTTGGTTTAAAGTGCAAAAATATTTTACAAATCTGAGCCAAGTATCTAATTTTTATAGTGGTCTTGACTAGGGAGTCCCAGTCATCCCAGTATGGTGAGAATGAAGGACTGGAAGACAACTACAACTCACACTTCCAGAACAAGGACATTACTTTACAAGCATTTCTGGACAAAATGTTTCTTTACATCACTACTGATTAAATTTGTTTCAACTATTACAGCTACTTAGAAAGATGTAATTGCAAGAAAGCCTTCAGAACAGGTTAATCTCAGAAATGCATGTCAAAAGTTCCCTCCATAAAGGGACTTCAAGTAACCTATACCCAGAAACTGCCATCACAGAGTTTTCTGGCAAAAGTCAGAATCAGTTTCAGAGCAGAAACAAGTCTTAATAAGTGGGAAAAATTCATCATGGAAAAAGCCTGTATCTCTCAACAGAAATCTGCCATCCAAAAAGCACTATAAAAGCACACATAGCTCATGTGGAAGTTATTGGGATAGATTGCAGGCTATAGTAGTATAGAGAATATACTACTAGAATATACTACTATAACATATAGAATATATTCTACATAATCATTATATTAATATTGAATTATATAATGTTACTATTAAATTCTATATTATTATATAATATTAATATTATATATTAATAATTTAAAAAGCACTATGAAAAGCACACTATAGCTCATGTGGAAGTTACTGGGACAGACTGCAGGCTATAGCAGTTCATAGAATATATTACTAGAATATACTACTATAACATATATAATATACTCTATATAAACATTAATATATTATATTAATAAATTATATAATGTTAATATAAAATTATATCTAATTATCCTATAATATTACTATTATATATTAATAATCCAAAAAGCACTATGGAAAGCCCACTGTAGCTCATGTGGAAGTTACTGGGACAGATTGCAAGCTATAGTAATATATAGAATATACTACTATAATATGTACTATAACATATAGAATACATTATATATTAACATTAAGATGTTAAAAATAAATTATAAATAATAATTATATAACTATTATATGCTAATAATCCAAAAAGCACTATGAAAAGCACACTATAGCTCATGTGGAAGTTACTGGGATAGATTGCAGGCTATAGTAGTATAGAGAATATACTACTATAACATATAGAATATATTAACATTAATATATTAATATTAAATTCTAATTCTGATAGTACATATAATAGTAATATTATATATTAATACTCCAAAAAGCACTATGAAAAGCACACTATAGCTCATGTGGAAGCTATTGGGATAGATTACAGGCTATAGTAGTATATAGAATATATTACTATAATATTACTATACATATTACACCATAATAATGTATAGACAATATTATATAGTGATATATAGAATATAGAAATATTCTATCCTTAACCTGATGTAGCAAAGTTACAACTCAATGTTGCTTTCAGGTCTTAAGAGCTAAAAGTCTTCCTTAGCTTTTCAGTTCTCCACCTAGCCTCAGGATGAGAAGCTCTGCTTGTCAGAAAAGGTGACCAGTGCTGTATAAACAAGGAAGATACAGATATCTGAATGACAGCACCCAAGGAAGAACTCCATTTTATATGCTGTAAAAACAGCTCTTCAAGAGTTAAGGAGATATGAAAATAATGGAAACTCCCTCAAATGTGGAAACAGCCAACTTTCCATCCACCATTAATTGGTATTTATAGAAAATCAGAACAGAAACTAATCCTGTCTTTTTAACTACAAAGGAAAAAACTAGACCCACCTTACTGAAAGGAAAATTAAGCAGCATCATTCTGAACACCAGACACTTTCACTCCCCTCTAAATAAATTCAGACTGCAGGTTCTGGTGTTTTATTAAACTGTGTACAACCTTAATTGGAACAACCAGTTAAAAACCTGAACTCAGGTTTGTCCTGAATTATGTGGAGTATTTTCCAACTTCTAATGGAGAAACAGGTATCTGACACCTTGCAAGTGCAGACCTAAGTAGAGAATTCTAGAAAATAACAATCTTTAACTTAACAGTAGACAACATTAGCGCTAGAAAAGTCAGTTAAGAACAGAATCAACCTGTCCCTAATACCAAGAAAGCCTGTAGACACTGCAACAAAACAGTTCTGCTCAGGATGTTGTTTGATGCAGAAGAGCACCAGGTAAACATCCAAACAACCACCTCAGTTAACTGAATAATGCAGTACCTGCTCCTCCCTCAGCTCACTGCCAGATTGCAGTGCTGGTGCTGAAAAGCCTCCAGGAACACTTTGCTTACAGCTCCAGAAGCAAGCCAACTTGACTAGACAGGCATTTGTACTAAATTAAAAGTTGCAATTTGCATAGAAATTACATATTTTAGAAGAGTGTTGTCAACTCCTGAACTTACTTTCCCATTTTCTTCAAAATGTGGCTCTGAGAAAAACTCTGTGAAGAGATTAGTTTAAATAAGGATAATCTGTTGTGGCAGGCAAGGTGCTCACCCAGACACCCTGTATGGAAACAGCCAGGGAGTTAACCATTAACTGCAACACTTGGCTGTTAGGCTTTCCAAAAATACAGGGAAAGGTCTCAGCCTGACTGTAACCCCAGTTAACTTTTCCTGATTAAGGTCATTACAGGGACACCTGGCTGGCCCCAGTGCTGGGTTCTGATATGAACTGGTTGCTACTTTCAGCTGCCAGCATGACATTGGGAGTGGTTTTTTACAGTGTTGATATAATAGTAACAGCCACCAGCATCAAGCAGGTCTGGGCCCCAAGCAGGTCTGGGCCTTTACTGAAAAGCCAGCAAGCAGCACAGCACTGTGGCTTCTCCTGTCCTCCAGTTTCAAACACACACAGAGTAAGCTATGAACATAGTTATTAACCCCCTGCTCTCCCCCTCACAGAAACATCTTCACACATCTCTTACATGTATTACTCTGGAAGTCAGCAACCAGGAGAGGCCACTGGTACACTCTCCATGACCTGCTCTGAGGAACAAGCCCTGTCCCCAAGCTGTGGCCACACTGGCTGGCCCCCACTCAAGCAGCACCGCCACCAGCGTGATCTCAGTTCCCAACCTCCTGTTTCCCCCTGTGTCTCCAAGCTGCTTGGCTCACCCAAAGGCCTTGTCACACACAGCCTGACCCAGCCAGCTCTCCAGCTGTGACTTGGCAGAGGCTGTCCTGCTCATAGCTGTGTCCTCAGCATCACTGTAACCCTCAGTGGGGAAGACTAAAGCACAGATCCCTCTCCCTGGGTCCTCCCAAAGAGACATTCTGTCTTCAGGTTGTTACACCCATTTTCTTTAGACACAGGGGAGTGCAAGATCTATCCCACAGCCTAACACTGAAGGCATGCAGAAGCAGAAGGTACAACATGAACTGGAGAGTGCAAAATCTCCCAGCTTAGGTAGCACTGAAGGACCAGGCCAGCAAAGAAAGGAGACAGGACCACACTGCTCTGCCTGGGCTGCACGTGGCTACAACTGCTGCTGCCAGAACACCTGGGGAAGCAATGACGGGGTAAAGGACACACAGTGCAAAAAGTCACCATGATGCAACTCTGAAGGGACTTCAGGAACAGTGTAAGCAACAGGGGTCACTGGGAACCATTTCTTAGAAGGAAACAGCCTGATCCAAGCTGACAGCACAAACACCAGCACTCCCTTCATGCCAAAGTGTGCAGAGTCACTGGAGAAAATGCAATTGGAAGGAATGTCTCAGAAGAATTTACTCTAAGACACATTTGATTCTTCTAGTTTTAGAAGAATGGCAGATTTAAATCCTTTTCAAGCTGACACAAGATTCCAAGCTCCTGCTGAGGAAGATCCCTACTGAACCCATAGGACAGTAGAGTCTGGTATGTGATCCAAATCCAAGCTACCCAGTGCAAAATGGTGCAGTTTTTCTATTCAAGCATTTGAGAAGGTTTTCTGATTGCAGAAGTGGTCTAACAAACCTGTGATTCCAAAGTCAAGCACATATGGGTGAGAACACTCCTCTTGTTTCTCACCAGTTTCAGCTGAAATAAGGAAAACCCTTTTTCCCTTCAAATTCACTACTGAGCAGGCAGAATTGAATACAACAATATATTGATATTCTTAGCAATTTCTTCTACTAAAAGTATTTTTACAGCCTAAGGAAGCAGGAGGCTTACTGTTTGGAGGGGAAAAAATGCAAGGACAGCTACACCCTAGCACTCCCTCACAACACTGTGGAATCACAGAATTGATTAAGTGGCACTGTGTGCCACCCAAAGTGAAAAGGAATGCAAAGTAATGAGCTCAGCCCACATGGCTGTGGTTTTCCATTACATCTACTCCAGTTTAGAGACAACTTATGCTAATGGGAACAAGATTGCCATTTTCCAAGGTAAGTGGACACTTCACAGCTTACCTACCATAAGATACATTTAAATATACTGAGGTGAAAAGTAATCTAGACCAATTTTTTAATCTATTTTTCCCCTTAGCTTTATTAACAGAAAAAGACATTTTATTGCTTTCTTATGCAATTGCAGCTATCAGCACTCCTTTGCCACCTGTTCCTTTGAAGACAGAACTTTGAAGATAGTTTTTATCCCAGATTTGGTCCATCCTCTGTCTGAACAGCTACACATTTCATGGCACTGTCATATATCTTTCCACTTTCCCTCCAGTACATCTTCACCCTCTGCCCATTAATAATGTTAATGCTCTATTACCCACCTTCAAAATCATGCAGACAGGTGGCTGCTCACCATGGAATGAGTCAGAACTACAGAACAAAACAAACATATCAATATCTCCTTACCTTCTGTGCTTTATCCTTCTGAAATACAAAGACAGGTGGAGCAATAGCAGGTTTTTCTGTAAAGAGAGAGAAATAATTGGGTTTTTTCCAAACCAGAATCATTACTGACTAATATGAAATTGTTATATTCTAGGTTGCTTTTACTCACTATCATAGAATCATAGAATGGCAAGGGTTGGAAGGGACCCCAAGGATCACAGAGCTCCAACACCCTGCCACAGGCAGGGACACCAACCTCAGGCCTGGAGCTACACAAGGTTGCCCAGGGCCCCATCCAGCCTGGCCTTGAACACCCCCAGACACGGGGCACCCACCCCCTCTCTGGGCAGCCTGTTCCAGCCCCTCACCACTCTCTCTGCAAAGAACTTCCCCCTGATATCTAATCTAACCCTCCACTCCTCCAGCTTCACTCCATCCCCCTTGTCCTGCCAGTCTCTGCCCTTGAACAAGCTGATTCCCCTCCTGTTCCTCTGCTCCCTCCAGGCACTGGCAGGCTGCAATGAGGTCCCCCCACAGCCTTCTCTTCTCCAGGCTGAGCCAGCCCAGCTCCCTCAGCCTCTCTCCAGAGGGGAGCTGCTCCAGCCCTCTGAGCATCTCCGTGGCTCCTCTGACCCCTCTCCAACAGCCCCACATCTTCCTTGTGTTGGGCCCCAGCTCTGGACACAGGATCCAGCTGGGGGAGGGCAGAGCAGAGAGGGACAATCCCCTCCCTGTCCCTGCTGCCACCCCTCTGCTGATGGAGCCCAGGATCCCATTGCCCTTCCCAGCTGCCAGAGCCACTGCTGCTCAGGGGGAGTTTCTCACCCCCCAGAATCCCCAGGTCCTTCTCACAGGGCTGTTCCCCAGGAGCTCTTCTCCCAGCCTGGATCTGTGTCTGGGATTCTTCCAGCCCAAGTGCAACATCTGACACTTGGCAGTGTTGACCCTCACCAGGTTCACCCATGCCCAAGCTTTTAACCCTTTACTTCAAAGTTACATTCATTGCTTTATATCATCTTTTCAGTACTTTAGTATTCATTAATTCTGGAATTACAGTAACAGGTAGCATGCATTCCACCACACTACCTTAAACCAGCTTTAAGACTTCCAGCACAGTCAGCAGAGTGCTGATCTCCTTCTGGAGATGTGCCTGAGAACAGGACTTGATTGTGTAATGCACACCAAGAGACTCCAGTACCAAATTCCACAGATACCAAAGACAGAAAAGAACTACTTGTCTACTTAGGGCTTTACTAAAGGATTGAAGTACTGAGAGTAAACAATAAAACCAGCAGATCCAACAAAAACATAAAGTGCAGAGGAAATAGGGAAAAAGACCAGAATGGGAAGTTAAATTGATGCAAAGGAAGAGGACAAAATAGGAGATGGAGTCTGGTGATGGAAAACAGTACTCAGAGGAAGGAAAAAGAAAGAACAGGGATGCCAGGGACAGCAAAAAAGCTCACAGGAAAAAAATATTGGATGAAAGAGTCAAAGAAAAAAATGCAGTGAAAAGAAATAGTCAAGATTGTGTCCAGCCATGGCAAATGAGACTGAGAAAAGCACCTAGTAAAACAATCTTCAACCAGTCCTGTCAGTCAAGGTGGAAAAGGCCACTCTTGTGCAACATCTGAGTTTCAATCCCCTGAAGGAACACAGTGATACTCCTAGATCTTGAGTATTGGAGGGCTACTAGTCTAGTTGGCTGTGATGGCACCCAGCAGGAATGACAGAGAGCAGGCACTCAACAGCCAACAACTACACAGGCAGGACAAGGGGGGTGTAGGCTGTTGTTCAGGTGGCTGTGGGCATCAATGCCTTGTCTTTGAGAATGGGCAACTTTCCACAGAGTCTTCAGAGAACCAAGTTTGTTCCAGCTGTGTCTGTTGCTTCTCCTCATCCCTTGCTAATGAGAGAGGGGAGATGAGCCTGGAGAAGAGAAGGCTGTGGGGGGACCTCACTGCAGCCTGCCAGTCCCTGAAGGGAGATTATAAACAGGAAGGGATTCAACTTTTTAAAAGGCTAGACAATGGCAGGACAAGGGGGATGGATTAAAGCTAAAGGAAGGAAGGTTTAGACTGGATATTATGGGGAAGTTTTTTACAGACAGAGTGGTGAGGGGCTGGAACAGGCTGCCCAGAGAGGGGGTGGGTGCCCCGTGTCTGGGGGTGTTCCAGGCCAGGTTGGATGGGGCCCTGGGCAACCTTGTGTAGCTCCAGGCCTGAGGTTGGTGTCCCTGCCTGTGGCAGGGTGTTGGAGCTCTGTGACCCTTGGGGTCCCTTCCAACCCAGAACATTCTATGATTCTACACCAGTGCTTCATTAGGCACATCCTTACAGGGAAACACTTGGTCACCACAAGTGTTTTCTGAACTGTGAACAAGACCAAGCAGGAAATGCTTTCCCAAAGATAGCCCAAGGCAAGAAGGGATCACTAGATGGTCTAAACTGACCTCCTTCACTTTTCTGAACCTTACTGCTGTGGGGAAACATTTTAATCAAAGCCATCAATGACTAAAGACATTAAAAGTACTATTGCCCTCAATTATCCATTACCTCACTTGGTGAAGAACTCCAAATTCCCCATTCAAATGTCTAGCTTCAGCTTTCAGTTCTGATTTCCAGTTGTTTTCTGAATGCATTTCTGTACTAAAGAGCTCTCTAGAGTTAATGCTAAGAAACCCCTTATCCAAACCATGTTTTCCCACCAACTGAACACCCACCACACCAGGTTTTATTTCTGTAGATCAGAAATGTGTACAGTATGTTGTTGGGTTTTTCACACATGGAGTGCATGGCAGCTTGTTATGTGCTACTCCAGAAACAGAGTTACACTGTCATCTGTATAAGCCAGCATCAGAGGGGGATGGTCATGTTGTCACTTGTGAGGATGCTTCTATTCCACCAAGGTGGCTGAAGGATGACCTGCAGTAAAATAGACCTGTCCACAGAACTGCCATCAAGTTAAAGGGAAAATAAAGCAGGATAAAGGGAAAAAAAACCCCAACCTTCAAACTTCAGGTACAATACACATAGAAGAAGATGAGATCTTCACTTGAGATGAACAGACAGAGCACATAGTCCTTAAAAACTGAGAATCAGACTTGGCTTTTCTCCATACAAGCAGACAGAAACAAGACAAAACAAGGAGCTGCAGATACAGAAACCACATTGTTTTTCTAACTGAGCCAATCTCAGTAAAGGTGTTCTGAGAAAGCCCAGGCATGGAAGCAGACTGCTGATAATTACTGTTGTAGACAGCAAGCCCCCCATCTGAAGAGCTGGGACTCAAACCAACCACCTAGTTTCTTCTGAATAGTGGTAGGCTGCCAAACCAGTCTGAAAAGCGACTGAATTCACAAACTCCTCCTTGCAGCTTAATCAGAAGTTTCAGGCATTTCAACCTGCACAAGTAATTACACAAACCTCAAGAGCTGGCTTTCACAGGCTAAATTCCTTTAACATATTTCACTGTCAAGTCATGAACTAGCAATAGATGCCCTGTGTGGTGTCAGATAAACACATGTTAAATCTATCCCACTTGCTTTGGAAGCCTTGGAAACCAAAACACAGACAATGCTCTCTCTCAATCACTCAGACACAGGCATTGTCTTCAAGTGAAATACTACTTCACATGAGATTAACTCAGATATATAACTAGCTGTAGCTGTACCAAACTCTGCTATGCCAACCATGTTTCCTGCAACTAGACAAAACATGGCCTTGTTTTACCTCTCCCCCAGTTTGCACCAATGCAACCATAGCAGCTGGTGGCATCTCTAGGGGTCATAATATTTATTTCCACAATACAAAGTTTTAAACCTTCACCACAGCATGGAAGGAGCCATCACTGAAAAACCCAATGGGTATTTTGAATGTTTAGGCAGAAAAGACATGGCCCTTTTGAATCCAAATTTGAAGCCTAAATAAGCAAAAAGGTGAAACTACACAAAAAGGGGAAAAACTCCAGCCCTGGGATGCTAGAGGTGCTGCAGAGGTGCATTGCTCTGGAGAGGCACCAGACTCACAAAGTAAAACCCCACAGCAAAGCAGTGGCAAAGGCCAAGAAAACATTCCTGTCCTTTGCCACTGAGACCACCACTGTGCCTGTACCATAAGAGCACAGGACAATTCAAACTGGAAGGGACTCCAGGAGGTGTCTAGTCCAACCTCCTGCTCCAAGTACAGTCAGCTGTGAAGCCAAACCAAGTTAGCAGCCTTCTAGGGTAATCTCTTCTACTGTTCAAAGGTCCTTATGGCAGGGGAAAAACAAAGCAACCTTTTCTTCTCCCTATATTCAGTCTCAACATCTTGTTCCACCTCTCACCTTTTGTCCTTCCAAGATACTCCCCTGATCAGCTCAGCTCTCTTTTTAATAAGCTCCTCACTGACCAGGGGAAACTCCAGATGTGGTATGTTCTAGGGAGCTGCTTTGGCAGGGGGGTTGGACCCAATGATCTCTCGAGGTCCCTTCCAACCCCTACAATTCTATGATTCTATTCTATGATTCTCTCTGAAGCCTGTTCTTCTCCAGGCTGAGCAAGCCCAGTTCCTCCAGTCTCTCCTCCCAGGTCACATAACCAGGATCACCAACCAACCTGGTGACTCAAATCTTAAGATTTTAGGAGCCCAGGCCCTGTGCTGTGAAAACAATTCTCAGGTCCCCATCAGATGCACTGTAGCCACGTTATTGTTACAAGGGGAATTTCTTTCTAAAGCTAAAAACTAAACTCTTTCAAACATCTTCAATTTAAAATTTACCCCAAATTACATTTAAAACCCAACAACACAGAAACCTGTATGAGGCACAAAAACCAACCCTCTGAGAAACTTCTAGGCAAGTGATCCTTCTTAGATCTGAAGAAGCAATCTTCAACACTAAAAGCATACAAGCTCTGACTTTAAGTCATTACAATACATCACCTGAGAGAAAAGGCAGATCATACCTGTGAACAATGAGTGTCAAAAGGAGAGCAGCAATTAGGTTGTCAACCTACCAGAAATACTCAGTGATAATTTATTGTCTGTGAAAGGTTTATCTGAGGGTCAAGAAAAATTTAAATTGAGTTTAATTATGCTTATTGGAACAGCTCAGGCTGTGCAAATGTTTTTTTTCAGCTTCATATGTTCTTAATAAAGATCAGAATAATCATGCTAAAAAGCATCCCAGAAGAGGTACAAGGCCACTTGCAGCATTATAAAGTTCTGATCCAAAAGGCACTGGGAACAAATAAAACTCTCTTCTCTCCCCATAGCTATGAACAGACTGAAGCAAGGAGTAACTTACTACACCAACAGCTTATCTCCAAAAAAAGACCCTATAAGGAAAGTCTGATAGTACTTCATGTCAGAAGGTACCAGACACTCAACTGGATCATTTATAGCCAGACTTCAAAAGTGATGTTATAGTGACTGTAGCTAGATTCTGAAGAGCAAATACCTCTGCTGCATTTCCCAAACTTTGATAAGCTGCTTTGTATGAAGTAAAACATCTGATGTTCTCATTCACCTCCAAATCCTTTGTTTTTTTGGTCTCCTACAGCATGAGTAAGCAGGCTACTTCCAGGCAGTACTTCCCAAGCTGGCAGGAGAAGGTAGAATGCCTTTTACACATTTAAGAAGAAATTAAACTTCATCCATGATATTTAAAGCACAAGCCTTTTGCATTTGCAAAGCACATGTTATTTCCTCTCCTGAGCCTTTGCAGCATTAATAGAACATAAGTCACCCTCTGCATTCCATAATTTGACTATTTCAGCTCAGGTTCTTCACATAAAGCAAACTTTACAAGGCAGAAATAGGAATAAGAGTAGCTTATTTGCAGATAACAATGAAAAAACCACGAGACAGCCCAACTATTTTGCCATGTAGAGAAAATATTTAAAAGGAACTCCAAAAAGCATTGAGAAAAAATGAAGTATTTAGTCCTGTTTAGTATCTTCATTGACAACCTTGATGAGGGAACAGCACCCACCCTCAGCAAGTGCTGATGATCCAGAGCTGGGAGGGGTGGCTGACAGGCAGGACACTGCGCTGCCATCCAGAGCCCTGGCCAGGCTGGAGAGCTGGGCAGGGAGAGACCAGATGAGATTCAACAAGAGCAAGTGGAGAGTCTGGCCCCTGGGGAGGAACAACTGCTGGAATCAGGACAGGCTGGGGGGGAGCTGCTGGAGAGGAGCTCTGTGGAGAAGGAGCTGGGGGTCCTGGGGGGTGACAGGGTGGCCATGAGGCAGCAGTGTGCCCTGGGGCTGAGAGAGACAATGGGATCCTGGGGGCATCAGGAGGAGTGTGGGCAGCAGGTCACAGGAGGGGATCCTCCCCCTCTGCTCTGCCCTGCTCAGGCCCCACCTGGAGTGTTGTGTCCAGTGCTGGGCTCCCTGGGATCAAACAGCCAGGGATCTCCTGGAGAGAGTCCAGAGGAGGCTGAGGAGATGCTGAAGGGTCTGGAGCATCTCCCCTGGGAGGAAAGGCTGAGAGAGCTGGGGCTGTTCAGCCTGGAGAGAAGAAGACTCAGGGGGGACCTAATCAATGTCTATAAATATCTTAAGTATGGGGTGCAGGGGGAATTCGCCAGCCCCTTTTCAGTGTCTGTGGGGACAGGACAAGGGGCAATGGCTGCAAGTTGGAGCACAGGGAGTTCCACACCAACATGGGGAGGAACCTTTCCCCAGTGAGGGAGCCCTGGGACAGGCTGCCCAGGGGGTGTGGAGTCTCCTTCTCTGGAGAGATTCCAGCCCCATCTGGACACCGACCTGTGCAGTATGAGCTGGGGAGCTGCTTTGGCAGGGGGGTTGGACCCCAGGAGCTCTCCAGGTCCCTTCCAACCCCTACAACTCTCTGATTCTATGATTCTGTTCTCTAAATTAAATCCTACTTTATGGAATTTGCCTGTGAAATATTAGGATATCGCCAAAAAAAATAAGAACCCCAAACACAAACCAAATCACTTAATTTAACTTTGCATCCACTAGTTTATCTGAAGTAAAACACCATGGGAAAGGAAGCCAAAACTTGTTTATAGTGTCTGCAAAGAGCCAGGACAGCAGTGGAGCTTTTCACCTCA
The DNA here is from genome assembly GCA_022605575.1 of Laterallus jamaicensis coturniculus. Classification (NCBI taxonomy): domain Eukaryota; kingdom Metazoa; phylum Chordata; class Aves; order Gruiformes; family Rallidae; genus Laterallus; species Laterallus jamaicensis. Next base: position 4,106,835 of record JAKCOX010000043.1, on the reverse strand, counting down.
AAGTAACAACAGACCTTAATCTCTCCAAAAGCTATTCTAGGGCACACAGAATTATATAGTTGGGGTAAAAAGCCCCAGAAACAGCACAGAAGCAAGGTCAGCACCACACAAGTCTGCAGAGGAATGACACTTTTAGTCTGAAAGGAACTGTTTTGATTCTCTGTACATTTAAGGCAGTTACAGTATCATAGAATCATAGAATGGCCTGGGTTGGAAGGGACCCCAAGGGTCACAGAGCTCCAACCTCCTGCCACAGGCAGGGACACCAACCTCAGGCCTGGAGCTACACAAGGTTACCCAGGGCCCCAGCCAACCTGGCCTTCAACACCCCCAGGGATGGGGCACCCACCCCCTCTCTGGGCAGCCTGTTCCAGCCCCTCACCACTCTCTAAAAACTTCCCCCTAAGATCCAGCTAAACCTTCCTTCCTTTAGCTTTAATCCATCCCCCTTGTCCTGCCAGTCTCTTCCCTTGAACAAGCTGATTCCCCTCCTGTTCCTCTGCTCCCTCCAGGCACTGGCAGGCTGCAATGAGGTCCCCCCACAGCCTTCTCTTCTCCAGGCTGAGCCAGCCCAGCTCCCTCAGCCTCTCTCCAGAGGGGAGCTGCTCCAGCCCTCTGAGCATCTCCATGACTCCTCTGACCCCTCTCCAACAGCCCCACATCTTTCTTGTGTTGGGCCCCAGCTCTGGACACAGGATCCAGCTGGGGCCTCAGGAGGGCAGAGCAGAGAGGGACAATCCCCTCCCTGTCCCTGCTGCCACCCCTCTGCTGATGGAGCCCAGGATCCCATTGGCCTTGCGAGCTGCCAGAGCCACTGCTGCTCAGGGGGAGTTTCTCAGTAACATAACAGTAAACTTGTTATGATCAGGAACTGCACCCTTAGCGATTTCATAAAGTAAAATCAATTGTGTTTGGTGTTCAAGGAGAGGGTTTGCCAATGTAGGTGGTGCAGATACCTGAAAAGGACATATGAAGAAAGCCATCGAGTTTCAGCCTTGGCAAAACTTGGGCCTTCTCAATAGCCAAAAGGTGGTAATTCATTTTTAAGACATGGAGATCACATCATCTGAAGAACAACTTCAGCAGCAAGTTATATACAACCAAATTACTAGTTGCATATTAACAGCAAGTTAATGAGACATCCATTCATTTTTATGGGAAGTTGTCCAGTTCTCCATATTTCATTGCCACATGTGTGATGTGGCAGCTTTAAGAGAGAATCCAGCCAGAATACCAAAGAACACACCAAAGGCTTTCAGATAAAACTCCTAATACCACTCTACTTTACACAACAGTAACAGTCATGCCAACCCTTCCAAAATCCTGGTTTTCAATGATGAAACATCTCACAGTACCAGCCTCCAAAGCCTTGATCACAACATCACTAAACCTTTGTGACAAAGTCAATCAGACTTCACACAGCTGGGGAGAAGCCACTCTCTTCATTAGCTCCATGCTTGACAGCTCATCTCCTCTCATGGTGAGGGGCAACACCAAGACCAGGACCTGTTCCAATGAAACCTCACAGTACAAACTTCTTTGGAAGCGGGCACTTGGTCTACCTCCACCTTCACCCCCCTTCTCTGCAGTAGAGGACCCCCTTAATCCAACAACCTTCTTCTGCCAAGACACAGCTTGCCATCAAACCACTACAAAGAGACAGATGGACAGTTTTACCAACTCACTAGAGAAAAAGGAAAGCAAAGCAAATGGAAAAAATTCAAGGAATGATGTGAATGAAGAAAATGAAGAGTTTATGGGAGTATTGGAAAGGATGCTTGCAGTTTAAAGAAATGGATTGCAGAAAGATCATAGAATGGCAAGGGTTGGAAGGGACCCCAAGGATCATAGAGCTCCAACCCCCTGCCACAGGCAGGGACACCAACCTCAGGCCTGGAGCTACACAAGGTTGCCCAGGGCCCCATCCAACCTGGCCTGGAACACCCCCAGACACGGGGCACCCACCCCCTCTCTGGGCAGCCTGGTCCAGCACCTCACCACTCTCTCTGCAAAGAACTTCCCCCTAAGATCCAATCTCACCCTCCCCTCCTCCAGCTTCACTCCATCCCCCTTGTCCTGCCAGTCTCTGCCCTTGAACAAGCTGATTCCCCTCCTGTTCCTCTGCTCCCTCCAGGCACTGGCAGGCTGCGATGAGGTCCCCCCACAGCCTTCTCTTCTCCAGGCTGACCCAGCCCAGCTCCCTCAGCCTCTCTCCAGAGGGGAGCTGCTCCAGCCCTCTGAGCATCTCCATGGCTCCTCTGACCCCTCTCCAACAGCCCCACATCTTCCTTGTGTTGGGCCCCAGCTCTGGACACAGGATCCAGCCTGGGGGAGGGCAGAGCAGAGAGGGACAATCCCCTCCCTGTCCCTGCTGCCACCCCTCTGCTGATGGAGCCCAGGATCCCATCTCCCTTCCCAGCTGCCAGAGCCACTGCTGCTCAGGGGGAGTTTCTCATCCACTGTGACACCCAGGTCCTTCTCAGCAGGGCTACTCTCAAGAAGCTCTTCTCCCAGTCTGTATCTGTGTCTGGGATTCTTCTGGCCCAAAATGGCCATTAGAATGGTCTGAAGGCATAAAGGACATTGGTAGAATGGTTTCTTGCAGGCAGTATGGACATCTCAGCAGCAATCTAGGCAACAGACTAAGACATCAGAATCTAGAACATAAAGATAACATTCTCTTGGAAAAAACAATGAATGAACTGAAACAAAGAGGTGCCACAGTAATAACAACAGGTTGGAAGAGCTTTGCATTAGTAAGATGACAGGACACAGGTAGAACAGCACTTTAAGGCCACAAGAGGGTTTGTTGCAGAAAGCCCCACACTGAAGTATTACTGAGATAGTACCATCATACAGATCAATCAAGACTAAGTAACATTAAAGAGCTTGGGTCTTTTGCTTGGTTTGTGACTGTGAAGATTTAGCTATCAAATACTTCAAATAAGACAAGACTGATGTGAAGCAGAAGATCACTCACTTCATCTATTTGAATGAAAATATCTAAGTTCACAGGAATAAAAGCCTTCAAACAGATTGATGTGTTAGAGAATGAGGAGAAAAATCAAAGTCACCCAAGAACACCATTGCCACAGCAAGCAAGACAAGGAGAAAGGCAATGAAATTCACTGATTTTCAGCAGAAGGATACCAACTCCAGAAAGTATGTTTATTTGCACTGGCAGACAGACACCTCAAAAAAGAAACCAGAGGAAAGTGCAGCCAGTGATCTTAGAATGAGCAGCTGAGCGAGCAGATCTTGCTTAATTCTGTGAGATTATATCACATTCTTATCAGAAGAAGAAACAGAAGAGCAAAGAATGAAGATGACAACCCTGAAAGGAGATGCAAGAACAAACTAAGAGATAAGCAGCAGAGGGAAGTCACCAGTCAGGAAAGGGTCTGAGGAAGGGGGAGGAAGAAAGAGTGGAAAGACAGAAAAAGCATGAGCATTTGAAAAAGTAAAGATGGCACCACACCTGCCCCCTGACACCCTATATGATTCTGCAAAATTACAAAGGTTGGGTAGAAACCAGTGACAAGTCAGCACCAAAGATGTAAAAAACATTAGAATACAGTGTTGAGCTTAATGATTCCCACTAGAAACATGAGGTAAAGCAAGGGACTTGCACAACTTAAAATAGCCATTCCCAAGCTTCTAGTTCTAGAAGACAATAAGCAAACAAAATTCATTATAAAGTCATAATGCTGGTACATAAATACTGTCACTAGGTTTCTCACCAATAATCATTACACATTTGACTGTTTACTGCCATTCTTGACACCACGTATCCTGGCTCTTCAGGCACTGACAGCCCATCTTCAGTTTGGGAGCCAAGAGCCCAAGCCACGCCGCAACACAGGGTTTGACAAATAACTTAAGTGTAATTATGTGGTTAGCTACTTGTAGACTTCATTGTTAAAAGCTGCATTAGATATTAGCTTCCTGTTGTTTAATAACAGAACTGTAATTGCTACTGGTACAGAGTTCAAATGTAAAAAGCAATCTCAAAAGAAGGGGCCTCACATACCTTCACTCAGAGAATCACAGACTGGCATGGGTTGGGAGGGACCCCAAGGGTCACAGAGCTCCAACCCCCTGCCACAGGCACGGACACCAACCTCAGGCCTGGAGCTACACAAGGTTGCCCAGGGCCCCATCCAACCTGGCCTGGAACACCCCCAGACACGGGGCACCCACCCCCTCTCTGGGCAGCCTGTTCCAGCCCCTCACCACTCTGTCTGTAAAAAACTTCCCCCTAATATCCAATCTAAACCTTCCTTCCTTTAGCTTTAATCCATCCCCCTTGTCCTGCCATTGTCTAGCCTTTTAAAAAGTTGAATCCCTTCCTGTTTATAATCTCCCTTCAGGCACTGGCAGGCTGCAGTGAGGTCCCCCCACAGCCTTCTCTTCTCCAGGCTCACCTCCTCCCCTCTCTCATTACCAAGGGATGAGGAGAAGCAACAGACACAGCTGGAACAAACTTGGTTCTGTGGAGACTGTGGAAAGTTGCCCATTCTCAAAGACAAGGCATTGATGCCCACAGCCACCTGAACAACAGCCTACACCCCCCCAGAGCAGAGCACCCAAGCCCCACAGCTGTGCGGCCTCTGCATCCCTAACCCTCTCCAGAGAAAAGTGAAACCACTATTTCTTTATTCCAGAGGCCTTCAGCTCTAAAACAACCCACATTATCACGTCTCGCCTCGCTTTACATAACCGCCGCTACCGCTCCCTCAGCTGGAGGGAGGATTAGCACAGGCGGGAGTTAAGGGGGGGGTTACAGCAGCACCAGGGCCGCGGGCAGCCGGTCAGGGGGGCGCGAAGGGGCTCAGGGCTGCCCGGGGGAGGCGCCGCGCTCCCTGTCTCCCCGCGGCGCCCGGGGGCGGCCAGACGCGCTTCCCGCGCCGCGGCACGGAGCCGCCAGCGGCCGCCACCGCCCCCAGGAGCCGCCGCGCCGTACGCCCGGTGCCGCGGCCCGGCGGAAGGCACCTGCCGGCCCGCCGGTCCCGCGCCGCGGCCCCACGGCTGCCCCGGCCCCGCCCCGCCCCGAGGAGCGGGGGCCAGCGGGGAGCGCGGCGGCCCGGCGCTCCCTTTGTCCGGCCGCTCGCCACAGAGGGGCCGGGGCACGGAGAGGCCGCGGGGAGCGGGCGCTTCCGAGGGCGGTCCCGCCAGCGGGCGCGCCCCTGAGGGCGGATCGCCGGGCCAGGCTCGGGCCAGCCCCGCGGCGACACCAGGCCGGTAGCGAGGCCCGCGGCCGGCCCCGCCGCGCACCGCCAACACCCGCCTACCTTCGTTAGCTAGGTCCGCCATTTTACTTCCTCAAGCGCGCCCACAATGCATCGCGCCGCCGAACGGCTGCCACTTACAGTGGGCCCCACCGGGCAGCGCATGCGCCACGGTAGGGCAGCTCGGTGGCGGCACGGCGCATGCGCCAATACCTCCTCTGTGCTGTGGGTGGGGTGTGCTTGGCTCCCCGGGGCGGGGCGCGTCTGTGCGCATGCGCAGGAGTGGAGGGGCGGGGCAGGGAGGCGGCTTGGCTGTGCGGGTCGGGGCTGGGGCCTTGGCTTTGGCCTTGGCCTTCCCGGCAAGGCGCTGCAGGGATCCCCGTGCCCCGATCGCCCTCTGCGGCCCGTGCAGGGACCCAGCGCCCGCAGTGCCCGGGCAGGTCGCAGGCTGGCTGCCCGTGGCTGGAGTGATGAACAGTGGTTTTAAACTGGAAGGGGGGAGATTTAGATGGGATATTAGGAAGGAATTCTCCCCTCTGAGGGGGGTGAGGCCCTGGCACAGAGTGCCCAGGGAGGTGGTGGCTGCCCCATCCCTGGAGGTGTTCAGGGTTGGGTAGGATGGGGCCTTGAGCAGCCTGGGCTGGGGAGAGGTGTCCCTGCCCGTGGTGGGGGGGGTGGAACTTGATCTCTGAGGTCCCTTCCAGCCCAAACGGTTCTGAGAGAGCTGGGGCTGTTCAGCCTGGAGAGAAGAAGACTGAGGGGGGACCTAATCAATGTTTATCAATATCTGAAGGATGGGGTGCAGGGGGAATTGGCCAGCCCCTTTTCAGTGTCTGTGGGGACAGGACAAGGGGCAATGGCTGCAAATTGGAGCACAGGGAGTTCCACACCAACATGGGGAGGAACTTTTCCCCAGTGAGGGTGAGGGAGCCCTGGGACAGGCTGCCCAGGGGGTGTGGAGTCTCCTTCTCTGGAGAGATTCCAGCCCCATCTGGACACCGACCTGTGTGCCCTGTCCTAGGGACCCTGCTTTGGCAGGGAGTTGGACCCCATGAGCTCTGGGGGGCCCTTCCAACCCCTACAACTCTGAGATTCTGTGATTTCATCTCTGAAAAGTTGTATTTCGTTTTGGAGTGCAGCTGGGCTGTTATCCATCACAATGAAATTCCTGTTTTTCCCTCTTTGGGCAGCAGATGTGATGATGCTCACTGAAGAATTAACTGCCCAGCCTCCCTTTTTAGTCTCCTTACTTGCATTATGCATCATGATTTGCAAATACTTTGTATTCAGACGCCACACAAAACACAGGATAACCATTTAATATTAATTAATTTCCTTGAACAATTTCCTCTACCACATTCCTTTACATCTCCTTCTCCAAACACAGCAGCCTTGCTGATAGGGGTACAGGCTGCCCTAAACCAAGCAGCAGTGATGGGAAGGGATTTGGGAGTAACAGAACATGTCAGGAACCAACCATAACAAGAGGGTCAAACAGCAGGTGTGTGGATACTTTGAGGCATTAAAGGTAAACTAAGGATGTTTAGCTATAAGATAGGTTTATCAGAGCTCATTATAATCACTAACCAATCAATATGGTGTGAACAGTGTGTGTAACCAATGAGCAGTTGTTTAGCTTGCCACGTTTGCAGTAAGAAAGGTCTAGAATCTGGGTGATTTCACCTCATAAATGGCTGGCTGGCTTCCTGGCTTGATGGCTTCACCTAAAATTCATATATTGAATTGTGTGTTGCTCTCTGCCAGTCGCCACATTTTACCTTTTTCTTTTCAATTCTCTTCCCCATCACACTGTGGGGGGAATGACTATGTGGTTGGTTGAGGTGCTGAGTGGGTTAAACCACGATATGGATTTAGTTCCAGCTCTTATGGAATTACGTTCCTACCCCAAAGCAGACCCATCCTACAAAATGAGCATACAAATAGGAGGGGAATCAACTTTTTAAAAGGGCAGATAATGGCAGGACAAGGGGGATGGAGTGAAGCTGGAGGAGGGAAGGGTGAGATTGAATATTAGGGGGAAGTTCTTTGCAGAGAGAGTGGTGAGGGGCTGGAACAGGCTGCCCAGAGAGGGGGTGGGTGCCCCGTGTCTGGGGGTGTTCAAGGCCAGGTTGGATGGGGCCCTGGGCAACCTTGTGTAGCTCCAGGCCTGAGGTTGGTGTCCCTGCCTGTGGCAGGGGGGTTGGAGCTTTATGATCCTCGGGGTCCCTTCCAACCCAGAACATTCTATGATTCTATGATTCTATGAAATGAGCCAAACACTAGTACTGAAAAGGTGTGAGAGTAATTACCCATTATGTGGTGTCTAAAAAACAATAATTACTTTTTGGATGTAAGTCCTTGTTCTGCTACAGATAACCATCCCTTCAGCAATTTCACTGCAGAACATTCAAGCCTGTTAAACCTGTAAGAAACCTGAACATGCTTTTAGCATGGAAATGTCGGGCAACTTTAATTATAGGAATTACTGTGCTGTGCTTCTCTAATGAATACTACCATAGTGGGTGGTGTGACCTACTTGAGGGAAGTGATTTAGCAAGAGCACACCTCAGAAAGTTACACTCAGTAGCCCTTAAGCACCAGCAGGTCACAGTGTGTTCTCTATTCATGTTCTAATTAGAGCTCATACTTCTCCAGCATGATTAACATGACAGAGGAAATGTATTGGATTTATCCTAACTGAGCTTGAAGGCCAGATTCTGATCTAATTTACCTGCAAGTAAGTCTATAATAATACCAGGGAAAATGTGGTTCTTTATTGTTTCAGTAAAAAGTAAACTCCACCCACACCAACTTTACAGTTCCTGTGACTTTTAGAAATTAATTACAAGAGTTATCTGTACCCTGTGAGCTTGTCAACTTGCTGATATAACTAGAATCTATTTTGGGTGAGTGCCATTAAGATACTATAAATGCCATACTTTCTGATTAGTACTATTGTTAGGTCAGCATTTCTAAAGGGACATGGCCTAAAAGTCACTATGACTTTGACAAATTAAATATTTTTCCATGGCTGAGCTCTCAAAAAAACCCAAACCCAACAAAAAACCCACACACCCCCCCAAAAAAAAAGCCAACCCACACTGTGTGAAGGCTTTCAACCCTCTGAGAGTTTGTAATTTGGATGAGCTCAGATCTTGAAGGATTGAGAGTGTTGTGTTCCACAGCACCACGCATCACTGTGATCCATAGCCAGAAGTATCCACCAGCAGGAAAAGAATCAGAGGCTCTGGAGTGATGGCAGCACCACAGGTAATCATGATCTCCTTCCCAACTCTATTGATCTGCCAGTGCCCTGGACAAGAAGGCAGGCACTAGATGTTCACACCATGTTGATCAGTTGGTGGTGGACCTGGCTCAAGCAGAAGGTTATGCCAGAGGCCTGCAGAGGTTCTGTCTACCTGTAGACCTCAAGTCTACTTCAATGACTTCCAGTGATACACTGACCAGGAACACTGTGCTGCCATCCAGAGCCCTGGCCAGGCTGGAGAGCTGGGCAGGGAGAGACCAGATGAGATTCAACAACAGCAAGTGGAGAGTCTGGCCCCTGGGGAGGAACAACTGCTGGAATCAGGACAGGCTGGGGGGAAACTGCTGGAGAGGAGCTCTGTGGAGAAGGAGCTGGGGGTGCTGGTGGGTGACAGGGTGGCCATGAGGCAGCAGTGTGCCCTGGGGCTGAGAGAGACAATGGGATCCTGGGGGCATCAGGAGGAGTGTGGGCAGCAGGTGCAGGGGGAATTGGCCAGCCCCTTTTCAGTGTCTGTGGGGACAGGACAAGGGGCAATGGCTGCAAATTGGAGCACAGGGAGTTCCACACCAACATGGGGAGGAACTTTTCCCCAGTGAGGGTGAGGGAGCCCTGGGACAGGCTGCCCAGGGGGTGTGGAGTCTCCTTCTCTGGAGAGATTCCAGCGCCATCTGGACACCGACCTGTGCAGTATGAGCTGGGGAGCTGCTTTGGCAGGGGGGTTGGACCCCAGGAGCTCTCGAGGTCCCTTCCAACCCCTACAGCTCTGTGATTCTGTGATCATTAATTGGGAAGTGTATCCAGGTCTCTGTGTAAGTCAGGATCTGCTGGAATTGGTCCACTTTTAAACTTGTCTCTGTACTAATAGGGTTCTTTCTCAGACGACTTGATGGTTTAGCCCTGGCTGGAGGCCAGATGCCCACCAAAGCCGCTCTGTCACTCCCCTTTTCAGCTGAACAGGGGAGAAAATAGATATTGTGAGGCTCAGGAGTGGAGAGGAGGACAGGGAGAGATCTTCCTGTAATCAACTACATGGGCAAAGCAGACTCAACGTGGAAGAAAGGACAGAAACTCTCTTAATTGATGGCACTGTCCTGCACCCCCAGTGACACCAGAGTCGGGTGATGGAAGTGTGACCAGATCTCAAAGCACCTCCCCCCAACCCTCCCTTCTTCCCAGATTTCACTCTAGTCAGGATTCCGCTCCCTTCTGCCCCCTCATTGTGGCACAGGGAGGGGCAGGGACTGGGGGTTCTGTCAGTTCCTCACAGGATGTTCTCCTTAGCTGGGGCGAGGGGGGCATTCCACACCCCCTGCCCCTGCTGCGTCGTGGGGTCCCACCCATGGCAGACAGTCCTCCATGAACTCCAACATGAGTCCTTTCCCACAGGGCTTCAGCTCTTCCCCAGCTGTCCTAGCGTGGGTCACTGCTATGGTGGGCAGTCATATACTACAGTATCTCTCAGTGTCTCAGTCCCAGTCCTCCTCGGGGTCACCAGCCTCCCCCCAGCACCCCTGCTCTGGCACGGATCTCTCCCTTGCTCATCTCTGTGTCTCTGTGTCTCTCCACTGGCTGCAAGTGCTGGCAGGGGCTGGCTCCAACGCAGGTCACAGCATCTCCTGTGTGTCTCCTCCTGCTCCAGCCCGGGGCCTCTCCGGGGGCTGCAGGTGGGGTCTGGGCCTTTTCCACGGGCTGTGGGGGGACACCTGCTCCACCATGGGTTTCTCCAGGGGCTGCAGGGGCATCTTGCTCTGCAGCACCTGGGGCACCTCCTCCCCTTCCCTCCCCAGCCTTGGTGCCTGCACAGCTCCTCACATCTTCTCACTCCCTTCTCTGGGGGCAAAATGCAGCTGCTTATGGGTTTTTTTCCTCCTCACTGTGATTCCCAGAGGCGCTGTGACCATCACTGATGGGCTCAGCCTGGGTCAGCAGCAACTCTAGCCTTGAATTGGCCCATGTTTCCTCTCTGGGCCTGCAGAGAGCTTTTGGCTGCTGCAGCCCCCTCCCCTTCTCCACCAGAACCCCACCACACAAAACTGTGACACTGATGTCACAAGGAGACTCGTGGGGACAAGCAAGGAACCAGAAGGATAGGGCTTTCCTTCCTTTTTCAACAGCAGCATGGAACTATGCCAAACTCAGTTGACCAATGTTGTAGGCTTTCCCAGCTGCCAGACCATTCCTCTGGGTCTTCTAGAACTACTTCAGAATTATGTTTTGTTAGAACCCTGATCCCTCCTGTGACTGCTGAGACCCCCTGTGGCATTGTGACCCTCAGCCAGGAAGTGCTGTAGAATGACACTGGGGTCTTAAACAGCTGCCAAGCCACAGATTTACAAACATGTGCTTGCTGGTAATTACAACAATGAAGAAGACACCTTTTTTGGCCCAATTTCATGGCACTTGTTACTGTGAAGGCAGTGGTTCATCACTGGAAGTGCAGAGTTATATACAAGCTGTTGTGAGGGTCTTTAACATGACCAGGATGTTGGTTACCACCATTAATGTTTTCAGAGGTTCTTACTCAGCAGGTGATTTCTTTTGAAGCATCTATTTTCCACTTTGGGAGGACTGAGCCAGAGGTTCTTCCCCAAGGAAAGCAAGCCATCAGCATTTCTCTGGCTGGAAGGAAGGAGGTCATCTGACAGTTTTGAGGAAGCCCACATGAGGAACCAAGAACATACACAGCCTATATCTTGCTGTTTCTCTGGTGTAGTTGCAGAGGGTTTTCATGCTGCTGCTGAATTAAGTTGCTTCTCATACCATCATCTGCAAAGATTCACACTGGGTTCAGCAGGAAAATCTGCAAGGGAAGATACTTGCTACAGTGAGAGGGACTGTAGGTCCTGTCAGTGGATTGATCCACGAATGAAGCTACTCCTGTGTTCACACACTGCAGAACTGAGCCTGACTGATAAAAATAAGGGGCTGTTAAGGGGCTTACTCAGCATTTCCAGGAACTGGGTAACCTTCAAATTCAGCAGCAGACCCTGTAACAGCAACAGTGCAAGGCAACGAGCTGCTGGCATGGAGGAGATTGGCTTTTTGTTAATGGCTTTGCATGGAAAAAACAACCCAGCTTGGGAACCTCTGGAGTTTAAATGACTTCCTGCTGGCACACAACCATGCTGGTCCAGGCATCCATCATGTGTCACCTCAGAAGAACACCCAGTCTCTGTGGGTCATGGCACAGCTTTTTCCTGAGGAGGTAGTGGGATCACAAACACCCATTAGATGGTGGGCTAGGATAACAAGGAGGAGGGTTCCTTGGCCCAGGTGTTGCTTGCCATGAAGGGCTGAAAGGATGTGCCAAAACATGGGACCTGTGGGAACAATCCTAAAAACAACATGGTAGGGATCACTGAAAGGATCACTTATTCCTAGGAAAAGATGGATGTGGCCTCGCTGGACTCCTGCAAAGCCTTTGACATGGTGCCCCACAACATCCTTCTCTCTACGTTGAAGATATAAAGATCCAATGGATGAAGATCCGATGAACGTGAAGGTCAACAAGGCCAAGTGCAAGGTCCTGCATGAGGACAATCCTTGCTACCAGCACAGGCTGGGGGTGATGTGATGGGGAGCAGCCCTGTGGAAAAGGACTTGGGGACACTGATGGGTGCAGAGCTGGACATGAGCCAACAAGGGGCACTCACAGCCCAGAAGGCCAATGGCATCCTGGGCTGCATCACAAAGAGCGTGGCCAGCAGATCAAGAGAGGGGATTGACCCCTCTGCTCTGCTCTGGGGAGACCCCCCTGCAGAGCTGCGCCCAGCTCTGGAGCCCTCAGCACAAGGAGGACATGGACCTCTTGGAGCAGGTCCAGAGGAGCCACGAGGATGATCTGAAGGTTGCAGCACCTCTCCTACAAAGCCAGGCTGAGAGAGTTGGGCTGGCTCAGCCTGGAGAAGAGAAGGCTGTGGGGAGACCTCTGAGCCCCTTCCAGCCCCTGAGGGACCCACAGGAAAGCTGGGCAGGGCTGTTGGTAAGGGCAGGGAGCGATGGGATGAGGGGTGATGGGTTAAACTAGAGCAGGGCAGGGTTAGATGAGACCTGAGGAAGAAGTTCTTCCCTCTGAGGGTGGGGAGACCCTGGCCCAGGCTGCCCAGAGAGGTGGTGGAGGCCCCATCCCTGCAGACACTCAGGGTCAGGGTGGATGAAGCTCTGAGCAACCTGCTCTAGCTAAAGGTGTCCCTGCTCACTGCAGGGGTGGGACTAGATGACTTTAAAGGTCCATCTCAACCCAACCCAATCTGGGATTCCATGAAAAGCTGATGTTTTCTCTTGGAGGAAGCAAGCTGGGTTACTCCAAGTTGTGGCTCCATTCCAGGAATGTTTATGTGTACAAGGGCAACTAATCCCACTCACAAACACCAATGAGTGCCTTGGAAGGGTTCATAGTCTGTAGTTCACATCTCTAACTTGAAACAGGAATGCTTCTCCCAGACTTTGGCACAGCAGGCACGCTGGTCCAGGACTCAAATCAAGGCACTGGTGGTCCTCATAGCTGCGTAGGTTCTACATGCTGACAGATCCCAAAAAGTAATTAGAGCTCTTCATGGGCTGAATTAAAAGGCTCAGACATCTCATCTCCCTGCCCTGCTGGGAGCCCCTGGCAGTTTGGGCCTGTGTTTAGCACAACCTTGCTGAAGCATTTCCTCTGCAGCCAGCTCAGTGTGCAAGTGAGTAGGGATTTGTCCTCCATTCTCTGACAGGACTGGAGAGCACTTTTATTCTCAGTCTTGTCTCTTTCCTTCTTAAAACTGTCTGAAACGAGCTGTCCAGGTAGAAGAAGAGGACATGGACAGTTATCATTGCAACTGCCTGTCCATCTGAAGAGGATCAACACCAGCAGCTGATTTCTCCTGGAGCTTCTTCCTTCTGAACATAACCACTAGGTGGGGAAGCAAGCACTGGATTTGTCACACTTTCTTACTGAAAAATTTCACTCCCTTGGTTTTGGCTATTGTCATACACACCAGAGTGCCCTTACCCCTCTGCTTAGCAACTCTACCAGCTCTGGTGCCTGTGCTGCAGCGCTGGACCACAGGATTTCAACCCACCTGAGGTCAGAGGTGCTGTGCTGCACCAAGGTGAGAAGGCTGTAACTGGAGGCATGTGGTGCACAATCCCAGTCTGCAGAGGCTCTACACCTGAGGTCAGAGGTGCTGTGCTGCACCAAGGTGGGAAGGCTGTAACTGGAGGCATGTGGTGCACAATCCCAGTCTGCAGAGGCTCTACACCTGAGGTCAGAGGTGCTGTGCTGCACCAAGGTGGGAAGGCTGTAACTGGAGGCATGTGGTGCACAATCCCAGTCTGCAGAGGCTCTACAGCAGGAGCAGGGCTATTCCAGGGATATTATTTAACAGGCAAGTTTGTGGATTCCCCTGCAAACATTCAGTACCTTTGGTCTCTTCTGTCCTCCTTACCTCCATGAGGTTTTTGAAGGTTCTCTAGCAACTTGGAATGTTTTTGCCTCTAACAAAAAGCAGGTGAGGCCTGTCTTGGTTTAAAAGCCTAGCACTGAGAAAGTATCATCAAAAATATTTGGGGAAATAAGAACTATAGGCTGTGGACATCCAAAAACCTGTAGTGGATATTCAGGAGGAACTAAAAGCTTTGGGGTGTGGTGCCAGTGTGTCTCCTAATCAGTGCCTGTCCCTAAGGATGCTGCTAGTTATTCACCACTGTGACTTTTGTCATGACAGTGTTGTGGCCAGGCAGCCAGAATGCTTTCTTGGGAAATCACTGGTTATGTGAATTCCAGTTTTTATTCCACTTGGTGCTTTTCTAGATGAGATATCAGAGAACCTGAAATGAGCAGAGCATGAGGCACCCAGATAAAGGCACCTCTCCCGTGGTGTTCAGCTTTCACTCCAGCTCAGGATAAATCCTTGGTGCCCTGGCTGTGCTGAGCAGGACACTCTATCTTTGTTAACTAGGACATTCTACCTCTGTTAACCACCAACTACAGCAAACCTGACCCCTCTCAGGACCCTCCCCAGGCAGCTCCAAGTCAGCATAGGCTTTCCATGTGTTTCTGCCTTCTCAGTGTTACCCAAACACACTCCTTGGTGAACCCCCTATGCAGTTGAGCTCCTGGGAAGCATCAGGCTTGGACTCAGCAACTTTCAGCTCAGCCAAAGTGGATGAGCTGGGCACTTGCTCTCCCACCAGGTAACATAAAGGGCCAGGGTGCTGGAGATGCTGAGGTCAGGGTGTGAAGGCAGATCCCAAGCTATTGGGATGGCAGTACGCCTGCCCTTGTTTCACAAATCCATGTTCTTTATGGCCACAGGAGAGGGCAGGTGCAGGGGAGCCAGACAATTTGTCAGAAGTCTCCATCAACACTGCTACTGCCACTGCTTAAACCAGCACATCTCACCTCCAGAAGGTTGTAGAAGGCACTGTCCAAGGGACATCTCACCAGAGAACCTATGGTGAAACATCAGCATGCCAGAGCTGCCCAGGAAAAGGGTACAGTCAATAATAGTAGGTTCCTTCAGTGATACAAGATGAGCAACAAATTCCTGCCTCACAGACAAACTGGGACTATCTCCATCACCCTCCTCCTAAAACTTTACTCTGGGGCAAATCAGGGGTGTAGCAGCAGCATACCTCCTGGGATAATGCAGGTGCTTTGCACTGACCAAGGTGAATGATCCCAAATATTCCTGATCGAAACACACCCTGCACTCCTGGACTGGGCATTGGAAACAGGAGATGCTGATGCTGCATCTGCTGCTCTGGGAGCTGACCTGGATGCCCCTCTGCCCCTGTGAGACCCTAAGCATAGAGAGAGCCCTGAGCACCAAAGAGTCACTCAGTGCTACCAGAGCTTTACAAAAGGCTTTCAGAGATGGAACAGGCTTCCCCAGAGGCTGGTGGGGTCAGACCCCAGCAGCTGCTTGCACCTGAGTGGAAGCAGAACCTTTTGCACACCTGCCTGGGACCCAGAGTACACAGAGTATTTGTAACTGCAGAGATGAGTATCTCAAGATGCAAGTATCTCAGCAGTTCAGTCCCTTGATTCCATGATTCTACTGTTACCCACAGTATTAAAGTGACAGGTTTGACATAGCTGCCCACACCTTCCTCCAAAGCCACACGTGCTGGAGATGAAGTATCTCCCCTGGTTACCTGAGCCTGGGTGGCATCTCAGAGGAAGAGATGTCTTAGCCCACCAGTCTGTGGGCTAGTGCTGACCTTGGAGAAAGGGGCACTCATGCTTTCACTCAGCACTCAGCTCTAGCCCACAGACTGGAGAAGCCCCAGGGTGGATGACACAAGGTTTCAGCTGTGAGGTCTATGCAGGGGGGGGTGGCACCTGTGTTGTATGACAAAACGTCTCCTGAAAGATGAAAACATGGCTTTTGATGGAAACAAACCCAAACCTCCTTCAACCTCCTTCCAAAACCCAACCCTCCTTCCTCACTTTTGCAAAACAGCCTTACACTGAGTTGAAACTCTCTACAGATCCAGTATCAACCTACAGGATCCAAACTTTTCTGGCTTCAAACCAGTAGAAGTGAACATTGCCAAGGGTCTCCAGGTCATTGTTGCCATTCTACTAATGATGAGGATGGTGAGGCACAAACAGGTCCTACAGGGTCCCAGCAGAATAGTCACAGCAAGTGTGTTTCAAAAGCTGATGCAGAGCTGGTCCTTGATGCTGATACTCATTTAGAGCCAGGGAGGAATTGTCTTGAGTGGAAAATGAGGTGTGGAAGATGCAGGGCAGTGGTGGCCCTTGCCTGGGTACTTTACAAAGCAGCGTTGCTGACTGCCTTACACCTCACGGGCTTAAAATAATTAGAGAAGTACAAAGCTGCTGAATAACTGAGCCATCCATTCCTTGCTAGCAGTGTGATCCTGATGGATCACAAAGGCTGGCTATGAAGAGTGCAGAGGAACTGGCAGGTTGCCTCATCGGCTTTCACCCAGCGGAGGTCAGGTCTGTGGAAACTGGTTCCTGCAAATTAGCTGAGAAGCAATTAAGAGTGGTGATCTCCCACCGCCTCTCTAGAGTTACAACAAAGTCATTCCACCCGCCCTTCACATCCTTCTTTTTCTTGGTGCCTCTGTGATACAAAGTGCAGGAAAAGTCAGACAAATGAGAGTGTAATGGACACCAAGAAGCCCTGGCTTTCCTCTCCATCCTGCCCAGAGGGCTGCAGGAGGTTTCAGAATCAGCACATTCCAGCATCCTGCTGGTTTATGACAGGCTTGTCTCTACGGTCTGTAAGAGGCACCCCTGCAAAAGAAAGGATCCTAAGGAGATCTGAAATGCTGCCCAGAAGCAAACTAAAACAAGCTTTCCCTTCTAATCACCACTCCTAAGAGGCTTTGTTTTTGAGTGCTGCATCCCCATGTGGACCCAGAGAAAGCAGGAGCTGGAAAATGACGCCCATGAGGAAAGACAGAAGGATGTTGTGTTGTTTGATCACACTGGGATGGTCTCAGTGGCTTCCCCAGTAGTAAACCCACAGTGCACAAGCCTGGGATTGCTTTCCTTTCTTCATCTGTGCTTGTTCAGCGCTGCCGAATCGGTGCCGTGTCCTGCAGGCATCTCCAGCCCTGGCTCAGCTTTCTCTTCTGGCTTTCCTTGGGATCTACACAAACTGGATCAGGCTCAACAAGGGACCAGGAGCATTGACCACTTGGAACAACAGGTTGGGCAGATTGCACCCCTACCCATGGGCCTCAGACCTGCTGAGATGGAGCAGAGCTGGATCCAGATCTTCTGTAGCCCTTGTGAGTGCATTCATTGCAGAGTGAGTGGGCACTTCCAGACATTGTTTTGTAAGAAGGAGATTTCTAACTGCCAAGGAACAAAACAGGAAGATATTTATTATTTTGGCAGGGAAAAAAAAATTTTAAAAGGGAAAATAATTTCCCTATGAAGCTCTTTCTCCAAATCACATTACAATATTGAACCAGTGCTGGCATCTCAGACTATCCCTGCATTTTTCCTAAGGTGACCATTCCCTGGAGATACAGAAGTGATCATTCCTACTCAAGGAGAAAAGAACCATCTGCTGACAAGCATTTCTATGTGCAGCACCCCATCATGCTGTGCATGGGAGTTTGGGCTGTGGCTGCTGGCTGCAGAGCCCGTGATTATGCTGTTGTACGGGACACTCAGCTGGAGGTTAGATGTGCTCTCTGTCTCCCCTGGGATGTGCTCTCTGTCTCCCCTGGACAGCAAGACCTTTCCAGGAGAATCCTGCAGGGAGGCCCTGAGCTGAGGGAAGTGGTCAATATCTTCAAAGAAACAGAAGCAACACCAACACAATGGTATGTGGGATATACCTGCACCATGCAGTGTAGCACTGCCTCTGTGGTGCAGGAGAGCGTTCCCAGTATGGCAGTGCATCTACAGGATGCCACACAGCACCATGCCAGGGCAGCACTTGGTGAGCAGTTCTGCAGCTGGACCAGTCTGGACCAGAAGACACAGCGCAAGACCCATCCCTGTCACAGCTGTAGTGCTCAGGGCTGGGGTCAGAGCCTGTTTGGCCTTTCCCAGGGACCCCAGCACATCACTGTGTGCTGCAAAAAGGTCCTCCTGTGTTCTGACATTGCAAATGCCTCATGGTTACCAGCAGGCAGCATTATTCCCAGTTGTGGCCCGTTGCACACTCAGGACAGGCTCGGTGTCCCTCAGGCCTCAGCACCGCAAGACCTGACTTGGGCCTCCTGGCTCCTTCCTGCTTCTCCCCCCACTCCCCCAGCAGCTCCTGCTGCCGTTGCCCAACATCTCCCAGCAGCAAGCGAGCGGGGCTTGTGCCCTGCCAACCGCTGGCTCTCGCCTCTTGCTATCAGTGCACAGCACAGGAGATATCAGTGCAGCACTGCGGCCTGGCCCGCCCCGGCTCCCAGCCTGGCCTCACGCGCGGGGGCCCGCAGAAGTCCCGGGCACAAGCCAGAGTACAGAGCAGGCTGTGGTGGGATGCTTGTGGCTACTGCTCCTCTTCAAAGGATTTCTTTCCCTCTTCACAAGCTTGGTATCTGGCTCTGCTCTGCAGTTGGGAGCCAGCAGATGCTGTCGTCTGACCTGGGCAAGCAGAGGGCAGAACCTGGGCTTCCCGCTGCTTCCTGACCCCTCCACAGGTTTCATTCCAGCTCTACAGCGTGAAGGTATGGTGACAATACTTAGATTGCTGCTCAGTTTTGCATGGAGACTTTGTTATTCCTACAGGAGATCCCAAATGTGGGCCGGCCTCCTGATCCAGGGAAGCATTCAAGGTGCTAAGGGACTTGCAAAGACCAGGAAATTCTCCTTATTTCTGGTTTTCAGAGAAGGGGCACCATTCCCCATCGTCACAGGGACAGGTGATGAGGGTATGGCATAACTCTAACACAATTTGTTCTTACAAAGTTTACTCAAATCCAGGTTTCCTGACCAGAAGGTCACACGCTGTGACCTTTGAGAAGCAGCTTCACTTTCAGGCCGCATGGAAGTAAAGGGCAGAGACTGACATGGCACTTCCCTCAGTCTAATCTTCCACCTTTTCTCCTTTTCTCTTTTTCTTGTTTCTACACAAGATAACACATTTTAGCCAGAACTCAGCAAGTCAGTTTTATGCCCAGTCACTGGAAACTTTGGTTGGACTGAGCAAGCTTCCCTCCTTTAAATTTCAGTTCCTCTTCAGGCACCGTGCTGTAAATCAGCTGCCTGAAAAGTGCTAACAAACCTCCCCCCATCTACTCCTTTTTTGAGGCAGCATTTTAAACCTGTGGCTGAAACTTCTAAGTGCATCTAAAAAGCTGTCTAAGGGGAAGGACATCACGGAGTTGAAGCCTTACTAAGTAACCTGGTTACTGAATTCCTAAGTAAAAACCTTCAGAGAGTTCTTGCCTGCACCTTGTTCCCCT
The DNA here is from genome assembly GCA_022605575.1 of Laterallus jamaicensis coturniculus. Taxonomy (NCBI): domain Eukaryota; kingdom Metazoa; phylum Chordata; class Aves; order Gruiformes; family Rallidae; genus Laterallus; species Laterallus jamaicensis. The sequence continues at coordinate 4,087,464 of JAKCOX010000043.1, read as the reverse complement.
CTGGGTGAGTGCCAAGAGCACATTGCTGTTGCAAAGTGGCCATTCAGTCCCTTGGATAATTATGGAGGGACTTGCTCTGTGTTTCCTTGTGCCCCCACTGGAAGTTGGGGGTGTCTTGTGGCCATTAGCAAGTGAGACACCCTGTGGTTTAGGGCTGTTACAGGGAAAAACCTGGATAACACTTATTTCATGATTTGCTGCTTAAATCCGAAGGTTTCTGCGTTATTTCATTGTGTAGTACTGCAAGGAAACCAGCAACAGGACAGTCCAAGTGTAAAGTGTAGTTTCCAGGCTTTACAGTGTCATTCCCATGGGATTTATTCCCGTTAGTTGACAGTGGTGACCTGACAGTGGTGACATTGCAGCATGAGCCTCACTGCCCAGACACTCGCAGGCTTTTCTCACCTGACAAGGGATTAAACAAACCTCCAGTGACCACAGCTGCAAACTGAGAGAAGGTAAGAGCATGGGATGCACCAAGAAAGGGGAAAAATGTGGGCAAATAAGGCCCAGAGAGGGATGGAAGCTGGGAGCATATGGGAGCTCTCAGTCCTCAGCCAGTGTGGTGCTTTCCATGTTGAAATGTTTGTTAGTATTGCTTTGTCACTCCTGGTCTGATTGTCTTTGAGTAAGAAGAGATCACTGGAAGTTGTTTGACCAATTTCATGGACCACAAGGATGATCAGAGGGCTGGAGCACCTGCCCTACAAGGAGAGGTTGAGGGAGCTGGGCTTGTTCAGTCTGGAGAAGAGAAGGCTGTGGGGGGACCTCATTGCAGCCTGCCAGTGCCTGGAGGGAGCAGAGGAACAGGAGGGGAATCAACTTTTTAAAAGGGCAGATAATGGCAGGACAAGGGGGAATGGTTTAAAGCTGAAGGAGGGGAGGGTTAGATTGGATATTAGGGGAAGTTTTTTACAGAAAGAATGGTGAGGTGCTGGAACAGGCTGCCCAGAGAGGTGGTGGATGCCCCATCCCTGGAAGTGTTCCAGGCCAGGTTGGATGGGGCCCTGGGCAACCTTGTGTAGCTCCAGGCCTGAGGTTGGTGTCCCTGCCTGTGACAGGGGGGTTGGAGCTTTATGATCCTCGGGGTCCCTTCCAACCCTTGCCATTCTATGATTCTATGATTCTATAAGTTGGCAGGTTTTTGAGTTAACCTGGGGCAAGGAGAGGTTGTCTAGAACTGATCACTTGGCAGAGGCACAAGGGATGAGTGTGTCAGAGGAACTGGCTTCTTGTCACCAGCTTGGCTGGAGCTGGAGGAGAAGGCTCAGTGGGCATCCCTGTTGTGGACCCACACCTTCGTGTCCCTGCCAGCATAGCCTGTCAGCAGGGCTAAACCAAATATATATCATCAAATGAGCAAAGGAAGCAGGACACCATTCCTGAGCCACTTCTTCCTGCAGGGCCAAATGAGGGCTGAACAGATCGGTACCCTGGCAAATATGGCACAATGCATGGGAAGCCAAGCAGCACAGCAGCCTGGCAAGCAGATAAACACACCCCAGGCAGGGTTTGCTTTCCAAGCACTTCAGCATGGTCTGATGCCATGAAGGAGTGGAATTTTCCAGCCAGTTAGTCAGCCTGTGTGCACCATGCTCCCAGCTCCCTGCCGTGGCTGCCCGCCCATGCCCGTTTAGCTGCAGGCTATGAACTGTGAGATTTCTCAGGGGCTTCTCCTAGGTCAGGAACAATCACTGGAAAAGTAGATCAGGGAGCTCACAGAGGAGGTGGCCTGATAAGCTGGGAACGTGCCTTCCCTTTGGCTCAGTTTCTGTAATGAGCTGTGAGACAGCTTGCGTTGCCTCTGTTGACGCGCAGCCCGCACCGCTCCAGGTTCCTCTGTGTGAGGACCTGGGCCCTGTGTGTCTGCCTGTGCTCCCCTGACACCCACAGGCATGTGGGGCTGCTGCCTCACCAGCCACCCGAGGCAGCGGATGGGGAGAAGACTCCCCATCTGGGAAGCTGGGGAGGATGCAGGGTGGGATGCAGCGGAGTGGTGGGGTTGCCCTGGCACTGCTCTGCCTCAGGCTGGCAGGGGGTGGCCAGCTCAGAGCACCTATGTGTGTTCATGGACCTTGTGAATCAGAGCTCAGCGCTGTGTGTGCGCCAGGGAGACCCCAGCATCACATCCCCACAGCCTCAGCAGAGCCTTCTGTAGCACCCACAGGGGCCCAACTGCCACTGAGACTCCAGCTCTGGAGAACTGCTGGAAGGGAAGGCTGGAAGGGAGGGCTGGAAGGGAAGGCTGGAAGGGAAGGCTGGAAGGGAGAGCTGGAAGGGAAGGCTGGAAGGGAAGGCTGGAAGGGAGGGCTGGAAGTGAGGGCTGGAAGGGAAGGCTGGAAGGGAGGGCTGGAAGGGAGAGCTGGAAGGGAAGGCTGGAAGGGAAGGCTGGAAGGGAGGGCTGGAAGGGAGGGCTGGAAGGGAAGGCTGGAAGGGAGGCTGGAAGGGAGGGCTGGAAGGGAAGGCTGGAAGGGAAGGCTGGAAGGGAAGGCTGGAAGGGAGGGCTGGAAGGGAAGGCTGGAAGGGAGAGCTGGAAGGGAAGGCTGGAAGGGAAGGCTGGAAGGAAGGCTGGAATGGAGGTCTGGAAGGGAGGGCTGGAAGGGAAGGCTGTAAGGGAAGGCTGTAAGGGAAGGCTGGAAGAGAGGGCTGGAAGGGAGGGCTGGAAGGGAAGGCTGGAAGGGAAGGCTGGAAGGGAAGGCTGGAAGGGAAGGCTGGAAGGGAAGGCTGGAAGGGAGGGCTGGAAGGGAAGGCTGGAAGGGAAGGCTGAGGGAGGGTTGGAAGGGAAAGCTGGAAGGGAAGGATGGAAGGGAGTGCTGGAAGGGAGGGCTGGAATGGAAGGCCATGCTTTCCCCTGAAATACTTCAAAGGGGTGGAAGACGTGAGGGGAGAGGAAGAGCGTTATGGAGCTCAGCCAGTTCAACCTGTGAAAGCTGGTTTGTTGACTCGATGCTGCATTGATGTACCTACACCTGGGGGAGCAAACAGGCAGAGCTCTTGCTGACTGGACAAGATGGGGGTATAGGCAGACAGCTAAATCTCATCTTGATATAAGATACCATTCTCTGTCTGCAAAGGTAAGTAAGCATGGAGATGCATTTCACATTACCCACAGTCCTTAAGAGGAGACTGTGTCTTTCTGACACAGGTTGCAGGAGGTTCTCCACACTGGGAAGATGGGGAGAGTCCTGCTGGACCCAAACTTTTGAGTTCTCCACATGGGGGTCTTGCAGCAAGGCTCTACCCCAAGGTGAGCAGATGTTTTGTCAAAATTAGGAGCCTAGGAAACATGACAGGAGGGTGTCATAGAAAGAGATGAAGAATCTCAAGAAGAGAGAGGTAGAGGAGGCTTTTCCAAGAGAGAACTTCAGAGAATGAAAGACAAAATCCATCAGGAGTGGCTGAAGGCAGCTGGGCTTAGGAGATTCTGCAATTCAGTGAAGGAAAGCCAAGGGTGCAGATTTTGGCTAGAGCTCTGCTTTCTCTGAATTCCTGTAGTTTTGAATTCTTCTCCTTCCAGAAATCTAGTGAATAACTGATAGACTCCCAAAGGAAAGCCAATTGCAAAGTCAGACCCTACAAGTCAACCCAAAGCCTGGGTCTGGAGTGTAGGATCTCACTTGGGAGGAGGAGGAACCTCTTGAATCTATGCTGAGGGAAGCAATGCTTTGAGGGGGCATCTGGAAGAAACTTGGAGGTGCTGCTGCCCCAGTGGCTGCTGCAAGATTATCCACTTCAACTAAGCTTTTCATATGCCAGATCTCATTCTCATCTGAGCCTCTAAGACTGTGTCAGCCGTTGCTGCATGCATAGATGCATGCATATCCACACTGGTTAAGCTGTAGCCTCTTGCTGCATGGATGTCAGTATTATTTGGGGCTCCTAGAAGAGAGGTGGCAGCAGGGACAGGGAGGGGATTGTCCCTCTCTGCTCTGCCCTCCCCCAGCTGGATCCTGTGTCCAGAGCTGGGGCCCAACACAAGGAAGATGTGGGGCTGTTGGAGAGGGGTCAGAGGAGCCACGGAGATGCTCAGAGGGCTGGAGCAGCTCCCCTCTGGAGAGAGGCTGAGGGAGCTGGGCTGGGTCAGCCTGGAGAAGAGAAGGCTGTGGGGGGACCTCATTGCAGCCTGCCAGTGCCTGGAGGGAGCAGAGGAACAGGAGGGGAATCAGCTTGTTCAAGGGCAGAGACTGGCAGGACAAGGGGGATGGAGTGAAGCTGGAGGAGGGGAGGGTGAGATTGGATCTTAGGGGGAAGTTCTGTGCAGAGAGAGTGGTGAGGGGCTGGACCAGGCTGCCCAGAGAGGGGGTGGGTGCCCCGTGTCTGGGGGTGTTCAGGGCCAGGTTGGATGGGGCCCTGGGCAACCTTGTGTAGCTCCAGGCCTGAGGTTGGTGTCCCTGCCTGTGGCAGGGGGTTGGAGCTCTGTGATCCTTGGGGTCCCTTCCAACCCATGCCATTCTATGATTCTATGATTACCATGAACATTAGTAAGTTCAGTTCAGCTCCTCTACAGCAGCAAATTACGCTTCTTTCTAGTTAGCATGCATCATTTCCAGGGTCAGGTAGACCCAGGCTTATATAATTTGCCTGGAATTATGGTGAATTCATCACTGCCAGAAGAGAGTAATGCAGGTTCAGAAATTTTTCAAATAGTATATTCTACTTAAAAGAAAATTAATTAACACAGGGCTATTCCTGTCCTGAAAAAGGAGGTCAGACTAGATGATCACAACTGGTCCCTTTTGTCCTTGTAATACATATACACATACACTGTGTTGCAAGCTGCCGGAGAAGAGCACAATGCCAATGGTAATACTGTGTAGAGAATGCTAAAGAAAATGGGCCAAGTTAAATTTGGACAAATATATCATCAGAGCAGCAGAGGTAAAGCATTTCCAGCTTGTTTTCCCAGCTCAGAGAAGACAGACTTCACAGAATCAAAGAGTTGTAGAGGTTGGAAGGGACCTGGAGAGCTCCTGGGGTCCAACCCCCCTGCCAAAGCAGCTCCCCAGCTCATACTGCACAGGTCGGTGGCCAGATGGGGCTGGAATCTCTCCAGAGAAGGAGACTCCACACCCCCTGGGCAGCCTGGCCCAGGGCTCCCTCACTGGGGAAAAGTTCCTCCCCATGTTGGTGTGGAACTCCCTGTGCTCCAATTTGCAGCCATTGCCCCTTGTCCTGTCCCCACAGACACTGAAAAGGGGCTGGCCAATTCCCCCTGCACCCCATCCTTCAGATATTGATAAACATTGATTAGGTCCCCCCTCAGTCTTCTTCTCTCCAGGCTGAACAGCCCCAGCTCTCTCAGCCTTTCCTCCCAGGGGAGATGCTCCAGGCCCTTCAGCATCTCCTCAGCCTCCTCTGGACTCTCTCCAGGAGATCCCTGGCTGTTTGATCCCAGGGAGCCCAGCACTGGGCACAACACTCCAGGTGGGGCCTGAGCAGGGCAGAGCAGAGGGGGAGGATCCCCTCCTGTGACCTGCTGCCCACACTCCTCCTGATGCCCCCAGGATCCCATTGTCTCTCTCAGCCCCAGGGCACACTGCTGGCTCATGGCCACCCTGTCACCCACCAGCACCCCCAGCTCCTTCTCCACAGAGCTCCTCTCCAGCAGCTCCCCCCCAGCCTGTCCTGATTCCAGCAGTTATTCCTCCCCAGGTGCCAGACTCTCCACTTGCTGTTGTTGAATCTCATCTGGTCTCTCCCTGCCCAGCTCTCCAGCCTGGCCAGGGCTCTGGATGGCAGCGCAGTGTCCTGCCTGGCAGCCACCCCTCCCAGCTCTGGATCATCAGCACTTGCTGAGGGTGGGTGCTGTTCCCTCATCAAGGTGTCAATGAAGATATTGAACAGGACTGGACCCAGCACTGACCCTGGGGACACCACTGGTCACAGGTCTCCAGTCAGATTCTGCTCCACTGATCACGACTCTCCGAGCTCGGTCCTACAGCCAGTTCTCCACCCACCTCACTGATACTCAGTGGCATCTCTGAGCTGAGCATCATCCTTGATGCAGCCTGGAGAGTGAGCTAAGGCTCAGCAGTATGGGGCCAGAAGGGCCAGAAGAGTCTGTGCAGCTCTTACTAACACCACCTACCAGGACATTGGCTTAACGAAGCAATGAAAGTGAGAGTTTAAAAATGCCCTGCTCAGGCCCCACCTGGAGTGTTGTGTCCAGTGCTGGGCTCCCTGGGATCAAACAGCCAGGGATCTCCTGGAGAGAGTCCAGAGGAGGCTGAGGAGATGCTGAAGGGCCTGGAGCATCTCCCCTGGGAAGAAAGGCTGAGAGAGCTGGGGCTGTTCAGTCTAAAGAAAAGAAGACTGAGGGGGGATGTGGAGTCTCCTTCTCTGGAGAGATTCCAGCCCCATCTGGACACCGACCTGTGCAGTATGAGCTGGGGAGCTGCTTTGGCAGGGGGGTTGGACCCCAGGAGCTCTCCAGGTCCCTTCCAACCCCTACAACTCTGTGATTCTGGGATTCTGTGATCACAAGAGCTGCAGCCTATCAAATGAGGTAGAAATATAATAACCTAAGAGAGACACTCATAGGAGGACACATTACAGCTCAGGTGAGAGTAGATTTACATGAGGCAGATCCAAACCAAATAATTTCTTTCTATTTCTGAATTTTCCTGAACTTCATGTGTTGCAAGAGTTGAAATTTTGACTTTTTATTCCAAAATAGGGCAAAAATAAATGTTGAAATATCAGCATTTCCCATAGGAAGGAAATTCCATTATTTGAGCAGCTCTGGGAAACACAAAGGAGATTCATTTGCAGAAACTCTGCTAACTTGGAATGAAGGTCACAGCTGCGCAATTGGACTCTGCTCCCTGGGCCAAGGGACCAGTGCAGGATACAAAATTAATCCCAACCCCCAAATTAAGGTTACTGTAACAAGGAGAACAAGACCACAGAATTGCAAAATCCAGGGAAGGAAGGGTTGAAGGATTGCTTAATGCACAAGAAAATCTCATCTTTTTCCCCACAGCAATTAGTAGCAGGGAAGATCCCAGTGGCTTTCTGCACAGGGAACATCCATCTGGGAAGGAATAACCCCTTGTATCAGTACAGGCTGGGGGAGAGCTGCTGGTGAGGAGCTCTGTGGAGAAGGAGCTGGGGGTGCTGGTGGGTGACAGGGTGGCCATGAGCCAGCAGTGTGCCCTGGGGCTGAGAGAGACAATGGGATCCTGGGGGCATCAGGAGGAGTGTGGGCAGCAGGTCACAGGAGGGGATCCTCCCCCTCTGCTCTGCCCTGCTCAGGCCCCAGCTGGAGTGTTGTGTCCAGTGCTGGGCTCCCTGGGATCAAAGAGCCAGGGATCTCCTGGAGAGAGTCCAGAGGAGGCTGAGGAGATGCTGAAGGGCCTGGAGCATCTCCCCTGGGAGGAAAGGCTGAGAGATCTGGGGCTGTTCAGCCTGGAGAGAAGAAGACTCAGGGGGGACCTAATCAATGGTTATCAATATCTGAAGGATGGGGTGCAGGGGGAATTGGCCAGCCCCTTTTCAGTGTCTGTGGGGACAGGACAAGGGGCAATGGCTGCAAGTTGGAGCACAGGGAGTTCCACACCAACATGGGGAGGAACTTTTCCCCAGTGAGGGTGAGGGAGCCCTGGGACAGGCTGCCCAGGGGGTGTGGAGTCTCCTCCCCTGAAGCTGAAGCACATGCAAAGCCCCTGCACTGCTGCCCCCTGAATTGAGATGGCTGCTGTAAGGAAACAGCAGATGGGTCCCCCATGAGTCCCATACCTGGCAGGAACAGAGACAGAGGTGCTCCTGTAACCGTGGGGCTGGGGCTTGTCTCTGGATGTGGATTTTCCCTCTGCCTCAATCACAGGCCAGCACCAGTGGGGCTCACCTGTGCAGTGACTGGTGGGGCTGGTGTTGTGCTTTAGTGGACATTTCAAACTGTGGAACTTGTATCAAAGAAACCGCAGCAGGAACCAGTATGTAAGAAAGAGCTCCATGAACAGAGACAGGGGAAGATTTGCCCACTTCCTGGGAAGCAGAGCCTGGCTCCCTGACAGACTCTGCTGCTCATGTATTCCCACTGCACCCCAGGGAACTGATCCCTCCTTGTGACACCAAGGGGAAACCACAGCACTTCACCTGAGGGACAGGCACATGTCCACCCCCTCCAGCTCATCTGAGCAAACACCAGGGGTGTGTCCAGATCTCTGAGGTCCTGCTTACACAGATGGGACTGGAGAAGGATCTTCCTATCCAGGGATCCCAGCTGGGTGGATTTCTGCATCCAGCCACCCCCAGGAATGGAACTGACAAAGGGCTGGAGTGGGATGGGGATGAGGTCTGGTTCTCATTTAACAGCTTGCCCTGCTCTCTGTTCCCACTAACTCTCTTTGCAGCTTGTGTGAGGACGCAGCAGAAAGCACAGAGATGCTGGTGGTGTTAAATCCAGCACGGGCTATGTGCACCATCAGGGTGACAGGTGCTTTCTATCCTCTGGTCTCCTGCAATCATCGAAGATTTTCTCAGTCTCCTCCTACATGCCACTCCCCCACCCCCTGCTGCCATGTATCCTGAACATATTACAGCCTTCCTTTCCTCTCTCAGGAGGTACTGCTCAGAGCTCTCTGCTAACGCTGCACCTTTCGAAGGAGAAAATCCTCCATCCTCCATCCTGCCTTTGAGCTTAAAGAATTAAAGAACGAAACAACCCAGAATAATCCCCCAAGACAAAAAAAAAAAGACCTGCTGCCCTTCCTGCCTGACAACCAGCCCTTGTTCCAGGTGAGTGGTTTTGTCAGTAAATCTGAATGCATGAATAAGAGTGTTGCCAGGTCCAGGAGCTGAAGCAGGACAGGAGGATGGCAGGAGATTTCCTTAGGTGTGAGAGCAGTTGGGATAACTCTCAACCTGCTTTAGGACAGAGGATTGCCCAGAGGGGAGCGCATTAAAAGTGGGATGGTGTGTTTGGGGCTGGGGGGAAATGCTTGGTGAGTGGGAGAGAAGGGGAGAACAGCACTTGTTCTCAAAGTATTGGGCTTAGGCCCCAAACCAGCTGAGCACTTTGTCACTGTACAGCTCAGCTGGGCTGACATTCCAGCCCATTGCAGATCCCTTCCCCTTAGCTGGTGCTTTCTCACAGAGATGGGGCAGTGGCTGGACCCTGGGCAGATCCGTTCTCCTCCTGGATCCATTGTTGTGGTGGGAGTTGGCTGGGAGGGAGCTGGCTGCTGGGTGGGAACTGGAGATGCTCTCACCCTTGGCTGAGCAGAACACCCTGCCAGCAGCTGCTATAGCAACACAAAGATGGCTGAGTTCACCCCACTTGGGCTTGTGAATGGGAATTTTCAGTGTGGGCTGCACTGCTTTCAGCTTGTCCTGCCCTCCCCAGGAGCAAGCAAAAGTTCTCAGAGCATGAGGGGTGAGGATACCTCCAGCCTGGGGGGCTGTGAGCCTTCTCTACCCTGGTCCTGGGGACTGAAAAGCACCATCTGGTAGGACAGTGGCTGGATTCAGTGCTCCTGACCACAGGCACTGAGCTACTGACAAGGGGGAGTGGGGCAGGAGTGGAGACATTCGCTCCTCCGTTGCCATCTTTGCAAAGACAATCCCTAGTTTACTCAGCTGCTGTTGGAAGGACTCTTAGCTTCCTACTCTGGGGTGCTGGTCATCAGCCCAAAAGCAAGTAGGACTTTGTAGCTGCTACCTGCAATGGTCAGGCAACCAGACAGGGTCCTGAGGGTGAAGCACAGCCCTGGCCACCTTCTCTTGAAGACCCCAGCACCTCCTTGCCTTGAGAGCACTGAGCCTTCCCTCCCTCCATGCAAGGATGGGCTGTTTAACTTCTGCTCTCTGACTAGGTGAGCCAGCACTAGAAGCTGTCCCTCTTGGAAAGACAAGTACAGCTTTCCCTGGGACCCTTTGCCTTGTCCCACTCTACCTGCCCAGCTTGTGCAAAGCTCCTCCCAACCCCTCTCCTCCTGCAGAGATTCCTTCCCCTTCTCCCTCTCAGGGTGCTTCCCTGCTGCTACCTGTGGAGACCTCCCTCCCTGAGAACCCTGCTGATGCTGATGTTCAAGAGAATCACAGAGTTTCCTTGGAGACAAGAGAAACAGTGGGCTCCAAAGTGCTGATTATCTCAGGGGCTTTGGCTGCCTTTCAGAAACAACCACCAAAAGAGGTTGGCCTTAGCAGAGGGAAGGGGGAGCCTGGGGGAGCCGTTGCAGAGGAGGGGGATGCCTGGCTCTGGGGTGCTGTTCCAGCCTTGTCCTCCCCTCAGCAGCAGGGCTCACTGAGTGCCCATGGCAGGGGGCTGACAGCACACACTGTACTACCCACCCATGCCTTGGGACTGTGCTGCTGCTCGTCCCCCAGTCCTTGGAGGCTGGTGAACCTGGGAGAGACTCTGCAGTGGGCATTTCTAATTTGGCTGAATGCTGTCTGTCCCAGGAGTAAAACCAGCTAATTAGATTAACCCCTTGTGTGCCCCTCTAGGCAGTCATTAGCAGTAGTGGGACAGGGATGTAAAGAGCTGGCATTTCAGCCATCCTCTCCCATGCATTTGTTCCGAGTGCTGACAGCCAGGTTTGTCCCAGCCAAGAACTTGAACCCTCTGGAGACTGGAGCTCTACTCTGCTGTGTCAGCCACACAGTTTTTTGCCTCCCTTGGGGTGGGTTATGTGATATTTGACTCACATTAACAGAAAGCTGTGCCAGTGTTCTGCTCTATGTGGGCAGAGGGAACAGGGCATGGACTGACTGCTGAGCTCAGAGGAAGATGAAGCACAGGGCAAGAAGGCAGATAAAGTCTTCACCTGAACTCTGCTTTTACTTTCTCCAGCCTCACACATCGTGATGAGCATGCCCTCTAATGCCACATCCTGCCAGGGGCCAGGACCTTCCTTGTCCCAGGGGGGTTTCTCAGAGGATCCACTTGACTGAGAGCCCCCTGCTCTGCTGAGACACCCCAGGGTCCTCCTGATCTGTCCAAGAGCCACAAGTGGTGCTTGGCTGTTCCCATGAAGTAGCATTTCCTTGTTTATCTTTCAGTGTGGTGCAAGAGTGCTGTGCAAGGGTTAGATGGTGAGAGAAGAGTGGGGAACCAGCCCATAGCTTGGTACTAATTCTACATGTCAATCAGCTTCAGGAAACTGTCAGGGACAAGATGTGTCAGTGCTGTCTGAACAGTCCTGTAAAGCCTTGTCTCACAGCAGCAGAAGACCATAGCATGGATGAGGTGGACAGGGATCTCTGGAATTCATCAAGTTCAACCCCCCACACTCAAAGCAGAGTCAACCCCAGCTGGTTGCTTAGGACTGTGTCCAGTCAGCTTCTCAGTATCTCCAAGGATGGAGACCCCCACAAGCTCTCTGGGCAATTTGATCCAGTGTTCAGTCTGCCTTCCAGTCAAAAAGCCTTCCAATATGCTTAAGAAGAATGTATAGGTACTTCAGTTCACATCCACCACCTCTCCTCTGTCACTGGGCAACACTGGGAAGGGTCTGGCATCATCTTCTTTACACCCTGCCTTCAGGTAGACATTGAACAGATCCCTCAAGCCTTCTCTCCTGCAGGCTGAGCAGTCCCAGTTCTCTTGGCCTTTCCTCATGAGATGCATCAGTCCCTTCCTTGGACTCTCTCCAGTGTGTCTGTGTCTCTCTTGCACTGAGGAGCCCAGCACTGGACACAGCACTCAGGCATGGCTTCACCAGGGCTGGGTAGAGGGGAAGGATCCCCTCCCTTGACCTGAGTTCTGGTCTCTGATGCTGGTCCCACCTGGGACCTCCAGAGAGCTCTGGAGTCCCAGAGCTGAAGCAGTGGATGGAGGCCCTAAGAAAAGGCAGCACTGTTGTTAGAGGCTTGCAAGCTTTTAGATTCATCTGGACCCTGTACAATCATCAAATGCATTTCCTCTTGTCCCAGCACAGCCTGACACTGGCTGTTGTGGGGACACAGAGCTGGTGGGGGTTCCCTTCATGCTCAGAAAGCTCACAGCATGTGACAAGGCTGCTGCCTGTGGCTGGAGCAAGGGCAGAGCCACACACAGCTATGGAGCAGAGGTTTTTTCCCAGTGTAGCTTCTGTTCCTGTTGTGAAGGAATGCTGAGGCACATGAAGCTCTGCTTGGACAGTGTCCCTGCTGGTAATGAACGTTAGCAATTAGTGTGAACCTTAGCAATTAGTATGGGCAGCACAAACTCTTGTCTCTTTGCCTGGGCAGAAACTTGATGCATCCCTGCTACACAGAACTGACCTTCTCTGGCCAGCACCACTGCCCTGACCTCCTGGGAGCTGTGTTCCACCTGGAAAGGGGCCTCTCTTACCTCTCTGCAAACACAGATGCAGCCCATCTCCTCCAGCTCGTTTTTCTTCAGGCCTGACTAAGTCCTGGAAAGATGTGATATTTAAAACAGTTTCCAGTTTTAGGGCTTTATTCCATGTATTTCAGATCCTACATGGTAAAATCTAAATTTCTCTATTAATTGTAAGTAATACAATTAATTGTAAGCAATACAATTAATAGAGAAAGTTAGATTTTAGTAAGTTAGAAAGTAAGTTTAGAAAGTTAGACTGTAAGTAATACAATTAATTGTAAGTAATACAATTAATAGAGAAAGTTAGATTTTTACCATGTAGGATCTGAAATACATGGAATATGTATTAATTATATTAATTAACTCAGGTAGCCTTCACAGAAGCCACTGTGAAGCTCCCCCCCCCCCCCAAATCCCCCCCAGACACAGCCCTATGGACATACAGCATTTGATGACCTTGCTGAGGGAACAGCACCCACCCTCAGCAAGTGCTGATGATCCAGAGCTGGGAGGGGTGGCTGACAGGCAGGACACTGCGCTGCCATCCAGAGCCCTGGCCAGGCTGGAGAGCTGGGCAGGGAGAGACCAGATGAGATTCAACAACAGCAAGTGGAGAGTCTGGCCCCTGGGGAGGAACAACTGCTGGAATCAGGACAGGCTGGGGGGGAGCTGCTGGAGAGGAGCTCTGTGGAGAAGGAGCTGGGGGTGAGAGAGTCCAGAGGAGGCTGAGGAGATGCTGAAGGGCCTGGAGCATCTCCCCTGGGAGGAAAGGCTGAGAGAGCTGGGGCTGTTCAGCCTGGAGAGAAGACGACTGAGGGGGGACCTAATCAATGTCTATCAGTATCTTGAGTCTGGGGTGCAGGGGGAATCAGCCAGCCCCTTTTCAGTGTCTGTGGGGACAGGACAAGGGGCAATGGCTGCAAATTGGAGCACAGGGAGTTCCACACCAACCTGGGGAAGAACTCTTCCCCAGTGAGGGTGAGGGAGCCCTGGGACAGGCTGCCCAGGGGGTGTGGAGTCTCCTTCTCTGGAGAGATTCCAGCCCCATCTGGACACCGACCTGTGCAGTATGAGCTGGGGAGCTGCTTTGGCAGGGGGGTTGGACCCCAGGAGCTCTCCAGGTCCCTTCCAACCCCTACAAATCTGTGATTAGGCATCACACTGAACACTCCCATTTCAGCTCCCTTTCACCCCAACCAACAATCCCACACTCACACCACTCAGGAGGAACTCACTTGTGGGGCTCCAAGTGATGCAAACTGCCTTGATAGAGAAATGCAAAATACTTCAGCACAGGAGAAAAGCCTCAAGCAAGACACCCAGCCTGATTCTTGATGCTGCTGCTTGATTGCCTGAGTGCAGGAGCATTTTGGTGATGGCAGGTTTGTCAAGTCAAATATTGGTTGCTTGCTTTCTGAAGCTCAGCCTGCAGAATAAACTATGTCAGGAGAAGCAGAAAGCTCTCACAGTTGCTTTCTTAGAAGCTGAGTTAAATGCAAAATTACTTCAGCAAAGGACTTAAAGTTTGCCCCAGTGATTTCACCTTGTTCTGATGCTGGGATGTAGCAATATTTAACATGTGCCTGTGGATTTCTGGGTCCTAAAAAAAACCCCAACAGCAGTTGTTGTAACATAAAAGCTGTATTATCCTCCACAAGCCTATTTCACACCTGGGCACTTTACCTTTATTGCAAGACAAAGGTTGTAATGTCAACCCTGTACCCTTGGGGACCAGCTCCAAATAACTGGCCTCCAGTAGAGCCCTGTCAGGGGGCTGTGTGGGCTCATAGCTCCAAAGGGCTGGAAGCTGGGCAGGGTCTGGCCAGCAAGGACCATGCCACATGCCACTGGAGCAAGTCAAGCAGATAGGAGATGCCATGAGAAGAGATGGGAGGATGCTCTGTATTTGTAGTTCATCATAAGACCATTTTCTCTCCCCTGACTTCTTCCCTAATAACTCCTAGCACTGTCCTCCTCACAGCCTGGGCTCCTGTGTGTTATTACCAATTCCTTTTTGAGTCACTAGAGTGTAGAATTAGGAGTTATTCCTCCTGTGTTTACAGCTTTTCACTGCCACAGCTTGATCTTCCAGGTGTCCTGAGAGTGGATGAATAGCTCAGTGTAGTTTCTTACAGAACCTCATCACTGAAATCTCTCCCTGGGCAAAACCAGTCACTAAGTTCTACCTGGTTTGGTTTTGCCTGTCACTACAAGTGATGCTCCCATTCCTCCCATCCCACTGCTTTAAAATCCTTCCCTGTAGGATCCTTGCCAAGTGTTTTTTCTAAAAACCTGGTTGATTTGACACCAGCTCTTTATAGGTCCTTAAGCAGCCTTGCCTTTCTCCTCCTCTTATGTTGGGAATCTCTCTGGGTAGATGGGAAGATAACCCCACAAAAATCTGCCAAGAGCAGAACAATGAAATAGAATGCAAAAGTCTTCCTTCCCCATTTTTCACTTTCACCATCTTCTGACTGATGTCCCTAAAAATAACCAAAAATTCCACTGTCTGTGTGAAACCTCATTGCCAGGAACAAGGCATTAGTTTTGCAACCTTGAAGTTTCTTGCAAAACATCCTGTCCTTCCTGGTTCCAGCCTTGAAGCTACCTCCAAAAATGCTCTCACAAAGATCTCAGTGCTTCTGATAAAGAGGTGAAGCAGCTATGGATAGGAGAACCTTCACTGAGAGAGCAAAGCCACCTTCTTCCTCACAAGAAGGAAAATCCAGCCATGAAGAGGCCATCAATCTGCAAGAGAACTTTGATGACCTACCACAGCAGCCTGAAAACTTCCCACTGATGCAATAGAGAATATTTACACAATTTCAGGCCAGCAATGCTGAGGGAATGTGCTGTGGAGGGGCCACTGAATTGCAAAATATGCAGATGGAGAAAGGGAGCAAGTCAGCAAGAGGGTGGGGACATCACTGGAGCAAGTTCTGCTGGGGAGTTCCTTCTGTGCAAGATGTTTTGCTCTGAAGAAGGCTGCTGAGCGTATTGGGGGAACGTGGGATCTGATAACTAATCCTGAAACTTTCCCATTTCAAAATTGAAATTTCATTTTGTTTGCACAAAAGTACCTTTTCCAGTGGATGTGGATGGGGAGGTACCTGGAGAAAAGAGCAGGTGAGTCCCTTTATATTGCATATGGGTTCTGCTCTCACCTTCCCTGGATGGGAATCGTTGCTCTGGTGGGATCCAACTCTTAAGGAAGGCAAGGTTTGGAAGAGAGGTGAGTCTTCATTTCTTAACTCCTCATTCCTCAGGTCACCATGGGGAAGGGGGAGCCTAGTTTGTGTGCAGCAAGCCCTTGATGGGTGATTTCAGAGCCATCAGTGTGGATGCTTTCACTTCATTAGAGAGATGTCAAAGTAAGATGGCACTTCACCTCACCAAGGTGTGCTGGGCTGTCGGGGCAGACAGCAGGCCTGCGTGCGGCCTAGCTCTCTTCACCCAAGACGTAGGCCCTGACAATATTCTTCTGTTCCCATGAGAAAGGAAAAGTTCCTCATGCTGAGAGGATCCTAATAATCCCATTCTCCAAACACAGCAGCCTTGCTGACAGGGGTACAGGCTGCCCTAAACCAAGCAGCAGTGATGGGAAGGGATTTGGGAGTAACAGAACATGTCAGGAACCAGCCATAACAAGAGGGTCAAACAGCAGGTGTGGGGATGCTTTTAGGTATTAATTGTAAACTAAGGATGTTTAGCTATCAGATAGGTTTATCAGAGCTCGTTATCATTACTAACCAATCAATACAGTGTGAACAGTGTGTGTAACCAATGAGCAGTTGTTTAGCTTGCCACGTTTGCAGTAAGAAAGGTCTAGAATCTGGGTGATTGCACCTCATAAATGGCTTCACCTACAATTCATATTGAATTGTGTGTTGCTCCCTGCCGATTGTCACACTGGGCTGTTGGATGAGGAGTGGTTTGGGAGTAAGAAAGAGTGGCTTTGCAGTTAGAATCTTCCTTTGGGGGTTCTGCTTTTAGAAGTGATTGCCTTGGGTGGTAATCCATTCCGCTGGAGGAAGCTGGAGTTGAACTCAATGATCTTTAGGGGACTCTTCCAACTCAGTACAGTCTATGATTCTAAGTTCTACCACATCCCTGCTGGGATGGAAGCTAGACTGTTCCAGGATACAAGAAGGACATGTGAGTCCTGCCTCAGCACCTGGAAAAATGATGGAGAGGATGATCCTGGGTGCTATTGAAAGGCATTTAAATAACAATGCAGCTCACCAGGCACAGTCCCCATGGGCTCACAAAGGGAAAGGCCTCTTTAGTTAATTAATTTGATGTCCTTCCATGAAAAGGTCACCCACCTCATGGATGAAAGGAAGGGCATGGATGGAGTTTTTCTGGCTTTCAGTGAGGCTTTTGACACTGTTCCTCACAGCATCCTCCTGGACCTCTTGTGTGAGATGAGCAGGTTCACAGTGGGCTGAGTGAAGAACCAACTGGATGGCAGGGCTCAGAGGGCTGTGGTGAACAGGCCTGCATCTGGCTGGCAACTGGTGAGCAGCAGCGTTCCTCAGGGCTCAGTCCTAGGGCTGGTTCTGTGCAGCACGTGTGTCAAGGATCTTGATGCAGGGGTTGAAAGCCCCATTAGCAAGCTTGCTGGTGATATCAAACTGGGAGGTGCTGTTGACTGTCTTGAAGGACAAGAGGCCTTGCAGAGGCATCTAGATAGATGGGAGCACTGGGCAATCAGCAGCAGCATGCAATTGAACCAGTCCAAGTGCTGTTTTCTGCACCTGGCAGAGGGTAACGCTGGGCACCAGTCTCAACTGGAAGAGCAGTGACTGGAAAGCAGCCCTGCAGAAAGGGATGGGGGGGTGGGAGGGCAGGCCAGTAGGGGTGTGGGGTGTGAGGAGGTCTCCCTAGAGCAGAGCAGAGGGGTCAATCCCCTCTCTTGATCTGCTGGCCACGCTCCTTGTGATGCAGCCCAGGATGCCATTGGCCTTCTGGGCTGTGAGTGCCCCTTGTTGGCTCATGTCCAGCTCTGCACCCATCAGTGTCCCCAAGTCCTTTTCCTCAGGCTGCTCCCCAGATCTGTCAGATGGAGGTCTTCCTCCACCTGTCTGTTGGAAATGACCTTGCAATGTTGTACTGTGAACCAATTCCTCTTGCAGGCACTGCCTGCAGTTCATGATAGGCATTTATCTGGGTCCAAATGGCAGACACTAGATGTGTGCTTATAGAGAATGTAAACCCATTTGTGATGGTTTCTTTGACTTAAATTTAGGATTGCAAATGGAACAGCTCTTACTTATCTTGCAACACCAAATCTTTCAGCACCTACTGATGCACTAAGATGACTTTGCTCTTCTTTGGTTTCATCTAGTCTTGTATTTTCTTTGCAAACTCCTAGGAACAAGGAGAGTTTTCAGACCTTATATCCATCAAGACACAGTGACAGTAGGAAAAAAAGTACTTGAATAGGTAATAATGGTCCTACTGACAAGGATGGTTGGATTGCTGGTGCCTTCTAGCACTCCAGAGAGGGCTGGTTTGTCTGTGTAGCCCCCTTGTTCTTTTGTTCTGAGGATTAACAGTCAAAATTAAACAGTTAAAGAGGAGGAGGCTGCTCCAGGCCTTGCAGCCAGTAGGTAATGGAGCAGAACTGGTCCTTTATTTACCTCTTGAAAGTAGGTTTGATCTTGCTTTTAGTATTTGTGAAGGCAGGACAGCAGATTAGCTGCATCAGTGGAGTTTGACCTGAAAGTCCTGTTGTGCTTCAAAGGCAAGTCAGTGAAGCATCATCCTGAGGCTCCACAGAGGCAGTGGGGATCGTGTTCTTCTCTGCAGAACCAGCCATTGCCACTCCCTGTCGTGGGGAAAAGCTGTTCTGGTGGGAGAAGAAGGTGTCAGAAATGCTGTTTGGAACAAGCTGTGAACAGACACTGGTTTCATTTGCAGGTGGTAACAATGCCTCCCTCTTCAAACTAAAAAAACCCCTGCAAACAAACCTGGGTGGCTCTGGAGCCATGCCTGGCTGCCCAGGCCACCACAAGCCACTCCTCACTGCAGGTTGGGTGCTACAGATTTATGTCCAGATCTGTGGATTTGTGTCCAGAGCTGGGGCCCCCAATACAAGAAAGATGTAGAACTGTTGGAGAGGGGTCAGAGGAGCCACAAAGATGATTAGAGGACTGGAGCACCTGCCCTACAAAGAGAGGCTGAGGGAGCTGGGCTGGGTCAGCCTGGAGAAGAGAAGGCTGTGGGGGGACCTCATTGCAGCCTGCCAGTGCCTGGAGGGAGCAGAGGAACAGGAGGGGAATCAGCTTGTTCAAGGGCAGAGAATGGCAGGACAAGATGAATGGTTTAAAGCTGAAGGAGGGAAGGTTTAGATTGGATCTTAGGGGGAAGTTTTTTACAGAGAAAGTGGTGAGGTCCTGGAACAGGCTGCCCAGAGAGGGGGTGGGTGCCCCATCCCTGGGGGTGTTCAAGGCCAGGTTGGATGGGGCCCTGGGCAACCTTGTGTAGCTCCAGGCCTGAGGTTGGTGTCCCTGCCTGTGGCAGGGGGTTGGAGCTCTGTGATCCTTGGGGTCCCTTCCAACCCATGCCATTCTATGATTCTATGATACAGAGTCCAGAGCTTCTCCAGAGACACCAGAGTGGTTGTGACAAGATCCTGTCAGCTCTAGAGATGCCTTGTCCCAAAGCCTGCTCCTTGCAGAGGGGGCAGAGCAGCTCATTAACAAACTCTGAATAAATCTGCTCAGGTAAATGACCTAAAAACGAAGCGAAGGTGTTGGGGGGCTGCAGCTTATGCTTTCCCTCCTGTGCTTCTCCCTGCCCAGCAGAGCTGTGCCTGGGGGACTGAGGAGCCGTGCTGACCATGAGTGAGCAGAGTCATGTCAACAGCCTGTTCCTCAACGAGGATGCAGCCAAGCGCCTCAACGCCGAGAGCCGGGTGCAGCGCTTGCGGCAGGCGGTGCAGAAGCGAGCGGCACGGGCCAAGAAGAGGATGCACAGCATCACTGCTGACACTGCTAAGAGCTTCTTCAGGAGAAATGCCTTTGTCCTCTTCACCATTGCTGCTGTCTTACTAGGTATGGAGCTGGTGGGAGCACTGGGAACCATTTATAAATGTGGGGGAAATGTGGTTATGCCACAAAGATTTGATTTGATCACGGTGATTTGGCTGGGAAGGTGAAGCTGGTGAACTGACATCTCAAAGTGCTGTCCAAATCAGGAGTACCTTTGTGTCCAAGGACAACAGACCTTGTAGAAGGTGTGTGTGAGGAAGTCCTTGTTGATCCTCTGTGGCTGCAGCTTAGGAACAGTCTACAACAGAAAGGGTTTGTTGATCCAGCTGTCATATAAAATTATCCAGGTTTGTCCAGAGGCTTCTTGTGAGTGCAGCTACAGGCACAAGGGCTCTTCAGGGTCATCCCATGGTTTTAGCCTGGCAGTACCAGAAGGGATAAAGGGCTGTGATACAATGCAAACTAGAGCTGCCCAGCAAATAGTGGATCATCCCTAGCTTTTGATCCAGATTATATGTCTCTAACTCACTGGCTGAACTCAGCTCCGAGAGGTCTGAAGTGTCTGGAAGGGAAACTGAAGGGTATGGAAGTCTTACAAGGAAAGGCTAAAGTCCCTGGGTTTCTTCAGCCTGGAGAAGAGGAGGCTGAGGCCAGACCTCATGGGATCTGTGGCTTCCTGCTGAGGGGAGCCAAGGGCCAGCGCTGATCTCTCCCCTCTCTTTGGGAAGCAGGGATGGCACCCGAGGGAACGGCATGAAGCTGGGCCAGGGGAGGGTTAGGCTGGGTGTCAGGAAGCGGTTCTGTGCTGAGAGGGCGGTTGGGTGCTGGCACAGGCTCCCCAGGGAAGGGGTCACAGCCCTGAGCTGGGCTGAAGGCAAGAAACGTCTAATCAATGCCCCCAGTGCCCTGTTCTGACTGGGCTGGGCCTGTGTGGAGCCAAGAGTTGGGCTTGATGGGCCTTATGGGTCCCTTCTGACTCAGGAGCTTCTGTAATTCTACATGAGTGGACAAAGTCTCTGAACTGAAAAGATGTAAGATGATGCCTGGGTCACTTTGGTTAGGCTGAGAGGTTCTGACTCTGGTCACAGCATTTTTGTGTGGATGATATCTGTGTAGTATGAGCTGGGGAGCTGCTTTGGCAGGGGGGTTGGACCTGATGATCTCTCGAGGTCCCTTCCAACCCCTACAACTCTGTGATTCTGTGACCTTCCTGGGATCTGACCCCAGAGGAGCAGCAGACAGAGCAAGAGGGAGACCTGTGGTTTAGCAGGAGGCTTCTGCACACATAAATACATCAGAGGGAGGGAGAGGGAGCATTGACTACACACTGGAGTAGAAAAAGAAACAGCATCTTTTCTTTTGGGGAGAGGAGGAGTTGAAAGGAGATGAGAAACAGAAAAGCCATGCTGTAGGACCGGGGGACAGGCCATTGGATCACACTGCCCCATTTCCATTCTCATCCCTTGTCCACAGGGATCATCCTGGCCTTTTCCCTCCGACCCTACCAGCTGACCTATCGCCAGATCAAGTATTTCTCCTTCCCTGGTGAGCTGCTGATGCGTATGCTCCAGATGCTGGTTCTTCCTCTCATTGTCTCTAGTTTGATCACAGGTGAGATGTGCTTTCTGCTTTCAGCCAAGGCAATACTGAGCAAAGACAGAAGCTAGCTGGTGGTGGAGTAGCCTTTGTGCCCCAACTGGAGGTGCTTGGATTAGTTTGGCTAGTAGTGGCAAGCCTGAACATAGAGCTGTAGTGAGCATGAGTCACACTCATATCTCTGCTGGCTCAATGGGGAAGAGAAACAGAAGGCCTTCTGCTTTCTCACAAAACCAAGGAGGATGCAATGTGGTATTTCAAATGCCCAAAACTTGAGCATTAGCAAGGATTTCATCTTATGTAACCTCAAATGTCAACAAGTTTGTTGCCCAAGTCAGCTTCAGGTCTCATGCAGCCTGGGGAAGGGTAATTCGTGTCAGTCCAAAAGAGCTGATCACTGGCTGGAGAGCTTGTTTCATCCTCATAGAAGACATGCCAACCAGCCAATTTCTGAGACAGTGGAAGGGACTACAAGGCATTCCACCATTAAGGACTTACAGGCCCAAGGTACTGGCAGGGGATTAATTCCCTTCTGGAATCTTTATGAGGTAATGGCCATATTCCCAAAGGCAGCCTAAGACCCACCAGTGTGATAATTCTTCATAACCACAAGCCACATTCTCCCACATCAACTTCACCTTGTAACACCAATGGCTGCCCCTTGTATGCTGGGCTTCCTAGAGACTCCAGCTCCCTGCCCAAATCAGACAACATGCCCTGGACACTTTGAATCATCCTCAGGCTTCCCTCTTCCCTCCAAGAAGGCCTTTTCACCTTGTCTCTCTGTGTGACTCCTCAGGAATGGCCTCGCTGGATGGCAGAGCCTCAGGGAAGATGGGGATGCGGGCTGTGGTCTACTACATGGTGACCACAATCATAGCAGTCTTCATTGGCATCCTCATGGTGATCATCATCCACCCAGGAAAAGGATCGAAGGACAAGCTTCACCGAGAAGGCAGAATTGAGCAGGTGCAGACCACAGATGCCTTCATGGACTTGGTGAGGTAGGTGACCAAGATGTTGAGATTATATCAGTGAGATTACATTCCTCCATGGAGTGTCCTTTTGGAGTGTCACAGCTTTAGGCATACACTCTTATGGAAAGAGGTGTTTAGCTGAGTTTTGCCCAGCCCACTCCTTTCAGCTCAGTCAAGCTGACTGGCTGTACCGTGCCATGATGAATGCTTGGCCAGGAGCTCTGGAGTCCAGCCTGTCTGTTAGAGGCATTACTGCAAGAAGCCAAGGTGTGCTCAGCAAAACAAGGAATGAAAACTATCAATTTCTAGCACTGACAAGATGAATATCTAATCTTTAACTCCAAATCAAGCAAGGAAAGAAACAGGATTGAGACTTGACAAGTGTACAAGTTTCTCCACTGGTATCTCAGGTGTCATTTTTTGGTCATGGTTTTATTTCCTGCTTTTTTTACCTAAGAGTCTCTCCTGTTTTGGAAGAAAGAAAAGAGCAGCTCACAAAATACCAGTTTGGAAAAATAATCTGAAAGGATCACCCTATTCCCATCTTCTGTCAGTCAGACAGAAAGGTCTCATCTGCTCTGTAGCCTGAGCTGGCACTGTGACAGTTGTGACCAGAGACACTCCTCCAGGACAGAGGCACCAGCCAGGCAGCCCACCTAAGCCTATGTCTTCTTTCTAATCAAACAGGTCCATAACTCTTCCCTTGTTTCATCTCCTGCAGGAATATGTTCCCACCCAACCTGGTAGAAGCCTGCTTCAAACAGGTATGTTCCATACCCACCTGGCCCATCACTTCCCATTGCACCCTGTGTCCCAGACCATGGTCCAACCTACTTTGATGAGGGATGCAACAGTGATTGGTTTATAGTGCCTTCACACTTCCTCAGGTCTAACTGCTCCAGGAGACATTGCTGTCATTATAGCATCCCCCATAGAAGCTTTTCAAGCTGCCTGTAGATGGGGGCTTCAACCTCTATTCCACCCAACACTTAAGAGTCAGGAAGGGTTTGTGTGATCTCAAGCAACAGGCTTGGACTGGCAGTGAAACAGGAGCAGATTCTCCAGGGATTTGTCTCTCCCTCAGCACTAGTAGCCTTGGAAGGGTTATCAGAGAAGCCAGGCTATCTTGGTCCTAGGGATATGAGATGCTCCAATGGTCTCTCTTGACCTTCATCTCTGTGAACTTTTTGATGAAAGCACTAAGCTGGGGAGTTTGAGAACAGGAGCATGTCTCCCACACAGGCCAGCAGGAATTTGCAGTACTCACCCTTCTTTAGGAAGGGCTGCAAGAGCTTAGCACGTCATCCTGAGCTCCTGACCTGGGGCCTGTGAGCACATCTGACTCTCTGTGTCTTTTCAGTACAAGACGCAGTACAGCACCAGGGTCTTCACCAGGACCGTCCTCCACAGCAGCAATGTGACAACAACCACTCAGATTCCTGTGCCTGAGAACTTCACCAGCATCTTGGAGAATGTCACTCATGCCCTGGGGACCGTCTCCGAGGTGCTGACCTTTGAAGAAGTCATTCCCATCCCGGGCTCAGCCAATGGGGTGAACGCTCTGGGGCTGGTAGTGTTCTCCATGTGCTTCGGCTTGGTGATCGGCAGCATGAAGCAGAAGGGACGGGCCCTGCGGGAGTTCTTTAACTGCCTCAACGAAGCCATCATGAGGCTGGTGGCCATTATCATCTGGTGAGGAGCACGGCCGGTTGGAGCTGGAGGTCTGCAGGTGCAGTTTCCACTGACCTGATCAGAAGTGGGGTAGCTTTAAGGATGTCATGCACAGGAAAAGCAGATGGGCACAACTCTCCTTTGGCTCCATCAAGCCGGAGGGAAAAGTCTGGATGGGATATTTGTTCACATTTCATTTCCTGTTTTTGTTTTTTACCTTAGAAATATCAGGTACACCAGGACTTGCTTTCCTTGAGGCTGCTGGAAACATCCTTGGAAGACCAGAGAGCTGGAGTGGAAGATCTCTTAGCCTTACCAACAGGGGTAGGGTGTGAGGCTTTCCCACCAAAAGCTTTCCTTCCAGCTATGTTCCAGGAGTCTGACTTAGCTACAAATTGAAACCAGGCACTTTCCTGCCATTCAGGGTGCTACCTGTATGCATTAGCTCTGATTGTTGAGCTGGGTTGATAAGGTCAACTCAAAGTTACTTCCTTTCACTTTGAGGTCTCCCACATCCAGAGTCCTCAAGAGCTCAGCTGCTTGTTGCTTCCTGTGGAAGGCTGCCTGTGCTATATGGTCCTGATAAACCAGGCATTGCTGAGAGGAGTCTTCTCTAGAAAGCAGCATTTCACCAAATGTTATTTGAGACTCTTGACCCATCTTAAGCTCCGGGTCTAAGTAGGACTTTGTGGTAGGTACCACAACACAGGAGAAATGTGGGGCTGGCAGAATACTTGGGAATGTCTGACAGGGAGGGGATCTGTCAGCCCTCTACCCTCTTCCTGTTCTTCTAGTCACAGTCTTGTATCTCAGAGGAACATCCTGGGCACAGGGGAACAGGCCTTACACAAAGGGGAGGAAGAACCCTGAGGTCACAGCAGTGTCAGTGAACCCCAACCCCTCTAGGATCCCTTCCTCCATGGATGAGCCAGAACTTTGGTCCTTGTTTTCCTGAAATAAGAGTTGCCTGAGGGCACAGAAGGGAGAGTATGAGCACAGTGGCACAAGTAGACCTGCATGCTACTCCCAGAGACAATTGCAAGGGGTCTTCAACTCCCCCTTCCAGCAAAGGATGGCAGGGTCTTGATGTATAGCACATAGGTTACACTTAGGAAACTCCCTGTGTGTATACAGTGAGTAGTGTCTGGAGAGACCTCCTGACTTACAAAATCCTGCTGGTATAGGAGGCAGGACTGTCAGCTGCAGCTTAGCACTCCTTCCTGAAGCCACAGTCTGCAGAGCATCTCCCAGGACCTCGTTTTTCCTGGCGAGATCTGGTCACTAGCTGTCTTCTAAGAAGGTCAGAGGAAATGAAATATTTGTGAAATCCTTTCCTGAAACTTTTCCAAACCTCCCAGGCTAAGTTGGGATTTGGCATGTGGACCTCTGAGCCTTTTGCATGAATTGCATGTGAGCTCTTGAGCTGTAGAAGCCAAGTCCTGAGAGGTGTGGCGGTGGAGCTGGGATTTTCTTTGGTCCAGTGATTTGTCCATGTTTAGTTTAGTGTCCATGATTTTCTCCATGTCTGTGTTTTGACTTCCTTTCTGTGGAGCCTCAGTGCTGCTCATGAGATGCATTGTTATGGAGGGGGGAAAGCCACAGGGAATGGAAAGGACAGCAACGTACCTTGAAATGGGGTTTTATATGCACCATGGCTGCTTTCACAGGTGTTGGTGTGCCCAGACCTTGCTACACCAGCTGTAGATTCTCTATATGTTCTTATTCCCTAAATGTAAATATCTGAAGATAGCAAGGTCCCAGAGCCTATAGGACACTATTGCTTTTACTCCTTGATTCCCTGCTCCTCCCATACTTCCCTGTGCCTCACAGTAAGATCAAATACTCTCAAGCCCAAGCTCTGTTAGGAAAAGGACTCTGAAGACTCCTCTACATAAACTTCTCTATCAAGAAGTGTTGTGGGGAACCCAGGAGGAGGAAGCCTCCACCAGTGCCCAAGCTGTGCACGTGACAGAGTGCTGGGGTCCCTGAGAGCGTGACAAGTGCTGGTTTGGGACTGTAAGGTAAACATGTCACAGCTCTCTCCAGGTTTCCACAAAAGAAACCAGCAGTGTTATGCAATGATTAGGCTCAGTGAGCACTTCTGATGTGTTGGCTTCTGGAGGATTTGTCCAGAGAGCATGTGTTAAGGCTGGTGTGAAACTATGCACGCCAGTTCTGAGCATCTGCCTTGTGTTTCTGCCACAGGTATGCTCCGGTTGGGATCATGTTTTTAATTGCTGGCAAAATCCTGGAGATGGATGACCTAGCAGTGATGGGAGGCCAGCTGGGGATGTACACACTCACTGTCATCGTTGGACTCCTCATTCATGCACTCTGCATCCTGCCACTGCTCTACTTCATCGTTACTCACAGAAACCCCTGGGTATTCATTGCAGGGCTTCTGCAGGCCCTCATCACAGCCCTGGGCACCTCCTCAAGGTATGATGGCAACCAAGGAGTAGAGTTGGGGTACTCTGGAGCTGCTTCTTAGCACTCCATTGCCCTCAGTGCAGCACTACAGTCTCACAGGTTCTAGCACTAGCAGCTTCTTGCCTTGGTCCAGCCAAGCACATGTTAGGGTGGAAAGATTCCCACCCCCCTGCACAGGAGCCCTGAGCACATGGGCACCTCTAAGGGTAGGGCATGGCCCATGTTCCTCCTTACCAGACACAGTGCTGACTCTGTTTGCAGCAGAGCTCAGGACAAAGACCAGATCCCACTGCACTGCAGCCTTACTCCCCATGCTCGTGCCTCACACACATGTTCTCACACACACGTTTCTCTGCCTCAGGCACACATGCTGTATGGAGCCAGCATTAAACTCATGGGAGACCTGGGCAATGGCACAAACACCCCTATGTTCAGTGACACCTGACATACAACACAGCCAGAGAAAAAGACTGTAGGGACCTGCTGTTTCCCTACATGTTGTGTTTCAGCCTATATTCTTTTCCTGGCAAGCACATAGCAGCCTTTCCCATGCCATGTCTGAAACACATGGCATTTTTCCTGCTCATGTTCTCTTTCAGAAACAATTCTCTGCAAGGTATGTTCTCACACATGGGTCATTCTTGTCTTGTGCACTGAGGGAGTAAGAAAGGGCTCCAGTTTTTTTCTAATGGCTGCAGAAGGAGTTTTGGTCTTGTGGCTCTGTCCTGTGTACCCTGAATCCTCCAGCATCTCCTTCATTTGGTGTTATACCAGTATCATCAGCCTCAGGGTTACACAGCCCCTGTCCCAGCCCCCTGAGGAATGCTATGTCTGAATGTGCAACTGCAGCATGCACCATATCTGAGGAAGCCTTGCTTAGACTGTTCTTTCTCCTAGCAACTTCTGGCCTCTGGCTCACATGGCAGGGTGAAAAAGCAGGTGGGTAAGGCCATAAACCAGGCAGAGGCTTAGTCCCTCTTCCAAAGTCAGCATATATACCCAATTCAGGTTGTTTTGTAAATTCCTTTCAGCTCAGCGACACTGCCCATCACCTTCAGGTGCCTGGAAGAAAACAACGGTGTGGACAGGCGCATCACAAGGTTTGTTCTGCCTGTGGGAGCTACAATTAACATGGATGGCACTGCTCTGTACGAGGCCCTTGCAGCCATCTTCATCGCACAAGTCAACAACTACGAACTTGACTTCGGGCAGATCATCACAATAAGGTGACTTTTGTGTTTGACAATAATAATAAGGTGACTTTTGTGTTTTGTGTGACTTTTGACAATAAGGTCACCTTGCCATTCTATGATTCTATGAAAGACAGTGGGGCTGTGGGACTACAGGGAAGGCTTCAGCTTTGTTGGTTTATCAGAGGGGTGGTCAGACTCATAGAATCACAGACTGGGCTTGGTTGGGAGGGATCCCAAGGGTCATAAAGCTCCAACCCCCTGCCACAGGCAGGGACACCAACCTCAGGCCTGGAGCTACACAAGGTTGCCCAGGGCCCCATCCAGCCTGGCCTTGAACACTTCCTGGGATGGAGCATCCACTACTTCTCTGGGCAGCCTATTCCAGCCCCTCACCACTCTTTCTGTAAAAAACTTCCCCCTAATATCCAATCTAAACCTTCCCTCCTTTAGCTTTAATCCATCCCCCTTGTCCTGCCATTATCTGCCCTTTAAAAAAGTTGATTCCCCTCCTGTTCCTCTGCTCCCTCCAGGCACTGGCAGGCTGCAATGAGGTCCCCCCGCAGCCTTCTCTTCTCCAGGCTGACCCAGCCCAGCTCCCTCAGCCTCTCTTTGTAGGGCAGGTGCTCCAGCCCTCTAATCATCTCCATGGCTCCTCTGACCCCTCTCCAACAGTTCTACATCTTTCTTGTGTTGGGCCCCAGCTCTGGACACAGGATCCAGCTGGGGCCTCCCCAGGGCAGAGCAGAGAGGGACAATCCCCTCCCTGTCCCTGCTGCCACCCCTCTGCTGATGGAGCCCAGGATCCCATTGGCCTTGCGAGCTGCCAGAGCCACTGCTGCTCATGGGGAGTTTCTCATCCACTGTGACACCCAGGTCCTTCTCAGCAGGGCTACTCTCAAGAAGCTCTTCTCCCAGTCTGTATCTGTGTCTGGGATTCTTCCAGCCCAAGAAGGTTCCTCTTTTGCTCATAAAATAGAAGGGGTGGGGGGAAGTATGGAAAAGAAGGGTGATCTACATCTTCAGGTGTAGAGGCACATGTGATTTGTGCACCACGTCTTTGAAGCTCCACTTGAGCCCCTGTTGCATTTCCAGGTCTGGACCATCCCTTAGTCAGAGCTGCAGTGAGCAGGCTGTTATGGATAGGGGGCGGTGCCTGGCAGGCTGGAGCCTGGCTGCCCTGGTGGTGTCCCATGTGTCACCATCCTGCTCAGTGACCAGGGCAGAAAGACTGCCCACCTGCTTTGTAGACAATGAGTTTGAGCTCTTGACATGTTTGAAATGTGACTGGTTCTTTCCTTCCCTTTGCTGATAGCTGTGCTTTCCTGTCCCCTCCAGCATCACTGCCACTGCAGCCAGCATCGGAGCCGCCGGCATTCCCCAGGCAGGACTGGTGACTATGGTGATAGTGCTGACATCAGTGGGGCTGCCTACTGAAGACATCACACTGATCATTGCTGTGGACTGGTTTCTGTAAGTTCTCTGCTCAGCAGCACGCTGGGCTCTGTGCTCCCTGACAGTGCTTACACTTCACTTGCTCTCCCAGGGTCTCAGCTAAAAGCAATCTCAGTACCCTGCATCATTAAGCTTAAAACACACACGTATCCATGAGACCTTTGCACAGTAGCCCTCTCTGCCCATGTGCCCATCTTTGCCATGTGCTTCAGTCACCCAAAGCATTAGAAGCCACTTGCAGGTGAGCCTGGTCACCAAGCAGAATGTCCCAGAAACTCTGGACTGACAGGGACAAGTTGTGCCATTAACAAGCAAATGACCTCAGAAAGCAGACTAAGACTGGGCTGTTCAAAGTTGAGGAGGGTTTAGATTATAGAATCACAGTCTGGTTGGGTGGGAAGGGACATCAGAGCCCCCCAGTGCCACCCCCTGCCATGGTCAGGGACAGCCCCACTGACCCAGGGTGCCAAAAGCCCCATCCAACCTGGCCACATCCTACCAGGGACCCAGGGACAGCCACAGCTTCTCTGGGCACCCTGTGCCAGTGGCTCACCACACTTCCAGGGAAGAATTTCTTCTGAATGTCTAATAAAAATCTCCCCTCCTTCAGTTTAAGGCCATTCTCCCTTGTCCTGTCACTCTATACCCTGATAAACACTCCCTCTCCAGCTCTCCTGTAGCCCCTTTAGGTACTGAAAGGCTGCTAGAAGGTCTCCCTGGAGCCTTCTCCTCTTCAGATTGAACAGCGCTCAGTCTGTCTCCATAGCAGAGGTGCTCCAGTCCTCAGATCATCTTTGTGGCCTCCTCTGGACATGCTCCAAGAGCTCCATGTCCTTCTTGTCCTGGGGACCCCCAAGCTGGATGCAGCACTGCAGGGAGGGGTCTCACCAGAGCAGAGGGGGAGAATCCCCTCCCTTGACTTGCTGGTGACACTGCTTTTGATACAGTCCAGGACATGGTTGGTTTTCTGGGCTGCAAGTGCATATTGACAGCTCATGTTTCACTTCTCATCCCCCAACACCCCCAGGTCCTTCTCCTCAGGGCTGCTCTCCATCTGTTCTCTGTAGTTGTGCTGGGGATTGCCCTGATCCATGTGCAGGACCCTTGGCCTTGTTGAACTTCATGGTGTTCACACGGTCACACCTCTCCAGTCTGTCCAGGTCCCTCTGGATGCTATCCCCCTCCTGCTGACTGCACCACACAGCTTGGGGATGTTAGCAGACTTGCTGAGGGTGCATTCCATCCCACTGTCCAAGTCTTTGAACAGTAGTGACCCTGGAGGAATGCCTCTTGGTCTGCACTAGGACATTGAACTGTTGACCAAAATTCTTTGAGTGCAACTGTCCAGCCAATTCCTTATGCAGATGGGGTACAACAGCATTTCTCCATTTCAGCTTTCCTCCCCTTTGAAACCTTAGGAGAAAAAGTTTCAGAGGAGTGCTCCTAGGAAGTAGATTGAAGATGTACTTCCCCAGAAAAGTTGGTTTCAATCAGGTCCCAGAAGTCTTATCTGTTGTCGTCACTGTTAAAGGATATGATGGGTTGCTGGACTGGTGATGGCTTCAGCTCTTAAACAGAGAATATCTCATTGCAAAGGGTGTTTTAGATTTGTGGTTTTGCACACAGGCTCCAGTGCCTTGTCTCAGCATATAACATGGATGCTGAAGGACTCTGGTTCCTCAGCAGCACTACATCACAGGTCTGCACCAAAGTTTCTGGACTTTTTGTAAAACAAAATACAACTCAAGTGTTAACAGATGGGGCAGTGCTCATCTGAGACTGCAGAAAGGTCTCAGCAGCCCTTAGGAAAAGAAACTGGCCATGAGGAACCACAATAACTTTTCCCTCATTTTGTGGCAAGTCCAGAGAAGAAACTGGGAATGCAGCAGAGCAGGAATGAATGTGAAGCTTGTGCTCAGTGCTACCCATCAAGGCAGGCTCTTTGAGGCACTATGAGGCACTTAGAGGCACTTTGAGGCTCAGTTTCCCTTCAGTGTTGAAGTATCAATTAAAAGTGACTCGTAAGGTAGAAAACATTTAACTGAAGATGTTTCTAGAAATGCTCTTCTCACCCTTAGCTGGTACTAAGAAGGTGTTTTTCATGTTTCTGATGTTTCAGGGACCGTCTCAGAACGACCACAAACGTGCTGGGGGACTCTCTGGGGGCTGGGATTGTGGAGCACCTCTCCCGGCATGAGCTGGATGCACAGGACTGCGAACTTGGTAATTCTGTGATAAAGGAGAAACAGCAGCTGTCCCACTTGGTTTGCCCACAGAACAACACCCACAGGCACCCCAGGGCTGAGACAGCACTCTGAAATCTGGCAGCAGGGTGCAGGTTAATGCTGTAAAAAGACAAGACCTCAAACAGAAGTCTGTAGTGGAGGACAGAGAAAGAGCCCCCTCTCCAAGATGCTCACTCTTCTTCCCTGCTCTGCCACATGCAGTCTTCCCTGATCCCTTTTGTCCCCCCATCTCTTTCTGACTGGCATTAAAGAGGAGACAATTAAACTGCAAAGGAAGTTTTATTCCAGAAAAGCCTGATTTATTCATTCTTATGGAGTCCAAGAGTTAGACCTGAGGAAAGAAGACTCAGTGAAATGAGCTGGACTTAGAAGCTCCTCTGCTTCTCAGCTAAAGAATGAGCACAGCTAAGTGGCAAGGTGGGTTGGGGACACCACCACCTGTTGCTGTGATGACTCCTCCCTGCAGGGCACAGCCTTCATTTGGTCAATGGCTTCTCCCAAGCACGTAAAGCTTTTAGCAGTGTTCATTTGGAGATCTCTGGAGAGCCCCAGCACTCCTGTTCAGCACTTCACTAGCAAAGAGAGCACAGTGTCCTCCTTCCTCACAGTCCTGGTGTTGGCACAGATATGTGATGATGCTTCCTGAGAGCATCACACTCCTCTGGCAGCCCTTCTGGCTAGAGCTATTAGAATCACCCAGCTCCTGAAGGAATGTGGCACCATACAGCAGGGACAAGGCTGACTGTGCTGGCTGGTAGCACAAATAGGAATCAACAGGCTTTTCAGTGGTGGAAGCTTCTAAAGGATTGTGAGAGGAGCAAAGAAAGACTTTATTGCATCCATTATTCAGCCTCTGAAACAGCTCTCCCCTCTACCAAGCTCTACCAAACACCAGTTAACTTAATTTCTCTTTAGCAAGCTGTTCTCCTCTTGCATTTTTCCCCTAGAAGGGGAAGTTTGCCCACCTAAGCAGCTGGATGGTACCTTCATGCTAGGAAAGACCCACCCCAGATTTGCTCAGAAAACAGTTTCACTCCTCACTGTAAGACTCCTAAGGAAACTGCTCCTTTCCTCATCTTTGGCTGTTTTCAGAAGTGGCTTCCCTTCAGTCACATTGCTCCTGAATGTGCTTCAAAACATCTGTCTCTCTCCAGCTCTTTATCTTTTATAGGCAGTGTCCAATCCCTTCTCAGCACTTGTACAAGTTTGCCAGTCCCCACACTTAGAAATTTCCCAGTTCCAGCAAATGGAGCTCAGCTCCTGTGTAACACACTTGGGCATAAGGCCACATGACATCTGAAACAGGTCAGAGGTTCAAGAAGGACAGACCTGCTTCATCCATGGCCTGCCCCCCTTCCCTGATGTGGCCAGGAACATAGCCTGTGTCTCTCACTCCAGTAACCAGGACTGGCAGGCATTGCTCCATCATCTCCAGATCTATGGATATCCAGAAAATTAATGCCTAGACACAACCAGGAAGGTGGATAGGATCCAGAGTTTTGGGACTCCTGCAGTGTAGGTGGCCTGCTTTAGAAATGGGTAAGCTCGTTAGTCTGCTCATTAGTCAAAAAGCCAGACTATCAGTTAAACCCCTCTATACTGACCTTCCATGCTCATCCTTTTCAACCAGAGGCCCCAGCTGTACCCTCAGAGGTGCACCTAAGTGGACCTCAGGAAAGAAGCCCTCAGAGGTATCAGCTGGAGTCAGCTTTGCCAACCACAGCCACACAACTGCCATGCTTAGCTCCCCAACAAAGCTAACAAAGCTTCCAAAAAGCACATTTCTTGCCAGGCCCAAAGCCAGATCCTGTGGCTTTTTTGGGTCCTTCAGGAATTGCAGGGTTCTATGTTGGTGCTGCCACGTTCCATGTCCTGTAGGCAAAGTATTCTATTTTATGGACTGAACAACTGTTGGGCATCTGAGACAAATGGACAAATGCATCTCTTTCACATAAAAGTGGAAAACACAGCAGGGACAATAGATGTCTCCATGTAGCAGCA
The DNA here is from genome assembly GCA_022605575.1 of Laterallus jamaicensis coturniculus. Lineage (NCBI taxonomy): Eukaryota > Metazoa > Chordata > Aves > Gruiformes > Rallidae > Laterallus > Laterallus jamaicensis. The sequence goes on along the minus strand of JAKCOX010000043.1, from coordinate 4,054,635 downwards.
GTTGGCCCCAGAGCCTGAGGCAGCAGTTTCCTGCCTGTGGGAAACGGGCTGCTTATTCTGACAAGAGATCTGCTCTAGCAGGGGGCAAGTGAGCAGGATAACAAATTATCATCATCCTCTTTGCAGCGTTTTGTTTTTATCTTGTATGAATACTATTATAATGTCTGCTCTTCTCCTTTCTAGACTAAACAGACCCAGTATACCCTCACAGGTAATAATCATTCACATTCCTAAGCTCTGGATTTTTTCCTCACTGTTCCACATCTTTCTTAGAAGTGGAGTAACTAAAATTTGACACTACAATCCAACTAATGATTTATGAGTGCTAAGTGCTAAGGGAGGAGTATTTTGTGTACATTAAGATTTAGCTCTTAGACTCACATTACCATAGCCTAAGGGCATGCTGTGCATCAGCTGCTATGAAGAATGTGCATACCTACAGCAAATTCAAGTCTGTTCATCCTATCTTAAATCTTAGTGAGGTTAGACTCTTACTTTGATGAGATGGCTGGATCTAAAGACTGGATCTTAATCAAAGAGTTCTAAGATACATTGCATTAGCTTGTATCTATAGTGGGCTAAGACAGCACTAGCTTATCATTAACACAGCTCGGCTGACACGAGTCTAAACCTTCAGAAGAACAGACCTGCTTATAAAACCCAATAAAGTGCTTTTATTTTTCACAACAGCATGATAGCATTGACTCCACTCCAGTGGTAAAACCTGGTAATTCCTACATCATTTTAAGCAGAGCTGCTGCCTAGCCTGTTAGCTGCCAGCCTGTGTTTGTGCAGTTGATTATTGGTACCTACCCATAGTCATTTATTTACATTTGTCCATATTGAACTGCATCTTGTTTTCTTTCTTTTTTTGTTTCTTTTTTTTTCCAGACTATTTGTCCAACTTTTCAAGAAAGCATTGAATTCTAATCCTGAAGAGACTTCCTGTATATAAAGGGCAAACCCATAGATGAATTGGAAGAAAAGGTTGTTGGACTGGACTCTAGAGCAAAATGGGAATTAATTGGGGGAAGTCCTATGGCTTGGGTTATGCAGATGGTCAAACTAGATGATACTAAGGATCCCTTCTGTCTTTGTAATATATGCACGTGCTTTCTGGTTTAGAGATATTGCAAAGGGTCCCTCCAGCCCAATCATTTTTAAAAAGTTAATCTGGAAGGATCCTAATGATACTTTCATAAAACTCAGCAGGAATCGAACCTGTTTTCAGTTGCTGTTAGCAAACATGTAAACATACCATGAAAGGGGCTCTCTGTACCACACTGGGTCAACACGATCTCAGATGTTCCCACAGAGCAGTACACTCCAAGCCTTGCCACGTGGGATTCCCTGCTTCCAACACAAAGTTCACACACAAGTAGAGGCCTCATTTTCAAATACTGCAAACCAGCCTCCCAGGGGGAATTTCAGAATTCAGCTGATAGTTTTTAGCTCTGGTGTTTACCCATGTTGTTAGCCAGTTTCTGATTTGGATTATCTATCTGGTTACAGAACCCAAACAGTAAAATATCATCAGGAATTAGTACATTTATCTACACACAACCTTTCTCTCTATATATAAAAGGGGTGCATGTGCACAAACATACATAGCATTGATTTTTTTGTTGCTCATCTAAGAAGGAAATGCAATAGAAACTCTCACTCTATAAAGATGCCCACCTTGATTTACCCAACCAGTGCCATCCTTAATAGAACAGGGGTTATTTTACTTCAGTAATAAGCTTTCCAAAGCAAGGTTTACCAGAAAGGAGCTCAATGCCTGCTGACTTTGAGTTGTACCTGTTGGGGACATAAGGAGAACGGTTCAATATAGAGAGAAAATTCTCCACTTCATCTCTGACTTCCCTGTGTATGTCCCAAGGACCCACATCCCCACTGCACCTGACTTGGCAAGGAGGCAGGCCCTAAGAGCCCAGCCAAGAATGCAAAAGTGTTTTTACTCACTCCAAACCCAACCCTGACCTTGTACTAACTCAGCTTGCAAAACTGGGTAACTGAAAGTATTATATCATTTTATCAACTGCCTTTTAAAATGAACAGATATTTGAGAGTTTATGCAGTCTTGACTGCAGTTCCACTGCTTCTACTTGCAGAAACTTCCCAAGTTTCTCCTATTTGCAAACAGATTTACTCCAAATGATTAGATGGGCAGTATTTGGGATGGAACAGAGAGCTATCTCAATGCAATACATACATGAGGGGCTCTTAGATTAGGACACATCTCTTAAAAAATAATTTTAAAAGAGAAAATCCATGAAGAATATGGATTTTCAGATGATAGGCTGCACATCCCATTGCATATGTGATATGTACATAGTGTTTCAGGAGTCAGACCTGCCCATAAAAACTGCCCTGAAATTGTACATCTTTGTTTTGTTGTGCCCAAGGCAGAAATTAACTGGAAATCACGGCTGTATGGTGTGTTCATAGCATCCTGGCAGTTCGACTATGTTATTTTCTCCATGCTGTGAGTTTCAGTGTTAATAAAGATAGTTTGCATATTTGAAAAATAAAGGGAATTTTTTCCACAATTCTTTTCCATGATTTTTTTTTTCCTCATTTTTCCTCAGGACCCTACCCTTACAAAGTTAGGGACGTTACATTTAGCATTATGTACGACACTTCCTTATCTCTGTGGACCTATGTCAGGGCTCAAAGACTAAATTTAGATTTTTACAAGGCCTTTCCCTAAAGTTTTTTCTTTGATGACATGTTTTGCATATGTCCATAAACCAGCAAAGCTGTATGAGGTTTATTCTGCGTGCAGTACACAGTACCCACATACTTCCTTCTAGGAAAGTCACCCCAAACAAAGGTTACAGGTAAGAGGTCTCTGAGGCTTAAAGAATAATGAGTTTACATTACTTGTTGGAATGTTGCATTATAGAATCATAGAATGGCAAGGGTTGGAAGGGACCCCAAGGATCACAGAGCTCCAACCCCCAACCCACAGGCAGGGACACCAACCTCAGGCCTGGAGCTACACAAGGTTGCCCAGGGCCCCATCCAACCTGGCCTTGAACACCCCCAGGGATGGGGCATCCACTACTTCTCTGGGCAGCCTGTGGGCATGCATTAATGGCATGGTATTTGAGCAAAGCGAAAGCCATTAGCTCTTCTCCCCCTGATATCCCTTTTCCTTGTCTTCTGTTCCCCAAGGGATTGGAAAGCAGCTGATGGGGTGCAGGCATCACCAGTCAGGGCCCAGTCCCACAGCAGCCTAGACAGACAAGCAGCACAGACCAGCCAAGAGATGGCCAGGGCCAGATGAGAGTCCAGACCATACGAAAAGAGAAGGTCTGAAGTTGACCCAGGTCTGGTAGCTGCTGGGTTGGCACACAGCAACAAGGCAAGGTTGAGGTCAAGCTCTAAAAAATTAGCCCAGGGATTAGGGTTCAGATCAACAGGGTCCACAGCCAGTCACCATCACAGCTGTGACTCCTCCAGTGATATCGTGCAGGCTTTGAAGGCCCAAGGGTGTGGGCAGGGCCCCTATCTACAGCTGGCCAGAGCCATTAAAGGCCTGCAAGTGCACTGAGCCGATACACAGGCCAGCCCACACCTCCTGCACTCCTAGCCATGCTGCCTCTCCTGTGCAGGACAGGGAGTGGGCCTAGGGGGTCTCAGGGGATCACTTCACCAAACCAGGGTCAGCTGGAGTAGGTTGCTCTGCACTTTGTCCAGTGGGATTTCGAGCATCCCCAGGGATGTAGGTTCCACAACCTCTGTGGGCAACTTGTTCTACTGTTGGGTCACAACGGGGTAAAAAGCTTTTTTGTTCTTGTTTGAAGACTAAGGGGAGACCTAACTGGTGTTTATAATTATCTTAAGCATGGGATGCAGGGGGAATTGGCCAGCCCCTTTTCAGTGTCTGTGGGGACAGGACAAGGGGCAATGGCTGCAAATTGGAGCACAGGGAGTTCCACACCAACATGGGGAGGAACTTTTCCCCAGTGAGGGTGAGGGAGCCCTGGGACAGGCTGCCCAGGGGGTGTGGAGTCTCCTTCTCTGGAGAGATTCCAGCCCCATCTGGACACCGACCTGTGCAGTATGAGCTGGGGAGCTGCTTTGGCAGGGGGGTTGGACCCCAGGAGCTCTCCAGGTCCCTTCCAACCCCTACAGCTCTGTGATTTCAATCTGTGGCCGTTGCCTCTTGTCCCTTCACCCAACACCACCGAGACAGCCCTCAAGGCTCTCTGGAATCTTCACATTCCATCTCCTCTTCCAACAAGCTGGAGAAACGGGCTGGCAGGAGCATCATGACCTTCAGCAAAGCGAGATGCAAAGCCCCACATCTAGGAAGGAGCAGCTCCAGCCACCACTACCTGCTAGGGGCCAACCCAGCCGAACACAGCCCCTACACCCCAGGCCCCACCGCCAGAGCCGAGACGTGCTCCCTCCCACGCACACCCTGGGCGGGACGAGCCCCCGCAGCTGCCGGCGCCTGCGCGGCGCGGCGGGCGGAAGTGTCGCAGGGCCGCACGCCCTCAGCATGGCGGCCGCCCGCTGCTTGCGGCTGTGTGGGACTTGGCGCCCAGCGCTGCGGGGACCGACCCTAGTAGGGCCGACGCGGCGCCGCCTCTTGGCCGCCGCTTCCTCTCCGGTCCCGCTATGCTCTGCACCGCCGACCACCTTCAGCACTGCCCAGCGATGGTGCCAGCGGAGCCACGGTGGCTTAACGGGGGGGGAGCCGCTGGAGGGCGGCGGCGGCGGCGGGGGTGAGGACGCTGGCGGCGGTGGTGGGGGAGGAGGAGGAGACGCTGGTGGTGGAGCCGGGCCGGTGATGACGGCGCTGACACCGCTGCTCGTCCCGGAGCATTTCCCCAACGTGCCGCTCATCGCCGTGACGCGCAACCCCGTCTTCCCGCGCTTCATCAAGATCATCGAGGTAAGGGGCTGCCTCACCCGGGGACCCGCGGGTGCTACCGGCGCCTCTCGGCCCTCAGCAGAAAGCGGGCGCCTCTCGGTTCTGGTCAGCACCCCCCCTGCCCGCTGAGGCGGCGAACCGCCGCCTCAGCGGGCAGGGGGGGTGCTGACCAGAACCGAGAGGCGCTGGGGTTGCGGGTGGGCATCAGCTGCAGGGCGGTTTGGCGGGGGGTTGCCATGTCCATATGTATATATATTTATATACATAAAGCGCCTATGGCCACATTGATAAACATGCTCGTTGTTCCTGCGTGATTCTACACGCAGGAACACTGCGCTGCCATCCAGAGCCCTGGCCAGGCTGGAGAGCTGGGCAGGGAGAGACCAGAGGAGATTCAACAACAGCAAGTGGAGAGTCTGGCCCCTGGGGAGGAACAACTGCTGGAATCAGGACAGGCTGGGGGGGAGCTGCTGGAGAGGAGCTCTGTGGAGAAGGAGCTGGGGGTGCTGGTGGGTGACAGGGTGGCCATGAGGCAGCAGTGTGCCCTGGGGCTGAGAGAGACAATGGGATCCTGGGGGCATCAGGAGGAGTGTGGGCAGCAGGTCCCAGGAGGGGATCCTCCCCCTCTGCTCTGCCCTGCTCAGGCCCCAGCTGGAGTGTTGTGTCCAGTGCTGGGCTCCCTATGAGGATAGGCTGAGTAAGTTGGGGCTCTTCAGCCCTGAGACGAGAAGACCAAGGGGGGACCTAATTAGTGTCTATAATTATCTGAAGCAGGGGATGCAGGGGGATGGAGAGAGGCTGAGGGAGCTGGGCTGCGTGAGCCTGGAGAAGAGAAGGCTGTGGGGGGACCTCATTGCAGCCTGCCAGTGCCTGGAGGGAGCAGAGGAACAGGAGGGGAATCAGCTTGTTCAAGGGCAGAGACTGGCAGGACAAGGGGGCTGGAGTGAAGCTGGAGGAGGGGAGGGTGAGATTGGATCTGAGGGGGAAGTTCTGTGCAGAGAGAGTGGTGAGGGGCTGGACCAGGCTGCCCAGAGAGGGGGTGGGTGCCCCGTGTCTGGGGGTGTTCCAGGCCAGGTTGGCTGGGGCCCTGGGCAACCTTGTGTAGCTCCAGGCCTGAGGTTGGTGTCCCTGCCTGTGGCAGGGGGTTGGAGCTCTGTGACCCTTGGGGTCCCTTCCAACCCATGCCATTCTATGATTCTTTGGAGCCCCTCTGGCGGCAGAGGCAAGAACGGGGGTCAGCCTGTCAGCCCCTCAGCGCTGCTGCCGCCGGCTGATTTAAAAACAACCCCCAAAGCCACAAGGCTTTGCTGCCAGCTTGCTCGGCTGGTGTTTAATCCTACTGCCCCGTCAGGCTTGGAGGGGGACGTGTTGTGAATGGCAACAGTTTGCCCTGGCTTCTCCCAGCGCCCTTTATGGGGGGGTGGCTGGGGGGCGGCATTCCTTCAGCCGGGGCCGTGTCACCGCCCTTCCCCGGGGCACCAGCCTGTCTCCGGGGACAAGCTTTTGTGCCCGCTGCCTTCCTAGCGGTGGCCATGTCGCCTGGCTGTCCCGGAGCAGCGTTTTCCTGCGGTGCTGTCGCAGACTTCAGGTTTTCTGAGTGTTGCATCAGACTGGGTTTACACGGCTCCTAAGGGGAGCAGCGATGATCCATGCAGGAGCTCCCCCGGGAGGTTTGCTGTCAGAGTTCTCTCTGTTCTGTTGCTGAAGGTTAAGCAAATGTGTCCTTGGTCTGGCTTGGTGGACTTGTGTCATAGCACTAAGAATAATGTTTGTGAAGGTGGGAAACTGGGCTGCAGGGAGAAAGCTGCTGGGGTGGGAGAGGGTGCTGAGAGACGGGGGTGGTAATCTCACCACTTCAGAGCATGGTCTTTCCCCTCTGCGCCTCTATCTGTATTTTAAGAGACATAAATCCTCTATTTGATCTGTGATGGGAACTCACAGGCCAGAAATACAGTTATATTTCCAGAGGAAAATGTATTGGAACAAGTCCTGATGGTTTTGCACCTCACTTGTAGTTACCAATCTGATCTTGGAGTAAACGTAACAAGAACTGAATTGTTTTCCCACTGCTGTAGTGTTATTTATCATAATGTTCTTCCTCCTGTAGTATTTTTTTCTGCAGATTTAATCTGTGCAGCTTTTAGTGCCTTTATAGATGTGTTGGGGGAAGGAGAAGATGATGTATTTTTATGATCTTTAGGTGTTGCAATCATATGATGCTCTTACACGTAAAGTCATTCATTTCAATGTGTAGGTCCAACAGTGTCTTGAAATAATTTGTAGAATTCTCCCTCTCATCCTACAAATTCCTTGTGCTGCCATTTAATATTTTATTTCCTGACAACTAGAACTCTCTTAGAATTAATGCAGGGTGATTAATTCTTTCAGTTAATCTCTGTGACACTGGCAACTATAGTTTTGCTTGATGTTGTGCAAAACTAAAATAGATGTGCCAGGATTAGAGTGGACCAACGATGGTGGCAGCACTCATGCTGCTCTGTCAGGACCATGTCAGAAGCATTGAGGGATCCAGATTAGGTCCATCACTTTGAAAAAGCACTCAGTGGTCAGCAGTGTGGCTTCATGCAACAGCAAAACTCATCAGGAGGGATTTTCTTAGTCCTGAGGGTTCAGCCTGCTGTGGTAACAGTTACAGTGGTGCTGGGAGATCTGCTGGGGACAGATGTGTGACAGCCAGAGAGCAGGAAGAAAGTTATGTGGGAAGAAATACTGCCTGGGACTCATAGCAGGGACTCAGGTGGGTGTGGGAGAGCAACTGAATGGAGGGGGCTTTGGAGAAGAGGATTTAAGCTTAGGGTGGGTGGCCAGAATCCAGGGAACTGCTGGGGAAGATCAAACTAGCTCCCCAGGAGGAGTAGAGAGCTGGGGTGTACAGGTATGGAAGCAGAAGGGAACAGTGATAGCAACAGAAACTCTTCCAAAGTGTTGTGACCAAGAGATTTCTTGCTCCTGTAAAGATGAGGCCTTGTTTCTCACTCTGCCTTCAAGCTTTTCTTGCATGCTCAGTGCTGCATGCTCATGTTGCTCTCATACTCTTCATATTACTGTTCCCTAACGAGGGCAAAACTAGAAGAATCTGATATTAGGACTTCCTAATTCAGTCACAGTGTCTCAGTGTGCCTGGTCTTACATGCTGAGGGTGCAAAGCTTATGGAGAAGCCACCTCTGACTTCACAACCTCTTGTTGCCCTAGGTAAAAAATAAGAAGCTGGTTGAGCTGCTGAGGAGGAAAGTTCGTCTTGCCCAACCTTATGCTGGTGTTTTTCTTAAAAAGGATGATAAGTAAGTTGTTTCTCTTCATCTTTTTAGAGATGTAAAAATAAGCTGTTTCTGTGACTGGGCTGGATTTAGGCTACAAGCAACGATCTGAAATTAGCTGTGTTGGACAGAAGTTGTCTTACTATGACAGTTTTCATTGCCACTGACAGCACTGGGAGGAGTTTGGGTCTTGTTTTTGTTGTTATTTGGGAGGGAGAAGAACCATCTGGGTAGTTGGTTGAGTTGGAAAGGGGCTCCAGGGGGGACAAAGTGAAGTGCCTTCGCTCCTCGCTCCAGTTCACGGTTCTGCAACCAGAGCTTGTTGCTTTCTTGTTTAATCTTGCCTGTTTTCTCAGGGTTCTGAATAGCTACCCCTGATTTATTATTTTTTTTCCCTTAACAGCAATGAATCTGATGTGGTGGAGGATCTCAATGAAATCTACCAGATGGGAACTTTTGTACAGATCCATGAAATGCAGGACCTTGGAGACAAGCTGCGTATGATTGTCATGGGACACCGCAGGTAATCCATTACCTGCACTTCCAATGCAGCTCACTGGGCTTCTTTCTAGATAGATACATTGTTTAACCACATAATAGGGATCCACATTGGATGTTGGGTCTGAGGAGCAAGCTTCATTTATAGGGAAAATCATAGAAAAGGAAACTCTTTAACATCAGCAGCCAAAGTAATGAAATGCCATGTCCTGCAAGTGTGGGGCCTCTCACCTTCCCTCCCATAGCTCTCCTCATAGTCCTTCTAACATGCCTTCTGTCTCAGGGCCGTGGCTTCTGCAGTCAGTCCAGAGATATTTATATGCTCACTGGCCAGCTGGCTGCTGCCAAACTCTTTTTTCCTTTGCCCTGCAAGGGGATGTTCTATCCAACCACTGAGTCCCACCACCAGGAACCCTTTTCTTCAGAAAATATTTTTGAACTTAATTGTCTGTGACTATTCTGTGACAGAAGTGCTCAAAATTAGTCAAAAGTTGCTGGTTGCAAACAGTTGGAGTAGTTGAGGTCTTATTTTTTGAAGGAGATAATGTGGAAAATAAAACCTACACCCTGAGTATAATGACAGTTATCCCACAAGCTGGGATTCTTTGGACTCTATTCCCAGCCTACTACGAGAACTTTTTCAAAGGCTGCTGCAGTTCCTGAGTGTCTAGCATTCATCTTTGATGGGAAAACCTTTTACCAGTGGAGAGAGCAAGATTTTGGTCCCTTTCTGGACAACTGTAGGTCATAATCTGTGTTGAAAACATCTGAAGTGAGGTTGTAGCACAGTAGGCAAAATTCAGAGCAGTCTGAAAATGGTAACAGGGAAGCTTGTTGTTTTGGAAGGTGATTGTGCCATGTTCTAGCCTGTTCTTTTTGGAAATTAATACTCAGTTGTTGTGGGATATATTGTGGGTTTGATCTCTTAGGAAATCTCTCTGTAATAGAGAGAAATTTCACATGTCCACGTGTGGAGTGACACAGGGTCCGTTATACACATGGTGTGTATTTAGTGTTTCAGTCTATTCAGAATGAAAGTGAATCAGTCAACTTGCTTTTCAGGAGAGGCCAGAAGAGGGCATGCATCCACCTCAGAATTGTAATTAGAGAAGCTAACTCCTGAGCAGACATCCTACCAACCATGTCTTATTAATTGTTCTGTTCACGTGCTGCAGCTTGTCACTGAGAAGTCAGACAACCTGTGATAGTGAGCTTTGTGTGCATGTGTATGTTCACCAACATCATTTAGATTCTTTTAATCATTAGAAATCTGGTTTTATACTTCTACAGCTGGTTTAAGCTGACACAGGCTGTCATAAAGATGCAGCCCATGGCCTTTCATTCACACACCAATAGGCTCATTCAGTAGTCTGTTAAGTTTTTGTATGGCAACTTACTTATTACATGTTTAATTAGTAAGTAAATCTAGCACTTGTTTGTTACTGTTTTACTAGAAGGAAAGGAGCCATCCAGAGGGATCTTGACAGGCTGGAAAAATGGGCCCGGGTGAACCTAATGAGGTTCAACACTGCCAAGAGTCAGGGGTGGCACTTGGGCTGGAGGAATCCCAGACATAGATACAGACTGGGAGAAGAGCTTCTTGAGAGTAGCCCTGCTGAGAAGGACCTGGGTGTCATAGTGGATGAGAAACTTAACATGAGCAGCAGTGGCTCTGGCAGCTCGCAATGCCAATGGGATCCTGGGCTCCATCAGCAGAGGGGTGGCAGCAGGGACAGGGAGGGGATTGTCCCTCTCTGCTCTGCCCTCCCCCAGCTGGATCCTGTGTCCAGAGCTGGGACCCCCAATACAAGAAAGATGTGGGGCTGTTGGAGAGGGGTCAGAGGAGCCATGGAGATGCTCAGAGGGCTGGAGCAGCTCCCCTCTGGAGAGAGGCTGAGGGAGCTGGGCTGGGTCAGCCTGGAGAAGAGAAGGCTGTGGGGGGACCTCATTGCAGCCTGCCAGTGCCTGGAGGGAGCATACAAACAGGAGGGGAATCAGCTTGTTAAAGGGCAGATAATGGCAGGACAAGGGGGAATTGCTTAAAGGTAAAGGAGGGAAGGTTTAGATTGGATATTAGGGGGAAGTTTTTTACAGAAAGAGTGGTGAGGTGCTGGAACAGGCTGCCCAGAGAGGGGGTGGGTGCCCCGTCCCTGGGGGTGTTCAAGGCCAGGTTGGATGGGGCCCTGGGCAGCCTTGTGTAGCTCCAGGCCTGAGGTTGGTGTCCCTGCCTGTGGCAGGGGGTTGGAGCTTTATGATCCTTGGGGTCCCTTCCAACCCATGCCATTCTGTGATTCTATGATACTAAATCAAGCCTTTTGTTGACAGACTGAACCAAAAGCTAAATCTTGTCAAAACCCACACCTTTGTCAAAATGTGATAGTTTATTGAAAATACTACTTAGACTTTTTCATGCTGATGAGCTGAAATCACATCTAACAGAGGAGAATTGATTGTAGCTGCTCTCTGTTGGCTTTCAGGATTCGTATAAACAAGCAACTAGAGGTTGAGCCTGAGGAGCCTGAGAACAAACAGAAAGTTAGAAGGAAGCAGAAGCGCTCTAAGAGAGAGGCTGAAGAGGAGCCTGGAGTAAAGGACCACACTGTGGAAGTTGTACTAGATCCTGTAGCTGCTTCCTCACAAGAAGTTCTCATGGTAGAAGTAGAGAACGTGGTTCATGAAGATTTTCAGATCACAGAAGAGGTTAAAGTGAGTGAATGAATCATGCAGGCCTGGATGTGTCCTGTAGAGTTGCACCTGTGTTACTTGCTTAAAAAAATCAGGTTAATTTCAGGTCTCAGAAACCAGTCTTCCCTTCTCACAGTTGCTGCATGAGGGGTTTATATGGAAATAAATGCTTTTTCATTACAACAGCTCAATTCTTTAGAATGGTCATTGCAGAAAGGGCCTGAATGAAGAGGTTGGGCTGTGCTTAAATCTGTGTAACATCCTCTGTCTAACCAAATCTGCTCCAAGGTGACTTGCTCCACCGCCAAATACCGTTACAGCTGGGGTGGGCAGAGGCTGTATTTCTTTGCTCCTGTACTGGAGAGGATGGGCAGTGACAGAGCTGGGTGTACTGTCTGACCTATTCCAGCCTTTTTGCTGATGAAATCTTTGTTGTGTTACAGGCACTCACTGCAGAAATTGTCAAAACAATCCGGGACATCATTGCCTTGAACCCCTTGTACAGGTATGTGTTTCCCCTCCTGCCCTGCTTTGAGAACAGCATCTTCTTTAGGCAGGAATATGCTGAGATTTTTTACTCTGCTTGTCCTTTTGCTGCAATGAAGAAGAGATTTGTTGATTTGCCACCTGGAATTTTGGTTTGGGATTCAAGTTTTATCACCCATTATTGGAGACAGAGGGGAAGTTTTGAAAACCTGAAGTGAAATGTAGGTATGAGGTGGGATGCTCAGTCCTGTGGCAGGTGAGCTTGAGTCTAAGTGAAGCTTGCTGCAGTAAGTATCATGGTCTAATCCATGTAATACCAGCATAGTAAGAGTCTTAGCACAAGCATTACATAACTGGCAAGGGAGCATTTAGTATATTTGGGGTTATTTATCACTGGTCATTCCTATTATCAGGCTATTTATGTGTTTGTTACTCAGCTTCTCAGGTTGTTATTTGGCTGTCAAACTGAGCTGTTTCATGTCTTTACCCTGTTGTAACAAGTGAAGAACTCTGTGAGGCTGCTGCCTTACGAATGCAAAAATTCACTGGGTGTTTTTGGGTTTATTACCCCTTTTTCAGAGAGTCTGTACTTCAGATGATGCAGGCTGGACAACGTGTGGTAGATAACCCTATCTATCTGAGCGACATGGGTGCAGCACTAACAGGGGCAGAGTCACATGAACTTCAGGACATCTTGGAAGAAACCAGTGTAAGATGAAGCTTTTAACTTAAGCTGTGCTAACTGAATCTGAAGTGTGTCTGTTGTGTGTCATGGTTTCTTACCAGCCTCAGCACAGAGGGGACTTCAGGTTCCTATTAAAGGATATAGTAAGTCACTCATAACTTGCCTCAAGGGAAAGGCTGAGTGCTTTGCATCTCTGGTGGCACCTAATTGCCTTTACAGAATGGTTGCATGCTGTGGAATTGCTATGCAGCTTCCCTTTCTTCATCTGCAGGGGCTGAAGTCCTCCCAGACAACCTGTTGGAGCTTTTTATCCTCCCTTTCTCATAGGGAATTGCTGAGAGTACAGTGTCTGAAAACTCATTCTGTGTCTCCTTTCCAGATTCCCAAAAGGCTTTACAAAGCCCTTTCCCTCCTAAAGAAGGAATATGAGCTGAGTAAACTTCAGCAGCGTTTGGGAAGGGAGGTGAGTTTTTCAAGTGAACACACACCTTCTATGTACTTAAGTCATGTCCAGCCCTGTGATGCTTAGCACAGCAAGTGAAGAATTATAAATCAAGCCACTCTACAGGGAGGTCATTTCAGAATTAAACTTTCATAGTCTTGTCCCATTAGAAATTGTATTTTTCATGCACAAGGTAAATGTAGTAAGAGGTGAGGTTGCACCATCTGCTGTTAAAATGTGTTCAAGCTGTGAATTCATACATGCAGGTAAAGATTAGAGCACTGTAGTGTACCAGCATATTGCTGTATATAGCATGGGACAGTGTAAATAGGAGAATATAATTCTGAAAACCTCTCTGCTAGCCAGTGTGAACTGAAGTCATTCCTGACTTCTCAGTTTTAATCAGATTACAATATGTAACTGCATCAAAATGGTAACAAACTATATGAAGTCCAGAGATCTGTGTGTACTTGGAAGTGTTTGATGTGTGATGAGTGGTACCAAGAACAGAATAGTTACTGTGTTTGTTGCTGTGTCTAGGTTGAGGAGAAAATCAAGCAAACACATCGCAAATACCTTCTCCAAGAGCAACTGAAGATCATTAAGAAAGAGCTAGGTCTGGAAAAGGAGGACAAGGATGCTATAGAAGAGAAATTCCGTGAGCGACTGAAGGAGCTGGTAGTGCCAAAACATGTCATGGATGTGATTGATGAGGAGTTGAACAAGTTGGGCTTGCTGGATAACCACTCCTCAGAATTCAAGTGAGTGAATGGCTGTGTCCTCTGCTGTCAGGGTTACTCAGGAGAATGAGAGAAAACATTACAGTTCTGTGGAGCTTTTAGCTTAAGAGCTTCTCTTCTCTTTTGGTCACAGATGTTTTCCCTGAACATAGCATATAGTCACATCCTAGCTATAGGATTCTCAACATCTCATGTTTTAATGTAGTTTACCTCTTTTCATCATTTCAGGTCTTCTTGTGCAGCCTGGTGCTGTGGAGGTATCAAGGGCAATGCCCTCGTAAAAAGGGGGGTGTGAGCCAGTTGTCAAATCATTCCTGTTTGTGTGTTTCTGTCAGTGTTACACGGAACTACTTGGACTGGCTGACATCCATCCCCTGGGGTAAGTGCAGTGAGGAGAACCTGGAGCTGACAAGAGCCCAAGCAGTTCTGGAGGAGGATCATTATGGAATGGATGACGTCAAGAAGCGAATTCTGGTAAGGCAGGAGTAGGCAGTGTGTCCCCTGCCATGCTCTGCTTAGCAGCAGGCATTGTGCTTGTGTTTCACAGCACAGCTCATCATCGAATCTGTGTGAATTCCTGGATCCAACAGAGCTGAATGGAAGAACAGAGTGTTCTGGTGATGAGTTAATGTGTTTAATTACTCATGGTAATGGGCACCGTGCTCAGATTTTGAACCTATGCTGCTTAATGCTGAGCAAGTGAACGAGTGTCCAAGGGAAGCAGGCTGGATTTTAGTTGATACATTTGTGGTTCTGCTGGACTGGCAAAGCTGCTGCCTTTCCAAAACTCTGAACCCCTACTCATATCTCTAAAGAGGGGCAAATTAGCTAAGGTGCACGTTTGCCTCACAACCTTTACCCCAGGGTTGTGTTGGATGCTGAAGGGCTTCCAGCCTGTGCCACACAGCCCTCCTACCACTGCAGACTGCCTTGTCTGCTTGCCTTGTTACCAGCTTCTGTTGCTTTCACCTGAGGATGTCCCATCTCTGCTTGCTGTTAGGGGAGCTGGTTTAGGTAAGAGTAGATGCTTGCAACAGGTTGTAACAATGTGAGTGATTTGCTGCAGGAAGTGTCTTCCTTTCCAGGACAGAACTGTGCAGCTCCTTGTAGCCAGCCAACCCCTGAGCAGTGACAGACACTCCAGTGCTCTCAGGGTTTGTCTCTGTCCTCAGTCCAGTGGAGGGGAGAGAGGTGCAGATAGTGACTCTGCATTAACAGATCACAGTGAGAGCTTAGCAGATCAGGTGCAGCCATTGAGTGTAGCTGGCCTTCAGCTTGACATTTGCTTCTGAAGAGTGAGTAGCAGTTTCTCTTACTGTCCCCACGTGGTGTGTGTAGCAGAGCTTTGTGGTACCTTGGGGACAGCACTGATGCTATGTGGCTGCCTCAGTAACTGCTGTGCACACAACCATCTCCTAAGCTAATAGTAAGATGTCATTACATATGATGAATATTTAATTCTTAGGCATCCTGAGATTTTTGCTTTTATTAAGCTGCTTTGTTCCAGTATCTTTAGAAGAAGATAAAACCTCACTGACAGCCAGAGAGGTTTTCTTTCTGTAGCAGTGCCCAAGCCTTGTGACTAAATACCACCATCTGATTTACTATTTTGAATTATTTATGGTAAGCCTGTGGCATGCTTGCAAGCAGAGAACCCCTTAGGAGTATCAGGTGCTCATGTTGCTTGGCAGAGCTGCTGGTGCTGACTAGGCCCAGGCTTTGTAGCTTGAGTTGCATCATACAGGTCTGTGGCTCTGATTATTGATGTGATTAATTCCACACAGGGGAGATGCCCTGATTGTAGCAATCTAAGGGAGGTTTGATGATTTTAAGGTACTGAGAAATACCTGGGCAGGTTTGAGCCTTAATTAGATGGACACCATTGTCCTCCTGTAGTGTCATGGTGGAGCTCAGTGCTGTAGGTGGAAAAGATCAAGGTTCATCTTTGCTGAATAACTGGCTTGTTAGAGGGGAACTGCATCTCTGAGCCCACTTGCACAGGGATTTCACCAAGTGTGTGAGCAGCTGAGACTTCAGTTCTGAACCATGATCTCATGATTTCTCAACTGCTCAGTGTTATTTGAGGGGTGCCTAGCATAGGAGTGTGAAAAGATTCAAGTTTAATTTGGCAGAGAAGTGGTACAGTAAGAGATGCTCATGGGTAGCTTGAGACACTCTGGTGACAACTAGGCAAGCTGGGAGAACTGGAAATCTGTCTTCCCACTCCAAGACAGTGGAAAGAGACTGCTTCTCCTGGTGAGATGAGTACAGAGCCTAAAACTCAACCAGAGGGAAAAGAGATGCATCAATATCATAGAATCAGATTGGTCTGGGTTGGAAGGGACCCCAAGGATCACAGAGCTCCAACCCCCTGCCACAGGCAGGGACACCAACCTCAGGCCTGGAGCTACACAAGGTTGCCCAGGGCCCCAGCCAACCTGGCCTGGAACACCCCCAGACATGGGGCACCCACCCCCTCTCTGGGCAGCCTGTTCCAGCCCCTCACCACTCTCTCTGCAAAGAACTTCCCCCTAAGATCCAATCTAACCCTCCCCTCCTCCAGCTTCACTCCAGCCCCCTTGTCCTGCCAGTCTCTGCCCTTGAACAAGCTGATTCCCCTCCTGTTCCTCTGCTCCCTCCAGGCACTGGCAGGCTGCAATGAGGTCCCCCCACAGCCTTCTCTTCTCCAGGCTGACCCAGCCCAGCTCCCTCAGCCTCTCTCCAGAGGGGAGCTGCTCCAGCCCTCTGAGCATCTCCATGGCTCCTCTGACCCCTCTCCAACAGCCCCACATCTTTCTTGTGTTGGGCCCCAGCTCTGGACACAGGATCCAGCTGGGGCCTCCTCAGGGCAGAGCAGAGTGGGATATCCTTCCTCACTTGCCTTCTCCAGCTGCTTTGAGGACCAGTTTTGTCTAAGATCCTCACTTTCTGATCATTGCTTGACCTGATACAAATGTATTTTGGTGTAACTGCAGTTGCCCTCCCTTCACTACTGGTGCTTTTCATCTCTTCTCCAGGAATTTATAGCAGTCAGCCAGCTGAGAGGATCCACCCAGGGGAAGATCTTATGTTTTTATGGCCCCCCTGGGGTAGGCAAAACCAGCATTGCCCGTTCCATTGCCAGAGCCCTGAACAGGGAGTACTTCCGCTTCAGTGTTGGAGGGATGACTGATGTAGCAGAAATAAAAGGCCACAGGTCAGTGTAACAGGAGCAGTTGCTCTAATCAGCAATTTTTACTCATGGAACCTGACTGACATTGGAGATTGTGTGTGATTTTTCACCTCTCTTCTGCCAGCTGTTGCTGACAGGAGTTGGGATACAGGGAGAGGTGTAAAAAGGGTAACAAAGGGTGGAGTTTGGAATGTAATCATCCTCTTGCCTCTTTGAAAAGCTGTGTGAGCATCATTTGTGTCTGTCTGAAAACACCAGGATGGTGACTGTGTGAGCAGGGTTGTTCATATGCTCGAGTGTGATTGAGATTTGGTTTCAGAGCAACCAGGAGTGAAGTGCTGAGGGAGGAAAACCTGGCAACAAGAACGTTCACAGGGAGATCCAGAGGATGTGAATATAAAAATCAGTCAGCTCAGCCCTGCCAGGGGGTTATTTTCCTCCCACATTCATATGAAAACAAACCCAGCAGTGCTTTCAAACTAGTATTGAAAAGGAGCATTAAAACAAGTCTGGAAAAGAACTGGGCCTAAAATGGAACCTTAGTGGGGTTCCTCAGTGTCCCAGCTGAAGTGCATCTTCTCTAATGCATGCACTTCATGCAGGAATACAGTAACAGGCAGGAAGAGCTGTTGTGTGATGGGCAAACTACACCATAGCTGCCATCACTGAAACATGGTGGGACCCCTCCCCAGACTGGAGTGTGGCCACGGACAGCTGTAAGCTCCTCAGAAGGGACAGGCAGCGTAGGAGGGGTGGTGGTGACATGGTGCTCTCTGTTAGAGAGGGTTTGGATGGTGGCAGAGTTGGGCTGGGAATGGCAAACTGGAGTCCCTGTGGGGAAGGGTGAGGGGAAGGGCTGACAAGGTGGACATCCTGGGAGGGGGGCACTGCCAAACCAGGAGAAGGAATTCTGTAAGCAACCAGTGGAAGTTGTGCAATCACCAGCACTTGTTCTCATGGGGAAATTCAACTTCCCAGACACTTGCTGGAAATACAGTAGAGCCCAGAAGAGGCAGTCTGGGCATGTGTGGAAGAGAACTTCCTGACTCAGCTGGTTAGCAAGCCTACCAGGGTGGGTGTCCTTCTAGACCTTCTGCTCCCAGAGGTCTGGTGGGAGATGTGGTGGGCAGGAGCTGTCTTGGGGAGAGTGACCATGAAATGATAGAGTTCTCTATTCTTGGTGAAGTCAGGAAGAGGGGAAGGGGTGGTCACTGAAACTGCTACCTTGGACTTCTGGAGGGCAGATTTCATACTGTTTGGGACACTGGAGGCGGGGGTCCCTTGGGAGGCAGTCCTGAAGGGCTAAGGGGAGCAGGAAGGTTAGACCCTTCTCAAGAGGGAAGTCTGACAGGCTCAGGAGCAGGCTGTCCCTGTGTGCCCTAAGATGAGCCAGTGGGGAGGGAAGCTGGTGTGGCTGAATAGGGAACATCTGCTGAGTCTCTGGGAGAAAAAGAATGCACATGTGGAGGAAGGGACAGGCAGCTTGGGGAGAGTATGAGGAAGATGCTGGCAAATGCAGGGGGAACATCAGAAATGCTAAAGCCCAGCATGAGCTCAACCTGGCCATGGCACTAAAAGGTACCAAAAAGGTTTCTACAAATACATTCCCAGCAAGAAGAGGCCAGGGATACATCTGGTCTGCTGGCTGCATACTCTGTTGTGTGACTTGTGCTGTGCTCTACTCTGGTACAGGAGGACATATGTGGGAGCAATGCCAGGAAAAATCATCCAGTGTCTGAAGAAGACCAAGACAGAAAATCCACTTATACTGATTGATGAGGTGATGTATCTTCTCTTTCTTCTAGTTTTTGCTGTTAAAAACATGTATCAATTCTTGCCTTCAACAGAAGAGGTAGAGCAGTAACACTCCTAAAAACCCCTGGGGGTTTTTTATTTAAATGAGCCAGGGCTCTCAAGTTTTTTGGGTGATGGTGATACCTCAGACCTTTGTTTTCTCTTCCCTTAACAGACTTCAAGTTTAATTTAGATTCACCCTTCTCATTTTTCTGCAGCTATTTGGGTTGCAAGGATCTTAATGGAGCTGGCTGGATAGTCAGAGGCTTCAGTAGCTCTCCTTATCCCTCCCTGGGTGTAGATACATCATACATGTCTAGGTGTGAGGCCTAATAACACAAAACTATAAGGAATAAGATGCTTAGAGTCAGTTTGTAGTCTGATTTGAGGATAAATGAGACAGGACTACCAGGCTACTGCTTTGTGAGGAAGTAAATAAGGACAGGATGCAGTATGAGGTGTTCAGGATAGACTGAAGGTCTCTCTTTGCTCTGTGTGCCATGCCTGGGAAAGTCCAAGGTGTCTTGGGAATGGTGTGGAGAACCAAGAAACTGGGTAATGTAATAAAAAAATGTGTCTTTCTGTTTGAAAGGTAATGAAACCTTGAGGTCACAGCACTTCTTAAATGGTGCTGGCAATGAACCTTGCATTGGCTGTAGCAGCAAACTGCATTATCTCCATCTAGATACTGCTACTCTTCAAGGAGAAACATCAGTGGAGAGTGGCCCTGGTTAGACTGGTCCTGGCTGTTTATGAACAAACACATGAACATTTTCAGATGGAGCCTTTAAAGAATCTTTGCATGAGAATTAATTGTAGGGAGAAACTTCCTGGGGTGCTTAAAGTTTCTTCTCCAACAGGTGGATAAAATAGGAAGAGGATATCAAGGGGATCCATCCTCAGCCCTTCTCGAGCTGTTGGACCCAGAACAGAACTCTAATTTCCTGGATCACTACCTTGATGTTCCTGTGGATTTGTCCAAGGTATTTCTCCCTTCTGCAGAGGTTGTAGAGCTGGAACATGGGACTGTGTGTGCAGAGATCTGCTGTCCCTGGAGGGATCACAGAATCACAGAGTTGTAGGGGTTGGAAGGGACCTCGAGAGCTCCTGGGGTCCAACCCCCCTGCCAAAGCAGCTCCCCAGCTCATACTGCACAGGTCGGTGTCCAGATGGCGCTGGAATCTCTCCAGAGAAGGAGACTCCACACCCCCTGGGCAGCCTGTCCCAGGGCTCCCTCACCCTCACTGGGGAAAAGTTCCTCCCCATGTTGGTGTGGAACTCCCTGTGCTCCAATTTGCAGCCATTGCCCCTTGTCCTGTCCCCACAGACACTGAGAAGGGGCTGGCCAATTCCCCCTGCACCCCATCCTTAAGATATTGATAAACATTGATTAGGTCCCCCCTCAGTCTTCTTCTCTCCAGGCTGAACAGCCCCAGCTCTCTCAGCCTTTCCTCCCAGGGAAGATGCTCCAGGCCCTTCATCATCTTCCTAGCTCTTCTCTGGACTCTCTCCAGGAGATCCCTGGCTGTTTGATCCCAGGGAGCCCAGCACTGGACACAATGCTGATGTGTTAGTCAGTTGGAAAGTCTGACAGGTGTGATTGAGACATGAGTGGTACAGGATGGTCTCTGGGAGTTGGCTTTAACTGATGTGTCTGTACATGCTTAAGAGAACACAACCACCAGCCCTAATTCCCTGTGAGAGGACACAGCAATGTGTGGGCTCAGCCAGAAAAGGCAGGAGTTTATCCTTTATGGAATGAGAGGCAGGGTTGCTGTCAGTGACGTGCCCTCTCGCTGCTGTCGGACACTTGACATTGGTTGTCTTTAGCAGCTTAACTGCCAAAATGATGGATTAGAATTTCTGTGCTAACTTGGTAGAAGGTGAAAGTAACTTTGAAGTGAGATCTAGATCTCTCCACACAAATAGTTTACTGGTCTATATCAAACTGTTCCAATCAATACAAGAAAGATGTGGGGCTGTTGGAGAGGGGTCAGAGGAGCCACAGAGATGCTCAGAGGGCTGGAGCAGCTCCCCTCTGGAGAGAGGCTGAGGGAGCTGGGCTGGCTCAGCCTGGAGAAGAGAAGGCTGTGGGGGGACCTCATTGCAGCCTGCCAGTGCCTGGAGGGAGCAGAGGAACAGGAGGGGAATCAGCTTGTTCAAGGGCAGAGACTGGCAGGACAAGGGGGATGGATTAAAACTAAAGGAAGGAAGGGTGAGATTGGATCTTAGGGGGAAGTTCTTTGCAGAGAGAGTGGTGAGGGGCTGGACCAGGCTGCCCAGAGAGGGGGTGGGTGCCCTGTGTCTGGGGGTGTTCCAGGCCAGGTTGGCTGGGGCCCTGGGCAACCTTGTGTAGCTCCAGGCCTGAGGTTGGTGTCCCTGCCTGTGGCAGGGGGTTGGAGCTCTGTGACCCTTGGGGTCCCTTCCAACCCTGACAATCCCTTCCCTGTCCCTGCTGGCCACTCCTCTGATGGAGCCACCCCTCTTCTGATGGAGAATGCTTAATAAGATCTTATAATCCTTCCAGGTACTTTTTATTTGTACTGCCAATGTGACAGAGACCATCCCAGAGCCGCTGCGGGACAGGATGGAGGTGATCAACGTGTCGGGATATGTCGCTGAAGAGAAACTTGCAATTGCAGAGGTAAGAGAAGCCACTGATGCACCATGCATTACAGCTTGTAAAATGTTTGTGACAGACTTTGCTTTACATATTTACATCCAGCTGTGTCCAAAACAATTGGGCACGTGATATTTTGGACAGAATTCCTCTGATTTGAACACCCAGTCACAATAAGTCCACGTTCCAGAGCCTGTGGATTCCAGACAACAGCATTCAGCTGACAGTAGAATGAAGCTGGGTGAATTGGAGCCACCAGGTTTTTGTCACAAATACTAACAGAAGGGAGTGGGGGATGGTTTCTTTCAGAGGTACTTGGTCCCTCAAGCACGAGTCCTGTGTGGTTTGGATGAAAACAAAGCCAAAATCACATCAGATGTCCTGACTGTTCTCATCAAGCAGTACTGCAGAGAGAGCGGGGTGAGGAACCTGCAGAAACAAGTAGAAAAGGTGAGGGAAAGCTGTGTGTAACCATGACTGCTGTGCTTCCACCTTCTCAGCTTGTTCTACAGAAACTTAATTACTGTCTCTCTCAGGTATTGAGGAAATCTGCCTATAAAATTGTGAGTGGAGAAGCAGAGATGGTCCAAGTAACACCTGAAAACCTACAGGACTTCGTAGGAAAGCCCATCTTCACTGTGGATCGCATGTATGAAACCACTCCTCCTGGAGTGGTGATGGGTCTGGCCTGGACAGCTATGGGTGAGACAAAAAGACTCAGATTAATGTCTGCTTTTCTGTATCATTTTCAAAAATTTCATGTGATGGATTGAATTCCCACTGAGTCCAATGAAATTCTACTGGCACCAGTAAAACAAACTTCTGTGGCCTTTCAGATCCTGACTGGTTCCCTGAAGAAGGGACCCTTCCTTAGTGCCTTAACCAGTTCAGTTTAGCTTCAGGACAGCCTGTTTTCTCTGTATCTCCATATGAACCACATATGTTAGGAACAGCAAGGACTGAAAGCATAAGGCTTTCCAGAAGAGGACAAGACCTTGTCTGCTTCCTTGCAAGCAGGAGGTGCAATGCTGACGTAGGGCACAGCTCACCAGCAGTGCTGCACCACTGACCTGGCTCTCAAGGTCAAGCTCAGGTACAGGTATCATAGCACTCCATGGGGTGGGTGCACTTGGCTAGTTACCCTTCTAGTAATGTTACTCCTCTAGTAACATGGGGGCTTGTGTGCACTACAGCATGGAAATGCAGTGCACAGTGAAGGGTGTGACCCCTGCACTCTCTAACTGACCTTGGGCACAATTGAAGTAGTTAAACAGTCAGTGCAGTGGAGAAGGTGAGTAGATGTCTGACACTGAAAAGCTGATCTGGCTATGAGTGTGTTTGACTGCAGGCTCAACATGAGCCAGCAGTGTGCCCAGGAAAGTCAGTGGCATCCTGGCTTGTGTCAGGGATAGTGTGGCCAGTAGGTCTGGGGAGGGGATTGTGCCCCTGTACTGGGCACTGAGGAGGCTGCACCTGGAGTGCTGGGTCCAGTTCTGGGCTCCTCAGCATCAGAAGGACATTGAGGTCCTGGAGCGAGTCCAGAGAAGGGCAACCAGGCTGGGGAAGGGGCTGGAAGGGCAAATCCTTTGAGGAGCAGCTGAGGGAGCTGGGGGTGTGAGAAGAGGAGGCTGAGGGGAGACCTTCTCCCCACCTCCTCTGCCCTGCCAGGAGGGTGCAGAGAGGTGGGTGCTGGTCTCTTCAGCCAGGGGACAGGAGATGGGACAAGGGGCAATGGGCTCAAGCTGCCCCAGGGCAGGGGCAGAGCAGATGGGAGGGGAAAGTTCTTCCCTGGCAGAGCTGTCAGGGCCTGGCCCAGGCTGCCCAGGGAGGGGCTGAGTCCCCTTCCCTGGGGGTGTTTAACAGAGGGGAGATGAGGTGCTCAGGGATCTGGTTTAGCACAGGATGAGAATGGTTGGACTTGATGATCTTAAAGGTCTTTTCCAACCTGGTGGTTCTATGTTGTGGTATGAGTTCATCCTACTTTTTGGCTATGAAGAACCTTAAACCATTTCAAGAACTGATTATTTCCACTGAAGAGGAGTTACATGTGTATTGGTGGAATGTGAAGTCCAAAGAAACAATGAATGGAGACTGTCCTGTGGGATTTCTAGCTTGCCTTCCCAGAGGGATTCAGAGAGCAGGTTTTAACTGCTTTTTCCTCAAGAGCTAGTGTGTCATCAGAGGGCCCTGGTTCCAAAGTCCTGATTCTGTTTCTGCATCACCAAAACCTTCTGGACTGATTATCCTTTAACTCTTCTCAGGATAGTTTGTTTTTTTTTCTTTCTTAGGGGGTTCCACTCTGTTTGTTGAAACATCCCTGAGACGACCCAAAGACAAGGAGAGCAAGGATGGATCCCTTGAAGTAACAGGGCAACTGGGAGATGTAATGAAAGAGAGTGCCAAAATAGCTTACACATTTGCAAGAGCCTTCCTGATGGAGAAAGACCCCAACAACGATTTCCTTGTGTCTTCCCATATCCACTTGCACGTGCCAGAGGTAAACTGAGGCAGAATTCACAGAGCATGCATAGCAGCTGGTTTGCTCCCCTAGACATGAAGCTGGACAGCATGTAATTTGTCCATGTGTTGTACAGAAAGGACCTCTTTTTGCTGTGAAACCTGGAAAAGGAGACATTTTCCTTGGAATCCTGAGAAAGTATTCTTATGAGCTATGCTTCTGTCCTTTCTGCAGCAAACATGTGGCAGGAATACAGGGTTTGGATAATGCTGGAAGGAATCTTGAGGCTTCTCTTCCAGCTTTTGGCCCTGTTGTGCAGGTGGGGAAGTCATGGCACAGAGATAAAGCCTTCTGTGTAGCTACAAGGAAACACAACACTCTGTTAGGCCTCTCTTCAGGTTTACACATAACTGAAAATGCTCCTCTTGGGCTCTACAACACACATCCTGCTGCATATAGTGACAGGGATTACATTTTTCCTGGGTCTGCAACTGAACATAATGCTCAGAGGGCTCATATGCTGTGCAACAGGCTTTGGGCAGGTGCTTTAGTGAAGACAGAGTTTGTACTGTCACTGTGCTTGAGCTTTGCTTCTGAGCTATCCCATGTTTTAACCTAGTCCACGGATTCATAGAATCATAGAATCATAGAATGGGCTGGGTTGGAAGGGACCCCAAGGATCATAAAGCTCCAACCCCCCTGCCACAGGCAGGGCCACCAACCTCAGGCCTGGATCCACACAAGGTTGCCCAGGGCCCCATCCAACCTGGCCTTGAACACTTCCAGGGATGTGGCATCCACCACCTCTCTGGGCAGCCTGTTCCAGCCCCTCACCACTCTTTCCGTAAAAAACTTCCCAATGAGCTTCCTCATTGCAACTTGCTCTCTGTTTGTCCAGGTAGTTGGTTGTTACCTGGGAATTGGTTTCCTGAAAGATCAGGAAACACCAGGCACTGTCTCTGCCTCTGCTCCCTCTCAAACATTGGGGGTTTTACTGTTCCCTGAAAGATCTCTTGGATGTCAGATAAATACAGTCACTAATTAGGCCTGGATTTTGCTGGGCTTTGGAAGCTGAGTGCTGTTTCCCACCTTGGAATGCTCTTCAGTGTTGTTTGTGCCTTGATGCTGCCCTCTGTTACTTGTTTCCATGGTCAACAAAGCTTCAAAGTGTTCATGCTCTGGTTTTCACTCCTCCTGAGCTCTGAGTATTGTGGTGGCATCAGGCCAGGAACCAAACTGCACATTCAGGGGTTATTCCTCACAAATTAAGCTGAGGGCTGACACAGTTGTTAATCATTGGCCAGTTCAAACAGCAGGATCCCATCAGTGACTTTCATGAGCCCCCCCCCCATGAAGCTGGGGCTGTGTGAAACCAGCAGTGGCAGCAGTAGTGTCTGGAATTGCTGCTCTTGGAAGGAGCTAAAGGCTTGGGTTTGCTTTTCTTCCAAACAGGGAGCAACACCAAAGGATGGACCAAGTGCAGGGTGTACTATAGTAACTGCTTTGCTATCGCTGGCCATGAACTGCCCAGTGAGACAGAACGTGGCCATGACTGGAGAGGTGTCATTAACTGGGAAAATTCTTCCTGTTGGTGGGATCAAGGAGAAGACCATTGCGGTAAGAGATCTTACAGTGTGTCTGGGCATCCTCTGGGAGAGCACCCCAGGTTGGGCTCAGCAGGGGTGGGGGCAACAGGAGCAGTTGCTCCTTGGGAGAGGCAGGGAGTCAGCACACACTGAGAAGCCACTTGCCTGGGCAACACAGGGACCTTAACTTGCCTGTTTCTCTGGCTGGGAGGAAGGAGATGGGATTCCAGGCTTTGTGCTGGGGCATCTGCACCAACCCAGTTACTAGACTGGTAGAATTAAGGGTAGGAGGGACTCATCTGGCTGTTGAAGCTGTCCATTTTTGAGTGTAATTTGATGGTAGCCATAAGGTATCATCCTTAACAGTAAGGCACTGCTCAGAGTCACAGAACAGTGGGGGTTGGAAGGCACCTCTGGCAAACATCTAGTCCAGCTAGGTCCCTGGTTCCAGCTTGAAGTTCCATACAGGTATCACTGTTTCTGGTTTAGAAATTTACTGGACACTTCCAGTGTCTCCCATTTTCCCCTGTGAAGTTTTTGAACATCAAGCTGCTTAACTGTCTCTTGTTTTAATTTATTAAGCTGTATAGACTAAGTTCCCTGAAGCACTCCTGTGAGCACAAGTGGTGCTGCTGTTCTGGTTTCAACCCTGCAGTTCTCAGAATTCCTTTCCAAGTATCAAATCCCTCTCCTTTTTGAATCCCCTCCTCTTTTAGTGTGCACAGCTCCTGCCTCCATCAGCCTTGCATCACACAGCTCTGTGTCTCTCAGAGCAGTGTTAGCTCTTTCAGCAGCCCGCTGAGCTGGCGCTTCCCATCAGGGGCCTGTCCCCAAGTCTGTCTGGGCTGTAGCCCTGTGCAGTTTCACTCCTTTTCCTCAGGCAGCTTTAAACCAGTGAATTTTGCCCTGTGCTTTGTGGTGGGGCTGTGACAGAGCTGTCACAAGGGGCTGTGACAGAGCTGTCATGAGGGGGTATGACAGAGATGTCTGGTACTGACAGTTGGTTGCGCTTGCAACAGTGGGAGCAGCCACACTGCAGCACCCCCCAAAAGTGAGTGGGTACAGACCTGCCCCTCAGTGAGTGGGCTCCGCTTTTGTGGGCTCCGCTTTTGTGGGCTCCGCTTTTGTGGGCTCCACTTTTGTGGGCTCCACTTTTGTGGGCTCCACTTTTGTGGGCTCCACTTTTGTGGGCTCCACTTTTGTGGGCTCCACTTTTGTGGGCTCCTTCTGCTGCAACATCCATGACAAAAAGCTCTGTAGAACAGGTCGTATCGATGTGGTGGGCTGTCTGGGAAGGGGTTTCTAATTCCCCCTTTGGTTTTAGAGTTTATCCTCACCCAAGCTGGAAGACTTGTAAAACTCTGCAAAATAGTATGAACTCTTGTAACCAATTCCTTGATGTGCTGACATGGTCCTGCTAAAATACCTCCTGCTTCAGCTGTCCCTGGGATTCTGTGAGAGGGTGTTTTATGGGGGCTGCAGGACACGTGGAACATGACCCATGCCCCTGTGGCTCTGCAGAGTGAAGCCAGATCATGCTTCTGAATAACTGTTCTTGCTTTCTAAACTGTGCAAGCATGTGTCTTACACACCAAGGGATTTCTAGGACTTAACAGGCTGCCTAACTTTCTTTTCTCCACAGGCAAAGAGGGCAGGTGTTACCTGCATCATTCTGCCATCTGAGAACAAAAAGGATTATTACGACCTCGCTGGGTTCATTACAGAAGGACTAGAAGTGCATTTTGTTGAGCACTACAAAGAGGTATTTGATATAGCATTTTCAAAGCTGGACTCTGCTGGAGGATGACATTCAGGAACCTGAGGGCTGGAAGGTGGAAATCACCCAAATGCTCAGCCCCCCCCACCCAGAACCAGGGTGACCTGGGGGGCAATCCTGATGTGGGACATGGAGCTATTGCTGCTGCGCAGCTGCTGAAATGAATTATAGCTTTGGTAGAATAAAGTATTTCTCACTCTTTAATATTGAATTATGATCCATGTTAAGGTTTTCTAATAAAATTGTGAATTAGAATTCACAATTAAATTAGAATTTATTAGAACCTGCTCCACCATGGGTTTCTCCCTGGGCTGCAAGGGAATCTCTCTCTCCAGTGCTTGGGGCGCCTTCTCCCCCTTTCTGCACTGACCTTGGTGCCTGCACAGCTCCTCACATCTTCTTGCTCCCTTCTCTGGGGGCAAAAAGCGGCTGCTGTGGTTCTTTTCTCTCAAATGTGAGTCCCAGAGGCACTTTGACCATCACTGATGGGGTCAGCATTGGGTCCAGCCTTAAGCCCAGGTGGTGTTGGCTCTGTCAGGCCTGGGGGAAGCTTCTCATTGCTCCCCTCTCTTCCCCCAGCACCCTGCTATGCAACTCCACACCACTTAGGAAAATGTTTTAAGTCTCAAGCAGAGCTGGGCTGTGATTCACAGCGTTGCTGATGTACCTCAGCAGCCCTCAGAAAGCTCTCCCTCAGCTTACGAGCTGAACCTGCAGGACAGTTGAGCAGAGCAGCAGGCAGCTGCAGAGGGATGGGGTGCTCCAGATGAACTCTCAGGTTGTACCACCGCAGCCAGCTCCAGGCTTAGAGGGAACCCTGACCAAAGCTGATGTGCACGTTCTCAGCAGTTAGTGCTGCACCTGTTACCTGTCTGTGCCACTGCAGCAGCTTCCCTGCATCCACAGAGGAAACAAGGGTTCAAGTGTCTTAGCATGACTGTTGTGCAGCAGTAAGGACAGGCTTGAGCCAGAGAACTCACCTACCTCATCATGGGGCAAATGCTGGGAGAACTGAATTCAAGCAGGGGAGGAGCAGCTGTGTGGAGTCCAGTTCAAGTGCCGTTCCTTGTGCAGGAAGGACAGTGCTTGTCCTGTCTCGCAGTAAGGTGGCCCTGAGTGGAGAGTGAAGAACCATCCTGCTGAAGCTCAGGGAGCTCTGACTGGGCTGCCCTTCCCCCTGAGCTGCTACCCCACTGCAGGAAGCAGGGGATGAATGGTGGGTGTGAGGGGAAACGTGAACAAGCAAAGCTGCACAAGGCTGAAGTCCCACAGGAGCGAGTGCAGAGTTATTGTCAGCAGCAATTTTTGCCCAACCACTCCCCCACTCACCCCTGTGTGGGTTTGGAAACAGCTCAGGCACCGGGAAGTAGCTCAGGCTTGGCCACTGCAGCCACTCCTCTGCCCAGGGGCAAATCCTGCTCTCCAGTGTACCATGGGCCTGTACCAGCAGCTCCAGCCTGGGCATCTCCAGCTGCAGGTGAAGTGCTGCAAGCTGCAGGCTCCTCCAGTTGAGGGTCTCTTAGCACAGTCCCTCAGCATCCCCAGGAGCTCCCTAATCCCAAACCACCAACACTCACTACACTATTTCTGTGAGAAAGGAGTTTATTGAGTTACAGCCTGTACAGCTCAATCCTTCTTGGCAGCAGCTTTCCTCATGGCTGCCAGGACGTTGCTGAGCTCTTCCCGCTTTCGCTTGGCCCGGATGTGAGTGCCAACCTGGGGGAGAGAGGAGAGGAGCATAGTCTGCAGTCACCCACAGAGAGAGGAGAGGAGCATAGTCTGCAGTCACCCACAGAGAGAGGAGAGGAGCACAGTCTGCAGTCACCCACAGAGAGAGGAGAGGAGCACAGTCTGCAGTCACCCACAGAGAGAGGAGAGGAGCACAGTCTGCAGTCACCCACAGAGAGAGGAGAGGAGCACGGTCTGCAGTCACCCACAGAGGGAGGAGAGGAGCACGGTCTGCAGTCACCCACAGAGAGAGGAGAGGAGCACAGTCTGCAGTCACCCACAGAGAGAGGAGAGGAGCACGGTCTGCAGTCACCCACAGAGAACAGGCCACATTTCTCAGCTGCTCCAGGCACTCCCTGAAGATGCTTTACTCAAAAAGCAGGCAGGAGGGTCAAATCCCAGACTGGAGACCCATCCACCTCGACTGGCTGGCCAAGAGCTATGTGCCATCCCATCTCCTGTTCTATCAAAGATTCAGGCAAGGCACAAGCTGCTTTCAAACCCCAGCTTGTGTCAGCTGGAGAGGTACCTCCACCCACCCTCCTCCCCACACAGGTTTCTAACACAAACAAAACAGCAGCAAGTGGGTTACTTTTAGTTCACAGCCTCTTTGGATAAGAACCTTTACACCCAAGTCCCCTCTCCCACCCAAGCAACATTCCCTCTACTCCCTCCCATATTAGACCAGTAACTTCCCAAACCACCCTAAAAGTAACTGAAAGCCAAAGATCCCTGGGGCAGGGCAGTAACCACAGCAGAGTGTCTGCCATCCTCACCCAGGCATCAGCTCCACCTACCCGTTTCTTTATGAACTTGAGGGCACGTTTGTCTTTGGAAACTTTCAGCAGCTCCATGGCTCGTCTCTCGTAGGGGGCGAAGCCACAGACTTCCCTGATCATGTCCCGCACGAACTTGGTGTGTTTGGTCAGGCGCTGCAGGAGGGGGGAAAACACACAGAGCACAACACACACTGAGTGTCTGTTACCCACAGTGACTGGGATGGGTCATGGCAAACTCGGGGTTAAGGCCCCCAAACCAGCCTGTGTTGGTCACACTGGTGGGGGCCTTAACCCCGAGTTTGCCATGACCCATGGGGGGCTGGTTTGGGGGCCTTAACCCCGAGTTTGCCATGACCCATCCCCCAAAGAAGCACGATCCCCTGGTAGGTGCCATCCCCTGGTAGGTGCCATCCCCTGGTAGGTGCCATCCCCTGGTAGGTGCCCCGCAGCACAGTGATCTTGGGGAGGTGGGATAATCCCTTCGATCCAGCCACAGGACTGGGCACTGCACAGATCAGCTCAGGCTGATGGGTTTGTGAAGAGCAGAACCATGAGATACCCAGGTGCTCACTGCTCCACGCCTCAAACACCACCACGGCACCCCAACCGCGTCACTGAGCAGGCTTAACGCCCGCGGTGCCGCCCCCGGGGGGCTGGGGGGGCGCTGGAAGGGGGTTACGCTTCTTGTTTCCCGGAAGCAGATTAGGAAGAACCGCAGCCGCCACCCAACCCACCCCCCTGCACCTCTTCGGTCCAGGCTGCGGCTGAAACGCTCCCACCTCGCTCTCCTGTCACCGGCTGCGCCGCCCGCCCCCGCCCCCCAAGGCTCCCGGTGCTTCCCCTCAGGCTCCTGCCGGCCCCAGCCGCAGCTCGGGGCTCCGCCGAGGCAGCCCCAGGGCGCTCCGCTGCCACCCCAACGGCTGCTGTGGACGGTGCCCGGCCCAACCCGCCCCGCTGGCCCGTGCGGGGCTGGATCCTCCCGCCGCGGCCCGCGCCGCCCCTTGGCCCTTCCAGACACCCCCCCACCCCCACCCCGGGGCCGCCCCTCGGGCTCCTGCGGCGGCGCCCGGCCCAGCAGCGCCTGGCTGCGGCCCGGGCCCCGCGGCGCCTCCCCGCACACTCACCCCGCGGCGGCGGCACTGCCTGGGCTTGGACACGTTCTTGGTAACCTTGTAGCCCTTGTTGAGGCCGACGGCCATGGGGTAGCGGATCGCCATGGCGCGGATGGACGCGGATGCCGGGGCCCGGCCCGCTCTGGCTGCCTCTTGCTGATGGCTCCGCGCCGGAAAGGCCGAAGGCGCGGGGAGCGCTGGGACGGCGCCTCTTCCGGCCCGTTCCCGGGCGGCTGGGGGCGCTCTGCCTCGCGCCGTCGCCACCGGGAGGGGAGGGGAGGGGAGGGGAGGGGAGGGGAGGGGAGGGGAGGGGAGGGGAGGCAGGGCGGCCCCTGCGGGCGGGGCGCACCGCCCCGCAGCCGGCGGGCTCGGGAAGGGCCAGGCCGGGCCCGGGGGCGGCTCCGTCCGGCAGCACCGGGCCGGCCCGGGCCCTCGGGCCGCCGCCCTGAGAGGCCCGCGCTACCCCCCCGGCGCAGGGGCGGGAGGCGAGCGCAGGAGGAGCCGGGTGTTGGCGGGGCTTGGAGCTGCCCCGCCGCCCGGCCCCCGCACCCCGAGCGGGGTCTGTGGGTGGGTGAGGCCAAGGCGCGGCCCCGGCACCGCACACGGGGCCTGTCCGCGGCTCCGCCCCAGGCGAGCGCTGTGTTTGGGGTGTGGGGAGCGGGTCCAGGGAAGGCATTGTCCCCTGTACCCAGCGCTGGGGAGGCCCCTCCAGCGCCGCGTTCAGGCCCCTCACTACAGAAACGAGCCTGAGGAGCTGGAGTGCGGCCAGAGAAGGGCGACCAGGCTGGTTAAGAGCTTGGAGCACAAGTCCTGTGAGGAGCAGCTGAGGGAACTGGGGGTGTTCAGCCTGGGGGAGACCTGCTGGGTCTCTGCAACTCCCTGAAAGGAGGGTGTGGAGAGGCAAGGGCTGACCTGTTCTCCCTCCTGACTAGTGACAGGACAAGAGGACATGGTGTCAAGCAAAGCCAGGGGAGGTTTCAGTTGGATGTTGGGAAAAACTTCTTCCCAGGGAGGGTGGTTATGTCTTGGAACAGGCCGCCCAGGGGGGAGGTGGAGTCTCCATCCCTGGGGGGGATTTAAAAGATGGTTAGAAATGCTGGGGGGGCAGGGTTTACTGGTGGGTTTGGCAGGTTACTGTGATCTGAAAGGTCCCTTCCAACCAAGACAAGTCGATGATTCTGTGATTCTAAGCTGCAGCTGTTTGTGTTTGCCAACATGTAGCCATGTTTTCTTGCCAGGTGTCTTGTAGCAAGCAGCATGGGTCACCCTGTGAGCCAGCAGTCCCAGGGAGGCTGGTAGGTCTGGACATGGGGCAGACAGGCAGGAGCCAGGCTCTGCCTCATCCCTAAATCCAGGCCACTTTCAGAGGGCTTATGTTAACTGACAAAACCACACGTAGCAGCACTGGCTTCTTGTGGAAGTGCATCCTGGCTGGCCCACTGTGAGCTTGTGGACCTCAGACACCTGAAAGCCTCATTCACTTCTGCAAGGCTCAGGGCAGTTTGGTTCTGCACCAAGGTCTGCTCTGTGCTCCGTGAGCTCAATGGCACACCTTCACACAGGGTGTTTCCCCAAGTGATGGAGCCTCACTGTCTTCCAGGAAATAATTACAACAGCAACCAGCAAAATTCCCTGCACAGGGTTCATCACATGCAATAGCTCTGCAGCAGGTCCCTGCAGCGCAGGATGGAAATACCCCCACACACCCAGATAGAGCAGGGCTCTGAAAAGAGGATGTGGGGACAGCAGAAGCAGTGACATCCCTCTCTGCCAGCTAAGAAGTGTCTGTGTCTGTCAGACTGAAACTTGTGACTATGAGCAAAGCCTCTCTGGGCAGCACACAGGGCAGTGCTGGAGCTGGGGCACTGGACAGTAGCTGCCACCATTGCTCCACTGCACCGTTTGAGGGGCAGGAGAGAGCTAGGGAAGGGCTCCATCCAGCCTCCTGCCACTATTGCTCCACTGCACCGTTCGAGGGGCAGGAAAGAGCTAGGGAAGGGCTCCATCCAGCCTCCTGCCACTATTGCTCCACTGCACTGTTTGAGGGGCAGGAGAGAGCTAGGGAAGGGCTCCATCCAGCCTCCACTGGCAGGATGCTGGAGGCAGAGGAGTCCCTGGCGTGTCATGGGGCTGTCTGCAGAGTTATCACAGCCAAGGGCCTCCTTGCAAGACCTTTCCTTGCTTGAGCTTCTTGGGAAGGAAGTGAAGATCACTGCAGAGTCCCCACTGCTACCTCTTTTAACTAAAACAGCCCTCTCTCCCCAGAGCAACTTCACTCCCCAAGCAAGCCTCAGCACAGGGACATGCAGCATCATCTCAGCCCAGCCAGGCTAACCTCTGGCTGCCTCCTGCTAGAGAGTTACCACAGTGCTTGCTGGCTCTCTCCAAAGTTTTGAAGCTCTGCTTCGAGGCAATGAGAACCCCTGCCCATGTTCTCTGGTGGTGGCTTACTAGTTAGGGTTAAGCATGTTTCTAACCCAAACAGTGTTGCCCATCCTATGGCAGTTTTCACACAGGTCCTTGGTTCTTCCAGCTGAGGTAGTCTGAACCTGACTTCAAAGAAAGCTCTGGTCTTGGTAAATAAACTGGGGTCCAGACAATATCTCCCAGTATTTGGTAGCTTGAAAAACCTTCCACAGCAAAATCAGAAAACAACAGCTTCTACCACCAAAATCAGGGGAGGAAGTAGTAGAGTAAATCCTTCTACATCACCCCATAGGCAAGGGCATCAGCTGCTCCTTATGAGCCATGGCCAACCATGTATGCATGGGCATACAGACCCTCACAGGGGAGCCACAAAAAGAGGACAGGCAGACAACTCAGCAGCAGTCCTGCCATCCCTACCAGGAACACCAAGGAACAGGGAAGGCTTGTGTGTTTCAAATGCTTTATGCAAATGCTGCTTTTAGAGCACAGGTGCACTGCTAAAACTGCCACCCATGCTGCCACAGAGTGGCATCTGTTCTGTGTCCACCTGCTCAAGGGAAAGCTGGAAAACAACCCTGCCTGTTCCTTGGAGCTTCTGCTGAACAGGGGTTTTCAGCCACCTGGCCAGTCCAACCACTTGCTCTGACTGAGCAGAGGAACCGTCTGCAGCTGCTGGTTCAGGCAGGCTGCTTCCATCTGCTGAAGGGAAGGATTTAACCCTTCTGGGGCTGCACTGGGGTTTACGACACCCAGATTTTAGTCTGGCGTAATCTACTTCATCTCTGTTGCCACCTGATGGAGTGCTTTAATTTTGTATCTACTTCTGCAATTACAGGTTCCTCAGCTTTGGTCTCCCTTGTATGTTGCTCATCCTTCCAAGTGAAAAGGACATGTTTGGGTAAACAAACTTTATTTGCCTTTGAGAAGCAAAGTTTCTGCCTTCCTGCAGGGAATCACATAGAAGAGGACCTTGGTTTCCCCTGCAGCTGCTGTGCTGGTGTATCACACTCTGCTCCTCCCCTGTGTCAGTGCAGTGGTAAGTAGGATCACAGTGACTTACCTTCTTTTCCTACTTGCTGTTGTTGCTGTGGTGGAGAGCCCATTTACAGGCCCAAAGGCTTAGAATCATAGAATCACAGATTGGTCTGGGTTGGGAGGGACCCCAAGGGTCACAGAGCTCCAACCCCCTGCCACAGGCAGGGACACCAACCTCAGGCCTGGAGCTACACAAGGTTGCCCAGGGCCCCATCCAACCTGGCCTGGAACACCCCCAGACACGGGGCACCCACCCCCTCTCTGGGCAGCCTGGTCCAGCCCCTCACCACTCTCTCTGCAAGGAACGTCCCCCTAAGATCCAATCTAAACCTTCCCTCCATTAGCTTTAATCCATCCCCCTTGTCCTGCCAGTCTCTGCCCTTGAACAAGCTGATTCCCCTCCTGTTCCTCTGCTCCCTCCAGGCACTGGCAGGCTGCAATGAGGTCCCCCCACAGCCTTCTCTTCTCCAGGCTGAGCCAGCCCAGCTCCCTCAGCCTCTCTCCAGAGGGGAGCTGCTCCAGCCCTCTGAGCATCTCCATGGCTCCTCTGACCCCTCTCCAACAGCCCCACATCTTCCTTGTGTTGGGCCCCAGCTCTGGACACAGGATCCAGCTGGAGGAGGGCAGAGCAGAGAGGGACAATCCCCTCCCTGTCCCTGCTGCCACCCCTCTGCTGATTGGACTTCACTCAAGATCAGCTGCTTTGGGTGATCCCTGTTTGAGTTACCATGTGATTTGTCACAGACGAGGTGGCTGGTGCTGTGCAATGGCTGAACACCATAGGGACACGAGTGGCTTCCACGGGGCTGAGCCCATGCCCCAGTTCCTTGGTGCGCTGGTTGAGTGTCACTGCAGCACGAGGGAGAAGGCTGGATGGTGTGAGCAAGGCCACACTGCGCCTCTGGGCAGCACTGAGCTCATGCAGCCCCATCTGTCTGTGCTGGTGGGGTCCTGGGCTGTCCCAGCCAGAAGGAGCTTTCCAGGGGGAGGTCAGAGCTCAGAGTGGCATCTCAGTGGCACATGTGGGGACCTCAAGGTTCAAATGGAGGTTTGGAGCTGGCCCTCTGTCCTGGGTTCACCCAGGGCAGAGTTAATTCTCTTCCCAGTAGCTGGCCCAGTGCTGTGCCTGGGAGTCCGGATGGGAGCAGTGCTGATCACACACACATGGTTTAGCTGTTCCAAGCAGTCAAGGACTTTTCACCTTCTCATCCTGCCCTGCTAATGAGAAGGCACCCAGAAAGCTGGGAGGGGACACAGCCAGGAGAGGGGAGCCAAACTGGCCAAAGAGGGTATTTTCCATTCCGAGCAATGAGACTTGAGGAAGGTGAGCAGGCTGGGAGTTGTTCCCAAAGTGAGATCTTTTGGAAGAAGACCCATCAGCAGGCCAAGGATTGCAGGGATAACCCTGTAAGACTTTCATAAGAAGAAGGGAGTAATGGGGGTAACCTTCCAAGGAAGTTTTAGTCCTTCCTTGTACACATGCAAACAGGAGACTCCTGGAGAGAGCAGCTGGGGCTATTTTTTACCTTAGAAGGCATTTTTGGCAAGAACAAACAGGAAACATGGTTATGGATTGGTTGGTGTGGCCAGGGTGCTGCCTCTTGTTGACACTGATGGAGAAATGTGCTGGGTGGGGAGGAGAAAACTATTGGAATGAAAAAGTAATGAGAATTCAGGAGATCTGTAGAGACAGAGCGAAGGCAGAGGGAGAAGCAGCAGCCAGTACAAGTGTAGATTCCTCACCCTGGATTTTCTCCTTGGGGGAGTCCTGCATTCTGGTCATGCAGCCAGATGTGCTGAGGTTGGCTGAGTGACCTGAGGTACCCAGCTAGCTGCACTGGGAGGGCTCCCAGCTCCTGCCAGATGCAGGGTGGAGGTATTCCCCCCTCAGGCTCAGAGCAGAGCTGCAGACCCCACCCGCTGCCCCTGAGAGACGGGGTGGGGTGGCTGCTGCGCCAGAACCAGTGACCTACCATCCAAATGTATTTGCTGAGCAGGGGGTGCAGCAGGGGATAGCCATTTGTCTTCTGCCCCAGATGTGGCTGGCTTGCAAGACCAGAGCTTCTGCCCCTCCAGACCAGTTCAGACCAGCATGATCCAGGCACAGGAGATAACACCGATAGAAGGAAAGGAGCCATCCAGAGGGATCTTGACAGGCTGGAAAGATGGGCCTGGGGGAACCTGATGAGGTTCAACACTGCCAAGGGTCAGGGGTGGCACTTGGGCTGGAGGAATCCCAGACACAGATCCAGGCTGGGAGAAGAGCTTCTTGAGAGCAGCCCTGCTGAGAAGGACCTGGGTGTCACAGTGGATGAGACACTGAACATGAGGCAGCAGTGGCTCTTGCAGCTCGCAAGGCCAATGGGATCCTGGGCTCCATCAGCAAAGGGGTGGCAGCAGGGACAGGGAGGGGATTGTCCCTCTCTGCTCTGCCCTCCTGAGGCCCCACCTGGATCCTGTGTCCAGAGTTGGGGGCCCCAATACAAGAAAGATGTGGGGCTGTTGGAGAGGGGTCAGAGGAGCCATGGAGATGCTCAGAGGGCTGGAGCACCTGCTCTACAAAGAGAGGCTGAGGGAGCTGGGCTGGCTCAGCCTGGAGAAGAGAAGGCTGTGGGGGGACCTCATTGCAGCCTGCCAGTGCCTGGAGGGAGCAGAGACACAGGAGGGGATTCAACTTTTTAAAAGGGCAGATAATGGCAGGACAAGGGGGATGGATTAAAGCTAAAGGAGGGAAGGTTTAGATTGGATGTTAGGGGGAAGTTTTTTACAGACAGAGTGGTGAGGGGCTGGACCAGGCTGCCCAGAGAGGGGGTGGGTGCCCCGTGTCTGGGGGTGTTCCAGGCCAGGTTGGCTGGGGCCCTGGGCAACCTTGTGTAGCTCCAGGCCTGAGGTTGGTGTCCCTGCCTGTGGCAGGGGGGTTGGAGCTTTATGATCCTTGGTTTCCCTTCCAACCCATGCCATTCTATGATTCTATGATTCACCTCCAGCCATCAGCGTGCCAATTCCTGCAAGTGTGGGTTCAGCTACATGAAGTCAGCTGTGCCCAGGGCATCCCCCTGCACTGACACTCTGATGACCTAACTCTTCACTGCCTTTTGAATGGGATATCTCTATAAACTGTCAACCACACACGTTCCACACACCTGGGTCTCTCTGTCTCCCCCCATACCTGAGGCCCCTGAGCAGTTTGCAGGTCCCTGGCACTTCCCAGGCTCCCATTCCAAAGGAGTTACAAAAATGCAACCCCAGCAGCAGTTGCATAACAGTTTCTCAATTACTTATTATCCAGCAGATCCCAGATTAATCTCACTGGTTAAAGCTGGGCAGAGTCCAGCTCCCACACATCAGGAGGGTGTTTGCAGGTACATCGCTCTCCAAGACAACCACCAAAGGGGTGCTGCACCCTAAGGAGGCATCAAGAGCACATCCACATGTGCCACAGGGGCTGCACACGTCTGTGCTGGGCTCTGCAGTCTGTGGCAGGGGAATTATGCCTGGGGCAACTTTCTCTTGTTCCTGATGGGAGTAAATCCTCAGAGACTGAAGAAAGCCTGAATCAGTTACAACGGCAGTATCACAGACCACTTCAGAGCACCTGTCCACGCTACTGAGAGCAATAGAGGCAGAAACCATGCTGGTAAACTGAGGCAATGTTCCCCAGTGTATGGTGGGAGAACTCTTTGGTTCATGGGAAGAACTGTCAGCTAGTGAATTTATGTCCTGTGTTAGTTCCCTGAAGCTTGGGAAGCCCAATACTTGGAGCTCACTTGCTCGCTCTCTGCATTCCTTGGAGTTCCATATAATCTTTTGCACTTGGGGGAGCTCAGAGGTTCAGTCAGCACAGGCTCAGCTTTACAGTTCCTGTGCTTGGGCAGAGGGACAACAGCATCTCTGTTTAAAAAGGGGAATCAACTTTTTAAAAGGGCAGATAATGGCAGGACAAGGGGGATAGTTTAAAGCTGGAGGAGGGAAGGTTTCCTTTTTTACCTAAGAGTCTCTCCTGTTTTGGAAGAAAGAAAAGAGCAGCTCACAAAATACCAGTTTGGAAAAATAATCTGAAAGGATCACCCTATTCCCATCTTCTGTCAGTCAGACAGAAAGGTCTCATCTGCTCTGTAGCCTGAGCTGGCACTGTGACAGTTGTGACCAGAGACACTTCTCCAGGACAGAGGCACCAGCCAGGCAGCCCACCTAAGCCTATGTCTTCTTTCTAATCAAACAGGTCCATAACTCTTCCCTTGTTTCATCTCCTGCAGGAATATGTTCCCACCCAACCTGGTAGAAGCCTGCTTCAAACAGGTATGTTCCATACCCACCTGGCCCATCACTTCCCATTGCACCCTGTGTCCCAGACCATGGCCCAACCTACTTTGATGAGGGATGCAACAGTGATTGGTTTATAGTGCCTTCACACTTCCTCAGGTCTAACTGCTCCAGGAGACATTGCTGTCATTATAGCATCCCCCATAGAAGCTTTTCAAGCTGCCTGTAGATGGGGGCTTCAACCTCTATTCCACCCAACACTTAAGAGTCAGGAAGGGTTTGTGTGATTTCAAGCAACAGGCTTGGACTGGCAGTGAAACAGGAGCAGATTCTCCAGGGATTTGTCTCTCCCTCAGCACTAGTGGCCTTGGAAGGGTTATCAGAGAAGCCATGATGAATGCTTGGCCAGGAGCTCTGGAGTCCAGCCTGTCTGTTAGAGGCATTACTGCAAGAAGCCAAGGTGTGCTCAGCAAAACAAGGAATAAAAACTATCAATTTCTAGCACTGACAAGATGAATATCTAATCTTTAACTCCAAATCAAGCAAGGAAAGAAACAGGATTGAGACTTGACAAGTGTACAAGTTTCTCCACTGGTATCTCATGTGTCATTTTTTGGTCATGGTTTTATTTCCTTGATTCTATGATCTCTCCATCTCCCACGGTTTCTTCCCACAGTTTCATGGCCCACTGCCCCACTGGTAGGACCAGGTCCTCTGAGCTACTCTGTGAAGCTCCAGACATAGAGATTACAACTGAATAATCTTCACAGTCATCTTAATTTTGTCACGAGGTCATTATAAAGCTTGATAAATCATCCTTTGTAAAATCCTTTGAGAGCTTGGGTGGAGTGCACTGCAGAACTGCAGGAAGCATTCCTCTCCTCTCCTGCCTTGCTCAGGTAATGGGCCCAGGAGACATTGGTCCTGTGCACACCCCTCTATCTCCACAGATCTGACTTCTCCCCTCTCACACACATCTACCCCTGGGAACCCCAGCCTCAGCAGTGGCTCTGTCTCAGGCAATCCCAGGGCTCCCAGGCGTAAGCAGCGTTCCTCACTGTTGCAGCACACAGCCGGCTAATTATCTTTCAAAGGGGATTTCTTGGCTAAAATCTGAGCTCCTATGGCAGGGGCGCGGGGTGTGGCGATGGGCTGAGCTTGTTTGTTTGTTTGTTTGTTGAACAGAATCAAATGGAAGCCTTACCCCATCTCAGGGAGCCTCCCCCCCCCCACCCTGGGGAGGGCTGCAGCAGGTTACCTCAGCTGCTGGAGGGAAATATGTCAGGAGCTCCATGGTGATGGGCACAGGGCCAGCTGCAGTTGGGCTGTGGGTTTGAAAATTAGGCGCCAAATGTCGCTTTGAAAAAACCACGGGGTGATGGGGGGGGGTGTTTTCATTAGCAACCAGTGCCAGGTTTTGTACAATAACAAGGAGGAGGGGTGTGAGCTGCCCTCCCACAGCCCCAACCCCAGGGGATCCTCAGAGCAGAGCTGGGATTGCTTCCTGGCTGATAAAGCATTTCGGAGCCAGTCCCCACCCTCCTCTGCTGCACTCCAAACTGGAAATGGCTAAAAGATTAGGGGCTTCCTTGTGTTCCCAGGGAGCACTGACAACCTGGGGCTACCCTGGCAGGCTGCAGAGGAGCCTTTTATCTCTGGATCCCTGGATGTATAACTAGAATGAAATTCAGCTCTGTATGTGAAAGTCAAAACTCATCATGCTAGAGATTATTGGCCCAGGATTTTATGAAAGGTGGTATGAATAATCCCTTCCTTGATCTTAGATTACCTTTGCTGCTTGCCTATATAAATAGCAGCTAGTTATGCACATGAATGCCCATGGCGCCGTCTCCACAGACTCCAGAGCTGCCAACAGCCTGGCTAGAAGGAAATGGTGATACCCTTCCTACCTGGCCACCTCATCAGTTCCCAGTGGTGTTCTCACAGCGTTTCATTGCCAAGAAATCCATCTCCCTATTACTCTGGAAGAATTCCTGAGCTATGGGGAGCCAGCATGGGGAAAAACTCAGTAGCTAATGCTACATTGAAGGCTGTGGCTCCACACAGCCACGCTCCCTTCGCCTGATAAAGGCTGTGAATGAGTTGTACTGGAGAACTCTTCTCTATTGCCTGTGCTATGCATATGGCTCTTTGTGGCATGTAGCAGTGTAAGCAAAAGTGGAATTGGAGCCAGTTGAGGAGCCAGTTGAGGAGCCAGTTGAGGAGCCCTGAGTACTGGCTCCCCAGCTCCTTCCTCTGCCACTCTTCTTTTCAGATTGGGGCAAAGACAAGAGGGGTTTTTCATGAAATTCCCATTTCTTTCTGTTCACGTAAGACCAGGGTCTGGTTCCAGTATAAAGCTAAAGGGTCACCCAGGCTCCATGGACAATGAGTCACTTGCCTCCCTGCCACAAAGCAGTGAACACACCTAAGCACAGACCTGACTTCTCCTTCCCAGGCTTGGCTAGCACTCCCCCACTGTGATCCAGGTTGAACTCTGCCTCAGGGAGGGAGTAGATGCTGGAGTGGAGAAGTATTATTGTTCAAGGAATTAGCAATAAATGCCCCCTCTACACGTTACAGTGTAGTGTCTTGTCTTAAAAACACCCCTTGTTCTACATGGGGGCCAGTTTTGGCCCTGCTCTGCTGTTTGCTTTGCACCCACAGCTGTGCATTGTGTTCCTCCTTCCCCTTTTTACACGCCTCTTAGCAAACCTTCCCATAGCAGATGAGGAAGGTCTCTTCCATGACTCATGGCATACTATCCATTTTCTCTGCTTGCTTTGGTGCTTTCTGTCCTGACACCGCTGGAAACAACATTATTCAATGAAAGCTGAAATTCTGGAGCAGAAATCTGGGCTGAGGTTTGAGTGCATCTCCAGACCTGCAGTCATTGCTCACAATTTTTTAAGCCCTAATGCTGAGCTGGATGGAAACTGGACCAATAGGAAAGTGTTCTGTGCTATAATCCTTGCCTGAAGTTAATGAAAGTATCTGAGACAATGGACTAAACACTGACAGGCATGTGATAGGGAACACGAGGCAGAGGGGAAGCTAAGGCAACTGTGGAATAGACAGAAACAATCCTGCTCTTAAAGACCTACAGATAATAAAGCATAGAAAGAGACAGGGGAGGGCATGGCTGCAGCTGCTGAGAAGCTAAGGCAGGTGCAGTAAGAAAGAGCAGTGGAAATCCTGCACCCCCAGGTTCGTGAAAGTGTTGGTGTCATTATGAAATCTGTGACACCCATCTGTACAGGAAACTGGTCAACGATTGAGGAGATGCTCTGCATCACAGGATACACACACGCAAGGTTTTCCTTGGTCTTTATTACATATGGTGAGTATTCTCTTCATTTACCTGACAGGAGAATCTCCCTGGTGCTGGGCAGAGCCTACCACTGCTGTCTCTGCTGTCTGACATCCCCAAAATCGAGTCTTACCTTACTCAGACAGTAAGATCTATTGCAAATACATTCGAGCCAGAGCTCTGATACTGAGCCCAGGGTGCTTCCACATTCCTGGCTACCAACCAGGGTGAAACCTGCACGTGCACCAGCCTGCTGCTCTGCTCGGCTTGGCAGAGTAAACCCGGGGGAGTGGGTGAGGGAAGAGCCCAGGCGTGCTCTGAACAGGTCCCAGCTGGAAAGCCCAGTGAGCACAGCACAGCACTGCCCTGCGGCCCCCTCGCCACCCCAGCCAGAGCAGGCTGACACATCCCCAGCCTGGCCCTTTGTTAAACACGAAAGGATTGGGCTAACAAATCAGATGTACTGTGTGTGAGCAGAGAGGGAGTTTAGTATAAAACTGTTTTAGGTAGCACTGAACTGTCAAGGTCCTTAATGAAGAGCTAATTGCTAAATATTGAGAGACAATGCTGACCCCAGTTCTGTGGAGTCATCGGAGTGATGCAAAAGATGAACAGATGGCAATTGCACAACCAAGGCACGCGTTGTACTCCCTGCAAAAGGCAGTTGTCCCGCAGGCTCTCCTCCCTTGATACTTTACCCATCCCACCCCCCAACGGCTCTCTTCTTTTTATTAGATAGGGAAAGTGAACATACACCTTCCAATCAGCAGAGGGGCGGCAGCAGGGACAGGGAGGGGATTGTCCCTCTCTGCTCTGCCCTCCCCCAGCTGGATCCTGTGTCCAGAGCTGGGGCCCAACACAAGGAAGATGTGGGGGTGTTGGAGAGGGGTCAGAGGAGCCACGGAGATGCTCAGAGGGCTGGAGCAGCTCCCCTCTGGAGAGAGGCTGAGGGAGCTGGGCTGGCTCAGCCTGGAGAAGAGAAGGCTGTGGGGGGACCTCATTGCAGCCTGCCAGTGCCTGGAGGGAGCAGAGGAACAGGAGGGGAATCAGCTTGTTAAAAGGGTAGATAATGGCAGGACAAGGGTGATGGATTAAAGCTGGAGGAGGGAAGGGT
This sequence comes from Laterallus jamaicensis coturniculus, assembly GCA_022605575.1. Classification (NCBI taxonomy): domain Eukaryota; kingdom Metazoa; phylum Chordata; class Aves; order Gruiformes; family Rallidae; genus Laterallus; species Laterallus jamaicensis. The sequence goes on along the minus strand of JAKCOX010000043.1, from coordinate 4,011,757 downwards.
TAGATATTAGGGGGAAGTTCTGTGCAGAGAGAGTGGTGAGGGGCTGGAACAGGCTGCCCAGAGAGGGGGTGGGTGCTCCGTGTCTGGGGGTGTTCCAGGCCAGGTTGGATGGGGCCCTGGGCAACCTTGTGTGGCTCCAGGCCTGAGGTTGGTGTCCCTGCCTGTGGCAGGGGGTTGGAGCTCTGTGATCCTTGGGGTCCCTTCCAACCCATGCCATTCTATGATTATATACACCTTAACAGGGAGGGAAGCCCAAAGATTGGAGTGTGTGCGTGTTACAGTTACTGCTACAGAAACAGCTCTGGAAAATGCAGAAATATTGTTTCTGAGGCAGATTTCAGGAAGTGTGTTTAGGAAAAAAAAAAAAAGATTTTACTGCAACACAGTTGATAACACTATGAAAATAATGAGTACCATTAGAGGAGGAAAAAAAACCCCTCAAAGCAACCAAACCTTTGATAGAGTTTCTAAGCCGTTATCTCAAAAAATTTGAAAGACAAAATAACGGGGGAGTTTGGGCTAAACTTCATGCCTAAAGGGGACTTACAGCTGGGTTACCTGCTCAACCAAAGTTGGGCAAAGGGTTTTAAAACCATTTTGAAAATAACGAGAGATGCACAGAGTATCACCCCCCCCCCATCCCATCCCATCCCGAGAGAAGAAATGAGCTAACCCAGAAACGCTTCCCAGAGGCTTTCAGCATTCCTAAAATACTTCTTTTTTTTCCTGGCTGAACGTAGCCGAAGCTTGTCACTGGGCTTCCAAGAATTTCTGGGTGTTGGGAGAGGGGAAAAAGTTCATCCCCAGTGCACGGCTCGCTGCTCGAACGCGTTTGTTTTTTGCCTTGCCCGGGGGAAGGCGGCAGCGCTGGCGATGACAGGGCTTGTGTGTGTGTGTATAGGGGGGGGTGAGCTCTGGCGAGAGGCACCGCGCTGGGGCTGGAGCCGGGCCAGCAGCGGTTACTTGACGTTTGCAGAGAGGCGCCAAAATTCAAACCCGGCCGCGGTGCCGGGCAGGGAGGCGGCGGGACAGGATGGAGGGGCCGGGCCCCACGGAGCCGCGGGGCAGAGCCGGCCTCCTCGGCTCGCTGGGATTTGTAGTCTCGTTTTCTGCTCCGTTTCCCCTCTACGTTCAAGTCGAACCCAACCCGAGTTCGGCTATAAAAGCTGTTTTGGCGCCAAGTGGCGTCCCGGCCCGTCAGGGCTCGCTGAGGAGGGTGCGGGAGCTGTGTGGCCGCCTGCAGAAGGCAGCGCAGGCACCCACGGGCTTGTTTCTATTGTAGCCGCCATTCCCGAGCTCCCCCGAAGCGCCCCGTGACACCCGCGGCTTGGCTGTGGAGATCCCTGCCCTCAGCTCCGGAGTGGAGCAGCAGCTGCCCGCACCCACCGCGGCCGGCCTGTGATGAGCGGCCCCGCCAGCCGCCTGCGGCCCCTGGCAGCTCTGAGGCGGGAGCACCAGGCCCAGCCCCGGCCGGCGCCCTGCTTCCTGCCTGGCCTACCCGCCTTGCGGGGCCCCGCCAGGCGGAGGGCGACCTTGAAGTGAGGCAAAACAGACTCCAGAGTCTTTAAGACTGTAAAGTAGGGATGTTTATTCGGCGCCGGGCAGCCCGGGGGGGTAACCCCACCAAAGTCGTGCGCGCCAGGCAGCAGCCCACCGCCTCAATTTACACCATTAAGTGTTGCCTATTCACCAAACGCCTATACATATGCATGACCTGTCCCCGCTTCCTATTAAAATCAGTTCCAAGAACTCATTTCCATAAGTTCCTCTTGGTTGCGCTTGCGCATTGCCTCCTCGCGGTGGTCGTTGGTGGTCGTCAGGATGAAGGCTGATGGCTCCTCTTCATCACTGCTAGTCACCTTTTGTTCCTGCACAGGCTCAGCCTCTTGGTTCTTACCCAAACTGCAGGGTCCATTCTTGCTGGCTTGCAAAGCAACCCCCAGGAACTAACCAAGACAAGGCAAGACCCTGTGCTTTGATTAATATATATCATGATTAGTAAAACATCACAGCAACTATTAAGCAGCATTACTTCTATCACAATTCCCTTTTAACCCCTTCATTCAGTCCCCCCTGTTCTAAAAAGTTAGTAAATTCATTTACTATACTTACCTTTACTGTAATACATTATTACTCAACATTTTCTCAAAATATTTATTGGAGTGGAATTATTTCTTGTATTAAAACTTTAGTCACCCCTCAAGCCTTAGCCATCCTAGTCGGGAACGCTTCTGGTTGACCTGAAAAGGTATCAGTTAATACTAGTAGATACTGATATCTCCTTTTCTTGGGAGTTCTGTAAAATCAATTTGCTATTGTTGTCCAGGCCTTTCCCAATCTGGCCCATTTCTGGTTTAGGATTGGGTTTAGTATTAGTCTGGAGACAAAGATCACACTGCTGAGTTTCCTGCCTTACTGTCGTGTATAGATTTCTAGCCACAATTTCTCTAATCAGATGTTTATATAGGGTCTCTGTCCCCCAGTGTCTTTTCTTATGTTCTTCTCTAACCAGATGCTGTATCAGGCTGGAGGGAATGATTGGTTTTCCTTGTGGGGTTTGAGCCCACCCTTCCTCATTATATGACCCTTCCAAATCTGTGATGAGCTTTTGATCTTCTCTGGTATATTCTGGCTTACCTTCTAAGTAGATTTGTCTGTCAGGGACTAGAGCACCTTCAGTTTTTACCACTGTTTTGGCTACTTGTTTTGCCTCTCTGTCTGCCAGCTCATTTCCTCTTTCTAATCCTGAGCTCTCTTTTTGGTTGCGCCTTAATGTGCATGATTGCTACTTTCTCAGGGAGTTGAACTGCTTCCAGCAATTTCAGAATTTCTTCTGCATGCCTGATGGTTTTTCCCTGAGAGTTCAATAGTCCTCTTTCCTCCCAGATTGCTCCATGTGCATGCACAACCCCGAAAGCATACCTTGAGTCTATAGATATATTGCCTTGGGCCAATTACAAGGTGCAGGTTAAGGCAATTATCTCTGCCTTCTGTGCAGAGGTGTTTATGGGCAAGGGTCCTGATTCTATGACCTCTTGACTGGTGGTAGTGGCACATCCCATGTGTCTCTTATCACTCAGGACATAGCTGCTTCCATCTGTGAACCAGTCTTCCCCGTTTTCCATAGAGCTGTCTCTCAGATCTGGGCGACTCACATGAGGTGCTTCAATGGTTGCTTCACGATGCACTGGTTCTCCAGTGTTTCCACTGAGAAAGGAAGCTGGGTTGACAATGTTAGTAACTATGATTTCCACATCATCCTGTTCCACCTGTATAGCCTGATATCTTAGGAATCTTTGAGGAGAAAGCCAAGGTCCTCCTTTTGCCTCCAGCACTGCAGATACCGTATGAGACACCGGGACAGTCACCTTCTGGCCCAGGGTAAATTTTTGGGCTTCCTGTATGTTTAATATTCCAGCTGCAACTGTTTGCAAGCATCCAGGCCAACCCTTTGCAGTTGGAGAAATAGGCAACTGCTTGTTGATACAGGCCCAGGTTTTGTGCTAATATTCATAGGGCAATCCCTTGTTTTTCATGAGAGAAAAGGAAAAATGGCTTATGTTTGGGAGCACTAAGGCTGGGGCCAGCAACAATGCCTTCTTCAGTGACTCAAAGGCTTGCATGGTCTCCTTGTTCCATGTAAGGCACTTCTGCTCGGTAGCTATCAATGCATATAATGGTTTCACAAGTAGCCCATAGTTATAGATCCACAGTTGGCACTACCCAGACATTCCTAAGAAAGTCCTTCCCTAAGTTCTTTGTCCAGTGCTAATCTCATAGCTCAGGTAGATCACTTTACACTGCATTATTTGGGCCACGTTTTTAGATACCCAATACCCTTGGAGTGCCAAGAAATTTAATAGACTCCTTCAGATGGGGTTTCCCAGGATTCCAAGTCTTTTGTGAGTTGATTGCTGAAGACGGTAGGACTGTTCCTAAATCCCTGTGGTAACACTGTCCAAGTGAGCTAGGTCTTCTGACCACTTTTGGGCAAATAGGTTCTGGCTGGCCTCATGGAGAAGGAAGCAAAAGAAGGCATCTTTTAAATCTAAAACAGTAAACCAGGTTAATTTGGGAGCTAATATAGTCAGCAGAGTGTATGGTTTTGCTACTACTGAGTAAAGGTCTTCTGTTAGTTTGTTTACGGCCTGGAGGTCCTGAACCACCTAATATCACCGGTCGGGTTTTCAGACAGGCAATACAGGGGTGTTAAAATTTGACTTGCATTCTTTCAATAATCTCAATCGTAAAAATTTTTCTATTGCTGGTATTCCTTCTTGATCTTCCAGTTTCAAAGGGTATTGTTTAATCCCTACCGGCTGTCGGCCTCCTTTGAGTCTAACTTCAACAGGTGGAGCATTCCTTGCCCTTCCAGGTACATCAGTGGCCCATACCCCAGGGTATACCCAGTTTAGGATTACCTCGGGAATCTTTCCTTCTGTTGGGGAACTGGTTAAAAATAAATCCAGTACCTGGATATATTGTTGATCTGTTTACCTCCAGAGTCATTTCTCCTTTTTCAAATGTGAGTTTTGCACCCAATCACCAGCGAATCTCTATCCAAGAGTGCCTTTTGGAGAGTCGGGCCTACACAAAAATTTGTGAATGCCCCCATCGTTTTCCTATATATATATATATATATTCATATATATAGTGTATATATATTCATATATATAGTGTATATATATATATACTTCAACAGTTTACAAAAGTATGCCTTTTAACTTTGGCCAGTTGCCCTTTTTACCATAATAGAGTCACTCCCCAGGGGCATTAAAGCTTAATTCAAAACCGAATATGTTGCCCCTGTGCCTATAAAAAATTTTTACATTTTGTTGTCCCTTCTATAGCTTCATTATAACCAGTTCAGCTCTCCTCGACTTGCAAGTGGGATCAAAGCACCGAGGATTAGTCTGCCAGGAGTGGCTGTGGTGGTTAGACACTGGATGGCATACCAAACACTTAATTTAATCCAACTCCCGTGTCCTTTTCCGGGATGTTTTATACAGGCCGCTTGTCTTATTACAGAGGGGGTTCGGGGTTTGTTTTCAGAGTTGTGTAACTCACTGGTGTAAAGTGTGTTTCCCCGCTTTCACACAAGCCTGACCTCCCCGCCTGAGGCGGGATTGTCTCTTCCCGCTCATTCCGCCTGGACTGCACCTCCCAGCGCGCCCCGCGGCGCCGAGCCGCCATCTTGGCGCCGAGACTCCATTTCCCATGCGGCGCGGCGGCGGGGGAGGCGATGTCCGCCATCTTACCGCTCCCTCCTCCCCCAGTGCGGCTGGATTGAATGAGCTCGCTGCCCGCCTGCCCGCGAACTGAGCGCCATGTCAGGCACCCCGATCCGCGGCACCCCCTGCGGGACCCCGCTGTCGCCGACTCGCATCTCCCGCCTGCAGGAGAAGGAGGAGCTGCGGCAGCTCAATGACCGCCTGGCCGTTTACATCGACCGTGTGCGGGCGTTGGAGCTGGAGAATGACCGGCTGCTGGTGAAGATCTCTGAGAAGGAGGAGGTCACCACCCGGGAGGTACGGCCGGGCCGGCCTGCTGGCCCTCACACGGTTCTCCGGGGCGGGAGGGTGAGCGGCGGGCGGCCCGCTGGAAGCGTTTTCCCGCTCTGCCCCAGGGAGGGCGTCCGCGGCCCGGGAGCTCGGCCGCTCTGTTCCCGCGCAGCGCCTCCGCCTGCCCGCCCGCCCGCTCGGCGCGCTCTGGCGGCTCCGCGCCGCCCCGGGCTCGACGGCGCCATGCGCGGCCCGCCGCGCCGTGCTCGCCTGGCTCTCGGCTCAGGTCGCCGTGGGCCGGGAGCGGGTGCTGGCTGCCGCCGGCCGTGGGGCTCGGGACCAAGGGCGAGGGGCTGTGGGGGCCGGGCGGAGCGGTGGGGTTTGCAGAGCCCCGGCGTTTGGCCCTGCGGCCCCTCAGGGGGGCTGGCGGGAGGCGGCTCAGGCCGGGCACCCGGGGTGGACCCGGTTCCTGTGGCGGGAGCGGGGCGGCGGGCGAAGGCGCGTTCCGGCCAGGGCGGGCTCGCAGCACAGAGCGTCGCTCTCGGCTCCCCCTCTCCCCTCCCCCCCTCCGCCCCTTCTCCCGCCTGCCTGTAGGGCCCGTGGGCCGCGGCCGCCCCGTCGCTGTGCCCGAGCGGGCTGAGCCTGCCGGGTGTGCTGGGCGCCCTGTGTCCTCCGCAACTTGGGCTGGACTCTTTTGTCGCGGGTCCCCGTCCTGACGGCTGATGAGACGGGAAATGCGAAGGGCTTTAGGCTAACTTGGATTCCCGCCGGAGGAAAGCTTTCTTAGTCCCTGCAAATGCCGGGATTCAAATCCTTGTAGCGTGGAGTACCCTTTGCAGTCAGTCCCCGACATGGAAGGGAGCTGGTTTGTTTCCTGCGATCTTTGAGGCAAAACTTGGCACACTCTCTTGAGCCACGCTCTGCTTTCCCCTCTTCCGTTGTATCTGCTTCCCCCCAGTACTCTCCTTCCCATAAGGAGGAAGGATGTAGTCACTGACACAGCAGGGGACAGTCCCACCCATCCTGTACCAGACCAACCCCTCCCCATCGGTGGGAGGCAGCCTGCAAGGTAACCTGTCCCACCTCTGAGATGAAATTCAACTCCTGGGGAAGGCAATAACAACCTTTACTGTCACTTGTGTGATGCCATGGATTTGCTATGCCACTGTGTAGACTTTTTGTTGGTAGATTTTGCTTCGGTTTTTCCCCCACCCCTCTTAGGGTCTGGTTTGATGATAGTAGAGCTGGTGGAAGGAGGGTTTAATGTAACTTAGTCTGAGCAGGCTGGGTATGATAGTGTCTTGCTTTGGGAGTGGTTGGCCTGCCTGCAATCAGTGTACACCCAAGATTCAAGTACCTTAAAAGTCCCTTTGTGCCACTTAAGGATATAACTTCACCGTTTTCAAGATGACTAGATATTTCTAAACATAAAACTATAGCTACAACACTTGTCCTGTGTGAAATCATGCTATGCACCAAATAGCCATGCCTGGTTCAGGGAGCTTCTACATTGGAGATGACTGAAGGCAAGAGGAGATTGTTTTCTGCTTGTTCTGTTCTTACTTGTTACGTACTTGCTGCTGACAGAAGTCAGTTTATGTTTGTACTCAAAGCCTAATGATATTTTATTTTCAATATAGAATGCAGAATGTAATTCTAATAGCAGTGCTATGTGTTATCAATTCTGGAAAAATGTTCCAGTGTGGTAATCTGAAAAGAAACTTGAGGATTTTATCATATTTTACTTAATTTGCCCTTGAGCTTTCCTCCTTCACATTTCTTACAGACTTAAAAAAAATCCTAATTCTTAGACAGACTCAAACAAGTTTTGTCAGTGTTCTTCAAGTTCTTTGATATGTCAGAGACAATGGAAGGTCTCTGGACAGCATCTGTAAAATGCTTCCCTCATAGCTATAGAACATGTTATTTATTCTTTATGTATGTCTAGAAATGGAGACTTTGCAGGCTTTTTGGCTGATGCAGGACAGTGGACAGCAGTTTGGGACAGTGGGAGTGATTAAGCTTCAGATAGCTGTCAGACTTTGGGTTTACTGGAGTGGTGGGAGAGTCCTTTCACTTTCAGGAGCAATCTAGTAAACTGGAATTTCTGCTGACAATTCACTTGTCTTACACTGTTAGATTTTATGTTCATAAAATGAATAGGTTTAGCATGAAATCAGATATTAATTAAAAGTGAACCTTCCAAACCCCACGAAAAGTTCTACAACCCCAAACATGCCTGAGAGCAGCTCTGCCTTCTGTGTAGAGGCATGGAAGTGCAGTCTGGTGATGAGATGGAGTGATGCTTGTGGTGAGATGGCAGTCAGGAGTCCCTGCTCACCAGTGGGCTCTACATTAACACCTGAGACTTTTGGCCTGAGGCAGATGGAGAGTTGAGGTTTGCTAGGACAAGCAGCAGACAAAAGCATGATACCATGAGAGAGATGTTTGGCCATTGCTTGTCACTCCAGTATCCTGCAGTGACCATGGCTGAGAAAGGGGCTGGGGTGAGACCATTACTGACATCCCCAGCCCCAACCCCTGCATGGGAACAAAGGGTTGGCATTTCTGATCTAGTCCTTGGAGCTCTGGTTTAAGGGAGTATCTTCTAGATGAGGAAGTTCTGCTGGTGCTCTTCAGCCAAGGACCATAGTCACTGTCGGGCCAGAGACCCTGTCATCATCAGTTGATCAAGGTGCTCTTTTTTTTCCTTTTTATCAGTGGTCTTCAGAACATCAAAGAAAACGACTCCCATTCTTTTTGAGGAACACAGGGCTGCCACCACTTAGCAGTAGAGAAAAGGAGCTTTGCAGGAGCTGAGATTCATCTCTAGTCCTCTACTAATTACAGTCCTTTTTCCTGCTTTCCCTAACTCTCTCCAGAGCTGTTCTACCTTTACTTGTATGCAGCAATCTTCTGAAGAAATAAAAATGTACATAGAAAGCCCTCAGACAAATAACAAAAAACCCCACTTTGCCTGTGTAGCTGGGGGAACTTAATAATCCCTGTTCTTCCTCTGTGCTCTCTTGCTCTCCTTGTGTAACTCAGCTTATGACAGAAGAGAAATTTAACTTGTCCCCTTGTTTTTCTACCTCCCCAGTTGGTGTATAACTGATGCTGTTCTTGCTGTGTTGGGGACAGTGTTAGAATTACCTCATCAGTGAGGCTGGGAACAGAGGTGCTGGAAGGACTAAGGAGAAGAGTTGCTAGAGCTCTCCTCAGTTCTTTCTACTAATTCTACCCTCCCCTGCAGTAATTATGATTGCAGCCTTCCAGAAAAGGTGTTTTGATGGGCATGGCAGGGGTTACCATGCTGCTTCGAGGACATCCCACTCTCACCCATGGAAAGGAGAAGCAGGGAGGGGGAAAAAAGATCCCTTTGAGTCTCAGCTCCTGACTGCAGTTGCCCTTGTTACAAAAGTGGCATCTCCAGGGGGTTACCTCTTTGTCTGTGTGATTGCAGTTGCTGCAGGCTGTGTGTTAGTTATCAGAACTTTCACTGTAGTCTTGCCTGGTCTCTGCTTATCTGCTGGTGCTGCAGCTACTGTGCCCTTCATGTGCACCACATGTAGTAACCAGAGATACAAATGGCACATGTGGGTCTGGTGTTGCCTATTTGCTACATGCAAAACACATGTTTGGATGCTCCTGTGTGTTGATCACTTGAGTTGTATATCCCAGGATAGGGGGTTACATGGTATTATGGCACTGTAGACATCTGGGGGGGTGATGATGCTCACGTGCAACACACGTTTTCATTGTTCCTGAGAACTTCACTAGTGGTCTTGGTGAGTCTGAACCGTAGCTGACTGGTGGTTCTTGTCAGTCAATAACTAGGTGACTAAGAACATACTGGGCCATATCTGGTGGGAATACGTTTATGTTTTGCTCATTAACTCATGTTAATGAGGTGAATGTTTCATTGCCAGGTTTGTCTGGACTGGGACAGGGCATGCTTCCTGTCTAGCACATAGCTTCCTTGCCTTTTTGGTGTGTTCCCTGTGTCTTCACTGAGTGACATCTTGCAACTTTTATCAAGTGATGGCTGTGGGAGGTTCTGTGTGTGCCTGTGCTTGAACTGCTGCACAGTGAGCTTTGAGTGCTCCCATTGCAGGTTGGTTCCCCCAGTTCTGTCTCTTAGGCTCTGCTGTGGAAACATCCCTTTTTTCTTGTTCCCCATGTGCTTTAGTTCCTTCTTTCCTGTGTTGCCCAGTTGCAAACTCGCTGGCTTCTTGCTGGCAGAAGCAGGGGGAGGGAAGAAAGCACATTCCTAATGCAATTTGGAGGGTGACCAACTTGTCCTCTGTGAGGAAGAGTTAGGCTTGGATGGACATTGATGTGTAGTGTGGATAAGGCTGCAGCCTGTCTTCTGGTTCTTGCTGAAATCCGTTTTGAGGTTTTAGCATTGTTTCTTCCAATGCCTTGGCTGGAAGCTATGCTGTCAGAGTGGAGGGACCTGTTTGCTGGCCTAACCTGTCACCTGGGGACCTTTGCTGCTCCCAGGGACTTGCATTTTGGATGTCACAGAGAGGCTGCTGAAGCTCACTTGGCTGTATGACTGTTATCCCTGCTGCCCCTGTTGTAGGCATCAGTGATACTATCAAGGTGTTACCTGAAACATGATGAGACTCTGATTCTGGATGATTGTTAATGGCATGGGGTCCCAGGCAGTGTGGGAGGGGGTTTGAGGATGGCTAAGCAGATCCTGCTGAGTGATACTGGATTGCACAACTGCTGTTTGCAGCAGGATTTTGGTTTCTCTGACCGTGGAACTTTCTGGATTGCTGACTGCTTCAAAGAAACAGGATCCACCTGAGGAATTAGGGCAAATGTATCTTTGCCAACTGGGCTGGTCAATCTGCTAAGGAGAACTCTAAACTGGGAGTGATGGGAAGGGAGGGATACTACCTCTTTCAGGTAAGATCAGGTGAGGAAGTGGTGGATGGGATAAGCAAGCAAAAGGCCTGGGGTTATGTGAACAGAAGAGAAAGCAACACAAAAAGGATGAAATGGAAATGCCTTACACATAGGTGTGTAAAGAAAGCAGGAAGTGCCTCCAGGACATACTTGTGGGGAAGACTCTCCTGTCCTTCCTGGGGATTTGTCATGCTTGGGTGCCTCCTTGAAGTGCCATGAGACTTCTGTGCAGCATGGGGAACAAATGGAGAATGAGAAGTCTCTGGGCAATTACAGAACTGTGACCTCACTGGGATAGCTCACACAGCGATTAGAGTGCCATGATGGATACAGACTTTACAGGAAGATGAGGGAGGGAATTTGTCTTTTATGTAGGCCTGGAACTCTGCCCAAGGGACAGGGTATGAGCTAGCTTGGAGCTTCTTGGTCAGGATTACTGGGTAGATGAAGATGGGTGACATTATGTTATATGTCTACTACTGATCCAATCAAGAAGATGAATCAGGTGAGGTCTCCTTCAGTCAGATGGAAGGAGAGGTTCCTGAAGACTGGAAGAAAGCTATTGTCGTGCCCATTATTAGGAGGGGTGAGAAGGAAGATCCAGGCCAGATAACCACACATCAGTTCCTGAAAGGTGATGTGTCTCCCTCTTTTTTTTTTTTTTTTTTTTTTTCTTTCTCTCTCTATGCCTGCTTGGGCTCCTTGTGGCCTTTGTAGGAGGAGCCTTTGGTGAGGGATGTTGTTTGAGCATTTTGGGAGTCCAGGCAGACTGCCTCAGCTCAGTCTCCCCTTTCTGAATGCGTGCTGGCTTTTCATACGCTTGATCATGTGCTTGTTCCCTTGTCCACTACTTCACTTTAAAAAAACAAACCCAATCCATACTGTGTGACTCTTTTTCTCTTCTGTTGTGCTTATGCACATACCCACTACTTTTTTTTTTTTGTTTGCTTAGCTGATGAGTGGTGAGGACCTGCTCCCTGCTTGACTGAGCAAGTACAGAAGGCTGTGAAACTTGTATTTTGCACAAGTCGTATCGGTTCTTCCTCAGTATGACTCTTACTCTTGTAACCTGTAATTCTGTTCTTCAGCTTCATGTGTACTGTGCTGCTGTGGACTTCAGAGTTTAGTGGTAGGTAGGTCCTATTTTAGACACCTTGCATGCCATGGGCCACTTTCTAATTCTGCAGTACAATGTGAACTCTGAATGACAGTTTAAATAACATACTAATGGATTTAGTTCACATAGTGGGCTTTAGAAAGCTCTTAACACTTTCTAAGTGTGGTGGTTTGTTACTGCTTGGTTTGCTGACCTGGTCTATGGTACTTTCAACTGATGCTTAGGTGCAGAAATCCTGTAAAGACTCCCCTAGTGCAAATATAAGTAAATAACCCCAAAACCCAAACCAACCAAAAGGTATGCTTTCACTGTGTGTTTTTTTTAGGTGATTCTTCTATATAAGCTGATTGACTTAGGGTCATAGACTCTCATGTATGCCTTTCATGAGCAGAGCAAGAATAATTCCTTTTTACACCATTCATGAGTTGTGCTTCAAACTTTACCTTTTGACTTGTCATGTAGTATTGTGATTAACAGAAGTCAGGATCAGTTTTATCTTTCTCATCTGTGCATGACACCAGCTTTTTGCAAAATGCCTTCCTATGTCTCATATCCTCCTTGTTTGGATCATCTCAAAATGCTTTGTGGGTTTTTTAGCCTCATGATATCTTTGTGTACATACCTTGCTTTCTAGAAAGATTTGATTCTTAACTGGCTTTTTTTTTCTACTTGTTTTAACAAATATCTCAGTCTTCCCTAGTTCCTAACTGCAGCAGTGATAGATTTCTTTTTGGTTTTGCTTCCCTTCCTTCTGCAAGGGAAGGACATGCTGTGTCAGAGGGAAGAGATATGGGTCTTCCATCTGTTCCGCTGGGGATGCTGCAGTACCATCTAATGTCCTGTAGGGGCCAACAAGGAAAATTCCATGAAACATCTTAAGGGAAGGGGTGCCCCATTAAGAAGGTAACACAGCCAACAGCCCAGGTCAGGTGCCTCTACATGAACACATGCAGCTTGGGCAACAAACTGCAGGAGTTAGAAGCAACTGTGCTACTAGGAAGCTATGATCTCATTGCCATTACTGAAACTTGGTGGGACAAATCCCACAGTTGGAGTGTGGCTATCGATGGCTATAGGCTGTTCAGAAGAGCCTTTGACACAGCCCCTCACAACATCCTTCTCTCTGAACTGGAGAGGTAGGGATTTGATGAATGGATTGTTCAGTGGATAAGGAATTGGTTGTGTGGTCACACCCAGAGAGTAGTGGTCAATGGCTCGATGCCCTGATGGAGAGATGTGACAAGTGGTGTCCCTCAGGGGTCTGTACTGGGACCAGTTCTATTTAATATCTTCATCAATGATACTGACAGTGAAGGGGAGTGTACCCTCAGCAAGTTTGCGGGTGACCCCAAGCTCAGTGGTGCAGTTGACACACCAGAAGGATGGGATATCATCCAGAGGGACCTGGAGAACAGGCCCACATGAACCTCATGAGGTTCAACAAGGCCAAGTGCAGGGTCCTGCACCTGGGTTGGGGCAATGCTTGTCATCAATACAGGCTAGGAGATGAAGTGATGGAGAGCAGCCCTGCGGAAGGACTTGGGGGATGGTGGATGAGAAGCTCAACATGAGCTGACCGTGCATCGAGGGAGGTGATTCTGCCCCTCTGCTCTGCTCTTGTGAGACCCCACTGGAGTGCTGTGTCCAGCTCTGGAGTCCCCATCATAAAAGGGACATGGAACTGCTAAAATGGGTCTAGAGGAGACCCTGAAGATGATTAGAGGGCTGGAGCACCTCTCCTCTGAAGACAGGCTGAGAGAGTTGGGCTTGTTCATCCTGGAGAAGAGAAGGCTTGGGGAGATGTTACAGCAGCTTCCAGTCCCTGAAGGGGCTACAAGGAAGCTGGGAAAGGACTTTTTAGAAGGGCCTGGAGTGATAGGACAAGGGGAAATGGTTTTAAATTGAGAGGAGGTAGATTTCAATTGAATATTTGGAAGAAATTCTTCCCTCTGAGGGTGGTGAGGCCCAGGCACAGGGTGCCCAGGGAAGGTGGTGGCTGCCCCCTCCCTGGAGGTGTTCAGGGTTGGGTTGGATGGGGCCTTGAGAAGCCTGGGCTAGTGTAAGGTATCCCTGCTCATGGCTGGGGTTGGGACTTGATGATCTTTAAGGTCCCTTCCCACCCAAACCGTTCTGTGATTCTTTCTGGTTTGTAGTGTGCTGGTAAACTAAAGCTCCTCAGCCCTCGTGCTGTTGTGTTACAGCTTCAGAAGTTTTATGAGAGTGTAGTCTCAGGAACTTAATTATATCCTGACTGCTGTTAATCTGGTTTTTGAAGACCAGATGGTTGAGTGTGTCATTGGTTCAACTCTGTCTTTGAAGTAGGCACTCCTAGGAATGGTAGAGTTTGCTTTCTTGTTTCTATGTTTTTATGCTTTGTTACAAAATGTCTCTTCCAAGTGTTGGTAAGTTTTGCCTTTGGCTCTTCTCAGTCATTGCTTTATTTCTCAATTTACATTTGTAATCGCTGTAGTAGCAATCTTACACTGGCTTGATGCTTTAGCTGGTGAATACACCTTTCAATTAATCTTATGTTCTGAAACCAAACCAAACAAAGGTGTGGTAGACTTGAGATCCTTTGCCTGAGGTCTGAAGAGATCCTTTGTTGCTGATGATGATCGTTTTATATTGAGAGTTGGGACAGGGAGAGTTCTGCAGAGCCTCCTCTGAGGTGGAGAGCAGGAGTGGAAGTTCATCTTCTCAATAGTTCCCATTTCTGTAGTTCATTCAGTTCTGGATTCTTTTTAGCTTTATCGTGCAAGGACAGTATGAGCCTTGGGTCTGTATTGCATAGAAATATCTCATCACTTATCTTCAAGTGATATTACTGTTGAAAAAAATCTCCCAAAGCAGCAGTATTGGGAATTAAAGCAAATAATTTAAGATCTGATTATAGGTTGTACTTGATTGAGTTTATCTTTGGAAGACTTGCACATGTCAAACACTGTATGTATTGTTATGTCCCACTGGGAATAAAAATTACATGTGATCTAGTCCCAAAGACAGGATTTAATTGTAGGTGCATATTAATTGAAAATGTTCAATATAGAATGTTCTTAAAGAATATAAATCCTATCATCTGCCTTTTTTTTTCCCCTTTCTTCAAAGAAAGCTGTGTGAAACTTAATGCTGTGTGTCACTTCTCTGATAATCTTTGAGGTGTTCTCATACCTGAATACTTTTTTTTTTACCCTTAGGTGAGTGGGATCAAGAGTCTCTATGAGTCTGAGCTTGCTGATGCTCGAAGAGTTCTGGATGAAACCGCCAAAGAGAGGGCTAGATTACAGATTGAAATAGGAAAACTGAGGTCAGAACTTGAGGAGTTCAATAAAAGGTAAGGAAAGTCCTGCTTTTTCTTTTTTTTTTTAAATTAAATTTAGAATGGGCAATATTTGCAGCAGGAATGATGCTATTGATGCTTCTTAAAAATGCTGTAGCGGTATCTTGTGGAAGCAGTGCAGATCAGTGAAAAGACAGAGGCTGGTCAGAGGGGAATGGCTCAGGTTGTTGCTGCAACTACTCAGAGCAGAGGATCTGACCAGTATTTGCACAGATGTATTTGTAGATACAAGATTAATAGGCTGAGATCTTGGCATCTGGGTAGCTAGAGGCTGAAACAGTTGGTTGTGCCTACTTGTCCTATTGTACCTCTCCTTATGTGGGCATGCACACGTGCATCTGCTTGATGGATGCGATTGAGAAACTGATCTAGATTAAAATTGACCTGTCCAATGAAGGTTAATCTTTAAACATTATCAGTTTTACTCTCTGGTTGACTCTATTGACTGTAACAAAGGAGAATGGTGGCCCTGGGAAATTTGGGAATGTGGAAGCAATGGTAGCTTGGAAGCACATGAAGCTGCAATCTGAGTGTGCTGGCAAGAGACCTTGTATCAAGCACATTTGAAAAACCCACTGTTCAGTCTGCATCAAAGAGAATTGGCCTCATTGGCTACTGAAGACAAATGTAATAGATGATTTCTACTCCCACTAGGGAGTTTCTGTAATCACAGAATTGTAGGGATTGGAGGGGACCTCCAGAGCTCATCAAGTCTGCTCATAATTGATGGAAAGTGTCCTGGTGAGCCCTTTCACCCACTCCCTCTGTACCCTTGTCTGGATCTCCCATGGCCCTATAGACTTGCATGCATCTAGCTGCTGAAGCAAGTCCATCACCATTTCCCCTTGGATTATGGGGGCTGCATTATGCTCCCTATCCCTGTCTTCTAGCTTGGGGGTTGGGTACTGAGGGACCAACTGGTCTTACTGGTAAAGACTGAGGCAAAAGTGGTGTTCAGCCCTTCAGCCTTTTCCTCATCCTTTGTCACTATGTTACCAGCCTGGAGAACAGAGGTGGTCCTTGGTGCTCTATTAGTAATATATTATAGAAACATTTTGTTGTTCTTAACAACAGGTTAAGTTCTAGTTGTACTTTTGCCCTTCTATTTTTCCCTGTGTAGCCTTGCTGCCTCTTTGTAATCCTCGTGAGTGGCAGCCTTTCCTTCCTTAGGCCATCCATCCTCTTTTTCTCCCTAAGTTGCAGCTCCAGCTGTCTGTTCAGCCTGGTTGGTCTTTTTTCCTGACAGCTTGTCTTCCAGCACATGGGGACAACCTGGTCCCTTGTCTTCAAGACTACCTTCTTGCAAAACAGCAAGACTACTTCTGCCCTTGAGGACTGCCTCCCAAGGGACTTTGTCAGCCAGGCCCCTGAAAGGACTGAAGTCTGCCCTCCTGAAGTCCAGGGTAGCAGTTCTGCTGCCTGTCCTCCCTGCTTCTCCCAGAATCAAACATTCTCTCATGGGCACCGTGCTAAGGTGTCCTACAACTGTCACATCCCCCACCAGCCCTTCTTTGTTTACAAAGAGCAAGTCCAGCTGGGCTCCTTCCCTAGTTGCTCCCCAGCAGCTGTGTCAGGAAGTTATCCCAAACACACTCCAGGAAAGTTCTAGACTGTTCCTCTCTGATATACCGTATTGCCAGCAGACAGCTGGCAGATTGAATTCCCCTACAAGGACATGGGCTCAGGATTCTGACAGTTCTCCCAGCTGTTCACAGAATATTTTGTCTGCCTCATCCTGATTGAGAGGCCTGTAACAGATTCCAATATGATCTCCGTCTTGTTGTCCCTTCCTATAGTTCTTACCCATAAACTCTCAAGCCTGTTGTCACCCTTGTTATGTTTTAGACATTCATAGCACTCCCTGACATACAAGGTGTAGTGGTTTGACCCTGGCTGGAGGCCAGGTGCCCACCAAAGTCACCCTCTCATTCGCCTTTTCAGCTAGATGGGGAGAAAAATACCTATTGAGTGGCTCAGGAGTGGAGATAAGGACAGGGAGAGATCATTCCGCAGTCAGCGTCGTGGGCAGAACAGACTCAACATCAAATAAAACCCCATCTAATGTATTATACTACACACAGAGAGTGAAAACAGAGTCTGATAATGAGAAGTAAAACCAGATCTTAAAACGCCTCCTCCCACCCCTCCCTTCTTCCCTTGCTCAAGTTTATTCATGATTTCATTCCACCCCCACCCCCAGGTGTCACAGGGGGAGATGGGGATGGGAGTTTCAGTCAGTTCCTCACAAGTTGGTTTCCTTCTTGGCTGGGGTGGGGCATTCATTCCTCACACCCTTCCCCTGCTCTGGTGTGGGGTCCCACCCACAGCAGACAGTCCTTCAACAACTTTTCCAACATGAGTCCTTTCTCACAGGGTTTCAGCTCTGCCCCAGTTGCCCCAGTGTGGGTCACTGCTATGGGTGCAGTCATCAATCACAATGTTTCTCAGTCTCTCAAGCCCAGACTGCTCCAGCCTGGTCCCTCACAGGGTCACAAGTTCCCTCAGCAAACCTGCTCCACCCTGAGCCCCTGTCTCTGTGGGCTGCAGGTCCTGCCAGGAGCTTGCTCCAATGCAGATCAGTGTCTTACATACATCCCCATCCACTCTAGCATGGGCTCCTCCATAGGGTGCAGGCTGAGTCTCTGCTCTCCATCATCTTCCATATGCTGCAGGGGGACAGCCTGCTCCACCATGGTCTTCTCCATGGTCTGCAAGGGCATCTCTCTCTCCAGTGCCTGGAGCACCTCCTCCCCTGGTTCTACACCAACCTTGGTGTCTGCAGATTTTCTCACTTCACCTCACTCCCTTCTCTGGCAGCAAAAAGCGGCCACTTGTGGGGTTGTTTTTCCTGTTAAATATGTTATCCCAGAGGTGCCACCACTGTCACTGATGGGCTTGGACTTGGTCAGCTGGTGTTGGCTCTGTTGGATCCTGCAGTCCCCTCTCCACCAGAACCTTGCCACAAAAAAACCTCAGCACAAGGCCACCCCGTGACCTCTCCTTGCTGTCCCATAGGACAAGTGGAAATGGTCTCAAGTTGCACCAGTGGAGGTATTGGGTATTAGGAAACTTTACTTCCCAGAAGAGCAGCAAAGCATTGGAACAGGCTGCCCAGGGAGCTGGTGGAGTCGCTGTTTCTATGTGTGCTTGAAAAATAGGTAGATGAGGTGTAGTGGTTATGGTGATGTACAGTTGACAGTTGGACTTGATGTTCCTGAAGGTCTTTTCCAACACTGATGATTCTCTACTGAAGCTTTTAAAGAAATACTGTTGGTAGCACACATCACTACCCCAGGTAGGGAGTTTTGTAAAGCAATTCCTGATTTTTGTTAGTTATGGGTGAATTCAGGGGTGAATTCTGAATTCAAGGGGACAGTACAAATGATCAGAAGTTTGGGAGCCAAGACCCAGGATTTGGGCTGGGGAAGAGGGTTTATATAATCTGGAGAGGTGTTTTCCAGCTTTTGTTTTTTTCATAATAATTTTTCCATGTTTGGAGTTGCAGACAAAGACTTTTTGAAGTCCACAGGTAGTAGGACTCCAAAGTTATTTCTGTGGGATCTTAAAAGCAACTCACTAATGACAAGCTGAAAACTACCCACCTTTAGAGGAGGTGAGGAAAGGGAAGGAAAAAACTGAGTTCTAAGATGATTCAGGAGAAAAAGACAAAAAGCTGTTCCCTGCATCAGTAATGGTGTGGAACTAGAATAAACTGTAGCAGAGGAGGATTACTTCACATAGCAAAAGTTTTTAATACAATAATGACCTGCACCTAGAGAAGCTGCAGCAAGTCTGTGTGTTGAAGGTAGAAAAATACTTGGTGGGCAATAGGAAGGGTGACCTGGATGATTTCTGTGAGTTGGCTGTAACAGCTCAAATAGTCACATTTAAAGTGACCAGAGTTGCTTTGCTCATACCTGATACTGCTGAAGAAATACCAGTTTATTCTTGAAGTGTGGCTGCTTTCCCCCAGTAAAAGCTTTGTGTGAGAGTAAGTCCTAGGGAATGGGCTTGGTCACATCAAGTACAAAACGTTGAGGATGCTTTTGGGTCTCTTTGGGGGATTCATGCAGCCTGTTTCTCCAGGGCTGCAGTCCAAAGTGAGAGATGTCAGGTGCAGCAGTGAGATGTACACACACTCTACACCTGCTGTGTTAAGTGGCCTTGTCAGCTCTAAACTGTCAGAGTTGCTGCCTTCTTCCTTTGTCTGCCTGTGACGTGTTCTTCCTTAGGCAATGTATTTACAACATAGTTGTACAAGCTCTAAGTTTTAAGAGGCTTTTATGATTTTTCTGATTACTTTTATTAGCTGCATTTGCTTGTTACTCTAGGAACCACCTAGTGGTGCCCTAATCCTGATAAATCATGTGTAGTACAGCATGTGTGATAACCAAGACATGCTCGAGATGTCTGTGCACACATGTATAAACATGAATAACTTCTGTTTTTTCAGCCAAAAGAAGAAAGATGCAGATTTATCTGTGGCTCAAGGTCGCATTAAGGATCTTGAAGTGCTGTTTCATAGAAGTGAAGCAGAACTCAATACTGTCCTGAATGAGAAACGCAGTCTGGAAGCAGAGGTGGCTGATCTGCGTGCCCAGCTTGCTAAGGTGAATGAATGCTTCCTTCCTTTAGCACAGGAGAGGCTGTGTGCTTTAAAATTTGTCATTTCTCTTTGCAGTTAGTATACATTCTGAACATCACTGATCCAGCTTGCTTAAAGCTGAACCTTTGCCTGCTCCTCTTGGGTATAAAACTAAGTTGTGTGAAATCCCTGTAAAACAACCAAAACAACATGGTGTTTTAGAAATTTTGCTAGTCAAAAGCTTTTTAAGCATTTCTGGTGTTTCCATCTTAATGAAATATTAGGTCTCTAAATGCTAACATTTGTAAGGTCCTGCATAATTTTAAACTTAATGGGAGTACCCAGCAGGACTAAGCAAGCAAGGAAAAGGAAAACATCTGGCATATTGTGATTGAGGAATGAATAATCCTCAGATCCAGCATCACATTGAAATCACCCTGTGTTTCAAATACCTGATACTCAAACACAAAAGCTTGTTTTAAGTATTCATAAGAATACACATTCTCTCTCTCCTTTTCTTTTAGATTCTTTTGGAAAAATCAGTGGGTTGATATTAGATTTGTTGTTGTGAATAATTGGTTCAAAGATGTTAAATGAAGACCATAAAGAAATCCAGACAAAATGAAATCTTTGTCTTAATACTTTACTAGGCTGAAGATGGTCATGCTGTGGCAAAGAAGCAGTTGGAGAAGGAGACACTCATGCGTGTGGACCTGGAGAACCGGTGCCAGAGCTTGCAAGAGGATCTGGATTTCAGGAAGAATGTGTTTGAGGAGGTATTATCAACCTAGGAAGCCTCATAGTCTGAAGCTTATGTAGCGTTTATTCAAACTGGCTATAAGCAATTACTAACTAATCCAGATAAGGAAAATCTTTATTATCCCTGCTATAAGCAGGTTGAGTAAAAAGTAGTTACAGGTTTTGCAAGAGTTACTTGATAAATCAGTGGTAGAGCTGCCATGAGAGCCAAGCAACCAAGGATATTATTCCATGAGCAGGAACGTAGCTGCTGACTGCTGTGGGAAAAGGAAGGTCTTGTTCTCTCTCTAGACCTGGTTGCCTGGCCCTGTCCTTTGTTGTGGTAGCTCTGGTGGTTGGTGGACCAGATTAGAGCTGGGCTGAGGGCAAGAAATATCTGATCAATGCCCTCAGTGCCACGCTCTGACTTGCCTGGGCCTGTGTGGGGCCAGAAGTTGGACTGATGGTCCTTATGAGTCCCAGCTGAGGAGATTCTAGGATTCTGCCCTTCATCTCACCTATGCTAGCTGTGATGTTTGCCTTGCCATGCACCTCACCATTTCAGCCCAATTAGCTATTAAAATACTTTGGTCTTTTGGTCAAGTTTAATTTTTGCCAGCTTAGTGGCTGAGTCATGTCTTGCCATGGAATCATATGAGCACTGAGACTGGATTAAGGAATGGAGCAGGGCTGTGTGGCTAAGCACCAGGGCTGGAGCAGGGCAGAGAAAGCAGCCAGGTAGATCACCCTGAATTGTGCTGACCACTTTCTCACTTCTATGCCCTGGGTAGTTGGATTTCTGCCTGTCACTGCAGTGCTAGACCTGTGCTTGGTTTTAGGCCCTTAATTTTAAACCTGTTTTAAAGCTGAACCACTTTAAAGACCTATATCCTGCCAAATGAGAACAGTGATTTTCATCTGATAGTACACACAGTAACTGTTGGGCTTAAATGCCTTTAGTGTTGTAGCACCTATAGACTAAATAATTACTGTTGAAATAGTTAAATTGTCTGCATACGACTGTGTGTACTATTTCACATGGGAATTTGTCCCCATTTTGTGTGTGTAGGAAATAAGGGAAACAAGAAAACGACATGAACACCGTTTGGTGGAGGTGGACACCAGTCGCCAGCAGGAGTATGAATCCAAAATGACTCAGGCCCTGGAAGATCTGCGGAATCAACATGATGAGCAAGTCAAACTCTACAAAATGGAGCTGGAGCAGACCTATCTGGCCAAGGTAACTGCTGCTCTCCACAGCACTGGCTGACAGGAAATCCAGGTGGTGAGAGAAAATCATTTCCATGAGCCCTACTGTCTTAAAGGATGCAAGTAATTACAATTTGAAGAAGCATGGCCAGGGTTCAAATGCCTCCGCTTGTGCTTGTGTGCAGATGCATTTCCAGGCAGGGTACCACCAGAGGTAATAGTTAGGAATAGCCCTAGCCAAGACAGGCAGGGTACCACCAGAGGTAATAGTTAGGAATAGCCCTAGCCAAGACAGGCAGGGTACCACCAGAGGTAATAGTTGGGAATAGCCCTAGCCAAGACAGGCAGGGTACCACCAGAGGTAATAGTTGGGAATAGCTCCAGCCAAGAAAGGCCAGTTTGTGAGAAAATATGTGCAACTTAGTCAATGTGGAGGACATGATGGGAATAGTGGCTGTCATGCAGTAGCTGATTAGACAATAACTTATGCTATAAGGGTTTTTTCTTCGTGACAGGAGTTCCAGTTCTTCCCCCAAAGTGGGTGTGGTGGAGACTCACAGTAGGTGCAGTGCATTGGCTTTAAGATGCTGGAGGGATGGGTGGGACAGCTTGGGAAATGGCTGCATATCTACATGTGCTTTGGCCTGGAGGCAATTGGGGCAGTTTAGTTCCTGGGTGGATTCCATGGTGTGTAGCAGAACTGTTGAACTCCACCTGCAAGGCACAAAAAGGATGCTTTTTCTAGCTATCTGCTTTGATGAAACTTTGTAGTGTCAAGCTGGAGCTCTGTTGCTCTGTTAAAAGTAGGCACTAGAAATGAAGGTTAAAATTAGTCACTAGAACTTTGGTTAAAATTTATCACTAGAAGGGAAGCTTGTTTGCTAGGTGACATGAGCAAAAACTGAAACCAAATTGGATGTTGGCAACTCCTGGAGCAAGAGAATACCACCAAAAGCATTGTTTGGCCTCTGGGGCAGTATATCATCTGAAGTGCTGTGGGTACTTGTAGTCCTGCTTGACAAGACAGTACAGAGTAATACAGAGAAGATTTAACACAGATAACTAAGAGTATGAAACAGGCCCTGCATGAGGAAAGCTTAAAATAAAGCTTCACCTGGGAAAAGAGGTGAGTTGAGAGAAGGGGAATGGATGTTTCCAAAAGGATGAAAAGCAGAGAGAAGGTCAAGGAGGAATCATTGTTTATTATTTTGCAGTAGAAGTAGGGACAGTGAATGTCCAGTGCCAGGCTGAGAGAAACAGGAGGAGGTTGTTTTCCATTCATAGCTAAAGTCCTTACCCCATAAATTCAAAAATTGCTGCCTGAAAAAGTCACCAAGAGATAGTAACCAGCAAAATGCTGTCTCTGGCTTAGGAAATCCCTGAGTTGTAACCAATCAGCTGTGACATTACACCTGTGGAATATTTTATTGACATTAGACCCTGGGCACCCAGGGAAGGGTTAGGCCAGGATGTGAACTAGGTAGCCTTGACCCACAAGGGTTGTGCTTACAGCCAGCAGGCAGATAGTGTGATCACATGAACCTCAGGTTTCAGGAACTGTAAGGGTGTCTGTGTAATGACTAATAGTTGTCCTTTTTTTTTTTTTTTTTTTAATAGCATAAGCATTAATTGGAATAGAACTGGGCTCCATCAGCAGAGGGGTGCCCAGCAGGGACAGGGAGTTGATTGTCCCTCTCTGCTCTGCCCTGGGGAGGCCCCACCTGGAGTCCTGTGTCCAGAGCTGGGGCCCCCAATGCAAGAAAGATGTGGAACTGTTGGAGAGGGGTCAGAGGAGCCACAAAGATGCTCATAGGGGTGGAGCACCTGCCCTACAAGGAGAGGCTGAGGGAGCTGGGCTGGGTCAGCCTGGAGAAGAGAAGGCTGTGGGGGGACCTCATTGCAGCCTGCCAGTCCCTGAAGGGAGCAGAGGAACAGGAGGGGATTCAACTTTTTAAAAGGGCAGAGACTGGCAGGACAAGGGGGATGGATTAAAACTAAAGGAGGGAAGGGTGAGATTGGATCTTAGGGGGAAGTTTTTTACAGAGAGAGTGGTGAGGGGCTGGACCAGGCTGCCCAGAGAGGGGGTGGGTGCCCCGTGTCTGGGGGTGTTCAAGGCCAGGTTGGCTGGGGCCCTGGGCAACCTTGTGTAGCTCCAGACCTGAGGTTGGGGTCCCTGCCTGTGGCAGGGGGTTGGAGATCTTGGGGTCCCTTCCAACCCTTGCCATTCTAGAACCAAAATAGATTTTCTCTGTCCTCAGGGCATTTCCTTAACATTAGGCAGTTCTTATCAGAAGCTTACCAGACTTCTATTTATAATTATTTAAGACTGAATACCTTCTGGTTTTTACCAAAAGGATATTTGCAAGATATTTAACTTACTGGAAGTGACTTGTATAAAACCCCCTTGTCTTCTAGCTGGAGAATGCCAAACTGTCCTCTGACCAAAATGACAAAGCTGCTGGTGCAGCTCGAGAGGAGCTGAAGGAGGCTTACGTGAGAATAGAGGCTCTCACCTACCAGCTTTCTGGCCTTCAGAAACAGGTAAAGGGACTAAATTTTCTTTCATCTCCCAACACAGAGCACTCCATGGCTTGAATATCTTAACCTTTCTGTACCTTCATGTTTCCTGAATTTGGCAGAGGGCAATCTTTTTCGTATTCATTTGGGAGGGAGATGAATTTTCAACTAATCACTGTACACCCATAGGTGCCAACCGGGTTTCCCCTTGTGCCCTCTACCTAGGCTAATGCAGCAGAAGACCGCATTCGTGAACTGGAGGAAATGATGGCTGGTGAGAGAGACAAGTATAGAAAGATGCTCGATTCAAAGGAGAGGGAAATGAATGACATGAGGGACCAGATGCAGCAGCAGCTTACTGAGTACCAGGAACTGCTTGATGTTAAATTAGCCCTGGACATGGAGATCAGTGCTTACCGAAAACTCCTGGAAGGAGAAGAGGAAAGGTGTGTACAGTCTCTATATTCTTTTCTTAGGACTAGCAGGTATTAGTTGTATTTCTTATACCTATATTTTTTTGCCATTTCAGCAGGAATGCCCAGATTGTGTTCCAATGAAGTCATACTGGCTTCACACCACAACATGCAAGTGTTCTCATCTGAACAATGTCTTCATTTTGCTTTTTATGGTGGTCAGGGTACAGCGGAATATGTCGTTCCGTGCTTGACACTCACCTCTCTCTATTTCAGTGCTAATACTTCTCAGAGTTTTCCTAGTTTTAAATGATGTGGGCCAAGAATAGTGTGTTTAGTAGTAGCTATCCTAGAGGAGAGGGTTAAGTGACCTCTGTTGCCCTCATGAGCACTGCTTTTCATGTCACATAATCACGCAATCATAAACTTTCTCTGGAATGGATAGTTCCCCTTCTCTTACATTCACTTCCCACACACACACAGCAGGGTTTCAGCCTTGGGACATATTATAGCCTAGTAACTGAGTATGTTGTAACATAGAATCACAGAGTTGTAGGGGTTGGGAGGGACCTTGAGAGATCATGAGGTCCAACCCCCTGCCAGAGCAGCTCCCCAGCTCATACTGCACAGGTCGGTGTCCAGATGGGGCTGGAATCTCTCCAGAGAAGGAGACTCCACACCCCCTGGGCAGCCTGTCCCAGGGCTCCCTCACCCTCACTGGGGAAAAGTTCTTCCCCATGTTGCTGTGGAACTCCCTGTGCTCCAATTTGCAGCCATTGCCCCATGTCCTGTCCCCACAGACACTGAAAAGGGGCTGGCCAATTCCCCCTGCATCCCCTGCTTCAGATAATTATAGACTTTAATTAGGTCCCCCCTCAAGTTGTCTTCTCTCCAGGCTGAACAACCCCAGCTCACTCAGCCTTTCCTCCCAGGGGAGATGCTCCAGGCCCTTCATCATCTTCGTAGCCCTTCTCTGGACTCTCCAGGAGATCCCTGTCCTTTTATCCCAGGGAGCCCAGAACTGGACACAACACTCCAGGTGGGGCCTGAGCAGGGCAGAGCAGAGGGGGAGGATTCCCTCCTGTGACCTGCTGCCCACACTCCTCCTGATGCCCCCAGGATCCCATTGTCTCTCTCAGCCCCAGGGCACACTGCTGGCTCATGGCCACCCTGTCACCCCCCAGCACCCCCAGGTCCTTCTCCACAGAGCTCCTCTCCAGCAGCTCCCCCCCAGCCTGTCCTGATTCCAGCAGTTGTTCCTCCCCAGGGGCCAGACTCTCCACTTGCTGTTGTTGAATCTCATCTGGTCTCTCCCTGCCCAGCTCTCCAGCCTGGCCAGGCCTCTGGATGGCAGCGCAGTGTCCTGCCTGTCAGCCACCTCTCCCAGCTCTGGATCATTGGCGTACTTGCTTTGTCTGTAGTTCCCTGGATGAATGAATTGAAATGCTTGTTTTGCTCTGTTAAGGTTGAAGCTCTCTCCCAGTCCCTCCTCCCGTGTTACCGTCTCTCGGGCTACCTCCAGCAGCAGCAGTAGCAGCACTTCAATGGTTCGCCCTTCCCGAGGCAAGAGAAGACGTATTGAAGCAGAGGAGCTTTCAGGCAGTGGAACAAGTGGAATTGGCACTGGAAGCATCAGTGGCAGCAGTAGCAGCAGCTTCCAAATGTCCCAGCAGGCTTCAGCAACAGGAAGTATCAGCATAGAAGAGATAG
The DNA here is from genome assembly GCA_022605575.1 of Laterallus jamaicensis coturniculus. Lineage (NCBI taxonomy): Eukaryota > Metazoa > Chordata > Aves > Gruiformes > Rallidae > Laterallus > Laterallus jamaicensis. The sequence goes on along the minus strand of JAKCOX010000043.1, from coordinate 3,985,713 downwards.
ACCTGGAGGGCAAATATGTTCAACTGAAGAACAACTCGGAGAAGGTGAGTGTCAGCAGAACTCTAGAGGATAGTGGGGAGGAGCTAAATTGAGGTGGTGCACAGGCTTTTGTAGCACGAGGAGGTGGAGTCACTTGGAGAGCAGGAGCAACATCTCAAGGTGCAGCATCCTGCAATTATTAGAAAGCGGAATGTTGGCTGCAGGAAGAGATGATAGCTTGTGTCCCAGAGACTGGAATGTGTGCTTGTACCTTGCTTATGGTAATAGCCTTGCTGGCTCTGGCAGAACTTCCTTGTGTGAAACGCTTATCATCTTAAATTTTGGTGAATGACCTTACAGGATTTACACTTTAGTGTACTACTAGTGGGTATCAAAAAATACCTTTGAGTTAGAATGCAGATGTCTTACAACTATGTAAATAAATTAATGTTCACATTACTTTAAAAACAAGCCTGAAGAAAGCTGATGCAGTTTGTTCTGTTTTGCTCAGACTAAGTAACCTTTTGACTCTCTCCATTAGGATCAGTCTTTGGGTAACTGGAGACTGAAAAGACAAATTGGAGATGGAGAAGAAATTGCTTATAAATTTACTCCCAAGTATGTCCTCAGAGCTGGGCAGACTGTAACAGTAAGTTATACTTACAGTACATCAACAATTGATTCTTTTATTGATGCTGTGGCAGTTGTAATTCTGATGTCCAGTCTGATTTGGGGTATAACTTTTGGGTTCAGGGATCTCACTTTAGAGGAGCAGGATTTGAGTTATAAAAATGCAGAACTGGAATTGAATTTCTGTATTAACACTTCAGTTTTCAGTTTGAGCACAGATAAAGTGGAAGAAGGTGTTTTGGAGGGGAGGGGGTCAGGGGCTTTTTGCTTTCAACCACACTTTCCCAGGTTTGGAACACTAATCCTGCTCAACCCATTCATGCAATGGGAACGTTTCAGAGCATTCTTTGTCTAGTAGAGTTAAGCTTAAAACTCAACATTCTCAGCCAGAGGTGTAGTAGAACAACTGCTTTTCTAAATTTTGGGTTTTTTCAGTCTGCAAGGTGTCATTTCAGAAGAAAACCACAGTTTTTTCTTTTAATCAGTTCCAGCTATTTCTACTGAAGCATCACTTGCTCAGATACATATAAAAGATTAATTCATACACTGCAAGCTGGGTTTTCCATCCTGGCTCCATCCAGAACAGCCATTGAGACATTGGTAGGAGAAATGTGTATATTCACAAAAGACTTAATGACTGCAATATTAGATAATATTCTTCTCTTTATTTTTCTTTTTAATGGTTAGTGTTAATTCTTGTTATAGACTGGGAATAGTGTCTTACTAATGGTGTAGGTAAAAGCAAGGTAAAACTGCCATTGGAATTGAGAAACAAAACCTGGTACGTAGAGAGAAGTAGAATTAGGGGGTTCTGTGGATATAAATATGCATTAACAGCTAATTCCAGAATGTCTTTCTCACTAGATCTGGGGTGCAGATGCAGGTGTTGCTCACAGCCCCCCTTCTGTTCTGGTCTGGAAGAATCAAGGCAGTTGGGGCACTGGAGGAAATATCCGCACATACCTTGTAAACTCTGAAGGAGAGGTAGGTGTGTCCGCAGAAAACAAGCTTGTGGGCTGGGTTATATCCCCAGTTCTTTAATTTGGGGGGCAGGGTTGGGGTATGTCAACACCAAAATCCCAATTTTGAGATTTCTTATGTTGTTTTCTAAAATAAGACACTTTATAACACGGCAGTAGTTATCTGTACGTATCCCTGACAGTTTGGGGAAATTTTCCACAACTGTGATCATCCTCCTGATTACACACATGTTTTAGACACACCCTGCTAGTAGAGAATCTGTTTGGGGTTTGAGTCTGTATTTCCAGAAGAGACAAAATACATTTTATACCTACAAAATCATGGGGGGTGATGTAAATATTAATATAGGAAGATAGCTGGTCTTGCAGTGTTGGAAGTATAACAGAAGACCTAATTTGGCACAGGTTCCTGTGTATTCTGCATTGTCCTACATCTGCCCACAACTGATTATTTTTTTTTAAAACCATCCCTGCAGAAGACTCCTGCAAGGGAGGATTGATTGTGCTTTGGCTGTTACTCATAAGCGTGTAATTGTCCCAGCAATCGGATAGAAATTTGATGAGGGAACAGCACCCACCCTCAGCAAGTGCTGATGATCCAGAGCTGGGAGGGGTGGCTGACAGGCAGGACACTGCGCTGCCATCCAGAGCCCTGGCCAGGCTGGAGAGCTGGGCAGGGAGAGACCAGAGGAGATTCAACAACAGCAAGTGGAGAGTCTGGCCCCTGGGGAGGAACAACTGCTGGAATCAGGACAGGCTGGGGGGGAGCTGCTGGAGAGGAGCTCTGTGGAGAAGGAGCTGGGGGTGCTGGGGGGTGACAGGGTGGCCATGAGCCAGCAGTGTGCCCTGGGGCTGAGAGAGACAATGGGATCCTGGGGGCATCAGGAGGAGTGTGGGCAGCAGGTGACAGGAGGGGATCCTCCCCCTCTACTCTGCCCTGCTCAGGCCCCACCTGGAGTGTTGTGTCCAGTGCTGGGCTCCCTGGGATAAAAGGACAGGGATCTCCTGGAGAGAGTCCAGAGAAGGGCTACAAGGTTGATTAAGGGCCTGGAGCATCTCCCCTGTGAGGAAAGGCTGAGAGAGCTGGGGCTGTTCAGCCTGGAGAGAAGAAGACTGAGGGGGGACCTAATCAATGTCTATCAATATCTGAAGGATGGGGTGCAGGGGGAATTGGCCAGCCCCTTTTCAGTGTCTGTGGGTACAGGACAAGGGGCAATGGCTGCAAGTTGGAGCACAGGGAGTTCCACACCAACATGGGGAGGAACTTTTCCCCAGTGAGGGTGAGGGAGCCCTGGGACAAGCTGCCCAGGGGGTGTGGAGTCTCCTTCTCTGGAGAGATTCCAGCCCCATCTGGACACCGACCTGTGCAGTATGAGCTGGGGAGCTGCTTTGGCAGGGGGGTTGGACCCCAGGAGCTCTCCAGGTCCCTTCCAACCCCTACAACTCTGTGATTCTGTGAAATAGGGAAGGGAACCAGACCACAGCAGGATCAGTTCTCCTGCTGTCTTGCTGACACTTCTGTGGAAGCACTTTGGGCAGGAACAGTAGCACAAGACAAAGTAGGAGGGAGGGTTGTTAATACAACCAGAAGCTAACTAATTGGCTTAGTATTCAAATAGAAGTTGTTAAACTAGTATCTGAAAAAGATTCAAACCCATCTTCATTCTCACTGGGGTTACCTTTAGTATCCCTGCTCAGAAATATATATATTTAGGGTGACTTTTCCCACAAGTAGAAACTTGCCACCATCACTTCAAGGGTGTGAGTGTACAGGGTGAATACTAAGCAGCATTAGAAATTATTGAGTGATAAAGACAGCTTAGGGCTTTAAATTTCACTGTAGTGCCTGGTTTGGAAGGCTGTCCTGATAACTGATATATACAAGTGATAGGGAATACTTAGTAGAGATTAGGCATATTCTTAATGCCCTCTAATCATACTGAGAAACATTAATTGCTCACATTATGGTATGTCTCACACAGCCTCTAGCTGGGTAAAATTGACTAATGACTCCCCAAAACACAGCTGCTGCCTCTCAAATCCTGAGGTAATGAAAGAAAATTCCTGAAGCTAAATTACATTACTGTGCCTTTTAGTGGATAAAAATAGGAATGTGGTTGTGATTTGCAGGATATTACTAGTAGCTGCTTGCATAACAGGTTAAATCTAGGGCAAGTTGCTTTAAACCCTCCAAAATGTAGTTGGGATGTTACATTGATGGTATAACAAAAACTTTTAAGAGATGCAGCTCACCAGTCACCTCCTTCCCCATCATCTTGTGCAGGAAGTTGCAGTGAGAAGTGTTACTAAATCAGTTGTGGTGCGAGAGAACGAAGAAGAGGAGGATGAAGCAGAGTTTGGAGAAGAAGATATTTTCAACCAACAGGTAATAAGATGTATATCAGATCTCTTATCTTGGGTTGTCTCATCACTACCCCCTGTGTGTTTTCACAGCCTTTGGGTAAGTACTGTGAATAACTGACCAGGCAGTAAAAAGATCCTTCAGACACCAGAAAATACTTGAAATGTTTCAAACTCCAGTGATTTGTTCTCATCAGTGGCCATTAGTAGCTCTTTTCACAAAGAACTGGTTCTGAAGTTGAGTGCTGAAAGCTTTTTTTTTTGGGTCTCCAGGAGGTTGAGCAGTGCATTTGTAGTATAAAGCAACTAATCCAGAGACTTCTCCTTTAACCTAAAGAAGGAGTGATGCAGCATAGATCTCTTTCACATGGAAACATATTTTCAAAGCTAATAACATCCCAATTTTCATTTGTCATCTGGATCAGTGTGGAAAGCATGGAGATTAACCACCCAACCCATCACAGGAAACCACAACCAGAGTACCAGTGTGTCAGTCCTGTGCTTTCTCTCTCCTTGTGGGATTCCCTAGGCTTACACTGTGCCAACCTAGGAAGAATTGAGCTCAATTATGTCTTGTCTTTTTCTAGGGGGATCCCAGAACAACCTCTAGAGGATGCTCAGTGATGTGAAGAAAGAAAAAAAACCCCTATTATTTGCGCATTTCTTTCCCATTTCTTTCCTTTTATTTTTGCTATTTTTTTTCCCCTCCAGAGCCACTGAAAACTATTTTTATATGCATCATCTAATTTCTTTGAAGTTTACTCCTTGGTACATTTTTTATAAAAAACTTTAAAAAAAAAATCCTTTACTGAACAAAACTGCCAGAATTTTTAATAGATTTCTTTATTTTTTTTTCCCTCTTTGTTAAAACACTATATTGGATTACAACAGTTTTCCCCATCCAGAGTTTAAAGTCTTATGTACAAACCTGCAGCAGAAAACAAATTTTTAGCTAAAACAGGATGAGACTGCTTGAGTGTATGGTAACTCTATCATTGCATATACAGCTAGGATGTATGGATTAAAAACCTTGTTCATCTGCAGGGTCCCAGGAGAGATTCACAGCAGTGTTTCCTCCATACTTCATGAAATGGTTGGTAGCAGCATCTTGGCTTGTATGTATCCTTAGCAGGGCCCAGCTTAGGCAGATAGGCCTTATTGAAAGTGCTACTCCACCTATGGAAGTGAGGAAGGAAGCTGAGGGTCAGACACTCCTGGCTCAGGATATCTTGTCCTGCTCTAGAGTCTGGCAACGCTTTTAGCTCCATATCATTATTTGAGAAGATGGAGAATGATGGGTTCTGCTTGCTGTACATCCTCTGAAGGTATGGAAGTGTCAAAACCAGGGTTTTAATGGGATTAATTTGCAGGGCATTTTGACATAGTCACAAATCAGACCTTGTTAAATCACAGCTGCAAGCTGTGGTGTGCAGGAGTTACGATGTTAAGCTTCACAATTCAATGCTTTTGGCCTACTCTGCTTTCAACAGTTGTCAAGATTTTGGATATTAAAAATCCTTTTTCTTTTGGCACTGATAAATTTTGGGGACTTGAAAGGTTATCCTGTGTAAAAAGTTGACTTTTTTTAATCAGAGCTGGATGCAGCTTGTTCATGGCTTCTCTTGGATTCAAAAGGGCACTGTCAGGTAGCTTCAGGAGCAGTATTTGTAAAAATAACTCAGGAATTGTCCACTTCCTTTTTTTTTTAAGCTGAAAAGAGCTGCTGGTTAGGACATAAGCATTGCTTTGCAGTGTTCAGATGCTGCAAGTAGAGCCTGAGGGAAGGGAGAAGAATGCTGTTCATAAAAACCACTTGGTATGAGTAGCAAGGGTACTGACCTGAGTAGCAAGGGGTTTTTCTTTCAGTAGGATGCATTTTGTATCTGACAGTGTCCTTTTAGCTTAAGGTTTCTTCTGCTGCCTCTCTGGAGACAGCTCCAGCTCCCATGAGGGTCAGTACTCAGATAGCAACACATCTTTAAGCACTAGAAAAAATAGTTTACAGCTCTAAAGAATGTACTGAGTACTAGACAAGCAGATATTTTTTTTTTCTACTAGTTATTAGTTTTGAGTACAAAATTGGGATACCATGTGATGCTAGTGTAGAATCCTGGTTTTACCTGCACTCTTGAACTCTGATCCTGTCATTCAAATAGTTCAGACTCATCAAATAAGCAAGAAGGTTTGGATGTTTTCGGTGGCTTTTGGACATTATGTTCTCTGAACAATATTGTGACTGACAGATGTAACCTAGGAAGTCAGTTTAGTGGCTCTGACTGATGGCTTTGTAATGCAAGCAGGGTGGGAACAAAAGGGGTGGGGTGGGGTGGGTTAAGCTTTCAGCTTTATTTTGCCATTTAAAAATAAATAAAAGATGCTACTTGTCTCTCTTGGGGGTGGCTGAAGGTAAAAACTAATAGAAATTTAGGATTATGTTTTCATGCATTATCAGAAGATCCATTACAAAAAAAAAATAGTATGAAATTTGGCTGTTTGGGCTAGTGGGATAACTTGATTTAATGTACTTAGGGGGGGTGGTTTTTTTTTTTCTAATGTAATTTTCCCACTCTGCTTGAGTAGAAGGTTAAATATGTAGTTAACTCATGTCTATCTCTCTGTAAAACGTATCTAGTGAAATTATGTTTCTCAGACATACTGTTAACCAATTACCTTTTCTCAAATTATTATGCAAATGAATGCAATCAAGGTAAAAGCATTTTTGCAGTGCACCTTCCAACCACTGGGCAGCATTTTGCTTTTCTGACCCACAGATTCTATAATATACTTAAGATAATTTTGAGGGGCTTTTTGTTTTTCTAAAGGTCTGTATTTATATATATATATATATAATTTTTTTTTTTACATTGGCCAGTTTTCCTTAAGGCTGTTCTGTGATCTTAAATACTAAAGCAATCAGTGTGTAGTTAATTTGCTTTTTTCTCTTTTTCCTGGGGTTTGTTTGTGTTTGGATGGTGGTTTTTTTTTCCTTTTCCTGTAAAGAACAGGCTTATAGAGGCAGCTTGAACAGGGAAAACCCTCTTGCTACCTGAGCCAGAGTTTTCTTAACAGCTACTGTATAGGGAATATGTTGTCTTGTAGCCTTGAAGACTGGTGCTTGCAGAACTTTTAGTGATGAACACTGTGCCCTTCAGTAACAGCCTGCAGAATTTGTCTCTCTAGCTTTGGAACTGTGTCCTTTTAACTTTGGAAACTCTGTGTTTTTATCCTTGAGTACCATGCTGAGGTATATACAGCTGTTCCTATAAAACAGAGATGGAAGCTCTGGGAAAAGCCAACAGGCTAAATGGGGGGAGGTTCTGTCACCACAGTGCTTTCTAAAGGCTACCAAAAATATTAGAAATAACTCCTAGCTGTAAATTACAAGACAAACTGCTGTATTACTGTATTCCATGTATACTTTCATTTTTTGGTGGGGTGAGTCTTTAGCTGCCAGCCTTTCCCCTTGCTTCTGGTGCTGAGCTTTGTAACAGCACTACCCTGCTAGAGTTGGTGCTCCCTGCTGGGAGGGGTTTTGCCTTTTATCAGACAGTAATTTTATCAAACAGAAATGCAGTTTCCTTTCCCCCCCATCTTTCAAGGATTCTTTTTTGTCCAAATAAAATCCAGTGACCCCTTGCCCTCTTTTCCTATGTACATGAACCACTCTTGAAGAAGTTGGAGGATTGTCAGAATGGCTACTGCAGGGTCTGCTGTCAGGTGTAGACCTTGAAGGGAGAAACAGATCTGACTTGGCAGGAAAACAAATTGGTTTAAGGCTTCTCTGATTAAGGAAGTTAATCAGGATAGCTTTTATCAGAGCAGTTCCTTGAGTGTAACTACCCATGTGGATGTGCTACTCAAAAAGCCCAAGCAAAACCACTTTTATTCTGGATGCAACAGTACAAATGATTCCTAAATGATCCTTAGTGGTTATGAGGGGGAAGGAATAACAGCATAACTGAAGCAGAATAGTTAAGCCAATCTCTATGCTGTGTAAATCATAACAGAACATGGTATTTAATATGATAAACACATCCTACCTACTCCTAAGCTTGTACTGTGTGGAAGTGCTTGTGTCAAAACAGGTTCATCCATCAGTAACAGGGTGCCCTGCAGAGTGAGATACCCTCACAGAGAGCCTCTGACCTTTCAAGCCACTTCTTCATTTGTGCTTCTGTGTGTGTTACTTTTGCTGTTGTACTGCAGCAGCTATTCCAAGCAGCAGTGTAGCTGTGATTCCTGTGGTGCTGCACAGCTCCATTTCACTGTGTGTCCCCTTAGGCCAGTTCCAGCCTTGGGGTTCACCCTGACAAAACCAATAGTTTACACTGACCCACCGATCACTAGTCTCCAGCACTGTTTTGCCATCAGTTTGGAGTTGGCAGAGTTTGTGTTTGTAGCAGGAATGAAAAGTCTCAGGAGAAAATAAGCATCTGCTTCCCATGACCTGTCATGTAACAGCCAGGCACTCTGGCCTGCAGCTTGCATTAGTCATGGAAATTGTATTGCAGCCTGAAGCAGACCCTACTGTGAAAGGAGATCACTTAATGTGCATGTTTATCCTTGAGCAACAGGACACCTCATGTTCCATTCAGGGATCTTACTGTTTTTATACAACCCTTTTTTCTTCTTTGTAATGCTCACCCTGTATAAAGGCCCTTCAGCTGCACCCTGAACAGGGCTTAGGTAGAAAAGGCTTGTAGAAATCCTCGCTACACCCTGGGGAGCCTGAGAGTCAGAGGGGCTGCTTGTGTGATACAGGGGGAGGCTTCAGTACAGCCATGTACTGAATGGAGTACAGTTGAGATCTGTGTCTTCTGTGTGCATCAGAAAGCTGGTGATGCTGTATGAGAACATGAATGCTGTATGGTTTTTCTCTCTTGCAGCCACTCCTCTTGCTTCCTTGCTCTTAAGCCCTTGTCTCTTCTTTCTGTACCTTCTTTTGCCAGTCTTACCTCCAAACAAAGGCATATCAGTGTCTGATACTGGGGTTTATTGCTACTGTTGGGTCCCAACCCTGTGTGAGCAGGAAACAAAGCCTTGTTGTAAACCAGTGAGTGGAAGGTGAGATAAGAGTGATTGCATTTTTCAAAGCATTGTTTTAGCTCAATGTCAAGACAAATTGTATTGGAGAGTTTCTTTTCTCATTGAAAATGGCCTGGGAAACAGAATTTTTATTTGCCCTTCAATATGCTTAGCTTTAAACCAGTTTAAAATAATTTAAAAGTGTTTTTTTTTAATACAAGACCATATTTACATGCAATTATTATTTGTAAACATAATGCCTTTCTTGAAATGCTAAGGTCTAGAGAGTGAAAAGGATGCTGATTATTCAAAGACTCCATTCAGAATAGCACAAGAATTGACTTTTGGGAGTTCAGGAAAATAAAATGTGTTTATTGAACTTCCAAATTTTCTAGTTAGCTTTTAATGAGGTGATGATTCCATGTTGGTAAAGTAGATGTTCCTGCATATTCCAGTTACCCAGATCATCATTACACTTATAACTACAAGCAATAAGCTAATTCCACAAGTTTAAGCCAAAATGCTTTCCATTTGGGCACAACAGGGCGCTCTCAGATGAACTCTGTTTTGGTAACAGTGATGCCTTGTGACTTGAATTGTGATTTTATTGGGTTTTGGGTTTTTTTTTTCTTAAACACAATCTTTACTCAGCTAGCTCTGATTTTAGGTCACTGGTCAGTTTCACTGACCACCTCTGGTCAGCTGTTGCAGACGAGTTTTTTTTGGAAAGGTCAAGTTTTTAAAATAAGAAATGATGAAAGAGGATGCAAACTGAAATACAGAGATGAAATGATGACAATGTTCATGTGGAACTTAGAGAAACATAATTATCTAGACTTTATCATTTCAAAATGTTTGTTTTTTTCTTTTTAGAATATGCATGCCAAATGTCTTGTCTTTTTCAATGATTTGTAATATACATTTTATGACTGGAAACCTTTTGTACCACACACTCGAATAAATGTTTTGCATTTTGTTTCCTTCTGTCATTTAACTGACATGGGCTGCATGAGCTGGTGGAGATGACTCATCCCAAAGGGCTTTCCTCTGTAGAGAGAGAAAAGGGACCAGGAGCTGTCCTTGCTCCTAAGAGAGAACAGCTGAATGCTGTGGTGTGCTCCAGAAGCAAATGAATGCTATCACAGAGCTGTAGGGGTTGGAAGGGACCTAGAGAGCTCCTGGGGTCCAACCCCCCTGCCAAAGCAGCTCCCCAGCTCATACTGCACAGGTCGGTGTCCAGATGGGGCTGGAATCTCTCCAGAGAAGGAGACTCCACACCCCCTGGGCAGCCTGTCCCAGGGCTCCCTCACCCTCACTGGGGAAAAGTTCCTCCCCATGTTGGTGTGGAACTTCTGTGCTCCAATTTGCAGCCATTGCCCCTTGTCCTGTCCCCACAGACACTGAAAAGGGGCTGGCCAATTCCCCCTGCAGCCCATACTCAAGGTATTTATAAACATTGATTAGGTCCCACCTCAGTCGTCTTCTCTCCAGGCTGAACAGCCCCAGCTCCTGGTCAATGGCACCACTTCCAGCAACAGCAGAGAGAAGGACTTGAATAGCTGGAGCAGATTAAGGTCATAAAATCATCTTAAAATCTCAGGGAGATTTGGACCTCAAAGCCACCCCTGCCATGGGGCAGTCCAGGGTATTCCAAGTGCCATCCACCCTGGCCTTGAACCCTGCCAGGGATCCAGGGGCAGCCCCAGCTTCTCTGAGCACCCTGTGCCAGGGCCTCCCTGCCCTCCCAGGGAAGGATTTTTTTTTCTCCTGTCTAATTTAAATCCCCTCCTTGAGTTTAACCCCCCCTCCCTTGTCCTATCACTACACTCCCTGATAAACACTCCCTCTTCATCTTTCCTGTAGATCCTTTTAGATACTAGGAGGCTGCAAAACGGTCTCCCCAGAGCCTTCTCTTCTCCAGGCTGAACCATCCCAACTCTCTCAGTCAAAGGATCCTCTAATTATCTCTGTGTCCTTGTACCAGGGACCCTCAGGCTAGACACAGCACTGCAGGGGAGGTCACACCAGAGCAGAGGAGCAGAATCCCCCCAAACTCAACCTGCCAGTCACACTGCTTTGCATCCTGCCCAGCATATCATCAGCTCGTACTGAGTTTTCCATTCACCAACACCCCCCAGTCTTTCTCCCCAGTTTACCAACACCCCCCAAGCCCTTCTCCTCAGGGCTGCTCTCCAGCCATTCTCTGCCCAGCTTGTGCTTGTGCTTGCCCCAACCCATGTGCAGGACCTTGTGCTTGGCCCTGTAGAACTTCATGCAGTTCACATGGTCCCACCTCTCCAGCCTGTCCAGGTCCCTCTGGGTGCCATCCCTTCCCTCCTGCGTGCTGACCCATCACACAGCTCAGTGGTGGTGGCAAACTGGCTGAGGGTGCACTACAACTGTCTGTGTCACTGACAGAGCTCCCCCTCTGTCCAGACTGCATCCTGCGGTGTCCCCAGGGTCAGTGTTGGGTCCAGTCCTGTTCAGTATCTTCATTGACACCTTGATGAGGGAACAGCACCCACCCTCAGCAAGTGCTGATGATCCAGAGCTGGGAGGGGTGGCTGACAGGCAGGACACTGCGCTGCCATCCAGAGCCCTGGCCAGGCTGGAGAGCTGGGCAGGGAGAGACCAGATGAGATTCAACAACAGCAAGTGGAGAGTCTGGCCCCTGGGGAGGAACAACTGCTGGAATCAGGACAGGCTGGGGGGGAGCTGCTGGAGAGGAGCTCTGTGGAGAAGGAGCTGGGGGTGCTGGTGGGTGACAGGGTGGCCATGAGCCAGCAGTGTGCCCTGGGGCTGAGAGAGACAATGGGATCCTGGGGGCATCAGGAGGAGTGTGGGCAGCAGGTCACAGGAGGGGATCCTCCCCTCCCGGTCAGGACCGGGCTGACTCCGGCCTCCCGCGGCCGCTGAGAGCAGCGCCCGGCCCGGCCGCGCTGCCCGCCGGGAGCGGCGCGGTGCTCGCTGGGAGCCGTAGTCGGGTCGAGCCGCCATCTCGCCGGCAGCGTGGGGCCCGCGGCGACCGTGCGGCATGGAGAGCGGCTTCGGCTCCGACTTCGGCTCGGCCGGCAGCGGCGGCGGCAAGCTGGACCCGGGGCTCATCATGGAGCAGGTGAAGGTGCAGATCGCCGTGGCCAACGCGCAGGAGCTGCTGCAGGTCAGGAGGGGCCGCGGGTGGCGGGCTGGGGAGGGGGGGGGGGGGTTGTCCCGCTCGGTGCCGGGCAGCGGGGACGCCCCGGGGCCGGGCTGGGGCCGGGCTGGGGCCGGCCGTGCCGCTGCCCTTGAGCAGCGCGGGGACGGGGCTCCCGGCTGGTCCCGGCCGCGCCCGCGGCGCCGCTCACGGCCTCTCCCCGCAGCGCATGACGGACAAGTGCTTTCGGAAGTGCATCGGGAAGCCCGGCGGAGCGCTGGACAACTCGGAGCAGGTGAGAGCGGCCGGGGAGGAGCGGGGAACCGCGGGGCCGCCCCCGGGGCCGCCGCTGAGCTCTCTCCGCCCCGCAGAAGTGCATCGCCATGTGCATGGACCGGTACATGGACTCCTGGAACACGGTTTCCCGAGCCTACAACTCTCGGCTGCAGCGGGAGAGAGCCAACATGTGAAACGCCGCCGCTGCCGGCCCAGGGAGGGACCATCGGCCAGTCCGGGTGGCCGGGGCTGAGATCCCGCTGCCTCTCCAGCCCCCGCCGTGGCAGAGCAATAAACCCTGGCTCAACCTTCTGCATCCGTTGGCTTTTATTAGCACCAGCCCCCCCCCGGGAGCGAGTGAACTTGCCGGCCTTGGGAGCCCCCGGGAGCTGGTTCTGCTGCGTGCCCTTCCCAGCGCTGGTCAGGCCATGTAGCAGCTGATCAACCCCCCGCTGAAAGGGCTGCGAGAGGTGAGGAGCCTTCTGTGGAATTTTGGGGGGGGGTGCCAAGCCAGCAGCGTGGTCCTCTTGCCCAGGAAGCAAGCACAGGCCCAGCCTCAGGTAGTTATCCAGCCCCCTTTGGGAAAGCAGCTGTGAGATGCTCTCCATGTGCCACGCTCTGCTCTGCCTACCCCAGTGTGGCTGTGGGGCCGGCTGCTGGGCTCACAGGCTGGAGCTGTGTTTTGGGGAGCCAGGAGGGCTTCCTCAGCTTGTAGCACAGCCGTGCAAGGAGTTGTGCAAACACAGCAGGGGAGAAAAAGGGCTGGGAGGTACTTTATAGGATAAAACATGTCGTGTGGCTGTGATGCTCTAACCTGTTCTGGCTCTGGCACACACGGAGCAGCTTGGAGCCTGCTGCCTAGGCATGTTGTTGAAGAAGGAGCACAGAGGACATGGATTTCTGTTGGGGCTGAGCTCTGTGTTGTTTCAGCTTCCAAACCTCTCCTGGAAGGCCAGGTTTATGCTGTTAGCAGTGCACACTGCAGCTGGAAGAGGAGAGTGTGGGAGATGAAAAGTGCCCGTTCCTCTGGAGTGAGAGTTGGGAAATTCCTGCTTGGGAGGCTCTTCTGTATTTTATCTCACTGTTTTCTGGGGCAGGGAGACAGACTTGGAAGGGTGATGTCTCAGCTGCTAGGACATTGAAAGGGATGTGGGAGAACCTGATTTCACCTGAGCTCTCAGTGTGGTGGCTTCCCTGAAGGTACTGAAGTGTTCTCACTCGAGGTAAACCGAGTATTTGGACTAACTGAAGCTGGAGTTTCCCATCCAGGTCGGGCAGACTGCATGAAAATAAAGAGCTTTCCAGCCATGTTCTCTCAGGGGCCTTTTTACTTTTCTTTCTGGCTGTATGAATTTTGTGGTACTGGCTGTGCACTGGTCCCATTTCGTTGATGGGAGCCTCCCACAAGGGTTCCAGCCATGGGTCTGAACCGAGTCACGCCTGGAATCCAGGTCTCCCACCCTGCTCGTGCTGTAGGTGGAAGTGTGGTGGCTCACACTGCCAGCTGGGTTGTTGCTATACCCAAATCACAAGTGACAAGACTAGGAAGGGGTCTGGGCTACTACCTGCTTTTCAGTTTGGGTGGCTGAACATAACCCTGCCTGAGACAGACACCTGAGTGCTGCAGCATGTTTTCCTTGTGAGCACAGATACCCGAATGAGCGTGCTGGCCAGTGGGACCTGACCTCCCCCTGAAGGCGTTGTGGCCTTGGATCACTGTGTCAGCACTTTGAATTCTTCCCACCTATCTCAGGCAGAGCCTTGGCCTTTGTCACTGTAATCCCCTGTTCCCTTACGAAGTGAGAGCTGGGAGCCTGGAGTGCTGGGAGAAGCCTCTCATGGTTCTCTCAGACAGGTGACAACCTCTTCAGTCAGTGAACCGGAGGACTGTCACTGAGCTTCCTAGTACCAAGCATCAAGTGGAAATCATAGAATGGCATGGGTTGGAAGGGACCCTAGGGGTCACAGACCTCCAACCCCCTGCCACAGGCAGGGACACCAACCTCAGGCCTGGAGCTACACAAGGTTGCCCAGGGCCCCATCCAACCTGGCCTGGAACACCCCCAGACACGGGGCACCCACCCCCTCTCTGGGCAGCCTGGTCCAGCCCCTCAACACTCTCTCTGCAAAGAACTTCCCCCTAAGATCCAATCTCACCCTCCCCTCCTCCAGCTTCACTCCATCCCCCTTGTCCTGCCAGTCTCTGCCCTTGAACAAGCTGATTCCCCTCCTGTTCCTCTGCTCCCTCCAGGCACTGGCAGGCTGCAATGAGGTCCCCCCACAGCCTTCTCTTCTCCAGGCTGAGCCAGCCCAGCTCCCTCAGCCTCTCTCCAGAGGGGAGCTGCTCCAGCCCTCTGAGCATCTCCGTGGCTCCTCTGACCCCTCTCCACCAGCCCCACATCTTCCTTGTGTTGGGCCCCAGCTCTGGACACAGGATCCAGCTGGGGGAGGGCAGAGCAGAGAGGGACAATCCCCTCCCTGTCCCTGCTGCCACCCCTCTGCTGATGGAGCCCAGGATCCCATTGGCTTTGTGAGCTGCCAGAGCCACTGCTGCTCATGTTAAGTTTCTCATCCACTATGACACCCAGGTCCTTCTCAGCAGGGCTACTCTCGAGAAGCTCTTCTCCCAGTCTGTATCTGTGTCTAGGATAATAGTGTACCCCTTCCAAAAGCCCTTACACAACATAACAGCTCCATCAGCACACTGAGGTCTGAGGCTTCTGCAGGGGCGTAACTCTGGGCTGGGGCAAAGTTTGCTTGTATCTTGGCTTGTCTCTTGGATGACAGAGCCATGGTTGGACTCAATGATCCAAAGGGTTTCTTCCAACCCAGGTGATTCTCTGGCAGCTCCCAGACATACATAGACACCAGCTGAACTGTGTGAACCTGGCAGATGCTTCTGGCACCCCTCCCACTAGAAAGGCCACATGTTAATGCATAGGATGTTTGGCCGGGTCTTAAGATGGGACAGGCCTCATTTATTTATAGACAATGTCTAGAATTGTACCTTCTATACAAAGCAGATACCAAATGCCCTGGTGTCACAACTGCAGTGGGTCACACAACGCTGGCATTTGCTTAATGTGCAGGCCAGCATCCCCCTTCTCAGCATCAAAAAACTAAGTACAGTAGCTGAGGGGTTGGTGCATCCTCTGGCAATTGCTCCTCTCATCCATCTCCTTCCCTGAGTGGTAAAATGCAGCTTCAAAGCTTGAGGTTCTGGGCAATCCAGCCCTGGACAGCTGTGACTTTGGTGTAGACACCAGGGAAGTACGGCCTGGCACAGCCATAGCCCCAGCTCGTGATTCCTGCAAGAAACCACTTCCCTGAGGGTTCTTTACAGGCCAGGGGCCCACCTGCATCACCCTGTAGAGAGAGGAAAAGGGTCCCTTGTCAAGGCAGAAAGGCAGCCCAGCTCACCCAGCTGTGAGACTCCTTCTCTGTGGGACACAGAGGTGGTTGTCCTGTTCCCCACCTCCCCAGGAGCCTGCCTCTGAGATAAGAGGGCTGCTTGGTGAGGTACACAATCTGAAGTTGGGGTTCTTGCATGCACAGAGGCACAAAGGGGTTGTTGACTGGGCTCCATGGTGTCCCTTTGTGGGGGGGTCTCTTGCTTGGTGTTACCTCCCTGTGTGTCTCCCTGACCTGTCACAGGTTGGGGAAGGGGGGGAGCAGAATGTGGTGTGTGCAGGATGGACTTGGACTTGGGATAGTGGCGATGGCCAGGGAGATGGGTGGGGAGGGAGCTGAGCTAGGGGAGGCAGGACAAGGCCCTCCTGAGAGAATAAAGCCCAGGGCCTTGGCCCAGGTTTGCTCCAACCCAGGCACAGCGTTCACTGCTCTCACACTCACCGAACAGCTGTCGACGGTGCCCTGTGGGAAACCAGCACACATCATCCTGCTGCTGATCTGGACAGGGTAGAACTTCTTGCAGGCCTGGTCTCCAATCATGTTCACTGCTGCTTTTTGCAGATGCTTTGACATGAGACCTGAGGAAAGAAGCATTGCTGTCAGCTTGCTGCAGAGCATGTGGGAAGCAGAAGCACATGGAGGAGTTGCTCTGCTGGTTTCCCCCCAGCAGAGCAAACTCAGGAAGGTCTCTTTGGTGTGTGGCTTGTCAGGCAGCTCGGCTGACCACATAGACATGGGATCAGGGTGGTCCTTGGGAGTGCAGGAGCACACCTGGAGCTATGGGGATGGGGAGCACAGTCGTGCACATGCAGGAAGCTTGGGATGGCTGCAGGAGAGCAGACCCATAGACACATTGAGGACTATGGTGCGTGGCAGTTGGGAGGGAGATGATGGTGATACCAGCCTTGCCTGGGGTGGTATCCCCTGCAGGGGCTGGCCTGGTGTGGAGGGCTTGGCACCATGGAGTGGGGCTTGTGGCTGGTTGGGCTCACAAGGCTGGTGGCATTTAGCTTGGCCATCATGGACGTGAGGGAGCCCACTCAGCCAGTACCTCCTTCCTTTGTGGAGCCCCAGCCTGTGATGAAGCATCTTGCTCCTTCATGGAAGACGTGTGAATTGTCTGGGAGACATATAGGCCTGATGGTGTTGCTGAACTTGACAGGCATGTTCAGCTCCAGCAGTGCCACGTCATAGTCCAGGCTGTAGACATTGTAAAAAGGATGCTTGTAGATACGGAATATTTTCTCCATTTTGCCATCG
Source organism: Laterallus jamaicensis coturniculus (assembly GCA_022605575.1). Lineage (NCBI taxonomy): Eukaryota > Metazoa > Chordata > Aves > Gruiformes > Rallidae > Laterallus > Laterallus jamaicensis. The sequence continues at coordinate 3,968,658 of JAKCOX010000043.1, read as the reverse complement.
ATGCCACTCAGGAGGGGTGTTCCAAGGAAGGCCACCCACATTTTGGGGTCACTGTAACTGCAGAAAGACAGCAAATCCAGCTGTGAGGAGCACGGCCTCAGAAGGAGGGCTGTTCCTCTGGCTGCCAGGCTGGGATGCACTATGGCCTTGCCTTGTGAGGCCAGGACCCCTGTCTCCAGCACACTGGGGACCAACCCAAGCTTTGTTCATTCCTCTTCACACTTACCTGTGGGGCCACATCTGTAACAGGGAGCGTGTGCTTCCAGTGGGGCCCAGCATCCCAGCCATGGTGCTGGGCCGCGAGGAAGGGGAAGGCAGGAGGGCTGGGGCGGGGAGCAAGGCCAGGAGCTGCCTGGCTTCACCAGCCCACCACAGACTTACATATCGAAGCAGTGGGCTGCAGAGAGCAGCCACCGGTCGGCAATGAGGACGGCCCCACACTTGTGCTCCTTGCGCCAAAGCCAGAGGCTGACTTGCCAGGGCCACTCTCCCCGAGCCGCAGTGCTGCCACCCACGATCTTGCTGAAGGCCAGGGCAGTTGTTAAGCCACAGTCTGGGACAGAAGAAGCAGCACTGTGATTTTTAAGTAACTGTGAATGAAAGGGGTCTCTGCCTTCCTTCTATAGCCTGTGCCATGGGGCAGCCTTCAGGGGAGGCAGGGCAGGAGGGTGTGAGGAGTCCCACCCATCTGAAGCAAGGCCTGTGGCCACGGTACGGTTTGGGAAGCTGTGAGCTCAGCTCACTTGTGATCACAGATGAGGGGACATTTGGACAGACTAGCTGAGCTCCTGCACAGCAAGGAATGTGCAGCCCAAGGAGCAGTCCCAGGGGTGACAGTACATCTTCCAGGCTGCTGTGGTGCTCAGAGCTCTCTTGCCAGCTTGTGCTAGCAGAGTGCCTGGCCAGAGGGCCTGTGTGCTGCAAAATGGGGTCTAACGTTCATAAGCATAGGAGAAGAGGCCACAGGCCCTGGCAGAAAATTTGGCTGCCAGTGTACAACCTGGGGCTGACAACAGTGAGTTGCCCTGGGGTGTCTGGGTAGCACAGGCTGAGGCCAGGCAGCAGTCCCAGGCTACACAGCAGCACTCACCACAGTTGCGCTCGTCAAAGCCGTTGCTGCAGTCAACAACACCATCACACTCAGGATTTTCTTTCCCAATACAGACCTTGTTGGAACACTTGAAGGTGAGACTGGTACAAGGCACCACTGGAAAGCAATAACCCATGGCCTGCTCAGAACCCACTGTGCTGGGGCTGGAGATCTCCTGCCAATATGTCAGATCTGTGGTAAATTTTACCTGGGGTTTGGGTGGACTTGGCAGACTCGGTGGTATTCAGAGCTGGGGAGGTTTCCTGTGTGGCTGTGGTCTCCAGGGTGGTTCTGTTGGTTGGACTTGCAGCTGTTGTGCTGGGCTGGTGGGTGAGGATGGCCGAAGTAGAGGCTCTAGTGATGGCTGAACTAGAAGAGGTGCCTGTGCCAGGACTGGGCAACTGTGAGATGGTATCCAGGATCCAGTCTATGAGTTTGGTAATTCTGGAGTACACCCCAGGTTTCATAGCCTGGGCACAACCAATTCCCCAGCTCACAATACCAGCCAGGTAAAACACTCCTGGGGTCACCTCACAGGCCAAGGGTCCACCTGAATCCCCCTGAGAAGAAAGCAAGGCAGTGGCTGCTCAGCCCAGTCTCCCAAAAACAGGTCTGTGTGGAGCTGCCCCACAGCCACTCTGGGAGAACTTGGCTAGTCCCAAACTCCTCTTTATCCAGGCCTGATGGTCTGTCCATCCACTACCATGCAGTGTGGGTGCAGGACATGAGCATGTGGAGGCTGAAACTAGGGTCAGCAGCTCAACCCAGCTGCACAGATATGTGCAGCATTTGCCATGAAGATTCAAAGGTCCTGGCAGCACCTTTCCACAAGTGAAGGACAGCCACCCCGTTACAGGGTGCCTGCCACAGAAGAGCTGCTCCATCCAGTACTCCAGTCTGACTGGACAGAGTGGTGGGATGTTGGTTTAAATCATGCTCAACTTGATGAAGCTCAATTTACTTTTCTAAAGCTCCAAGGCCTGGGCTGGTTTTTTGAGCTTAGGTACCTGTGGATTACAGCCTGTGAGTTAGCCCAGCTTTCTAGAACAATCCCAGACCCTTACCTGGCATGAGTCTATGTTGCCCTCCAGGAAGCCAGCACAGATCATTCGGTCAGTGAGGGAGAAGTTGTAGAGAAAATTGCAGGTCTTCTGGTCTATGATGCCCACCAAGGCTTTCTGCAGGACCTCAGGCTTGGTGACTGCATGGAAACCACAGGATTAGTGAGTGCAGCAGAGGAAAGTGGGAAGGAGCAGCTTTTAGACTGACTCAGCACATGTTTCAGGACACCAGGCTTGAATCCCACACAGCAGTGGTGTCACACATGAGCTGCTTTCTCAGCTGCCCTGAAGCTCCTGGCTCACCCCAGGGTGCAGTGTCGTAGCTGTGTCCAGGCTGCTGTGCCCAGGCAGCACATTCCTGGTGTCTCAATAGCTTATGGGCTTCTGGGCAAGGGTTAGAGGGACAGTAGGGCTTCTTTGGTAGCATGAGTGCCATGCTCAGGCCTTTGCTTGCTTTAATAGCTTGGAGCACCTGTGCAGCTGAGCATGGCAGGGCACAGAGCAGCCCTGCTCCTGCTTAACCAGAACTGAGGGAGGCCCAGTAGGTCTTTCCTGGTTCCTGCCAAGCTGCTCTCTCATTTTCTTGTTTGCTAGTGGCTCCTAAATAACTGTGTGCCCTTATTCTCCTTTATTCTCAGGTTCCTGATGGTTCCCAGTACTGCCCACCCTGCATGCTCCCAGGGCTGGCTGGGTGCAGTGGCACAGGCATCGCTACTGAGTCTGTGGCTGCTGGGAAGCGAAGCAGCTGGTGATGCAGCCCTGCTTACCATTCCCTTCTTGGAGGTTCCCCCACCCAGAAATGAGGCATTTCTTCCCAACAGGAAACTTCTGTTCAGCCAGTGGGAGACAGACAGGCTGGATGTATTTGTTGAAGACAAGAGGTCTTGCCAGCTCAAGTACTGCCACGTCAAAGTCCAGGACAATGGGGTTGAAGAGGGGATGCTGGATCACTCTGGTTACATTTATTTTCACTGCACTTCCATCTGTTCCATTCAGGGATGTTGTTCCCATGTGGGCTTCGATCTCTTCTGGATTTGTCCTGCAAATATGGAATCCAAAACATGTGTGCTTACCCCCACCCCCACCACCCCCCACATGAACATTTAAACTGTGCTTGAGCCCATTATCCCTCATCCCATCACCTGTCACTTGGGTGAAGAGACCATCCCCCACCTCTCTGCACCCTCCTGGCAGGGCAGGGGAGGTGGGGAGAAGGTCTCCCCTCAGCCTCCTCTTCTCCAGGCTCAACACCCCCAGCTCCCTCAGCTGCTCCTCAGAGGATTTGCCCTCCAGCCCCTTCCCCAGCCTGGTTGCCCTTCTCTGGACTCACTCCAGGACCTCAGTGTCCTTATGATGGTGAGGAGCCCAGAACTGGACCCAGCACTCCAGGTGCAGCCTCCCCAGTGCCCAGTCCAGGGGCACAATCCTCTCCCTGGACCTGCTGGCCACGCTGTGTCTGATACAAGCCAGGATGCTGCTGGCCTCCTCAGCCACCCAGGCATGCTGCTGGCTCATGTTCAGCCTGCAGTCACCCACAGCTGAGGGTCTGGCTACGTGGCCACATGGAGCTGCACAGCTCTGTGCTGGTGAGCAGGGTTGGACTCTTACTCATTGAAGCAGTGAGCTGCTGACAGCAGCCAGCGGTCCCCAATGATGGTGGCTCCACAGAAATGTCTTGAGTCTTCTTTCAGGCTAACTTGCCAGGGGATCTCTCCTCTGAAAGCATCTGTTCCTCCCACGATCTTGCTGGGTTTAGAGAACCCAGGTCGTCCTCCACATTCTGAAAAGCCAAAGCACGACTTGTGAGTTCTTCCAGCAGAGGACAAAGGAGGAGAGGCTTTCCTTCTCTCTAACCAGGGAGTCTGAGTGGGAACAGGTCAGGGCTGAAGTGCAAGGTGTCTGCTCAAGCCCTGCTCGCTGATCATGGTGGTGCCAGATGGTGGCTATTCACAGCCTTTCACCCTAACTGCTGTTCTGCACCTTGGTCTTAGCAAGTCTCAAGCCTTACGTTCTCAAGGCAGAGTAACCAGAAGCTCTGTGCCTCTTAGCCTTGCCATTCCAAATGAAAAGTTAATAGTAGATTTAGAAAAACACCCTACATCTGTCTCTCACTGCAGAGCTGCTTGGAGGGCTCCTCAGAGCTGACTGTCATCCTATAGACACCCACCCTCCTTCCCTTCAGGGAGAAGATGCATGGCTGCTGTGAAGGTGCAGGTATCAACTTTGATCTGCTGGGAGATGCTTAGGTGGCAACCAAAAAGTAAGTGGTCAGGCTAAAGAGTGTCAGAGCATGGTGTCTTAGTACCCTGCCCTGGGCCTGCTGACCCAAACACAATACATAGGCAGCAGACAAAACTGTATCTTCAGTTGCACAAGCAAAGGTGCCCCTGAAGCCCATCTGCACAGAGAGTGGCTTTGCCAAGCTGCTCTGGGCTGAGCTGGAGCAGCCAGACAGTGTCACTTGTGCCTTGGCCCTTAGCACTTGGGAAAGGGTTGTGTGGGTCACCCTCCTGAAGGTCATTTCAGCTCAGCAGCACAATGAACTTGACATCTGGACCTGGACCAGCCCCTCTTCCTGCCCAGGAGCACCCATAGCAGGTGCACCCATAGCAGGAGTGCTCATACCTTGTGGTCTCCACGCAGTCACAGCTTTGCTGGCAGCTGGGTCTGGTGAAGTGCTGGGCACTGTGGTGGTGGTGGTGGTGTTGAGCTCTTCAGAGCTGACCACGTCACTCTTGGTGCCAGCATGTATTAGAGGGACAGTACGGGCAATGGGGGTAGGGAAGGCAGAAATAGCACCCAGGATCCAGTCTCTGAGCTTGGTAACACGTGTGTACACCCCAGGCCGCCGGGCTTCAGCACATCCAATCCCCCAACTCACAATTCCCGCCAGGAAAAACTTGCCAGATGGTTCTTGGCAAACCAGGGGCCCACCAGAGTCGCCCTGCAAGAGAAGCCAGATGGTGAGCCTCTCCCTATGGACACTCTGAGCTTGCCCTGGCCACGCTGGCTGTACCTCTGTCAGACCTTTCTTTGTCCCTGCATATCCCAGGTCACCTCTGATGATTTGCTCCAGCCAAGTGATGACTAAAGCATCTCTGGTGCTGGCCTTTGGATGCTCCTCTGGGTGGACACACTGTCCTGCTGTTGAGCAGTAGCCTTGTGCCCTTGATATGCCAGAAGAGCACGAGTACATCCTCCTTAAAATATAGGGTGAACTTTTCTCCTGATTTAACCATTTGTTAAACTGCTGCTTTTCAAGGTTAAGCCCAGCAGACCCATAACAGCCAGATGATGGGTGCTCAGTGCATGATTCCCAGCTCAGGGAGACTATGCTAATCTCTGCATGGTGTTTCCTTGATTTGGCCCATGGTTCCCTGGTTAATTCTTTGGTACTGTGGGGTCATACAAATGTCACTGATGTGGGACTGTGGCCCCCACTCCAGGTGCAGACTCACCAGTGCCCAGTACAGGGGCACAATCCCCTCCCCAGACCTACTGGCCACACTATTCCTGACACAAGCCAGGATGTCTGTGAAGCTGGCAATGCCTTTTGGGGCTTGGATTGCTCTAGGTCAGGGCTGAATGACCAGATGGGTCATGTTCATCGTCCAACCTCAAATCCTCCATTCTTGGCTCCTTCTCCAGTGTTTGTCCTGCATTTGGTGTGGAAATATGAAGCACTATTATCAGAGAAGTGAGGTTTTGCTAAGCTGGTGGCTGCAGGTATGAGGGGCCCTGCCAAATCACAGGGACAGTCGTGGAAACCACAGTCCTCCTCCCCCAAGACAGTCCTCCTCTCCCTGTGCCTTGTGAAGGCAGGATTTTCTCCAGCTGACCACTTGCAATTGCAGGATGGATAAAGGGTAACTAGGGAAAACACCAAATCAGTCCCCAAAAGCTGTTGTGGGTGTTTTAGTGTCCACTGCTCCTCTTTGCCATCTCGATTATAATCTGAGGAGCTGCCAGGTTCTTTGGTAGTGCCAGTCCTGGGTACAGCTCAGGAAGTGGAGATGAGTAGTTGAATAGCCAGAATAGCCCCTAAGCAGCAGTGCCCTGCTCTAAGCACTAGAGATCATACCCTCATTTTTGCCTTCTGCAGCCCCTCATCTGTTCTTGGATCTAAAGCCATGCCTCAGACCTGGGGGAGGAGGGAAGTGTGACCGTGGTGTCAGACCCTGCTGCTTGATGCATACTGGGAGGGAAAGGACTCATGTTGGGAGGACTCATGCCAGCTTCCCTGGGCAAAGCTTACCTGACAGGAGTCGATTTTCCCCTCCAGGTAGCCAGCACACATCATCCTGTCTGTGAGGGCATGGCTGTAGAGGCTGGAGCACAGCGTCTGGTCCAGGAGCTCCACTGTTGCTTTCTGCAGGAACTCTGGTTTCACCACTGAAAGGAGAAAGATGTAACTGTGAGCTCACCACAGGGAGCCTTGCACAGGACATGCTGCACATGATGGAGCCCACCCTGACTGCTCTGGTCAGAGCATGACCTGAGTTCCCTTCTCTAGTGCCTCCCACACCACCCTCACCCCACTATGGCTCCTCTGTTGCCTGCCATGCTTTGCTTACAGAAATCCTCCTTGAGGTAGCCCCAGCCAGAGATGAGGCACTTCTTGCTGGCTGGGAAGTGATGCCCAGCATCTGGCAGGCACACAGGCTGGATGTACTTAGTGAAGGTCACAGGTCTCTTCAGCTCCAGCACAGCCACGTCGTAGTCGGCCGTGTCGGCATTGTAGGAGGGGTGTGGGATGATCTGTGCGATGCCCATTTTCACTGCGTTGCTGTCTGAGCCTCTGATGGAGGTGGTCCCTGTGTAAGCTGCCCACATAGCTGGGTCCTGGAACCTGGAAGATAAACCAGCCAGGACCACATGAGCCTGCAGCCACAGCACTTCCCTGCCACCCGGAGCCACTGGCAGAGGGGTGCTGCCTCCTGCCCATCCTGCCACCTGCCCTGCGACAGGAGCTCCCTGCAGCTTATCTGGCAGGAGAAGGAAACCAGGCATGATGGGGCCATGTGAGAGCTTGGGCCAGAAGATACAGCAGCCTTTGGAAGTGGGGAGGGGGGCTTGATAGCTGGCATGGCTGGAGCTTACTCAGTAAAGCAGTGAGCAGCAGACACCAGCCACTTCTCCGTGAGGATCGCGGCACCACAGAAGTGCTCGTTGTTCTCTCGCAGGCTGACTTGCCATGGGAACTCCCCTCGGGATGCCTCCGAGCCTCCCACTATCCTGCTGGCAGTCTTCATGGCAGGGCGGCTGCCACAGTCTGAAAGGGAGGAGGGAGACACTGTGACAGGATCCTGCTCACTGTAACCCCAGGAAGGTGCTCTTTGGGGAGCTGCTTCAGCTTTACACATGCTCCCAGCACCCACTCAAGCAGCAGGACATTGCCAGGGCTATCGCTGGGCAGACTCTAATCTGCAGGCTTGGAAAAAGGTTAGCAAAGCACTGGCCCAGCCCAGCATCCTCCCTGAAACTGCTAAAGCAAGAAATTCTGGAGAGAAATAGCTTGCCTAGTTTCACAAGCTCAGCCACTGGCTTGTGACCTGTTCATGGCAGCTTATCATAGAATGACATGGGTTGGAAGGGACCCCAAGGGTCACAGAGCTCCAACCCCCTGCCACAGGCAGGGACACCAACCTCAGGCCTGGAGCTACACAAGGTTGCCCAGGGCCCCATCCAACCTGGCCTGGAACACCCCCAGACACGGGGCACCCACCCCCTCTCTGGGCAGCCTGTTCCACTCACCACTCTTTCTGTAAAAAACTTCCCCTAATATCTAATTTAAACCTTCCCTCCTTTAGCTTTAAACCATTCCCCCTTGTCCTGCCATTATCTGGCCTTGAACACCCCCAAGGATGGGAAGTGGGCATGTGGCGTTGGCCCAGCACACTGGTCCACCAGGAAGGTGATGGGCCTTGCCATGACCCTTTGCAGGTAGTGGTGGGTTCAAGGTACAATTCTGGGGTACAATTCCCCTCATCCTGATGCAGACGTCTTCTCTTGGCCTGACAAGTTGTACCATGTCCTTGGCTCTCTTAGACTGGTGTTGTTACAGACATCAAGGTGTGCAGCCATGGGTTGTGCCCTGCCCCCTGTGCCCAGGAGACCTGTGCAAGAGACTCACCACAGCCCCTTTCATCAGAGGCATCGGCGCAGTCGTCTTGGCCATCACATTCAGGGTTTTCTTTCCACACACACTGGGTGTTGCGACACATGAACGTGTCTCCAGGGCAGCTCCCTGAGGACAGCAAGGCTTGGAATCTCTCATGTTTTCTGGACAGCAAGGCTTCGAATCACTCATGCAGCCCACCCAGGAACCATCCCTGACTTCCCCAGGGGAAACCACAACGGTGTCCTTGTCACTCTGCTCCCTGACAGCGCCTGAGTCCCTGGGAGCTGCAGCCCTCCTGCAGCTTGTGGGGGAAAGGGCCCAGGACTACCAGTTAGGAAGAAGATGGGGCACAACACAGCTCCAGGGTGAGGCCTCAGGCTGCACCATGCCCAGGGTGGTGGCCAGGGCACAGGGCAGGCGGCTCTTCCCGTTGCCTGGCTCTTACCTGCTTTCAGTCTGTGGGAAGAAGCCTCACTGGGACCTGTGACAGAGTGGAAGGAAGGGGGTCAGTGAGGGCATCCCAGCCACTACTACCGGAGCCACGTGTTCCCACAGACTGCGCTGCTCCCAGGCCAGGGCTGCCAGAGGCTTTGCTCATCTTTTCCTCCTGCTTGGCAAGTGCTGTCCTTGTCCCACAGCCAGCAGTGGGCTCCTGGACCAGTTCCCTTCCTTAGTTTGCTCCACCAAGGGCAGAGTGAGCAGTGGAGGAACAGCCACTTGTAGCCCTGCAAGCGTTCTGGGGGGGTCTTGGGGGACAATCCCAAGAGCTATGGCAGCAGCCTGCCTGCCAGGAGCAGGATCCAAGGCTGAAGCTGTGCAGGGCTGATGCCCAAAGCAAAGGGGTGTCTGTGCACCCTGTCTTAGGGCTGCACAAGCCTTCCAAAGGTCCAAGGACACTGTCCATCATTAGTTCAGAGGACCTCACACCTTCATCTTTTCCAGGCACATGCTTTTTTAAATCTGCTGGACCTGGAGTCCTGTGGTGACGTGCAACTCCCTGTCAACTGAAGGAAAGGAGAAGTTCTAGGCAGGTGGCTTCAAAGAATAATTCAAATATGAGCAATATCTACCTAGCAGGAATCTTAGCCACATCTCAGAGGACTGCCTGAGGGCTGCTGGGTACTTGTAGGTACAGATAACCCAGCAACTAACCTTTGGAGGCTTTATCTCTTGTCCCTCAGGCTGACTCCAGGCACTGCACCAAAAGCCAAAGAAGCTGCTAGTTAAACTTCAGGCTCTGCTGTAGCTGCAGCCCCTGAGAGCAGCTCTGCAGGGCTGAGAGCAGCAGGACAGCCTGTGCTGGAAGGAGACCTGGGGACTCCCCACAAGTGTCTGCTAAGTCACCATCAAGATCTTGGCATGTTCCTGCTGCCATCTTGTGACGCTGGCAGCACCTGGGAGCCAAGTGGAGCATCTTCCTTGGGTGCCTGGCAGCACCTTGATTTCTAACACTACTGCTGGGCACAAGGCCTTGACCAGACTTCAGAGCTAAAACCCTGTGGCCCTTTGGCCATCGGAGACACGTCCTGTGGCTTTGTCACCTTCGGTGCTAGCAGCACCAGTGTGGGGCACCTTGCAGCTGTGGGAGGAGCATACCTGTGAGAGAAACTGAGGAGATAGTCCCATAGGCAGGCAGGGAGAGCCCCTGCTTGTGCAGGGCAGCTGCCAGCCCATGCCTGAGAGCTTCCTCCTCCGTGGTGGAGCTCAGGGGCTGGGAATCCTGCGCGGCGAAGCGGAGGCGGAAACGGACGATCAGGCTCGAGTTGCCGTTCCTGCTGGGAGACAGAGAAGAGATGGGTCCTGAACTCCTTGGGCAATACAAGGGGCAGGCTCTGCAGGGGACTTGAGGGAAACAAAACTAATCCTTAATAATTTAAGGTGCAAGTTGCTCTGGAGATGTGCTCCGGGTTGCAATGGGTGTTTCCACTTATTTCTTTAGCTCAAAGTTCAGCTGAGGTTGAACAAAGCCCTTTTCTCTGCCTTTCTGACTGGGTTTCCAAAGGAAAGAATCCAGAACATTGGTCTGGTCCCAGAAGCAAATTCAGTCTTGACCAAAAAGCAGTCGCTCTTTTGAATGAGAACACAGGTATGAGCTCACCTTCTTGGTGGAGCTTGACAGGATGCCCTGAAACATGAGCATCACAGTCAGCAGGGAGAGCTCCCTCCACTCACCTGTAGCCCAGGATAGTGCAACCTGTGCAGCTCCAGTCCAGCTGGGACTCCTGGAAACTGGACAGAAACTGCAAAGCAAAGAATGATGATCACACACTGATTAGGTAGAAAATCCCAGGGAGATGGGATTCGATGATACCTGGGATTTTTCAGGGAGCTGGAGCTAGCTGAAGCATCTTCTCTGGTCTCTGCAAGCTGCAGGAGCACCTGTGTCCAGCTCAGGGGTAACCCTTTTCCCACCCTGGTTCAGGGCACAGGGCAGTACATCTCTTTATGCCTTCCTACCACCTCCCTTTTGCAAGACCCAAGCCCAAATCTCCCACTCTGCAAAAGCCTCTTAAGACCCTGACAGGGTCTCTTGAGGAGCAGCTCAGCCTCATGGTGTACCCTGCTGATGTCTCAGAACTCCCTCTTTTCCTCTTGCACTTGCTCTCCATGTTCTACTCAATGAGAACAGTCAAGCTGGGCCCTGGGGAACCACCAGCAAATTCTCTACAAGCCCAAATCTACTCACCAGCCTCTCCAAAGCAGGTGTGAGCACCCTGTAGTAGTCCGAGTTCTCCATCTGTAAGCTGCTGTTGAAGGTGATTCCTCGCAGCTCCACTGTGTGCTCAAAGCTGGTCTCCCCCATGGGATGACAGGCTGCCAGGAAGGGAAGGTGTCTGTTAGAGGCACAAAGGACACATGGAGCTCTGGGGCCATGGCTGGGCACAGCTCTCCTTGCTGTCTGCCTTGGAACATGGGTCTTGTCATGTCCTTTAAGACCCTTACTGGTTTGAGCAGCTTGACTGTCCATGAGCAGCCCTGACTGCCTTGGGGATGCCCCATGGCAGCACTGGGCTACTTCATATACAGCCAAGAGGAGAATTTTGCACTGATTTGAACTTGAAAATGGCTTCAAGCCTGAGACAAAAGGTCATTAACAGGTGGGTGTGACCTGGCAATGCAACCCCAGCTTGGCCCCATCCCTGCCAGAACAGGCTAGGGAGAGGTGTGCTGGGTACCAAGGCCAGTTTATAGAGTAGTGTTGTGTGGTAGAGCTGTGCTGGTGGGCTATGTCAGGCTGGGGTCCACACCAGTGCTGGGTACCAAGGCCAGTTTATAGAGTAGTGTTGTGTGGTAGAGCTGTGCTGGTGGGCTATGTCAGGCTGGGGTCCACACCAGTGCTGGGCTGAGGTGGCATCTGGCCATGGGGCACCAGAGGCAGCAGGAGGGAGGTGAGAGAGATGAGGAGGTGGTGGTTGTGCTCTAGAGTGGGACAGCGAAGCAGGCAATGGCCAGTGGTTGCAAGAGGTTGTGGTAGGAGATGGCTGGGGCAGGGAGGTGCTGTGACAGGAATTTGGGGAGTCACAATCCAACTAGAGGAGAGGAATAGAGCATGTCTTGTGACACTGATATAAAGTGCCTTAAAGTCAGATATTGAGAACATGAGTTGACTACAGCCCTTGAAGTTTGTGTGGGTATGTGGGGAGAGTTGACCAGGTTTTGGCCTCAGCAGAAGGCTTTTGAGGATTTCTGCTATGAGGACTGTGAGCTGCACAGACCTTTCTTTCTTTTTTTGGAGCAGATGAACTGAAAGAACATACCCAGCTACACACTCACCCAGCAGGATCCCCAGGTAGAGGGCTGTCACACTGCCCACTATGACAGCAGCCACGGTTACCTTCCAGCAGCTGACCCTCAGTCCCCTTCTCTGGGTGCTTAACACTGGCTTTATTTGGTCCATACTTTCTGAGCAGCAATACCAATGGCCTCTGTGATTAAAAAGAGGAAGAAAAGCACAAGACTGGGATGAAACATGACATGCCAGCTATAGTTACCCCAGGACCTCCAACCAGTGCATTATCACAAGAAATAAGGTGACTACAGCTATGTTGTAGTCAAGAGGGAGTCCATCAGAAGAGGGGTGGCAGCAGGGACAGGGAGGGGATTGTCCCTCTCTACTCTGCCCTCGTGAGGCCCCACCTGGAGTCCTGTGTCCAGAGCTGGGGCCCCCAATACAAGAAGGATGTAGAACTGTTGGAGAGGGGTCAGAGGAGCCACAAGGATGATTAGAGGGCTGGAGCACCTGCCCTACAAGGAGAGGTTGAGGGAGCTGGGCTGGGTCAGCCTGGAGAAGAGAAGGCTGTGGGGGGACCTCATTGCAGCCTGCCAGTGCCTGGAGGGAGCAGAGGAACAGGAGGGGAATCAGCTTGTTCAAGGGCAGAGACTGGCAGGACAAGGGGGATGGAGTGAAGCTGGAGGAGGGGAGGGTTAGATTGGATCTGAGAGGGAAGTTCTGTGCAGAGAGAGTGGTGAGGGGCTGGAAGGGGCTGCCCAGAGAGGGGGTGGGTGCCCCATGTCTGGGGGTGTTCCAGGCCAGGTTGGATGGGGCCCTGGGCAACCTTGTGTAGCTCCAGGCCTGAGGTTGGTGTCCCTGCCTGTGGCAGGGAGGTTGGAGCTTTATGATCCTCGGGGTCCCTTCCAACCCAGACCATTCTATGATTCTATGATTCTAAGAGGTCCTGGTGGACAGCAAGCTCAATACCTGTGCAGCAAAGCAAGCCAAGAGGGTGCTGGGTTGCATCAACAAGGGCATCACCAGTAGAGATGAAGAAGTCATTATCCCACGTTACTCAGCACTTGCCAGGCCACACCTGGAGTATTGTGTTAGGTTTTGGTCCCCACTATACAAAAGAGATGTGGCCAGGCTGGAGAGGGCCCAGAGGAGGGCCACCAGGATGATCCAAGGACTGGGAATCCAGCCATATGAGGAAAGGCTGAGAGAACTGGTTTTGCTCATCCTTGAGAAAAGAAGACTTAGGGAAGACCTCATCACCATGTTCCAGTCCATAAAGGGGGACTCCCAAGGAGATGGAGGCTTGCTTTTTTACAAGGAGTCACATGGAAAAAGATCAGGAGTAACAAATTACTCCTGGGGAGATTCTGATAGGACTCTAGGGGAAACATTTTCACCAAGAGAACAATCAGCCACTGGAAGTGGTGGTTTGCCCAACATTAGACATTTTGAACATTCAGCTGGACAGGATGCTGGGCTGTCTTGTCTAGATGGAGCTTTTACCAAGAAAGGTTGGACTAGATGATCCTTGAGGTCCCTTCCAAATGGTATTCTATGATGGTGACATAAAAACCACTTCTTCTTCCTCAGTCCCAAACAGTCTGTCCTGCCAAGGGACATTTAGTCTGGTCACTTCTGCAGGGGCCTCTTCCTACCAGTTGAGAGGATGCTGTGAGTGGTTGGGCTGCCACAGCAGCTATTTACTGATGCTATAAATGAGGCTGTGACTTCAGCAAAGGGAAGCTGTGCAGGAACAGCCTTTTCTAATGCAAATGCATCCAGAAATGAAAGAGGGCGGAAAGGGACCCGGGACACCAGGAGCAGCAGCACTGTTTCAGAAGAGCTTTTCAGTGTTTTCCAAGGTCAGCAAATGTTCAAAGTGAGGCTTCTAGATAAGAGGTTTTTAAAAGGTCACGTGGTTTTGTGAGGCAACAGACAGAGAGAAAGGGGTGAGGAAGGGAGAGTCCATCCAAGATACCTCTATTTTTTTCTAACAGACCTCCAAATATTCTTTTCCAGCTGTAACTGAGCCTGGCAGAGATAGGCACTTTGGGCCCCTGGGTTTTGCTAACAATCTCTCTATTTGACAATTCAGCTCTGGCTAAGAGGAGACAGGTAGGAAACATTTTTTGTTCCAGCAGTCCTTGTGACCTAAATACATACAGATGAACAATCATTCCTCTGCTCTTTCAGTAGGTCTCGGAGCTGAACATGGAAGCTGAAAACCAACCCTAGTCCAGATGTGCTGAGGAGTGCAAGAGTGATCTTACTGCTCATATGGACCTTAAAGGCACCTGAGAAAAAGAATTTAACAACACAGACAAAATTGGCAATGGCTGGGTCTTATTTTGGCAAGTTGGACTCAACTAACCCTCACTGGGTGTGAAAAGCCACACTGCAGGAAAAGCAACTTGGGACCCCAGAAAGAAGTTCATAGAGTCATAGAATGGCATGGGTTGGAAGGGACCCCAAGGATCACAGAGCTCCAACCCCCTGCCACAGGCAGGGACACCAACCTCAGGCCTGGAGCTACACAAGGTTGCCCAGGGCCCCATCCAACCTGGTCTTGAACACCCCCAGGAATGGGGCATCCACCCCCTCTCTGGGCAGCCTGTTCCTGCCCCTCACCACTCTCTCTCTAAAAACCTTCCCCCTAATATCCCATCTAAACCTTCCTTCCTTTAGCTTTAATCCATCCCCCTTGTCCTGCCTGTCCTCTTCTCCATCTTCTGCTGTTCCAGATCTATCAGACCCCAGCAGCAGTCCTCCACTACAAGGTCTCCTAAGCTAAGCCTCTCCTATGATCTGTTGACCAGAGGAACGAAACAGGGAAAGAAACACAAGACACAAAGAGTGGACAACATCCCCAGACACAGAGTCCTCTGGAGTTTTTGTGCTGCACTTCTAGCATGTTCAGATGGTTTTCCCCAACACTGTGATTATAAATGGCAGCTGATACGCTGCAGCCAATTGATTAACCAAGCGTTAATAAGCCATTTGATTGATCCCCATGTTAAGTCGTTACCATTACAGGGTAGTCTGGCTCCCAGCACAGTCTGCTGAGCCATCAGACACAAGGGCTGTAAAACCTGTCTCATGGCCTAAGGTCATGCCTCTAAGTCCTCACCCAGACAGAGCCCTTGTGAAATGGTGACATTGGCATGAAAAATATGTGACTGGCTTGAGGCAGACAAGATCAGCAGCAAATCCTCCAGCAACCTCAGGAGGTAAGGAGCATGTGGTCAAAGGTGAGTGAAGGACTCCTCTACAAAGAGAGGCTGAGGGAGCTGGGCTGGGTCAGCCTGGAGAAGAGAAGGCTGTGGGGGGACCTCATTGCAGCCTGCCAGTGCCTGGAGGGAGCAGAGGAACAGGAGGGGAATCAGCTTGTTCAAGGGCAGAGACTGGCAGGACAAGGGGGATGGAGTGAAGCTGGAGGAGGGGAGGGTTAGATTGGATCTTAGGGGGAAGTTCTGTGCAGAGAGAGTGGTGAGGGGCTGGAACAGGCTGCCCAGAGAGGGGGTGGGTGCCCCGTGTCTGGGGGTGTTCCAGGCCAGGTTGGATGGGGCCCTGGGCAACCTTGTGTAGCTCCAGGCCTGAGGTTGGTGTCCCTGCCTGTGGCAGGGGGGTTGGAGCTCTGTGATCCTTGGGGTCCCTTCCAACCCATGCCTTTCTATGATGACTCATGATTTTATCTCTGAAGTAAGACCTGTGGCACTTCAGAGGAGGAATACAGCAGAAGCACATTTCTCCAGAAGGAGAAGCCCCAAATGACAAAGGCTCCAACGTGCCTCACTTGGTGGGTTCTCCATTCAAAATCACAGGCACCAGAACAACAAAGCACACCTGTGCCACCAAACCACAAGCTTAAGGAGAAAAGATGCTCACTGCTGGGAAGTAAAAGCATAACCAGAGGGGATGAAGAGATGTAGGTGTGCAGATGTCTAATAGCAGACCCTGGCACCAGGAATGGTGAAACCCAAACATCTCAGTTAAAATGGGGCCAAGCCTTGTGATTTATTTTATTTTCCTTACTGTTGGGAGTTTAATTGTATGCAAATGGGGCTCAGTAACTTGTGGCAGCAGCTACTGATGGAAGGTAGAACATTTCCTTAGGGGAGTGGATTTATAACCAGAAGTATCTGTTGGGTGGTGGGTCAGTCTGGAGAGGCCAAGAACCACGTGCCAGTCCCCTCTTATGGCTCAAGGGCACCCCAGGGCTGCACCATGCATGGGGCTTTAGGGAAGGAAAGGAGTGTTGGAATAAGAATATTGCTGCCTGGTGAGCCTGATGTCTTCCCTTAAATCTTCTGACCAGATGATGATATGCCATGAGAAAACAGCCCATGCAGAAAGAGCAGCGAGCTGGTAGAACGCAGGAAGGAATGAGTTGCTGCTCAGCATCACACCAGCTGGAGCAGGCAGTGTCCTTCATGAGCAAAGGCCACCCACCCATGTGATCAGCAGCCATGGCCAAACCAGGTTTGGCAAACGTGGTCTTTTCGTTTGTCGTTGCATGAGCATTGTGTCCAGTGCTGGGCTCCCTGGGATCAAACAGCCAGGGATCTCCTGGAGAGAGTCCAGAGGAGGCTGAGGAGATGCTGAAGGGCCTGGAGCATCTCCCCTGGGAGGAAAGGCTGAGAGAGCTGGGGCTGTTCAGCCTTGAGGAAAGAAGACTAAGGGGGGGCCTTACAAATGTTTATAAATATCTTCAGTATGGGATACAGGGGGAATTGGCCAGCCCCTTTTCAGTGTCTGTGGGGACAGGACAAGGGGCAATGGCTGCAAATTGGAGCACAGGGAGTTCCACACCAATCTGGGGAAGAACTTCCCAGTGAGGGTGAGGGAGCCCTGGAATAGGCTGCCCAGGGGGTGTGGAGTCTCCTTCTCTGGAGAGATTCCAGCCCCATCTGGACACCGACCTGTGTGCCCTGTCCCAGGGACCCTGCTTGGGCAGGGGAGTTGGACCCCATGGGCTCTGGAGGGCCCTTCCCACCCCTGTGATTCTGTGATCTCCTGCCACCAGTCTGGTTCCTTGAACCACCTAACACTCTATTTCTTTAACATTTTGTTTTAACCCATCTCCAACTTTTGTAGCTGGACATGTAGAGCTGTGCACAGCCCCCACCTTTCTGCAGGTCAGTGTTGGTTGTGCTGCGTTCCAAAGGCTACACTCTGCTTCCAAGCAGAAAGAAACTCCATCAGCTAAGAGGCTGCAGACCCTGTGCTGAAGACACGGCTGCTCTATTGAGGTAAGTGAGCAAAGAGCCCCCAGCACTGGTTAGTCTCCAGGCCATGAGCAGAACAAATCTGTGCTGGGTGTTAACCACTTCATCCCAAATGCTGCTCACCTGCAGCACTCCTCTTGGAGGTCCATCTGCTTCACCTGCAGTCCTGTTCTCAACAAGCCCAATGACACTGTGTGGGCCTTGTTTATTGTCCCTCTTGGACTTCAAATGTCTCTCAATTTACAAGTAAGAAGATCCTCTCCCCTGCCTGCCAGCTCTGCAGTCTCAGCTGGGACATGACAGACAGGCTGAGCTCCCATTATCACACTAACAAAGGCTCTAACATCAGCTCCACCTTGGAGAGACTCAGTCCCCGGGCTCTGCCTTTGGTAACAGAGTACCAGGCAGATTGGTACCTGCAATTACTTCTAAAACTTTCAGCCCTGGATTACAGAGTAAAATAAAGGCTGCCTTCCTCCCCCCACTGTGCTGGCCTGACAACTGGTACCGATAGTAAATACTGAATGCACACCGGGAGTATCCAGTGAGCAAGAAAGTGCCATTGCTGTCCAGTCACTTTTCACAGCAGGGACACTATACAATGTGATACTTTTCAGCTCATGAATGGCCAAGGAAAACCTCACATCCTTAACTCATGGCATTTCCTCCAGCTACAACCACCCTCCTCCCTTGGACACGGTGCCTGGCCCAGTGCAAAGGCTTTGGGAAAAATCTTTGTCCCCATGAGGTTGGTGGAGATGTTGGGCCCAGAGGTTCTTCAAGAAATGGGGGTGGAAGCAGGCAGCTTTGTTCTGCTGATAATGACATTTTAGTCTTCCTTACCAGCTTAGGTACATGAGAAGCAATGAGGAAATGGCATCAGTTTGTACCTTCAGCTTGCATTACAGCTTGACAGGCAGACATCCTTCATGGGAACAACCCCCCCACGCTACCCTGCAACCAGGCATCTGTGCTGCATGCTCCCTCAAAGGAAGAATTCACACAGCAAACCAGCTGGTGATGAAAGGTGTTGGCCACACTGGGAACTCTGAGCACCCCAGTCAATGGGATTTGTGTCATTGACGTGAGAGCCTGCACAGGAAACTGCACAGGGATCCCTACGGGGTAGTGTCACCTGCTGAATTCAGTGTCACCTGCTGAATTCAGTGTCACCTACTGAACTCAGTGTCACCTGCTGAACTCAAGTGCTGAGGCTGTGTGACTGGTCAGCCAGCTTCAGGGACCCAGCCCCAAGCCACAGGGACATGCAGCCAGCTCAAATCCTGCATGGGGCTGTGCTGCACCTTCCCCCCAGGGACCTCCTGGAGCAGGAGGTGCCTGAGCTCTGCAGGGCAGCCTCATGCCTGGCAGCTGAGTGTGTGTGGAGCTGTGCTTTCCAGCCCTTTCCTTCACCCATGGGAACAATGCACCATCCACCTGCAGAAGCACCGACTGCAGCCCAAAGGATGGAGCGATTCCAAGCCCCCAGAGGTGCTATGAGGTTTGTCCCATGCTGAGGACAGAACCTCTCACAGCCATGGCTGTGTCCTTAGGTTATTTCACAGAGCAATAATGCTGTTTCCTTTAGAGTCCAGATCTACGAAGTCAGCTAAAGCTGACCTCTTATTTTCCATCAAGTACCCTGAAGTTTCTAGAATATTTCATAATCTGTAATAGCCTTTAAACCATGCAGACCACCCTCTTTGCTTTCCAAAGCATTAAAAAATGAAGATGTTCCTCTTTAAGCAATACTTTGAGAGAAGAGAGTCCAGGGATCACTTTCCACCAAGGCTCATCCATCTGAGCCCAAGTTTGGTATAGCTGAAGACACGCTGGTTAATAGACAAAACATGCAACGTCCTAGAGAAATCCACCTTGCAGGGCACGACTGGAAGTGCCCAACTTCCACAGACCTTCAGTGGGGAGCCCATGTCCTTTGGGCTGATGGGCAGAAGAAATCACCTTCAGCATCACCAACTTGTTCGTGCAAAGGGCTTCCCAACCACCCCCGAATCATTTTGCTGTTATATAGAATTTATAAAAAAAAACCACCCCAAAACAAACCCCCAAAACCCACTAAAAAGCACTCCAGAAGCACGTAAGGAAAATTCCCCAGCTCTAAGTGACTGAAATGGAAGCACTGATGCTATTTGCATGATTTTTAAATTACAGTTTAGAAGCTTCCCCAACAGATAATAAATTCAGGGACGGATTTCCTTAAGGGCTAGGAAAGCCAGAGGGATGGGAGCATGGCTGGAAAACTCAGCAGGGAGGAGCAGGTTCAAATTCCCACTCCTCCGAGTGCAGGCAGCAACCCCTGCCCTGCCGAGCCCTGCTTAAACCCGCCGAGCCCTGCCTAACCCTGCTTAAGAGCCCCGCCGAGCCCTGCCCGGGACTGATGCTCAGGGGCGCCCCGACCCCCCGCAGCCGTCCCCCCGCGCCTCCTTCCCCGCGTTGGCTGCGCTGTACAGATGCGCTGGGGGCTGCGCTGCCGGCGTGGGACCGCGGGGAGGGGGGGGGGCGAGAAGCGCCCAGGGATGGGTCCCGTTAGCAGAGCAGCTCCAAGCTGCGCTCTCCCCACCCGAGCCAGGAGAGCCCGACCCCCTGAAGGAAACAAAAAAGACCGTCCGGAGGGAGAGGGAACTCACCGGCTTCGCTCTCCCCGTTGCCACCGAGGGGAGGGGAGGGGGAAAAGGGGGTGCGTTACCCCAGAACCTGCCCCCGGAGCGGCGCGTCCCTGAGCTCGGCTCACCGGGGACTGCCCGGCTGCGCCGGCTGCGGGGGAGGGGGGAGGCACAGGGCAGTTTGCATACGGAGCTTAAAGGCACAGGCTGGGAGGCAGAAACGCTTCACCCTGGAAAGCTGGGGGTTTTTTTCTCCACGGGACTTGGAGTTTAGGCACTTCCTCCCCTCTCCTCCCCCCCTCCCCCCCTAGTTGAGCGCGTTGGGAATGAAACACCCCGGCTCCTGGTTCTCCCCAACCTGCGGCACCTTCCCGCAGGGCAGGAAGCAAAAGGGCAGCCTGAGGGGCTGGTGGGTTCATGCCAGAACTCACCAGAACCCCACAGCCCCACGCAGGGAAACCCTGATCCCTTTAAAAGCACACAGCGAAGGGGGGCACTTCTGCAAAAAAAGCGTTCCCCAAACAGTCATCCGTGGTCCTTACAGCCCGAACGGTGCCACCGTGACAGTCCCTGTACGAGGAGAACAGCCCAACTGCTGCGCAGGGACGGGCGGCGATGCGCTGGGTAAGAGCATCGCACACCCGTGTGGCAGAGGCTGAAGCCAGATGGGGCTCCTTGTGCTGGACTTGATGCTTGAGCCCCCAAATGACCCTTGTACCAGCTTGGAAAGAGAGAAACCCCAAGAAAAACTGAGAACCGGTTTTGCTTTAATCTGAATTTTTGCTTTAATCTGAATTTTTGCTTTAATCTGAAGTTTTGCTTTAACCTGAATTTTTGCTTTAATCTGAATTTTTGCTTTAACCTGAATTTTTGCATTAATCTGAATTTTTCCTTTAACCTGAATTTTTGCTTTAATCAGAATTTTTGCTTTAACCTGAAGTTTTGCTTTAACCTGACGTTTTGCTTTAACCTGAAGTTTTGCTTACTGCTCCCACCCAACTGCCACTTCTGATTCAACATGAGTGAAAAGCTTTAGCAGTCGGTGTGCTGAAGGGCAAAGCAAAGAAAGAACACAGGATTCTAACATTATAAAACGACCAGAGACACTCCTCTGAAGTTTGTTTTGTCTTTTTTTAAAGAGCATTTTCTTTCATTCAACATCTGCTGTCCCAGGAATCTCTCCAGACTCAGCAGCAACCACTGGAACCTGTTTTAGGTGTCCTGAGCACTACTAATGAGGACTTGGCTCATTAAAATTCCTCCTGCAGGTTTGTTGAACCAGGAAAACACAGCAGTCTCTGAACATGAACACATCTGGCCACAAGCGAGCCAGTGGATGCCACAAGTGAGCCAGTGGATGCCACAAGTGAGCCAGTGGATGCCACAAGTGAGCCAGTGGATGCCACAAGCAGCTCCTGTCCTTACTGAGATGCTGTACCATGTGTGCATCCCTCTAAAAGAGCCCAGCAGGAGGCTGATGTTCACCTGAAAGTTCCACAGATAAAGAAGAACCTGCACATATCTTTGTGGGACTGGAGAAGACAAAGCTGCTTGATTGAACCCAAGAATAAGAGGAGGAGGAGAGATGTGGCTGCAATAAGAGAAGAGCCAGCAATACCTAGGAGGTGTGGTAGTGATGGATTAGAAGTGAGGAGGTCTCTGCACTCCCACTGAAGGGGCTGGGAGCAAATACACAAAGTTAAATGGGATGACAGTCACTATGGATGTGATCACTGGGAACCAAACTCACCAAACTCAATGGGGACAGTTTGGGCCACTCCTGCAGATTTGCTGTACAGACTATCACAGTGTACAGAGAGAACAAACACTGGAGTGTGGCTGTATTGTGTATGTATGGCTGTATTACACATTGGAGAGCTGGGAAATGCTTTGCACAGGATGTATAATTATTTTAATGGCCAAGAAAATGTCTAGATGCACAACACACAGCATGGAGGGCTTCACATGCAAGGATTTCAAAGGCTGATCGTTTCGTTGTGCTTCCTGGGTAAGCTGGTTGACTGACAATATCCAAAGAACAGAGGTGGGGGCAAATGGTTGTGCTGGCAGATGTGCTGGTTCTCTTCCTGTGTCACAACTGAGAAATGTCCCTTTGCTCACCTAGGTAAAAAAATGCAACATAAATGTCCTTGCTATGGATCCTTTTGCCAGTTTTAAAGAGCTGCTGCCTGTATCTAACAGGATGCTGATAAGGTGACAGAGTGCAGTAGGCAGGACAGACATGAAGCGGCACCAGGCCGTGAGGCACCAGGCCACGGCCTGTATGTATGGCTGTGCACTGCGACCTTTTCAAAGGGAAGACAATGGCAGGATGAGGGGGATGGAGTGAAGCTGAAGGAGGGAAGAGTTAGGTGAGATATTAAGGGGAAGTTCTGTGCAGAGAGAGTGGTGAGGGGCTGGACCAGGCTGCCCAGAGAGGGGGTGGGTGCCCCGTGTCTGGGGGTGTTCCAGGCCAGGTTGGATGGGGCCCTGGGCAACCTTGTGTAGCTCCAGGCCTGAGGTTGGTGTCCCTGCCTGTGGCAGGGGGTTGGAGCTCTGCGACCCTTGGGGTCCCTTCCAACCCAGACTGACCCGTCCTCCTGAGCCCACCCCTCAGGGGTGTCTCAGCACTGAGCAGATCCCCCTCAGCCTTCTCTTCTCCAGGCTGAGCAGCCCCAAGTCCCTCAGCCTCTCTGTGTCAGAGAGATGTTCTGGTGCCCTCAGCATCCCCACAGCCCTTTGCTGTCCCCTTTCCAGGAGCTCCCTGTCCTTCCTGCCCCGGGGAGCCTGGCACTGCACACACTGTTCCCAGCGGGGCCTCCCCAGTGCAATCATTTGGTTCATGTGGCAAGAGCCCTGGGTACTTGAGTGTGAAACTCAAGACTGTGTCTTAGCTGTCTACAGCTGGGATCAAGGTTTGCCCATCAATTCCCAGGGCTGTCCAAGAACTCCTCCTTCAATCTTCTGCACAGATAATGAATTGAGACAGTGAACTGACTTCAAACTAGGTAATTGACTGAAGAGCTCCACAAGTATCCAAGCAGTTGGTGCAGGAGCTCCCCAGGTGGGAATTTCAGTGTGCCCTGGAGACAGCCTTCAGGCACAGAGCTGAAATGAGCTATCTCCCAGATGGAGAGCCCAGCTTTTACTTCCAGAGACTCCCTGAGGGGGTCTTACAGCAAAACCCACCAGCAGCACTACAGAGATAAGAGAATTGTGGTCAAGATAAACTTTCTGCAGATGCAGAAATAGTCACGTAGGGCAGATGGTGAGTCAGTGTGTGGGATCCCTGGGAGACCCATGCTTGGAATGTGATTAATCCATAGTGACACATGGCATGTGGTGGTGCTGGTGGAGGAACCCTAGGCCAGCTTTACAGTGAGGGTGCAGCAGAATGCAGTTTAGGGTCTCACCTAACCATATTTCAGTGATTTTATTCCTCATTAGAGCACTTGTCTGTGCTGAGACAAATAATTTAAGTTTGGGGTGGGGTTTTTTTTTGGGTTTTTTTCTTTTGTTTGGTTTATTTTCTTGTTCTGTTGTGGTTTTTTTTTTTCCCAACAAATGCTCTGTCCATGCAACAGACACAGGAATATACAAATCATACAAACTCAATCATTGTGCTAGATTTGTTCTAGTATACAGGTGTATCTTTAAATCTAGAATACTAATTACTGTTTCAGCAAATATGGGATGAAGTTTAGAATACCTTAGGATGAGCTTTGTGGCCAGACTGTCTCTCATTTATTTAACACAAACCAGTCTTTCTGGTTTCGAACCCTCTTTGCCTGAATGGAAGTAGCTGTCTCTTAACTCCCCAGCAGAAGCCTAAACAGAAAGGCTGTCTAGCTGCAAGTTTGGGTTGTTTTTCTTTTTTTTAAAGCCAAGTAACAGAAGAAATATTTCAATTTTTGTCTTCCCAGCTGTATAGCATATCTAAAAGTGAAACGCAAGGCGTGCTGAAAGCCATGGGCACAAAAACAGGTGTTATTCAGCCTGGAGAAGAGAAGGCTGTGGGGGGACCTCATTGCAGCCTGCCAGTGCCTGGAGGGAGCAGAGGAACAGGAGGGGAATCAGCTTGTTCAAGGGCAGAGACTGGCAGGACAAGGGGGATGGAGTGAAGCTGGAGGAGGGAAGGTTTAGATTGGATATTAAGGGGAAGTTCTTTGCAGAGAGAGTGGTGAGGGGCTGGACCAGGCTGCCCAGAGAGGGGGTGGGTGCCCCGTGTCTGGGGGTGTTCCAGGCCAGGTTGGATGGGGCCCTGGGCAACCTTGTGTAGCTCCAGGCCTGAGGTTGGTGTCCCTGCCTGTGGCAGGGGGTTGGAGCTCTGTGACCCTTGGGGTCCCTTCCAACCCATGCCATTCTATGATTCTAAGCTATGATGAACCCTTTTATTTTCAGCTAACATTTACATTAAACAGCCAAAAAAAGGGCCCAACAAGCCACACCTGTGTTGGCAGGATGCAGGTTTCAACCAAAAATGTCTGTCCTACAGATCACCTCAAAGATTTCTCAGAAGTAAACATGTGGATGAACTTTGCCATCCAAAACTAAACTTGCATACTAACACGCAGGAAAATATTATAAGGAACTTGATAAATTGGAGCTTCACCTTCAGCTAAGGAAGGTGGCTCTAGATTCTCTCAGGACCACGTGCACTTTTAACCTGGGGCTGCCAGATCAACAACAGGACCAAGAGTTGTGATATTCCCAACAGCTGCTTGGGAAACAGAAACAAACCTGAGTTTCTGCCTCACACAAAGGTAACTCCTCTGCTAGTTCCTGAGATCACAGGTGGCTCTGTGCACGATACACTAGTTCCCAATTCAAGAAATCCAGTTTAAGCACATTCTATATCACCTATTGCTAATCTACAGATGGCAAAACCTCCTCTTTACTCTGCATACTGTGGATTTTTACCTGCAGAACTGGAAAAGGCAAAGGTGAAACACTCACAGAAGAGCATGTCATTGATAAAAGGAGGAGATATAGAGGATCATCAAAGAGACAATTCTTTTGTGTGTCACCAGAAGCTTCCTTTGGCACTGGCACATGGCTTCCTGCTCTGAAAACGTTCCAGGGTGGTAGAAACACACACTGAAACTCAATAAATTAAGCATTTTTAAAAAGCATGCTTCTTTCAGCAGGAAGAGCACTGTGCCCATTTAACACGTGGTTTCTTTCCAGACAGTTAATCATCTTTAAATTAGTAAAACACAGGTCTTTGCAATACAGGACCTGGATTATCAAGTCACATTTCCAAAGCTCATTACAGCACCTACAAACTGGCTGCTTGGGGGTAGCACCCGTGCTGGGGAGACACCCATGTCCACAAAGCCTGACTCTCAGGCTGTGCTGAGGTGAGTCAGGGTGTGCTGGAAGGGGCACAAATAGCTCCTGTTCAATCCTTTCCTCTCAGAACATCAGGAACTCAGTGGAACATTCTGAACAGCCCCAGAGGTTTCATACGCTTCCCGTGGCTGCTGCAGCTGGAGCCCTTCTCACAGACTTCTCTCACTTGCCTCAAAACCACCTCTTCATTCTACTGCCATGTGGAAAACAACCATCCTTTGCAATTTGCAGTTGCACTTCAGGCTGCTGGGTATTTGCCATACGTACCCTGAGGTCTTTGCTTTGTGGTTGGACCTCTCTGGAGCAAAGTCTTCCACTGCCATTCTCTCTGGGTGCCTCTTTGTGCTTTCTGAGCCACCTTCTGTCTTAGCCTTTCCCTCTCCATCCTACCCAGCATCCCTGGCACAGAGCTTTCCTAAAAGAGCTTGTTAGCACAACTCTGGTCCCTTCCAACCCCTATGATCATAGAATCATAGAATGGCATGGGCTGGGAGGGACCCCAAGGGTCACAGAGCTCCAACCCCCTGCCACAGGCAGGGACACCAACCTCAGGCCTGGAGCTACACAAGGTTGCCCAGGGCCCCATCCAAACTGGCCTGGAACACCCCAAGACACGGGGCACCCACCCCCTCTCTGGGCAGCCTGTTCCAGCCCCTCACCACTCTCTCTGCACAGAACTTCCCCCTGATATCCAATCTAACCCTTCCTTCCTTTAGTTTTAATCCATCCCCCTTGTCCTGCCATTGTCCATCCTTTAAACAAGTTGAACCCCCTCCTGATGATGTGATTGAATCCCTGTTTGATGCTGTGATTCCTCACCCAGCCATCCCAGACACGCTGCAGCTGGAGGCAGCCCCCCGAGCCCTGCAGCAGGGGCAACCCACCAGCCTGCTCTGCTCAGTGCGGGGGGTGTACCCGCTCTCAGGGCTGGTTCTCACCTGGTACCGGGGGGGCCAAGTGCTGGAGGCAGATTTTGATGTCACGGAGACCGAGGAGGAGCTGTTTGACATCATGTCCACGCTGCCGGTGGCCGGGGAGGAGGTGGACAAAGGGCTGGAGTTCAGGTGTGAGGTGACGCTGAGCGTCGGGCACGAGACCTTCACCCGGGTGGCCTCTGTGGTGGCGAGTGCTGGGGGTGAGTGCTGGGGTAAGGGCTGGGGACCTGGGTTCACACACTGCCCCAGCTGCACAGAGCTGACCCCCATTGCTCTGTGGTGCTGGAGTGGGAGCATCCGATATCTCTGCAAATACCCTGTCCCCATCCCTGTCCCTGCTGGGATGCTCCTGCTCGCTGCCCATCTCTGCCCTGGGGGTCCCAGGAGGATGGGGTTGTGGGGGATAATGTGTGCCAGCTCTGAGCCATGGAGAAGGCCACCCATCACCTGCCATGTTCACAGCCACTACCGAGCAGCCAGTGGCCACGTCTGCCTCCATGGGGAGCCCCCTCAGCACAGCAACAGCCACAGCAGGGACCCCCAGCACAGCCAGGCCTGCGACCACCACAGCGCTGTCCCCTGAGCCGAGTGTCCCCACGCGTGGTCCCACGACCACCAGGCCGCCTGAGCCTGACACCGAGCCTGTCCAGGAGCTGTCTGCTGCCAGCCACCCCCCCTCCACAGTACACCCCACTTCCCAGCACCTCATCACAACCACTCTCACAGCACCGCCAGCCACCACCAGCTCCAGCACCATGAGAGCCCCAGCTGAGCCACCCAGGAGGGCTGCAGGCAGCCTTCCATCAGGGACACCCCCAGCTAAGACTGGGACAGGGCCATCCATGGGGCCAGCACCTGACTGCAGCCTGCAGATCCAGTCGCGTCCCCCCAACGGGACGCGGGGCAGGGCCCTACGCATTGAGTGCCGCGCGTGGTGCGCTGGGAACACCAGTATCCGCTGGCTGCGGACCCCCGTGGCCCTTTCACAGTACAGGGAGGAAGCAGCAGGCAGCAGCTCCGTGCTGCAGCTGGACCACGCTGAACCACAGCACCAGGGCCACTACCAGTGCGTCCTGCTCGGCCGCCGCTCCCAGGTGGTCAGTCTGCAGCTGGCAGTGTTGGATGGTGAGTGGTGGTCTGCAGCCCCCCCTTCCCCTGTGCCCCCCTCCCGTGTTGCTTGGGCTGCAGTGAGATGCGTTAGTGCTGCCTGTGGGTATGGCAGGGTCTGCCTGCATCCACATACCCTTCTCCTGGCCTTGCAGATCCGCTCAGCACCGGCCCTGCCATCGCTGGGGGGATGATGGTGTCGCTGCTGGGGCTGGTGGTGGCCGCCATCACGTCTCATCGCCTGTGGAAGCGATTCAGGTCCCAGTATGAGCTGCCCTAGGAACTGGAGCTGCTGATGGGTATCCAAGTGCCTTCCAGACCCACCCCTGCAAGCCACCATTTTTGGGTGCTGGCTTCACCCAGACCCCTGACCCCGAGCAGCTGGTGGAACTGGGAGCATGGTGGGGAGCAGCCCCCGCCCCAGCACCCACAGACCTGTGGGCTGCCGCTGCTCGGAGCTCCCTCCCGTGCCCACGGGATGTGGATGCCAGGCAGGGGGGTGAAGGACGGGGCTGTGCTGCCCGTGGGAACTGGGACCTGGGGATGGAGCTCTCCCCGCCGGCCGGGGGGAGGCTGTTCGGGCCTGCCGGGGTCGGAGGGGAAAGAAGGGGAGAGGCCGGCAGTGCCGGGGCACCGGGGAACACCGGCACCTGTGGGGATGAGCGGGAGAGCCACGACTGATGGTCTGTCACGACAGAGGGGGTGGAAGCAGCCGGGGGAGGGGGGAATGTCCGTCCCAGGGGCCTGGGCGGAGTGCTCCAATAAAGGGCTGTTTCTGTTCGAATCTGAGTGTCTGTTATAAATTATTTGGTCTGAAACAAAATTGAACAAATGATCCCAATTGAACAATTTATTAAACGAATCAAGACAAGCAAACGGCGCTGGGGGGGGAACAGTCAGCACTGGGTGCACCGGGAGTCTCTGCCCCATCAAGATGCACCCCGAACAGTTCCAGTCCCTGGGTTATAGACCTTCCAGGGATAACACAGCCCCCCCTGTGTAAACTGACAGGCTGGAGTGCTGCCAGGCGACCCCCCCAAGACATAACCATATACATCTTTAACTGACATGTTGGAGTGCTGGCCAGGTAACCCCCACAAGACATCCTGGAGCTTTTGTCTTGTTAATGGTCAGGTAGCTGGTTCTGCCGGTTCAGGGCGCCTCTGTTGGTCACTTTCAGAGACGAGATGTTTCTCCTGAGGTATCACAATCACGCAATGTGCTACACTGTGATCCTTTAGGTGAAGGTTGGCGCATCCTTTATAGTTTATTGCTGTTTCAACAGAGTACGTGCAAAATCTCAAACTGGCCCTCCCAGGCCCGCGACCATACAAGGGAATGACATGATGCACCCCAACATTATTTCATGTTAACACGAATCACAGGAACATATATCACACTGGGAACCTGAATTGTACCTGCAAAAGTGTTTTTCTCAGCCGGAGCAGCATTTCATTCCAAACATGCCAAAGGTCCAGCAATAGCTCCCAAACCAAAGCAGCCAGGACTGAAACACATCCCCTGCCTGAGATCTCCAAAATGGGCCGACAAGCAGCACCTATCACCCTGGGGTCAGGGGTCAAAGGTCAAGTACCAGAGGTCAAGGATCACAAGTAAAAAAAGGTAAGAGGTCAAAGGTCCAAAGGTCAAAAGGTCATGGGGCGAGAGGGCAAAAAGATCAAGGGTCAAAGCTCAGAGGTCGAAGGTCAAGGGTCAAAGGTCAAGAAGGTCAAGGGTCAAAGGAAAAAGGTCAAGAGGCCAAAGGTCAATACTCGAAGGTAGAAAGGTCAAGAGGTCAAAGGGTCATGGGGCAAAGGTTGAAAGGTCAGAGGTCATGGGGCCCAAAAGACCACGGGTCAAAAGGTCGAAGGTCAAGAGGTCAAAAGTCAAGAGGTCAAAAAGGTCACTGGTCAGAGATCAGAGGCCAAAGGTCAAAGGTCAGCGGTCAAACTCAAAGGTGACAAGGTAACAGGTCAAAAAGTCAAAAGGTCAAGGAGTCAAAGGGTCAAAGTTCAAAGGTCAAAGTTCAAGATGTCAAATATCAAAGGGTCAAAAGTTTAAAAGTCAAGGTATCAAGGGCCAAGAGGTCAAAGGTCAAAAGTTTAAAAGTCAAGGTATCAAGGGCCAAGAGGTCAAAGGTCAAAAGTCAAAGGTCAGGAGGTCAAAAGGTGAAAGGTGATGCTTATAGGCCACCTAGGGAGGTCTCAGGCCAGCTATGTCTTTCAGACCTGACTGCTTTGGTTTGGGAGCTATTGCTGGACCTTTGGCATGTTTGGAATGAAATATTTTGACCTCTGACCTCTTGACCCTTGACGTTCTGACCTTTGATCAGCGACCCTTTGACCTATGACCCTTAACCTTTTGACCTTTGAACACTTGACTTTTTCTGCTTGACCTTTTGACCTTTTTACCTCTGACCCATTGATTTTTGACCTTTCGCCCCTTGACCGCTGACCTTGATACTTGACCTTTGACCCCTTGACCTTGATACTTGACCTTTGACCCCTTGACCTTTGACCATGACAGTGACTTTTGACTTTTGACCCTTTGACTCCTTGACCTTTCATACCTTTCCACTTGACCTTTGACCTTTAACCCTTGACCCGTGACACTTAACCCTTCTGCCCTGACCTATAACCTTTTGACCTTTGACCTTTGTCACGAGCCTTGACTCTTTGACCTCTTGACCTTTGACCCTGACAATGACCTTTGATCTTTTGACCTTTGACTCATTGACCCTTTGCTCTTTGACTCATCGCCCTTTTACCCCTTTCCACGTGACCTTTGACATTTGACCCTTGACCCGCGACATTTAGCCCTTCTACCCTGACCTATAACCTTTCGACCTTTGACCCTTGAGCTTTTGACCATTGACCCACTGCCCTTTGACCCCTTGACCTTTGACTCTTTGCTTTTAGCCTTTGACCTCTTTGTCTTTGACCTTTTGACCTTTGACCCCTGACCCCAGGGTGATAGGTGCTGCTTGTCGGCCCATTTTGGAGATCTCAGGCAGGGGATGTGTTTCAGTCCTGGCTGCTTTGGTTTGGGAGCTATTGCTGGACCTTTGGCATGTTTGGAATGAAATGCTGCTCCGGCTGAGAAAAACACTTTTGCAGGTACAATTCAGGTTCCCAGTGTGATATATGTTCCTGTGATTCGTGTTAACATGAAATAATGTTGGGGTGCATCATGTCATCCCCTTGTATGGTCGCGGGCCTGGGAGGGCCAGTTTGAGATTTTGCACGTACTCTGTTGAAACAGCAATAAACTATAAAGGATGCGCCAACCTTCACCTAAAGGACCACAGGGTAGCACATTGCGTGATTGTGATACCTCAGGAGAAACATCTCATCTCTGAAAGTGACCAACAGAGGTGCCCTGAACCAGCAGAACCAGCTACCTGACCATTAACAAGACAAAAGCTCCAGGATGTCTTGTGGGGGTTACCTGGCCAGCACTCCAACATGTCAGTTAAAGATGTATATGGTTATGTCTTGGGGGGGTCGCCTGGCAGCACTCCAGCCTGTCAGTTTACACGGGGGGGCTGTGTTATCCCTGGAAGGTCTATAACCCAGGGACTGGAACTGTTCGGGGTGCATCTTGATGGGGCAGAGACTCCCGGTGCACCCAGTGCTGACTGTTCCCCCCCCAGCGCCCTTTGCTTGTCTTGATTCGTTTAATAAATTGTTCAATTGGGATCATTTGTTCAATTTTGTTTC
The DNA here is from genome assembly GCA_022605575.1 of Laterallus jamaicensis coturniculus. Taxonomy (NCBI): domain Eukaryota; kingdom Metazoa; phylum Chordata; class Aves; order Gruiformes; family Rallidae; genus Laterallus; species Laterallus jamaicensis. The sequence continues at coordinate 3,937,694 of JAKCOX010000043.1, read as the reverse complement.
AGACCAAATCATTTATAACAGACACTCAGATTTGAACAGAAACAGCCCTTTATTGGAGCACTCCGCCCGGGCCCCTGGGACGGACATTCCCCCCCCCCCCCCCGGCTGCTTCCACCCCCTCTGTCGTGACAGACCATCAGTCGTGGCTCTCCCACTCATCCCCACAGGTGCCGGTGTTCCCCGGTGCCCCGGCACTGCCGGCCTCTCTGCTTCTTTCCCCTCCGACCCCGGCAGGCCTGGACAGCCTCCCCCCGGCCGGCGGGGAGAGCTCCGTCCCCAGGTCCCAGTTCCCACGGGCAGCACAGCCCCGTCCTTCACCCCCCTGCCCGGCATCCACATCCCGTGGGCACGGGAGGGAGCTCCGAGCAGCGGCAGCCCACAGGTCTGTGGGTGCTGGGGCGGGGGCTGCTCCCCACCATGCTCCCAGTTCCACCAGTGTCTCGGGGTCAGGGGTCTGGGTGAAGCCAGCACCCAAAAGGGTGGCTTGCAGGGGTGGGTCTGGAAGGCACTTGGATACCCATCAGCAGCTCCAGTTCCTAGGGCAGCTCATACTGGGACCTGAATCGCTTCCACAGGCGATGAGACGTGATGGCAGCCACCACCAGCCCCAGCAGCGACACCATCGTCCCCCCAGCAATGGCAGGGCCGGTGCTGAGCGGATCTGCAAGGCCAGGAGAAGGGTATGTGGATGCAGGCAGACCCTGCCATACCCACAGGCAGCACTAACGCATCTCACTGCAGCCCAAGCAACACGGGAGGGGGGCACAGGGGAAGGGGGGGGCTGCAGACCACCACTCACCATCCAACACTGCCAGCTGCAGACTGACCACCTGGGAGCGGCGGCCGAGCAGGACGCACTGGTAGTGGCCCTGGTGCTGTGGTTCAGCGTGGTCCAGCTGCAGCACGGAGCTGCTGCCTGCTGCTTCCTCCCTGTACTGTGAAAGGGCCACGGGGGTCCGCAGCCAGCGGATACTGGTGTTCCCAGCGCACTGCGCGCGGCACTCAATGCGTAGGGCCCTGCCCCGCGTCCCGTTGGGGGGCAGTGACTGGATCTGCAGGCTGCAGTCAGATGCTGGCCCCATGGATGGCCCTGTCCCAGTCTTAGCTGGGGGTGTCCCTGATGGAAGGCTGCCTGCAGCCCTCCTGGGTGGCTCAGCTGGGGCTCTCATGGTGCTGGAGCTGGTGGTGGCTGGCGGTGCTGTGAGAGTGGTTGTGATGAGGTGCTGGGAAGTGGGGTGTACTGTGGAGGGGGGGTGGCTGGCAGCAGACAGCTCCTGGACAGTCTCGGTGTCAGGCTCAGGCGGCCTGGTGGTCGTGGGACCACGCGTGGGGACACTCGGCTCAGGGGACAGCGCTGTGGTGGTCGCAGGCCTGGCTGTGCTGGGGGTCCCTGCTGTGGCTGTTGCTGTGCTGAGGGGGCTCCCCGTGGAGGCAGACGTGGCCACTGGCTGCTCGGTTGTGGCTGTGAACATGGCAGGTGATGGGTGGCCTTCTCCATGGCTCAGAGCTGGCACACATTATCCCCCACAACCCCATCCTCCTGGGACCCCCAGGGCAGAGATGGGCAGCGAGCAGGAGCATCCCAGCAGGGACAGGGATGGGGACAGGGTATTTGCAGAGATATCGGATGCTCCCACTCCAGCACCACAGAGCAATGGGGGTCAGCTCTGTGCAGCTGGGGCAGTGTGTGAACCCAGGTCCCCAGCCCTTACCCCAGCACTCACCCCCAGCACTCGCCACCACAGAGGCCACCCGGGTGAAGGTCTCGTGCCCGACGCTCAGCGTCACCTCACACCTGAACTCCAGCCCTTTGTCCACCTCCTCCCCGGCCACCGGCAGCGTGGACACGATGTCAAACAGCTCCTCCTCGGTCTCCATGACATCAAAATCTGCCTCCAGCACTTGGCCCCCCCGGTACCAGGTGAGAACCAGCCCTGAGAGCGGGTACACCCCCCGCACTGAGCAGAGCAGGCTGGTGGGTTGCCCCTGCTCCAGGGCTCGGGGGGCTGCCTCCAGCTGCAGCGTGTCTGGGATGGCTGGGTGAGGAATCACAGCATCAAACAGGGATTCAATCACATCATCAGGAGGGGGTTCAACTTGTTTAAAGGATGGACAATGGCAGGACAAGGGGGATGGATTAAAACTAAAGGAAGGAAGGTTTAGATTGGATCTTAGGGGGAAGTTCTTTGCAGAGAGAGTGGTGAGGGGCTGGAACAGGCTGCCCAGAGAGGGGGTGGGTGCCCCGTGTCTTGGGGTGTTCCAGGCCAGGTTGGATGGGGCCCTGGGCAACCTTGTGTAGCTCCAGGCCTGAGGTTGGTGTCCCTGCCTGTGGCAGGGGGTTGGAGCTCTGTGACCCTTGGGGTCCCTTCCAACCCATGCCATTCTATGATTCTATGACTTTTTGGCACTGTTCCCCAGGAGGGAGCGGGCTGCCTTGTGGGGGGGGACACAGGATTTTGCCAGGGAGGGGCTGGGGTGCACTTACCAAAGACCTTCAGGTGGACGACGTGCTGGTAGCGCTGCCCGTGGCAGGTGGCCTGGCAGATCTTGGTGCCCTCCATGGCCACCACGGCGCTGCTGATGTGGAGGATGCTGTGGGTGGGGAAGGAGGTGATGTTCCCCAGGTTGGTGTCCAGCCCCTTCCACTGCACCGTGCCCTCTGCACAGGCCAGGGAGCAGTTCAGCTCCACCGAGCCCCCGTACTGCACCACCGGCTCCTGTGGCATCACCAACAGCCCGTCAGCAGGTCGCCCTGGGAGGGAGGAGGAAACAATGGGGTAGGGGAAGGGGACACCCCCAAAACCCAGCTGTTCCCAAAGCAAACACAGTGCTGGGGTCCCCCTGTTAGTGGGGGGGGGGGGTGTCCTGTCCAGCCAGGCTCAGGTGCCACATAAGGTCCATCCCATCGCACCCACCCCCATTCCCAGTTCTCATCCCAGCAAGTCCCAGGCACACTCTGTGGCTCTGAGCACAGCGAGCAGAGCCAGACAGGACGGGGGGTTGAGGGATGGATGGCTCTCAGCCCCCCATGGCACTCACCACTGCAGCCCCACAGCAAGCCGAGGAGGAGGAGGAAGAGGAGGAAGAAGAGAGGAGCCGGCTCCATCACCCACCGACCCAGCAGCACAGCAGCAAGGGCTGGTTTTCCTTCCTTCCCTCCTTCCCAAGAGTAAAGACCTCCAGCTGGGCTGTCTCCTTCTGACAGCCAGCCCCATCCTCAGCCCTTCTTAAGCTCTGCAGGATCCGCCCCCGCCCGACCACCCCCCTCCCCCCCACTCGACCCGTAAGCCCCGTTCCCGGGGGCCTCCTTGACATTCCAGCCCAAGGGGTATTTCCAGAGGGAGGTTTCTGCTTCTTTTCCAAGTTCAGCTCTTGCACAACACCCAGCTCCACAGCCGGGGGGCACGCTGGCAGCCCCAAACCCAGGAGAGCCCGAAGGGGCTGCAGGGACTCCCATCACCCTGCACCAGGACCTGTCAGCTCAGGAGGAACCCACCCCTGAGCCGTGGGGTTCAGAGAAGCAAGAGGAGGGGATGTCCAGGCTCAGGCACTGCTCCCCAGGGCTGCCATCAGCATCTATTCCCAGAACTGGGTGTTTCCAAGGATGAGAGAGGGTGTCCCTGGGAGTGTTGGTTTTATGTATAAATGGAGGATGCTTTACTATGGGGAGGATGTTGATCACCCCACATTATCTATCCCCACAACCTTTCTCATGGCAGGTCTGGCATCACTTCCCAGCTCCTGCCCAGCTTCCTGGGAAGAGATGGTCCCAGTTCTACCCCATCCCATCCCATCCCATCCCATCCCATCCCATCCCATCCCATTCCATCCCATCCCACCGGGCTGTGGCAGGTGCTGCAGGGCTGATGGGGTGAAGGGACATCCCCAACCCCATACCTGTTGCAGAGGGTGAGAAGCCAGCACAGGACCTGGCCCTTCCCCATCTGGGAAGGATGGGGCACTAAGCATGGCGTGCATCCTTTCAGGAGGGCAGGTAATTAATCCTGGGACAGTCCGGGAGGCCTCGGGGCAGGGGAAGTGCTCTGTAAACAGCCACCAGCAAATATTGCACATTCAGCTGCAGCTGGGTGATTAATGGCTCTGGGGTTTTTGTTCCTTCCATCCTGTGTTAACAGAGCCGCTTCCCGGAGTTTACAGTGGCTGCTGGAGCCCCCAACCCAGCCCTGGCACAGGACAAGCTGCAGCCAGGGCTGCTCCCTGTGTCGCCAGGCTCTTCCCAGCAGCGAGCCTGAGATGCCTGGAGAGGCACACACCATGCCCAGGGATGCACCCACCATGCCCAGGGATGCACCCGCCATGCCCGGGGATGCCCATGCCATGTCTGGGGATGCACTCTCTATCCCCAGGATGCACACACCATGCCCAGGATGCCCATGCCATGCCCAAGGACGCACACACCATGCCCAGGAATCCCCTCACCATGCCCAGGGATGTACATGCCATGCCCAGGATACCCATACCATGCACAAGGACACACACATCATGCCCAGGGATGCACACACCATGCCCAGGGGCATACATGCCATGCCTGGGGATGCCCCCACCATGCCCAGGGACACACACCCCATGCCCAGAAATGCACACACCATTCCCAAGGATGCACACCCCATGCCCAGAAATGCACACACCATGCCCAGGGACACACACACCATGCCCAGGGACGCACACACCATGCCCAGGGATGCACACTCCATCCCCAGGATGCACATGCCATGCCTGGGCTTCACCTCTGGCTCCTGCAGCACCCCCTTAGATGCACGAGGCCACCAGTGACCCCTCCATGGGTGATGGGTGATGGAAGGGCTCAGTCAGGGCTGCGCAGCCACAGCAGTTAGGGAGGGAAACCCCAAGTGACAAGTCACCCCATTAGGGCAAGGATTGCTTCAGAACATCACCACAGAAGAGTCTATGGAAGGGCAACACTGTCACAGAATCACAGAGTCACAGAGCTGTAGGGGTTGGAAGGGACCTCCAGAGCTCCTGGGGTCCAACCCCCCTGCCAAAGCAGCTCCCCAGCTCATACTGCACAGGTCAGTGTCCAGATGGGGCTGGAATCTCTCCAGAGAAGGAGACTCCACACCCCCTGGGCAGCCTGTCCCAGGGCTCCCTCACCCTCACTGTCCTCACAGCCCACACTCGCTGCTGCAGGGGGTTGGGGCAAAACACAGATGGTGAAACCCCAAATCCCCCAAGCCCTGGAATCCACCCTTGGCCGAGGCCTGGCGCAATTTTGAGCTGGGGTGGAACGATGCCAACAGGTCCGAGGGGATCAGCCCTGGCCTTTCCACACCCACTGGGGGCTGTGGAGCAGTGCAGCCTCCAGCCATGAGCCAGGGGCCAAGTGTCTGTGGGCATCAGGGCCCAGAGTGATGTTCCCATGAGAGGCAGCACCGAGCGAGCCCCCCATCGCACCCCGAGCGCCTCTCAGCACGCTGCTTCAGGTGAGGAAAGAGGAAAGCCCATAAATCAGTGTCAGGCCCAAGGCTGAGCACTTAACGCCTCAGCCCTTTCTTTCAGTGAAGCTTTCCCAGATCAGTTTCCAGAAGATTAATAGCTACCAGAAAGTCCAGTGCTGGTGATGCATTTCCTCTGGTTAGGGGTTTGAAGAGCACTTGATGTTACCAGCACCCAGAGCTGCCCCAGCCTCTACAGTGTGGATCATCACTGGAGATGAGGGGACCTCCTAAACCTCCCACTCCATTTGGGACAACTAACAGCACCAATATGGAGCTGGGGGGAGAGGCAGGGGACTCATCTGCAGCACGGCAGCAGGACCTCACAGCAGCAAGTTTGGCCCTGAGCATCCCCTCACCCCCCATGTCCCCACTCCACTGTTGGCTCAGAGTTTCTCCTTTAATGGAGCAGGATTATCTTCCCTGCATCACAGCGATGCTTTCATGTAGCTCCCCACAGTGAGGAGAGAGCCACAGGTTGAGGGCACAGGGCAGAAAGAGCAAACATAGGCTCTGGGAGGGTTTTCCACCCAACAGGAAACCTTTTGGGTCAGAGTGACGGGAAGGATGGCTCTCAAGAAGCAAAAGCCTGACTGGTTTTCCTGGAAGCCAGCTCCAGCTCTTCCTGAGGGGCAGGAGTTGGGGGCAGGAGCAGGAGGCTCTTGCTGGGTCCGGAGGTGTATCTCAGGAAGCAGCACAGCTGAGAGGGAGAGACAAGGACTCTCCTGGCCCCTGCACAGGATACCCCCGTGCTGCCACCGGCAACACCAGAGCCCCACAGGTCGGGGTGTAACCCTGGGCTGTCATCACCCCCAGTGCCTACGCCCAGGGTCAGAAGGGAAGGGGCTCGTGAGGATGTCTGGAACATGATGAAGGCTTTCTGTATGGTATAAAACCCAGGAGGCTCATCCACAGCCTGGCTCTGCCTCTTCCATAGCAGCACAGCCACAGCATCCTCAGCACAGCCACATTGGGCTGCCACACACTGCAACCACCACGTCCAGGAGAGAAGATGGCCAACCATCCCTTTATGTCCAAAGGGATGCAACCTGAGACAAACAAGAGAGCTAAGCTCAAGCCCAGAGGAAATCAATACAACAAAGGCAACAGACTGTGGGGGGTGGTGGTGTGTGCTTCCAGCTCCTTACAGGATATCAGCCATCAACGGCCAGATCCCATCCAAGAGCTGACTCAGAGGCTTTATATCTCTTGTGATTACTATTGTTCACTTAGTACCATCCTCAAGCACCCAGAGAAGTGTTTGAAGGAGCAAGATATGATCTAAATTCAACCTGCCTGGAAACAAGAGAGGCTGGGGTCAGGAAAAACTCCTTCACCAAAGGGTTATGGGGCACTGGAACAGGCTGTGCAGGGAGGGGCTGAGTCACTGACTCTGGATGGATTTAACAGATGGGTAGGTGAGGTGCTCAGGGATGTGGGTTAGTTGGTCATTTCCAAGCTAGCAAGTCTGTGGGATGCTAAAACCAACCCCAGGAGGAGGCTCCTGGGGAGGCAGGAGCCAGGGATGGGCACAAGGACTCTCCAGGCAGGGCATTGAGGTCCTGGAGCGAGTCTAGAGAAGGGCAACCAGGCTGGGGAAGGGGCTGGAGGGCAAATCCTCTGAGGAGCAGCTGAGGGAGCTGGGGGTGTTGAGCCTGGAGAAGAGGAGGCTGAGGGGAGACCTTCTCCCCACCTCCCCTGCCCTGCCAGGAGGGTGCAGAGAGGTGGGGGGTGGTCTCTTCAGCCAGGGGACCAAGCCTGCCTGCTCTGGAATCCTTCAGCTCTCAGAAACTGGTAGAGGTAACTGGACAGGTCGTGCCTGTTAGAGACAGGAGGTCAGCACAAAGGGGCCTCATGTGAAGGCTCTTGGAACCACCTCTTCAGCACAATTTACTCCACACAAGTGCTGGGAGGGTGGAAAAGCTGCAGGCAAGGCGGGGTGAAGGATGAGGACAAGAGAACTTCAACACAACAGGAAAGCAGCAGTTTAATAAATAATCCATCAGAGGGGGGAGATCAGCCAGTCCTAAACACAACCTGAACTGAAAGAAATACATTTAAAACTTAAAAAAAATAAAATAGAGAAGAGATACAGCATTGCACGCAAGAGTAACCATGGAGCAGAGTGAACACAGGCTCACCCTGTGCCCACCATTTAAAGGCGACTGAGGATGTTTGTGGCCATTCAGTGCAGAGGAAAGAATAAAACCCAGTGAAGTAAGAAGTCAGGACTCTGTAAAAGTAAGGGCAAAAGAGAAAGCAATGGCTCAACGGGTTATTTTTAAGCCCACAAGATCAGTTTAAGCTCCCTTGGCCTGGCACTGGTTGTACTGGGACTCCAGGAGGGCAGCGATGGAAGTTTGGGGGTTGGGTTAGGGCATCGCTTTATCAACCTGAACATGTTGCTGTGGACAGGTTCTGGGAAGAGTGATGTCAAACAGCCAGGCTCAGGCATGACCCAGTGGCCACTGAGGGGGGGTTAAAGAAAAGGATCTGTTAAAAAAAAGCTGGATTTGAATATAAAGTAAGAAAAATTGGCAAAACCAGCTGACCAATCCATAGGGATTGTCTGGTCTTCCTGGGGGATGCTGCAGAACTACCAGCCCTTCAGAATGAGCCATTCTTCATTCAGGTCTGGTAGTTTCAGGTGTGTCAGTGCTCAGCCTAAGCCATCCTCTGTCACTTCAAGGCAGGATGGTGGTGGGGTCACATCCCTGTGCAGATGGGGGGTTAATTTGGGCTGAGAGCAACCCCAAGACCATGGGATGGAATTCCTACCTGCTCCCAGCGCCTGGAACAAGCGACAGCTCTGTGGCAGGCAGACAGCCCTGCCCTGTGCAGAGCCCCAGTGCCAGTCCCAGCACAGGGAGGGACCTGTGTATGGGTCACCTTGGTGCTGTGATGGGTGCTTGTGCCATGCCCTCTGCCAGCATGGCCTCCCAGTGCTGTGTCCCCCTCCAGCAGCTGAAGAGCCCCCCACCATGGCAGAGCCCAGGTCGCAGCCTGGGGATGCGGCTGTGACGTGCAGCATCGCCTGGCCCCGTGTTTGGGGGCTGAGGAAGCTCCAGTTCCACCACTCACAAGCTGGACACATCACATCTGGGTGTCCCTCTGGGATGGATGGGGACTGAGGAGGGAAGCTTGCCTGGATAGCTCTGCTGTCAGAAGGGAAGGAGAGGCTGAGGTGCCGCAGGCAGCGGCAGCGCTGGGAGGGAACAGGACTAGAAACACATTGGTTTCAATAAACTATTTGATAAAGGACTCTGAAAAATATATCTCTATACACTTCCTATCATATAAATGACACTCATCTCTTGTCACAGCCCCTGATCCTCCCTCTGTGACACCCCAAGTGCCTCAGTGTGACCAAGGTACCGATTCGGCGCTTCGTTCCCCTTCACTCCTGGGGGAGGGACAGACCTGCTTCACTCTGGTTTAACACAGGGTGAGTGAAGCACCCAGTGTGCATGGCAAAGCTCCTGTCTAAAGGCATTTCTGGGAGCAGTACAGAGCTGGGACTGCTGCCCAGAGCTTGGGGGACAGGATCTCCTTGGGAAAGGAGCCTGAGGTGTGTGCACCCCATCATGTTTGGGAATGGGGCACATCAACCCAATGAGCCTGGGAAAGCTGGCGTCAATCACATGTCACTGTGAGTTTCTGCTAGCTCTGATCTTCAGAGCCACATCAGCAAACCCTCAAGCCACCCTCCACACAGACTGTGACCTGCTCTGGCAGCTGCAAGCTGGATTAATGCACAGCAAACCAAGTTCATACAATCCCAGCCTGGGCTGGATTGGGAGGGACCCCAAGGGTCACAGAGCTCCAACCCCCTGCCACAGGCAGGGACACCAACCTCAGGCCTGGAGCTACACAAGGTTGCCCAGGGCCCCATCCAACCTGGCCTGGAACACCCCCAGACATGGGGCACCCACCCCCTCTCTGGGCAGCCTGTTCCAGCCCCTCACCACTCTCTCTGCACAGAACTTCCCCCTAAGATCCAATCTCACCCTCCCCTCCTCCAGCTTCACTCCATCCCCCTTGTCCTGCCAGTCTCTGCCCTTGAACAAGCTGATTCCCCTCCTGTTCCTCTGCTCCCTCCAGGGACTGGGGGGTGCAATGAGGTCCCCCCACAGGGAGAATTATTTCACTCCAACATCCTCCTCCCACAAAAACCATCCCAGACCCACACACAGGCAGCACACAGCTCATCCAGCCAGCACTTCCCAGCCATCAACACCCAACCAGCACTGGATCTGCCCAAAGTCACCACTCACCAGCCCATAATGACAAGCTCATGGGAGGGATCAGGCACCAAACACACCCTGGAGCTCACATCCCCCCCCTGCAACTCCCAGCACGGGGCAAGCTGTGCTGCCAGGATGGAGCAGGGATGGGCAGTGCTCCTGCTGCTGCTGCTGGACAGGGACTGAGCTCTCCAGGCTCAGCCAGGGGTGTTTCCAGGATGCTCAGAGGCAAACGGGGTTTGCAGTCACTGCTGCACTGGGACAGCATCATCTGCAGTCACTGCTGCACTGGGACAGCATCATCTGCAGTCACTGCTGCACTGGGACAGCATCATCTGCAGTCACTGCTGCACTGGGACAGCAGCAGGCAGGATTATGGGCTTGCAGAGAGCTGAGCAGCACATCCACCCCTCCAGCCATTCCCCCAGGGGTTACCTGTCCCAAACCTGCAGAGAAGGGATCCCAGCCAGAGAAGGATGGCTGCTGCACACACCCCACTCACACAGGACTCTTTCTTGGCCACTGCAGCCTCAACTCCCTTACCAACCAACTCCTGAAGTGCTCCCAGTTCAGCCTTTACCTCTCCAGTGACTACTCAACACCATCACTCCTGGTTTTACTCCAGTGAGAAGATCTCCCTGCTCTCTGCCACATCTCTGTGTATCTGGAGCCAACCAAGCATTCCCTGTACCTTTGTCTCCACATCCTTCCCAACACTCAAGTTCAAGTATCTGCTGCTCTCTGCAAACAGAGCTGAACCCTGCAGCAGGGGCTGTGATTCCTCTTCTTCAATGCAATGAAAGCCTTCAGAAACACCACCTGGAATCCAAACTGCTGAGTTCAAATCCATCTCAGTCATCACCACTGGGATCTTCTGGGAAAATCAAGCTACAGTCATGTTAAGAGCCTGGGGAAAAACCAACATGCTTCATGAAAGGGCTGAAGATAAACAGCTGGGGAGGTTTTGACCTCTCTCAGGAAACCAGGCTTTGGCACTGTGCTTAGTGGAGCTGAGCTGCTTCTCCAAGCCCTTGGGGGAACTGGATTTCCCACACACCCCTTCCAGTTCCAGAAAAGGATTCCTGAAGAACCTTTCCACCTACCACCTAGGAAGGCAGCAGCAGGTGAAGGCTACACCCACATAACAAGGGAAGAAGAGCCAAATGGGCACAAACACCACTGACCATCTGTAATTTGCATGGTTGCCCTTCTCTCACCTGCCTGGCTTCCTTACACCAGCAGCAGCTTCACTTAGGAATTTTTGGGATCTTCACTGGAACATTAAGCCAGTGGGTATGGGATTGGTTTTTTTTTGGGGGGGGAGGGTTGATGCTAAATTTGATTTGGGCCAGAATGGGCAAATCATAGAATCACAGGCTGGTCTGGGTTGGAAGGGACCCCAAGGGTCACAGAGCTCCAACCCCCTGCCACAGGCAGGGACACCAACCTCAGGCCTGGAGCTACACAAGGTTGCCCAGGGCCCCATCCAACCTGGCCTGGAACACCCCCAGACACGGGGCACCCACCCCCTCTCTGGGCAGCCCCTTCCAGCCCCTCACCACTCTCTCTGTAAAAACTTCCCCCCAATATCTCATCTCACCCTTCCTTCCATGGGAAGAAAGGATCCATGGGATCCTCCAGCAGTGAGGATCTACTCAGGGTCACTTTTCCCCTCAGAGCACTGTCACACATCCTGCCAAGCCTCTCCAGGGCTGAGGCTGGCCACCAGAGCTGGGACAGGACCAGTAGCAAGTACCAATTACATAAGGGGACGGGGCACGTAACAGACGCCTTGTTTTATTCTGGCTGGCAACTCAGTTAGTTGACATTAGAACAAAGACAATGCTAGCTCCTTAATTGGTTTGTGGGGTGGTGTTTTTCCACTGGTGAGTTGAGTATTTGGCAGGTCACACCACAAAGTTCAGGCTTCACAAACAAGGTTTGCTCTAGAGAACTATCCCCCTGCACAGAGCAGTTCAGCATCTCCCCCTTCCCACCAGCCCCAGATGATACAATTCCATCTTTGCAGCAGCTGGGGGATATTTGGCTCCAAGGGAAAACTATGTCCCTTCTCATTAGCTGTTGGTGGCAGAGTCTTTGACCTTGTTTCTCCTCTCCTCCACCCCTCCAACCCGCTCTCCCCCCTCCCTCCATCTCCCACTGGCTAAGTCCATCCTTGGTCTGGAAGCAGGATGTGAGCCAGGTCCTTCTCTCCCAACCTCATACGCTGCTGTCCTCAAGCAGAGGCTCCTTCCCATCCGACCCTCCGGCCTGAGGGCTGTGGGGGTGGGTCTGGGCTCCATTACCATGCTTCTTGTGGCTGCCTGACCTCAGTGTGAGGTTGTGCTCTGGAATGAACAAGGCCACCAGGAGAGACAGCAGGACAGAACAAGCCCCAAAGAGAAATGGAGGCCCTGGGATGATGCTGCTCTGTTAAGGAGGAAGAGAGGAATGATTAACACTCCAGCACAAGGGCAGAAAGAGCTCAGCAAAGAGAGTGGTGAAGCTGAAGAGAGGTTACCTCATCTGTAGGGTTGGCCATGTTGGGTTTGGAGGCCTTACCCAGGGTTTCCACCTCAGCCATCTCATTCAGCTCCACATGGAAGAGATAGAAGACGAAGCCGTAGAGCGCCGGCCCCAGCCCGTTACACAGGCCCCGAATGCCAGTGATCATCCCCTGCACCACACCTAGGGACAGGGAGCAAGGCAAGAGGGGCTGACACCTTGCTGAAGAGACTCACACAACTCCAGGAGGCTTAGTGGGGTCAGTCACTCAGGTCTGGGCCAGCACACGCTCTGCTGTGGCTAGCTGCTGGCCTCAGGTTCTCCTGAGATGGTGGCACTGGGATTGCTAACTTCACCCCATCAATCAAACCAGCAAGCAACAATTTGAACTGGGACTTAAGGCAGGTAAATGCAAACACTTGAGATCCAACCAGGGAGCAGGCAAACTTTGAAGAGCTGTCTCCTCTACTGCACAGAGCTGGCATGGAAAACTGTCACAGAGAACTTAAGAATTCCCCCTAAGAATTCCCTCCCAAATCACAGAATCATCTTAGACTCATGGAATGGGCTGGGTTGGGAGGGACCCCAAGGGTCACAGAGCTCCAACCCCCTGCCACAGGCAGGGACACCAACCTCAGGCCTGGAGCTACACAAGGTTGCCCAGGGCCCCATCCAACCTGGCCTGGAACACCCCCAGACATGGGGCACCCACCCCCTCTCTGGGCAGCCTGGTCCAGCCCCTCACCACTCTCTCTGCACAGAGCTTCCCCTTCATATCCAATCTAACCCTTCCCTCCTCCAGCTTCACTCCATCCCCCTTGTCCTGCCAGTCTCTGCCCCTGAACAAGCTGATTCCCCTCCTGTTCCTCTGCTCCCTCCAGGCACTGGCAGGCTGCAATGAGGTCCCCCCACAGCCTTCTCTTCTCCAGGCTGAGCCAGCCCAGCTCCCTCAGCCTCTCTCCAGAGGGGAGCTGCTCCAGCCCTCTGAGCATCTCCGTGGCTCCTCTGACCCCTCTCCAACAGCCCCACATCTTCCTTGTGTTGGGCCCCAGCTCTGGACACAGGATCCAGCTGGGGGAGGGCAGAGCAGAGAGGGACAACACACCAGCTACAGCCAGAGTGTCAGTACTGCTACAGCAACAGACATTTCCAGCCCCACCACTGAGGATTCCAACACCCCAGGATGAATTTGGTCCTGGGACAGACCCCCAGGTGACTCACCCTGTTGGTCAGGGTCAGCGTTCCTGGACACCATGGCACTGATGGCTGGGAAGGTGATGCTGGACATGGCAGCCACAGCTCCTGCTGCCCACATCATCCTTGGGGGAAAGAGGCAGCAGTTAGGAGGCAGGATGCTGAGGGATCACTGTCAGTAGGGCAGGATATCCCTGTGCAGGGGGACAGGCAGCTGTCACAGAGCCACCATGGAAGGAGAAGTCTTACCAAGGCTGTGATCCAAAGCCATACCAGGCAAGCTGCAGGATCTGGAAGCCCAATCCCAACAGGATGGTGTTTTTATTTCCTATTGAACGCATGAGAATTCCCAACACTACTGTCTGGAAAGAAAAACAGGTGCTTTGAGAAAGGTACAGCACTGGAACACAAGAGGATGAGACACCTGAGGGAACCTGCACTGCTGTGAGGTTGGCTATCACACACTGCTCTGTCCTCACAGCCTTGTGTTAGAAAGGAGCAGATCCCTGTCTGTGCAGACAGAGCACAGCCAGTCCCCCAGTTACCACACTCTGTTGTTCATAAACCCCCCAGCTGATGCATTCAGGAGGTAATAAAAAGGGACCCCAGGTAGCCACATGTGGGTCCTGACAGGGATTCTGACAACTCACCAGCCTGAAATCACCAGAAATTTTGGCTGTTTTTAACACCAGACTGCTACAGCCAAGAGAGAAACAGCTTCTCACCTGAGCCAGTATAGAAAGAATTCCAACTACACCAATAAAGGCTGCCACAGTCTCTGAGGAAAAACCAATGACCTGTGAAAATACCAGAGAGGGACCTGTCAAGAGCTTTGTACCACACAGAAAAGCCACTCCAGCTGTCACTAGTGGTGGCTGACATTGCTCATAGAATCACAGACTGGGCTGGACTGGGAGGGACCCCAAGGGTCACAGAGCTCCAACCCCCTGCCACAGGCAGGGACACCAACCTCAGGCCTGGAGCTACACAAGGTTGCCCAGGGCCCCAGCCAACCTGGCCTGGAACACCCCCAGACACGGGGCACCCACCCCCTCTCTGGGCAGCCCCTGCCAGCCCCTCACCACTCTCTCTAATAAGAACTTCCCCCTAATATCCAATCTAACCCTCCCCTCCTCCAGCTTCACTCCATCCCCCTTGTCCTGCCAGTCTCTGCCCTTGAACAAGCTGATTCCCCTCCTGTTCCTCTGCTCCCTCCAGGCACTGGCAGGCTGCAATGAGGTCCCCCCACAGCCTTCTCTTCTCCAGGCTGAGCCAGCCCAGCTCCCTCAGCCTCTCTCCAGAGGGGAGCTGCTCCAGCCCTCTGAGCATCTCCGTGGCTCCTCTGACCCCTCTCCAACAGCCCCACATCTTTCTTGTGTTGGGCCCCAGCTCTGGACACAGGATCCAGCTGGGGGAGGGCAGAGCAGAGAGGGACAATCCCCTCCCTGTCCCTGCTGCCACCCCTCTGCTGATGGAGCCCAGGATCCCATCTCCCTTCCCAGCTGCCAGAGCCACTGCTGCTCAGGGGGAGTTTCTCACCCCCCAGAATCCCCAGGTCCTTCTCACAGGGCTGCTCCCCAGGAGCTCTTCTCCCAGCCTGGATCTGTGTCTGGGATTCTTCCAGCCCAAGTGCCACCCCTGACCCTTGGCAGTGTAAGGTACCTCATCAGGTACTTAAGTGTTAATCAACCTTCTTGCTGCCACAGGAATACAGTGGGAGATTTTAATCTACTCCTCTGGCTGAAAAAGCAGCTTTAAAATCACTGGAATCACCTTAAATGCCTGAAAATGGCATGAGCAGAATGGGTGAGCAGGCCACCAGCAGGCGACCAAGCAAGAGTCCCTGCAGTGCCTACCAAGGGGTCTCCAGGCCCCCCAGAGTTTTTAGGAAAGCTGAAACAAATCACCATGCCTTACAGCTTCATCTTTCCTAAGCTATTAGCCTCCCCAGGACACAGGGCTTGGATAATACTTGAGGGTTGGGATTTCCTGCATTCAGAGACCTCCCTCCTCACAGGAGATGGGACTCACCTGTCGCAGGTAGAGGAAAAAGCTGGAGTACTGGCCAGCTTCAGGAAGGTAGGAGAGAAAGACAGTGATACAGATGAGCAGCACCGTAGAATCCTGGCCCACCTTCCTCAGGGACTGCAGGGGAACAGGGTGGGGAATGAAAATTAGTTAAAATGAAATTAAAAGAGTTGGTGTCCTTAAATGCTCTCCAGGTAGAGTGAGCAAAACCATCTCTACCTAAGTAGTGAGTGCTTGAGTAAAACCACTGTTTCAGAGATGATAGGAACATTGCTACAACACCACACTGGATGAGGTGCATAACTGCATCAGCTCCCAGCCTAGAATGAAGGGGTTTTACCTTTTGGAGCTCAGATTTACAGTCAAGAGCTTGTGATCACAGAATGAGAAGGCTGGAAAAGACCTTTAAGATCATCAAGCCCAATCATTCCCATCCTGAGCTAAACCAGATCCCTGAGCACCTCATCTCCCCTCTGTTAAACACCCCCAGGGAAGGGGACTCAGCCCCTCCCTGGGCAGCCTGGGCCACAGCCCCACAACTCTGCCAGGGAAGAACTTTCCCCTCCCATCTGCTCTGCCCCTGCCCTGGGGCAGCTTGAGCCCATTGCCCCTTGTCACATCTCCTGGCCCCTGGCTGAAGAGACCATCCCCCACCTCTCTGCACCCTCCTGGCAGGGCAGGGGAGGTGGGGAGAAGGGCTCCCCTCAGCCTCCCCTTCTCCAGGCTCAACACCCCCAGCTCCCTCAGCTGCTCCTCAGAGGATTTGCCCTCCAGCCCCTTCCCCAGCCTGGTTGCCCTTCTCTGGACTCACTCCAGGACCTCCAGAGAATTGGTTTTACCTCAAGAGAGCCAGAAAAATCTCCCTAAGCAAGCAGAGGTGAGGTGAGACTGCCAAGCTCATCATCACTAGCAAAGGTCCTGAGAAGCCAGGAACACAAAGACTTCTCCTGACACAGTACTAATCACTAACTAATGAAGTTTATAGCCAAACAACCAGCACAAGAGATGCTTGGTGGGACATCTGGAGCTGCTTTTAGATGGTCTGCAGCTCTCTGAAATCAGTGAGAAGCTGCCAGGCAGCCTCAGGTGTGTGCAGTCTGTTGTCAGTTGCACCATCGACAGGGTTAACCTAAGCCTCACATCCTTCATTTTTGGGGAACACATCTTCCTTTTGACAGAAATCAGCAGAACTAAAGCAAAAAGAGGCATTGCCAGCACGTGGAAAAGCAACAGCAAGAGTACTTACAGCAAAGGGGTCTGCTTGTTCCCAAGAGATGGGAGCTCCCCAAGAGACTGGGCGCATCTCTTCAGGCAGAGACTCTGGTACAGCGAGCAGGATGAAACCAATGTCCAGCAAAGCCACTCCTGAGGCCAGTACAACCACCAGTGTGTCACCATAGGCCTGGGAGAGGTATGCACCGATTGCTGGGCTTGTGACCAGGCTGGCAGCAAATGTGGCAGACACCTGGAAGCACAGAATCACAGGGTTGGGAAAGACCTGTAAGATCATCGAGTCCAACCATTCCCATCCTGTGCTGACCCAGATCCCTGAGCACCTCATTTCCCCTCTGTTAAACACCCCCAGGGAAGGGGACTCAGCCCCTCCCTGGGCAGCCTGGGCCACAGCCCCACAACTCTGACAGGGAAGAACTTTCCCCTCCCATCTGCTCTGCCCCTACCCTGGGGCAGCTTGAGCCCATTGCCCCTTGTCCCATCTCCTGTCCTCTGGCTGAAGAGACCAGCACCCACCTCTCTGCACCCTCCCTTCAGGTAGTTGTAGGTGGTGATAAGGTCTCCTCCTCAGCCTCCTCTTCTCCAGGCTGAACACCCCCAACATTTATACAGCCTCCTCTTCCCAGAGAGCCTGGTTTCTCCCCCAGAGGCACTAATTTTACCATCTCTGATGGAGATAATCTTGGCAGACTGGGACCCTCTCAGGCAGGAGGACACGTTCAGTGTGATCTAGATTAAGCTCTAGCAAAGGGAAATTAAAGCTGTCCTAACAATCTGCATACAAGCCTTCCAGTAACCCTATGGAACAAGCACAACCACAGGCTACTTGTTCCAGTGCCAGCATCACAGCTGGCCATCCTTCCTGCTGCAAAGCAAGCTCACAGACCAGGCTAAGCAACAACACAGCCAGCATCCAGAGCACAGAGAAAGTAACCCTCTCCCTCCCTGTTAAGTCACAAACCAAAGAACCTCAGGGCTGTCTGCACATCTCCCACCCTCATTTTATACCTCTCCCTACCTGCAAAGAAGCCCCCAGTATTGCTTTGAGATGCCAAGGCTGTGACTCAGCTCCTTACCAAGCCATACGCCGTGCTGCGCTCATGCTCCTGTGTGATATCAGCAACGTAGGCAAAGATCACAGAAAAGGTGACAGCAAAGACTCCTGACATGGAAATGACAGCAAAATACCACCTGGAATGGGAATTGCCCAAGGCAGAGTTAGAGACTAACCACAGGGCAGTTCAGAGACTCTCTCTTATTCTCCCTTCAGTCCATCCCTGGCTCATGGCAGCAGAAAGCTCAGGGACACTCAGCAGTCTGGTGGCCTATGGAGATCTGTCACTTGTTTTCCCTGCACTGGAAGGAAAGGGCAATGGCCTCAAGGGCAATGGCCTCAAGTTGAAGCATAGGAAGTTCCACCCCAATCTGGGGAAGAACTTCTTCCCAGTGAGGGTGAGGGAGCCCTGGGACAGGCTGCCCAGGGGGTGTGGAGTCTCCTTCTCTGGAGAGATTCCAGCCCCGTCTGGACACCGACCTGTGTGCCCTGTCCCAGGGACCCTGCTTTGGCAGGGGGTTGGACCCCATGGGCTCTGGAGGGCCCTTCCCACCCCTCCAACTCTGTTAAGTCTGTGAGACACCAGCATGGCTTCACAGCACCCATCTGGAGAGCAAGCACCAGGAGAGGGAGGACACAGTCATTCTTCCTGGCACCAAACCCTCAGGTAGAACCAGAGGAGTACACCAGTCTCCTGGCTGAGCATCCCTCTCCACTCTTCCATCCCCTCCTCCTCTGCAGCACCCACAAATCCCCATTGTTCACCCCCACACTCACCCCTCTCCTCAGAGCCCTTTGCTTATCCCAAGAACAAACTCACCACGGACTGATCTTCATCAGGGGAATTGGTGCACAGGTGAAGAAGACAGTGAGGAGGAGGAAGGATTTCCTGCCCCAGACATCAGAGAGAGCACCAATCAGTGGGGCACTTAGAAAAGAAAGCAGACCCTAAGACAGACAGACAGACAGAGAGAAATCCCTCAGTCAAATTCTGATTGTTGATAGTGAGAGCTGCTGCTGACATCATCTAAAGGCAGAAAACAGGAGGAGACAACCCACTCCTGGTCTCTACAAGCAAGCAGTGTTACCAAACCAGTTTGTTACACTGCTCACATCCTTTTAGGGAGGAAAAATTAAACCCCACCCCAAAACCCAGACCAGCAAGGGGCTGCTAAACTCTTCCTGGTCCCCACAACTGCCCAGCCTGCAGCCAGAGGGTTCCCAGGCAGCCTGTGTGGCAGGGAGTCACCCTGCCAGGACCTAAAAAGATGCTGGCACAGCTCCATGGCTTCAACATCTGCTGCTGTTCCAGGGAAAGCTTTCCCTTTTAGATGGAGACAAGACAGACCTGATGAGGAGATGGCAAAGGCCATTAAGCACAAGTAAAATCATTCAGTGCCTTTCAAACCCAGGGCAGGCAGGGAAGAGCCTCTGAAGTGTACCCAGGGGTTGCCCAACTCACATCAAAGTGAACCTCCCTGGGGTGATTTTTTTGAGCTCCTCCTGACAGAGCCAGGGCCTAACAGTCTGTCAGAACACATGGAGACTGCTCCTTGGCCAGAGCTGCCTCCAGTTCTGCTCTGGGAATGCTGGTCCAAGTCCAAACTCACCGTGCTGCAGCACAGTCCCTCCCACCTGCCTGGGGAGAGCCCATCCTGCTGAGTTCCAGCTCCTTCCTGGTAAGTTGAGATGTCATTGATTATTAGGGTTTCTTTTAAAGTCTGTTCTGCACCAGGATAGGGTTCCAGGGCTGATCTCACACTGATTTAGGGTGTTTTCAGCTGAAACACACAGCTGCTATAGCCCCAAAGCCACGTGACAAGCAGCAGGTTGGTCACACCACCAAGGAAAACCCCAATCCCCAAGTGCTCCCCTCATTCTTCATCCTGCATCAGGTTTGCCCATGACCAAGCCAAATCCAAACATTTCTCTGCCACAGGCTGGTTGACAGCAGCAACTAGCAGGGCTTAGGACAGGCTTGCCACTCCTTGCACCCATCACAGCCTCCAAGGAAAGCCTGGAGGGAATAATCCTTACCTTGACTCCATGAATCAGGCCATTCATCAAGAAGGTATGCTGAGGGAAGGTCTGGTGTAACACCTAGGGGAAGGGGAAAAAAAAAAACCCCAATAAAACAAAAATCAGAGCTCAGGACTCCTGTAAAACCTCTGTGAATTGCCACCAGCACCTAGCAGCTCCATGCCTGAGGAACACAAGAGGGAAAGTGGAAAACATGGAGAATTCCCACAAGAGGAGCACTACCACAACAGGGAAAGAATAGAGAATTCCCACATGAGGAGTTCTACCTCCCCTCTCCAACACAGGCAGCTGCTTTCTTTAATACTTCCCAGATCTGTAAATCATCCCCACAAGTTTGGGCAAGGGTAAATTAATGGGAAACAAGCTTTTTCTCCATCTCCACACTATCCCATTTTTCCCCTCTGGTTTTACTTCATGCAGCCAGGTAACTGTTCTGCTCCCCTCTCCCCTCCCTTTCATACCATCCATGTGTTGGATTTGCTGTTCACCCTCCTAAAGCTAACACTGGGTTTCTAAATGCCTGTGCATCAAAGGAAGAAAAGACTCCCTTTGTGTGGTTACCTAGAGATCAGGTCAAAACCACTCATGGCACATTAGACTTCAATGTGAGCTGGCATACCCCCACCAGAAAAGGAATAGGAATTCTTCCTGAAGTTGCCAAACCAGAAGTTCACAAAGGGAAGTATCTGAGATGAAGTTTTAAGTGTCTTTAATAAAGCTATCCCTCTGTGTTTAACTTTTGTGAACGATCAGAACATCCCAGTAATTACAGGTCAGGGCTTTTCACTCTCCCTTTCCTGAAATCCTCCAAAAACCTAAACTCAGGCTTTGCTCCAAGTTCAGCTGCAATAATTAAGAAAAGAATGGACCCATTAAATTAAATAAAATAAATTACTACAGCTCCAGCTTATTCACACAGAAAAACAATCCAGGTAGAAAGCATTACAGCTCAGGTGTTACCTCCTCCACCCTGAGGCCTGTGTGAAGATCTTTCCTCTGGCCAAGCTGAGCTCAGCTCAAGCTTACAAGAGCTGGTACTAGGCAGTACTACTCCAAGGGAGGTTTACTCACTGTGAGCATGGGTGTAGTGAGCAGCCCCCAGGCAAAGAACTCCAGGAAAATAACCACCACGGCGTGGTAGACACTGGGCTCTCCTATCCCCTGTCGCTGCAAAACAAGAGTCAAAATACAGAGTGAGCAAATCTGGGAGGGCTGGTTGGAAGGTCAGGTAGTTGGAAGGTCCCCCCACTGCTGCCCAGTGCAGGTGAGCTCAGGCTGTGGCATCCCTCTGCCCAGGAACACAGACACACACACACAGCCCTCTCCCACAAAGCTAAAGGTCTGCTGTTCTCTTCTCTAGGAACTCACGTGGTTGATGCTGTCACTGCTGCTCTAACACAGCCAACCATGCCATCCTTCCAAACCCTTGGCCTTAAGGACTCTGAAACACCTCAACTCTCAGAGTGTTTTCACAGCAGTAAGTGCAACACCCCAGAAAAGAGTTTGGGAAGGCAATGGAACTCCTCAGTGACTCACCCAGCACACAGACAATCCTCAGATCAGCTGTTACAGGAAAAAAAGCTCCACAACACATAGAATCAGAGACTGGGCTGGGTTGGGAGGGACCCCAAGGGTCACAGAGCTCCAACCCCCTGCCACAGGCAGGGACACCAACCTCAGGCCTGGAGCTACACAAGGTTGCCCAGGGCCCCATCCAACCTGGCCTGGAACACCCCCAGACACGGGGCACCCACCCCCTCTCTGGGCAGCCTGGTCCAGCCCCTCACCACTCTCTCTGCAAAGAACTTCCCCCTAAGATCCAATCTCACCCTCCCCTCCTCCAGCTTCACTCCATCCCCCTTGTCCTGCCAGTCTCTGCCCTTGAACAAGCTGATTCCCCTCCTGTTCCTCTGCTCCCTCCAGGCACTGGCAGGCTGCAATGAGGTCCCCCCACAGCCTTCTCTTCTCCAGGCTGAGCCAGCCCAGCTCCCTCAGCCTCTCTCCAGAGGGGAGCTGCTCCAGCCCTCAAGGTCCTGCTTCTCTTCCCTCCCTTAAAGACTTCTCAGGGCTCTTTTGGGGCAGTGTTTCTTCTGTCACTTTTCCAAGTCACACCTGCAAAGTCACGAGTCCCAAGGAAAACAAATGGCAAGGAACAGGACAAAGGCACCCAAGCTTCAGCTGGATTATGTCAGAGAACCCAGAGAGCCCAAACATCCAGTAGCTCCATGTGCTTTTCCAAGGGAACCCCAGTTCTTACATCCACAAACCACACAACCCCAACTCTCTGGTGAGAGTTTAGCCCTGATACATTAATAAAACCACCTGAAATCTCTGCAAACCCAGTAATTCAGAGAGCTCCCAACAGCTTGAGGAGTATCCAGAAGTTAAAAACACCCTGTGACCTTCCATCAGCTGTGCAAACCTCAGGCTCAAAGGGATACTGGGATGGGAAACCTTAAATCCACAGGCTGAGAGAAGAGGCTTCTGTATTCATCCCCTCAGAGCTGACTGTTTCCACACCATGCTCCTGAGATACAGATGGATTTGTGAACTGGCCTAAAGAGGTATCTGTATCAGCATCCTGCCTCCAGCCTTCCCTGCTGACAGATCCCAGGGATGGGAACTCCAGGAGCTTGGTGTGTGTGAAGGGCAGGCTCTCACCCAGTCACATCCTCCCAGGTTTTGAGGGAAAAACATTGCATTTCAGTTAACTAACAGAGCTAGGAGTTACTTGCAGGAGGAGGGAAGGCAGCAAGAGCCATTATTCTGCTGAAAGGCTGTTTACCAGCACTGGCTCCATTACAACTGTCTCCCACAGACAGGCTAAATCTGCTTGAAAACCAAATCAGCAGCATCCACACAGGAGGTACCCTACCCAAGGGGGACACACAGACATCAGTGGGACTCACTTTTACTGCACACAGTAATGTTTTGCAGCAGAGGGAGCAGGCCTGAGGTGGCACAGAGCCAGTAATGGAGAGCACTGCTGTCCTAAGCCACTTCACCCCATGGAGCAGCCCCCTCCTCTTCCTTCCATCACCCCCCTTTCTAGCCTGGTTTAAACCACTTTACCACGCTGGCTGCAACAAAGCTTAAGTAGATCTCTCTCTCCACAGAGTAGATCCAACCTGTTCACAGCTTAACACTGCTCCTTCCACTTAGTCTTATGGTGTTAGAGCTCCTTAAACAGCTTCAGAGATGCCGTCACCCCACAGAACCACTGCTCTAGAGGAAGCACAGGAATATCATTGAATCATAGAATGGCAAGGGTTGGGAGGGACCCCGAGGGTCACAGAGCTCCAATCCCCTGCCACAGGCAGGGACACCAACCTCAGGCCTGGAGCTACACAAGGTTGCCCAGGGACCCAGCCAACCTGGCCTGGAACACCCCCAGACACGGGGCACCCACCCCCTCTCTGGGCAGCCTGGTCCAGCCCCTCAACACTCTCTCTGCACAGAACTTCCCCCTAAGATCCAATCTAACCCTCCCCTCCTCCAGCTTCACTCCATCCCCCTTGTCCTGCCAGTCTCTGCCCGTGAACAAGCTGATTCCCCTCCTGTTCCTCTGCTCCCTCCAGGCACTGGCAGGCTGCAATGAGGTCCCCCCACAGACTTCTCTTCTCCAGGCTGAACAAGCCCAGCTCCCTCAACCTCTCCTTGTAGGGCAGGTGCTCCAGCCCTCTGAGCATCCTTGTGGCTCCTCTGACCCCTCTCCAACAGTTCTACATCCTTCTTGTATTGGGGGCCCCAGCTCTGGACACAGGACTCCAGGTGGGGCCTCACAAGGGCAGAGTAGAGAGGGACAATCCCCTCCCTGTCCCTGCTGGCCACCCCTCTGCTGATGGAATCAGAATATCAAGATGCCAGGGCTAATAAGACATGGCAAGAGGCTGAGGGGACAGGCCAGCACCTCACAGCCAGGACCACCAGTCTCTGAGGAGAGCAAGCCCAGAGGGAAAAGGGCTCAGAACCATGTTAAGCTCACTCCAGAGCTGCCTGTGTGCTGTCACGATCCGGAGCCCTATGGCATTGCTCTGCTCCCACAGCAAGGAACTCCTCTCAAAAGCAGCCAGCACGTAGCACAGCAGGGATGAAGGCTGCCTGTCATCCTCAGAGCCAATACTGACTGTCTGGTGCCCGGTGAAGCCAGGGGGAATGGGGCTGGAGAAGTCTGGAGGGTGGCAGCCACACAGCGCTGGCCGTGGGCAGAGCTGCTCCCTTCCCCAGCCCGAGGCTGGGGGGGCTGTTGGTGGGACCCACTGGAACACCGGGGCTCCTGCACCCCGCTCCGGGGCCTGGCGTGCTGGCTGTGCCCCTGTCTCGGCGCTCCGAGGGCAGCCCACAGGAGGGGGAGACCTCACCTCCCGCCTGCCCTGAGCAGGCCGCAGCCCCGCACAGCCCTCAGGCACCGCCTGCCCGGGCTGCCGCCGCACCCTCACGGCGCTAGGCCCGTTCCGCCGTGCCCCCACTCCACAGCCCCTCACCCGGGGGCCACCGGCGCTGCAGCCCCCAGCCTCTACCCACGCTCCCGGCTGCCCGGCCCCGGGGAGCACCGGCCCCCCTCCCCCCACCTCCCGGAGCCCCTCAGGCCTCCCCCCAGCCGGCCTCACACCTCCCGGAGCCCCTCGGGCCTCCCCATAGCCTGTCCCCCGCCCCACGCCGCCCAGAGCCCCTCGGCCCCCCCCACAGCCGGCTCCCCGCCTCCCGAAGCCCCTCAGGTCTCCCCACAGTCTGCCCCTCTCCCCACGCCTCCCAGACCCCCTCAGGTCTCCCCACAGCCGGTCCCACACCTTCCAGAGCCCCTCAGGCCTCCGCACAGCCTGTCCCCCGCCCCACGCCTCCCGGAGCCCCTCGGGCCTCCCTACAGCCGCCCCCCCGCCTCTCAGAGCCCCTCGCCCCCCCCCCCCAGCCTGCCCCTCGCCCCCCGCCCCCCGGAGCCCCTCAGGCTTCCCCCCAGCCAGCCCCACACCTCCCAGAGCCCCTCGGGCCTCCCCACAGTCTGCCCCTCGCCCCACGCCACCCAGACCCCCTCAGGTCTCCCTACAGCCGGCCCACATCTCCCAGAGCCCCTGGGCACCCCCCCCGCCTGTCCCCCGTCTCCCGGAGCCCCTCGGGCCTGCCCACAGCCTGTCCCCCGTCTCCCGGAGCCCCTCGGGCCTCCCCACAGCCGGCTCCCCGCCTCCCGAAGTCCCTCGGGCCTCCCCACAGTCTACCCCTCGCCCCACGCCACCCAGAGCCCCTCAGGTCTCCCTACAGCCAGCCCCACACCTCCCAGAGCCCCTCGGGCCCCCCCCCGCCTGTCCCCCGTCTCCCGGAGCCCCTCGGGCCTGCCCCCAGCCTGCCCCCCGCCTCCCAGGCCTCCCCACAGCCTGCCCTCCGCCCCCCGAAGCCCCCCCCCCCCCCAGCCGTCCCCCCGCCCCGCTCACGCCGGCCCCGTCCCGGATGACGATCTTCTTGGCCAGCAGGACGCTGCGGTTGAGCCGCTTCTTCTTCTTCTTCTCGCCGGTCATGGCGCCGCCGGGCCGCTGCCGTTCGCCGGCCTCCGCGGCTGCCCCATCCTCCCTGCGGCGGAGCGAGCCGGAGCCGAGCCCGGGCCCGGACCCGCACCGGGCGGGAGAGCGCCGGGCCCGGGGCTGCCGGGCGCGGGGGCGGCGCCGCGGGGCGAGGGCGGCGGCCCGGCTGGCGGCAGCGGGAGGGCGGCCCGCCCGCAGGCCCCGCCCCGCCACCCGCCCTCCGTCGCCTTGACGACGGCGTTGACGGGCGCTTCCGGCTCCTTGCTCCTGACGCTCCCATTGGCTGCGCCGTCTCCTCCCGGCCGCTGAGTGGTTGGTTAGGAGTGGGGGAGAAGGGGGGGGGGGCGGTGCCGGCGCGGCCTCTTCCGCTGGGTTGGGTGGGCGGTGCCGTGACGTCACGGCACCTGCCGAGGGCGGGGCGCGGCGGAGGGCGCTGGTCCTCTAGGGGGCGCTGTGGTACCCACGGAACCGGGAGGGCGGCGGGACGGGGGGTTCGCGGCCCTCCCGGGGACTGGCGGCGGCACCGGAGGCTGCCGAGGGTTTCTCCCTGCCCCGCCGCAGCCCCGCGCTACCGGGCCGGGGCTCAAGCTGGAGTCTCGGTGTCCCGGGCGGCCGGGAGGGATCCTGGAGCTGGGGGGAGCTGGGGAGGGGGCGGGCTCCGGGCGGGGGTGGGGTGGGGTGGGGATGGGATGGGATGGGATGGGATGGGATGGGATGGGATGGGATGGGATGGGATGGGATGGGATGGGATGGGATGGGATGGGGATGGGGTGGGGTGAGATGGGATGGGATGGGGTGGGATGGGATGGGATGGGATGGGATGGGGATGGGATGGGGATGGGGTGGGGTGAGATGGGATGGGATGGGGTGGGATGGGATGGGATGGGGATGAGGATGGGGATGGGGTGGGATGGGGATGAGGATGGGGATGGGATGGGGATGGGATGGGGATGGGGTGGGATGGGGATGAGGATGGGGATGGGATGGGGATGGGGTGGGGTGGGATGGGATGGGGATGAGGATGGGGGTGGGATGGGGATGGGATGGGGATGGGGTGGGATGGGATGGGGATGGGATGGGATGAGGATGAGGATGGGGATGGGGATGGGATGGGGATGGGATGGGGATGAGGATGGGGATGGGATGGGATGAGGATGGGGATGGGATGGGATGAGGATGGGGATGGGATGGGGATGGGATGGGATGGGATGGGATGGGATGGGATGGGATGGGATGGGATGGGATGGGATGGGATGGGATGGGATGGGATGGGATGGGATGGGATGGGATGGCAGCTCCGGTGCCGCTGCAGAAGAGCAGCATCCACACCCATGGCGCTTCCTGATGGAGCCTTCTTGGGCCAGGGGCATCGGAGGCACTCGGTGCTCGCTCCTGTGGGGGAGCCAAGGCTGTAGGGGCATGAACCAGGCACAGGTCAGGGGAGTTATTATCAGGGGTCCCACCTCCCCTTCCCCCAGCCCGCCAGCTCCTGGTGATGCCGCTCTGGGGGCAGCAGGGGGCACGGAGGGGGCTGGTGGCAGGGCAGAGGGCTGGCAGGGGGCTGCCCTGCAGAGTGGTGGGGCATCAAGTGCTGCGGGGCCCATGGAGGCTCTGGGCACTGGCTCCAGTTGGCACTGCCCAAGAGCCGCCACGGGCACGTGCTGATATGAGGCCAACGCCAGAGCATGTGGCCAGCCAACACCAAGGACAAAGTGACCCCCTGTCCCCAGGAGCTGTGCAGGAGCAGAGAGCTGCTCCATCTGCCCAGGGCCGGGGGCAAATGTGCCACTGCTTCAGCCCCCAGCCAACCCTGATGGCAGAGGTAGGGGCTGCTGCCCTGCGCTGGGGTCACAGGCCCATCCCCAATGCATGAGGTCCCCAAAACGCTGTGTGTGGTGTGAGGTAAAACACCCCTGACCTCCACAGGGACCTGGCACCTTCCCTTGGGGTGACCCCCAACCCCTGGGGTGTATGCCCAGAGCTGCCCAGGCTGGACAGGGACCTGAGTCCCTCCAGACAGAGGAACCCAACTCACTCCAGTGCTCTGCAGCCATCTGGAAAGAAACCCAAGCAGGGCCGAGCGCGGAGAGAGCCGAGCAGCCGTTCCTAACATGGCGACAGCAAATGTAATTCTATTACCTTGATTTATTGATCGCACTTAGAGCAATTACTGGCTTTCACCCCATCACCTGCCACCGAGCAGGAGACAGCGAGGAGGAGGCAAGACAAAGGCAGCCGCGCGTTGCCCAGGGCATGGCGGCTCTCCAGGGAGGCTCCGGTTCTGTTTGTGCCGGCCGACGTGGGAAGGGGGGGATGAGCTCCCGCCCGGCTGAGCGGCAGCATCGCCTCCCTCCCTCCCTCACTGTGGGCAGGGGAGCGGGGCCGCTGCTGCCCGGCTGAGCAAGCTGGAGCCAAACATGGCTGAGCTGCCCAGGCCCGTCATGGCGGCTGTGAGGGGGAGGGTGCAGAGCTGGGAAGGGGAAGGTGAGGGTCCATAGGGTACTGGTGCGGCAGAGCCGGTCCAGGCTCCCTCACTATGGGAACGGGAATTGGGCTGCTGCTGCCTGGCTGAGCAAGCTGGAGCCAAACATGGCTGCGCTGCCCAGGCCCGTCATTGGCGGCTGTGGTGATGGGGAGGGTGCAGAGCTGGGAAGGGGAAGGTGAGGGTCCATAGGGTACTGGTGCGGCAGAGCCAGTCCAGGCTCCCTCACTATGGGCAGGGGAGCAGGGCCGCTGCTGCCTGGCTGAGCAAGCTGGAGCCAAACATGGCTGCGCTGCCCAGGCCCATCGTGGCGGCTGTGAGGGGGAGGGTGCAGAGCTGGGAAGGGGAAAGGTGAGGGTCCATAGGGCACTGGTGCGGCAGAGCCGGTCCAGGCCCTACCCTAGGCCAGGGGGTGGGTTTCAGCAGCGGGCCTCTCCTCATCACACAGCTCCTCACCCCTCTGTACTCAGCCAGCCCAGAGCCAGGCTGGGGTGGGGGGCTCAGCATGCACAGCCAAGCCCTGGAAGCACCAGGGCAGAGGGTGAACCTGGAATGCCATGGTGGCTCCAGGCTTGGTCGCTAGCTCTGCCAGAGCAGCTGGTATGAGTCCTGCTGGAGCATCACCCCAGCACCTTGCAGGGACAGGCCTCGCACCCTCTGCTTGAGCTCAGCTCCTGCTGGCTCTGGCACCGGTAGGAGACCCCAGCAGAGTCCCCAGCTCTATCAGCACCAGCCCAGCACCCATCTCACACCAGGCAGGGGGACACCCACACAGCCCAGCACCAAGCCCGATGCTGTGGGCTGGTGCTAGGCCTGGCAAGGAGGTCTGAGGCTTTTGAACCACTGGCAAAAAGCAGCAGCCCCAGGGCTGGAGGAAAGGCTGAGTTACTGGGTTGAGGTCAGAAAGGCCCCATTACATTTTTGGGGGTATTCTGCTTTCCCTGCTCGCTGCAGATACTGGCAGAGAAGCAAGAAAATGATTGTGCTTTTTAGTGCCTGAGCCCTCCAGACACATAAACAAGCAGGAGCCAGACCTGGCTTTGATGAGATCAGAGTGAAGGCGAGCGCAGGGCTGGGATGCACAGGCACAGGGCAGCGGGGCCAGGTAAAGCCTCCCACATCCCTGGGCTCCCCTTGGGTGGACCACAGCCCCATGGTGGGCAAAGGCAGCGGCCAGGGGGTGCTGGGCCCCTTCCAGAAGTGCCTGCTTGCCGCTGATAGCAGAACATTAGTGGCCAACAGCCGGTGCACTGGCCTTACGGCTCCCACGGGAGCCGCCCTCCCCCTGCTCCCCCCCCCCCAGCCCCTGAGGTAAAGCCGGGAATTGGGGGGGGGGGGGGCTGATGCGAGTCCAGACTGGGTACAGGACTGAGCCGGTGACTTCATCCCGGGCACACGGGCCCCGATGACTCCATCCCCCGGGCGTGGGGGCCGCAGAGCCGTGCCCGGAGGGCTCTCAGCCAGCACAGGCACCCAGGGCTTTGCCAGGAGGCCGGTCCCCGCTGTCCCCGCATGCCGGCACCGCGCCCGCCTGTTCCTCCGCTCCCGCAGCCGCCTCCCCCGCCGGTCACTCTTGGGGGGGGGTGGGGTGGGGATGGGACAACGGGGGCTGCGCCGCCCGGGGGATCCAGGGCAGCCAGGGGATGCTGTGGGGGTGAGGGGCGGCCCGAGGATGCTGGGGAGGGGCCGGGAGATGCTGGGGCGGGGGGATGCGCTGGCGGCTGGAGATGCTGGGGCGGACGCGGGTCCGGGGAGAGGAGGGGGGCGGAGGGGAGGCGGGGGATGCGCTGGCGGCCGGGGGCCGGGGCGGGCGGCGGAGCGCTCGCACCATGACATCAGCGCGGCGCGGCCCCGGGGGAGCGGGCGGGAGGGAGGGGGGAAGGGAGGGAGCCGGCAGAGCGGAGCGGCGGAGCGGAGCGCGGCCCCGGGCATGCTCCCGGAGCCCAAGTATGACCGCTTCCGCGACGAGCCGCTGACCGCCCCGATGCCGTCGCCGGCCCCCGGGCCCTGCCCCACGGCGGGCGAAGAGCCCGAGCCCGGCACCACCTTCTGCGCGCTGCTGCCGCGGATGCCGCAGTGGAAGTTCCCCGGCCCCGCCGGTTTCCTCGGCCGAGGCCCCGCCGGTACCGGCCGGGAGCTCTCCGTACCGACCCGGACGGGTGGCACCGCGGCTGCGGGAGCCCCCTCGGCTTTAGCCGCCGTGCTGGGAGCCTGCGAGCCGCTCTGCGCCGCGCCCTGCTCGGTACCGGCCGGCGGACGGCCGCGGGGGTCGGCGGGGAGGGCGGCGAGGGCGGAGGCGGCTCGGCCGGGGGCGGAGGAGTGGAGCCGCAAGGGCAGCTTCATCCGCAAACCGGCGCAGGGCTGGCTGCACCCCGACGAGAGGGTGCTGGGGCCCGGCGTCTCCTACATCGTCCGGGTAAGTCCCGCCGGAGCTGGAGGGCGCGGATCCCCCGGTCCCACGCATGTCCGTCCTTACCGACGGCTGCGGGCAGGACCCCCGGCTCGGGTGTGTTCCCCTCGCTCCCCCTCTCCCTCAGCCGAGGGCTGCCATCGCATCCCTAGGGTCCCGTGGGACCCATCCCGGGACAGGCACTGGGAGAGCCCGTAGTGTCGAGCGGGACCGTGTCCGTGGGGATGAGGTGGGGACCCGACCCCGAGGGTGTCCCAGGCAGCCACCCCCAGCATGCCAAGCCTGCAGCTCCTCTGCCCCGTCCCGGGCAGCCCGGCCTCCTGTTTTGCTCCCCACGTTGTCCAGTATACCCATGGGGGGGATGGCATGGCACCCCAAACCTGCCTGGGTGAGCTGGGGGGCTCTCAGGGCTGGGGACCCAGCCTGAGGACCCAGCAGCAGCCAGTGCATACACAGGTGGCATGAGCCATGGCCACACAGATGAATTTGTGGGGTCTCAGCATGGGGGCTGGGCATGTGATGGGGCATTCTGGGGTGGAGGATGAATGGGTGCCATGTGTTGGGGTAGAGAGCCCTGGAGGTGGCATCAAGGGGCCCTTCTCCCTCCCCTCCTCTTCATCTCCTGCCCTGGGCTGTCAGAGGCGGTGTGAGGAGGCTGCTCTGAGTCTCTGTGTGTGTCCCCACAGTACATGGGGTGCATCGAGGTGCTGCGCTCCATGAGGTCCCTTGACTTCAACACCCGGACACAGGTCACCAGGTACAACCCTGCTCTCCCACACCCCAGCATCCCCAGGATCCCCCATGGCTTTGGGTGCTCTTCCTCCTTGCCCCAACCCCCTGCCCCTGTGGAAAGGGGGGGCACATGGGGTGAGGGAGGCTGGGGGGGAGAGTCCTGTCCCATGGGATCCACCCTGCATACGGGGACGCTGCCGAAGGGCACTGCTGCCGATCGATGAGCGGAAAGAGGAGAAGGGAGGTGGCCCCAGCAGGGATTACACACCGCAGGCCGGTGACGCGGGGCAGCGCTGCGGGGAGGCTGCGGGGGCTGACACCCCCAGACCCTGTGGAGCCACAGGAGATGGGGGGGGGGGGGGCGGGGGAGGCAGCTGGGAAAAGGGCAGGGGGTCTGCAGCAGTGACCCAGCCGTGGCTTGCAGGGAAGCCATCAACAGACTGTACGAGGCGGTGCCGGGCGTGAAGGGCATCTGGAAGAAGAAGGTGAGTGTCTACCCCAAGCATCCCTTCCTGGGTGAGCTGGGGCTGTGGCACGGGGTGCTGGGGGTGCCCACCTGGCTCATGAGGCAGAGCTTGGGGTCTCTTGGGGGCACCCCTCTGCGCCTCCTTCACCCCAGGAAACCTGGTTCTGGGGGGGGCTGCGTTGCTCCCACGCTCCTCTCCCTCCATCAGGCTCCCAACAAAGCCCTCTTCTCTATCCTGGGCAAGAGCAACCTCCGCTTCGCTGGCATGAGCATTGCTGTCAACATCTCTGTTGATGGGCTGAACCTCATGATCCCCACCACACGCCAGGTGAGAGCCGGCCCTGGGGGTCACAGCCCCGATACCTGCCCACCCTCTGTTCTCCTGCTGTCATCCAGGGGGCTGGTGGCCCCCCACAGTAACGCCCCCCCACCCCGGGGCCGTGTCCCCCCTACAGATCATCGCCAACCACCACATGCAGTCCATCTCCTTCGCCTCTGGTGGGGACACGGTGAGGACACGCACACCCCAGCCCTCCCCTGCCTTCAGTCCCTTGGGGGTGGTGGGGGCTGCCCATCCTATGGCTGAGCCAAACTGGGTCCCAGGGCAGGACGTGGGGCTGAGCCCGGCCCCTCGCCCCAGCACTCCCAGCCCTGCTCCCTGTATGGCAGCAGGACTTGGGCCCTGAGTTCCCCCCACTCCATGTCCCCCAGGACACCACAGATTACGTCGCCTATGTCGCCAAGGACCCCATCAACCAGAGAGGTGACGCTGGCCCCCACACCCTGGAGCTCTGCAGAAGAGGAGGGATGCGCTGGGGGATGAAGGCTGGAGGAGGGGATCTCCCGTTGGGGGCACAAGGGGTGGTGCAGGGTGGTCCCTGATGGGTGAGGGGTATGTGGGGGCAGCGCTCAAGACATCCGTCCGTCTGTCCGCAGCCTGCCACATCCTGGAGTGCTGCGAGGGGCTGGCACAGAGTGTCATCAGCACAGTGGGACAGGCCTTCGAGCTGCGTTTCAAGCAATACCTGCACAGCCCCCCCAAGGTGGTGGCACCCCCAGACAGGTAGAGGAATGGTGGGCTCTGCCACGGCCCTCACCCCCTGTCCTGACGTGTCCCTGAGCACAGGGAGGGGTCCAAGCCGGGCAGGGTGTCCCCAGTTTCCTCATCCCCGCTACAGGGTGCTGGGGGTGGAGTCATCAGCCTGGGGGGAGGACGAGGAGTCGGCTGAGCACGATTACTACAACAGCATCCCGGGGAAGGAGCCGCCCCCGGGGGGGCTGATTGACTCCCGCCTCCGCCATGGCCCCATCCCTGGCCACATCCACACTCAGCCCCCCAGCTCCGGGCCCCCCAGCCAGGTGAGTCCACAGAGCAGCCTCCAGGGGGGTCTCAGGCAGTTGCCTTGTGTCGAGTCCCCCCCCTCGCCCCCATTTCCCCCCTTCCCCAACACCCATCTCCTCTCCCCAGGGTGGGTTTGCAGCCAGGAGAGACCAGAGCAGCCAACTGGGGCCACCCTGGGACCTGGAGAGCCAGGGTGGGTACTGCTGGGGGGGCGGGGGGGGGGAGGACACCCTGGGGACTGTGGGCAGGGGTCCCTGTGTCTCTGTGCCACCCGTGATGCCTGGTCCTCACAGGCCAGCCCTGCGACGGGTACGTGCAGGCCGACAGCCACCCGCTAGGCCCGCGGGACTACGAGGAGCACATGTACGTCAACACACAGAGCCTGGACGCCTGGGAGCCCGAGGTGGCAGCTCGTGGGGTGCCAGAGGAGAGCCCCAAAAAGGACCTCTTTGATATGAGTAAGCCACGGGGCTGGGGCAGCTGGTGCACGGGGTGCTGCTGGGGGGCAGGGGGCCGAGCCGTGCTGGTGGGCTGCCTGGCTGCACCCTGGCTGAGCCCAGAGCAGTGCTGTGTGGGGTGCTGGGGACACACACACACAGCCTGTGTGTCTTGCCCACCCTTGCTGGGGGCAGCAGGGCTGTGCTTGGGGTGGGCAAGGTGTTCCCCCCACCCTATGAAGGGAGAGCTGTGCCCATGCAGGGGGCACCGTCCCCTCCTCACCTGGGTGCCCAGGGTGCCCATGGCACAGCGGGGTCTCCATCCCAGAGGTGGGTCTGACCACGACTGTTGGTCCTGCTGCCCCTACTCAGCTCATCCCCACCCCCACCATTACCCCAGCCTTGCTCTGTGTCACGGAGTGGGGGGGTGGGAGGTGGGGTGGGATGACACCCCTCCACCCCCCCAACTCCCACAGGGCCGTTTGAGGATGCCCTGAAGCTCCACGAGTGCATTGCAGGGGGTGGCACCAGCCCCCCCATCGAAGACCAGTGGCCCAGCCCCCCTACCCGGAAAGCCCCCATCGCCCCGACAGAGGAGCAGCTCAGGAGGGAGCCGTGGTACCACGGGAAGATGAGCCGGCGGGATGCTGAGAGGCTCCTGCAGATGGATGGGGACTTCCTGGTGCGGGACAGCCTCACCAACCCCGGGCAGTACGTGCTGACAGGCATGCACAGCGGGCAGCCCAAGCACCTGCTGCTGGTGGATCCCGAGGGCGTGGTAAGGGCTGGGTGAGGGTGGGTGGGAAGGATGCTGAGGGGGATGTCAGGGCTTAGGACCGCTCTACCTCCCGGCCCCTCAGGTGAGGACCAAGGATGTGCTGTTCGAGAGCATCAGCCACCTCATCAGCCACCACCGGCAGAACGAGCAGCCCATCGTGGCTGCAGAGAGCGAGCTGCACCTCCGCCAGGTCGTCCGGAGGAAGCAGTGATGCCAGGAGGGGGGGGGTGAGCCCCCAACCTGCATCCCTGGCACCACACTGGCAAAGCCAGGGCCCCTTCGTACCCCCCTTCTTCTCCAGTTGTGCCTGGCTTTGGTAGGGGGGGAAGCAAAGCACCCCCTCTGCACACCCCAGGGCTGGGCTCCCCATCCCCTCCCCCCCTCCCCAGCAGGCTTTCACCGTCCCTGGCCCTGAAGGACCCCCCCCACCCCATCCTTGCTCCATGGGCTGCATGGGGCCCCCTTGCCCAGCTGATGTGAAGATGTTGGTTCCCTGTGTGGAGGTGAAACACCAGCGGGGTGGCAGCTGGTGGGTGACCTCACTGAGAGGGATGGAGCACTGGGCCAGCACCTTCCCAGGCCATCGAATCGGTCTCTGGGCAGTGAGAGAGCAGATGGGGTTGGGGGGTCCATCAACTCCTCCCCCTGGGGGTCCCTGGTGGGATGGGGGGAGCAGGTTTGGCAGGCACAGGCTTCATCCACCTGTGTGTAGCCCCCAGCTGCTGGGGGCTCTCCTCAGTGGGGGGCTGCAGCCCCCAGCTTGGCTTTGCCCACAGGGCTGAGCACAAACGCCTGATGCTGCTGGATGTCCCCATCGCTCCCACGTTCCCAGTTGGATTCTCCCCAGGAGCAGCTGCCACGGGGGTCTCAGGGGTCCTGAGCCCCCACAGCCCTCCCTGGGCCAGGGACCAGGACAAAGCTGCTGCCTCAGGAGCAAAATCCTGGAGGCTGCAGGGAGGAGAGGGGGTCCCATGGCCCCCAGGGACACACACCACTCCCCCCCCCGGCCGGCTCGGGGCTCTGGCAGGTTTTTATGGCACACACATCCCCTGCTCCAGCATGTCTGGCTCTGGGTGGGACTCTGTGGTTTGGAATATGTTTGTAATTAAACCTGGAAACGAGCAAGGTGCTGGGGTTGTTCCTGCTGCCCACCAGGAATGGTGCTGGGACCAGGCTGCCAAGGGCTGGATGGGGCCAGGGGTGCAAAGGGTGCTGGGACAGCCTCTCCGTCACCACTAACCCCAGTCACACTTGTCCTGCCCCCCCAGGCCACCTTATCCCCCTTCTGCACGTGGGGTGTCATGTCTCCCCCTGACCCCCAGCTCTGGAGGGGGCTGCAGTAGCCAGGGCTTGGTGCTGGGGTGCTGTTCCTGTACAGCATCTCCTCCCTGCACCCAGCATCCCTGTGCCCACTATCCCCCCACCCTGAACCCAGCATCCCCCCATCCTGCACCCAGCATCCCCCCACCCTGAACCCAGCATCCCTGCACCCAGTGTCCCCCTACCCTGAACCCAGCATCCTCCCATCCTGCACCCAGCATCCCCCCACCCTGTGCCCATCATCCCCCACCCTGCTGCCAGCATCATCCCCACCCTGAACCCAGCATCGCCCCACCCTGAACCCAGCATCCCTCCACCCTGTGCCCAGCATCCCCTCACCCTGAACCCAGCATCTCCTCCCTGCACCCAACATCCCTGCACCCAGCATCTCCAGCATCTCCCTGCACCCAGCATCCCCCCATCCTGCACCCAGCATCCCTGCACCCAGCATCCCCCACCCTGAACCCATCATCCCCCCACCCTGAACCCAGCATCCCTGCACCCAGTGTCCCCCCACCTTGAACCCAGCATCCTCCCATCCTGCACCCAGCATCCCCCCACCCTGTGCCCATCATCCCCCACCCTGCTGCCAGCATCATCCCCACCCTGAATCCAGCATCCCTCCACCC
Source organism: Laterallus jamaicensis coturniculus (assembly GCA_022605575.1). Lineage (NCBI taxonomy): Eukaryota > Metazoa > Chordata > Aves > Gruiformes > Rallidae > Laterallus > Laterallus jamaicensis. The sequence continues at coordinate 3,901,813 of JAKCOX010000043.1, read as the reverse complement.
TGAACCCAGCATCTCCTCCCTGCACCCAACATCCCTGCACCCAGCATCCCCCACCCTGCACCCAGCATCCCCCCACCCTGCTCCTCCTGCTGCTGCCAGCTCACCTCCCACCCCTGCCCAGGGGCAGGATGCCCCCACCCCAGAGCTGAGCTGCCACTCATCACCCATTTATGTACAGGGCATCGGGTGCAGCAGGAGCCCCCAGGGTGCCTGGCTGTGGCTCTGGTGCACAGTGTGCCTGGCAGACTGAAAAACTCCCTGGCTGGACACAGCAGAGGTGAGATGTTGCCCTGGTGTTGCCCTGGGGGGGAGTTCTGGCCCCACCAGGCTCATACAGCAGATGGGCAGCAGCCTCCCAGCACCAACCAGATCCATGGGCTCAGCTGCATCCCCTTGACTCACCCTGTCCCAGTTGGGTACCACTGGTACCACCTTGGGCTCTGCCCTGTGTGCCTAGTGCTACCCCAGTGCCACTGCCATGGGGAGCAGGGTCACCCAGCACCCTCAGCCCTTCCCAGGATGGGGCTGTGGTGCTGGCTGACTCACTGGATAAAATAAGCCCCTAAATAAAGCCCAGTAATGAGGGTGTAATTTTCCATTGAGGGATGAATACCTCCAGGGCTGCAGCTCTTCCACCTCAGCTGCTATTTCCAGCCACGTAGTGATGTCCCTGTGGAGACAATGGCATCGTCCCCTCAATAGCTGAGGCAGGAGAATCACATTGTAGGGGTTGGAAGGGACCTGGAGAGCTCCTGGGGTCCAACCCCCCCCGCCAAAGCAGCTCCCCAGCTCATCCTGCACAGAGAAGGCAGCCTGAGCCCCAGGATGCTGGGTGCTACCTGAGGATGAGCCTGACCCCCAGCTCTGGAGGGGGCTGCAGTACCCAGGGCTTGGTGCTGCTGGCTCTGCCCCAGCCCCTTTCCCCCCCCACACCCCTTCCAAAAAGGGCTGGCTGGTGGAGGGTTTATTTGGGCAGAGGGGGTTAATGCCTTGAGGTGTGTGGCACTGATGGTTGTGGAGTGTCTCTGCCCCCAGTCCCACCCTGGGCTGCTGGGATGGTGGATGGAGGGGGGGGGGTGTTTCTGTGGGGCAGAGACCCACAGCCACCTGGCATGGGGCAGGATGTGTGTGGGGAGCTGGGCTTGAAGCAAAACCAGTTCAATATGAGGCTTTTACCCAGTTAGGAGTGGGCATGGATAACACAGAGCACTGGGGATGCTCCCAGTGGAACTGGATTTCTTTCCCTACGCTCTGTGCCCCCAGTGTGGCTCCACTCTGGATTGGTCCTCACTGGGCTAGGGGCAAGGGGAGGGCAAGGGAGGAGGTAGGGGGGTGTGCTGGGGGGATGCTGGGGCTGGGTGATGGTGGAGGGTGCTGATGAAGCTGCTGGTGGGTGCTGGTGTGCTCAGTGTAGCTGTCTGTAGGCTCCAGAGTTAACGCTGGGCTGAAGCAGAGAGCGATCTGCCTCTCAGCACAGCTCCCAGCCCGTGTGCTGGTGGGGAGGCTTTGGGAGGGGGGTTGGGAAGGTTTGGAAGCTGCAGAGGAGCAACTGCAGAGGGATGTGGCCTCTCCCAGCACCTCAGGGACCTCAGGGACCCGCTGGCCCCATCCCTCTGCCAGGCTCGGTGTTCCTGGAGCAGGGTGTGAGCCTGGTGTTGGTGCTCAGCAGGACCCAGGGGGTGACTCACAGCCAGAGAGGTCTGCAGCACCCTGGCTCCCAGGGGCTGCAGTGGGGAGCTCAGCCCCCGGGGAACCCAGGGGTCCTGGCACCAGCCCCTGACACCCACCGGGCTCTCTCCTTCCCAGCTTCCAGCAGGTGGTAGCACGCTGCTGGCTGTGCCAGCGTCTCCAGCCCTGTCAGCATTCCCAGCCCTGCCAGTGTCCCCAGCCCTGCCAGTGTCCTCAGCTGTGCCAGCATCCCCAGTCCTGCCAGCATCCCCCAGTCCTTCCAGTGTCCCCAGCCCTGCCAGCATCCCCCAGCCCTGCCAGTGTTCCCCATCCCTTCCAGTGTCCCCAGTTGTGCCGGCATCCCCAGCCCTTCCAATGTCCCCAGCCCTTCCAATGTCCCCAGTCCTTCCAGTGTCCCCAGCCCTGCCAGCATCCCCCAGCCCTTCCAGCGTCCCCAGCCCTTCCAGTGTCCCCCAGCCCTTCCAGTGTCCCCCAGTCCTTCCAGAGTCCCCAGCCCTTCCAGCATCCCCAGCCCTTCCAGTGTCCCCCAGCCCTTCCAGTGTCCCCAGCCCTTCCAGCATCCCCAGCCCTTCCAGCATCCCCAGCCATGTGCTGCTCGCCCTTGGTGCTGTGCCCACACCTCACAGCTCCACCAGGCACAGGACCCTCCTCCATCTCCCCATCGTGTCTGGGTGAGGTGGAGGGACCCCCCCAAGCCGCCCCCTCCTGGCACCCTGCACTGCCCACACCCATGGGGAGCCCTGGCTGAGGAGGAGGCTGGTGAGGAAGGCACCCCCACCAGCACCACACTGCGGGGGGCTGAGAGCCCAGAGCCCATTTTGGGGGCCCTGCAGCCCTTGTTTGGTGCTGCCCCAGGAGTGTTTGTTCCCTGCCTGGTTCTGCTCTGGGTCCAGCAGCTCGTGCTGCAGCTGAGTGCCAATCTGTGGCCACAGCTCCTCTCTGTGCTGCCACCAAGGGATGTCCCTGCACAGCCCATGTCCCCAGGGTGCCAGCGATGCAAGTGCCCCTCACAGCCCCCACTGCAAGTGTGGGATGTCTCCTGCCACCCCTTCACCTGGGAAGGGCACGTTGGGGGTCTGTCTGCCCAGCCACTGCAGCTCCTCTGGGATCCCAGCCTGGAGCTGAGCCCAGGCAAACTCAGTGCATGCAACAGGCAGCTCCAAGCGCCCTGCTCTCCTCCATGCCCCAGACAACTGCCCCAAGGCACGTGGGCCAGGCTGGCCCAGCTCCATCACCCTTTGTTATCTGAAGGGAACTCAACCGTTCCTGCACCTTGTTTACCCAGCGGGTGTGCAGGGTGGAGGAAAGGCAAACACCAGCCTTTTGTTCACCAGCCTGCCCTTCCTGTGAGCCCTCTCCTCCTCTCCCAGGCTCCATCTGCCTTCTTCCATCCCATGGGACCCAGGGCTCAGAGCTCTGGGTCCAGCCAGGACATCACCACCTCCCTTCCCCACCAGTGCCTGTAAGATACCCCTGTGCAGACCCTTCCAGGTCCTGACCAGTTCCTGCTCCCCACATACCCCGTTTGGAGGGTCCCAGCAGCTGTTCCCAGCTCCCAGCCACTGCTGCAGAGGGTCTGCAGTCACCCTGAGCTGCTGCTCCACACCGGGCAGAGCATCACTGTGCTCCCAGTGAACCTGGGGGTGTTGGGAGTGGGGAGGGTGACCCGCTTCCAAAGGGAGGAGGGTTGTTCCCCCAGGCCCTGGGGACCTTTTTCACCCTCCCACCTGGTGGAACTGGCCTGCTGGCCCTCGGTCTGGCTCGGCACGGCTGTCTGTCCGTCTCTATCGGCTCTGAGTCACCATGTGGAGGAAGACAAGTCCTGCAGCAGCCCCTGCTGAAGGACCTCACCACATCAGGCTGCTGCTCCTTCCCTGTGGTTATTCCCAGCCCAGCGCTGCTGTGGGATGTCAGAGCCTTCCCTGCAGCCTGATGGCATCCCTAGGGATGGCAGCTGGGGAAGGAAGAACCGCTGGTCCCCATCGGTGTCACTGTCCTGCTCAGCGCATCCCTGCCTGATGTGGGCTGGGGACATCACCCAATTGGGAGAGTCTCCTGCCCCCCTCCTGCCCCGAGGCCTGCAGTGATGCTCCGTGCATCCTCCTGATGCTCTGCACAGGGCACTGCCTCCCCCAGCTCCTCCACTGGCTGCACCTCGGGCAGGGGTGGGGGGACACCAGCTCCATCCCTCACTCATCTCAGCCCCATCACGCTCGGGAAGGGGGCAGAGGGGGGGGTGGGTTGCAGCCATCCCACTCCCATCCTCATCCTGGCTCAGGGGTCCCCGGTCCCAGCCCAACCCAGTGCTCCCATGGAGATGCGGCTGGCTATCCCGGAGCTGGGCATCCCAGAGCTGAGTATCCCCAAGCTGGGTATCCCAGAGCCGGGCATCCCGGAGCTGGGTATCCTGGAGCCAGGTATCCCAGAGCCGGGCATCCCAGAGCCGGGTATCCCAGAGCCGGGTATCCCGGAGCCGAGCATCCCAGAGCCGGGCATCCCCGAGCTGGGTATCCTGGAGCCGGGCATCCTGGAGCCGGGCATCCCTGAGCTGGATATCCCGGAGCTGGGTATCCCGGAGCCGGGCATCCCCGAGCTGGGTATCCCGGAGCCGGGCATCCCGGAGCTGGGCATCCCGGAGCCGGGTTCCTGCATCCTCACATCCCGAGCATCATTACCCCGGGGCCGCTCGGTGCCGGTGCCGATGCCGGTGCCGGGCGCTGCGTGGCGAAATGCGGGGGCGCCGCGCTCGGAGGATTACGGCGGCGGCGCGAAGGAAGGAGCGGAGCCGGAGCCGGAGCCGCCGCCGTATAAAAGCGCGTCCGCGCCCGTCGCGCCCGGGCTGCTGCGGCGGCGGCGGCGGCTGCTCCTCCGCTGCTCCAGGTGCGGTGGCTTCTCGACAACTTGTCGGTCGGTTCGTCGGTCCGGGAGTCGCGTTCGCGTCGTGGAGCGGGTCTCGGTACACCGCGGCCACCCCGTCCCGTCCCCACCCATCGCTCGGGGCCGGTGGGACCGGTACCGCCGCATCCCCCGGGGCTCCGCGTCCCTCGGCGAGGACGGTTCTTTTCTGTCCCCTTGTCCCCGGGCTGGAGCGTCCCGGCGCTGCGGTCGGTTCCTTCCCTTCCCGTTCCTTTCCCCCACCCCCCCACTGGCTGGCGGGTCCCTGCGCCCCTCATCGCGGCCGGGTCCCCCCATCCCTGTCCCTGCCGGGTTCCCGTGTCCCTCAGCGCCGCCGGTTCCCCTCCATCCTTGTCCCCGCCGGTTCCCCCCCATCCCTGTTCCCGCCGGGTCCCCGTGTCCCTCAGCGCCGCAGGGTCCCCCCCATCCCTGTCCCCGCCGGGTCCCCCCCATCCCTGTTCCCGCCGGGTCCCCGTGTCCCTCAGCGCAGCCGGGTCCCCCCCATCCTTGTCCCCGCCGGTTCCCCCCCATCCCTGCCCCCGCCGTGTCCCCGTGTCTCTCAGCGCAGCCGGGTCCCCCCCATCCCTGTCCCCGCCGGTCGCCCCCATCCCTGTCCCCGCCGGTTCTCCCCGCCGGGTCCCCCCCCATCCCTGTCCCCGCCGGGTCCCCGTGTCCCTCAGCGCAGCCGGGTCCCCCCCATCCCTGTCCCCGCCGGTTCTCCCCGCCGGGTCCCCCCCATCCCTGTCCCCGCCGGGTCCCCCCCATCCCTGTCCCCGTCCCCCCCGAGGCTGGCGGGTCCCCGTCTCTCGATGCCACCGGTTGCTCACCCTCCGGCTGACGGCTCCGCTCTGCCCGTGCGGGTGTTCGGCCCCCGGTGACGCCTCTGTCCCTCGGGTCTCTTCCAGCCCGGCGGCAACATGTGGCTCCTGGAGCGGCTGCGCGGCGTGGCGGAGAACGGCGGGTCCCGGGGCGCGGGGACGGAGGAGTCCCCACGGGGGTCCCGCTACAGCAACGTCCTGACCCCCGACAAGATCCCCGACTTCTTCATCCCTCCCAAGCTGAGCGCGGCGCCCGCCGAGGCTGAAGGCTCCGAGAGCCCAGCAGCACCCACCATGGGCCCCTCAGCTTCGGAGCAAGACCTGGCCGGGCGCAAGCCCCCCCGCAGCCCCCGGCCATCCAGCCGGTCCCGCTCACGGGCTGCCGGCCGGCACATCATCCAGATCGAGAGCGCCGAAGACTGGACGGCCGAGGGGGGCTTCAGCACCAACGCTGACCCGCAGGCGCAGACAGCCATGTCGCTGCCCTACGTCCCCAAGGCGCAGACCTCCTACGGCTTCGCCACGCTGGTGGAGAGCCCCCACACCCGCCGCAAAGAGTCCCTCTTCCACAGCGAGCACAGCAGCCTCTGCCCCTCGCCAGCCACCTCCCCCAGCGCCCAGCGCAGAGCCAAACTCAACGGCGAGAGCGGCCCCCGGGCCCCCTCTGACCTGGGCGCAGCCCTCATGCACCCTGGCCGGTACTTCAGCGGCGGCGAGAGCGACACGTGCTCCTCAGCGGAGTCCTCGCCCTTCGGCTCCCCGCTGCTCTCCCGCTCCGTTTCCCTGCTGAAGCTCTTCAGCCAGGAGAGCCAGTCCAAGGTCATCAAGCTCAAGCACTCGGTAGCCCGCAACAGCTCCCTGTCCACCGACGACAGCTCGGCTGACACCAGCCCCAGCGCCCAGCGCCGCTCCCGCAGCGCTCCGGCTGCTGGGCAGCCACCGGCAGCTCTCTTACCCCTGGACCTGCCGCCGGGCCGGGACCGGGAGCACAACCTGCGGCTCAGCCGGGGGGGGAGCCTTCGCCTGGCTGCTGAGTACGACCCCTCCAACGGCCGCCTGCGAGTCAAGCTGGTGTCGGCCGAGGACCTCTACGACGCCCTCGTCGACCTGCGCAGCATCAACTGCTGCGTCTCGCTCTGCCTCAACCCCGGGAAGCTGCAGAAGCAGCGCAGCACCATCGTCAAGAACAGCCGCAACCCCGTCTTCAACGAGGACTTCTTCTTCGACGGGCTGGGGCCCGGCCACGCCAGGAAGATGTCCCTGAAGCTCAAGGTGGTCAACAAAGGCAGCAGCCTTAAGCGGGACACGCTGCTGGGGGAGAAGGAGCTGCCGCTCACCGCCCTGCTGGCCTGTCTGTAGGCGATGGGTGCCCATGGGGCTGGGGAAAGGGGGGGTGGGGAGGGGGCGATGGCTGCCAGCTCCAGAGGGTGCCCATGGGGCTGGGGAAGGGGGGTTAGGGGGGCTAGGGAGGGGGCGGTTGGTGCCAACCCCACAGGATGCCCATAGGGCTGGGGAAGAGGGGTTGGGGAGGGGGCGATGGCTGCCAGCTCCAGAGGGTGCCCATGGGGCTGGGGAAGGGGGGGTTGGGGAGGGGGCGATGGCTGCCAGCTCTACAAGGTGCCCATAGGGCTGGGGAAGGGGGGTTAGGGGGGTTAGGGAGGGGGCGTTTGGTGCCAACCCCACAGGATGCCCATAGGGCTGGGGAAGGGGGGTTAGGGAGGGGGTGGTTGGTGCCAGCCCCACAGGGTGCCCATAGGGCTGGGGAAGGGGGGTTAGGGAGGGGAAGGGGGGTTGGGGGGAGGGCATTTGGTACCAGCCCCAGAGGGTGCCCATGGGGCTCGGGAAGGGGGGTTAGGGAGGGGGTGGTTGGTGCCAACCCCACAGGGTGCCCATAGGGCTGGGGAAGGGGGGTTAGGGAGGGGAAGGGTGGTTGGGGGGAGGGCATTTGGTACCAGCCCCAGAGGGTGCCCATGGGGCTGGGGAAGGGGGGGTTGGGGAGGGGGCGATGGCTGCCAGCTCTACAAGGTGCCCATAGGGCTGGGGAAGGGGGGTTAGGGGGGCTAGGGAGGGGGCATTTGATGCCAGCCCCACAGGGTGCCCATGGGGCTGGGGAAGGGGGGGTTAGGGGGGCTAGGGAGGGGGCGGTTGGTGCCAGCTCCACAGGGTGCCCATAGGGCTGGGGAAGGGGGGTTGGGGAGGGGAAGGGGGGTTGGGAGGGGGTGATTGCTGACAGCCCCACAGGGTGCCCATGGGGCTCGGGAAGGGGGGTTAGGGGAGGGGGCGGTTGGTGCCAGCTCCACAGGGTGCCCATAGGGCTGGGGAAGGGGTGTTAGGGGGGTTAGGGAGGGGGCAGTTGGTGCCAACCCCACAGGGTGCCCATAGGGCTGGGGAAGGGGGGTTGGGGAGGGGAAGGGGGGTTGGGAGGGGGTGATTGCTGACAGCCCCACAGGGTACCCATGGGGCTCGGGAAGGGGGGTTAGGGAGGGGAAGGGGGGTTGGGGGGAGGCATTTGATGCCAGCCCCACAGGGTGCCCATAGGGCTGGGGAAGGGGGGTTAGAGGGGTTAGGGAGGGGGCGGTTGGTGCCAGCCCCAGAGGGTGCCCATGGGGCTGGGGAAGGGGGGTTGGGGAGGGGAAGGGGGGTTGGGGAGGGGGTGGTCGGTGCCAGCTCCACAGGGTGCCCATGGGGCTGGGGAAGGGGGGTTGGGGGGGTGGGGGGGGGTGACCCTGTGCCCTGGCTCTGCTGGAGGAGGGTTTGGAAGGGCCCCTGGGAGGAGGGGAGGGGGGCTTATGGTGCAGTGTGGGGGTCCTGGGGGGCAACGCTGTGGTGAGACTGTGCCCTGGGGGGGTCAACAGCCACAGCCTCTCCCCTCAGCTTCCTGCCAGCTCCTTCCCAGGGCCGTGTCTCCTGGAGCCTGGCGGGAAGCGGGGAGCTGCCAGCCTGCCTGTACTGGGGAGGAGGGATGTACTGGGGAGGAGGGATGCCTGTACTGGGGAGGAATGACCCCTGTACTGGGAAGGAATGATGTACTGGGAAGGAATGATATACTGGGAAGCAATGACGCCTTTACTGGGAAGGAATGATGTACTGGGAAGCAATGATGGCTGTAGGAGGGGAGGAATGATGACTGTACTGGGAAGCAATGACGCCTGTACCGGGAAGGAATGACACCTGTACTGGGAAGGAATGCTGCCTGTACCAGGGAGGAATGATGTACTGGGAAAAAAGGATGCCTGTCCTGGGAAGGAATGATGTCCTGGGAAGGAATGACACCGGCACTGGGAAGGAATGATGCCTGTACCAGGGAGGAATGATGTACTGGGAAGGAATGATGCCTGCACTGGGAAGGAATGATGTACTGGGAAGGAATGATGTACTGGGAAGGAATGACACCTGCTCTGGGAAGGAATGCTGCACTGGAAAGGAATGATGCCTGTACCAGGGAGCAATGCTGCCTGCACTGGGAAGCAATGCTGTACTGGGAAGGAGCGCTGTACTGGAAGCAAGGCTGTACTGGGAAGGAGTGCTGTACTGGAAGCAATGCTGTACTGGGAAGGAGTGCTGTACTGGAAGCAATGCTGTACTGGGAAGGAGCGCTGTACTGGAAGCAAGGCTGTACTGGGAAGGAGCGCTGTACTGGAAGCAATGCTGTACTGGGAAGGAGCGCTGTACTGGAAGCAATGCCGCCCCCCGCCCGGCTCTTCCCATTCTGGTTCCCACTGTCTCCAGCTGCCCAGCGCTGGGGCTGGGGCTGGGGCTGGGTAGATCTCAGCTGCAGGGTGCAGGTGGCAGCACCCAGCCCAGCTCTGGTGCCACAGGAGAGCTGCTGGGGCTGGGGCTGCAGAGAGAAGCCTGCAGCAGTCACCCCAGGGTGGGCCAAGGGAGCTCACCCTGAGCCAGCTTTGTGCTTTTCCAGCCTGGCCTGACCTCCTCCAGCTCTGCAGGGCCACCCAGGGGTGCGTGCCAGCTTGGCCCAACACCTGCAGCCTCCTGGGGTGCCCTCCCTGCTGTGCCCACTGCTCCTGACCCCCCCAGTCCTGGAGCTTCAGGGGGCTGGGTTTGCCCAAGCCCAGGAGGATGCTGTGCCCATCACCTGCTGCTGCTGGGGAGAGCCTGGCACCCCTGGTCCAGCACAGCTGGGGGGTCCTGGGAGAGCCTGGCACCCCTGGACCAGCGGGGGGTCCTGGGAGAGCCTGGCACCCCTGGACCAGCGGGGGGTCCTGGGAGAGCCTGGCACCCCTGGACCAGCACATCTGGGGGGTCCTGGGAGAGCCTGGCACCCCTGGACCAGCACATCTGGGTGGTCCTGGGCAGTGTCCCAGCAGAGGGGCTTGCTGAGGGAAGCCCAGAGCTCCCTGGAAAGCAGCTGGGCTGGCTGGCACTGGGTGGCACTGGGTGGGGAGGGGTCCCAGGCATTGCTGGGCAATGGAGGGGCTGCAGCTGAGGCTCCTCTGCCCACCTTCACCCATGGGGCACTGGAGGTGGGGTGGGGGGTGGGGGGAGACTGGAGGGGTGTGGGGGGGGGGTCCTGTGAGGCCAAACCCCTGTGCCCAGCAAGATGCAGCCCCTCAAGGGGCTGATTTGGCTGTGCAGTATCCCTGTGGGGGTGGGGAGTGGGGGGGGCAATGGGCAGCCCCCCCTCCTTTTGAGGGGGTGGACAATGGGCAGCCCCCCACTCCTTTTGGTGGGGGGGCAATGGGCAGCCCCCCACTCCCTTTGGGGGTGGGGAGTGGGGGGGGCAATGGGCAGCCCCCCCCTCCTTTTGAGGGGGTGGGCAATGGGCAGCCCCCCCACTCCCTTTGGGGTTGGGGAGTGGGGTGGGGGTGGCAATGTGCAGCCCTCCACTCCCTTCCCATCCCTCCCTCCCATCCCAGTAGACCAACTGGAGGTGCCAGGAGTGGGATGGGGTTGCTGGGGGGGTGGGAGGGAAGGCAGAGAGGTGCCAGCTGGGGCATTTCCTGGGGGTGGGGGGGGGTTGTTGTTTGGTGTGGTGTTACCCATCACATCAGCCCTGCATGTTCCTGTGGCTGGGGAACCCCGTTCCCAGTGCTCCCAGTATCCCCGCCGGTGGGGACACAGCCCCGTACACACCCGTGTCCGTCTGTCTGTCCGTGCTAACCTGTCGGTGTTCCTTCCCTGTGCCTCGCAGCAGATGGCAGAGCTCAGTGTTGGCTATTTATATCCTCAGGCTGCTCCTTCCCCAGCGTGCTGTCTGTCTGTCTGTCTGTCCATCCCTCGCAGGCACACCAGGCATGGCTCCTGATAACCCCCTGTTTGCATGCTGGGGAGGGGGTTTGGGGGGGTTTTAGGGGGGGATTTGGGGTGATTGTGGTTGGGGTGGGGTTTTTTGTCTGAGCTTGTGGCTGAAGAGGACCTGAAGGAGCAGAGGTGCCCCCCCCCTTCCCAGCAGACATGGCTCTCCCTCCTGAGGGACTTCCCATCCTCCCCCCAGCAGCCAACAAAGGGGGTGTTTCCAGACCCTGAGGCTCCAGGTTTGCCCTTGGTGGGGGTCTTGGGAAGGTGGGATAGGGGGATTGGATGTGTCCCTGGGCTGGAGGTTGAAGCTGAGCTGGGGTGGGAAGGGGCCTGGAGCATCTCCCCTGGGAGGAAAGGCTGAGAGAGCTGGGGCTGTTCAGCCTGGAGAGAAGAAGACTCAGGGGGGACCTAATCAATGTTTATCAATATCTGAAGGATGGGGTGCAGGGGGAATTGGCCAGCCCCTTTTCAGTGTCTGTGGGGACAGGACAAGGGGCAATGGCTGCAAATTGGAGCACAGGGAGTTCCACCCCAACATGGGGAGGAACTTTTCCCCAGTGAGGGTGAGGGAGCCCTGGGACAGGCTGCCCAGGGGGTGTGGAGTCTCCTTCTCTGGAGAGATTCCAGCCCCATCTGGACACCGACCTGTGTGCCCTGTCCCAGGGACCCTGCTCTGGCAGGGGGTTGGACCCCATGGGCTCTGGAGGTCCCTTCCCACCCCTGTGAGTCTGTGATTCTATGAAGGGGACTCTCCTTGCTGCCCAGCAGCCCCAGCACCCTTTGCTGGGGGGTCCCTGGGATGCTGTGCCTGCAAGGGGCTGGTGGAACCAGGAGTGGGTGGGTGTTGGGGGGACCTGGCAGGCTTTGAGGGAGGGGAAACAGGAGCTGGGCAGAGATTTTTGGTGCTCTCAGAGGGCTGGGCAGTGACACAGCCCCAAGCAGAGCCCTGTGCCTTTGGGTTTGGGGAAGGGGGACACCAAGAGCAGGGAGCTGGGCTGCTCTTTGGCTTGGGGCTCTCCCTGGGGTGGGGTGGGGGACACCACATCTGAGGGTCTAGGGGCTTGTGCTGGCCCACCAGGCCTATCCCAGGGCTGCCTCCCTGCTGGGATGGTGACATGGGGCTGTCTGCTGAGCCCTGGGGTGTGCTGCTCCAGCGTGGGGCTGGGGGGGGGGGGGGTGTGTGGTGTGGGGCTGGGGTCTGGCTGGGACCTTCCTCCCTCCCCTGTAGCTCTTTTCTACTGTTCCTGCTTTGATATCTGTGTGGCTGGATTTAGTGATGCGTTCTTCGGGGTGAAAGCAGTATCCTCATACCAGAGTGAGTGTTTGTTTGCAGGTGGCTCCCCTTTCCAGTGCAATAAAGTCATTTCTAAAGCAGATCCAGGCGGTGCCCCGGCTCCTGCTTTCCCTGAGGTGCTCCCTTTGCTTGCACCCCCCCTCTCCCTGCTCCAGCACACCCCCCTCCTCCAGCATCCCCCTGTCCCCTGCTACAACATCCCCCCTCCACTCCAGCATCCCCCTCCTCCCCTGCTCCAGCATCCCCCCCCACTCCAGCATCCCCCTCTACCCCACTCCACCATCCCCCTCTCTCCTGCTCCAACACCCTCCCCCCCACTCCAGCATCCCCCTCTCTCCTGCTCCAGCATCCCCCCCGCTCCAGCATCCCAACCCCACTACAGCACCCCCCTGCCCCCCACTCCAGCATCCCCCTTTCTGCTCCAGCATCCCCCCTCCTCTGCTCCAGCATCCCCCCTCTCCTCTGCTCCAGCATCCCCCCTCCCACCTGCTCCAGCATCCCCCCTCCCACCTGCTCCAGCATCCCCCCTCTCCCCCTGCTCCAGCATCCCCCCTCTCCCCTGCTCCAGCATCCCCCCTCTCCCCTGCTCCAGCATCCCCCCTCTCCCCTGCTCCAGCATCCCCCCCCCCCAGCATCACCCTTCCCCCCTTCCAGCATCCCCCCTCCAGCATCCCTCCCCACTACAGCATCCCCCCCCCTCCTCTGCTCCAGCATCCCCCTCCTCCTGGCTCCAGCATCCCCCCATCCCGTTACCATGGCTCCCAGCACTGTGGAGGGGTTGGGAGCAGAGTTGGGACCCTGGGGCTGCTCAGGGCAGTGACAGCCTGGCTGGGCTCAGGGTGCTCTGGGAGCTCTTCCCTGACCCCCAGCACACCCAGTGCTGCCCTTCTGGGGGGGCTCTGGGCTCCAGGAGACCCTCAAGGGGTTCTTGGGGCACAGCTGAGCCCTGGCCCCATGGCAGCATGGGGGTGGAAGCCCCCCCTTGCTGCTCTGCAAGCCCCCCAGCCCTTTTTCCCCCCAAAAGCCCAGCACCTCCAGCCAGCTCCCAAACAGGGCTGGGCTCCAGCAGCCACTCAGCTGGAGACAAACCTGGTGGATTCTGCCCCCTCTGTGGTGCTGCCAGGGTGCAGGACCCATGCCTGAGCCATGTGCAGGTTGGAGCATCATCTCTCAGGGCATCTCCTGGGCTGGGGACCTCAGTTTCCCCCATGGATCCCAGCCATCCCAGCTGCATCAGTCCAGGGAGCCTGGAAACCCCCAACCAGCCAAAAGATCCCAAGGCTCCAGCATTCCCCAGTATCCCCAGTGATGGGCAGAGCTGCCCTGGCTCTCAGCCCCCAGCAGCCCCCCTGGGCTCTCAGCCCCCTGCAGCCCCCCTGGGCTCTCAGCCCCCTGCAGCCCCCCTGGCTCTCAGCCCCCTGCAGCCCCCCTGGGCTCTCAGCCCCCTGCAGCCCCCCTGGGTTCTCAGCCCCCAGCAGCCCCCCTGGGCTCTCAGCCCCCAGCAGCCCCCCCTGGGCTCTCAGCCCCCTGCAGCCCCCCTGGGCTCTCAGCCCCCTGCAGCCCCCCTGGGCTCTCAGCCCCCTGCAGCCCCCCATGGCTCTCAGCCCCCTGCAGCCCCCCTGGGCTCTCAGCCCCCTGCAGCCCCCCTGGGCTCTCAGCCCCCAGCAGCCCCCCCTGGGCTCTCAGACCCCTGCAGCCCCCCTGGGCTCTCAGCCCCCTGCAGCCCCCCTGGGCTCTCAGCCCCCAGCAGCCCCCCTGGGCTCTCAGCCCCCAGCAGCCCCCCTGGGCTCTCAGCCCCCAGCAGCCCCCCTGGGCTCTCAGCCCCCTGCAGCCCCCCTGAGCTCTCAGCCCCCTGCAGCCCCCCTGAGCTCTCAGCCCCCTGCATCCTCCCTGAGCTCTCAGCCCCCAGCACCCCCCCTGGGCTCTCAGCCCCCTGCAGCCCCCCATGGCTCTCAGCCCCCTGCAGCCCCCCTGGGCTCTCAGCCCCCTGCAGCCCCCCTGGGCTCTCAGCCCCCAGCAGCCCCCCTGGGCTCTCAGCCCCCTGCAGCCCCCCACGGCTCTCAGCCCCCTGCAGCCCCCCTGGGCTCTCAGCCCCCTGCAGCCCCCCTGGGCTCTCAGCCCCCTGCATCCTCCCTGAGCTCTCAGCCCCCAGCAGCCCCCCTGGGCTCTCAGCCCCCTGCAGCCCCCCTGGGCTGTGCTTCATTTGGGCATCCACAGACCCGAGGTGTTATATTCTGGAGGGGGATATATCCCACTCCCTGGCCCCCCCACCAGCATCTCCCAGCTGTCAGCCTGACCACAGCCCTCCCAGGTCCAGCACAGACCAGCTCTTCCTTCCCACAGCTATTCAATGACAAATTCAGAGTTAAACCTTCCCCCACAAGCTGCCCCTTTCCCTCCCCTCTGGATGCTTCCAGCACTTTGAACACTCCACACTTGCCAGGGATTTCTCACATATTCAGGCTGACCCCCCATCCACTCTGCTTCTAACTTCATCAGCTTCCTTTCATCACTGACTGTGGAGAGCTTTGCACCTCTCCAAAGAGCACTGCTTACCTCCCACACCCCCCACCCCCCACCCTGGCACCCTGCTTTCCCTGCCCCCACAGGGGCAGGAGGAGAGGGAGGACCTGTTGAATGCCAAATTCTTAGGGTGGTGGGTATTAGGGGAAGTGGCATTTAGGTAACAGCCCAACCTCCCTCTTTTCTTGGCTGGTTTTGGCTAAAAAAAAAAGGGGGGGGGATTTGGAAATGGAAGGGGAGGAATAAACAGGGCAATGGGCTGAGTGCTGGTAGCTGAGGGGGTGAGGGGTGGTCCTGGGGGGGTCCCCAGCCCAGGGGCTGCCTGTGTTTCCAGCACAGCCCATGGGGGCTGCTGGGGGCTGAGAGCCCAGGGGGCTGAGAGCCAGGGGGGCTGCAGGGGGCTGAGAGCCCAGGGGGGCTGCTGGGGTCTGCAGGGGGCTGAGAGCCCAAGGGGGCTGCTGGGAGCTGCTGGGGGCTGAGAGCCCAGGGGGGCTGCTGGGGGCTGAGAGCCCAGGGGGGCTGCTGGGGTCTGCAGGGGGCTGAGAGCCCAAGGGGGCTGCAGGGGGCTGAGAGTCCAGGGGGGGCTGCAGGGGGCTGAGAGTCCAGGGGGGCTGCTGGGGGCTGAGAGCCCATGGAGGCTGCTGGGAGCTGCTGGGGGCTGAGAGCCCAGGGGGGATGCTGGGGGCTGAGAGCCCAGGGGGGCTGCTGGGTTTTGCTGGGGGCTGAGAGCCCAGGGGGGCTGCTGGGGGCTGAGAGCCAGGGGGGCTGCAGGGGGCTGAGAGTCCAGGGGGGCTGCTGGGGGCTGAGAGCCCAGGGGGGCTGCTGGGGGCTGAGAGCCAGGGCAGCTCTGCCCATCACTGGGGATACTGGGGGATGCTGGAGCCTTGGGATCTTTTGGCTGGTTGGGGGTTTCCAGGCTCCCTGGACTGGTGCAGCTGGGATGGCTGGGATCCATGGGGGAAACTGAGGCAGGGAGAGAGGAGATGACTGGATGTGCAGGAGCTGGTGGTGGCTGCTGCCTCCGTTGCCCTTCTCTGCAGAGCAAGGTCCACCTGGGTGCCACACACCCAGACCTGGGCTAAAAATAGTGCCTGTTCCCCCAGAGCAAGGGCTCAGCTCCCCAAAAATCTGCCTGGAGCTCAGCTGGCTGCGGGAGAGATGAGCTGGCCCAGGGGGGGGCAGGGGGCTCCAGCTCATAGGGCTGGGGGGGGCTGGGACACCCCAGGGAGGGTTTCTTGGGGGGAGGGGTGGGAGGGGGGCAGCAGGCTGGGCTGTCCTTGCTCTACCCCCCCCCTCCCCTCCATCCCTTCCCAGCCAGGAGGGTCCCAGGTGCTGTCCCCATCTGATGCTCAGGGTCCTCAGCAGGGCCCGGGGTGGGACACAGGTGGCTCTCCAGTTTTGGGGGGGCAGGGGTTGAAGGAGCCCTGAGTGCTCCCCCCACACACCCCCCCTCCAGGCAGCCCCAGGCCCCGCTGGGCCGTGTCAGCGCCCCCCCATCCCCCCCCCCCCCCCCCCGCCTCCATCCCCCCCCCCCGACCCGGCTGCCGATTTACCGTTTCGGCCAGGGAAAAGCATCTTCCCGTTGCCTGGCAACCCTCGGCCGCCCGGTCCAGCAGCGGGGGCGGGGGGGGGGGATGGGGAAGGTGGAGGGGGGGGAGGATGTTGCTCCGGCCTCTGTCCCTCTGTATCGGGGGCTGCTCGGTGCCGGGGGGGGGGTGGGGGGCACAGCACACCGCAGCGTTTCCCGGGGTGCACGACAGGGGGGGGGGACGGGGGAAGGTTGGGGAGGGGAAACGGGGGGAGAGGGGATGAGCCCGGCCCTGTGCCCGGGGCTGCGGGGCCAGCCCCCGCCACGGTGCGGGGTGTAACCGGCTGCGAGGCGATGCGCTTGGCTGGTAAAGGGGGTGGCAGCACCCAGGGAATCGTCTGGGCTGGGGGTGAGGGGGGGGGGGGGGCACAGGGACTGGGGTGAGACCCCCGCAGCTATCAGTGCCCACAGGAAGCTGCTGGGCTCTGTGAAAACGCAGGCACAGCCCGGGTTTGGCAGCAGCATCCTTTGTGAGCCCCCCACCTTTCAGGGTGGACATGGAGGCAGCCCCCCAGCCCCCCTCCCCATCATGGTCTGGGAAGTGGGTGGGGAACTGGTGACCAACCCTGGGCTGTGGGCACAGGGGCTGGGTGGTGGTGGGGGTCCTGTTCTGGGACCAGCTGGGTGCTCTAGGGGTGGTGGGGATCCTGTTCTGGGTTCAGCCAGCAGCTCTGGGGTGGTGGGGGTCCTGTTCTGGGGCCAGCTGGGTGCTCTAGGGGTGGTGGGGGTCCTGCTTTAGGGCCAGCCAGCAGCTCTGGGGGTGCTGGGGGTCCTGCTTTGGGGCCAGCTGGGTGCTGCAGCAGCTCTGGGGGTGCTGGGGGTCCTGCTCTGGGTCCAGCCAGCAGCTCTGGGGGCCCTCAGGATGCTCCATGTGTGGGGTGGGGTGAGCAGAGCCGTGGGGTGGGTGGCTGTGGGGGGGAGGGGTGGGCGTTCAGCAGGGAAGCAGCGAGCATGCCCTGGGCTGCCCCGGCTGCACGCGAGCATCGCCCCCCCCCCCTCTCCCCCCCCCCCCAGGCACTCATCCCCTGCGCTTTATTGCCAGCATTTGTCTTCCACGGCAGCGTGTCTGTGCTGGAGCCGAGCTGAGAGACTCCCACTGCTACCGGGAGGAAAACAGAACTTAATTGAATCCCACAATCCCTTGTAGCCACATCAGGAGAGAGAGAAAGCCAGAGGAGAGCGCCCCCACCTCCTTCCTCCCCTCCCCTCCCCTCCCCTCCCCTCCCCTCCCCTCCCCTCCCCTCCCCTCCCCTCCCCATGCTCCTTGGGATGCAGGTCTGCCACACCAGCCTGTGCTCTTCCAAGGGGTGCAGGGTTGAGGAGGGGGGTGGTCCTGGGGTCTGCTGGGAGCAAGGACAACCTCAAGCTCCTTGTCGCCCCCGTGGTGCTTGGCAGCTCACTGCCAGCAGCAGCTGCTGGGGTGCCCCTGGGGCAGGGAGGTGGTGCCAGTCCCAGGGCACACACTGCCTGCACCTTGCTTTCCCCTTTGAGCTTTGCTCTCTCCTCTTCTGAGCCTGGCAACCCAGCCAGGGCCTGGGGCCAGATCCTGCCTGTGCAGCCAGGGAAAAGGATGGAGCAAGCAGGAAGCAGCACCCCAGACTCTCCCTCCCCATCTCCTCTGGCAGAGCAGATATTCAAGCAAACCCCTGGGAGCACCCATGGGCTCAGCTCCCTCAGGAGGGGAGGGGGCTGCTTTGCAGGGTGCAGGGGGCTCTCCCTACCTCTCCTCTCTGTCCCCAGCCACCTGCTCTCCCCTGCTGGCATTGGAGATGCTGTGAAACGTTTGTGAAATGCCCAAAGCTCCCAACAGGCCCAGGTGGGAGGGAAGAGATGGCACAAACAAAGCAGGGGGGTTCGTTAAAGCAAAGCACATCCCTGGCCATGCAGGTGGGCTGGGGGGGCTGCAGGGGGGGCACCCATCCTCACTGCTGTGCAGGGAGGGCTCTGGCTGAGGCCAGTATGGCTGTGGGTCCTGCTGTGGCACAGGGCACCCAGCTGATGGGGATGGGAAAGGCTGGGGGTGCTATCCCTCTGTTTCCCCACCCTGACTCAAGGCACTGGACAAGGGGGTGTATCCCCATCTCCCTCCATCGCTCTCCCCAGGGTGCTGTCAGCCCCATGGCTTCCCCTTTGCACTACCCCCCTGCCTTCCCCGGGTGGGGGGGAGGGGGGAAGCTGCTGGGCTTGGTGGGGGCACAGTGAGAGCGGGGTGCAAGCTGAGAGCAGGGCTGTGTCTGCTGTGGTGATGGAGTCCAGAGCCCAGGGGCTGCGCTGGGCGCTGCAGGGAGCTCGCCTGGCATTGCCATGGCAATGCAGGCACTGCCTGCTGCCAAGCACGGCCAGGGCAAGGCAGGAGCTGGCCAGGAAGATGCCACTGGCCCTGCTCATCTGTGCTGGGCAGTGCTGGGGGGGGTGTCCCAACCTGGGCTGGCATCCCAGGACGCCTTGGAGAAGAGAAGGCTGTGGGGGGACCTCATTGCAGCCTGCCAGTGCCTGGAGGGAGCAGAGGAACAGGAGGGGAATCAGCTTGTTCAAGGGCAGAGACTGGCAGGACAAGGGGGATGGAGTGAAGCTGGAGGAGGGGAGGGTGAGATTGGATCTGAGGGGGAAGTTCTGTGCAGAGAGAGTGGTGAGGGGCTGGACCAGGCTGCCCAGAGAGGGGGTGGGTGCCCCGTGTCTGGGGGTGTTCCAGGCCAGGTTGGATGGGGCCCTGGGCAACCTTGTGTAGCTCCAGGCCTGAGGTTGGTGTCCCTGCCTGTGGCAGGGGGTTGGAGCTCTGTGACCCTTGGGGTCCCTCCCAACCCTTGCCATTCTATGATTCTATGATCCTCTGCCCCCACCAGCACAGCACAAAGCACATCCTCACTGCAGGTGAAGCTCTCAGCAGCCCCTGTGCCCACAGCAAAGCTGGAGGTTACACTGGGCAAATCACAGAAACACACATTGGAACCCTCAGCTCTCACTGCTGCCAGGGTATCATTAATTCCTATTTGCAGCTCAGCCCAATTTCCCTCTCACAGCTCCCAATTCAGCCCAATTGCTGGATGAGGTTTCTGTAATCACTAACCTGATCAGGCACATCAGTGTGAAGTGAGAGGGCTGCAATTAGCAGTGGCAGCAGGTGAACTGCAAGTGTTTATCTCACCCATGCCAGGGGAGGACACACGCCTGGCTGGGTGCTTGCTGGGGCCATCACTTACCCATCCCAGGTAGGGTGGGATGCTCAGGGTGAGGGGTCAAGGTACTGGGTACCAGCAGATGTTGGGAGCTCTGCCAGTAGCTGGCCAGCCTCTGCTGAGGAGGGGGGTCACTAATCCTGCCCCCCTCTCCAGCCCCCATCCTTGCAGTGTGGTTGGGGAGCCTGACGAAGATGCTGGCAGTGTCCTTAAGGCAGGAGCTGGAGATGAAGCCTCAGCCTCTACTCTGGGCTTCCTGGCTCCTCTCACCATCACCCCCAGCATCGCAGCCTGGCTCTGGTGCTGAGCAGAGACTCAGGCCTTGGAGCTGAGGGGAGATGCCAAGGGTCCAGCTGCACCCCAAAGCATCCCCAAAGCATCACTGTCTCCTTGTCAGAAGAGGAGGCAGCTCCTGCTCCTTGTCCTGGTCCAGGCAGCAAGACACACACACACACCCCCACTCAATGCAAGCACCTGCTTTTCCAGACCCCAGGAGGGGCTGTGCAGGGGGTGCCCCATCCCCCCCAGTGGGTATAACCCCCCAGGAGATCCCACTCCAAGCTGCTGCTCAGGGACTGACGCGCTTTTTTGCAGCCAATCTGTTTGCCTCCCACCTCCTGGCCCCCTGCCCACAGCATCTCCCAGTGAGGCAGCGGGTGATGGGAGCAGGTCTGGTCCCTCAGCCCATTCCCCACCAGCCTCAGGGTGCTGCAGCTCCAGGTTGTGCTGAGCCAGTGGCAGGAGTGTTGCTGCCTGTGCTGGTAAACCCCAGGGGTCCCCCCCCAAGGCCTGAATCTGGCACCCAGGAGCTGGCATTATGCATCCTTGGGTGGATGGGGCTGGCAGGGCTCTGATTTGGGAGCAGCCAAATTACCTGTGGGGCTCACACAGCGTGGTGAAGCATGGGGTGCCTCAGCCCCATGGCACCCAAACATCCCAGGGGTGCAAGGAAGGGGCTCACAGAATCACAGAGTCACAGAGTCCCAGGGGTGGGAAGGGCCCTCCAGAGCCCATGGGGTCCAACCCCCTGCCCAAGCAGGGTCCCTGGGACAGGGCACACAGGTCGGTGTCCAGATGGGGCTGGAATCTCTCCAGAGAAGGAGACTCCACACCCCCTGGGCAGCCTGTCCCAGGGCTCCCTCACCCTCACTGGGAAAAGTTCCTCCCCATGGTGCTGTGGAACTCCCTGTGCTCCAACTTGAGGCCATCACCCCTTGTCCTGTCCCCACAGACACTGAGAAGGGGCTGGCCAATTCCCCCTGTGTCCCACCCTTCAGCTATTGATCCCCATTGATCAGATCCCCCCTGAGTCTTCTTCTCTCCAGGCTGAACAGCCCCAGCTCTCTCAGCCTTTCCTCCCAGGGGAGATGCTCCAGGCCCTTCAGCATCTCCTCAGCCTCCTCTGGACTCTCTCCAGGAGATCCCTGGCTGTTTGATCCCAAGGAGCCCAGCACTGGATACTTGCATTTCCCTGGCAGAGCATCACCCCACACCCCTCCATGCACATATGTGTGCCCCCCTCCCCATTCCCATCCCCCCCCCCCCAGTGGCACACAGTGGGGGGTGTTGGGGTCCCCACCCTCGCTGCAGCTGTAGCACCCATAGGGTGGTGTTGCACGGGCACCTCCCAAAAAAAACCCCCTCTGGCTCTGCCACCCCCAGCCGTCTGTCGCTGCTGCCACTCACTGCCAGGAATAAACTCCAACACCTACCTTATGCTTTGCTACTTCTGCTGCCCAAGCTCACTTGTTACTATATATTTCCAAAGCCAGGGCTGCCTCTGCACACAGGGCTGTGCCCTGGCCAGCAGGGAGACAGGGGATGTGCTGGGGGCACTGGAGTTTCTGGCACCCATATGGCAGATGGGTGCAGCAGGTCTCTGCCATTTGGGTTTGTCTATGAGGAATTCTGGCTTCCCACATGGTGCTGGTGCTTGGCCGGGGCACTGCTGGCTGCTGGTGGGTCCTGTCCTGCAGAGGAGTTTGGGATGTTGGTAGTGTGGCCCCTCTGAGGCAGGATCTGTCCCCTCTGAGGCAGGATCTGGCCCCTCTGAGGCAGGATGTGGCCCCTCTAAGGCAGGATCCGGCCCCTCTGAGGCAGGATCTCACCCCTCTGAGGCAGGATCTGGCCCCTCTGAGGCAGGATCTGGCCCCTCTAGGGCAGGATCTGGCCCCTCTGAGGCAGGATGTGGCTCCTCAGCTGCTGTCACGCATCCTGGGACACCAACAATGTCCCTTTCCCCAGGCAGTGCCGCTGGCTGAGCCTTTGTGCCGCAGCCTTGGCTGGTGTCAGCCTGTGCCAGAGCTGGATGAGGCACCTGGAGCTGTGCCTGCCTGGCTGGGAGCAGGGTGCTGAGGGTCAGGGCTGTCCCCCTGAGGGTCAGGGCTGTCCCCCTGAGTCCTAGGAGCAGGGTGCCGAGGGTCAGGGCTGTCCCCTGAGTCCCAGGAGCAGGGTGCTGAGGATCAGGGCTGTCCCCCTGAGGGTCAGGGCTGTCCCCCTGAGTCCTGGGAGCAGGGTGCTGAGGGTCAGGGCTGTCCCCCTGAGGGTCAGGGCTGTCCCCCTGAGTCCTGGGAGCAGGGTGCTGAGGGTCAGGGCTGTCCCCCTGAGGGTCAGGGCTGTCCCCCTGAGTCCTGGGAGCAGGGTGCTGAGGATCAGGGCTGTCCCCCTGAGGGTCAGGGCTGTCCCCCTGAGTCCTGGGAGCAGGGTGCCGAGGGTCAGGGCTGTCCCCTGAGTCCTAGGAGCAGGGTGCTGAGGGTCAGGGCTGTCCCCCTGAGTCCTAGGAGCAGGATCTAGCATGACACTCCAGGATCTGCAGGCAGGAGAGAGTCCTTGGGACTGTCCCAAAGGAAAATCCCAGGGGATGCAGCAGCGAGTGACTGTCAGTGAGTCCCCAGCTGTGGGGCTGGAGGGTCCCATGCAGGGATGGCCACTGCCAGCCTCACAGGAGGGAGGAAGTTTCCATCTCTGTGTAAAGGTGCTCAGCAGAGCCGTGTCTGATCCCTGTGGAGCTGCTCAGAGCCATGCCTGTTCCCTGTGGAGCTGCTCAGAGCTGTGTCTGATCCCTGTGGAGCTGCTCAGAGCCATGTCTGACCCCTGTGGAGCTGCTCCCAGTGTTTAATGATCCTCCCAGCTGGGAAAAGGCATCTGGCCTCCGGAGTAGCCACACCTCAGCACATCTCTGGGTCCCAGACCTAGTGACACTGTGAGCAACAGAGTCACCTGCACAGTGGAGCTTGGCCAGGCTGGGCCGGCCCTAACGCCTTGTGCCCACATCGCTCCCCGTGTGCCTCACCCGAGGGCCAGACAGGGCTGGGGGGTGTGGGGACAGACAGATGGACACACAGAAGGGTTCTGGGGAGGAATAACTGTCTGTATCGGTACAGGTTGGGGGGGAGCTGCTGGAGAGGAGCTCTGTGGAGAAGGAGCTGGGGGTGCTGGTGGGTGACAGGGTGGCCATGAGCCAGCAGTGTGCCCTGGGGCTGAGAGAGACAATGGGATCCTGGGGGCATCAGGAGGAGTGTGGGCAGCAGGTGACAGGAGGGGATCCTCCCCCTCTGCTCTGCCCTGCTCAGGCCCCAGCTGGAGTGTTGTGTCCAGTGCTGGGCTCCCTGGGATCAAACAGCCAGGGATCTCCTGGAGAGAGTCCAGAGGAGGCTGAGGAGATGCTGAAGGGCCTGGAGCATCTCCCCTGGGAGGAAAGGCTGAGAGAGCTGGGGCTGTTCAGCCTGGAGAGAAGAAGACTGAGGGGGGACCTAATCAATGTTTATCAATATCTGAAGGATGGGGTGCAGGGGGGAATTGGCCAGCCCCTTTTCAGTGTCTGTGGGGACAGGACAAGGGGCAATGGCTGCAAATTGGAGCCCAGGAAGTTCCACACCAACATGGGGAAGAACTTCTTCCCAGTGAGGGTGAGGGAGCCCTGGGACAGGCTGCCCAGGGGGTGTGGAGTCTCCTTCTCTGGAGAGATTCCAGCCCCATCTGGACACCGACCTGTGTGCCCTGTCCCAGGGACCCTGCTTTGGCAGGGGGTTGGACCCCATGGGCTCTGGAGAGCCCTTCCCTCCCCTGGGACTCTGTGACTCTGTGAGCAGGGCCCAGCACCGTCTGCCCGCTTCCCCCTGGCATCCCGCATCCCACGCCCGGGTTTAATTGCACCATGCAGCTTTGATTCCTGGTTTTAATTGCATCCTAACGAGGCCAGGGCAGCAGGAGAGGAAAACATCAAGCTTAAGGGAAACAAATCAGGAGAGAAAAGAACATTTACTGGTGACTAATAGGTCCGTGGCTCGGCGTGTGTGTTTGCCTGCCACAGCGCAGGCCGCTGCCAGCGTGGGGAGGAGAGGGGGTTTCTTCCAGGCTCTTGGCAGGCCGAGTTGTGCCAGGAGAGAGAAGATTTGGGGTTTTTTCCTGGGCCTGTGCCATTTCTGTATTATTTTTAACCCCCCCTTGCACAAAAGCTGCCCTCCCCGTGGCAAACGGTGAGGGTTTGGCCTGCTGGGTGGGGGTTAAAGCACCTGAAGGTGATAGATGGGCCCTGTCTACACCTTGTGCTGGTGTCACTGGAGGAAATGGGAGAGGAGAGGTTCTGGGGGAACCTCTGGGCTCCCTGGGGGAGCCACCACCCTGACTGAGTGGCACTGCAGCAGGGGAAGGCAGGGCCGGAGCGAGTGTGGCACTGGGGGTCCCCATATGTGTGCTGGATGAGGATGTGGGACTCCCCCCCCACCCCTGTACACCCTCTCCAGCCCCAGTCGGCACCGCAGGACCCAGCGCTGGGGGACTGAGCCCTGTGTCCCAATGGCCTCTGCTTGGAAGTGGACAGGGTCCCTTCACAGCTCCACTGTCCCAGCGAGGGATGCCAGGGTGGCATGGGGACAGGGGCAGAGATGGGGGCACGCTGGCACAGCTCAGCACCATCCCAGATGCCCATCCTGCTCAGTGCCATCCTGCTCCTCTCCTTCCACTGCAGGAGCTGCTGATGGAGCAGCCCACGGGCATTCATGTGGTTCCACACAGCTGCCCAGGCTGATCCCCCTGTGCCAGCAAGGGCTGTGGTCTCCTTACAGAGCCCTTTGACTCTGTGCAGCTTGGAAACCAGCGCTTGCTTCAGAAGACACAAAGAATTGAGCCCAGCTGCAGGGACGTGGCCTTCTCATCCAGCATCTTTTTCTCCCTCCCCCTACCTTCTCCCTCCCCTCCCCCTTTCCCCTCCTTTGCCAACGGATTGAAGCCACTCTAATAAAACTATTAAATAAATAATAATTAAAATAATTAAATAAATAAGCAAGCTGTAGCCCCCACCTCGATGCAGCAACCATGGAAACCAGATCAAGGGGACACCTGTATGTTTCCATTCTGGGCTCCTGCTACCCGAATATTCAGAGCAGCACTAATTAAAAACCTGGATGAGCAACGGGCAGGGGGATGGAGCTGGCCCTAGAGAAGGGTTCTGTGATTAAGGGGGGAGGGGGCTGGATGGTGTCCAACAACCCCCAAACACTGCCTGGTGCTTCTGGCACCCAAACCCTGGGGAGCCCAGTCCTAGGGATGCTGCCTGCTGGGCAGAGCTGGGCTGTGGGACAGTGGGTTGGGGGTCTTTGCTGTGTGCCAGACCCTGCAGGGATAGGGGAGTGTGAGGGTTGAGCAGAGTATCCCCACGCCCTGGGACAGCCCCAGGTGGGTGCTGGGTGTTGGGTGTCCCCCCCATCTCTCCCGGCAGCAGCCCAGGCGCTTTCACAGCCGGAGGCGGAGGGCAGCAGGCGGGGGCGAAGTGAAGTGTGAGATCTCACACCTCCCCGGGGTTGGGGGGGGTGGGGGGGGGGGGAAGGATGCCAGCTGCCTCCCTGTGCTGACGCTGCCACCACAGTCCCAGCCACTGCCTGGCTCCCTGAAATGTCTGGGCAGCTCCTGCATGTCCATCCCCCCTCCCCAAGGGGGTTGGGGGGCGAGCACAGGCATCCCCATGCACAGTGGTGCAGCAGGGATGGGGTGCTGGGGCACGTGGGTGGTATAGGATGCCCAGACTGGTCCCACACACCCCAGGGATGGGGTGCTGGGACACGTGGGTGGTACAGGATGCCCAGACTGGTCCCACACACCCCAGGGATGGGGTGCTGGGACACGTGGGTGGTATAGGATGCCCAGACTGGTCCCACACACCCCAGGGATGGGGTGCTGGGACACGTGGGTGGTACAGGATGCCCAGACTGGTCCCACACACCCCAGGGATGGGGTGCTGGGACACGTGGGTGGTACAGGATGCCCAGACTGGTCCCACACACCCCAGGGATGGGGTGCTGGGACACGTGGGTGGTACAGGATGCCCAGACTGGTCCCACACACCCCAGGGATGGAGTCTGAGCTTAGGTTTTGGACAGGAGGAAGCTCTCCATTCCCACACGTGAGTGCCCAGGAGGAAAAGGCTGTGTTGAACCTGCAGGTTTATTTTTACCCACCACAAACCAGCAGCGCCTGGAACATTCCCCTGCTCCCAGTTAATTTTTGCTGAAGCTTAGTTTTAGTCATTGTTGTCTAAACCTGCCTCCTCCACATTTATCCCATGGAAAAGCTCCTGGAGATCAGCCTGGAGGACATCAGCAGCCCCCAAGACTGGTGCCCAGTGCCCAGCCACCTGTTGCCATCAGCCTATGGGATGGTTGGGGCAGCCCCTGGCTTCTCCTGCCTGAGACCCTCTGCTGTGGGGAGAGCTGCCCCAGGCTCTGCTGCTGTGCTTCCTGAGGCTGCTGGATGGGGAAAGCTTTTCCCTTCCTCAGAGCAGGCATATCAAGCCTGTCATCCTGCAGAGAGAGGCCAGGAGAGAGCTGAAACCCTCTTGATTGCTGATGGATGGGTACAGGTGGCTCCCCAAGTGTCCTTCCCAAACGGAGCTATGGGAAGCTAGCTGTCCCTGCCTGGCATCACCCACAGGGGCTCAGGCAAGGCTGATGGCTGGGGCAGGGGTGAGGGCTCTCTGGGGGCTCTGCTCAGAGCTTTCCCCAGTGGGATGGCTCGTTTTCTCCAGTGGAGCTGTGGAGGGTGACTGGGTGCGCGCAGCAGGAGATGTTCCTGCTCCTCCATCCCTCTCCATTCATCAGGCCATCCCCACCAGCCCAGGGAAGAAAGCTGCCACAACAGGCAGCACTCCTGCAGTGCCAGGGGGTCTGCACTGGCCCCCAGCTCTGCAGCTGGGCTCTCAGACCCCTGGCACAGACCCCCCTGTGCCGGCAGCACTGCCAGCACGAATGCACCGTGCCAGCTGGACTGGCAGCTCCCACCACATGGGTCACCCATGGGTCATCAGCTGTTGGAGAGGGGTCAGAGGAGCCAGGGAGATGCTCAGAGGGCTGGAGCAGCTCCCCTCTGGAGAGAGGCTGAGGGAGCTGGGCTGGGTCAGCCTGGAGAAGAGAAGGCTGTGGGGGGACCTCATTGCAGCCTGCCAGTGCCTGGAGGGAGCAGAGACACAGGAGGGGAATCAGCTTGTTCAAGGGCAGAGACTGGCAGGACAAGGGGGATGGAGTGAAGCTGGAGGAGGGGAGGGTGAGATTGGATCTTAGGGGGAAGTTCTGTGCAGAGAGAGTGGTGAGGGGCTGGAAGGGGCTGCCCAGAGAGGGGGTGGGTGCCCCGTGTCTGGGGGTGTTCCAGGCCAGGTTGGATGGGGCCCTGGGCAACCTTGTGTAGCTCCAGGCCTGAGGTTGGTGTCCCTGCCTGTGGCAGGGGGTTGGAGCTCTGTGACCCTTGGGGTCCCTTCCAACCCAGCCCAGTCTGGGATTCTATAATCCTGGGGTTCTCCAGCATCAGGGGCTTGACTGGGGCAGGTGAGCACAGGCACCCCCAGCTGCCCATCCCTGCCTGCTGCCAGCCCTGCAGCCCGCTCAACTTTGGGGAGAAGAACATTCTGGTTTCCATGGGAACCGGAGGAGGAAAGTTTCTGGGGATGTGGCTGGGATTGTGCCAGCTGGGCGAGGCAGAGAGACCCCCCTCAAAACTGGCTGTGTCCCCCTCCCCATTCCCAAGGGAGGTTGGGTGCCTGGCCACCAGCCCTGCTGCCTGCACCCCAAGGATGCCCACCCTGGTGAGGGGTGCTCTGGGGCTCCTCAGCTCCCCCCTCCTGGGCTGTGTCAGCCGTGATCTGACATTTAGCTCTGCGGCTGGGCGCGTGGAGATGCAGCGATAGCTCTAATCTGCTTTTCTCCTCCTCATGCTCTCCCTGGAGGCAAAACCTGCTGTTGGGAGAGGAGGAAGGGGGGCTTGGGCAGCCTGGTGAGGAAGGAGACAGCCTGCAGAACCATGCTGGAGGTGTGGGAGGTCTTGGGGGTCCAGAGCTGTCCTGGCAGCAGCTGGCTGGCAGGGCCTGGATGCTGGGAGCAGCAGAAAAATTCAGAATGGGGGTTCTCCTCCTTCTTCCTCCTCCTCCTCCTCCTCCTCCTTTCTCTGCTCTCCCAGTTCCAGCTGTGCCCAGGGCATGGGGGCTGTTGGCAGCGAGGGCAGCAAGCCCCCTGTGAAGGTGATGCTGGCACCAGGACCCCTCCCAGCTGGGTGACACATTGAGGTCCTGGTGCCCTGCGCTGCCCAGGGGGGCTGCACCTCCTCAGGGACACCCTGAGGGCTGCAAGAACAGAGGCACAGCAGCACCCCAGGCACCCCCAACAGCTCCGAAATCCAGGCAGCCATGGTTGCCTGCCACCTTACCCCTGGCTGTGCCACTCCAACACCACCCCCCTGCCACCGCACCCCTTTCCCATCAGCAGCCAGAGGGTGTGGGAGCCACCCTGCCCTCTGGATGGGGACACCCTCTGTGGCCCCAGGTCCCTTTCCTGGTGGCTCAGCTCCAATTAGTGAGGCCACTATTAATTTAATTAAACAGCAGCTCATGTCAGTGTCAAACCAGCAGCGTGTGGTGCCCAGGGGGAGCCCAAGCTGCTGGGAGCAGCAGAGGGGAGCTGAGGTGCTGGGCTCAGCCTGTTAATGAGCTCTGGGTGCACATGGGGCTGAGCCTTAGCCCAGAGATGCTCTGGGGTGGGAATGAGCCCCTGGAGATCTCCTCTGCTGCAGTGTTTGCCCCCATGCATTGGGAGAAGATTTGGGAGCCTGCCTTCAGCCCCCATGTGCAGGCAGGGGCAGAGCTGGCACGGTGGGATGGCTGGCACGGTGGGATGGCTGGCATGGTGGGATGGTGTGGAACCAACGGCACTGGCAGTGCCCTGGGGCCAGAGTCTGGAGCTGCAGCCTGGATCAGTGGGAGCTGGAGCAGACAAGGGCCATCCCTCTCTGCTGAGCCCAGGCAGCACCCTCTCCACTCACTACAGGTCCTGCAGGAGGAGGCTGGGACCTCCAAGACCCCCAAGACTCCCTCTCCACAGCCGCTGGGGATTGCCTGGAGCAGGGGGTTAATGATGCATCCAGATGGATCCGACCTTTCCACCTTTCAGCTTCACCTGCAGCTCCCTTTCTCCCTGCCATTATCTGCATGCTGCCTGTGGATTTCATTTCCATATTCATGGTGCTTTAATGACCCTGTAATATCTTTATGTTCTGCAATTAAATGGGGAATCTTCCTTTTTTCCCCTCCCCTTCTGCACATTAGCATCTGCACAGGATGGGCTGTGGCATTTGAGCTGAGGAAGGGAAGGCTGAGCAGGAGGGAGACAGGGGAATTAAACTTCAGACACCAGCAGGGACCCCATGGAGGGTGGGGAGGGAACCTGTCCAGCTTTGTGATGGCCAGGTCACCCTTTGGGGCAGCTCCTGTGGGTGCTGGAGGGGGTTTTAAGACATGTGAGCAGACGAGTGGGTGCTCACACCTGCACAGCTCAAAACTCTGCATCAAGATCCCTACCACGGTGTGCAAACTGACTGGGATGCTGCTGGTGTCATCCCAGTGCAGGAGGGTCCTGCTCCTTCTATCCACCATCCAGCCTTCAAAGGCAGACAGACAGACAGGCAGGCAGACAGACAGACACAGACAGATGTGACAGGACAAGAGGTGTCGCAGAGCAAGGCAGGGGGCTGGGGGCAGCCAGGGACACATGGGGGGCTGGGGGTGAGCCCATGCTCACTGCAGCCTGCTGGGCCCATGGTCCCCATGCAGCTGGGGCAGCCAGCCCCATGTCAAGGCTCTGAGAAGCCATTAGAGCCCCTATCACTCCATCTCCATTCCAAGGAGCTAATGGGCATCTCCACTGGCTGCACCATCAGGGTAATTGGGTTTCAGCCCTGAAAGATGGATGGGGCTGGGCTGAGAGCGGAGCAGGGAGGAAGATGAAGGGGCAAAGGCAGCTCCCAGTAGGGCAGACCCCCCCACACACCTCGCCCCTCATCCATCTCCTGCCCCTCTGCTCACATGTGGGTGCCACCAGACCTTGTCAGAGGCACCTTTCATCAACCCACAGGGCGGCTGGGGACAAGCAGGTCCCAACAGCACAGTAAGTGATGCTGCAGGAGCCAAGCTGGGGTCATGTCCAGGGGAGGTGTCAGCTCCTCCCTGACGGAGAATGGTGACAACAGGCAGCCCCAACACACCCCCAGGGCTTTGCGTTGCACCTCACAGCCTCCCCCTCCTCTCCCCTGGTCCTTTTGAAGCTGCAGCTGTGAACAAGATGTTTGCAAGGGTGAGACGTGCTTGGTGCATTGAATAAAGATGGGGCTTGAACAACACCTTCCCCTGCGGCTGTTGGATGTGAAGGGCAGTGCCGAATTCATTAGGAGAGGTGCCAAGGCACCATCCCCTGCCTGAGCCTCTGCCAGTGCTGGGGGGGGGTTGGAGCAACACGTGCTGATGCCCCATGGATGTGCCACCCCGTGCACCAGCACAGCACCCTCACACACGGGTGTGCCAGCACACAGAGACCATGCTGGGGTACGTACGGGTGTGCTGCACGTGGGACACAACAACCCCACGCAGCTCTACAGGTTTGGGGGGGGGACTGGCTGGGGAGGTGTCAGGCAGAGAAGGACTTGGGGGTGTTGGGTGACTGCAGGCTGAATATGAGCCAGCAGTGTGCCTAGGAAAGCCAGAGCAGGACCTGGGATCAGAGAGGTGCAGGCAGCCCTGTCCCTGTGTCTCCCCTGAGCTGGGGGTGTTGTCTGCACTGTGCAAAGGTGGGATGAAGCACCCCAGGTAACATGGTTGTGTCCTTGCTGGCACAGCCTGTGTTTCTTACCAGGTTTGCCCTATGCCTCCTTTCTTCAGAAACACTTTTGGGGCAGGGCTGTGCTCACCAGAGCCCTCCCAGGGCCATGCTTTTGGCTGTGGGGAAGCGATGCTGGGGTGAGTGAAACCAAAGCAAGGACCTAGATGGTTCTGGATGCTTCTGCTCTGTGTCTGCACTAGTTTGTTTCTTCTCTGGTTTTCTTTGCAAGCAGCAGTTAGAGCTGCTGTTTGGACAGCCCTTCAAGGCAGGCAATTAGGTAGGGAAATCACAGGACAGGAACCTGCCCTCAGGGTGCATTTCAAACACAGGATGCAGGATCACTCCCACCAGCGCCAAAGCACAGGGGCTGTGGGGGAGGCTGCGGTCTGGGAAGGTCAAGAGGATATTGTGTGATGGAAGCTGACAGCCTGTCCCTCTGCTGCTGCCAGAGAGGCTGCGTGCTGCTCTGCCGTTCCCCTTGGCTCTGACTCGGGCTGTTATCTCATCAGCAGGCTGTGTGAGGCTAAAAGCAAACACGCCTTGTCTGTTCTCCTGGCGCTGGCCTTTTCACACAGCCGACACCTGGCAGGGCTCTGCCATCCCACGGCTGGGCTGTTTGGCAGGCAAACCCTGGACAGGGCTATCTGAGCTGCTGTCAAGTCACATCTTCCTGCCCATACCTGCCATGACATCCTGTATTCCAGCACATGGGATGGCAGCCTGGCTCTTACCTGACCTGCCTGGTGTGCTAGCTCAGTGGCTGCACGGAGCTTCCCCCTCCCACAGCTCGTTAAGATGGTATTGGAGGTGAATTTAGAAAGTTACAGATCATCAGTCCAGAGGGACCTTGACAGGTTTGAAAGGTGGCCCCTGGTGAAGCTAATGAGGTTCAACACGGCCAAGAGTCAGGGGTGGCACTGGAGGAATCCCAGACACAGATCCAGGCTGGGAGAAGAGCTCCTGGGGAGCAGCCCTGTGAGAAGGACCTGGGGATTCTGGGGGGGGAGAAACTCCCCCTGAGCAGCAGTGGCTCTGGCAGCTGGGAAGGTGATGGGATCCTGGGCTCCATCAGCAGAGGGGTGGCAGCAGGGACAGGGAGGGGATTGTCCCTCTCTGCTCTGCCCTCCCCCAGCTGGATCCTGTGTCCAGAGCTGGGGCCCAACACAAGGAAGATGTGGGGCTGTTGGAGAGGGGTCAGAGGAGCCACGGAGATGCTCAGAGGGCTGGAGCAGCTCCCCTCTGGAGAGAGGCTGAGGGAGCTGGGCTGGCTCAGCCTGGAGAAGAGAAGGCTGTGGGGGGACCTCATTGCAGCCTGCCAGTGCCTGGAGGGAGCAGAGGAACAGGAGGGGAATCAGCTTGTTCAAGGGCAGAGACTGGCAGGACAAGGGGGATGGATTAAAACTAAAGGAAGGAAGGTTTAAATTAGATCTTAGGGGGAAGTTCTTTGCAGAGAGAGTGGTGAGGGGCTGGAACAGGCTGCCCAGAGAGGGGGTGGGTGCCCTCAAGGGTACTAACCTGGGGAAGGACCAGTCCTAAGTGTTCAGTAAGCAGCTGTCAGCACTGGTGGATCCTGAGGAGTTGGCACATATAAACACTAGTCTGAAAACTTAAACTAGCATGTTATTTGTGAGTAGCACAGCTCCATCTAGCATTCATGGAAATGGATGCTCTTCTAAAGCTTAATTCATAATTATTTTAAGTGTTAAAAGCTGTTCTGTCTGTAGACACAACCAACAGGAAAAAGAGTATTTCTTTATAGTCAGATCTTACACACCCAGCTCCATCACCTCCTCTGTGTTTCAACCATCCCTCGCTCAGCAGCTGCCCACCTTGCAGCAGAGCACATAGAACCATAGAATGTTCTGGGTTGGGAAGGATCCCAAGGGTCTCAGAGCTCCAACCCCCTGCCACGGGCAGGGACACCAACCTCAGGCCTGGAGCTACACAAGGTTGCCCAGGGCCCCATCCAACCTGGCCTGGAACACCCCCAGACACGGGGCACCCACCCCCTCTCTGGGCAGCCTGTTCCAGCCCCTCACCACTCTCTCTGCACAGAACTTCCCCCTAAGATCCAATCTCACCCTTCCCTCCTCCAGCTTCACTCCATCCCCCTTGTCCTGCCAGTCTCTGCCCTTGAACAAGCTGATTCCCCTCCTGTTCCTCTGCTCCCTCCAGGCACTGGCAGGCTGCAATGAGGTCCCCCCACAGCCTTCTCTTCCAGACACAAACCTCTACTTGCCCTGGGCAGGTTCAGTTATTTTCCTGATATCAATATAACTTTTTTTCCTATCAAAAGTGCTTTTTGAACTCGCATAAACTTAATATCAACAAGCTGGACAGGGAGAGATGGAATGAAATTACAGCGTGGCTCAGGGCCAAGGCAGCCAAAATTGCAAACAGCACCTGGACAGAGTGAGGCAGAGAAAAGAAAAACTACTGAGGGGTTCTAGGGGAAAAGGTGGAGGAAGGAAAAAATCAGGTGAACTCAGCAGCACTAGGCTGACATTTGGACCTGATAATAATCTTAAAGGTCTTTTACAACCTAAACAGTTTGGTGAAGTAAAAAAAAACAACCCAGAAAACAACACAGGATCTTTATTAATATTGAGGGGATGGATAAAATAAAAATGGTTATAGGTAACAGGGCAGAGGAATCTAAAGGCAGGGAGAGGGAGCCACACTGGGAGGCTGAGAAAGGGAAAATGTCCTGATGGGCTTCCACAGAAAGAGGGAGGGAATGAACATTAGAGAGAGCTGGAGAGAGATACAGAGGAAGATAAAACCAATGGTGGGTGACCAGGCAGAGGAGCTGAGTTGAAAGACAGGGACTCAGGTGGACAGAGAGAGAAGGAGAAAGAAAACAAGGGACAGGCAATGCAGCAAAGAGGGAGGAATGAAGAGAGAAAAGGAGCCAGGCAAACTGAGATGGGGAAAGAAAAGGGTAGCAACGGGCTGGAGATCAGAGAGGAAAGGCTTTAGAAAAATCAGGGACAGGGAACAAGACAGAGCAAGATGGAGAATGGGGGAAATAGTGACAGGACAGAGAGGGAAGGCTGCAAAATGAAGGGCAGGGAACAGGATCAAGAGAGACAGAGAAAGCAATTGATTCAGGATGAGGTGCTACTCTTGAATGGCAGGAACATGGAGCCAGAGGTGGCAAAAATACCAACGGGCTACAGCCCTGAGGGAGGGATGCAAAATAACGGCTGAAGGCAAGAGAGGACAGAGACAGGGAGAGGGATGGAGAAAGAAAAAAAGACCCTTTTTTGAGGCTCAGGAGGTTCTCCCCTGTCAGGTGCTGTTTCCAGGGGATGTGTTGTGGTGACAGGCTGGAACCAAACACCCCTGAACAGAAGACAAGCGGCCAGGGAATTTGGGCGGCTTTCAGGGCGTTTCGTTAGCGGGTTTGCGAGATCTGAGGGGTTTTTTTTTTGGGTTTTTTTAATGGTATTTCGTTAGTAAAGCGGTGGCGGGAGAGCTTTCAGCCTTAAAGGCACACGCACACAAAGCCCTCAGGCAACCCCAGCAACACGGCGCCTTGGCGGTAAAATGGCCGCCGGGGGACTTGGGGCCATAGAGATGAAAAACTCGATGGTGTTTCGGCGGTAAGATGGCTACCGGGTGGTTGTGCTAACTGGGACCGACCTTATTTCTGGGCTCTGTCTGCTTTCAAACATGCCAAACGTCCAGCAATAGCTCCCAAACCAAAGGAGCCAGGACTGAAAGGCATACCCTGCCTGAAACCTCCCCCATGGAGCCCACAAGGAGCCCCTGTGACCCAGAGACTCAGGGCTTTCCTTGCCCAGGGAACAGTCCTCACAGTGCCCTGGCATTTCTCACCTCCACCTGCCTTCACATTCCAAACGTGCCAAACGTCCAGCAATAGCTCCCAAACCAAAGGAGCTAGGACTGAAAGACATAGATGGCCTGAAACCTCCTCAGGGAGCCCCCAAGCAGCTCCTCTGATCCTGAGAGCTTTCCTTTGCCAGGGAACCCTCCTCCTAATGCTTCCCTTAGGGATTTTTCTCAGCCGTACCGATGTTCAATTAAAAACATGCTAAACACCCAGCAATAGCTCCCAGACCAAAGGTGCAGGGACTGAAAGACATTCCCACTGCTCCCACCTCCATCCCATCCCTGCTGTGGGTCTACAACACCCCTGCCCCCCTACCACAGGTTAGATCTTACCTCTCGACGGCACACCATAGCAAACCGCTCATCCTCTCCTTCTTCACTGACTTCTTCACCAGCGTCTCCTCCCCCTGATTCAGCATGCCAGGACAGTGGCTGGTGCATCCCAGGGGCTCCATCCCAGTGAATTCAACACTCAGGATGTGTTTCAGCCTCCCAGTCCCTGGAGGGAGCTTATAAGCAGGAGGGGATTCAACTTGTTAAAAGGATAGACAATGGCAGGACAAGGGGGATGGAGTGAAGCTGGAGGAGGGAAGGGTTAGATTGGATCTTAAGGGGAAGTTCTTTGCAGAGAGAGTGGTGAGGGGCTGGAACAGGCTGCCCAGAGAGGGGGTGGGTGCTCCGTGTCTGGGGGTGTTCAAGGCCAGGTTGGCTGGGGCCCTGGGCAACCTTG
This sequence comes from Laterallus jamaicensis coturniculus, assembly GCA_022605575.1. NCBI lineage: Eukaryota > Metazoa > Chordata > Aves > Gruiformes > Rallidae > Laterallus > Laterallus jamaicensis. Next base: position 3,866,860 of record JAKCOX010000043.1, on the reverse strand, counting down.
TGTAGCTCCAGGCCTGAGGTTGGTGTCCCTGCCTGTGGCAGGGGGTTGGAGCTCTGTGATCCTTGGGGTCCCTTCCAACCCATGCCATTCTATGATTCTGTGATGGCTTTGGTGCTCTCTGGGACACTGTAGTAAACCCATTCCCCCTCATCCTGTCACTCCTGTCCCTTCTTTGGCAGGGGGGTTGGAACCGATGATCTCTTGAGGACGCTTCCAACCCCTACAATTCTGTGATTCTAACAAGTCCCTCCCCAGCTTTCCTGTAGCCCCTTCAGGGACTAGAAGGTGCTAGAAGATCTCCCCTGCAGCCTTCTCTTCTCCAGGCTGCACAAGCCCAACTCTCTCAGCCTGGCTTCACAGGAGAGGTGCTCCAGCCCTCTGATTGTCCCCATGGCCTCCTCTGGACCCGCTCCAACAGTGAATTTTGACATTACCTCAAGTTCCACAGTGTTTCAGTATATTTCTAGGAGCTGTGTGCTACTGGAAGTGCCAAGGGACACCTGTAAGGCATTTTGGCATTCTACCTTTGAAAAACAGTTCCATGGTTTAACTGAATCAATGAAGTTTCCCAGGGATGGCTGAAACCAAGCCATGAACTGTAAACCGGGTTTTATTTATGGAAAATGGAATGCTTCATTAACAAACAATTTTAAATGGGGTATGAACAACACATTAAAAAACAAAAGGAGTTCACATTGGATTGAGTGTTGTAATATGGCAGCAGCTTAAAAAAAATTCCACTTACAGTAGCCTGTAAGTTTCAATTAACTGTAACCCTGGGGGGCGGGGGGGAAGAAGAGATTTGTTTCCTTTGCCACCTTGCATTAAAAATTAAAACACATTCAGTAGCGACGGTTGAAACGAGGATCGTTAGGTCTGTTTGCTCTCTCCTGGCCAGCAAATCCTTCTCCTTGCATTCCTCCTCCATGCATCATCTGACTTTGGTTGCCACCTTGCATGAAGCCTCCACGCCTAGAAAAAGGGATTCAGGTGATTTTCATTTTTCTCTTGTGATTTAGGCAGTCAGGTTGAGGTATTCTTTTGAAAGAGAAGAGAGAACCCCTTAAAAAGGAAGCAAACCCTTTAAAAAGCACAAAGTTCTTACCCTGACATGCCTCCACGGTGCATCACGTGGCCAGGTCTGCCTCTACCTCCACCTAAAAAAGGTCCAATTCTTCCTTTATATCCAATTTTTTCTCCAGTAATAGCAATATTATCTACTTTTTTCCTGCTTTACGTAGCACAAATAAAGAGCTGCTGCTCAAGAAGCATACCTTGCCATCTCTCATGATCCCGGCCCATCATTCCCCCATCCACAGTGCTCTGCCATGAACGATCCTGATGTCCTTCAAACTTCCGACCGTGATCTCCCCAGTCACGTCCATCCCTGCAAGCAGATGAATTCACAGCTTCTCCCCTTAACCAGAGCACACCCAACAGATTCCAGTCACAAAGGTCCTGAAATGCTTCAGCAAGGGATGTGCAAACCTTGTCTTTCTAAGTTACCCGTCAGCAATAAGCCCTCTGCTCAGTGCAACTACCATGACAAGGAAGAAAAGAACCTTTTCTTCATCTGTTTTACACTGTTGATGTTCCCCTTCACAGAGTCACAGGGCTGGAAAAGACCTTTCAGATCATCCAGTCCAACCATTCCCATCCTGTGCTAAACCAGATCCCTGAGCACCTCATCTCCCCTCTGTTCAACACCCCCAGGGAAGGGGACTCAGCCCCTCCCTGGGCAGCCTGGGCCACAGCCCCACAACTCTGCCAGGGAAGAACTTTGCCCTCCCATCTGCTCTGCCCCTGCCCTGGGGCAGCTTGAGCCCATTGCCCCTTGTCCCATCTCCTGTCCCCTGGCTGAAGAGACCATCCCCCACCTCTCTGCACCCTCCTGGCAGGGCAGGGGAGGTGGGGAGAAGGTCTCCCCTCAGCCTCCTCTTCTCCAGGCTCAACACCCCCAGCTCCCTCAGCTGCTCCTCAGAGGATTTGCCCTCCAGCCCCTTCCCCAGCCTGGTTGCCCTTCTCTGGACTCACTCCAGGACCTCAATGTCCTTCTGATGCTGAGGAGCCCAGAACTGGACCCAGCACTCCAGGTGCAGCCTCCCCAGTGCCCAGTCCAGGGGCACAATCCCCTCCCCAGACCTACTGGCCACACTATTCCTGACACAAGCCAGGATGCCAGTGCCTTTCCTGGGCACACTGCTGACTCATATTCAGCCTGCAGCCACCCAACACCCCCAGGTCCTTCTCTGCCATTGTTTTGCCCAGTCTGTTTATTCTTGCTGTCTGCTGTAGGATGCCTTATTCCCAGTACTCATTAGAAAACAACTCTACAACACAAAAACCTCAAGACACTCCCCTCACACCCCCAATAAGCACTTAATTAACTTGTTTTCCTTTCAAACACCTGACAGTGCTTTCAACAACTATGAACTGGGGAAGACCCACGACCCTGAAAATGCCAAGCTTTGAGAGTCATTTTAGGCAGAATTCATTGAAAACATGAAGATGTTCAGATGTGAAGGTATTAAAGGAAAAAAAATAAAAGCCAAGATAGGTTTGGATGCACAAAGCAAGCTGAAAAAGCTACTCAGATGCAGTCCATCCAGCAGACATGGGGCTGAAAGCCGGGGGGAAAAAGAATCCTACTCCTAAAAAACCCATGTCCTGCTTTCCCAGCTGGAAATAGGAAATATTCCTTAGATGCACATGAAGAATACCTTGAGTTCAAGGTACTAACCGTGACTGGGGGGGTATCCCCCTGCTTTCACTCATTCTTCTGTCAGATCCATAGCTCCCCCAGCTCTCCCGGGAGTCTCGTGAGTGACGGTCTGGTCCTCCATGGCGTTCATCTGGGTAATGCTACAAGGGAAAGAATACTGACAGGGCTGCCCCAAAACAGACTCTTTAAACCATTTCAAGTTACTCAGTGAGAATTCCTCAATCTCTGAATCACTCAGGATGGAAGGGATGGCCTGAGATTCTCCAGTGTAACCCCCCCGCTCAAGCAGGGCCAGCTGGAGCAGGCTGTCCAGTCTAGCTTCTGAGTTATCTTTATAGCTGGAGACTTCACAACATCCCCACACAACCTGCTTTAGTATTTGGTAGCACCCAAAGGTTATGGGTTTTGTTTTCAGGTGGATTTAATGTGTTTCAGTTTGTACAGGTTGACTCTTGTCCTATCTGTGGGTGCTATCTTCTCCATACCCTCCCTCTCACGAGGTATTAGTACACATTGATCAGATCAGCCTGGAGAAAGAGAAGGCTCAGGGATTAACAGCCCCAACTCTCTCACAGCCTCTTCTTGTACAAAAGATGCTCCAATCCCTTAGTCATGTTTGTGGGCCTGGGCTGCACTTTCTCCAAGCAGCTTGTACTTCTTTTACTGGGGAGCCTAGCACGGGACACAGCATGCCAGGTGGGTGCAAGGTAAAGAGAACCTCCTCCCTTGACCTTCTGGCAACACTATTCCTAGGACCACGACTCCAAGGGCCTTCTCCTTCTTCACCTGGTTGAACCCAAGCATGTACTGCTTGCTGCACAGGGTTGTGGCTCTCCAGGAGCAGGACTCTGCATTTCCCATTGTTCAACTTCAAGCTATTCCCCTCTGCCCATTCTCCAGTCTAGCAACGTCCCTCTGGTCTCACATAGAACCACAGAATCCTAGACTGGGCTGGGTTGGGAGGGACCCCAAGGGTCTCAGAGCTCCAACCCCCTGCCACAGGCAGGGACACCAACCTCAGGCCTGGAGCTACACAAGGTTGCCCAGGGCCCCATCCAACCTGGCCTGGAACACCCCCAGACACGGGGCACCCACCCCCTCTCTGGGCAGCCTGGTCCAGCCCCTCACCACTCTCTCTGCACAGAACTTCCCCCTCAGATCCAATCTCACCCTCCCCTCCTCCAGCTTCACTCCATCCCCCGTGTCCTGCCAGTCTCTGCCCTTGAACAAGCTGATTCCCCTCCTGTTCCTCTGCTCCCTCCAGGCACTGGCAGGCTGCAATGAGGTCCCCCCACAGCCTTCTCTTCTCCAGGCTGACCCAGCCCAGCTCCCTCAGCCTCTCTCCAGAGGGGAGCTGCTCCAGCCCTCTGAGCATCTCCGTGGCTCCTCTGACCCCTCTCCAACAGCCCCACATCTTCCTTGTGTTGGGCCCCAGCTCTGGACACAGGATCCAGCTGGGGGAGGGCAGAGCAGAGAGGGACAATCCCCTCCCTGTCCCTGCTGCCACCCCTCTGCTGATGGAGCCGTTTCTGAGGAAAGAGCACTGGAGATTCCCTGACTCCACAAAATTAACCTCTCACTTCAATGTGCCTCAAAGGTCTTTCCTCCCAGCCCTCATTCAAAAATCTCTAGTAGTTTCACTGGTATTTCTGTGCCACCTGGCAGAGTTAATCTATGTATACTTTGTACCTTGGCCTTTTCTACACCATCCTTTGGAACATTCTGTCTTTTGGACACAATCCCCTTGTTTTATTTGGTATCAGAATAACCATGTCTAACTTTTAGAATAAACAAGTATTGAACTAAATTTCATCTTCTTCAAGAAAACAAGACAATCTAGTTCTCAAGACATATTTTGGGAGGTATCATTTCATTCTCAACTACTGACATTTAATCTGTGATGAACTATAGAAAAATGAGTTTTAAGAAGATGATTCTGTAGCTTTATAAAGCAACTCACTTGTCCATCCCGATCTCCCATCATTGTCCTCGATCCATCTCTCCTACAAACAGACAGTTAAAATCAGACTGTGGTCGTAAAACATACAGCAGTCTAGAAAAATCCACCTACATAACAACAGAGATGAAAAATCCCACTTCCATGTAGCACCAAACACAATCTACAAAAGGCACAAAGAGCTGGAACATATGGAAACCATGACAGATTTTGGATGCCTGGAAAACCTAGTCAGTCCTAAAGTATAGCCCAGAATATTCTCATGAGGATGCTAGGTGCCTACAATAATCTTTAGAAATTATTCAGCATCCTCCAAACGTGTGACAGCATTGCAAGCAGGACACCAGAAGGTTTCAGTCACGGCACAGCCACTAAGCAACACTCAAACCCAAAAATACAAACAAAACAAAGAGCAAAGGCAGGAAAAGGTGACATTAAACAGATTTTTGTCTTTCAGGGGAACATAGAGGAGGTATGACACAAACCTGTCTATTGAATGGTCTTGATAACGGCCACGATCCCTGTGATCAAAGTCATGGAAGCGATCCTGGCGACTGAAATCTGAGTGGTACCTGTCATTCAACGCCATGCGCTTTGCCTCTGGCCAGTATGGATCATCTCTCCTGAAAGGACAAACTCATTTTAGTCAAGATAAGGACTTTTGATGCTGTTCCCACCCTCTGAACCGTGCAAAGCAGAAATAAGTTCAAAAAGGGACTTGAAAAACCTCAGGGAGGAGAGTTTGACTGGGGTCATCACACATGATCATTGTAATAGAGTCAACAACTGCGGATTACAGAATCGTGAGGGTGGGAAGGGCCCCCCAGAGCCCATAGGGTCCAACCCCCTGCCAGAGCAGGGTCCCTGGGACAGGGCACACAGGTCGGTGTCCAGATGGGGCTGGAATCTCTCCAGAGGAGGAGACTCCACACCCCTGGGCAGCCTGTCCCAGGGCTCCCCCACCCTCACTGGGAAGAAGTTCCTCCCCATGTTGGTGTGGAATTCCCTGTGCTCCAATTTGCAGCCATTGCCCCTTGTCCTGTCCCCACAGACACTGAAAAGGGGCTGGCCAATTCCCCTGCACCCCATCCTTAAGATATTTATAGACATTAATAAGGTCCCCCCCCGAGCCTTCTTCTCTCCAGGCTGAACAGCCCCAGCTCTCAGCCTTTCCTCCCAGGGGAGATGCTCCAGGCCCTTCAGCATCTCCTCAGCCTCCTCTGGCCTCTCTCCAGGAGATCCCTGGCTGTTTGATCCCAGGGAGCCCAGTACTGGACACAACAGTTCTTCCACACGTTGGTGCGGAATGTCCTATACTCCAACTTGCAGCCATTGCCCCTTGTCCTGTCTCCTCATCAAGGTCATCGATGAAGATATTAAACAGGACTAGACCCAAGGGAAGTGGAGGGCACAAAACACAGACCCAGGAGAAGCAACATTCTCCAGCTGCATAAGGGAAAGGCTGAGAGAGCTGGGGCTGTTCAGCCTGGAGAAAAGACTCAGGGGGGACCTAATCAATGGTTATAAATATCTTAACTATGGGGTGCAGGGGGAATTGGCCAGCCCCTTTTCAGTGTCTGTGGGGACAGGACAAGGGGCAATGGCTGCAAATTGGAGCACAGGAAGTTCCACACCAACATGGGGAGGAACTTTTCCCCAGTGAGGGTGAGGGAGCCCTGGGACAGGCTGCCCAGGGGGTGTGGAGTCTCCTTCTCTGGAGAGATTCCAGCCCCATCTGGACACCGACCTGTGCAGTATGAGCTGGGGAGCGGCTTTGGCAGGGGGGTTGGACCCCATGATCTCTCGAGGTCCCTTCCAACCCCTACAGCTCTGTGACTCTGTGCTTTCTTAGCTGGCTTTACCTGCCATCTATGTCATACGGCCTTCTCATCGCAGAGCGCCGCTCTTGTTCGTAGCGCAGCTGCTCGTGCTGACGTCGCAGCTCTTCTCTTTCCCGCTGAATCCGATCTTGTTCTCTCCTCCTTTCATGCTCTATGTGCATTCTCTCCCTCTCCAGCCTTTCCCTTTCCATCCGCTCCCGTTCCAGGCGCTGCCTTTCGATTTCCAGCCTCTCCCGAGCGATCTCAAGCCTCTCCCTCTCTTCACGTTCCCGAATGGTCTGCAGGTGCTGCTGCCTCTCTCGACGGTCACGGGTGCTATTTGAACAGGAGGAAAAGGTTACAGATCTCATGCTTCAAACACAGGAAGTTCAAAAAGAAAAGAAGTCTTAACAATTCAAACCAAAGCCACTGCAAACTCGCATCAGCTCCTTGAAGTGATACCTGGAGGGAGGCGGCGTGGGAGGGCAGAGGGAAGGCACTCAGTGAGTGCATGAACTGTTTGTATGGAGAGACTGGTGATGTTACTCCCATAAAACCCATGGGTGGGAGCAAATAATCCTAGATGGCCAGAATTTCAATCCAAAAGCCCCAAGAGCTCCTTTCTTCTACTCAAATAAATTATCCAGCTCTAAAGAAGCTGGAATGGTATATGCTGGGTAATGTGATCTTGGGGGATGCAACAGGTCTGCATGATGAACAGGTCATGATGACCGAAGAAATTGACCATGGCAACATTCCTGCATTCTCCTGCTGGAGAAGAGCTCTGTGGAGAAGGAGCTGGGGGTGCTGGTGGGTGACAGGGTGGCCATGAGCCAGCACTGTGCCCTGGGGCTGAGAGAGACAATGGGATCCTGGGGGGCATCAGGAAGAGTGTGGGCAGTAGGTCACAGGAAGGGATCCTCCCCCTCTGCTCTGCCCTGCTCAGGGCCCACCTGGAATGTTGTGTCCAGTGCTGGGCTCCCTGTGATCAAACAGCCAGGGATCTCCTGGAGAGAGTCCAGAGAAGGCTGAGGAGATGCTGAAGGGCCTGGAGCATCTCCCCTGGGAGGAAAGGCTGAGGGAGCTGGGGCTGTTCAGCCTGGAAAAAAGAAGACTGAGGGAGGACCTGATCAATGGTTATAAATATCTTAAGTATGGGGTGCAAGGGGATAAACCCCCTGCCAAAGCAGCTCCGCAGGACATATCACTCAGATAGGAATACAGATGGGTCTTGAATCTCTCCAGAGAAGGAGACTCCACACCCCCTGGGCAGCCTGTCCCAGGGCTCCCTCACCCTCACTGGGGAAAAGTTCCTCCCCATGTTGGTGTGGAACTTCCTGTGCTCCAATTTGCAGCCATTGCCCCTTGTCCTGTCCCCACAGACACTGAAAAGGGGCTGGCCAATTCCCCCTGCATGCCCTGCTTCAGATAATTATAGACACTAATTAGGTCCCCCCTTAGTCTTCTCTTCTCAAGGCTGAAGTGTCCCAACTTACTCAGCCTGTTCTCATAGGGGAGATGCTCCAGGCCCCTAATCATCTCCGTAGTCCTCCTCTGGACTCTCTCCAGGAGATCCCTGTCCTTTTCAAACCAAGGAGCCCAGCACTGGACACAACACTCCAGGTGGGGCCTGAGCAGGGCAGAGCAGAGGGGGAGGATCCCCTCCTGTCACCTGCTGCCCACACTCCTCCTGATGCCCCCAGGATCCCATTGTCTCTCTCAGCCCCAGGGCACACTGCTGGCTCATGGCCACCCTGTCACCCACCAGCACCCCCAGCTCCTTCTCCACAGAGCTCCTCTCCAGCAGCTCCCCCCCAGCCTGTCCTGATTCCAGCAGTTGTTCCTCCCCAGGTGCCAGACTCTCCACTTGCTGTTGTTGAATCTCATCCTGTCTTTCCCTGCCCAGCTCTCCAGCCTGGCCAGGTCTCTGGATGGCAGCGCAGTGTCCTGCCTGTCAGCCACCCCTCCCAGCTTTGTATCATCTGCACTTGCTGAGGGTGGGTGCTGTTCCCTCATCAATGTCATCAATGAAGATATTAAACAAGACTGGACCCAACACCAAGCCCTGGGGAACACCAATGAGGTGTAAGTAGATGAGGTACTTAGGGATATGATTTAGCTTAGGGTGGGAACAGTTGGACTTGGTGGTCTTAAAGGTCTTTTCCAATGTTGGGATGCTGTGATCTGAGTGTGGGCAAGTTCAGAATTATCATTTCACTACTTCTATAACATGTGCTCAGCTAAGGGGAGCAGCATTCTTCAATCTAAACCACAAAAGCTACAACATAGAAAGCCAACACAAACCAAACTACCTTTCCCCCTCCCCAAGTGCTCTTAGGAATCAATAATTGGAGCTCTGATGATCGGACAGGTATGTGACCCTGAAACATGTAAATTAGAAGTAAAAACCAATCCAAACCCCTCTTAATCTCTTATTTTTAATAACAAGGAAATTATCTTCATGCTAGAGGAAGAAGAAAGGAATCAGTTTCACTGTTGCTCTTACCGGCGCTGCTCTGCCTCCCTCATTTTTCGCTGGGCTTTGATTTTGTCAAATGGCACAATGCCTTGCCTCTCTCTGCTCTCTGATTTACGATCCTGGCTCTTAATGCTCTGTAATTTAGAGAATCTTCATGGATTACATTTATAAAAGGATAATTACCACAAACAATACTTTAAGCTCTGTATCCGTTCGTACACAGCACGTCTCTCAAAGCTTGGGACCCATCTATTAGCACAGTAATACTTACCTTCCCACATTTGTCTGGCAGGATGTTGCTGCTGAATAGGGTATCAGCTTAATTTTGCTAATTAAGATCTAAATCCACTTATATAGAAACTCTAATTGGACAAATTGGTATGATAAGGGTGGGTTACAGGCAGCTCAGCAGGATGCAGTGGTTGTTTCCAAGGAAAAGCGACACGTTAACGTTTCCCAGTCAGAAACATTACTTACTCTGTCTTTTGATGAAGTTGATGTTTTCACACTAATAACAGGTTCTCCTTTAGATTTATCCATTACTACTGTTCTCTCTGCTCCTTTACTTCCTAAATAAATCAGAGGTTGAGGGGAAAGAGATGGAAAAACCAATCAAATGACATAGTCTACACAACTCATTGCCATGCCAGAAGCTGTGTCATCTACAACATGAAAATGGCCATTTAACTTTCTCTTATATTCTAAATATTCTAAAATATTTTTTCACTGTACCTATTCATTCAATGATGCATAGTAATATCAGATAGATTAATACAGATATAGCTTAAGAAGCAATTTCTTGGCATCATAGAATCCCAGACCGGTCTGGGTTGGAAGCGACCCCAAGGATCACAGAGCTCCAACCCCCTGCCACAGGCAGGGACACCAACCTCAGGCCTGGAGCTACACAAGGTTGCCCAGGGCCCCATCCAACCTGGCCTGGAACACCCCCAGACACGGGGCACCCACCCCCTCTCTGGGCAGCCTGGTCCAGCCCCTCACCACTCTCTTGGGAAAGAACTTCCCCCTAAGATCCAATCTCACCCTTCCCTCCTCCAGCTTCACTCCATCCCCCTTGTCCTGCCAGTCTCTGCCCTTGAACAAGCTGATTCCCCTCCTGTTCCTCTGCTCCCTCCAGGCACTGGCAGGCTGCAATAAGGTCCCTCCACAGCCTTCTCTTCTCCAGGCTGACCCAGCCCAGCTCCCTCAGCCTCTCTCCAGAGGGGAGCTGCTCCAGCCCTCTGAGCATCTCCGTGGCTCCTCTGACCCCTCTCCAACAGCCCCACATCTTCCTTGTGTTGGGCCCCAGCTCTGGACACAGGATCCAGCTGGGGCCTCCCCAGGGCAGAGCAGAGAGGGACAATCCCCTCCCTGTCCCTGCTGACCAGAAGTGCTTTGGTTAAGGATGACACAGCATCACCATCACCCCCCCTAAAAAATCTGAAGAAATTCCAGAATACTGGCAGTTCTTTGGAAAAAACTACCTAGAAAATTAATTCTTCTTCCTTCATCTCTTTCACTCTATGAAAACAAACAAACAAAAAAAGCCTAGCCAAATTACCAGATTTAATGGTTTTTGGTTGATCTGATGAAAGAGACTTCAGTTCATCTTTGTCTTTTTTTTCCTTTTCATCCTTGTCTTCTGTTTTTTTGGGATCATCTTTTTGGTCAGATTTCTCATCCCGTTTAACACTGCCAGGTCTGTAGATAGATATTGATATAGATTAATACAGAGTAAGAGAAAATGAAAGGAGAATGGTAGTAACACAGTAACAAAGGAGAATTTTGAGGTGGTAAGACAGACATAATTAGATTTCCAAAGATTTCCTTCTACACCTTCCTACACCATTAAAACAAGACAATCAGACTACGCTGTGCAGGACTTAAGACACTTAAGACAGTAAGACTCTTCATCAGCTACTTTCTGTAATGCTAGAGAGAAAAAGCATAGTGCTGAAGAGGAAGTATTTTGGAAACAGGACCTTGGATAATTCATCTTTAACTGTTTGTGACCACAACCACCTGAAAAAGGTGTATTCCAGTGAGAGAAGTTTAAAAAAGAATTCCCAAATGGCTTTTCCTATCAATTTATGACACGAAAGCACCATGATTTTTATTAAAAACAAAACAATTAGAAGGTATGCTTGAAAGTGCAGCTTTCCAACACCTAACCAGAAGTTTATCTTGTAGTAAAAGTTGGGGGAAAAAAAAGTACTTGCTGCTCTTTCTGAATGTTTCCCACATAAATTCTTACTGTTATTGGTTTTCCTGATAAATCAATGTGGACTGAAGAACAGCAAACACCACTGGAAGGAGGATTTTTAGCACAGTACCTCTCACTGACTGTTTCTTTCTTGGCTTCATTCTCCTTTTTCCCACTTGGCTTCTTCCCAGCTGGTTCATTTTTTGCCTGCAATTTGTTTTGCACATGGTCAGCTGAGAATGAGGTCTCACTCGTTTGTACAGGCCAGTGGGAATGGGTTATTGGGAGGAGCAGTACTCACTTTTTCTACAGAAATGATCTTCCCATGCAGCTCTGTTTTGTGGAGGTGGGTGATACACTTAGAGGCTTCTTCAGCTGTTGACATCGTAACGAAGCCGTAGCAGCGAGCGCCGGGACTGCGAGCGTTGGTGACCACTTTTGCACCCACCACCTTTCCAAAACAAAGGGATATGGCACTCACTGTAACAAGGGCCTGACAGCAAGAAGTACAAGTCCCATTTCTATTTTGTTTAATTTTTATTCCAGGCCATTAGCAGCATTCACAGACTCAGAGAATGGGAGGGGTGGGAAGGGCCCTCCAGAGCTCATGGGGTCCAACCCCCTGCCCAAGCAGGGTCCCTAGGACAGGGCACACAGGTCGGTGTCCAGATGGGGTTGGAATCTCTCCAGGGAAGGAGACTCCACAGCCCCTGGGCAGCCTGTCCCAGGGCTCCCTCACCCTCACTGGGGAAAAGTTCCTCCCCATGTTGCTGTGGAACTCCCTGTGCTCCAATTTGCAGCCATTGGTCCTTGTCCTGTCCCCACAGACACTGAGAAGAGGCTGCCCATGTCCCCCTGTGTCCCATCCTTAAGATATTGATAACCATTGATCAGATCCCCCCAGTCGTCTTCTCTCCAGGCTGAACAGCCCCAGCTCTCTCAGCCTTTCCTCCCAGGGGAGATGCTCCAGGCCCTTCAGCATCTCCTCAGCCTCCTCTGGACTCTCTCCAGGAGATCCCATTCAAGAAACTTCTAGTTTTAAGATATTAATGAATAGGAAAGGAGCATTGCCCGAAGGATGTCATGCTTCTGTTAGCAATTCAATGCTGCAAAAGCCACATCAATAGATGGGTACTGAAGGCTTAATGCCATTCTAAAGAAAGCCCAATAATATATAAATTTTAAAATAAAAAAGCACTAACCTGACACCAGCAGTATTTCTGCTTAAGTCTAACAGACTAAAAAACCTAATAAAATTTTGTAAACCATTTTCCACCCACCTGCTAATGCTACATCATCTGCTAAATCCCACCTTCTCCTGGAAAAACCATTTTCCTGTCAGTGCACAGAGGCAGATCCATGATGTTGCCTGCACTCTTGTTTAAGAAATGAGGTATTTCCCCCCAAAAACCCACATAAAAGTCCTGTTTTCATAAGCTGCCCTTACTTCTGCTCATGTATTCAGTAGAGCTCCCTCCCTTCTACAGAAATCAGGTGTGTTTCACAGAGGTGTTGTATTTTAAAGTACAGCTGAATAAAGAACATGATTTGGAGCATGGGATTTCCTGAAGAGATACACCTACTTGTAGAAGCTTTGCCTCTGCTAGTACTCCAAAGAAAGCAACAGTAATGTTATTTAAATGATTAAATGTTACTACAAGAAGTAAGCACAGACACATACTAAGTTGGTTGTCACGTAGTTTCCAATTAAATTTAAAATTTTTGGTATGTCTCTATGGCCAACATTCCAGATGACCAAATTCTGACCAAATAAGTGAAAGTACTGCATTTTTATTGGTATGAGGAACATTCAAGAAGTTCTACTAGTCTCATGACTTCCAGACAAAGTGAAAGCTGTCCTAAATCCATTTTATGCAGCAATCAAAAAGTCACATTTAAGTTCCATTTTTATTAGTTAACCACTGAATAGCAGATTGCTGAGTTTTATTTTACTACAGCCTCCTATCAGTCACCTTTAAGTAGGCTTCAAAGGCTTGACAAAAATCCTTACTGATATCTCTAATATATACACATATATGTCTCTGACATCAATCTTTTATTAAATTACCTCTTGCCACTTTCCAAGCAAGTATTTAACTTGCTATTTTGTCTAGCAGGAATAACTGCAGGAAAACCCCACCCCTCCCCAAATCCCCAACCAAACAAGAAGAAAACCCAAACCATGCAAACAAGTGCTTTGTAAAGTGAAATTTCAGGGACCAAGGCAGTTCATAAGATATTTTGCAGTAATTATATTTCAACATTTACTGTACATTTCACTTCATCCTAGGAAATGTTTAATAAACAGTGTTAAATTCACCCTGAACTGTGACTTTCCAATGGTTTAAGGTACTATACTCCAGCAGAGACAGAAGTAGGTGTGTTAACAGGCATCATTTCATAGAAAGAATTGAAAACCAAATTTTGTATTTGTTTGGAAGCAAGCAACATAATTAAAAAGCAGTCAGCCTGCAATCCAGCAGGTTTTCCTTGATAGAGAATCATAGAATTGTAGGGGTTGGAAATGACCTCGAGAGATCAACAGGTCCAACCCCCCTGCCAAAGCAGCTCCCCAGAACATATCACTCAGACAGGCGTCCAGATGGGGCTGGAATCTCTCCAGAGAAGGAGACTCCACACCCCCTGGGCAGCCTGTCCCAGGGCTCCCTCACCCTCACTGGGGAAAAGTTCCTCCCCATGTTGCTGTGGAACTCCCTGTGCTCCAACTTGCAGCCATTGCCCCTTGTCCTGTCCCCACAGACACTGAGAAGGGGCTGGCCAATTCCCCCTGCATCCCCTGCTTCAGATAATTATAGACAGTAATTAGGTCCCCCCTTAGTCTTCTCTTCTCAAGGCTGAAGAGTCCCAACTTACTCAGCCTTTTCTCATAGGGGAGATGCTCCAGGCCCCTAATCATCTTCGTAGCCCTTCTCTGGACTCTCTCCAGGAGATCCCTGGCTGTTTGATCCCAGGGAGCCCAGCACTGGACACAATACTCCAAGTGGGGCCTGACCAGGGCAGAGCAGAGGGGGAGGATCCCCTCCTGTGACCTGCTGCCCACACTCCTCCTGATGCCCCCAGGATCCCATTGTCTCTCTCAGCCCCAGGGCACACTGCTGGCTCATGGCCACCCTGTCACCCACCAGCACCCCCAGCTCCTTCTCCACAGAGCTCCTCTCCAGCAGCTCCCCCCCAGCCTGTCCTGATTCCAGCAGTTGTTCCTCCCCAGGTGCCAGACTCTCCACTTGCTGTTGTTGAATCTCATCTGGTCTCTCCCTGCCCAGCTCTCCAGCCTGGCCAGGGCTCTGGATGGCAGCGCAGTGTCCTGCCTGTCAGCCACCCCTCCCAGCTCTGGATCATCAGCACTTGCTGAGGGTGGGTGCTGTTCCCTCTCCAAGGTGTCAATGAAGATATTAAACAGGACTGGACCCAACACCCAGCCCTGGGGAACACCACTGGTCACAGGCCTAATATCCCACAATAGTTTTGATAATTCATTTTCTCTCACTGGTATATTCAGTGACAGAAGGTTAAGAAGTCTTCTTAAAACTGAAGGAAGAATGGAGGGGGAAAAAGGCAAGCAAAAAGACAAACCAAACCCTCTCAGTGCTCCTTACCTTCCCATATTTGCTGAACAGATTCTTCAGGTCTGTAGCTCTGGTAGTGGAAGCCAGTCCACTCACCCAAAAGTTTCTACCAGAACCACCAGCAGTGCAACCTAATGAAAAAAAAACCACAAGGAAAACCAAAACAGATCCCAAAATGCTAATTATTTCAACAATTGCTTGTGAATGAAAAAGGAACAATTCCAGAATTCTTTCCTTTTCGTAAATCAGAGAGTAAATGAAATGCAATGTGTAACATTCTACCCTCAGGATTCACCTTTCTGAAGGCAAGGAGTATTACTAAAACTTTAGGATGGAACTATGAGCTTTGATACATGCAATAGAAGTGTCAGGTCAATCTTCAAGATACAAAATGGACTAAGGCATCTCTGAAGTAACTGTGGTTCTTCAGATTCTGCCTCTGGAGTAACTCTGCACTTAAAGGGAAGGACAGAAGGCCTGCTAGGGTTGCAAGAACTGTGTTAATACCAGGTATGCTCATGTCTTGCCCTCCTTATTGTCCTACCTCCAAAGGGATGATGACAGGATGCAGATTAAACAGAGCTCTCAAGGAAGGATGTTCACCAGAAAGAAAGCAAGAACATGTCTCACCAATTTCTGCCCCCAGACTCTGCTGTCAGGGTATAAAGCCTGCGACTTCAGCTAGAGGAGCGAGGCAAGACCTACCCTTCTTCAACAACAGAACACTCATCCAATTTGGCAGCTGATGTAGAAAGATGAGTTTATAAATGCCTTGTAGAGCCTGAAAACCTGATGTCTAGTGATCAAAAATGGTTCAAGTGAACACCCAAGTTTTAGTGTTTGCATTTCAGCACAAAGCAGCTGAACAGGGAGACTGTTTCCAGTCTCCTTGGAACTGTGTTTTTAGGAGTCATAGGATCCCAGACTGGTGTGGGTTGGAAGGGACCCCAAGGGTCACAGAGCTCCAACCCCCTGCCACAGGCAGGGACACCAACCTCAGGCCTGGAGCTACACAAGGTTGCCCAGGGCCCCAGCCAACCTGGCCTTGAACACCTCCAGACACGGGGCACCCACCCCCTCTCTGGGCAGCCCCTTCCAGCCCCTCACCACTCTCTCTGCAAAGAACTTCTCCCTAATATCTCCTCTCCCCCTTCCCTCCTTCAGCTTCACTCCATCCCCCTTGTCCTGCCAGTCTCTGCCCTTGAACAAGCTGATTCCCCTCCTGTTTTCATGCAAACAGTCCTGACAGTGATTCTACAGCTTCAATGAAAGGAGTGGAGCAGGTTTCAGGCCAGTTACCCACTTATGAACCATCTGCCTTATTCTGAGTGACATAAGGAACTTCTCAGAACTGTTTCTGCTGAGTGGAGACATTTTTTCTTTCAGAACCTTTCTACAGAGCTGTTTTCTTTGGGTGTCTTTCAGCTCTTCCTTCCTGATCATTCCATCACTGTCACAGTAATTTCTGCCACAGGAGCTCAGCACTGAGAACACCCTGTCAGTATTTTCACAAGCTCCCTAAGGAAGCACACAATTATTTGTGCCAACCTGGTAAAGAAAAAACAGAAGGAAAAACACAGCCCTTTGGTATAGGGGAGACTGAGTCTACACCCACCATGTTCTAGTTGGACAAAGGTGTGTCATGTGTGCAAACACACTGGAGATACATCACCTTGGGACTGCAAAAAGCTGAGCTGTGGCTGAGTTGCTTTTACTCCACAAGCTTTTAGGATTTTAAAACAGCCACCTGAAGTTACTCTGGCACCTGAATCCTGGAGGAAAACGAAACCAAAGCACTTCTTCTTTCTTCTATTTTACTGATGATTTGTTTAGACTGTTGAAACTCTGTTGATGTCCTGGTTTGATTAAGATTTGATCAGTCTTAACATCTCCAGCTTTTGCTTTCCTGTAAGACTTAAAAAGAGGTGCTCTTGCAACCCATGGTACTGCACTGCCAAGAAAAAGACTGGGACTATAAAGTCTTCTCTAATTTAGTCACTAGAAGGATACAATTATTGAGAGACAACCTTCCAACACTGGGGACATCTCTCAGGTATGCATAAATCAACTGTTAAGTTCACACATTATGAGCTCATACATTCTTTTTCCTACACTCCTATTGATACAGCCCTCTTATTCCCTGTCTGGAATAAAAGCCTTTCATAGAAAGGATTCATGACTAATGTCAAGGGACACAGCACATCCTTTGGAGGAAGATATATAGGGGTAAGGTTGTTAGCAGACACCCAAGTTACTGAAGGCTGTTTTGAGTGCAAAATTCAAGAAGAGGCCACAAAAAAACCCCCCACATACAAGCCCTTGGGCAAATGACAGTATGCACACCACACTCCTTTTAATATTCTGGAATAACAGAACACAGAATAACAGACTGTCAGGAAGTGGTAAACAGACCCTAAGAGAGCTTAGTGAGGTCCAGGAACTTGCACAGGCAGATGTAAGCCCAAATCATGGGAAAAACAGGTGATAAGAGTTCAGTCTGTGGTGTAAAACCAAAAGAAACCTGAAGGAATTCTTGCTGTTCAGTGGGCAGATGGATCTCATAATGAGTTTCATGCTTATTAGAGGAATGACTGGAACTTCCATGCTCACAGTGCTACCTGCCTCCAGTAATGAGGAAGGTTAATACTTGGTTCTACATTTCCTGCCCTAGCTATGTAGCAGAAAAGAGAGATGTGGGGTGAGCTGCAGTGTCTCAGCACTCTGATGTATTAATAATAAAAAAGGAGGATGAAAAGAAGGAGAAGGCACCTAGCACCCTTGATCAAGAGTTTTTCATCTTGCTCATGATGGATATTTGCACCATAAACAGGATCTGGGCTGACAAAGATTTAATATCTATTTTGGGTGAAGACAATTTTAATCTGTAAGTTTTTGGGACATTTAAAGATGTGAATAATCTAAATTCTTGCAGCAGAACAGAAGATGGCATGAAGAATCCAAGCATGGAGTATAGCATCTTCCATGAGATGAAGGACACTTCTGCCACACTAACATCTACCTTTGAAGATCAAGATACAAACAAATGGGTGTGGAACAGATTTCCTTTCATGCATTTTCTTAAGGATAACAGAATTTTTTGGGGAGATAATTAGATAAAAAGCACCCAGGAAAACATGAATCATTTTTGTTATTTAAAAACTGCAGATTTCAAAGCTTTTCCACTGAAATACCCCATGTGCTAAAAGCACAGCTTCACCAAGCAATCATTAAAGTTGTAATTAAACATACCTTTCTCATCCTTTGAGATCAACTTTGTATCTCTGTCCTCCTCAACAGGGCTAAAGACAAAACACCACATTGTTCAAGTCAGAAAGAAAAGTGGCTAAGTATAATTATGAAAATTGCTAACATTAAATACCTACCAGAAAATAGGTTGCAAATGAAAACAACACCTTTGCATACTTGATTTAAGAAATCTGACAAAGAAATAACGAAGTCAGATTCTTAAACAGACTTAGATTAGGAAGATCTTTAACAAATAAAGAGTAATTTAAGAAAACAACCTCTGAAGGTTGAGGAAGGAAAAGAAATCAAACCCCTATGTGCTTAAAAAAAAAAACAACCAAAAAGAAACAAAACCATCATATCTGCACATGGAGAAATAAAACAGACTCTTTAGCAACAGGCTACAATTTCATCAGTCTCGGTGGCCAATTGAAGGAAACACCTTATTCGCATCACTTAACGACCAATGACAAAAAGAGCATCTGGGCTAGAACGGAGAAAAAACAAACCTCTTTTTCTGATCACCGCCCTCACTGGCTGAGGACTCTTTAGTAGTAGCAGGGGGTTCCTCAGAATTAGCTTTGTCTTCTGTCTTCTTGGCATCTTCTTTGCTAGCTTTGGCTTCGGGACCCGCGCCTTGCTCCGCCGGTTCCCCACTAGAGGCTTCGGCGCCTTGGCAGCGCTTGCTACTCTGATCGCTTAGGGTCTCTACTACTAAAGAGTCAGAGTCCGGCTTCTCTTCCTCTATTGTCTGTTCACTTGTCTCCCCTTTTGCTACAACTAAACGCTTTGCTTCCTTCCTTGCCATAGCTTGTGCCGATTTGCTGTCCAAATCTAAAGCATCTTCCTCCAACTGAGCGGCACCAAGAGCGTCCTCTTCCTCCGCCAGCCTCTTGCCTGGCACCACGTTACTGGCTTCCTGGGCATGGGGCCGCTCCGCTTCGGAAGTTTCTTCGTTAAGGAGCTCAGATTTACAAGTTTCCCCCAAAATGTCGAGTATTTT
The DNA here is from genome assembly GCA_022605575.1 of Laterallus jamaicensis coturniculus. NCBI lineage: Eukaryota > Metazoa > Chordata > Aves > Gruiformes > Rallidae > Laterallus > Laterallus jamaicensis. Next base: position 3,847,843 of record JAKCOX010000043.1, on the reverse strand, counting down.
CTCATTTTCTACGGATTTAACAGGAATAGAATGGCACAAGGTTTAATCACCAGGGAAATACAGCAATCACAAATGTGGAACTGGCATTGGCTGCCACACTAACACCAAGAGAACTTCTAAGCTACACAGAGATTGGAAAACCCTAGTGTACACAGTGTTAACAGCCCTACGCTAGCTGCTCTCTCACAAGCTACCACATCAACCCTACAATGTTAACAGGGAAGGAAAATGCCCCCACAGACTTAACAAAAACCTTCTGGCTCATCCTTCATTATTCTTCAGGAAATCATTCAGCTCGGTTTCTTCTCTAGTTAGCTTCCAGAGTCCCAGATGCTTAACTCAACGTATCAAGGCACTGAGGGTTCAATTTTTAAATTGCTCTGAAATTCTTTTAGCAGACAGTCCAACATGAGAACTGGGCATCTTCTGATGGTGCATGAGTGTGTTTGCAGTCCAGAAAGTGAATAGTATCTGTATGAAATTTCCATGAAGAAACTCTCTTCTTTCTTCTGAATCCAGTAACTAATCTTTTAATGCCCTACAATATCTTTTTACTGCTCTCTACTTAGTAACAGGTGTGTGTGATATCACAAGATCTGTTTACAAGTGGAATCTTTTAGCTTTTAAACTGTGCTCAACTTCTCTATAATCCATTTATGTAGTTTTAACAGGTTTTTAAACCATTTCATTTCACTGGAAATATTTCAAAGATGACAAGCATTAATTCACAGATCTGGGGATATGATTGGGTTTCCAATCTCTATGACCCTGCATGATCTGGATTTTCCATCATAAAAATAATGCAAATTATGTTTGTTTGCTTGGGTTTTTTTAAAAATAGTTAATGGTTTAAAAAGTATTAGTTGAAAAGACAGGAATATGTTTTTCTCTAACAGTACCTGGCTCCAAGTGTAGCTTCTCCATTTTCTGTTTAGAAAAAAAACCATAGAATTAGGATTTTAGAAAATGTATTTTGTAACACAGAGTATTAACAACCCCTCCCTGCTCAATCCCAAGACTCAAAAACTACACAAAATTTATCTAGCATTGAGCACACTTTTTTTTTTCACACCATCCACTGGACCTGAGTATATTTTGGCACATTAAAGACAAATAAATAGAGATCTAGCTTGGAACGTTAGAGAGACCAAATAAAGTCTCTTTGTGTGCCACATCAGCTGCAGGGTGGAAAATAAACCCAGCTACTGTTACATAATCAGCAGGATAAAGAAGAAATCAACCATACAAGACCATTTTTATTTGCCCCAAGTCTCATTTGACAGACAGTATTCTGATCAAGATCAGGTCAGTCTTGGATTCTGTTCCAATTTCACATTATTGCCATGTTTTCTTTCTTGTGATAGGAGCACAGAATGAATACTGATAATAACAATCTGAACTACAGCTATGTTTTCAATTTACCTTCATTTCAATTAGATCAGAAGAAGAGGCATCTAAATTGTTTTCCATTTCATCATAATCTTCCTAAAAAGAGTAAAATAAGGAATTGATAGCATTTTTTACAATAAGTAACATTCACTTACAGAAAAATACTGCTGTATCTGATTTTCCCTAGCAATAATACAAGAAATATTATCAATCTAATTAAAGGTGTCCCTGCTTAGTGTTAGGCTAGAAGACATTTAAAGGTCCTTTCCAGCCTGACACATTCTCTGATTCTCCATTGTTTACAGGTCTCAATTACTCCTTCAGATTGTGACCCAAGAATGAGGAGCAATATATACATTTTCTTGATGACTAAATCTCTTTCTCCACTTACCTTCAATTTGACTTTCAACATGATCTTGCCTTCTTTAAAGTTATTCTGATATTTGGAGAGGAAACATAGCTCATGTTTCTGTGGCTATGTTACATAACATACGTTTCTCTCCTGCTCCTCACATATATTGATGTATCTAGATGAGTGGCTCTATGCACATGTACACTTAAACATACAGAAATGGGCAGAGGAAGCACTGAAACTAACACATTACTTTCTTCCAGGCTTCTTTCTCAGCAAGCAAAGATGTTCTGCCAAGTAAAGAAGGTTGTGACCCACCTACTGTGAACATTTCAAGCCTCCAACAGGTCCAAGGGCATTTTCCACTTCAACAGCTCCCCTGTCCTACTCATGGCAAAGTAAAATCCACACCACATTCACATCCCATATTCCACATCATGGAAATCATTCATTCCTGTGCCCATATATTTATTAAATCCCTTCTGAAAATTTGCATCAAGACCTCTACTCACCTCATTTTCTGTTAGCTGATCTGGAAGTTCTTTCATTTCTGCTTCAACGTTGTCCTTGTTATCAGACAGAGAATCAAGAATATTATCAGGGCTATAGTCTTCTCCACAATCCACAGCACTGCTGTTATCTATTTCAGCTTCATCTAACACACTAATATCCATCATGTCAATATCTTGCAAGGTATCTAGACTTGCTTCAATATCCTCCTACAGAAAGAAGAAGGGTAGATGTGTATTTATGGTGGGGTAAAATCATGCATACCTTTAGTAATGATAATCATGGTTTCACTTACCTGCCCATCTCTAGAGTTTTCTTCCAGCCCATTGTCTTCAACACCTTCTTCTTCTGGTTTTCTTCCTAGAAATAGCATCACTGAAGTGAGATACAGCACTGGATCTCATACCACATTTACTCTTTGGTGAATTATCTATTTAACACTGAATTTGTTTCAACAAACAATCATGAAGACCCTGGTTCAGAAGTCCCAGTCTGTCTGGATGTATTGGAGGATGACTTGCTGGCTGGTATGACTGAGTGGCATGGAGCATGAACTAGAAGCAACACAGATAACATTTTTTAACAGCTACAGTCCTCATTTCACACCACTTCAACACCTAAAAAAAGACAACACTGTCTAGGAAGGTGCTCAATTTCAAATAAACACCTGATGGCTGTTACAAAACCCCAACTTCTTACCATTTAATAATTAAATCATTCAACTGATTTAGAATCAGTTTTCACTTTTAAGACCTTGGATGCACGTATGACATTCAGGCACATCCTGTCACCAGCAAACTTGTAGAGCTGTTAAAAAACAACTGCTCATTCTCTACTTTCACCCTGGTATCTTAAAGACAGCAGCTGAAAAGAGGCTTCACAAACTGCCTTTGAAGAACTGGCTGTGAGTGATTCAAACAAACCACACATAACACTGTCCACACAATGTTTACTATTTTCAAAGCCAAGAGCTATTTCAGAAGAGTTTCTTTTCAAAACAAGTTCTGACATGAAATAGGACATTAGTAGAACCTATACATGTTTGTTATCCAGGCAATAATGGTTCTAATCCTTCCCACTCTAACTTCTCACATCTAAAAAATGTATCCTGATGATGACAGGGGTTTCTATGAAAAAAAATACAATGTATATAATTACAGAAATGTAATTAATAACCTGGGGGTTTGGGGAGCCACCTTAATATAAAATAGCAGAGCTTTCCACTGGAGCACACACTGCAGCTGCTTGCTCTGTATGGGACACAACTGTACACTCACAAGTATGGAAACACCTACAACTTATCTACTTACCTGGTCTCATCTACAAGCTTCAAGACTTGCTGTCTGATGTACAGTTATGGATCATCATTTAAACCTGTCATCACTCACTAGAGCAACAAGAGTTTTACCATTTCCCATAAGGGAAAAAATAAACCCTAGCTGGTTTTTTTTTTTCTAAATTACACTAATACAACAGAAGAAATCAGTACTGTATGCTAAATGGAAACAAAAGAACTGTGTTTGTCTAGCCTTCATACCTTTACTAGTTCTTTTTGGTGTTCTCTTGTTGGTCAGTTCTGAGGGCACAGGAATTTCATCAGGATCTCCTCCTTCATCCTCAATCGCCTGGCAGAGACAGCAGCATAATGTACATTGTATTGCTGTTAGTTAGAGCAGTGCTTACACAGTCACAGCCTTTCCTGCTTCTCAAACCACCCTGCTAGCAAGCAGACTGGGGGTGTACAAGTTGGAAAGGGGACACAGCCAGATAGCTGATCCCAAGGGATATTCCATACAGAATGATGTCGTGCTCAGCAATAAAACTGGTGGGGGTGGAAGTTGGCAGAGCACCAGTTGGTTGATGGTGAGCAACTGCCAACTTTAATGCTGCCTTTTCTGGGTGGTTTTTTCCTTTTCCTCCTCACTGCCCTTTTTTTCCCCTGCTTCTTTTTTTCTCCACTTCCACTTTTTAATATTATTGAACTGTCTTTATCTCATTCCACAGTATTTCTTGCACTTTTAGCCTTCCAATTCCCCCTCAACATCCTCCCAGGGGGTGAAAGGGAAGGAGTACACAGCCATACCACACTTAGCAGCCTACTAGGGTTAAACCACAACAGTGTATTTAAGGATCTGTAAGGTGGAAACATTGGCATCTTGCCCCTGGTTCAGGCCAGGCAGCCAGATCATCTGCTAGAGACACAAGAGCAGTGAGGTGCTGCAATACAGTGCTACCCCCAAATCAAACTACAGCTGAAGAACAGTCCCATGGTTGGACTCAAGGAGCTAAAGGGTCTCTTCCAACCCAGGGGATTCTCTGATTCAACAAAGTTCATAATGGCAGCTTAATACCCAGCAGGTAAGCGCTTAAAGCGGTTAAAACTGAGCGACTACCACAGGAATTCAAGCACTCCTGACAATTACTGGGGTTTTTCCTTGATTTTTTCCCACTGTTTTTGTTTTATCCCTGCCCCACTACACCATTACTGCCTCACGGAAGCCTGTGAGAACACCTCACGGTGAAGATAGAGCCGGGCCAGGCGCACCCGGAGCACCAAGGAGCCAGAGAGGGGAAAGGGGAGCAGGGGTAGGCGCGGAGGACACCGGCCAAGGCCGATGAAGACATCCCAAGGCAGGGCCAGCGAGCCAGGGAGCCGTGAGGCCCGCGCAGCGCTCCACAACACCGGCTGAGGGGCGGGAGGCGGCGCGGCTGCCCCGCTAGAGGAATCGCGGCTGTAAGAAGCGGCGCGACGGCGGGGCCACCGGCGGAGCCCTACCGCGGTCCGAGGAAAGGGGAGGGCCGGTGCCAAAGGACTCCCTGAGGGAACAAGGCAAAGCGGCGCCTCGGCCCAGGCCGCGCTGCCCCTGGGCCTCCCGCGGCACAGCACTCCGGGCCGCGCTCCCCGCCCCCTCGAATGCGCATGCGCAAAGCGCCCTCGGGCCGGGGGACAAAGGACCCGGATGACATCTCCGCCGCCCCCCTCCTCCTTCTCCTCCTCCTCCTCCTCCCCCGGGGTCTGCTCCTCACCTTCCTCAGCCGCTCCATGAGGACGCTCTTGTTGCCGCCGCTGTCGAGGTTACGGCGCTTGAGCTCGGCTCGCAGATCGATGACTCGCAGCTCGCTCAGCCGCCGGGTTTCGGGTTCCGAGCCCAGAGCCGCGGCCCCCCCAAGGGATGCGAAGTCCCCCAGCCCGGCCGCTGATTGACTCTCCGCCATCAAGGCCCCTTCGATATTCCGCCTCGAGCCCGAACGCGCGGGGGAACGCGGCACAACCGAGCAGCTAACCCTTGCGACCGCCGCACAAAATGGTTGGGAGGCCGAGAGGCGCCGGAGGGAGCGGGGGGTGAGGGAAAAGGGGGGGGGAAAGAGGGGGGGGGAGGGAGGAAGAGCCCGCTCCGCGCAGGCGCGGTAAGAAGCGCCCCGACTAACAGGATAGGCGGGGCACGCGAGGAAAGCGTGACCGTCACACTCGCGCATGCGCGGACAAGCGTGGCCCGCCTCGAAAGCCAACCCGGGGGGAGCTCTTGCGCATGCGCATGAAGGCGGGACAGAACTTGCGGCTGCGCACTGCCGCGGTGAGGCAACTTGAAAGGGCTAGCGCGCGCGCTTCCAGTAGCCTGCGCGGGGTTGGGGGGGGGGGGGGGGGGAAAGGCTAGGCTCGGCTCGGCTCGGCTCGGCTCCCAACGCGCATGCGCGGCAGGCGCTGGGGGCCTGCGCTCGGCGCGCGTGCGGGCTGCCGCTCCCGCCCTTCCCCCTTTTCTCTCCGCGTCCCGGGGTCGCCTCCATTTTGTGCCGCAGCCGCGGAGACGCTGAAGTAACGGGCCCCCCCACACACCTTTCCCCCCCCTAACCCACCTCCCAAACCCTCCCCCCCCCCCCCCTTCCCCTCATGGCGGAGAGTCAGTCATCTAGCGGGCCGGGAGAGTCGGCTTCCTTGAGCGGAGCTGGAGCCTCCGGGTCAGAGCCGGAAAGCCGGCGGAGGCTGAGCGAGCTGCGCGTCATAGACCTGCGGGCCGAGCTCAAGCGCCGCAGTTTGGACAGCGGCGGCAACAAGAGCGTCCTCATGGAGCGCCTCAGGAAGGTGAGGGGGGGGGGGGGGGACACACGGCGGGGCTGCCTGAGCCGGGGGAGGGGGAGGGGGAGGGAGGGGGGGGGGGGGTGTAGCCGGCCCCGCCAGGCACCGCTGAGGGGAATACCGCCGAGCGGCCCCCGGAGAGGAGAGGACGGGGGAGCGTGTGTTGTGCTCGGAGAGGGGTTCTGTGGAGCCGGCTGAGGCCCTGAGGCCGCTGTTCTCTGTCTGTGGCCGCCCCCTTCCCTTCCCCGTCCTTGAGGTGACGGGAGGGAGCTGGAAAGATCATCCGAGACCGCCGGGTTCACGGTGTGTGTGTGTGTGTGTGTGAGCGAGCCTGGCGCTCGCATCTCTGCAGCCCCCTCCCCTCCGAGCTGCCAGCCTGTGTGAGAAAAACACCTTCAAAATCAGCGCCTCCAGCCGGCAGCCCTACACCAACCTAACCCCAAAGGCCTCTCCCCCGTGCCCTATATCTGCCCCTTGGGTTTGAATGTCTCCAGGGACGGGGCTTCCACCGCCTCCTTGGGCATCCCGTTCCAAGGCTTCACCTCTCTTTCCTAGACCTCCGCACCACGTCTGCCGTGGCAAGCAACCCAAGTGTTTCTAGCCTCATGCATCACCGGGCTTCCTGCCATGCCTTTCAGTTTGGCAGGGATTTGTCCAGTTCTGGGGTCCTTGGTTTAAAAAGGACAGGGATCTCCTGGAGAGAGTCCAGAGAAGGGCTACAAAGATGATTAGGGGCCTGGAGCATCTCCCCTATGAGGAAAGGCTGAGAGAGCTGGGACACTTCAGCCTTGAGAAGAGAAGACTAAGGGGGGACCTAATTAATGTCTATAATTATCTGAAGCAGGGGATGCAGGGGGAATCGGCCAGCCCCTTTTCAGTGTCTGTGGGGACAGGACAAGGGGCAATGGCTGCAAGTTGGAGCACAGGGAGTTCCACACCAACATGGGGAGGAACTTTTCCCCAGTGAGGGTGACAGACACTGGAATAGGCTGCCCAGGGGGTGTGGAGTCTCCTTCTCTGGAGATATTCAAGACCCATCTGGACGGGTATCTGAGTGATATGTCCTAGGGAGCTGCTTTGGCAGGGGGGTTGGACCTGATGATCTCTCAAGGTCCTTTCCAACCCCTACAATTCCATGATTCTTTGATACACGCTGTCTACTAGGCTTTTATTTTTTTTGCTGTGTACTGCTTTTTATTTATTTCTTTTCCTGGCTTTCTAGCTAGTAGTCTGTGTACTGTATCCACACCAGAATGTTTGGTATGTTAGTAGCATGTGGGCCACCTTCTTGGACTGATGGTTGTTGTTTTCTAGAACTGAGGTTCTTAATCGGTCACGATGCTTTGGGTATCTGTACACTGTGACTAATGCTCTACTCTGCCCTGGTCAGGCCCCACCTGGAGTGTTGTGTCCAGTGCTGGGCTCCCTGGGATCAAACAGCCAGGGATCTCCTGGAGAGAGTCCAGAGGAGGCTGAGGAGATGCTGAAGGGCCTGGAGCATCTCCCCTGGGAGGAAAGGCTGAGAGAGCTGGGGCTGTTCAGCCTGGAGAGAAGAAGACTCAGGGGGGACCTAATCAATGTTTATCAATATCTTAAGGATGGGGTGCAGGGGGAATGGCCAGCCCCTTCTCAGTGTCTGTGGGCACAGGACAAGGGGCAATGGCTGCAAATTGGGGCATAGGAAGTTCCACACCAACATGGGGAGGAACTTTTCCCCAGTGAGGGTGAGGGAGCCCTGGGACAGGCTGCCCAGGGGGTGTGGAGTCTCCTTCTCTGGAGAGATTCCAGCCCCATCTGGACACCGACCTGTGCAGTATGAGCTGGGGAGCTGCTTTGGCAGGGGGGTTGGACCCCGGGAGCTCTCGAGGTCCCTTCCAACCCCTCCAGCTCTGTGATTCTGCTGTAGGATTGACTTTTTATGTCTGTATTGACTGCTGTCCAGAAACTTTACACCAGTGTGTTACTGTTTCTCGTGCTTGTTCTTGGTATTTCACTGCCTGTGGTGTTCACCTCTTAAACTTAACAGAAACGCACAAAAATAACTTCTATGTTTGACTTGATATCTGTCTTTTATCTTTTCCCCTTAATAGGCTATTGAGGAGGAAGGGGGGAATCCTGATCAAATTCCTGTGGCTTCAGAAAATATCATGAAGAAAACTCCAAAAAGAAGCAGCAAAGGTACAGGGTGGTTAGAGAGGTTCTCCACTCCCATCCCTCTTTAGATTTTCTAGCAACTTTTACTCATTAAATAGAAACTTGATGATCTTTTTTCCTGAAGTTTGCTTTTCCTTTTGGAAAAGAGCTTTGGTTTAGTTTGTTACTAAAGTTGCTGATTGTTTTTCAGCCCCAAAGTTAGAAGTAAAATTACTGGCCTGAGCCAGCTTTGGGTAAAACAATTTCTCCCACAGAACCCAAGTTGAATGTTCTGTTCCTTGGGTCTGACCTTTAATGCCATATGTTATTGGTTCTCTTCCCCACGTTTGTGCTCAGGTTTCGAGGGATAGTATTAAATTTAGCAGTTGTTTATTCACAGAACTTAATGTAATTTAATAAGACAGGAATTGGTCAGCTCAAAGTATATCTGTTTGCTCTGAAATTTGTAGCAGGAATTGCTAAGTAAGGCTAAAGCAGCATCAATGTCTTTAAAATAGCTAGTTGGGGAGGGGGGTTATGTGACTGTACCTTTATTTTTGTGAAATGTGAGAGGGTTTGGGGTTTTTTTTTAGGAAGAAATAAAGAGTTTATAGCAAATTGAGAATATCCTATGTGGTGTGTTATGCTTCATAGCTAACAGCAGTCTCCTTTTTCTCCCCAGAAGACTTTATTTTTTAATCAACAGCTGAAATTCAGTATGTCCTAAGGCTTTCTCTATGTATGATTTTCTGTGAGACAGTTTTGCATAGGCTTTATTTTTTAAAAAAACCCCTATTCTTCTAAAATAAGTTGATTACCAGACTTTATTTTTTTTTCTGTGATTTTGCAATCAAATAATGTTGAAACTTGCTTTTCTGTTGGAGATGAGAATAGCTTCAAGGAAGGGCATTAATAATTATTTGTGGGGTGAAAATCAAATGCTTTGCCTTAGTAATTTGAACTCAGATTTTTGTAGTTTAGAGTGATGATACACTTGCTTCCAAACTAGAGTGTGAAATCTTAACTGGAGAGAGAAAACATGTCACAACTGTGGGTAAAAGCAGAGAGATCTTTGGTAATCATGTTCATTTTCAAGTTTCAGATAAATAATTAACATGTGTTACAGCATGTGTAGCGCTGGGATGGAGATAGATGAGATGTTCCTCTTGGCTCCAAAGCTCCTTTCCCTTTTTTATAGTAATGTGCTTGTAGTTTTTAAGGACAGTAATGTTCATAAAAGACAAATCAACTACTTGGCTCTGATTTTAAGTTACTACTTGGTGCTGAAGCTACTGTACTGTGTTCCATAAGGTTACTCCTGGTATTAAGTGTCCAGCAAGCGCTGCAGTAACGCTTACTCATAGAGTGGGGGGGGTTGTTCATTGTCTTGTGTTGGGTTTTTGGTTTGGTTGCTTTTTTTTCTTTAAGTGTTCTAGTAAATGCAACTAAATGAAAGGCTGAGATAATGAATTACTGCAGTCTGAGCCCAGCCAAGCATTCTGGGAAGTGTGGAGGGGTGCTGCTTGAACTTGTGACACACCTCAGGCTGTAGCATGTTTGCCGTGGTATATAAGCACTCAGAGATGGAAAATGAGGAAAGAGCAGATAACTGATTGGAATACCTACTCTGATGAAAGAATAAACCTTGAAGGATACAGATTGTTACCTTATTTTCATTCTAATGATGATAATGTTGTTAGGACGTAGACCAGATGAAGAGGGAGTAGAAGATAATGGCCTGGAAGATGATTCTGGAGATGGACAGGTATGTGAGGCGGTGTTTGAAGCAAAGTCATGATAGCATTGCTCTCAAGTTACAATGCCTATTATATATACTTTTCTTCTTTTTACAGGAGGATATTGAAGCAAGTTTGGATAACTTGCAGGATATTGACATGATGGATATTAGTGTGTTAGATGAAGCTGAAATAGATAATGGCAATGCAGTAGATTGCGGAGAGGATTACAGTGCTGATAATATTCTTGACTCACTGTCTGATAGTAAAGAAAATGCTGATGCAGAAGTGAAAGAACTTGCAGATCAGCCTGCAGGATATGCTGTAGGTAACTTGGAGGCATCCCCACAATTTTCAGGAATAAAAGAAGAATCAAGAGAAATACCAGTAGTGATGGTATGCATCTCTCATGTGTGGAATCAGATTCTTTTTACTTGTTTGCTTGGTTTTGTTGGGGTTTGTTTTTTTTTTTTTAAATTAAATAGCAAGACAGTAACTAAAGTATATTTAAAACAAATCTGGGGCTCTACCAGTTCTCATGGTCATTGATTTTTCTTCTGTTAAGTGTTTGTGGAAGTAGCATTTTGGATGTTAAAATACTTAGTGGTTGTTGGTACACAGATGACTGTACAAATTAATAGTAAGCCAGAAAGCATTTGTTTTAATCATGGTTTGAACCTTCTGCTTCACCTTATGTTTACATTTTCATATACTCCCTTCATTTAGGAGGACATGAGGCATACAGTTGCTGTAGCCTTACTTCACTTCAGCTGAACAGCAGCATTCTGGCAACTAGATGATTTTTCTTTTGAGATAGGCTCTTGCAGTTACTCTGTTGTTGAAAGTATTTCTGTGGTGGCTTTCTGTGTTTGTCTGACTTGTGCTGTTTATATGACATTGTCCATCTGGGCTAGAAGATCATTTTCCCCCCTAAAGTCAAGTGTTTATCTCCTGAAATGTACAAGAAATCATTTGAAGCAAGTTCTTTCTCCCCCATCTAATAGAGAAGTATAGCTCTTGGACATAAAACATCAGTCAGGACCACAAGATTCTGAAGTTGGGTGATTGTTCTCCCTACATCCCCCTCAGATCTGAAAGTTGCAGAAATAAGCTTCATCCCATATCCCCAGCAAGTCAAATAGAAATACCCAGAAGGGTTTTTTTTTTTTGAGGGGGTTCTTTTTTTAGTCACTAAACTGCTGGAGTTTAGGTCAGCTCCTGCAGTTGCCTTTTATCAGTAGAAAAAAACCCAGTTATTGAGTCCCATAGACTTTTTGGCTCTATGTTGTTGCTGTAAATAAAGAGAAAGGAGTAAGTTTTATTTTGGAATCCTTGTTCTTAACATTTGTATTGTGAGACAACCAGCATATCTGAAAGGTAATGAAACAGCTAGTTCAGTTGGTGGGGACCAGGAAGAGACATGGGGGTCATTGGTTTGGTTTTTAACCTTCCTGTTTGTAGATATATTTGTTTAATACCCATAGTCAGTAAAAAAAAAACCCCATGTTTAATTTCTCATTCAGGTTTCATTCACAATGCCATTCTTCTGTAGATAACACAATGTCCTCCCATTTCCTTTTTAAAGGTAGAGGTTGAAGATGTGGGGAACAGTTTAGATGCTTCTTCATCTGATTTAACTGTAATAAAGGTAAATAGTGACTTTTTTTTTTCTTTAGAAATAAAAAGAGTTTATACATAGGCTGTATAAACTGTGAGCTGAAACACTGTGTGCAGGTGTAGCACACATGGGGTGTGTTCTGCAAAGAATAGGAGCTAATGCCTTCCTAATCATATGGACAAAGAAGATCTATACCTTTATAGATATGATGCATGTATCACAGTGAGTTTGGATGGTAGATTGGATTCCCTGTATTTCTCTCAAGTGCCTCACGTTATAATTCCCATTAAAACTCTGTGTTTCCCATGTTGACAAGAAAGCTGGAAGTGATCCATTCCCAAAATGCTGTCCTTGCTTCCAGATCACTTGTGGGAGTTTAAGGACACTTAGAACACCAGCTTCACATGGAATTCTATAAATTCTGTTTTCAGAAAGAAGACTTGGTAAAGTAGAATGTAGAGAAGGGTCACAAGAAGACAAGCTTTGCTCTGTGCTGCTTAACAGTCGTTGATTTATTTACTCATGTGAGCCATGACTTCAATGGGTGTCCAAATTTGTGAAATACTGACATTTTTATGCATTTCACAGAACTTAAAGATGTTAAAAATCAATGTTAAACTTTCTTGTGAGAAATTTATTTAAAACTCAACCTTTTCAAAGCTGAAATAGGCTAAATTAGAGTAACCTTTTCCTGAAATTATCTCCTATTTTGGGGGGAGAAGTGCCGTTTGAGTAATTCAGAATAGTACCTTGACAACGTATGGAATTGTGATATATCTCCTTATTTTTTTTAACCTTGTTCACTGCAGGAACTTGAGGAATTACCTTTGGAGCCAGGTACTGTTTTTTTGGTGTGGGGTTGGTTGGGTTTTTTTTCCTTGTTGTTATGTTTTGGGTTTTGTTTTGGTTTGTTTTTTTTTTTAATGGCATTGAAACAGTTTCATTCTTTAATTCTTTTTTGTGTCCCTGGTTGGTTGGTTTTTTCCCTTGGTTTTTCTTCTTTTTTTTTGGTTGTTTTCTTAATGCATTACTGTAGTGTACGTTATTATGGTGGACAATCCAGGTCATGCAGGGTCATAGAGATTGGAAACCCAGTCATATCACCAGATCTGTCAATAACTGCTTTTTAAAAAGGTATATTTAATGTGATAAAACAGTGCCACAGAACTCTCACCCACAGTGGAGTTACAGAATGAGCCTTAAAGATTTAAAGGTTCTGAAAACAGATCTTGTGATATCACACTGTACTGTAGTTCTATGAATATAAATACAGGAGTGTAGGTGATACAAAGCTTTGGTACAGAACACAAAGTCTGACTGGACTTCAGAAGAAGGAATACACTGTCATCAGAGGAACTTCCTACAGAACCTATTCACTTTCTGGACTGCTGTCACACTCGTGCACCATCAGAAGATGCCCAGTTCTCATGTTGGACTGTCTGCTAAAAGAATTTCAGAGCAATTTAAAAATTGAACCCTCAGTGCCTTGATACGTTGAGTTAAGCATCTGGGACTCTGGAAGCTAACTAGAGAAGAAACCGAGCTGAATGATTTCCTGAAGAATAATGAAGGATGAGCCAGAAGGTTTTTGTTAAGTCTGTGGGGGCATTTTCCTTCCCTGTTAACATTGTAGGGTTGATGTGGTAGCTTGTGAGAGAGCAGCTAGCGTAGGGCTGTTAACACTGTGTACACTAGGGTTTTCCAATCTCTGTGTAGCTTAGAAGTTCTCTTGGTGTTAGTGTGGCAGCCAATGCCAGTTCCACATTTGTGATTGCTGTATTTCCCTGGTGATTAAACCTTGTGCCATTCTATTCCTGTTAAATCCGTAGAAAATGAGAAAATACTCGACATTTTGGGGGAAACTTGTAAATCTGAGCTCCTTAACGAAGAAACTTCCGAAGCGGAGCGGCCCCATGCCCAGGAAGCCAGTAACGTGGTGCCAGGCAAGAGGCTGGCGGAGGAAGAGGACGCTCTTGGTGCCGCTCAGTTGGAGGAAGATGCTTTAGATTTGGACAGCAAATCGGCACAAGCTATGGCAAGGAAGGAAGCAAAGCGTTTAGTTGTAGCAAAAGGGGAGACAAGTGAACAGACAATAGAGGAAGAGAAGCCGGACTCTGACTCTTTAGTAGTAGAGACCCTAAGCGATCAGAGTAGCAAGCGCTGCCAAGGCGCCGAAGCCTCTAGTGGGGAACCGGCGGAGCAAGGCGCGGGTCCCGAAGCCAAAGCTAGCAAAGAAGATGCCAAGAAGACAGAAGACAAAGCTAATTCTGAGGAACCCCCTGCTACTACTAAAGAGTCCTCAGCCAGTGAGGGCGGTGATCAGAAAAAGAGGTTTGTTTTTTCTCCGTTCTAGCCCAGATGCTCTTTTTGTCATTGGTCGTTAAGTGATGCGAATAAGGTGTTTCCTTCAATTGGCCACCGAGACTGATGAAATTGTAGCCTGTTGCTAAAGAGTCTGTTTTATTTCTCCATGTGCAGATATGATGGTTTTGTTTCTTTTTTGGTTGTTTTTTTTTAAGCACAGAGGGGTTTGATTTCTTTTCCTTCCTCAACCTTCAGAGGTTGTTTTCTTAAATTACTCTTGTCATCTGCAAAACAGAATTGTCTGTTTAAAGGATACGAATCCCATATTGCCTGTTACTCTTCTATAAATTTGCAAAGATAGTGCTTATTTCAGAACTAATTTCCTGGTAGGTATCCAATTTTAGTGCACACTCTAGATTTAACGTGCTTTTTGGGTATGATTGGTTGAATAACATGTTGTTTTGTCTTTAGCCCTGTTGAGGAGGACGGAGATACAAAGATAATCTTAAAGGATGAGAAAGGTGTGTTTGGGATGGGGGGGTGGGGTTTGTTGGGGGTTTTGCTTCTTGTCTTTAAGATTTAGAAATGACTTGGGGCAAAATATTCCGGAGTCAAATCTAATTATTACCTCTTGAGTCAGTTTTGTGTTGAACATTCAAAGAAGCAATGGGAGTAATGCTTCTGCTGGCTTTTTGACTTGCCTTTCTTGCATTGCTTACTTTTTCTGCCTTGTTAATTACCTAAGCATGCCAGTGTTTTCTCAGTAATAGTTACATTGGAGTCCCACCAGCTTCATGAATGACAATAACTCCTGGCAAGGCCAGGGATTGTTTGAAAAATCTCAAGTTTGATGCCTCAGTCAGTAGTTCTATACTGCAACTGGCAGTGCCTGTGAGGAGTGTGAATTCAGGGCTGTTGTAACAGCCATTCAGGCTTGGATTGTAGGCTTCAATTCATGTAACTTTTGTAACCTTATTGGTTGACAGTTTGAGGGTTTTTTTAATAAGTCTCTTGTGAATTAACATTAATACTTCATAGTTCTCATGAGGGGTTGAAGTGTAGGAAGACAATATGGAGACAAAAACTCATTAAGACTATTCAAATGCACATCAAGTACTGAGTTCAGAAGCTTGTCTGCTGACTTTAAGCTTGATTGGGAAAGGTAGAAGTAAAATTGCATTTGAAGATGTTTAGGAAGAAAAGTGAGCTTTGTAGGGCAGTTTCTTTTTCACTGTTGCATTCTTGTGCTGCACTCTCTTCTGTGTTTGATTTTTATCTTGTGCCTAGGCCGTGTGGGTAGTGGTTCTGGCCGAAATTTGTGGGTCAGTGGACTTTCATCCTCTACTAGAGCTACAGACTTGAAGAATCTTTTCAGCAAGTATGGAAAGGTATGCAGTGGATAATGTAAATTAATGAACCATCTTATCAATTTAAATGGCTGACCTTAAACTTAGCTCTTATTTTTCCTAATGAATAACTGGGTGGGGAAAGCATTTCACATTTTTGTGGTCTTTTGAAACTCTGGGTCTGATGGTAGCATGCTTCATTAAACACAGGTTGTCTGAAATGGGGGGTTGGGGAGGCAGGCAGGCAGAAATAGAAGTTTCTAAAACTTGTGTGAATCTCTATGCAGGCAGCTGTAAAAAGGAGGCAAATCTTGATAGGAGAATCTGGTTGGTCATCTAGTATGCTATATCTCTTGGGTGTTCATGCTCTTTTAAACACTTCTGCTTCCAGGGGTATTCCTTTGAGAAATGCAGTCTTTGAGGGCACACTTCCATTTGTTCTTTAGTGCCAGCCCTTCTATGAGAGCAGAAGTCCTGGAAGGGAACCCTTCCTGTGACCATCTCCCCTTCCCCCATATGCATTTCTGGGTGTACTATTAAATGTTGGTGTCATTATGTATGTGCCTCTGCAGGGTCAGAGATTGGCACCTGTGGATAGGAACTTAGCAGAGGTGTCCTGTAAGAAAAGGCAAAGTGGTGCTAGAGTTTGGGGGTTTTTTTTGTTATGGTATTTGTCTGTTGGGGTGGTGTTAGTTTGGGTTAATTTTTATTATCACACCCCCACTCTTCCCCACTTCTCCAAGTTACTTACATACTCAACAACTTGAAGATGCACTTTCTGAGCTGGTTATTAAGGTGGTCTCTTTTTTTCAGCAGACCTGTATCAGTAATCCCTTCCACATCCAGATTTATTTGTTTCACAGAACTTTGTGTTTGCTTTATACTCCTTTTTCTGAACAGATGGGGAATAATCTTAAATACTGAACCTTTTTGGCTGGGTTTGTGTTGCTGTTGACTTGGGTATCACCACTGTTCAGATCCTAGTCTGTGAAGCAGCCTTTTAGTGAGATGCTTCTAGAATACTATGATGGTCTGGTAGTGTGGAGGTAAGATAAGAGGATAACCTTACCTTTGCTGCCTATCAAATGAGCCTAGCAACACCATCATCTGAGAATCCTCGAGGAGTGTTACCTGCAGAGCGTATTTCCCCCCTGTTAAAAACTGTCTGGCACTGCTGTGCTGTGTGGTATTGGTAGACAGAGCTGCTCAAAGAGTAATTAAGCTAAAATTAATTTGGCAAGAGATCTGCAAACACAGAACAATTGTTTTCCCAAAGGTGGTGGGTGCAAAAGTGGTCACCAACGCTCGCAGTCCTGGCGCTCGCTGCTACGGCTTCGTTACGATGTCAACATCAGAAGAAGCCACTAAGTGTATTAATCACCTCCACAGAACAGAGCTGCATGGGAAAATGATTTCTGTGGAAAAGGTAAGTGAAATGCCACTTCAAATAACAATGAAATGAAAATACAAGTGTGTGAGTTTTAATGCTTTTTAAAAAAAAAAAAACAAACCCACCCCTATTTCTGGCTAAAATTCTAGGCAAAAAATGAACCAGCTGGGAAAAAGCCTTCAGACAGAAAGGAAGGTGAAGCAAGGAAGGAAAAGGACAGACACCATTCTGCAGAGTCCAAATCTGAGAAGTAAAGTGGTTTTTTTGGGTATTTTTCTGTGTTTAAAGACCATTCATTTGAAAGGCAGCCACGTGACCAAAGTGAGCAGTAACTAATAAGTTTCCTTTTGCTGCTTGGTACTGCATCTAAAATAGGAGTAATGCTTGGAGAAATTGAGATTGATGCTCTGCATCAGTAAGTGCATCTTAATTGGCCCTCTGCTCAGAAACAGGGAGCTCTTCAGCATTCCCTATCAAAACTTGTCAGTTATATCAGGAGATACCCAGTAACTCATTTGTAGATAAACTGTTAATTTTATTGGAATCATTCATCCCCTGATCCTACTGTTCACACCTGCTCTTTTAACTGGCATATTTTTAGGACTCAGTCTATCTTTTTGATAGACTGTTTGCTTTTGCATGCCTAACAAGTGATGCTTCAGTATTGTTTTATCAAGTGGTCTTGCTTTTGAAAGAGGCATTTTGCTTTACTGGGGTTTTTTTTGGTTCTTTCATCAAATTTTAATAGCTTTTAGCAAAGGAGATGCTTTGGCAGGCTGGGTGGACCCTCTTTCCCTCAGTGCTAAGCATGAATTTACAGGTGGAACAGGAGACTTGACTTAAAGTAAAAGCTTTAGTAAAAGCTTTGTATTGTTTGCCACTCTTTAATTGTGTGTAAAAATGTGTTGGCTTCAGCTTGGAAGCTAAAAGAAGGAAGGTTTAAATTAGATATTTGGGGGAAATTCTTTACAGAGAGAGTGGTGAGGGGCTGGAAGGGGCTGCCCAGAGAGGGGGTGGGTGCCCCGTGTCTGGGGGTGTTCCAGGCCAGGTTGGATGGGGCCCTGGGCAACCTTGTGTAGCTCCAGGCCTGAGGTTGGTGTCCCTGACTGTGGCAGGAGTTTGGAGCTCTGTGATCCTTGGGGTCCCTCCCAACCCAGACCAGTCTGTGGGAGGTGTTAGGAGTGAGTGGGTTTTCTGAGAGTATGGGAGGGAGGTTGCGTTGGGTTGGGGGGGTGTTGGTTTTGGTGGGGTTATTTTCCACATGTTTGGTTTGATCAGAGTGGTTATGTAGCACTTTTTGTTAGGCTGTCTATTAAAGGCAGAGTTTTACCTCTAGGTCTGGTGGTAGTAAGAAGGAGGAGAAGACTGACAAAAAAGATGATGCTAAGAAATCAGAAAAAGATGGAAAAGATGAAAAAGAAGGCAAAGACAAAGATGAACAGAAGGCTGGATCCTCTGATAGATCTAGGGCAAGCAAATCAGGTAATTCTGGCTGCCTTTCACAAACAGTTTTGAGGAGGCTTTATTTTAACAAACAAAATGTGCAAAGTAGATCAGCAACTGCAACAGCCTCTCCTAGGCATCCCAAAAATTGATCAGCTAAGCAGGAAATGGAAGAACAAGTGTAAACATTCAGAATAGTAGCTGATTAGAAGACTTCAGCTTCTGCAAACTTTGTGTTCTTATTAGATGGGATGGATAATTCAGTAAAAAGACTGTGATGAGTACTTAGTAACACTGAGGTTTTCCTCACCAGAAAAGACCTTGAAAAACCTTTCCTCTCACTTTGTTGTGAAGTTCCTGGCATCCTAAATATTCATTATTACTGGGCTTTAAGTACTCAAAATGCTAAACTGTGAATTTTATGGATTGCTGAGCTTAGACCTGACACAGTGCATGGCTCAGTGTTCTTTTTTTTGGGGGTGTGGGTGCTTTGGTTTTGGGTTTGTTAGTTGGGTTTTAACTCTGGCAGAGGGATGTATTTTGCAGACACATGAATTAAATTAAATTTCCTTTCTTTTAATTGTCATCCCTGCCAGAAAACACTCATTTAGTGATAGCTTTCCTGCCCTTATCTCCATCTTGGTAAGCTATTTAAATAATCAATATGTTCTTCCACAACTTAAAGCCTCAAGAAAATAACTTTTAATGCTTGGTAGATGGACAGTTCTGAGTATCACAAGAATTTTTGTCATGTTTTGTGTATTCTTTTGTTTTCTAGCCAGTCGAGGAACTGAAAGGACAGTGGTAATGGATAAATCTAAAGGAGAACCAGTTATTAGTGTGAAAACATCTACATCAAAAGAAAGGGTGAGTCCAACTTTCAGAGAAGCTTTATGTAAAAATAGGTGTTGAATAGCTGTGTATGAATGCAGTTGAAAGGTTTGGGGTATTTTTTTGCTGGGCACATTGGGAACAGTTAGCCTTTTATTGCTTTTTAGAAAGCATTTAAGGTGTTAATGATGCTGGAAAGGTGGCTGCTTATGCTTCCCCACCTTTCTTGCTGTCCTGATTGAAGAAGTAGAGTTGCAGTATGACTATGGTGTTAAGGTGATACCTTTCCCAGAGCCTGGAGCACGGTGACAGGTGACCTTTAAAGCAGTATATCACCACCGCTTCAAATCCAATCAGGTGCTCCTTTTTTCTTTATAGAATTTAAACTCTTTAGAAGTTTTAGTTGAAAGTTTTAGCCATAGAAGTTTTAGCCATAGTTGAATTCCTTTTCCATGGAATTCCAACAGTATTTACTTCTGGGGAAGGTATGAGAGTCTATTTTGTTCCCACTGGCATAAGTTTAACCTTTTGCCTAGGAACTTGAGCTTAAAAGTACAGCGTGTTCAGCTCATGCTTTGCTTTGTTTGAACCCAGAGTACAAAAAGCCAGGATCGTAAATCTGAGAGCAAAGAAAAACAAGATATTTTATCATTTGATAAAATCAAAGAGCAGCGAGAACGGGAACGGCAGAGACAGAGGGAGAGAGAAATCAGGGAAACCGAAAGGCGCCGGTGAGTTCTCCCACTTCTGTGCTACGCTTTGAATGGCAGGGTCTTGGTTTGACTTACCTGTCACTTCAATAGGCCACAAAGCAGTGTCATGCTGGCCCTCAGCAGGAGTAAGCACCTCAGGATGATTTGATACTATGGATAGCACAGATGCAGTGCCAAACGATTAAGGTTTTTACTGCTGACATAGTTCTTCTCCAAGCCTTTGCTTTTCTGGAGACCCTTATTGAATATTAACTTTGGTAAATGCTTGCAGGACTCATGTCCAACTCTACCTTTGAATTGCCATGCTTGACTTTTCCCTGGAAGTTTGGAAATACTCATGCTTGTCAGACTTCTGTCTTTTGGACGTGCTGTACTCTTCAGAGCTGATTTAGAGTAGATACAGTGTTAGACCTGCAGAATGCTTCCCCTTCTTTCTTCTGTATGGACCTGCTTCCCCTTCTTTCTTCTGTATGGACCTGCTTCCCTCCCTGCCTGCTTCCCTCCCTGCCGTCATGCATGTTTAAGTAGGTAGCGGAAGAACATAGAAATGGGGGGGGGGTGAGGGGGCAGCAAATAAACCCCACCCAAACCAAAGCAGTAATAAAGCTCAGACTTCAGATTCTTGGTTGAAAAGAAAATGCCTCTTTCTTTCAATTAGAGAAAGAGAGAGAAGAGAACGGGAACAGCGACTTCAAGCTATTCATGAGCGGGATGAAAGGCAGAGGCTCCAGAGAGAGCGAGAACGGCTGGAATTTCAAAGGCAGCGTCTTGACAGAGAGCGCCTGGAGAGGGAGAGGTTGGAGAGAGAAAGGATGCACATAGAGCAGGAGAGGAGACGAGAACAGGAGCGAATCCAGCGGGAGAGGGAAGAGCTGCGGCGCCAGCAGGAACAGCTGCGCTATGAACAGGAACGGCGATCGGCCATGAGGAGGCCTTACGATCCTGACAGCAGGTAACGATACCCACAGGGAGACTCCAAACTCTTCTGGCCACAGATGGGGAATTCTGAAGCCTGTGTAAATTGTGAATACCCTTGCTAAAGCAGTCTTGGGAGCTTACAAGTGAAGGACTTGATTCTGTGACTATTTACGTGTTGCTTTTGATCATACTGATCTTGAGAAGGAGACGGTGTCATACTTGTGTATCTGTAAGCACAGTTTTGTTAGGATGGACTTAAAATTCCTACTTCCCAAAGAGGGATGACTGAAGAGAGAAACTGCTTATTGACTTTATTGAAATTAGACAAAACTTTTTCACTGAAAGAGTTGTTGGGGCCTGGAACAGGCTGCCCAGGGAAGGGACTGAGTCACCTTCCCTGGGGGTGTTTAACAGAGGGGAGATGAGGTGCTCAGGGATCTGGTTTAGCACAGGATGGGAATGGTTGGACTTGATGATCTTAAAGGTCTTTTCCAACCCTGTGATTCTATGACTGAGGCAGGATTGCCAGAAGAAGCAGGCAGTCATTCTGTTCTCATGTCAACACGTGCTGAGGTAATGCTTTTTGTATGG
Source organism: Laterallus jamaicensis coturniculus (assembly GCA_022605575.1). Classification (NCBI taxonomy): domain Eukaryota; kingdom Metazoa; phylum Chordata; class Aves; order Gruiformes; family Rallidae; genus Laterallus; species Laterallus jamaicensis. Next base: position 3,826,494 of record JAKCOX010000043.1, on the reverse strand, counting down.
TGTGGATACACCTAGCTTCCTCTGAAACTGAGATGCGATTCCTGCTTAAAACACCAGGGCTTTTAATCAGAAACCCAAATTGCTTGTGTAATTGATTGAATAAGGTTTGATATCAGGAGAGTGGGAAAGAAAGATAGCTTGGAGATGGCTGCTGATGGTGCCCTTCCTTGCAGGCGTGATGACCCGTACTGGCCGGATGCCAAGCGAATGGCGATGGACGATCGGTATCACTCTGAGTTCAGTCGCCAGGATCGCTTCCACGACTTTGACCACAGGGATCGTGGCAGATACCAAGATCATTGCTTGGACAGGTTGGCAAGGCAACAGCTTCCATACCCCTTTATGGAAACGAGGGGTCTTTTTGTGGTCTTGGCTTGAAGGGTACTAAAAGAGAAGACACCTTTTGTGTGTTTCTTGTGTCTGAATTTGTACCTGCTTGTAATCCTGTGTGTCCATTGTTTATGGACATGGGGGAGAGGTTGTGTAAAGATTATAAGCCAGGTTCTGAAGCAGTCTGCTGTGATACCAGGTGAACCTACAGCTTTCCTAGAGATGTATGGAAATCTGGTTTTATGAATTAGCCTGAGATCTAGCTATTTCCTGTTGCTTTAAAACTTGCCCTCCTTTTCATCTTTGTGGCCTAGCTAACACAGCTCTTCAGTTCTACAGAATGCAAAAGTACTTCGTGCATAGCTGTTGAGGTTTCTGTTTCAATCTCAAGGGGTCTTTGGCAACAAACATAGCCCTTTGCTTTTATTCCTAACTGATTTCTGGTAATGGTAGGTTCACTCAGTGTTTTTTTCATGGTGCTATCGAGCTTTGGTGATGCCATGCTTAGCTGTATTGCAGTAATGGTTGTTACTGTGATCTCTGTGCTGTGAAACCAGAACTCAGTTGATATCTTACTACCAAATTTTGTTGTTCTTAGATTTACAGCCTTAATGAAGAGAAACTTCCACATGCTATTTCATACAGACATTGGGCTTGTGATTACTGTGTTGATGGAACCACAACATCTCTTTCTTTTTTCTTTTGTTCCAGAAGAGACAGTTCAAGAGGAATACCAGATCGAGATGGGCAGGTGGGTTATACCCAAATAACCACTTCAGTTAGAAGGCCAAACAAACCATCACCAGTGCAGAAAGAACTCTGTGCATGTGCTGCCTAGTTCTTAAATGCAGTCACCACTGGCTTTAAACTGAGCAGTGTTCAAGCAGCAACTGGTTTTGCATGCTAACTTGTGGAATGTAGGTTAGGAACCTACCTGCTTGTTAGTACAGTAGCCACAGATTGGGGTGGGGGTAAGCTTCAGAGTGACAGGACCTACAGTACAGCGTCTTTTCAGGCTCATATGTGGCAGTAACATATTTCTGGTTAACCATTTTAGGTGTGTGCAGTGCTTAAGAGGTAGTTACAGTAGCATCTTACCCTTAGTTGGTGAGGGATCTCTGATGCTTACCTAAATGTTTTGTAGGAAATAACTGGTGTCATAATGCAACAAGGCACATGACTGTAGAAGGATAGATGTGGAAACCAGTACCACAGTGGTATACAAAACATTTGCAAGGAGAGATAAGAAGTAGGCAGGTATTCTGTGTAAAAATTGAATGGTTGAAGGTAGAAGGTGAGCCAAAAAAGCTACCAGTGAGCAGGGTGGGGACTGTGCTGTGAAACCAAAATGCTCTGAGTGAGTCATGCACGAGTCTCAACAGGGGCACCAGTAACAAACGAGAGGGCTGCTGTTCTATTCTCTGACACCTAGAGAAAGGCAGCTTCTGAGGAGCTGAACTTTTGCCATCCTGAAGGCAAAGCAGTATTGATTCTTAGCAGAACTCTGTCCCCTTTGCCTTCCAGCATTACCCAGATGAACGCCACGGAGGGCCTGAACGTCACTCCCGGGATAGTTGGGGTGGCTACGGGTCTGACAGAAGAATGAGTGAAGGTAGAGGGATACCTCCACAAACCCGGTGAGTGCATAAGAAATAAGGGAAATGATTGGGTGGGTTTTAAGGTTTTGATGCTCAGTGAACCTTTGAAGGTGCCATCAGGAGTGGTTTGACAAGCATGAACCCTCTCTCCAGACAGTTTCTTTAGGCACTTGGGAGAAGCAAGGAATTCACACACGTAGCTCCCGCCTGCGTCGAGAGACTCGGGGAGTTGTAGTGAGTAAAGAAGTGCTGCTCAGTTAGCTCCACACTTCACTGGAGTCCTCTTGTTAATAACTTTCTTTCCTACAGATGAGATTCAGTCCTGTGCCAGATGCTCCAGTAGTGCCTGTGGAAGCCTCATTTGTGGCTAGTGGTCAGGTTTTAAGGAAATTGAGGCAGAATCTCTGTGATGCTTGGGGTGGGGAACTGAGACTCAGCTGGAATTGTGGCAGCTTCTCTTTATGGATCTGGAATACACCTAGCTTGGCTACATGGTTTAATGTTCCATTCTATGTAAATATACCAGACAGGAATGGTGGTCAATTAACAAGTCTTTTAGTACATTGCAATGCTAATTATTATCCCTAGAGAAAAAGATGAGCTTTGTTGTGTGAAGGATGCTGTTGAGCAAGTTCTTCATTTCTTTTTAACCAGGTTTGATTGCAATGATTGGGTGGCTATAGATACAGCTTAATTAACGATGTAATACGCTTTTGTAGGGGGTACAGTGTTTAGCTTTTACCCTATGCTGCTAAATGGATAAGGGACACACCTAGAAAGATGTTCTTTTATTTTTTTAAGAGATGGACGTGACTGGGGAGATCATGGTCGAAAGTTAGAGGGGCATCAAGATCGTTCATGGCAGGGAAATGTGGATGGAGGAATGATGGGACGGGATCATGAGAGATGGCAAGGTACACTTGCTGCTTACCAGTGTGATTGTGGTTTTTTTCTATGAATTACTGCTGCTGAAGTTCTAGCAGCACTTAAAATTCCTATGGAGCTTTAACTGCATTTACCAAGCAAGCAAATAAAAATTCTGGGAAGGAGGTGGCATTTTTATTAGGAAAACACAAAAGTCTTTTATTTTTTCTTTTTTCCTTTTTTTTTTTTTCTTTTTTTTGTTTAAATTAGGTGGTGATAGAAGTATGCCTGGTCAGTCAGGACCAGGCCATGTGATGAATCGAGGAGGGATGTCAGGGTAAGAAGCTTTGTCAGAGTGCTTATGATGTTTTTATAATAGCTGACTGGTCTATATAAAAGAAGAAATTCTCCTACAAGGAAAAGCTGAGTGAGCTGGGGCTGTTCAGCTTGGTGAAGCCTGAGAGGGGATCTGATCGATGGTTATCAATAGCTGAAGGGTGGCCATGAGGCAGCAGTGTGCCCTGGGGCTGAGACAATGGGATCCTGGGGGCATCAGGAGGAGTGTGGGCAGCAGGTCACAGGAGGGGATCCTCCCCCTCTGCTCTGCCCTGCTCAGGCCCCAGCTGGAGTGTTGTGTCCAGTGCTGGGCTCCCTGGGATCAAACAGCCAGGGATCTCCTGGAGAGAGTCCAGAGGAGGCTGAGGAGATGCTGAAGGGCCTGGAGCATCTCCCCTGGGAGGAAAGGCTGAGAGAGCTGGGGCTGTTCAGCCTGGAGAGAAGACGACTGAGGGGGGACCTTATGAATGTCTATCAATATCTTAAGCATGGGGTGCAGGGGGAATTGGCCAGCCCCTTTTCAGTGTCTGTGGGGACAGGACAAGGGGCAATGGCCTCAAGTTGGAGCACAGGGAGTTCCACACCAACCTGGGGAAGAACTTCTTCCCAGTGAGGGTGAGGGAGCCCTGGAATAGGCTGCCCAGGGGGTGTGGAGTCTCTTTCTCTGGAGAGATTTCAAGCCCTGTCTGGAAACCACCCTGTGTGCCCTGTCCCAGGGACCCTGCTCTGGCAGAGGGTTGGACCCCATGGGCTCTGGAGGTCCCTTCCCACCCCTGTGAGTCTGTGATGGAGATCATCCCTGGGGAGGGGGTGTTGTGGGGAGCACAGGGCTCGATCTGGGGGTTACCTGTTACCTGTTCCCACTCCAACAACTCTGTGACTCTATGAGTTGTCAAGTAGTAAAAGCCCCAAGCCAACACCTTTTCTGAGAGTCACAGCAATACTAATTTCCCTGGGCATGTTTTAATAGGTCTGGTCTTGTTTTCAGGCGCGGAGGCTTCACACAAGGTGGAAACCAGAGCCAGATGATGCCAAGTAGCGGAATCCAAGGAGTGTTTGCAGGCCAGGAGCGGACAAACAGACCCCCTGAACCCCGTTTTACCCGCCGCTACTGAAAGCACTATATATACTTATATATATATTATTTTTTTTTAATGCCAGATACCGACGGTGGTGAATTTTATTAACAGGGCTCACCTGGAATTTGTGATGACAAAAAGCAGGACTGCTGCCACATTGTAGCCAAATAACTATGTCAACTTGTGGGTTTGGTTGGTTGGTTTTTTTTTGCTTGGTTGGTTTTTGGTTGTTTTTTTTTTTGTAATAAATGTGTTCTTGGTCAAACATCACTTCAAGGTTCCGTTGGTGAAACATTCCATTTTTCAAAAACAATAAAATCCAGTTAACAGCTTATTAATGGCCTGGTTGTAGAGTCTTTGGCAGTATGCCTCTCCAGGGGGGCTTAGGAGGCTCTAAGAGAAAAAGCTTGAAAGGCTTTCAACACTGAGATTCAAAGGCGTGATGAAGCTGAGACAGGGTAGAGGTGTTTGTCTGTGGATGGATCAATGTCTTGCCTCTTCCCTAGGTGTGTTTGAGGAGAAAACACCATCCTCCCAAGCCAGGAAGCTGCTGGGGCCCCTGAGGCTGCCGGGTCCCTGAAGCTGCCAGATCCCCGAGGTTGCCGCGGCCCCCGAAGCTGCTGCTCCAGCAGTGAAGTGCCTGCCTAACCTCTGCTCATGTGAAGGTGAAACATGGTCTGGATGCCTGTCCCTTTTCTTCCTCTCAGGTGTTTACCATCCCTCTTCCCCCTGCTTTCCATCTGACCAGCCTCCCCTACCTCTGCCTGCCCTGTGGAGCAGGGGAAGCATCCTCTACCCCCCCCTGTGCCCGTGCAGGGCCTGGGTGAGCCCTGCTCCCTCCCAGCTTCTCCTTCCCCTGGCGCACGGTGCCTGCTGAAGCCTTTCTTCTCCCCACAGCCCTCTTTGCCCGCCCCTGAGGGCTGCCCCCTCGCTCAGCCTGCCCCTGCCCCTCACCGCGCTGTGCACTGGGGCCAGCCAGGCTCCCCTCGGGACGTTTAGGACCCGAGTTGTGCCCAGGCAGGGCCCAGCGCTGTCCCCGAGGGACGCCGCCTTCGCTCTGGGCCCCGCGTACGCTTGCCTGCGGCCACGAGGTGACGCTGCAGCGCTGCGCATGCGCGATGGAGAGGCGCGACACTCCGCAGCTCAGCGCCGCCGCCGCCTGGTGGCGATGCTCTGTGCTACAGCCGAGTCTGCGCATGCGCTGTGCTGCCCGCTCGCTGCTCTGTCACCAGCACTCGGTACGCCAGGCGAGTCTGCGCATGCGCAGCGGTGCCTGAGGCACAGCAGCCCAGCGCCTGATGGAGTTGGTAGTTACCGAGGAGGGGGGGGGAGGGGGGTCCTGCGGGGCTTTAACCCCCCCTCTGCCGGGCCTGAGCCGCCCTCAGACCCCGGCCCTGCTCCTTGGAGGCTGCTCCGAGCCCTGTCTTTAAACCCTCCCTCCCTGCCCCGCGGCGGCCCGTTCTTTGACCTCCCCCCCCTTCCCCTCCATTGCCCCCCCCCCCTTCTCACCCCTCGCCTCACCGGGCCCGTTTCTTAACTCCCTTCTCTCTGCCTTGTGGCCCGGCCCAAATTCCCCAATTCCCCCCTGTCCGACCCCTTTCCCCATCCCCAGCCTTGGGTTGTTCCCCCCTCCACCCGCTCGCAGGTGTCCCTGTGCCCAGAGAGGGGGGGTGCAGGGGGGGGGTGGGGGGGTTGTAGGGGAGTTGTGGGCTTGGTGAGGGGTTTTCTTTTGGGGGGAGGTGTTTGGGAGGGGTCTGGGGGGGGTTAATTGGGGTTTGGGGGGGGGGGTTGGTGACTCATGCAGGGGTTGGGGGGTTGGTGAGGTTTGGGGGTCTGTGGATATTGGAGTGAGGTTCACTGAGATGCTGCTGAGTGCTCCCCTCCTCCTGGCAAAGGACAGGGCAGGATGCTCCCAGCAAGACCCCCCCTGGGGAAGGGGCTCCTGTGATTACCCCCCTGGGAGGAGACAAAACACTGTCCCCAGCCTAGGGACACTGCTGGAATGTCATCACTTCTGCCAGTGCTGCATGCTAGGTGCGACCCACTCACCTAGGCTCATTAGAGGGGCAGCAAGGCTGAGCCCTGGCTGCTTAATTTGGGTCTGGGGGCTGCTAAGAGGGACCCCCAGTGTGTGCTGTGCTGTGCTGAGCTGAATGCAAGGCCCCAGGTGCACTCTGGCTGCCCTGGCTGGGACAAAAACCAATGTAGGTTAACAGCAAAGTGCTGGGGCTGCTGTGCTCAGAGCCCGTTTAGCTGTGCCGGGGGGCTGGGGCAGGCACCCGCCTTAACCTCCTCCTGCAATTAGCTAATTGCTCCGTATTCCCCAGCAGGGACCAGGGGAGATGCTATTACTGCTCCCTGCTGCACTCTCCATGTGCTACAGCCACCCTGGGGACACTGTTCCCTCTGCTGGGTGGAGGGGGAGCTTGTTGCCCTCCCCACCCTCTCCCCCCCCCCCCCCCGCCTCCAAAATCTGATGCCCCTGACTCAGCCAGATGCTGACCCCAATGGCACCTGCTGGGGATGATGCTCCTCCTTTAGCAGCAGGGGTGGACCTGGCTGTCCCTCACATCTGGGGGACACCTTGCTGTACCCCCAAGGTTTTGGGATCCTCCGTGGCCAAATTCTGCCCTGCCCATCAAATGATGCCCGGGGGTGACATCATCACAAGCCTGTGTGACAAATGACATCATCAGACAGGGAGGGCCCTTGTTATCTCACCATGCTGGGGGGAGGGAGCCCCAGCCACCTGGGTGACAGTGGGGATGTGGGGGAAGGCCCATCATGCTGATGACATCATCAGCATCATTCATGATGTCAGATGGTGACAACTAAGAGGGGGCAGAGGGGGGTCTGGGCAGGCTGTGCTAGAGCAGCACAGGGACTGGTCAGGGTGTAGAGGAGGAGAAGACACTGATCCTGTGGAGCCTTGTCCCCAGGTTGTGGCCACAGGCTCTGTCCTTATGCTGGTGACATATTGACTGATCATCCTTAACCAAGTGGATTATTAATTAGCAGAAGCAGCCAGCTGCTTAACCCTCCCCATCCTCAGCTGGGCTCAGAGCTGGTGGTTATGCTAATGGAGCCTGTTACAGTGCTGCGGTCAGTAGTGGAGGCCAGGGCTGCCAGGAGGGAGCCAGGGCTGCCAGGAGGGGGCCAGGGCTGCCAGGAGGGAGCCAGGGCTGCCAGGAGGGAGCCAGGACAGTGAGAGCTGCAGTTCCAGGTTTAATGGGATGGAACGTTTGCTGGAGCTGCTGGGACACCATGCCTCCACCACCCTGGCTGTGCTGGTACCCTGGTGTGATGTCACCTCCCTGCTGGCCCAGGGAAGTGACTGCATCCCCATGGCTGTCCCTAAAGCTCAGGTGATACCCTCACCCACTGTGGGCATTGGGGGTGTCACCATGGGACTCACCCTGGCACAGCCAGACAGGCAGCTGGTGGTTAGGCACCAGGAGGGGAGGGGACACACATGTCCCCAGTGCCCTGTGTGTCTCTGGCCAGTGGCCACGGAGATTGCAAGGTGCTGGGGACCAGCCCTGCACCGTGCATCAACCCCAACCTTGCCCAGGGTGACGTTCCACCCCCCAGGACAGCAATTTGGGCCACACATATGGCCTTGTCCCCACTGTCCCCAACCCAGCCAGCCCAGCTGGGCCATCCTGGGGACCTCTCCCTGCCAGACCAGGGCCAGGCAGAGGGGTTGGGACCCAGCCCCTCCATCCCCTGCTGAGCTGAGGCTGGAGCACTCCTCACCACAGCAGCTGTTTGCAGGATCCATCCTGTGCTTCCCTGCCAGGGCTTGGGTACGAGTCCCATGGCATCACTGGGATCTGTGCTGGGACCATTTTGTTCACCATTTTGGAGCAGGCAATTTAATTTTGGTCCTAATCCCTTCCAGCACCAGGCTCACTTACCCACACAGCTGCCAGCAGAGATTTCCCATCCCTAATTAAAGCTCAGCGCGTGCGGCAGCGATTCCCCAGGGATGTTTCCCTTGTCTCCCCATTTCCCATCAAGATCAAGGGGATCAACTGATCTTACTGGGGAAGTTAATGCTGGTGGCAGCTGAGGGAAGCGGTGACAAGCCCTGAGACGGCAGCATCTGCATCTCCAGCAGTGAATCCCCCCCCTTCCCTGAGCACTGTAGGAGCTGAGGGCTCATGGCACGAGTTGGGAAGGTCTCAGCCCAACATCATACTCCCAGCAGCAGCTGCTTCTCACAGCCTTGCTGGGTGTGTGGTGTTACCAGACAACTGGGTCCCCTGTCTGAGTGTCCCCAGGTCCCCAAGACTGGCAGGAGGGGATGTTTCAGGGTGCTACAGCCCCTAGCAGGTAGAACCCTCCATCAGTGTGCCAACCACTGCCATCTCCTTCCTGCTCCTCACTTGCGCCCCAAAATGGCCCGGAGCATCCCACTGACCCCCAGTAAGGCCCATGCAGGCTGGCACCAGTCACCCCCAAGCAGCCAAACTCTAGCCATCTGCTCCTAACTGTCAACCAGCTGCCCCATCACCACGGCACCAGCCAGGGTTGGGCAGTGGGGGGGGGAGGCCCAGCACCCAAAAACCCACCCACAGCCCTGCAGGGTTATTTCCCCGGCCTGGGGAGCAGGGGGGACACAAGCACAGAGTTGTAGGGGTGGGAAGGGCCCTCCAGAGCCCATGGGGTCCAACCCCCTGCCAAAGCAGGGTCCCTGGGACAGGGCACACAGGTCGGTGTCCAGATGGGGCTGGAATCTCTCCAGAGAAGGAGACTCCACACCCCCTGGGCAGCCTGTCCCAGGGCTCCCTCACCCTCACTGGGGAAAAGTTCCTCCCCATGTTGGTGTGGAACTCCCTGTGCTCCAATTTGCAGCCATTGCCCCTTGTCCTGTCCCCACAGACACTGAAAAGGGGCTGGCCAATTCCCCCTGCACCCCATCCTTAAGATATTGATAAACATTGATTAGGTCCCCCCCTCAGTCTTCTTCTCTCCAGGCTGAACAGCCCCAGCTCTCTCAGCCTTTCCTCCCAGGGGAGATGCTCCAGGCCCTTCAGCATCTCCTCAGCCTCCTCTGGACTCTCTCCAGGAGATCCCTGGCTGTTTGATCCCAGGGAGCCCAGCACTGGACACAACACTCCAGCTGGGGCCTGAGCAGGGCAGAGTAGAGGGGGAGGATCCCCTCCTGTCACCTGCTGCCCACACTCCTCCTGATGCCCCCAGGATCCCATTGTCTCTCTCAGCCCCAGGGCACACTGCTGGCTCATGGCCACCCTGTCACCCACCAGCACCCCCAGCTCCTTCTCCACAGAGCTCCTCTCCAGCAGCTCCCCCCCAGCCTGTCCTGATTCCAGCAGTTGTTCCTCCCCAGGGGCCAGACTCTCCACTTGCTGTTGTTGAATCTCATCTGGTCTCTCCCTGCCCAGCTCTCCAGCCTGGCCAGGTCTCCCCATCCAGCAGCACCGCGCTCCTGCATGTCATCCTCTCCTCCCAGCTCCATCCCATCACTGCAGAGATTGCAAGGTGCTGGGGACCAGACCACCCCCCAGCCCCCACACCAGTCCCCCATATCCCCCCTAATCCCCCTCCCCAGCCCCCCAGCCCCCCCCAAAACCCCCGGCACCCCCCCCTAATCCCCCTCCAGCCCCCTTTCCAGGCCCCCAGCCCCCCTCCCCATTGCCCCTCAGCCCCCTCCCCAAGACCCCCTCACCTCAGTGCCCTGTCCCCGCTGATGCAGCCCCCCAGCACTCCCCCTAATCCCCCCCCAGCCCCTTCCCCAGGCCCCCCAGTGCCCCCCCATCCCCCCTCCCCATTGCCCCCCATTGCCCACCCAACCCCCCATATCCCCCCTAACCCCTACAGCACCCCCCCCTAATTCCCCCTCCAGCTTCCTCCCCAGGTCCCCCATTGCTCCCCAGCCCCCTCCCCATTGCCCCCCCAACCCCCCCACCCCCCTCCCCATTGCCCCCCCAACCCCCCCACATCCCACTCCAACCCCCCCGGCACCACCCCTAATCCCCCCCAGCCCCCTCCCCATTGTCCCCCATTGCCACCCTAACCCCCCCACATCCCACTCCAACCCCCCCAGCACCACCCCTAATCCCCCCCAGCCCCCCTCCCCATTGTCCCCCATTGCCCCCCTCACCCCCTCATACCCCACTCCAACCCCCCCGGCACCCCCCAACCCCCCAGCCCTTCTCCAGCCCCTCCCCCCTTGCTGAATGTGGGCACCATTCCCTCAACCGAGGTGGATGAAGATGTTAAACTCCCCCAGACCCCATGCCAGGCCCCGGGGATGGCTGCCAGCAGCGGGTACCCAGCGGGTACCCAGCGGGTACCCAGGGATGCTGCTGCCCGCTGCCTGGCACGGCTGCTGCCTGCTTAATTGCGCTGAAAGCACAACAGATGGCAGGATGGCTTCAAGATGTTCTTTTGCATCGCTGCGGAGCTGGCAGGCTGCTCCCCGCTCCCCTTCCTCCCAAGCAGCCCCGGTGGGAGGTTGGGAAGAGCCCTGGGAGTGGGGTTTTTTTTGGGGGGAGGGGGAGGAGCGGGGGCCCCAGCTGCTGAGGCCAAGCCCAGGGACACGGTGCAAGGTGGGGATTGAGGGGAAGGAAAACATTTGGTGGCCCCATGCTGGGTGGTTTTCGTCCTGCTGTGATCCCTGGGTGCCTGGGCCTCCAGTAACCAGCACCAGTTACCAGCACCCAGAACCAGTTAGTAGCGCCCAGAACCAGTCACCAGCCACTGTCACCCTGCACCAGTTACCAGTGCCCAGAACCAGTAACTGGCAGCCAGCACCAGTTACCAGCGCCCAGCACCAGTTACCGGCACCCAGAACCAGTTACTGGCACCCAGAACCAGTTACCGGCACCCAGAACCAGTTACCGGCACCCAGAACCAGTTACCAGCAACCAATACCAGTTACCGGCGCCCAGCACCAGTTACCGGCACCCAGAACCAGTTACCAGCACCCAGCACCAGTTACTGGCACCCAGCACCAGTTACCAGCACTCAGCATGGTTCTGCTGCACCAGCACCCAGTGCCAGTTACGAGCGCCCAGCACCAGTTACCGGCACCCAGCACCAGTTACCAGCACCCAGCACCAGTTACCAGCACTCAGCATGGTTCTGCTGCACCAGCACCCAGCGCCAGTTACCTGCACCCAGCACCAGTTACCTGCACCCAGCACCAGTTACCATCACCCAGCACCAGTTACCACCACCCAGAACCAGTTACCGGCACCCAGAACCAGTTACCGGCACCAGTTACCAGCACTCAGCATGGTTCTGCTGCACCAGCACCCAGTGCCAGTTACAAGCGCCCAGCACCAGTTACCTGCACCCAGCACCAGTTACCAGACCCCAGCACGGCTCTGCTGCACCAGCACCCAGCACCAGTTACCAGCGCCCAGTACCAGTTACCTGCACCCAGAACCAGTTACCGGCACCCAGATCCAGTTACCGGCACCACTTACCAGACCCCAGCACCAGTTACTTGCACCCAGAACCAGTTACCTGCACCCAGCACCAGTTAGTGGCACCCAGAACCAGTTACCAGTGCCCAGCACCAGTTACTGGCACCCATTACCAGACCCCAGCAGCAGTTCCCAGCACCCAGATCCAGTTACCTGCACCCAGCACCAGTTCCCAGCCCCAGTTCCCAGCACCCAGCACCCCTACACTCCCCTGCAAACCAGCACCAACACCCCTCCCAGCACAGCGCTGAGTGGACCGCGCTGGCAGCAGTGCCCAGCCGCCCCGATGCACGCTCTGCAGGGCAGGTGACCTCATTCCTTCACACCGATTCTCCTCCCTGTCACTCCATCGTGCCATGGGGATGGGCAGGGGCTGCTCTGTGCCCACCACCAGCCAAAGGCCCTCTGGCCATCGAATTGTAGTAATATTAGTAATAATAGAAATAATAATAGTAATAATAGCAATAATAATAGAATAATCGCAATAATAATAGAATAATCACAGAATCACAGAATCACAGAATCACAGAATCTTAGGGGTAGCAATAATAATAGAATAATAGTAATAATAATAGCAATAATAATAGAATAATAGTAATAATAATAGCAATAATAGCAAAAATAATAGAATAATAGTAATAATAATAGCAATAATAATAGAATAATTGCAATAATAATAGCAATAATAGCAAAAATAATAGAATAATAGTAATAATAATAGCAATAATAGCAATAATAATAGAATAATCGCAATAATAATAGCAATAATAGCAAAAATAATAGAATAATAGTAATAATAATAGCAATAGTAGCAATAATAATAGAATAATAGTAATAATAATAGCAATAATAGCAATAATAATAGCAATAATAGCAAAAATAATAGAATAATAGTAATAATAATAGCAATAATAGCAATAATAATAGAATAATCGCAATAATAATAGCAATAATAGCAAAAATAATAGCATAATAGTAATAATAATAGCAATAATAATAGAATAATCGCAATAATAATAGCAATAATAGCAATAATAATAGAATAATAGTAATAATAATAGCAATAATAGCAATAATAATAGAATAATCGCAATAATAATAGCAATAATAGCACAAATAATAGAATAATAGCAATAATAGCAATAATAATAGAATAATCGCAATAATAATAGAAATAATAGCAAAAATAATAGAATAATAGTAATAATAATAGCAATAATAGCAATAATAATAGAATAATCGCAATAATAATAGAAATAATAGCAAGAATAATAGCAATAATAGAATAATCGCAATAATAATAGCAATAATAGCAATAATAATAGCAATAACAATAGTAATAATAGCAATAATAATAGCAATAACAATAGCAATAATAGCAATAATAATAGGGATAATAGCAAAAATAATAGCAGCAATAACAAACAAGAATAAATAATAAATAAATAATAAATAATACATCATGAACAATAAATAATAAATTATAAATGAGAGCAAATCATAAATAATAAATGACAAATAATAAATAAAAGCATATAACAAATAATAAATAGTAAATAAATGATAATTATTATGATAATGATAATGATAATGATAATGATAATGATAATGATAATAATAATGCAGAATATACACCTAGAAATGGCAGGACAAGGGGGCTGGAGTGAAGCTGGAGGAGGGGAGGGTGAGATTGGATCTTAGGGGGAAGTTCTGTGCAGAGAGAGTGGTGAGGGGCTGGAACAGGCTGCCCAGAGAGGGGGTGGGTGCCCCGTGTCTGGGGGTGTTCCAGGCCAGGTTGGATGGGGCCCTGGGCAACCTTGTGTAGCTCCAGGCCTGAGGTTGGTGTCCCTGCCTGTGGCAGGGGGTTGGAGCTCTGTGACCCTTGGGGTCCCTCCCAACCCAGAACATTCTATGAGTCTAAGAGGATTCCCTACATAGTTACTTGATGATGATGATGGTGGTGATGCAGACTCTACCCCTAGCAATATATCATCATTAACAGTGTTATTAATAACATCAATACTGAAACCTTGACCTCCCTCCTGTCCCACCTGGGACCCCCCCTGGTGCCACCCCAATCTGTGCCCACCCTGCAGACAGACCCAGACACAGCAGCAGGCAGGTGGGTGGCCCCAGGGGCCACTGAGGGATGTGCTGTCCCCTCCATGGGGTGGCCCTAGGGTGAGGGGGGTGGGAGATGGGGTCTGGTTGCTCCCCCCATTGCCTTAAGGATGTGGGTCCAAGGGCCCTGCGGGGTTCAATCTGGAGGCACCTCTCTACTTTAAAAGAGCTTCTCTCCCCCTGATGCTCGGGTTTAGGAAATTAAAAAGTAGTAAAAGATATATTTATGAAATAAAAAGTAGTAAAAAATGAGATATATGTTCCTGGGTGTGAGTATGTATTTGGGACCCCCAACCCAGCACCCCCAGGGAGAAGATGGAGGTTGGGAGCTGCATCCCCCAGCCCAGCTGGGGGTTTCCAGGTGGAGGGAGCTGCACTAACAGGGTGCTGGGTGCTGGGTTGTGGGATGAGGCTGCAGTAGACTGGTGAAGTCCTCTAGACCCTTCCTAGCAGCTTGCTGCCTGCTCCGTGCCTCAGTTTCCCTCCTGGTAAGGCAGGAGGAACAGCCCCCAGGGAAGCAGGATGGGAGGTGTCACTGCAGCTGGGAGATCTGTCTGAGCTCAGGGATGTGACAGAGCTGGGGGAAGTGACAGATTGGGGCTGGTGGTAACCCCGTGCTGGCCTTGGAGCTTTCCCTCATCCCTGGGGCTCCATCACCCTCCCCACTACCTCCAGCATCACTCCATCCCAGCATCCCTCCATCCCAGCATCCCTGTGGCCCAGCATCCCCCCATCCAAGCATCCCCCCATCCCTGCATCCCTCCATCCCAGCATCCCCCCATCCAAGCATCCCTGTGGCCCAGCATCCCCCCCCTCCCAGCATCCCCCCCCCCAGCATCCCCCCATCCCAGCACCCCCCCATCCCAGCACCCCCCCATCCCAGCATCCCCCCACTCCCAGCATCCCCCCATCCAAGCATCGCTGTGGCCCAGCATCCCCCCATGCTAGCATCCCTCCATCCAAGCATCTCCCCATCGCAGCATCCCTCCATCCCAGCATCCCTGTGGCCCAGCATCCCCCCCATCCCAGCACCCCCCCATCCCAGCATCTCCCCATCTCAGCACACCCCATCTCAGCATCCCCCCATCCCAGCATCCCTGTGGCCCAGCATCCCCCCCATCCCAGCACCCCCCCATCCCAGCATCTCCCCATCCCAGCATCCCCCCCATCCCAGCACCCCCCCATCCCAGCATCTCCCCATCTCAGCACACCCCATCTCAGCATCCCCCCATCCCAGCATCCCTGTGGCCCAGCATCCCCCCCATCTCAGCATCCCCCCATCCCAGCATCTCCCCATCCCAGCATCTCCCCATCCCAGCATCCCTCCATCTCAGCATCCCCCCATCCCAGCATCCCTGTGGCCCAGCATCCCCCCCATCCCAGCATCCCCCCATCCTAGCATCCCTCCATCCAAGCATCCCCGTGGCCTAGCATCCCTTTGGCCCAGCAGCCCCCAATCCAAGCATCCCTGTGGCCCAGCATCCCTCCATCCCAGCACCCCCCCGTCCCAGCATCTCCCCATCCCAGCACCCCCCCATCCCAGCATCTCCCCATCCCAGCATCTCCCCATCCCAGCATCCCCCCATCCAAGCATCCCTGTGGCCCAGCATCCCCCCATCCTAGCATCGCTGTGGCCCAGCATCCCCCCATGCTAGCATCCCTCCATCCAAGCATCTCCCCATCGCAGCACACCCCATCTCAGCATCCCCCCATCCCAGCATCCCTGTGGCCCAGCATCCCCCCCATCCCAGCACCCCCCCATCCCAGCATCCCAGCATCCCTGTGGCCCAGCATCCCCCCCATCCCAGCATCCCCTCCATCCCAGCACCCCCCCATCCCAGCATCTCCCCATCTCAGCACCCCCCCATCCCAGCATCCCCCCATCCCAGCATCCCTGTGGCCCAGCATCCCCCATCTCAGCACCCCCCCATCCCAGCATCCCCCCATCCCAGCATCCCCCCCATCCCAGCATCCCTCCATCCCAGCATCCCCCCATCCAAGCATCCCTGTGGCCCAGCATCCCCCCATCCCAGCATCCCCCCATCCCAGCATCCCCCCATCCTAGCATCCCTCCATCCAAGCATCCCCGTGGCCTAGCATCCCTTTGGCCCAGCAGCCCCCAATCCAAGCATCCCTGTGGCCCAGCATCCCTCCATCCCAGCACCCCCCCATCCCAGCATCTCCCCATCCCAGCACCCCCCCATCCCAGCATCTCCCCATCCCAGCATCTCCCCATCCCAGCATCCCTCCATCTCAGCATCCCCCCATCCCAGCATCCCTGTGGCCCAGCATCCCCCCATCTCAGCATCTCCCCATCTCAGCATCCCCCCATCTCAGCATCCCCCCATCTCAGCATCCCCCCATCCCAGCACCCCCCCATCCCAGCATCTCTCCAGTAGATCATCTCTCCAGCCACTCATCCAACATGACCGCTGGCCAATTCCCTTAACAAACCTGCAGATCCCCCAAACTCCCCCCTCTCCCCCCCCTCCCCGGCGATGTTTAATGACTCCAGCCCCGCAGCGGATCAGCGGGGCGGCTGCCGGTCGCTATTGTCACCTGACAATGGGAAGCGCCGGTCCCCGCTCCCCGAGAGCGCTATTAGCCCAAATATTTGCTTCCCGTCTCCAGGGTGACGGGGTTGCCAGCGCTCACCCACATCCCTCCTTTGATCATTTCCCTCTTGATCTTCAGCTCCCCAGTTCCCTGCGCTCGGCTCCAGCTCCCTCCCCTCGCGGGGATGCGGTGGCAGCCGCAGCAGCCAGGCCTGGGGATGCTGGGGATGCAGGCAGGGCTGGGGAGGGGAAACCGGCTCTATCAGCACAGGCTGGGGGGGAGCTGCTGGAGAGGAGCTCTGTGGAGAAGGAGCTGGGGGTGCTGGTGGGTGACAGGGTGGCCATGAGCCAGCAGTGTGCCCTGGGGCTGAGAGAGACAATGGGATCCTGGGGGCATCAGGAGGAGTGTGGGCAGCAGGTGACAGGAGGGGATCCTCCCCCTCTGCTCTGCCCTGCTCAGGCCCCAGCTGGAGTGTTGTGTCCAGTGCTGGGCTCCCTGGGATCAAACAGCCAGGGATCTCCTGGAGAGAGTCCAGAGGAGGCTGAGGAGATGCTGAAGGGCCTGGAGCATCTCCCCTGGGAGGAAAGGCTGAGAGAGCTGGGGCTGTTCAGCCTGGAGAGAAGAAGACTCAGGGGGGACCTAATCAATGGTTATCAATATCTTGAGTATGGGGTGCAGGGGGAATTAGCCAGCCCCTTTTCAGTGTCTGTGGGGACAGGACAAGGGGCAATGGCTGCAAATTGGAGCACAGGAAGTTCCACACCAACATGGGGAGGAACTTTTCCCCAGTGAGGGTGAGGGAGCCCTGGGACAGGCTGCCTAGGGGGTGTGGAGTCTCCTTCTCTGGAGAGATTCCAGCCCCATCTGGACACCGACCTGTGTGCCCTGTCCTAGGGACCCTGCTTGGGCAGGGGGTTGGACCCCATGGGCTCTGGAGGGCCCTTCCCACCCCTGTGAGTCTGTGATGGAGATCATCCCTGGGGAGGGGTGATGGGGGCAGCACAGGGCTCGATCTGGGAGTTACCTGCATCCTCTGCCAAAGGGGCTGTGGGTAAGCAGCTTCCCCCGTTGGTTGCACCTTGTGGTCCCCCCCCCTTGTCCCACTGTCACCCTGTCTCACCTGTGGATGCTGCAGACCAGGAGATGGGGCTGTCACCCTGCCCTCGCAGGGAACATCGGCTGGGTGGGGAGTCAGGCACCTGATACAAACCCCATGGCCACAACCACCTCCCCATGGCCAAAACCACCTCCCCACAACCACAAACATCTCCCCACGACTTCAACCATCTCCCCATAGCCACATCCACCACCTCCCCATGGCCAAGGAGAGACCAGGAGGCACCAGAGTGGACCAGGAGAGACCAGGAGGGACCAGGGGGGATCAGAGGGGACCAGAAGAGACCATGGGGGACCAGGAGGGACCAGGGGGGACCAGGGGGGATCCGAGGGGACCAAGAGGGTTCAGAGGGGACCAGGAGAGACTAGGAGGGACCAGAAGGGTCCAGAGGGGACCAAGGGGGACCAGGAGGGATCAGGAGGGACCAGAGGGGACCAGGAGGGACCAGAGGATACAGGGAGACATCATTGCCTGGGTCAGGAGAGATGTTGTGTGGGAACTGGAGAACCAGAAGGGGCATCACTGCAAAGCCAGGAGGGACCATGACAGGGACCAGGACAGACATCACTGCAGAGCCAGGAGAGACCAGGAGAACCTGGAAAGCCCTGAAGGGACAAGGCTTCAGGACCAGGAGGTCCTATTGCATAGAGCCAGGAGAGACATCACCAGAGGACAACAGGAGGGCCATGTCACAGAGCTGGGTGGGACTGGGAGGGCTGTTGTCACCAGGTGGGAGCCCCTGAGGACACAGCAGTGTGGGTGGTGGGAGCAGCCAGGCTGGGTGAGACGTGCTCACCAGCACTGTGCTGCATGGCGGTGATTAAGTCGCTTCCCTTCGTTATGGTCCCTCAGGGAGGAGTTAAACAGCTGCTAATAAAGATGGATGGATCTGAAGTGGCGTCTCCAGAGCCTTTTCCAGCCGTGGGATTTCGGGAAAAGCCACTGAGGTGCCCAGAGCCACTAGCCAGAGCAGCAGCAGCCACTGTGCTGACAGCACCTCAGTGCCTTTGGGGGAGAGCTCCACCTCAGGGGTGGAGAAGGGGGATCACAGGATCCCAGACTGGGCTGGGTTGGAAGGGACCCCAAGGGTCACAGAGCTCCAACCCCCTGCCACAGGCAGGGACACCAACCTCAGGCCTGGAGCTACACAAGGTTGCCCAGGGCCCCAGCCAACCTGGCCTGGAACACCCCCAGACACGGGGCACCCACCCCCTCTCTGGGCAGCCCCTTCCAGCCCCTCACCACTCTCTCTGCAAAGAACTTCCCCCCAATCTCTCCTCTAACCCTCCCCTCCTCCAGCTTCACTCCATCCCCCTTGTCCTGCCAGTCTCTGCCCTTGAACAAGCTGATTCCCCTCCTGTTCCTCTGCTCCCTCCAGGCACTGGCAGGCTGCAATGAGGTCCCCCCACAGCCTTCTCTTCTCCAGGCTGAGCCAGCCCAGCTCCCTCAGCCTCTCTCCAGAGGGGAGCTGCTCCAGCCCTCTGAGCATCTCCGTGGCTCCTCTGACCCCTCTCCAACAGCCCCACATCTTCCTTGTGTTGGGCCCCAGCTCTGGACACAGGATCCAGCTGGGGGAGGGCAGAGCAGAGAGGGACAATCCCCTCCCTGTCCCTGCTGCCACCCCTCTGCTGATGGAGCCTCTGCTCCCTCCAGGGGCTGGGAGGTTTTGGGGTGACTCAGGGGATGCCAAGGGCTGGCCATGAGCCCATGGGGGGGAAAGAAGACTGACCCACAGAGCTGCAGGAGGGGAGGGGAAGCAGGAAGAGAAGGAGAAACCCAGCAGCACCTGCCCATTAAAATACCCAAGAGCCGTTGGGAAGCGGGAAGGGGTGGGAGCTCCTGGGCCAAGGGGGTGGGGGAGGGGGGGGGAGGTGACAGCTCCCTACACCTACAAACTCAGGCTTGAAATCCCCATGCTGGAGCCAGGCTCCATCGAGGTGCCAGGCTAACGAAGGAGCCTTCATTAGCACTCCCACACCCTCTGCCAGGCAGAGGGGATGGATGGATGGAGGTACCAACCCTCCCCCTCCAGCCACATCCCCGGACCATCCCCTCTCCTTCCCTTCTCAGGTGACCCCTAAACCCCCTCTAACCCCCTCCTCCTCCTCCCAGCTCCCTGGATGCTGATTTACATCTCCAAGCTCATTGTTTTTCCCTTTCCCCATATATTTTTAGCCCCCCCCCAGGCACGCAGCCCCCCTCCCAGCTGCCTGGCTTTAACAAGGCCCAGGGAGCTTCCCTCGCTGTAATTAGCAGTGGTTCTGCAGGCAAATGGCAGTCGGGAGTGGAAGTGGCATTTCCTTAATTAAAACAATTCATTAGGCTGGGGGGAGAGGGAAGATAAAGCATCTTCCCTATAGAAATGGCTCTGGGAGCAGCCGCTCCCCTGCGATGCTGCCAAGGCTGGTGCCACCCCCAGGGTGATGGTGGTACATGGGGTGCTTTGGGTGCTCACCTAAGGGTGCTGCCTGCACCCCTGAGCACCCCAGGGTGTTCCTTTAGACCCTGATCTCAGCTCCTTGGGCTGCTTGTCCCAAGACATGATGGTCCCTGCTCTAGCTGAGGGTGCAGGGTGCCCACCTAAGGGTGCTGCCCACACCTCTGAGCACCTCAGGGTGCCTCTGGGTGTTTCTTTAGACCCTGATCTCAGCTCCTTGGGCTGCCAGGATGGGCTGCTTGTCCCAAGACATGACGGTCCCTGGTCCCTGCTCTGGCTGAGGGTGCTTTGGGTGCCCACCTAAGGGTGCTGCCCACACCACTGAGCACCCCAGGGTGCCCCAGGGTGTTCCTTTAGACCCTGATCTCAGCTCCTTGGGCTGCTTGTCCCAAGACATGATGGTCCCTGCTCTGACTGGGGGTGCAGGGTGCCCACCCAAGGGTGCTGCCCACACCTCTGAGCACCCCTGGGTGTTCCTTTAGACCCTGATCTCAGCTCCTTGGGCTGCTTGTCCCAAGACACGGTGGTCCCTGCTCTGGCTGGGGGTGCAGCTGGAGCACCCCGGGGATGCCGGCCGGTTCCTCACCGGGGTATAAATATCCCCCTGTTACT
Organism: Laterallus jamaicensis coturniculus; assembly: GCA_022605575.1. Lineage (NCBI taxonomy): Eukaryota > Metazoa > Chordata > Aves > Gruiformes > Rallidae > Laterallus > Laterallus jamaicensis. Next base: position 3,805,987 of record JAKCOX010000043.1, on the reverse strand, counting down.
TAGCGACTAATTGCACAGAGCTCAACAGCAGGGGGGGTGCCAGCCCCTAACGAGGAGCTGGAATCACAAGCTGCTAATTACCCCTGTGCTGAGCTGCTGCTTCTACTGCTGGGGTCTGACCAGCCGTGGGCATCCCACCTCTATCCCTTCTGGCTCTGCCAGTGTCAGCCCCTGTGCCCAGGGTCTGTGGGGTGGAGAGGAGCCAAATCCAAGAGTTTTCCCATGTGGATACCCTCTCTGAGGGCAGGTGCTTTCCAGCACCTACATCCCAGGATGCTTCTGGCTGATCACATCCTTCTGGTTGAACAGCAGCAGCCAGGCTGGTGTTGAAGGATCACAGGGTGTCCTGGCACTTCCCAGGCACGGGATCCATCCATCCCCAGGCTGCTTGGTGAGTGCAGAGAGGCAGCTCTGCAGCTGGGGAGGTGTGTTGGCTCCCCAGGATCTCACCCTCATGTCCCAGAGCCAGGGAACACCCCTGGTAACTCCAACCCTTCCCCCAGAACAGCTTCTCTATCCATCCCCAGGCTGCCTTGGTGAGTGCAGAGGGGCAGCTCTGCACCCCAGGATCTCACCCTTGTGTCCCAGGGCCAGGAAACACCCTTGGTAACTCCAACCCTTTCCCAGCACAGCTTCTCCATCCATCCCCAGGCTGCTTGGTGAGTGCAGAGGGGCATCTCTGCACCCCAGCATCTCACCAATGTGTCCAGCCATGGAACCCAGGGCCAGGGAACCCCCCTGGTAACTCCAACCCTTTCCCAGAACAGCTTCTCCATCCATCCCCAGGCTGCTGTGGTGAGTGCAGAGAGGCAGCTCTGCAGCTGGGGAGGTGTGTTGGCTCCCCAGGATCTCACCCTCGTGTCCCAGAGCCAGGGAACACCCCTGGTAACTCCAACCCTTCCCCCAGCACAGCTTCTCCATCCATCCCCCACCTCCAGCTCCATCCAGACACTGATGGATCGCCGGTGCCTCCCCACAGGACGCTGCTTCCAGCTCTCCCCAGGCACATCCAGTATCACATCCAGTATCACGGCACGGGATTACCCTCCAGCTGAACTGCCGGGATACCCAGCGCATCCCCAGTACCGGGGACCCCTTTCCCTGGAGCACCGGGGTACCTAGGGTACCTGGAGACCCGGGGGTACCTAGGAGCATCCCTCAGCATCTCCTCACAGGGGAAGGGGGTGTCTTTCCTTTGCCAGCTCCTGGCACGGCGTGGATGCAGGTGGAAAGCAGCATCCACAGGGTAAATATCTCCCTGCGGGTGTGTGTGGGGATGCTGCCTTCACAGGATCTCCAGCTTCAAAGCCTCTGCCTCAAAGCCTGCAAATATCTTCTCATCATTTCAGCCGAGGTCTAATTACCCGGCTGGCTGCCGGTGCTGGGCAGCTCTTCCAGGTACAGCCTCCTCTTAATTGCTGGGATTTGGGATTTAAATGGCCTTCCCCAGCTCCTCTCTCCCCGTTCAGCCTCGCAGGGTGCTCTGCAGACACACACCCCCCTGTCATACAATCCCAGACTGGTCTGGGTTGGGAGGGACCCCAAGGGTCACAGAGCTCCAACCCCCTGCCACAGGCAGGGACACCAACCTCAGGCCTGGAGCTACACAAGGTTGCCCAGGGCCCCAGCCAACCTGGCCTGGAACACCCCCAGGGACGGGGCACCCACCCCCTCTCTGGGCAGCCCCTTCCAGCCCCTCACCACTCTCTCTGCACAGAACTTCCCCCTAAGATCCAATCTCACCCTCCTCTCCTCCAGCTTCACCCCATCCCCCTTGTCCTGCCAGTCTCTGCCCTTGAACAAGCTGATTCCCCTCCTGTTCCTCTGCTCCCTCCAGGCACTGGGGGGCTGCAATGAGGTCCCCCCACAGCCTTCTCTTCTCCAGGCTGAGCCAGCCCAGCTCCCTCAGCCTCTCTCCAGAGGGGAGCTGCTCCAGCCCTCTGAGCATCTCCGTGGCTCCTCTGACCCCTCTCCAACAGCCCCACATCTTCCTTGTGTTGGGCCCCAGCTCTGGACACAGGATCCAGCTGGGGGAGGGCAGAGCAGAGAGGGACAATCCCCTCCCTGTCCCTGCTGCCACCCCTCTGCTGATGGAGCCCAGGATCCCATCACCTTCCCAGCTGCCAGAGCCACTGCTGCTCAGGGGGAGTTTCTCACCCCCCAGAATCCCCAGGTCCTTCTCACAGGGCTGCTCCCCAGGAGCTCTTCTCCCAGCCTGGATCTGTGTCTGGGATTCCTCCAGCCCAAGTGCCACCCCTGACCCTTGGCAGTGTTGAACCTCATCAGGTTCCCCCAGACCCATCTTCCCAGCCTGTATGCTCCCCTCTCCCCATTCAGCCTCACAGGATGCTCTGCAGACACACACACACCGCCCCACCTGCACCCCCTAAACCTAAGCACCCCCTAAATCTAAGCACCCCCAAATGCCAGCCCCCAGCACTGGGGCTCCCAGCCCTCCCCTCAGCCGTGCCGAGCTATTAATTAAAGACAAGGGATCGTTCCCTGCTTCAGCTGGGGTGTAATTAGATGCCAGGAAGCCGCGTTGGTTAACGCTCGCCCGAGGAGTTGGGGGGGGGGGATAAAGGGAACTGGAGCCATCCCAGCCTAACCAGTGCATCCCAGTGCTGCCCAGCTCACCGCAGATGCTCCCCAGCCCCCTCCCTGCTCAATTTATTTTGGAGGGGGAAGGGGAGGGAGGGGAAGTTTTGCTCTGCCCTGGGGGATGTGGGGGGGCAGCCCTGTGCCCTGAGGGATGGGGGGGCTCCCCTGTGCCCTGAGGGATGTGGGGGGCAGCCCTGTGCCCTGAGGGATGGGGGGGCTCCCCTGAAGGATGTGGGGGGCAGCCCTTTGCTGTGATGGATGGGGGGGGGCAGCCCTGTGCCCTGGGGGATGTGGGGGGGCAGCCCCATGCCCTGGGGGATGTGGGGGGGCAGCCCCGTACTCTGATGGGTGTGGGGGGGCAGCCCTTTGCTGTGATGGATGTGGGGGGCAGCCCCATGCCCTGGGGGATGGGGGGGGGCAGCCCTGTGCCCTGGGGGATGTGGGGGGCAGCTCCATGCCCTGAGGGATGTGGGGGTGCCCTGAGGGATGTGGGGGGCAGCTTCATGCCCTGAGGGATGTGGGGGGCAGCTCCATGCCCTGGGGGATGTGGGGGTGCCCTGAGGGATGTGGGGGGCAGCCCCATGCCCTGAGGGATGTGGGGGGCAGCTCGATGCCCTGAGGGATGTGGGGGACAGCTCCATGCCTGAGGGATGTGGGGGTGCCCTGAGGGATGTGGGGGGCAGCTCCATGCCCTGAGGGATGTGGGGGTGCCCTGAGGGATGTGGGGGGCAGCTCCATGCCCTGAGGGATGTGGGGGTGCCCTGAGGGATGTGGGGGGCAGCTCCATGCCCTGAGGGATGTGGGGGTGCCCTGAGGGATGTGGGGGCAGCTCCATGCCTTGAGGGATGTGGGGGTGCCCTGAGGGATGTGGGGGGCAGCTTCATGCCCTGGGGGATGTGGGGGTGCCCTGAGGGATGTGGGGGCAGCCCTGAGGGATGTGGGGGTGCCCTGAGGGATGTGGGGGGCAGCTCCATGCCTGAGAGATGTGGGGGTGCCCTGAGGGATGTGGGGGGCAGCTCCGTGCCCTGAGGGATGTGGGGGTGCCCTGAGGGATGTGGGGGCAGCCCTGAGGGATGTGGGGGTGCCCTGAGGGATGTGGGGGGCAGCTCCATGCCTGAGGGATGTGGGGGTGCCCTGAGGGATGTGGGGGGCAGCTCCGTGCCCTGAGGGATGTGGGGGTGCCCTGAGGGATGTGGGGGGCAGCCCCATGCCCTGGGGGATGTGGGGGGGCAGCCCTGTGCCCTGTGAGATGTGGGGGGCAGCCCCATGCCCTGGGGGATGTGGGGGTGGCAGCCCTGTGCCCTGAGGGATGTGGGGGGCAGCCCCATGCTCTGATGGATGTGGGGGGCAGCCCTGTGCCCTGAGGGATGTGGGGGGCAGCCCTGAGGGATGTGGGGGCAGCCCTGAGGGATGTGGGGGTGCCCTGAGGGATGTGGGGGGCAGCTCCATGCCCTGAGGGATATGGGGGCAGCCCTGAGGGATGTGGGGGCAGCCCTGAGGGATGTTGGGGTGCCCTGAGGGATGTGGGGGTGCCTTCAGGGATGTGGGGGGCAGCCCCAGCCCATTGTTCCCCTTTGGGTTGATGAGAAGCTGCAGCTCCCACCAACGATGCCGACAGCAGCCGGCTCACCTCAAGGCAGCCAGGGGCCAGGGGCCAGGGTGGTGGTGCTGGGGGGGGTCGGTGCTGGCTGTGCTGCTTCCCCAGGGGGTTATTTTTGGGGGGGGCTCTGCCTTCAGCCACCTCAGCTGGGAAGATAATGTATGGTTCCGTGGCAGCGCCGCTGATCTTGGAGCCTTTCCAGCCTCCTCTTCCCTCTCCCCTCACTGCTTTTCCTAGAAAGCTGACTTCCCAGGATGGGATCCAGCTCCTCACTGGGCCACCATGAGCCATCACCTCCCCCTGCTGCCCCTCAGGGACCTGGATCCAGCTTGCCATCCACTCATGTGTGTGCTGAGCTGTGACAGGGCTCAGCAGGTCTCTGGCACTGCCTCACCCAACAGTCCCTGGTCCCAGTTCAAGGTGCTCTGGCAGTGAAGGACAGAGCATCCTGGGAGCCCTCTCCCACCCTCACAACCCCCAGCCAGGGTGCAGGAGCCTCACAGGAGCGTGGGCACCCCAGCACCCCTTTTGCAGGGCATGACTTTTAAGGTGCCAAGCTGCCTTTGAGCGACTGGGGAATGGGGCCCAGCAGGGAAGGTGAGTGACAGGATGCAGTGTCCCTGCAGCCAGGGAAACAGCCCCAGTGCCACAAGCAGACTCCAGTTTTGGGGAGGTTTGGGTGGATTTAGGTAGTTTTCTTGGTGGCTCTCAGAGTTCTTTGCAGCTGGAGGAGAGGCAGGAGCAGGAGGCTGGAGCAGGAGGCTGAAGCAGGAGGCTGAAGCAGGAGGCTGAAGCAGGCAGAGCCCCCTGGGATGCAGTGCTGCCGTGGTGCCCTGAGGCTGCGGTGATGGGCACCGCTCAAGTGATGCTCCTGGAGAGGCTGGTCCCCACCACGGCACGGGCAGGGTTAAGGTGAGAGGCTGCAGTCAGAGCCCTGCCAGGGGGATTATCCATGTCCCTCTGGTGCCAGCAATTCCTTGCCTTGTCCATCGATCCCTGCGAGGTGTTAAGAGAGGCTGGAGCATCGATCAGAGCAAAGCCCAGGGCAGCAGCGAGGCTGAAGGCTTCCCCAAGGCTGGGGGGGATCCAGGATCCAGCCTCGGGGTCCCCCCAAAGTGGGGAGCATTCCCAGAGGTACTGGATCCCTCCCCAGCATCCCTCTGGGGACAAATCCTGCCAGGGTTGGCGTGATGCTCAGCCATGGGAATCACCATCCAGCCCTCCCTGTGCCTGCCAGGAGCCTGCAGTGCGCTGGCCTGGCACTGCAGCGCCACAAACCGCTCGCTGGACCACATCCCAGGCACTCACCAGGACAGACAGACGGACATTAAACAGACTGAGGGGAGACACATGGGCAGTGATGCCCAAAGCCACCAGCCTCACGGCTCCCATGGCATCCACTGTGGGTTTATCCCCCTGCCTGGGTACCAGAGCATCACCCCATCTCATGGTGCTGGGTACCAGAGCATCACCCCATCTGGTGATGCTGGGTACCAGAGCATCACCCCATCTTGTGGCACTGGGTACCAGAGCATCACCCCATCTCATGGTGCTGGGTACCAGAGCATCACCCCATCTGGTGATGCTGGGTACCAGAGCATCACCCCATTTCATGACACTGGGTACCAGAGCATCACCCCATCTCATGACCCTGGGTACCAGAGCATCACCCCATCTCGTGGTGCTGGGTACCAGAGCATCACCCCATCTGGTGATGCTGGGTACCAGAGCATCACCCCATCTGGTGATGCTGGGTACCAGAGCATCACCCCATCTTGTGGCACTGGGTACCAGAGCATCACCCCATCTCGTGGTGCTGGGTACCAGAGCATCACCCCATCTCGTGGTGCTGGGTACCAGAGCATCACCCCATCTTGTGGCACTGGGTACCAGAGCATCACCCCATCTCATGGTGCTGGGTACCAGAGCATCACCCCATCTCATGACCCTGGGTACCAGAGCATCACCCCATCTCATGACCCTGGGTACCACAGCATCACCCCATCTGGTGATGCTGGGTACCAGAGCATCACCCCATCTTGTGGCACTGGGTACCAGAGCATCACCCCATCTCATGACCCTGGGTACCAGAGCATCACCCCGTCTCATGACCCTGGGTACCACATCCCCTGCTGTCTAAACACCCCATGGATAAAATTCCAGGCTTGCATTCTCCTGGAAAGAAGGGAAGGGTTTAAGACAAAAGAGCCTGGGTACCCACCACCTGGCAGCCAGGGGAAAATTGCTATTGAGGTAAAAAATCACAGATTAAGGAAAGGAAAGAGCTGACCTCAACTCCTGGCCTTAGGTGGGGAGGATGGGCAGGATTTTCACTGCCTAATTGGGGTTTTTTAAACCATTTTTTGGCTCTTTTTTAGTGTGTGTGTGTGTGTGGGGGGGGTTGTTATTGGTTTTGGTGGGGGGGGGTTGTGGTTTCCTTGCTCCACTTCCAAACTGGGAGTGGAGAATTTTTTTTTAACTAACTCACTGTGATAACAACATAAATAAATAATAACCCATAATATCCCCCCTCCCTCCCCAACCTTCTTAGACTCTGGTTGTCCTTGAATTTAGTGAATTTGGCTGTTGTTCAAAGAACAGAGCCCTGTGTGTGTGTGTGTGTATCCCCAGCTCTTGGGAATTGCATCCTCTTGGAGAGGGGGACATGAGGATTGGGATGAATGCTGGAAAGGAGGAGAGAGGGGGGGGATGAATGCTGGGAGGAGGGGGGGGATGAATGCTGGAAAGAGGAGGGGGGGGGGATGAATGCTGGGAGGAGGGTGGGGGGGATGAATAAAAAATAGCAGGATGGGCTCAGCAGCCTGCTCCAGTTTTGTGCCTTTCTTTTGGGTGAAATCCTTGGGATTTCTTTTCTTTCCTGGCTGTAGGGGGAGATTTCCACCCCTCCCACCCCCCCCCCCCCCCCCTCGGTTTTGTCTCTGCAGAGGGTGTTGCCTGAGCTACCCTGGAGGGGGTTGTGGATGGGGGGGGGGATGCTTTAGCTTTGGATGTGGTACCCAAGAGGCAGCGTTAGCCACGCTTGAGGGGATAATCACAATGGGGTGCAGAGAGCTGTGCTGCCAAAGGGCATCCCTATGGGGAGCCAGGGGCATCCGTGGAGGCTGTTTGCCATGGGGACAGCCCAACTGGGGGTGCTGGTGCCACTGGTTGGGCTGGGTGGGGGTGGGGAATCTATCAGACACAGTGTGTTGGGCCGCTGGGGAAACTGAGGCACGGGGTGGTGGGGGTGTGGTGGTGGTGGAGGGTGGGTGTAGGGGATGATGCTTCATCACTCCATCCCCAGTGGGAAAATCCCACCCTGCTCCCCCTCCCCCCTGCCCCAAAAGCCTTCGCTCTGCTCCTCTTCCTCAGCAGGGGGTTCAGTGGTGGGGAGAAAGGGGAAGAGCTGGGGGTGGGGGGGGGAGGGGATGGGGGACAGCTCTTCTGAGGACAAGGTGAGCGTGGCAAACCCCTCAGTAGGGACCAGAGAAGGTGGAGACCTCCTTGCCACCCCCCCCAGCATCATCCCATCCCCAGAGGGGGGGGAAGAGAACAGAAGATTGCTGGGTTAGGGAAAGGAGGGTGTGGAAGTTGCTGTCTCAGCATGGGGCAGGAGAGGGATGAAGGGGGGGGGATAAAAGTCACCCCAGCTCTGGGGGAGGCTGGGGGTGATGGAGGAGGTGGGGGCATGAGGACAGGCCAGGAGGGAAAGGGCTGTGGGCTGGACGAATTGGACTGGGAGAGACTGGGATGCAGTGAGCCCATCTGGGATAGCAATGGGACCAGCTGGAATGGGGTTCTGGTGGGTACATGAGGATGGGGGAGCCCTGGGGGAGCAGCCAGAGGGGCTGTGCAATGGGGAACAGCTGGATTTGGCTGTGGGAAACAGCTGGATGGGAGACCCCAACAAGGGTGATGCCCACAGGGTGAGGCTCACAGTGGGGAAGGAGCTGCCCACCCTAATGTGGGGATGAGCCAGGTAGGGGCTTGAGGGGTGGGATGAAGGGGTGGTGGTGGTGGTGGGGGGGGTGTCTCAGCTCCTTCCTGGTCACCCAAAGCCCCACAGAGGGTTTGTTTCTTTTTTTGGCTGAACTTGATGGAGCTGCCACCCCTGTTCCAGAGCAGGGAGGCAGCAGCAGGGTGGCAGCACCCAGGTCATTAAAGCAGAAAGAATAATACATTAGAAACGTTCAACTGCTCAGTCTTGCTTGAAATGGGCTTAAATCAGCCCTGGGTAAACAATGAGATGGGATTAATTGCAATTAGTTTTCATTAGAAAGGTGGCCTCCCCCTCCCCCTGCTCCCCAAGGGCTGTTCTAGGGGCTCACCCAGCCAAATCCTGCCCTGGGACAGGTGGGTGGCCACATCCTTCCCATGCTGGGTGGGGGGGGGGGCTGTGGGGAAGGGTTTGGGGATGAGGGGCTGGAGGAGGAAGCTTCCAAGGGAACCCACAGATCCAGGGTATGCAAAAGCCCAGCTGGTGTGGTGGGTAACCAGGGATACGGGTTGGCAGCCAGCCCACGGCATGGGGTGCTCAGCTTGGGGTGCTGCTCAGCCCCCCAAGCAAGGCTGGGCTCTGGGGGGGGTGCTCAGCCCCCAGGTGACACTCAGGCTTGGGGTGATGCTCAGCTGTGGGTGATACCTGGCCTGGGGCAACACTCAGGCTTGGGGTGATGCTCAGCCCCAGGGTGACAGTCAGCCTTGGGGTGACAGTCTTGGAGTGACACTCAGTCTTGGGGTGATGCCTGGCCTGGGGTGATGCTTAGCCTTGGGGTGACACTCAGTCTTGGGGTGATGCTCAGCCTGGGGTGATGCCTGGCCTGGGGCAACACTCAGGCTTGGGGTGATGCTCAATCCCAGGGTGACACTCAGCCTTGGGGTGATGCTCAGGCTTGGGGTGACAGTCTTGGGGTGACACTCAGTCTTGGGGTGATGTTCAGCTCCAGGGTGATGCCTGGCCTGGGGTGATGCTTGGTTTGAGGGTGACGCTTGGATCCAGGGTGGGGGGGTGCAGGGGATGCTCACCCTCAGGGTGGTCCTTGATGCTCAGCCCCCAAGCAAGGCTGGGCCCTGGGGGGATGCTCAGCCTGGGGTGACACTCAGCCTTGGGGTGATGCCTGGCCTGGGGTGATGCTTGGTTTGAGGGTGACGCTTGGATCCATGGTGGGGGGGCAGGGGATGCTCACCCTCAGGGTGGTCCTTGACCTGTGGGGTGATGCTCACCCCCTGAGCAAGGCTTGGCCCTGGGGGGATGCTCAGCCCCCAGGTGACACTCAGCCTTGGGGTGCTGCTCAGCCTTGGGGTGCCACTCAGCCCCAGGGTGATGCCTGCCCTGGGGTGATGCTTGGTCTGAGGGTGATGCTCAGCCCTGCAGCAACACTTGGCCTCAGGACACAACCCCAGTTTCTGTGGGTCCCCCAACTTCAGGCAGGACTTTTGGGAATGGGGACAAGGCAGCAGAGCTCTGGGGAAGGGTGACAGCACCCCATCCTCTATGGGCCCCAAGGTGCTGCGAGCTGGTGCTGGGCTCCTTGGGGAGCTGGGTGCTGCTGTGTATATCATCAGGGGGCTCTCTCAGAGGCTGGCAGCCACCTGACACGAGTTGCCAGGTCTCAGCTCACCACCACACCCCAGGAGGGACAGAAAGGACCTGTGCTGCTCCCAGAATGGGGCAAATCCAAGCATTTTTGGGGCTGCCCTGTGCGTGTTCAGCATCACAACCCCCCCCCCCCCAACGCCCCCCCCCCAGGAGCAGCCATGCCCAGCAGCTCATCACCTTCCCCCTGACAGCATCAGCCGGAGGGGCAGGTTGTGATTTGTAAACCCAACTCAAATGGCTGGTACCACACTTGGGTGGGTGAGGGATGCAGGGAGAGGGCACAGCCAGGATGGGTGCTGGGTGATGCTAGGAGAAGGAGCTCACCCACCACCCACAGCGCAGGGCAGCACCCATTCCCCATGGGGGTTAACAGCAGGGTGCATCCTCAGCATCAGTATAACTGTGGGGTCCCTTCATCCCTACCCCTCCACCCCCACCCCAACCCTGCACAGCCCCCCATCATTAGCACCCAGAAAATGTTGGGTTTCTGGCTGGGAAAACACAGCAGATATGTACATTAAACATCAAATTATAAAATTAACAGATTCAAACTGAGGATGATTTGCATGTGCAAATTAACTTAATTACCACTCTTCCTCCCCACCCCAAGCACCACAGTGTGATGGGGAAGGGCTGGGCACAGCCACGGCCAGCAGCAGGTGCTGGGGCTGGGGAATTTTGGGGGAGGGGGAGAGGATGGGGGGTGTTCCAGTGCCAGATGGGGATGTTTGGAGGGTGATTGGGATGCTCCCAGCAGAGGGAATGCTGGGACACATCTGTATGTGTGTATCTTCATTAGAGGGCTGGAGCACCTGCCCTACAAAGAGCCATCCAGAGGGATCTGGACAGGCTGGGAAGATGGGTCTGGGGGAACCTGGTGGGGTTCAACACTGCCAAGGGTCAGGGGTGGCACTTGGGCTGGAGGAATCCCAGACACAGATCCAGGCTGGGAGAAGAGCTCCTGGGGAGCAGCCCTGTGAGAAGGACCTGGGGATTCTGGGGGGGGAGAAACTCCCCCTGAGCAGCAGTGGCTCTGGCAGCTGGGAAGGTGATGGGATCCTGGGCTCCATCAGCAGAGGGGTGGCAGCAGGGACAGGGAGGGGATTGTCCCTCTCTGCTCTGCCCTCCCCCAGCTGGATCCTGTGTCCAGAGCTGGGGCCCAACACAAGGAAGATGTGGGGCTGTTGGAGAGGGGTCAGAGGAGCCACGGAGATGCTCAGAGGGCTGGAGCAGCTCCCCTCTGGAGAGAGGCTGAGGGAGCTGGGCTGGCTCAGCCTGGAGAAGAGAAGGCTGTGGGGGGACCTCATTGCAGCCCCCCAGTGCCTGGAGGGAGCAGAGGACCAGGAGGGGAATCAGCTTGTTCAAGGGCAGAGACTGGCAGGACAAGGGGGATGGAGTGAAGCTGGAGGAGGGGAGGGTGAGATTGGATCTTAGGGGGAAGTTCTTTGCAGAGAGAGTGGTGAGGGGCTGGAAGGGGCTGCCCAGAGAGGGGGTGGGTGCCCTGTGTCTGGGGGTGTTCCAGGCCAGGTTGGATGGGGCCCTGGGCAACCTTGTGTAGCTCCAGGCCTGAGGTTGGTGTCCCTGCCTGTGGCAGGGGGTTGGAGCTCTGTGACCCCTGGGGTCCCTCCCAGTCCAGCCCAGTCTGTGATTCTCTGATCTCTGCACACACATGTGCCACACGTGTGTGTGTGTGTGTCTGTGCACACCCATCGGGCAGCACAAAGGGGGCTCTGTGGTGGGGTGCTCAGCCCCCCACCCCCACCCCCTCCAGGCACAGGTGGGTGGTGTTGGCACGGTGCAGGGTGCCTGAAAGGCAGGCCTGTGTGCGGGCAGCCTGCCCACCGTGCGGGCAGCCTGCCCACCCAGCCTGGCTGTGCCGCCGGCACCCAGCGCCGCAGAGCCCTGGGGCAGGGAGCCAGCGCCGGGCACAGGCCCCAGAGGCCTCGGCTGCAGCTGGGAGGCACGGGGAGATGTAGGCCTTGCACACACACACACACACACGTGTGCACACAGCCCTCAGCCTACCCTGTGCTCTTGTCACCGTGTTACCCACCCCCCTCCTCTGCCCCCGCCGTGCCTCAGTTTCCCCACCTCCCCAGCACTAGGACCCTCCCCACCTCACTCCACATGCAGCACCCCCCCCACACCACCCCACATCCTTCCCAGCAGCACGCCACAGAGGATGCTGTCTGATTCCCAGTCTGCCCAGTATAGCCCAATAAGAGGCCCTCTGCCTTCCCACTGGTGCAGGCAGTCAGAGAGCAGCAGTTAATTAGGAGAGAGGCAATTAGCTGGGGTTAATCTTGTTTAATCTTGCTTAGGGCAGGGCTGGAAGTGGATGCAGGGTGGGGAGGGTGTTCCTAGCAGGACCACAGCTGGGTAGCTTGCCTGCCCCCCCCCCCATACCTCCCCCAGCAGCCCAGGGAGGGCTGTGGGTGGGGGAATGTGCTTGTGCTGGGCGCAGGGGTGCACCCCCCAAAAATGATGCTGACAGCTGTATCCCACCGGCAGAGGGAGGATGGGGAGGAGAGGGACCCCAGGCTGCTGTACCTGACACCCCCCCTCCCCACCCTGAGCTGCCATGTCCTGTGCCAGGATGTACCCCTGGGTGTCCCTGTCCCTGGGCACCCAAATACCCCAGGACACTTTGGGGACCAGCCCTCACCCCCCCCCAAGGCGCCCTCCCTGCTGGGAGGAAGGAGCACAGGGTGCTGCTGGGGGCACATCAGCTGGGGAGAGGGGGATGTCCTGTCCCAGGGAGGAGACACCCTGTGGGGTCCTGATCTGTGAGGGGGGGTGGGTGGGTAGGGGGATGTCCACCAGCAAATATAGGGGCTGGTCCCCAAAACCCCTTCTTGGGCCCCAGCAGGGGTCAAGGTCTGGGAGGGGCCAAGCAGGAGGATAGCATGGGATGTCATGCCATGCCAGACGTGCCAGGACAGGCCTGGGGGGCTGCAGCAACACCCCACGCTGCCCCGCGTGCTCGGCATGCAGGAGGCCATAGGGCACACGCATGTCCCTCCTGGGCCACCCCCATTAACACCCCTCCCCAGCAGAGAACGGTGCCGCTCATCACACGCGTGGCTGTGGGATTTACAGCCAAGCCATGAGCTCCTCTGCAGCCGGCTCTGGCTCTGCAAGGTCACACCAGCCCCAGCGCCCTGGAATGAAGCTCTGGGCAGAGGCTGTGGCTGGGAATAGCCCTCCCCCAGCTCTGCATTCCCAGAGCACTGGCCAAAATCCAGCCCAGCACAAGAGGGATTCCTGGGACCAGCACAGCCGGGATGTGGGGTGCAGAGGGATGTTGGGGTGCTGTGGGATATCAGGATGCCATGGGATATCGGGGTGCTGTGAGATATCAGGGTGCCATAGGATGTCAGGGTGCCACAGGATATCAGGGTGCTGTGGGATATTGGGGTGCCATGGGATATCGACGTGCCATGGGATATTAGGGTGCTGTGGGATATCAGGATGCTGTGGGATATTGGGGTGCCATGAGCTATCAAGGGTGCCATGGAATATCGGAGTGCCATGGGATATTGGGGTTCCATAGATATCAGGGTTCCATAGATATCAGGGTGCCATGGGATATCGGGGTGCCATGGGATATCAGGGTGCCATGGGATATCTGGGTACCATAGGATATCAGGGTGCCGTGGGATATCAGGGTGCCATGGGATATCAGGGTGCCGTGGGATATCAGGGTGCCATAGGATATCAGGGTGCCATGGGATATCGAGGTGCCATGGGATATCAGGGTGCCATGGGATATCAGGGTGCCGTGGGATATCAGGATGCCATAGGATATCAGGGTGCCATAGGATATCAGGGTACCATAGGATATCAGGGTGCCATGGGATATCGGGGTGCCATGGGATGTTGGTGATGTTTGGTGGAAAGCATCTGGGCGATGTGTG